>CM073002.1:127222855-128579855 GCA_037038555.1 Rhynchonycteris naso | reverse complement strand
TGAAAGGCCTTGGATTAAATGAAGGCCTTGTATTTGAGGGGTGGAGAGTGTAGATGGTGAAAATAAGCAGCAAGGCAAAGGTTCAGTCTCAAGGACTGAAGATGAAGGAGGAGCCAGCATAAGAAGCTAGGATGGCACAGATGATTAAGAAGCAAGCAAAGAAGACGAAATGCCCCGACAGTCCAGTGAGGCATGCTTTCAAGAGAGAACAAGGTGTTGGTTGTATTCACTGCTGCTTAAAAGTTGAGAAAATAAAGGCTGATCAACAGACATGATGATGAGAAGGTCATTGGTGATTTTAATAGAGGCTGATTTGTGAATTAATGATGATAACATTTATTGGGTTGAGTTGAAAAAGAGTGAGAGGACAGGAAATAGAAATGGGAGAAAATTACAATGGCCTTTTTCATTATGGTGAGCAAAGTGATTAACTGGGATGCAGTGTGAGTTTTCAGGTTTAGGCCATCCTTGATAGTAGCTTAATCCTTGATGGTAGCTTAAAAATCCATCACGTAATCATTTTCAATACTGCATATATTTAAAAGCATTATTTTTAGGACTTTGTACCAAATATTCAGTTTATAATCCTATATTATTTATTTTACCATTGTTTATAAAAAGTCCACTTTAGTGGTTCTGAGGTCCTTTTGATCGAGTCATAATTGAGCACATCAGGATCATACAATTGGGTCTTCATTCACAGCTTTTTTTTCACTGATACTTTCATTGTGCATCTTCCAAATATTGAGCCAGTTAAGAACAACAGATTTCATATTAGTTACTAGGAATTTGTAGCCCTGAAACTCTTCTGTATGTTACCCCTTTTAGTAAAACAATTCAACATTTTTATAAAAGAGTTGGGTTTTTTTGCCCACAGGAAAGACAAGCACCTGTGAAAAAGGAAAAGGGTTGTTCCCAGCAGCTGAACAAAGTGACTGACAAGAATAAAATGCAAAGAGCCAACTCAGTTACTGTGGATGGGCAAGGCCTGCAGGTATGACTATTCTAATTTTAGTAGCTTTTGTGTTTGTAACTCTGTACTCTTAGAGGGGCATGTGTCAAGGTATCAACACATTGGTTTAATGTTCAGATTAATTCACTAGATGACTGAAAAAATCTTTATCACTTTAGCAAGATATTAGTTCTATACTTGATTGACAGAGTGACATTCTGGTTAGATTAATCATTTATGATGTTTAGTCCATTTAAATTCAGATTGGTAAGAGATCTGCCAATTGTAAGTTTTTGCAAATTATTATTACTAAATACTCATGTATTACATGCATATGTATTATTTGTTTACAAGTATACTTTCTCCATATAATTGGAAGAGTTACTTCGGTGGCAAAACAAGTCTTTAGGAAGAATAAAATGAATGTTACTTATGTAAATAGTTTTTTTTTCTAATCAAGTAATAAAAATAATGAAGCTATTATAATTTATAGTTTTCAAATCTTTAAGTCATAATTAAAACTGCATATATATTTCTAGTTTAAGTAAAAATCAGTAGCTTAAAATCATGTTTTTCGTACTAAAAAACCCTCTAAGTTACCCATAGGTTTTCTGATGTCAGGAATAAGATTTCTTTTTCTTTTTTTTTGAATTTTAGAATATCTTCTAGATTAAATTGCATGTATTATATTTTGCCTGTTTCTCACTCCAAAATGAAAACAATCAATGAAGGCTTGCTTATTCTATAAAAATATAAAGTTAATTTTTTAAAAAAACTTTACTACTTATATATTTCTCTCTACCAATTTCCAATCTGTCTCCTGAAGAATATGCATCGAGTTCCATGTTCTCTAGGAAAACATACTAAGCGTTTGCCACACAAAGACATATTTTGTCTCACAATTGCATTCAACATATATGATATTACATCTTCCTCTTTCATTTATTTTTTTATCTGTGATACTATGGAGTATATCTTTTATAGTTCATAATTTGGAAGCACAGTTCAGAGTACACAAGCATCTTTATTATTTTGAATATCTCATTGAACATTTAAAGATTTTGTATTGATTGAATGATTTTACCAAGAGAGAAGAATGAGAGTGGGTAGCGAAAAGTATCAACTCATAGTTGCATCACTTTAGTTGTTCATTGATTGATTGTTGTATGTGTATTGACTGGGCAAGTCCAGGGTCTCAATCGGGTGACCTCAGCATTTCAGGCTGATGCTTTATCCACTGCACCACCACAAGCCAGGACTCATTGGACATTGAACAATAATATCTTAAATATTGATAACCAGGACACTGCTTTGTTTCGATCTAATAAAACACATTGTACATAGAAAATATATTGTGAACTATTACATTCAAGTTTAAAAAAGGAAATTCTGAGTGATAAAATTATTGCATTGAGTAGAGAGTATAAAAGTTAATTATCAAAAGAGGAAATCAGGACCTTCACTTTCTGGAAATCATACCTGGGTGATTTGCAGTTTCATTTATAACATTTGTAGTGAAAAGAAGTCAACATGTGTACATTTAGTATGTCCATTCCAACTATTTAAAAATATTTAGTAACTTTGGGTTCCTGCAATGAATATGACAATGAAATCCAATTTAAAATTTTAAGTATCTTTCACACTTTGCTAGGCACTCTCAACAATGAATTTGCTTTATACATATAAGATAAACATTAATTTTTAATTTCCTTGATAATCATATGATAAATATTATTATTTGCTACTTTCAAAATGAGCTTATTGGTGTCCAGAAGTAAAATTATTTCCAAGGCCTCACAGTTTGTCATTGGTAATACCAACGTATGACTGAGGATCATCTGACTCAGAATTAATGTGTTTAACATCTAAGGTACACATCTCCTTGGCTAAGTAATTTTAACAGTTTAAATTTCTGACCACCTTGTTCGCCCACTTACTTTGATATTTGTTGCAGATTTTAAGATAAAAATCATGTATGGGCAAGATTTATAACTTTTTCACTCTCAGTTTTCTAAGATTTGAGTAATCAGGCCTTACTTGACCCAGAATTTAAAGCAAAGTTAAATGAGCATGCAGTGTTTTAAAGGCTTTAAACTGACATATCAGTATAAGTGGCATTTTCTTTTTTATTCAAAAAGAAAAAGAAATATTCAATCTTACTCCAACTAAATAAGTCACATTAAAAAGCAGTAGGTGATTAATATTATATGTGGACAAGTTTCATCTCTGTAGCCAGACAATAACTACTCATGCTTTCTGTGGCATATATAAGAGTCAGGTAAAGTTGTCAGTAGCAAAGTATAGACACCAGCCCTTACAAAACAGTGGTAAATAGGTATCAGTTAATGCAGTCATCATCAGTGTAATTTTTTGAATTATAATTAATTGGTATATAATCATGTAAAATAGTATGCTTTACTTCAGTAGAATGAAGTAAAATAGGATATACATAGGTATTAACAGAATTTTGGAGAAGATATTTGAAAAGGTAAAAGACTATATTTATGGGTAGCTATTTCATACCAAATGGAAAATTAACTAATTTTTTGTTGTGGTTATCAATTTTATAATAATGAAATGGTAGCTTTTTTTAATCAGGAAAGCTGAAAAGATCTACCACAAAATTAATTTTTTGTGAGTTTTAAAAAATATATATCATAAAAAGGCATTGAGTTGATTCCCAGTTGCATATAACTCAGTGACAGAAGAGATCTACACTGCTTAAAGAAGACTATTAATCATAGTTAAGCACATTCATCTTACTTCTTTCCAGCTAACCAGCATAATGATCAGGATTATTATTTCTAATTAGAGGAAGTAATAGATCATGTATAACCCAAGGATGAGTCTCATTAATTAACCTGAGTCCTAGGGGACTTCAAATAGAGGTGGTTATGCACTCTGTCTTTGTCATTGCTCACACCGTAGGTTTACATTTAATACATATGATCAAATGTAATTGAAACTACAATTTCTTGGCATGCAGAAGATGTGAAAACACAAATGACTGTCCACTGGTGAATAAATAAGTAGAAACACAAGACAATTGTTTAAACTGTATTAAACTAAAGTTAACTTCTCTGTAATTATTATTTGAGAAAACTTTTCAAATAAAATGATCACTTGAGAAACAAAAAGTCCAGATTGTAATATTCTTAAGACAAAAGAACAGAGACCTGTATACTGAATGAAATATTTCAAAGTAAACCAGTGTTGTTCCCACAACAGCTGCTCCTTTTGCTACTCTTTTTTTTTTTTTTTTTTCTGAAGTGATAAGCGGGGAGGCAGAGAGACAGACTCCTGCATGGGTTCGACCAGAATCCACCCAGAATGCCCACCTAAGGGTGATTTTCTGCCCATCTCGGGCATTGCTCCACTGTAACCAGAGCCATTCTAGCGCCTGAGATGGAGGCCATGGAGCCATTCTCAGTGCTCGGGCCAACTTTGTTCCAATTTAGCCTTGGCTGTGGGAGGGGAAGAGAGATAGAGAAGAAGGAGAGGTGGAAGGGTAGAGAAGCAGATAGGCACTTCTCCTGTGTGCCCTGGCCAGGAATCAAACCTAGGACTTCCACAGGAGCCAACACTCTACTGCTGAGCCAATCAGCCAGATCTACTACTCTTTCTTAATTACAGCATCGCAGTCTTACAATCAACAAGACTAAACTGTACATCATATATGCACTGCACACAACTATATAGTGTATGTACATAAATTAATTCTCTTTCTTTGATAACTGTGTATATCCATCATCTTTGGCCTGCTTTGGGATGCTCAAGCCTTTTGATTTTTTCTAATCAGTTCTTTATTTTCATTTTAAATTCCTCACTATTTCCAAAATTATTACTCTATACTTTATTATAATAACTTTAAAGTGAGTGCCTGTCTTCATATATATAATATGCTAGTTTATAAGTGATGTGGAAAACTGGAGAAAAATAGGATAAGAAGTGTCAGGACACAGAGTTGGAGTCGTCTTTTGTTTTATGTAAGATGGCCCAGTTAGAAGTGAGAAGTTAGGAACACCTCAAAGATGTTTGACATGTGCAACTGAATGATGGAGTTGTCATTGACTAAGATTAAGAAAGATCTGGGTGAGTAAGGGTTGGAGAGAAACTTCTGAGGCTGTTAGACAGCTAAATGAAAATTTCAAGTAGGCAGATAGATATCTGAATCTACAATTTAGAATGGAAGACAGAAGATAAGAATTTCAAAGTGAAAAGCATTCTGATGAAACTTTATACCATCATTTAAAATGGGATCACTAAGGGAAAGAGTATAGAGAGAGAGGACTGCTTGAACTTGAATTCCAAATCAGTCTGACCCTAATGTCATGTTCTTTAATATTTATTACATGAAATTGTCCCTTTATGTGAATAAACAAGATTTCATCTGCTTTGGTCTTTTTTCTATATAGAATAATTTAGTATGAACTGCCTCCTTTTGAAATGACCTTCATGCCTAATTTATAGTTATTCTTCTCATTTTTAAGTAGCATGCATGCTATAAAACCTTCCTTGAACATTTCCTCCCATTATTACTATCTTCTAGATTCTGCTGTATTACCCTATACTAATGTTTCTTAAAAACTGTTTTGAAAAGTTTAGGGTTCTGTAGAAATGCTTCAATTTCAGTGGTGGGTGGTATGAGGCTGAACGTTGGTTCAAGGTATTTTACACTTTAAACAATCAACTTGACATTTATATGTATTATACACTGTTCCACTTAAAATTATAACAAGTGCTGTATAAATATTTACTTCTAAGAACAAATAGTTTAGACCTACCAGATTTTTATGTTTGTGTTTTTGTCTTTCCCATCTCATTCTGCCTAAATATTTAACAAAATAAATACAATATTTTAGGATGGCAACAAGTCTGTTTTTAAAATAACAGACTTACACATCTTATTTCAGAATTATTGTACAAACATAAATATTCAAAAAAAATTTTTGTTAAAGACTGTATTAGATGTAGTTACTTCAAGAGAAAATTAGTGAACCAGAACATAAAATTGATACATTCATGTTATCTAATCCTGATTCCATTCAAGTTTCACCAATTGTCTTAGTAATGGCTTTTATAACAAAAGAAGCTATTCTAGAATCATATTAGTGTCCTGATGTTGAAGCTGTGTTGTAAGTATGTAAGATAATATTTTTGTGTGTTGGCAATCCTCAAGTAAATGGAAGTGATAGAACATCAGCTCAGCAACTTACTTTGAAATTGTTCAGGAAGAAATAAAGTTTCTACAGTTTTACAACTTTTCTGTAAATGTGAAATTGTTTCAAAATATAAAAATTTTAAAAAAGGTATAAAATGAAAAAATTATTGTAAGATATTTCCTTAAAACTTTATTAATGGAAATCAGTACTGTGTTTCAGAAACTAAGAAAACTGTATTTTTTAATCTACACAAATTCTTGTAAATGTATATAATTTGCATTATAATACAAATAAGCTCTCTAGACTAAATTCTTCTTACTAGAAGTTTGTTCTCACCTGAATTAGACAGCTTTGAAAAAAAGGATCTGGAAGAAAATGTACTGAATATACTAATCGAAATATATCTCATAATACCTAATTTTTTTTGTTATCTCAGACTATTAAGTTACAAGGAATTAACTGAAAATGATAATGTCCATATTCAATAATGAGAATGACAATATAAGATAAAGTTAAGTACAGAGTCTAGTCATAGACTTTGCTATCAAATTTCTGTTGTTCTTCACTCAGTGACTGGAAATATTTACAAGTTTGATGAAGGATAATGTTTCTATGCCTGGTTTTATGTGTAATTCACATCTTTTTCCCTATGGATCTTGTTTTTTTCATATCAATTACAATTAGGTTCTGCAAAAATTAATGGGTATGAACTGCCTCCTTTTGAAATGACCTTCATGCCTAATTTATAGTTATTCTTCTCATTTTAGAAGAAAAAATAAACATAACAGTGGTTCAAACAAGATAACTATAATTTTTTTTCTCTCATGTAAATGAAGTCCAGCAGTAGGGCTAATAAGACACCTCCACGTTTTATCAACTGGTAATATCTTTTTCATGTTCCTTCTGTGGCACCTTCAAGGTCACCTTATGATCAAAGATGTCTGCTGGTTCTCATGGTATCAAATTCCCTGGCATCATGAGACAGAAACAGGAAGCTCAACCTTCCTTTTTAAAGAGCGTATCTTGAGTTTCCGTAGGACACTTCTCTTTAGCTTGGGTTGCTATAACAAAATACCATAGACTGGGTGACTTAAACAACAGACATTTATTTCTCACAGTTTTAAAGCTGGAAAGCTTAAGGTTAAGGTGCTGGCAAGGCAGATTACATTTTGAGGCCTTTATTCTTGGCATATAAATGGCAGCCATCTTTCTAAGCACTCACATGACTCTGTGTGTGTGTGTGTGTGTGTGTGTGTGTGTGTGTGTGTGTGTGTGTGTGTAAGAGAGGATCTATCTTTTCCTCTAGATCTTTTCATCTAACCTTAATTTTCTTCCATAGAGCCCATCTCCAAATACTATCACAATGGGGGTCAGAGCTTCAATATGTGTTTGGTGTAACAATTCAGTTTGTAGCAACTCTTAATATATCAGAGAAAACATAGACACATTGTTTTATTTCTTTATATTTCAAATAGTTATTTAAATTTTTATAAGACAAAACACACACATATAATATACAGTGTGTCCGTAAACTCATGGTACACTTTTGACCGGTCACACGGTCAAAAGTGTACCATGAGTTTACGGACACACTGTATATAATTTAGATTCTCACCTCTATTTAAAATAAGGAGGAAGAATTCAAATATATATAACTTTTTAAACCATAGCAACAGCTTCCGAAGCTGTGACTAGAAAGGGAATCTTACAAAATTGCCCTTTGCCTGAGGTTCTTTCATCAGTGATGAAGAGGAATATGAGAATATAGCAGTAACAAATACCATGCTACTAAGATACTGCTTTTTATTTCAGGACAATTAGTGAACACTGTGGCTGTTTCTTTTTTATCTGTCAGACTTGAAAATGGCTATGCAGTACTATAGGTCTTTGGCTCTCAAACCCACGAATTCTGCCTATAGTTTCCTAGCACCTAAATTTATTCTGCTAGATTGCCACTCTTTTTAAAGTACAAAATTCATCAGAATTTTAAAGCCTTTTGAATGAGTATTGAGGGGGGGATACCACATCTGCCTGGAACCTTAACATTTCTAGTATAAAACTTTTAAATGGTTCCTTAACCCCACACTCTTCATGGTGCTGATGTTGAATCACATATCACTCCTTAAAAATAGATTACAGTTGGTGAGGTGTTTCATCTGTTAACATCTTTATCAGAGGGGAATTATTCCATAGTGCCTAATAACTTACAGATAGATATCTAAAGTTTCTAATGTTTAAATTTGCATATTCTTATTTTTAAATCTAGTTACTGAATAGGGGATATGTGAGGAAAAGATTGTTACTGATTTAGTTGTTCCTTTATCTCAATTTTTTGTATGTGACTTTGACTTTTGTCTCCTATAGAGTAGCATCCTTCTTCTAAATGCTTCCTTTATCCAAATTTTATTTTATTTTTCTAATCTATTTGACCTATTTGCCAATTCATATACTCCTAAAAATAAGATCAGTAATTTTGTATTCTGAGATCATCTACATACTTGTAATCTATTCTACTGGGACATTTATTTGATAAATAATAATAATGCAAGTACATATATTAATAAATGTTTGTGAAAGATATTCTAAACATTATTTCAAATGAAGTCCAAATATTCAACTGAGTGTCAATTTCCCATAATCTCAGATAATGGTAAGCTCAATGTTGAGGTTGTGGAAGATCATCCTACTGTGTACTTTGGTTCTGATTTACTGATCTGCTCAGATTGTATATTTGCCTTTAGATTCTCACCTCTCTTTAAAATAAGGAGGAAGAATTCAAATTAAGTGCAAAAATCAACTAAAATCCACATCTCTTAGTAGTATTTGTATGTGAACATTCTAGGAGTTAGATTTGATATAATAATAGGAGAAATAAAGAAAATAGAAAAAAAAACTTCAGATAGAGGTGTGTTTAGTTTTTCTTCATTTTAGCTTTTAATTAGGGAACTAGAGAACTTGTTAAATGCCAGAAGCACAATGGCTTAACCTGGAGGCACTTCTATACATTAATTGATTGAGCACATTTGGTTCAGAGAGAAAAACTGGAAAGTTACTACAGATCCAATTTATTTATCTTCTCTCTCAACTGAATTAGAGACCAATCAATAACTAGAAACCCATGTCCTTTTTCTGAGTAAAGTAAAACAGAACAGAATGGATAAATTGTAATAAAAAGAATGATAACAGAAAAATTAAGAATATCTACCACTACCTTCTCATATAGATAAGATGAATTTTTCAACATTTTCACCATTCCTGTGCACATTAGAAAAATACCCTTTCACTGTGAATTGCAGGGAAATATGTAGGTAGAGTATTTTATCTTGCATTGCTTAAGCACACAGGAAGAAAGGATGGGATATGGTGATAGGGTTGTTTTTAATTGTCTTGTTAAATATTTAAGGATACTTTCCAGGGGAAAAAAATAGCAATAAAGGGCATTATGTATCTATTTTCACAAAGTAAACTAATCTAAAACTTTTCATCTTCGTATTAAGTTCCATATTTTTGTTATTAAATATATATACACAGAGAAGGATTTAATGGCGGGTACACTGGGCACATGCCCTGCATCCCGCAAAACCCTAACTTTACACTTTTTTTCTAATGTAAGGGGCCCAATATTATCTTCTGCACCGAGGGCCTCAAACAACCTTCATGCGCCTCTGTTTATATAGCACAATATTTAAATGAGTTACTAAATAGATCTATAGATCTAGAGGTCTGCATTTAAGAACAAAATAGTTATATTCTTGAATATTTTAATTGGTATATCACGATGTAGAAATAACAAGAGTTCTGCTTCAATAATGTAATTAATTTGTTGACATAACCATCTTTTCTTCTAGATTACTCCTGTTCCTGGTACTCATCCGCTTTTAGTTTTTGTAAACCCCAAAAGTGGTGGGAAGCAAGGAGAACGGTATGTGTATTCAAGTCGTGTTTATTTTCTATGTGATATCTGTGTAAAAAGATTAACTGAACTTGTGACTTAAGAATATTTTAAAATTTTTTTTCTCATAGTTTCCTAATTTTATTTGGAAATAAATCATGCTAGCTTCTATCTGTAATATATTCATGTGATCTCACCTTGATTTCAAAGTTGAAATTTTAATAATAATGCCCTTTTATAAACATTCTTCTCATAGCTCAGGTATCTGAAGTCTCTCCACCCTACCTATCACCCCTAGACCTTATCAAACAGCTTTGTATGTAACGTGACTCCATATATACTGCTGACTTAAAATCGGTTCTCTAAATGGTCAACATCATGACTTTAGGTAAATTCTTACCCAGTACTGAGGAAACGAATTTACATCCAACTTCTAGACAAAATATATAAAAAGTTTTTTGTGCTGCATTTAATAGAAGGAAAAAAATATTTAACCCAAGTAATAATGAGGTATGTTATCAGTTATCTCATCATCATGGCCATACACACACTTTTCATTTTTGGAAAGTTAATGATTAAATAATAATATTTATAAAAATGTGAAAATCACCTCATTGAGGAATAATTTTATATCCTACTATAGAGGACAGTATAAACAAAATTGTGACTGTACCTGCCTTAATAATTTCTGGAGATCTTTACTAATCCCAATTAAAATATGAATAATTAGATAAAAAGCAGTAACATCATGTCAATAAAACTGAAATTACCATTGTGGTTTACCATATAATGAGGTTGAAATGTTTCCATGAATAAAAAGTTAGCAAAGTCATTTCTTTCTTATCATTTAACTTCCACCTGCATTTCAATAAATTGAAGATGTTCTTTATTTTTCAATGAACAAGATATAATTTTCTATTACTATTCAGTCTGTTCTGTGTATATTATAAATATCTTCACAAAGATGAAAACTCTTCACAAAAAATCAGATGTTTTAAATTCATATTGAGAATCAGACATAAATTGAGTATTAAGAGAAAAATTAAAAATACATTTTAAAGAAAAAATTTATTCCTCTCAAACTAAAATAACATTGATCATGTAGAATACTCTCCATTGAATATCTGTCTTTCTCTTTTCCATACATAAAAATAATTTTATTTAAACTTAAAAATATTAAGCTCAATAGTAATAAAATTAAATTAATCAAGTGAAGCTTAATTGAGGGGAAGGATATTTGAGTACTTCTATATACACACTCAAATTTTGTCATTTATACACTAACAGAGACAATTTAAAAGCAAATAAAATGTTAATGTGTTTTAAAATGACCTATTTTGACCCTGGGCAGTTGGCCCAGTGGTAAAGTGTCAGCTGAGCGTGTGGTACTCCCAGGTTCTATTTCCAGCCAGGGCACACAGAAGAAGCACCCATCTGCTTCTCCACCCTTCCCCCTCTCCTTTCTCTCTGTCTCTCTCTTCCTTTCCCATAGCTAAGGCTTCATTGGAGCAAAGTTGGCCCGGATGCTGAGGATGGCTCCATGGCCTCTACCTCAGGCACTAGAATGGCTCTGGTTGAAACAGAGAAACATCCCAAATGGGCAGAGCATAGCCCCCTAGTGTCCTTGCTGGGTGGATCCTGGTCTGGCATGCAGGAGTCTGTCTCTCTGCCTTCCTGATTCTCAATTCAGAAAAATACCAAAATATAAATATAAAATAAAATTTAAAAAATAAAATAAAAATCTATTTTGAATGCAATGAGACATTTTTCTGAACGCATGAAAAGCATCTTTCTCTTTCTTTCACACACACACACACACACACACACACACGATTCTGTTCAGGGTTTTAATTTCAAATTACATTTTTGTCCATTTTTAATTTGATATGTATAAGTATCAAATGGTCACAGAATAATATACTCATGAAAAAATTTTCCACACCAGGAAACAGTGGTGAAAGTGCTCACATATCATCATTCAGACAGGGAGTCTGAGCAGAGACAAACTCAGCTAGGAACTGGGGAAAAAGACATAAGGCACAGTTCTGCAGGAAAGCAAGCACATAGCAGATATATTGCAAGGCCACATGATGAATGCTAAACTGTACATGTTGCAAGTAAAGGTGCAGGGAAAGTTCAGAGGATAAATGACTATTTCTTAAGACTGAGAAGTCTTTGGAGAAGAACCAGCTTTTGAGTGGTCCTGATAGAAACACATGTTTGCCAGGTGAAAGAAAAAGACTTGTGAAAAGATGTGGTGTTTTTCGGGGAACTAAGAGATATTGAGTTCAATATTTAAGCGGAAGGAGGGGAAAGGTGAGATATAAACTATTCCAAATGTAATACCATATTTTGTATTATGAATAAATTGACTCTAATAGGAAATTTTTGTCATGGAAACAATATCACTGTACTTATGTAGCAGTATAAAAGAGGGCTAAATAGGTATAATTTTTAAAGGACTGGTGAAAGTTCGTGAAAGCCAGAATTATAGCAGTGAGACAGCTGAGCCAGGTTTGATAGACATTACTGAGAAGGTACAGATTGTCCACAATCGGGGTGAAGCGCTGGGAGAAGGGAGAATGCCACTAAACTCTTTCCTAAGACACCAGGTGATCTGACTAATCCAGGGTTAGAATGTAAGGGTTATTGCAGATTTGGGAGTGCGGGGACATCAGCAGATATTACATAGTGGATTTAGATAGTTTGTTTAGTAAAGATTGTAGGAATCTATTTGAAACATACAAGGGTTGGCAAAAATAGGTTTATAGTTATGAGTACATGAAACAGTTTATTCTTGTAGTATATCTTAATATTGTATCTCCCCTTTGTATAGTAATATTTTAAATATATAGAAATTAAAGTAAAAATCCTATATATATTTTCTCACTTTTATTTTGTGTAAGACTTTCAACTATGTGGGCTCTATATGTGCTTAGAAACATTTCTGTTGCACTTGTATAAAAATTGATTTCTTTCAGGAAAGAATGAATTTTTCAATATGTGCTATTTAAACAGTATGAGTTGACTGATCAAGAGAGTTGTTTATATAAAATAATTAGGCAGATGAGGTAACACTTTCTTTGCTTATGTACATGCAAAATACATAATCTCATTTTATATGTGGGATAGATAGTTTTCAGCTCTGTTAGTTTGGCTCAATATTCTGTAAATTTCACAAGGATCTGATAAAAATATTTAAGTGACTTTATATTGCTATCTTTAAAATCTAATGAGTTAAATAATATTTAAAAGCAAGATAATGTTCTATGTGCATATGAATATTTAGAATGCAAACATCTTTATTTTTCATTTATAGGCTATATTGTCTTTATGACTGCTAAGTGTCTTTCTTTTAAGGAAAGTGTCTTTCCTTAAAAAGAATTATTAGTTTCTATTGACTTCATGTTTCTAATATTGTCAATACAAACTTTATCAAATATATATAATTATAATCATATATATAATTATAATATGAAGGGGTGCTATTTCTTTAAAAATATTGCTGTATCACTAAATTTTTCCTCTTATATTTTTATCTGTATAGAATTTACAGAAAATTCCAGTATCTACTAAACCCTCGTCAGGTTTACAGTCTTTCTGGAAATGGACCAATGCCAGGGTAAGTCCAAGAATAATGTCATTACCATTAACTTATTTAATTCTTATTAATTAAATAAGCCTGACATACCTAAAAATAGTGTTATTTGAATATGGCAGATAGATCAGTACACAAAACACAAAAACAAAGGAACACATAACTGTAAACTATAAAAGAGAAACCAATACAGATACTGATTTTCAAAATAGCCTGTTTCAAGCAGATTTTCCCTTTTTCTAAATATTGTGAGGCAGTATTAGTACTGATGCGAAGAATAATTAAACACACATGTATACACACACTATCTGGGTATTTAAACTTCTAAACCATCTGTTTGAATAACTGTTCTCTTTTAGTTGTTAAATATGAAATATAAATTGCAGAGTAAAGAAAAGGCTAGTAACAAAGAATTAAATTTATAATGTGATTTTTTATTCACTACTTATAAGATCTAATGAGTATCATCTTTCATAAGATAATTTATTGTTAATAGGTAAGATATAGTAAAATAATATTATTTTAACGGAAATCAGATACATTTGATGTCACAAATATGCACTGAAATGAATCGTCATTAATTTGGCATAGTTAACTAATTAACGTCATCTTTCACTAACCTGTTTTATCTCTTTCAATGGAAGAGTAAGCATTACACCAGATGAGTGCAGAGATGCGCTGTAACTCTGCACAGGTTTCTTTAAAACAAACAACAACAAGAAAAACAAAAAATCTGGTATGATTAAAATAAGTCTCCTAAATTATTCTCAGAAACTAGCCACCAAAAATTGAAATTGTAATGTTTTAAATGCTCAGAATAAGATTTATATCAATTTATCTATGTTAAACATATATAAATATAATACAGTTATTAGTGCACATTCCCATGATTACATTCGTTTCTTCCTTTCACTCCCTGCTCCCTGATGGTCCAGGCCAGTTATCAAATGCAGAGCTATATAACCTGTGGCCACTACTTGCTATAAAGGCAGGCTTACCACGGGACTTTAGTGTAGAACAATGCCTTTGTCGGTTTCCGGACTCCAGAGTCTAAGGATCATGACCAACTTATTGGGTAGGTGAACCACACATAGGAAGCATCTATCTATCAATAGATAAAGCCAAACAAAAGTAGTCTGGATGTTAACGTAGAAGCTCAGGCTTGATGACTCATTTACTTCTTTTTTTTTTTTTTTTAATAGCCTCTGACCTTCAAAGAAGTAGGTTTTATTCTGCAGGATTAAGGAAAAAATAGTGCATTCAAAAATTCAGCTTTTCCAAGACCTCTGTATATAAATAAATTAAGGATTTGCCTGGTGTTTCATAGTTGAATGTGTTGTTTACTGACTGTGCTCATTACAAGCCTTATAACTTAAATTTGCTACCTTTGCTGTTAAGTGGAAAGTTGCAGCTGCTTAATAGAATAGTCTTGCAGTTAAATAGGATAATGCCTGAAAAGCCTATAAAAATGTGGTTATCACATACTCAGTCCTCAATGTTATTTATTATCATTCTATTTATAGTAATTAATAATTACTAATAGCATGGCTACTCTTTAGCTCTATAATACACTGCAAATCATTGATGTTAGCCTTGTTTTCTCATTTTATTTTTTCTTACTCTAAATATATACTACATCTTTTCTTTCACTCTCTTATTAATGGATACCCTATAATCTTCTATGTTACATATTGAAAAAATAAAGGTAATATGTATACTTGTAAAAATTCATACTGCAATGAATATTATTTAGAAAGTAAATTAGAGGCTCTACCACTCTGCAGAGATTACCACATGAAGTGTTTGAATGTATACTCCCAGAACTTTTGCTATGAGCAAAAAATGTAATATATGCATGTAATGTGTTCACACATAATGTATTTATATATAACATATATGTAAGACACATATATGCTGTAGAGATTTTGTTTTACATTACTTGGAATAGTTCTTTTATTATACTCAAAAGCATATGATAAATATTGTTTGAGCTTAGTACATATTGATCAGTTTCATTATTTTTAAGAGCTACACAATTTTTCATAGTTTTCTTAGGCATTCCATTATTGACAAACATTTGGAATATTTGTACTTTTAAGTTACAACCATGTCAAGTTAACATCTGTCAATTATGTATTTTATTAAAAAGCATATTCAAATATTTTTATTGACTAGATTGATATAGGTAGAATTGCTTGCTTGAGTATATATTTATTTTTGATTGTGTAACATTCTGCTAAAGTGCTACACAAAAAGTTTGTACTAAATTACAATCCCAGCAACAGTATATAATGCTGACTTTCCACAACCTCCTTTAAATTGGCTATCTTTAGCAATTTCTGTTTTTGTCGCACATGACAGATGAAAATATATCCTTATCATTTGTATTTGCATGTCTCTGATCAATTATAAAGCTGAATATGGTATTCATTAGATTTACTTTTTTATAAACAGACATGCACCTCAACATATTCAAAATAAAGTATACTGAAAAATTATGAAGTTACTAACAGAGTTAATGGAAAAATAGAGAAATGTTTTAGAAAAGCTAGGAATCAGAACAATTTAAGGAAACAGAAGTAGCAGGGGAAGAAAAAGAACACAGTCCTATGAGAGTTATTGCTAAGAGGACTTGATTCCAATTGCTTTTACTATTATTTCTCTTCTCAAAATTCAAACCTCAGGGAGAAGCATCTTTATCTCCTATTCCAGAGCCTTCCTAGTTTGAGATAGGTCAACTTTACTGACAGTCCTGTCAAGACTATATATATCTTAATGGTTTGTGTACTCTAGGCCAAATGAGGATACTATAATCTGAGAATAAAAGATGAATTCTTGGTGGGAATAAATAGGTGTTCACCACAGTCCAACTACTGGGATATCTAATGTTCCTTCTGTTCTGAATATACAAATTGAAAAGAAATTACATCAGTCAACATATTGCTAGTGCTAAATGTATAATTGAAAACACACGCTTAACTTCCTACAATGTAAACAATCCAAATTTCCATGTAGTTACTATATCCAGGTTCAAATGCTTATTCTTTGGGAACATCACTACATGTGACTATTTTCTTCTCCCTCTCTGTTCTTTTGGCCTAAAATATAGAAATGTAGAGAAAATAAAAAAATTAACTACAAGCATTAATTTAATCAAATTATATATATATATATATAATATGAATATATATATATTTAAGAATATATATATTTAAATTATTTTTATATTTTTCTGTAGTGAGAAGCGGGGAGGCAGAGAGACAGACACTTTTTAAGTGTTAGGTAGTTTTATAAGTAGAAGGCTGAAATAGCCTCTCCTTAACCTGTACTAATAAGCATGGTGGTACAAGTCAGGATTAGAGCTTTCTACCAATATTTCCAGCTCTCCTCACAGGCACTTGATTCTATATCATTTCCTTTAACTCTAGGCATCAAGTAACCATATGGATTTCTCTCATAAAACTGTGGGCAGAAAGTAGGTTTTCATTTTCTTTGTTAGAATAACCAGCGGTATTCTAGAATAGGCACTTCCGTTAGATTGTATATCAGAGGCTTGCCTCACCCCTGCTTACCCATGAGATTCTCTATCAGAAAGCCAATTTCTGCTTGGGAATCAGAGTCAGTTTTACCATTTAACATCATATGTTTCATTGTGGCTGTTTGTCTAGGGGTATAAAGAACCTCAAAATTTTCAGGTATCAGTTTTAACTTTTAATTCAATGCAAACTCTATGATCTCTTATGTCAGTATTCCTTGCTTTGGTTTGAAAACTTCTAAATCATAAGAATTCAAAACCTAATTATTCTCTCAAAATTTAGTGACATTTACTCTCCCCGAAGTGTTAATGTTTTTATAAAATGGAATTACATTGACTTTCTAGTTTCATCTTGATCACTCTGAGCATGCTCTGTTTCTCTCTGACACGCATGCCCATTCCGCATCCTCAATTGCTAACCTGCACTTGGACCAGAGAGCTTTTCCTCTTTTGTTATCTAGGGCGAGGGGTGCATGCCGCAGGCAGCTGTTCTGAATGGGAACTCTGGCCAGACTAAACTGTAATCCTTCATTTAATCCTGTTTCTAGCTGTGCTATCCCTAATGCTGGGTCTGCTGGGAGAGTTCCTTTTGCAGTGGTTTCCTTTAATGTGTTTCTTTGTAAATGGCTCTACTCTGTAAGGTGTCTTTCATAGCCTGATACCCATTATGATTTAATTTTATCCCCATTTCTTGTTTATTACTTTTCTAATGCTAAGATAAATAGACTTTAAAAACTATATTTTATTAGCCTGACCTGTGGTGGCGCAGTGGATAAAGCGTCGACTTGGGAACACTGAGGTCGCCAGTTCAAAACCCTGCACTGGTCTGGTCAAGGCACATATGGGAGTTGATGCTTCCAGCTCCTCCCCCCTTTCTCTCTTTCTCTCTCTCTCTCTCACTCTGTGTCTCCTCTCTAAAATGAATAAATAAATAAATTTTTAAAAAATAAAAATAAATAAAAAAACAATATTTTATCTGCTACCTTGAGCTTGCAGTTACTGGTTCTTTAATTTCCATTTTTTTCTCGTTATGCTCATTAGCACACCAAATCTTAAAGTCTTTTCGTATACATCTCTTTTTTCATCCTCTCTTTATTTTATTTTTCCTGTTTATAACAATTTGTTTATAGAACAGAAAATTTTCTCAATATATTGTTCCTATGCTAATTTGTAGTATGAATTATCTATTAAAAGCAAAACTCCCTGGTCATTTCATTTTTATCTTTAATCGTTTTCAAAACAGAAATGGGTGTTTATTTGGTTGTTTTCATTGTATTTCCTTATCTAAATTCTTTCACTGAGATTGTGATTATTTAAAGTTGTCCAAAACAATAGTCTGTGTCATAAAAGTTGTTTCTACCTCATGATGTATATTAGGATATAATTGAATTAATTAATATAGGCATCAGTTGAAAAAAATTAAATATATACTGCTCTCTGATCTTTGTAGAATAAGCATTTTACAACATTAAAATAAATATGCACGACTCTGTTTACGAGCTGCGTACGCTAATGTGTCTTATGAAAAGTCAGTATCAAATTTTCTGTATGCTTTCGGTGTTGCTTGTTTCCTTCTTACTCTAAGCTTCATTGAAGTGCATATGGTTTATTCTTATATTATCTCTAAAATATTATTCAGTAGCAAGTATTTATTGGATTTAAATAAAACATAAGATACATCTTTTTAATTTTGTAAATTATTTCTCAGATTGTTCAGCATAATTAGTGAAATAAATCATTTGTGAGATAGGTGCTTTATAGAAATCTGTGTTTTTACTTACTTGAACTAAATATAAAGCATATAATTTTAAAAATAAAATTTAACAGTTCACCTATAAATTTACATATTTCAAGTATCATATATATTATTTCCATAGTGAAGCCTTGGAATATATTCTCCTAATAAAATAAATATATAATTTAGAAAAGAAAGATTCTATAGACTGCATTACATTTTACATTTAAGATATCATTTAATATAAAATAGTTCCTTCTATATTTTACTTAAATAAAATTCCTCTTGAATCAGAACTAATGACCTACTGCATATGTTTCTTGTTTTTAAATCTCACGTCAGAGAGCTGAACAAAATCTGAAAAAGTCTAAGAAAATACTTATTAAAATTCAATCTAGCTCTATTAAAAATGTCCAGAAAAAAAGTTTTTGCTTTGCTAATTTAAAAATATACCACTCAATTTACACTTTTAATCCTTATTATTAATAATTAAATTTTATATCGATAATTTTACAAACATTCCTACCATTTAAATCTATGAACATAATTCTTTCATCCTTAGAGTAATTTAGTTTGAAAATCAAATTATATATCCTTAGAGTAATTTAGTTTGAAAATCAAATTATACATCTATGTTAAAAAAAACCTTAGTTTATTGAATATAAACAAAAAAAATCCAAGCTAAAATTAACAAAGTCATGTAATTTACTTTCTTACAGAAGAATTTCCCCATTTGGGGTATTAGAACTCTACAGTTTTCCCATATATATCAACAAAGGCATTTTGACTTTAAAAGCTAAGGCAACTCATGCTCAAAATGATTAAATAATTTTCCAAGGCTACTATTCAATGAAAAAATCAAATAAAGAATGCATGAATCTCTAGGGAAAATAACGTGGATTGAGTGGGTTAAGAGGTTGAGATAGGTCAATTTTCAACCCACTTAGCAATCAATTTATAGAGAGTAAGCTGGTCTGACAGTCACATGGGTTTATGTTTGGGGGTAGGATGCTGCTGAAGACCCAATGCTGACAATTTTTAAAGAAAACAAGATTGAATAAGCGATGAAACATCATGGATTAGAAGAACAATGGTGAGTCAAATGGATGGTTAGGCTTTCACAAGAAACAATGAGCTCTATGGTAAACTTTTCAGCACCTTGCATAATTTGAAGAGCTTTAGTGGTCCTCAATAAAAATAGTATTTGAAAACTTAGAAGATAGATAAATTGATGCAGAAATATAACTGCCAAAACCTTATTAAAAAGAATTAGATAATAGGATTTTCGCAGTAATTATTAAAGCAGATAGATAAGTTCATTCCAAAACTTAACTTGCAAAACTAATTTAGGAAAAACTAGAAAACAGAATTTTTCCATAAGTATTAAAGGAATTAAAACAATTAAGAACTTTTATATAAAAAAGAAAAGAATAAATAAAATCAAAAACTCACCAGAATAGTTTATATGCAACTGCTATTATTTTAAGGAACTTTCAAAATTATATAAATGCTTTCAAAAATAGAAATGAAAGCAAACTCTGCAGTTCAGTTCATGAGATAAAAGTTTTGATTAAGCCTGACCTGTGGTGGCGCAGTGGATAAAGCGTCGACCTGGGAACACTGAGGTTGCCAGTTCAAAACCCTGCACTGGTCTGGTCAAGGCACATATAGGAGTTGATGCTTCCAGCTCCTCCCTTCTTTCTCTCTCTCTCTCTCTCTCTCTCTGTGTCTCCTCTCTAAAATGAATAAAATAAAAAAAAAGAAGTTTAAAAAAAATTTTTGATTAAAAATTAGAGTGCAATCAGTAAGGAAAATAGTAAGTGTATTGGATTCATGAAATTAGACATAAAATTTCTATACAAATTATCAAATCAAATCTAATTCTCTATAAAATATTAATAAGCAATGTATAATCTAAGTTCATGAAAATATAATGAAAATGGTTTAATAATGCAAAAATATATAATATTACTGATTAAATAGAATCAATCATATCAACATATCAAAATATGCAGAAAAAATTAACACTGATTTATAATATAAATAACTGAGAAGAATAAAAAAAAACTAAATTAACCTTATTAAATGTGTCACTCAGAAAAGAAAAAGAAAATCTCTACAACAAATATCTCTTTAAATAAAATATTCTGGAAGTATTCAGTTTAAATTCAAAGACAAGAAATGGAGATTTCTGTGAATACACCAAGTCAGCAATATATTTAGTGTCCCAGCCAGCACAATTTGTCAGGGATAAAAATAATAAGTTGTAAGAATTAGAAATCACTAATAGGACCATTGTTATCAACATATGACAGAGTTGGTTATTTAGAAATCCAAAGTTGTTTACTTAGACAAAATGAGTATGCCTATTAAAAAGATCAATATATAAAAGTTAAATATATTGATATACAGCAGCAACAAAAACAATAAAGTTAATATTTTTAAAATACCAATACAGACCATAAAGAAAACAAAAATAAATATAATAAATTATCTGTAAGACCTCTATGCAGAAATTTAAAACTAAATTAAAGTTAATTAAAGACTATCTAAAAATTGAATGACACTACATTTATTGAAAATCTACATTTATTGATGACTGAATTTAACTTATATTATGCAAATATTACTTACCCCCAAATTAATCATAGGCTTTACATAAATACAATAAAATTATGATTGGTTTTTATTATTTTTTATTTTTATTTTTGTGAAATATATGTTAACTTGAAAATGCATATAGAAAAGCAAAGAAAAAAGAACAGCCTAGATTACTCATGGTCTTACTATAAATCTATACTAATATAAGATTGTGTTACAGGTACCAATATGGACAAATTTATGAATAAAATAGAAGAGACAGTCTTAAGAGAACTGTACTCATATATAGAAATTTGACTAATGGTGGAATTTGTTTGGCTGAAAGATAAATTATCCACTAATGAGGAGGTGTTATAAAAATTTGTGCACAAGAGCAGAAAGAAGGGAGAAAAAAAAGAAAGGGAGAAAAAGAGAACATAGGATGGGGAGAAGAGAATAAAAGAATTTATACTTCACACCACCGCAATAGAATTTTATACATATTATATATATATATATATAATTTATAGAACATATGCAATATAGTACACTATATGATTCTAAGTGGTAGTGTGAGATAGGGAGTATAGTCTATCTCTATTATATACTGATAAATATAATGATAATCCGCCATAATGATGTTAATCCACCATAATCCTTATCTCACACCAATGCATAGAATTTCTGTCAAAAGTAACACTGACATTTTTAAAGAGAATATATGTGAATTTTCTTCTGAACTTTCAGTAAGCAGTTTTCTTACACACAAAACAAACTAAAGTGCTAAACACTTACAGAGCGTTAATACACATTAATTAAAGCAAAACAAGTCTTTCAGCTTTTTGAAGATATTTCCAAAACTGGATTAAAACTATTAACAAAGAATTTTTGCAGATCAACAAGAAAACAAAGCTTAAAGTAAAAAGATAAGACATGAGCATGCATTTCACAAAAGAGAAAACACAGGAAATTAGAAAGTGTGATATTTCATGTATTAGAGATTATAGGCTCTGTCAAATCTTAACTACCTTGCTAATGAACATATGCACTGGCACAACTTCTTTTGGAAACAAAATTTGCATATAAGTAAATTCTACTTCCAAAATAGCCACTGCCCATGACCATTAGAAAGCATGCCCAATACAGTTTTTATAAGAACATACAACTAACCATTCCAAATATCCATTGACATGGATTAAAAAAGCATATTCACATAAATGGTGTTTTGTAGTAGAAATCAAATGATTTGGACTGTACATGGAGAACACCTCCTCTACCACATGAATGGATTTTAGTAACAGTGCATTATGGAAAAAAGCAAAATGCAGACAATACGTGGCTTATGGCATGCACATGATAACCATAATTCAGAAAAGTATTCACCTTTGTGAATGAGAAAATGGAAGTTATAAGGAAGGAGCACAGAAATATATGTAAGTTACCAGAACTTTTCTACCCTATGGGTGGGCATTTGGTGTTTATATGTAATGTAGGTGTTCATATTATACATAATACATATTGCCTAATATAAACAAATTGATAATAGACCGGAAGAAAATACTACAGTGGATTTATCAAAAAGGAAATTACTCACAATGTAATAAGTAAAGAAAAAGATGAAAATTGCATGTTCTAAACCTTCTGGTTCTTATAAGATGGTGGGGTATTAATTATTTTTATGCATTTCTATATCACTTATGCATTATTTGTCTTTTACAAACTGTTTTATTGATAATTTAAGTAAAAATACCACTCAATATGTAAAGATTTTATAAGATAATAAAAAAGAACTTAATAGAAAGGGTCAAGACTGAAAATGAAGTTAACAGAAGAGGTTACACATTTATTAAACCTACAAAAATATACTTAACCCACTAGTAAACAGGGATGTGTGATTTTATAATAATAGCATGATTTCCCCCCCACCATTATTGAAGAAATATCATAAATTTTTTTATATGTAGTGTTTTAGAGTTGCTAGAAATGGAGACTTAATTCTTCTACAATGTGAGCCATTCAGAGGCTAATATAATGAATGGTACAGTAGAACTTTTGTCTTGATTAGCCTTCAATACATGCACCTTTTCATATAAATGTACTTGAAATAATGCTAACTACAATACTTATTTTTGTAATAGTGAAACCATAGAGACAGTTGAAAAGTACATGGTGAAAAATGATCTAAGTTATGGAATGTACAACCTATATAATACATTATCTTATTGTGAATTCTGAGGAAATAATATGTGTGCTGACACAAGACAATATCTTAGAAATTTTAAAATAAAAAATGCACTTGAAAAAGTTAGCAGGATGTATAGAATAATCTCATTTATGTTAAAAATAAGTGTATAATAACTTTATGTGCACATTCATTTCTCATATAGATAGATAAATAGATGTATATATGTATGTATACATGTATATAGAGAAAAAGGTTTTGGATGATAGCATATTATAATATTACCAGTAGTTATCTTTGTGGCAAGGGAAGTAAAAAGACACATTACAAATATTTATTTTCTATTTCAGTTCTCTTATTGCAAGAAAAGTTACGTATGATTATATAACTATCTGCCTCACTGCCTTCACATGTCCCCAATAGTACATTGCATTATTATGCACACTGCATGCAATAGCAGCAGAAGCAGGGCTTTTGTTATAGCTGACACAGAGATTAGGCTTGAGCATGTCTTCCTGGTTACCAAACATGGTGGATGAGGTCAAAAGACAAGAGGAAGCTTGCCTCCTATTTGCAGATTGTTAAATCAGAAGGGCACACGGAAATAGTTGGCTAGAACCTCAAAAGCTACCTGTTCCTTTTCTCCCAGTAATGGTGATGGCAGAATCCTCTCAAAAACATGTTCTATCAAAACAGTCACATTTACAGAATTACTAAAAAGAAAACTTTTGATTAATAAAATTATGAAATGAAATACTATTAGTATATGTGATTTTGGATTAAGTGAACTACAGATCACATCTGGAGAATATCTTAATAAAAATTATTGTAATTTATACATTTTTTCTTTTAAACTTAGAGTTGATATATATATATATATATATATATATATATCAGAATATATTTATATAACAGAATCTAGTATAGTATATATGTTTAATTTAAATGAGTTTAAATTAAAATATGTTTAAATTAAGACACATTAATAGTTTTAGAATTGTATTCCAGACAAAATTTAATATTTTTTCATTAAAATCATTGAGTTTATATTTTTCACAATATAACAATACTTTTATTTGATAAGTCAAAACTAAATAACTCCTAATTTTAAAATATCAATCATATGCCATCACATGCTTCTTTTTCAGGTTAAACTTTTTCCGTGACGTTTCTGAGTTCAGAGTGTTAGCCTGCGGTGGAGATGGAACCGTAGGGTGGATTTTGGACTGCATAGGTAATGAAGACACATATTTAACGTGGCTGGGGTGAGAGTGGTAACCTTAAATTCTGTATATTTTATTCATTTTATTAACACATTGATACATTTGGATAATACAGTGATATAAATGGACATTCTGCATGCTGCATACTATTCCCTGGTTTAATTTATTTTTCTAGGTGTTATATTTTTAATTGACAAAATAATTTACAAGTTTTTATAAATTCTTTTCTTCTTATCCATTTCTCATGGAATTTTCTAAACCCTCAGATTTATTTTTTTAAACAGGCTCCATTTGTTTCTTTGTCCTAGAGAAGGAGCCAAAAGAATTTTAGCATTTGTGATCAAGTCTGTCAAATAGATGTGCTTATTTGATTTAAACATAGAACCTCAAAACCTTACACTCTGTGTATATTCATGTCATCATCATCAATCATTATTATCATAATAGCTAATTTTTATTTATCACTTACTATCTAATAGACCTTGTGCTAAGATTTTTACCCCAGTCATCTTAATTCTCACAACTCTATAACATGGTGTTGATAATTCCATTTATTTAAAATAGGGAATCTAAGGCTTGAAGGAGTTAAAAAATTGAACAAAGGCTTGTAGCTGTGAGCTGACGGAACTGCAGTTAGAACTCACACTTCAACCTTACTTTATATTGCCTCTCTATTTACATTTTAGAAGCTTAATTTTTATAAGCAAACGAAACACTTACATGATTAGGATAAAGGGTAGACATGATTTATAAGAAAGGCTTAATAAATCTGAAAAATTATCTGGTTGTTTAACACAGTCAGATGTCAGAACTGAATACTGCTCAGTAAAAGTAGATTATAAATTGGCCTTTATAAGGAGATACAGTAAACCAATAACCAACATTCAGTTATTCTTTCTTATTTCAGTTACTGCATGACCAATTCTTTTTTTATAAACAGGCCCTTTAACAAAAAGAAAAATAATAGATTCAAAATAAATTTATATATATATTATATATATATATACATAATATATATATGCAAACATTCATAAAATCATTGCAGATGAGAATATTCTTTTCATACATATGTAAATACTCAAATTAAAAATGAATACAATTGTCAGTACATTTCTCCTTACCATCTAACAACTTTAATCTACTAACACCTTTTTTTAAAGGAACAATAAATGATGTATTACTTTACGTTTACAACAAAAGATGTAAATATTATTAATATATCTACTTAAGGAGAAAACAGGAATTTAATAATTTTACAAATTAAAGAGTCGCTTGAACAATTTCTGATGACTTGTGAAAATTTCAGAGTAAAAACAGTTCAGTAGGTTATTATTGGTTTGTTTTAACCACCCAAATCTAAGCCTTGACCATTAACTGTGGCATATCCCTAAATAATCTATTTCACCCTTGCTCTTACACATGGACAAGGACAAGTACTGATTTTGAATAGCTCAAAAGAGAGAAAAATTAAAGTAACAAATGTTTGTGGGATTTACTTAAAGCATATGATGATTCAGACAAAAGCATATGGAATTTCAGTGGCAGAAATCTACGTTGTTCCTAACTCAAAGCACTATTTGATAGAAAGTCTCGAACTAAACCCGCTGATCTCTTAGTGCTGGGTGGGAACAGTGCAAGGACATTGCTTGCACTTTACTAGCTTTTAGAATCTGTTTTCAAAATATTTTATTCCTTAAAGTAAAATGTACCTAGAGTTGATGTTGCAAAAGGACTTTATATAGGAAGGTACCTACCCTTCCAGTCAGCAGTGCTCCTGTATGTTCCTATGCCATATATATATATACCTGTACCCCTGAGAATTATTTTGAAGATTTAAATTTTAACTTTTCTATTACAAGTGACATTCAATATTATTTTATATTAGTGTAGTTGAAAAGCATAGTGGTTAAACATTTAAGCAATTTATAAAGTGATGACCTCAAGTAGAGCACTACCCACCTGGCAACATCCATACTTATTACAGTATTATTGACTATATTTCCCATGATGTGTTTCCATCCCCTTGACTGTTTTGTAATTACCATTTTGTACTCTTAATCCCTTAATATTTTGCCAAGCGTGCCAGTGCCTCCCACCCAGCAACCATCACTTTGTTCTCTGTATCTAAGAGTCTGTTTCTGTTTTGTACATTCATTGATATTATACTAAAGATTCCACTTATAAGCAAAAGCATATGCTATTTGTTTTTCTCTGTCTCACTTATCTGAATAAAGTTAAATCCAACTTAAACCACAATTTTTAACTGGTTAATATATTGACAAGATTTTCCCTCATGCATGAGACTTGAAAATTCCTGTCACTTTGTAAATAATGCCATTTGTGTTTTACAAATTGCTACCAATGCATAAAGATTAATCATAATTTATAATTGTATATATTTATAAAATATTACTTTTTTGTTTATAAGTACCTAGTGGAATGCTTTCATTTCATTCCAACCTATCTTTTTTACTGTCTATCTATGATCGAAATTTTATTTTGTCTTCCATTTTCAATTCCACAGAAAAGGCTAATGTAGTCAAGCATCCTCCAGTTGCCATTCTGCCTCTTGGGACCGGGAATGATTTAGCAAGATGCCTGCGATGGGGAGGAGGTAAAATAGCTTTAACAACAATGGAAACCATAATAAAATCCAAATATAGTACATAACATGGCCCCTCCATAAATGCAGCATTTCTTTACCATCTGACAACTGCCATGGGATTTTACCAAGTATAATTGCTCTCAGATATATAGTATATGGTTTTATAAATAGTCTCGGTTGGAACAAATAGTGAACCAAGAGTTGGGCTGGGAGTATTGGGCTTTAATGTGGTACTAATTATAGACTTCATGGAGCAGGCAGATTTCCAGATCTCTCTGGTATCGGGTTTCTAATGTAAGAATGGAGAGAATTGTGTATTTACTCTATGGTAATATTCAGATTTGTAATTTCTGAGTTGTGTGTTAAAATGACACACTAAGGAAAAAAATGTAAAGGTTAATGAGTGACTTGTCTAGGAATAAAAGGATATTTTGAAATCCACTTCCCATTAGACAGTGTGCTTTGCATTGTGTTACAGTATTAAGCATGGAAAATAAAGTCTGTATTCAAAAGGATCTTCATTCAATTTCAGGGGCACATAAAGCCATATGTAAGTCATAAGACTTTCTACTCACAAATAAACAGATAACCAGTGTAATGAAAGGTCTCCTAATCACAATGACCAGATGACATAGGAAGGATTTTAATGGAAGGATGATGACAGAATCATATAGACCTGAGAGTGGACTTTATAGGCAAAGAGAGCATCAAGTTTTTCCTTAGTGTGTCATTTTAACCAGAATAAGAAGCTACTTAACATATTCAGGGAACTCATAGTGGAATAGTATATATGAAACAGTATGAATAAGGTGAGAATATTTTAATATCAGGCCTTATATTTTGCAGCATTATTAATAGGTTATTCTTAACTGAAGATACCAAAGTAAAGAAAACCAGATTTTGCTAAGGCGCAGGAATTTAACCCTAAATATTTTTAGCATCTAAAATCACTTAGAGATGTTTGAAAAGTGTCTACTAACACAGTGTGAATCGGAAGACCCTAGGGATCTTGTTAAAAATACAATGACCTGTCCTTACCTCAAATATGCTGAATAGAAATCTCTGGGGGTGGCACCTGAAATTTCCCCTTTAAACAAACACTCTAAGTAACAAAATCTGAGAAGAATTGTTCCATGAGTGTCTGGCCAATGGGTGATATCTAAGTTGTATATATATATATTGTGTGTGTATGACAGTTAGAGACTAAATTAAAAAAACTGGCCTATAATCTATTTGAAGTGTTTATTATAGATATATTTTAGTAAAATAATATTAGAACATATTAAGGGAAATTTTATAGAATCTAAAAGCAAATAGTTAAATGATAGATAGGTAGATAGGTAGATAGATAGATAGAACCATTTCTTATGATATGCTTGTATTTGCCAGTCCTTATATATGTATTTGCCAGTCCTTATATATATATCGACTAACACGAAAGGAATCGTGTGTGGCTTCTGGCTGTATTCCTTTGTAAAATAGTTTTGACATCTGAAATTTAATAATTTTATATTTGGTTCCAAATTAATAAATGGCTTACATCCAAAATAGATATATATTTCATTTCTATCATATTTTAATAATCTTTTAATAAAAATTTAAAATTATTTTAAATATTTTAACTTATTTATTGATTTTAGTGAGAGAGGAAGGAAGAGAGAAAAAGAAACAGAAACATCATGTTTTTCCTTTATGTGCCCTGACCAAGGATTGAACCAGCCATTTCTGTGCTTTGGGATGATGCTCTAACCAACTGAGCTATCCGGCCAGGGCTCTTATAAAACTATTGTAAAGAGATTATTATTAGTGGCCAAAGACACATGAATTTCCATATACGTCAAAGTATATATTAATAATGAATCCCCTATGAGTTCCCAACATAAGTTTACACTAGATATACAGTGAAAAGATGAATAATTGGCTCCTATCCTTTGGGAGAATATATTTTTGTTGAGTGAAGAGGCAATAAATCAATGAACTATGAAATCCATTATTTTGAGATGATGTCTTCCAAAAATAAGCGTTATCAAATACAAAATTTAAAGAAAGACAAAAGAAAGGGGCACTTTGGGTGTATAGAATAAGAGAGGACCTGGCACAAAGTTAAACTGAGAAGGCTTTTCTATTTAACTTGAAAGTAGTGTTTAATTAGAAGGAGAAACAAGTCTAAAATGGCATCCAGGATTCCTACCTCAGCAAGTGGGTGGAGGTGTTGCATTTCTGAGACAGAGTTCACAGGAAAAAGATAAGGAAGCAGATAACTCACTTCATTTTGAATATGTTGATATTAAATTTTGTGGGGGGTATTTAGTAGAAATGCTCATGCGGCAGTTGGCTACACTGAAAATTTGCACCACAGGAGATAAATGCAAGTTACAAATATAAGCTAAAAATAAAATATTGGTATGAGTATAATAAGATTTTAGTTGATTCTTCTTATATTAGAATTTGCTTTAAAATGAATTATTTAGCTTAAAAAGATGCACACTCAATCACATATAAATACAGGTTTGAATTCTTTTTTTCCCCAAGATAATGGTTTATTTTATTATTATTAGGTTATGAAGGTGAAAATCTGATGAAAATCCTAAAAGACATTGAAAACAGCACAGAAATCATGTTGGACAGATGGATGTTTGAAGTCATACCTAATGACAAAGATGAGAAGGGAGACCCAGTGCCTTACAGTATCATCAACAACTACTTTTCCATTGGCGTGGTAAGATTTTCTGTTGAATGTTCTTTTTTACCAGTTCTGGATAACCACTGTCTGTAAACCTTACACTATAAAGATATACTGATTATAAGTAATTTATTTTAACTTAGTGTCAGCAAAACACCGCTTCTAATAGGGTTAGAATGATTTATGATTAGGGTTTAGTAATAGTTTTTAGAGTATAAGCTCAAGTTCTACATCAGTAAAAATGTGAAAACAATGCATTTAATTTCATCTTATTTTCAAGCCTATATTACAGTATATTTATAAACTGCTATAGACATTATGTTTAAATTTATGGTTAGGTCTAAAGTTAAAAAATGTTGCTACTATTCTCCAGTGTTTAATAAGTCAAAAGGCTAACTTTTTATTTATTTTCTTGAAAATCTTAGATTGGAAGTAAAATGTCATTTGGCAATCAAATAGTTATTGAAATTTTAATCCTTAAGAAATATAATAGTGGCCCTGTCCAGTTGGTTCAGCAGTAGAGCATTTCCCTGGCATGTGGAAGTCCCAGGTTCAATTCCCGGTCAGGGCACAAGGAGAAGTGACCACCTGCTTCTTCCCCCCTCCTCCCTTCTCTCTCTCTTTCTCTTTCTCTTTTTCTTCCCTTTCCACAATCATGACTCATTTAAGCAACTTGGACCCGGGTGCTTAGAATGACACCATGGCCTCGCCAAAAGTGCTAGCTAAAATGGCTTGATTGCTGAGCAATGGAGCATCAGCCCCAGATGGGCAGAGCGTTACCCCAATAGGGGGCTTGCCATACGGATCCAGGTCAGGATGCATGCAGGAGTCTGTCTCTCTGCTTCTCTGCCTCTCAATAATAATAATAATAATAATAATAATAATAATAAATAACAGTGATTTTATATATGTGTGTGTTTGTATATTGCAAATTAATTTTATAAAAAATATTGTGCAGAGAATTCCAAATAATAAAGGGTAATAATATAAAAATCCCATAAACTGAAAAAAGTACTATCTCAACTAAAAATGTATGAGAAGTAAATATGAAAGTGTAGCAAAGTTGAGAAATATAAAATCAACTTAAATATTCAATATTATTCTGTTAGCAATAATCAATAAAATTATTTAAAAGCAACAAAATATTAAATGTATATAGGAATTAATAAAGAATATACAAGACCTACATATGGAAAATGTTAAAACATTTTACAAAGACATAAAATATCAAAATAAATGAAGACGTTTTCTATTTTTAGACAGGCTAGCTTAATATAATGTGCAAATTGTGTAGACATTTAATATATAATTAATTTAGATTAAAGATAAATTTTAGACAAACTTAAATACCTATTCAAATATTTTTGACAAAAGCGGTAAGTTGATTTTAATAAAGGAAAAGAAGGAGAATTGTTTACCAAATTAAACAGCTACCAGTGGATTGGATAATTATAGGAGAACAGCATTTTGAAAAAACACATGAAACATCAGTGGAGAAGAAGAGATACATATTGAAAGTAAGTATAGGAGAGAAAAACTCATTAGAGAAATGACAGATTGCTTAATTGACAGTGTTTAAAATCTAGCTTTCTAGGAGAGACAATATTGTTAAAACTCTACCTTACATTATATAGGCAATTACTAGATATATTAAAGTACTTACGAGAATTGAAATGCAAAGTTTAGGACCTAAATAAATAATATGTAATGAAATATATTTATGACTTTGAGGTAAAACAGAATTAAACGAGGTAGTTTTTGATTGAGTTTTCTCTCAAAGGGTCCTATTTCATTTGACTAGGAGCCTCTTTCACTGAGTAACATGTGAAATAGGGGTGTAAAGAGAGGAGTATAATTCTCTGTAATTGTTGCCTACACCTCAGCAAGACACAGCTTCAGTGTTCAAGGACACAATCACAGGAGTACGTCTTGTAGAGAGTTTAAGTGTTGTCTGTCACATAGCAAGGCTGCCTTCTCCTCAGCAACTTGTATTCCTCTGCCCCAGTCAATGAATCCAAAAACAATGACATAAATGAATCACCTATTTATTTCAAGCTCTTTCTGATTATATAATAAGTAGTGGAGTTGGAGCATTGAAAGGGAAGGAGAACATTTCAACTTTTTTGCTATTAACATCATGAGAAAGCTTAAGAGAGATGTAATTTATACTTGAAACAATCTCTAGGAATCTGTTACCATCTTGTTATAAAACACTCTCAAAATTTCAAAATTTGACACTACTACCAGTATAGTCCTTGTTGTTTCAACTATCACCCTTCTTATACTGACTGTAACGTTTGACACTTTACGGAGAACCTTGCTTCAAAATTTTAGAAATCCTGTGAAGATCAAAAATATTTAGATAAATATGGCATACATTTTGATATGCCCCTTGTTTTAGTCAGAGTTTGTTGACTGCTGGCACAAACTATTTCATTTTAATCTTCAACCTATAACTACAAGTGAATTGACCAGTCTTCACTTATAGGAGCAGCTAATGTCATTTTCTTGAATGTAGATCACTGACTGGGGATGCAACAAAGTATTGTGCGCATTCCATAAGGAAACATCTCTGATTTCCATGATTAGTTTCTTTGAAGTGGAATAAAAGTTCCTCAAAGTCACTTGTGAAGCAAGCTGAGTGTAAAATTCTTCTTTTCAATGCTTTAAAAATATTTTCTAGTGATCTCTTTTCCCTGTAATTCTATAGCAAAGAATGTATATTTCTATAGCAGTTTCAGCATGGCATGTATAGCATATCTTCCCAAATCTTATTGGTTTGCATATAAAACAAAAAGGTTTTTGCGATCGTATTTCTCCATTTATATGTGTAAGTTATGTAATTATAATACAAAATAAGAGTGACATAAACCACGTGGGAAATCACTGAAGTAGCTGTTGGTAAGTGTTAAACCTTATAATGTGGAAATAGAGAGTGCAGTTTTATTACAGAGTAGTAGTTGAGGGGCTGTTCAGTTACAGGGCTGCTTCAGTATCCACAGTCTGGCTGTCAGCTGGGCTCCTGGCCAGGGTAGGATGGCATGTCTCCCTCTGGGCCTGAGCAGGCAGGACCACTCCAGTATCATTGCTAAGAGGGACTGATGCCAGGTGCCAGGGTCATGTCATGAGCCACAGTCAGACTGCATTGGAAGAACACACCCCTCCTCCAGTTTTCACTGACTGCCTTCAGTCCAGAAAATCCTTATCGATCAGCCCAGCTCGGAATTCTGAGGCTCTCACAGTTTTTCCGTAGATGTACCCAGAGGTGGGATTCAGCCGGTTCAGGCCCCTTCAGCAGAACCCATACCTAATTTTTTATTGAGTTTGGCAAGCCAATTATTAAAAAGGCACTTGTAATCAGGGTTCTCTCTAAGGTAGGCACCTGGGCAGCCACCCCAATGTGGAAATCACAAATTTACATTCCTTACTCTTTTTTAACATTCATCTGTGCAACAGCGTATTCTAAGTGCCCGTGATTATGTTCATTCCGTTCATAGGGGAAAGAAATTTAACAGAACTATGCTTGTAATATTTATTTTTTCATTCATTTCATAAAACTCATTCTACCTTTGATGAAATACTACATTTTAATTCCCTCGCGTTTATTTCAGCAGAAATGAGGATGCGAATACAGAAGCAATATGGAAATAAGTAACAGTTTTATTTTTTGTCAGGTATTATTTAATGTTTTTTCATTAATATTTTAAAACTCTTTCCTATAACATCTAGTTCTGTGTACCTCTTTTATTCTTATTTAAGTATTAAATGCATGAAATAATAAACCGTGTTTTGGTATATCATTTTTTTTTATACCTAAACGCTCAGTAGGGCAGAGAACTGGTTGCCAGATCAATTGAATTCCACCACTGAATGTACCCACTCCACAGCCCTTGCTCCCTCTTGGAGTGTGTGTGTGTGTGTAGGGGAGGGGGTGCGGAGGAGTAATTGTTAAATCCTATTCCTTCTCTCGATCCTGCAAAGCCTGGCTGGGCGCTGATTGTCTCCTGGGCAGTCGGTGCCTGAAGTGCTTAACATGTGGGCCTTTCTCCAACCCTGCAGAGTTGATCCAGCTGGCTGCACGTGCCACGAGCTCTCTACTTAGGCTTGCTTGCCCGCCAGGGGGCAGGCACGAAGGCCAGCAGGAGGCCAGTGCAAGGGCCTGCACTGCAGCCTGCCCACGTGTACGGGTGGGCTAGGCAGGCAAAGCATCTGGGGACCACTTAGGCTAGTTGAGACAGGGTCCTAGTTGAGCTGTGCACGGCTTGTGACGAATTCGGTGGAGAGGTCCTAGGATACACCGCTCCTCGTTGAGGTCCAAGCCTTTAGGGATGGGAGTCCTCGCCTCTCCCACCTACGCCATCTCTTCTAAGTCTCTGCTAACTGCTCTGTTGATGATGCCCGTCCCCGGATTCTGGCCAAAGCTCGAAAGAAGCCACCTCTTGGGCACGTCCTGCCAGGCTTGATACTCGCACTTTCAGCTGAACTCCGACTCATGAGTGAGTGGTTGTCAGAACCCGTGTTCCGCTGATGGGGATTATGGCTGAAAATTCTTATTTCGTCGTTTTGCTAATGTCACTTTTCGTGAGTATCTTTTAAGAAAAAGAAATAAATACACAGGTAATAAGTTAGTAGATATAACCTCAGCCATGGACAATATTTAAATAATTATAAGAATACAGTATATCATTTGCATCTTTATGCCAATAAACTTTATCATGTAGTAGAAATAAAATTATTATTATTTTTCATCCAAATATATGTATGTAGCTGACATTTGCCCACAAGAGAGGAGTAGCAAATCCAAGCTAGTAGTTCTCAGACTCTTAAGCAAGTATGACAGTCACCTGAAGGACGTGTTAAAATGCAGATTGATGAATTCCCAAACCCGGGTTTTCTATTTCAGTAATCTGAGATTTGAGAAGGAGCCAGAGATGTAACGTTTTACAAACTTGAGAAATATAGATTAAAATGGAAATCTTTCCCATTCCTTTTACATAGCTAGTAAGCCTCAATATCAATAGCTATAAATATAACCTAGCAACGAAAATACACGTGTGAATATAAGTGAACAGCTGCAAACAACAGAATTAGCACGTAAATTCAAATAAATTCAAATGCACTTAAGTTCTAAAACCCACTGACCAAGTAAGATTATTTCAAGAACAGCAAAACGGGCCAATGTTAGCATAATGTTTAATTTAAATGAAAACTGGGGTTTTATCATTGAAAACTAATGAAAAATATGTAAAACATTATAAAAATCAAATCAGTAGCTAACATCAGAATAATAATGGCAGACTAGAGACATTCCAAATACAATGAGGAAGGATACTGAAATTTTTATATCACCACCTCAGTTAACAGTTTTAGAAAAGTGAGGTAATTTAAAAATAAAGATTTTAAGTCATTTATATATTGAAAATATATGATTATTATTTGAATGTGATAAGATCACATATAAGGTAAATATGCATCAACTAAAAATAAAACTTATTAAATCAACATGTAGTTCCAAATTCTAATTAGACAATAGACATACAAAATAATGGTACTGTAGCTTACGTTTATAAGGTTAGTAATTAACATGTTGGTATGAATACAATTTGGTTAACAATATCGGAAAACCATAAATACCAAGGTTTACAGTTAGTAAAAAAGAGACTGAATAATTTTATGCAGTGATATAAGACCTGCACAATAAGAAGTCATGTTTCTCTCTCAGAATATTTAATAGTATTACCAGAACAAATCTCCTGAAACTTATTTATATATTTTGTCCATTTCTACTAAGAATTTAATAGGACTATTTGCAGTTGTTTTGATAAATGGTAATTTACAGTTGTACAAAAATGGCTTTATAATTTTTTGAGATAACTAATATCCTATAATGCTCATTTTTCTTGCTATGTACAATATACTACCATGTTACATTATCTAAAATATGGTGCCACAAAAATAGATTAATAGAAGAGATTATGAAATTAAACCCAAAAATATACAGATATGGAAAGAATTTAATATCTGTTAGTTGTTGAAATTTCAGATCATTAGGTAGTTAGGAAGTACACAGTAAACTAGGTGACAGAACTGTTTACTCATTTAAATAAACATTTATATTTTCATTCATGCCCATGTAAAAATAGATTAAAATGCAAAATGAGGTAATAAAATTATAAAATATTAGAAGAAAGTGTAGAAGTATATTGCTCAGCTAGGAAAAACACGAGTGAGGCAAACAAGAATCCTAGACCCCATTAAAGAAAAGAAAATTACTTTTCATAATCTTCAGTTTAAAAACAAAACTGTTAAAACTTATTAGCAATTAAAAATCAAAGAAAAAATATATTTTTAGATTTTATTGATTGATTTTGGAGAGGAGTGAGGAGAGAGAAATAGAGAAAGAAAGAGAAGAAGAGTGAAAGAGGAGAGAATCAGGAAACATCTACTTGTAGTAGTTGCTTCCTGGTTGTTTCTTGAATGTGCTTTGACCAGGTTATCCCAGGGATTCAAACCGGCAACCTTGGTGTTACAGGCCTAAGTTTTATACACTGCACCACCACAGGTCAGGCAGAACATATTTTCAGTACAAGTAATAAACATGGAGTTAATTAAAGTATGGAATTTTTAATAAAAAATAAGCATCTAACAGAAAAAATGACTCATGAGAAAGAATTACAGTGAGAGCCAGATGAAAAAGATTTCTAATGTTATTAATTTATAAAATAATACAATAGAGTACCATAGTTTGCTTGTCAGATTATTAAAAAATAAAAACGGATATTCACTAATGTCAATAAATATATACAAAAATGTAAATATTCATAATTGTGATGAATTGCTAAATTAAAATATTCTTTTAGAGAATAATTGGATGGTATCTGTTAAACTTTAAAATGTGAATACCCTTTGGGCCATCAATTCCATTTCCAAGGATCCATTTACAGAAATAAACAATATAAAAGCAAAAGCTGCACCAATTATATTTAATGACATATAATTGGGACAAACTTAAATGTTTATGATTTTGAAAGTGATACGTAGTAGGTAAAGAATTCCAAAATATATAATGATACATCACAAAGACAAATTATTTGTAGTATTTGTAGTAGAAGCACTTTCTCCTATTTAGCTTTTAGATGGGGGAAATATGGAATCTATCTCAAGGAGGTGGTTGGGATTATGTTAAGGAATCCCAAAGCTCTTAAAACAATGCCTAGCACTGGTGTTTAATAAGTGTTAGGATGATAATGGTGATAAAATATGAATGGTTTCATAGCTCTGTTTCTAAAAACATATAAAAGAGTCAGTATATATATATATATATACCAAAATTTTAACAATATTAACTTTTGATCTGTGGAAATATGGAAAGGCAAATAAAACTTTATCTTAATGTAATTCAGAAATGTTATAGCATCATAGATAATCTTTAAAATTTTACAGGATTATTTAAGTGTATTTAAATACTTCTCAACCTGTAATTTATTACCGGGATGTTTAAATTGTCATTTAAATATGAACTTTTAACCTGCTCTATTTCCCTGCCTCTTATAGGATTATTTTAATAATGATTTGAGAGACGATGTAGTTTCATTTGCTTAGATCACATTCTAAGTAGATAGGCTTTACTAATCTGTAGCTACTGTTCTGTTGATGTTCTTTTTGTTTCATGTATTCTTTGTTTTCTCTTTTAGTCATTTGTACAATTTCTTTTGTTTATGTGAGTGACCTTTATGTATACAACAGAAACCAGCATTGAAGAATATAGGACAGACAAAACTTCAGTTCTCCTTCAGTGCACATTTTGATGGGGTGCTACAAGTGAATTTCAAATAGCAATAAATAGACTGAAGGAGAAGATGTATGTACAGTACTGGTTCCCTCTTATCTGTGCACAGTTTTGCCTTCCATAGTTGATTTACTCATTTGCCAATGTGATCTCAAAATATTGAAGGAGAAATTTCAGAAACAAACAATCATACGTTTTAAAATAAGTACTGTTCTTAGTTGTGTGATGGAATCTCACACTGTCTCACCAGGGACATGAGTCATACCTTTGTCCAGCTTATCCGCTACCATCCATTGGTCACTTAGTAACTGTATGGCTTATCAGATCGACTGTTGTGGTATTGCAGAGCTTGAATCCAAATAACCCTTATTTTACTTAATTATGGCCTCAAAGCAAAAGAATCGTGATGAAGCAATAAGTATATGTATGTATAGAAAAAAACAACACAGTGACTGTTTATAATATTGTGGGTGGGTGTGTGTGGTAGGGTTGGGGGGCTGGGTATTATCTGTGATTTTAGGCAGCTACTGGGTCTTGGAACATTCTCCACAAATAAGGGGGAAGTACTATACAAATGTACGCATATTGCATAACATCTTTACTGTTGGATGGGAAATACATTTTGGTAAAATATAAATTCTGTTTCACGTGTTGTTTTTCCATTTGCTTCCTAAAACTCCACTTTATCTTTGGCTCTCTCTCCTTTGGGAATAAGGCTTTATGCATAACTAAAGGTCTCAAGGCCCTCTGTATTACAATATTTCCAGATTTCTGGTTTTGTTGGTAACTGAGTTTCTTAATTCATAACAACATTGCTCCAGGTTTGTCGTGTTTTTGTTCTTGTGTCTTTGTGCTGGAGAGTCAATTTCTGGACTAAATGCTGCTAGGAAGCCCACATATTTGGGAACTATGTACTCCATACTCCATGATAACCCCCCGTTCAAAAACATTTACTTTTTCTAACAGCAAAGAAAGGAAGAAAGTTTGCATACTCAATATGCAAAGGGTGTAGTTCAAATTAATGGCAGCTGCCTCACACACACACAAAAATTATTTTAGATCCCTTTAAACATTAACTTTTTTCTTTCCCGTGACATATTCACTGAAGCAATATGTGTCATATTACAATAATGACAGTTTTCCATGCACTATCAGGGAGGGAGGAGGTATTCCTAGTGGAGGATCCAGTGAAAAAGGTAGAAACTACTTTATGGGGCATTTACTAAGATCTATAAATGGCATTGTTGAATAATGTCTCTTAACATTATCTAATGGTTTATGCTGTACTTATATTTGCACAGAGATCTAAAATATTGTGTTATTATAGTCAATTGGTGCCCTTATGCTGATTAGTATTTTAGTCACAAAGGAGTTTGTTTTCATTTCACTCTGCAAATACCTTCTGAGTGCCTCCTTTAATTCCTGGGATAAGCATTATAGTGGATACAGAGATGAACCCTGTGCCAGAGAGAAATGTGAATTCCAGTATACTGGAGGTGAAACATTACACACTTGTATCTTCTACTGAACTTGGTTGGAAGAGGTACAAACACGTAATGGCAAGGAAATTTATTTCCTTTGAAACTGTTATCATATTTATCTTGTTATTATAATAGATATAAAGGATTTTTAAGGCATATGCCAGCAACTATCCCAGTTTTCTGTAATTAGACATAGGAATATAAACACCAGATACACAAACATTTGTATTACCTTTCCATTTAATTTGTGGAGAAAAATACCTTAGACTCTCTTTGAGGCAGATTGCAGTAACAATAATAAGTATGACTTAGTGTCTCAACCATAATGCATTCAAAATAATAAAAATATTTAAGCAAACCCACCCCTTACTGAATCTGGCACTTATCCTTGCAACTGAGAATATGCATAATTATGCATAATTAACCTATGAATTATCTTCTCAAGGCCTAGGTCTTTGTGGCCGAATCTGAAAACCCCATGGATTATATTCATGGAAATGCTTCCACCAACATAAATTATATTTGGCTTGCTGACATCGAAGGATATTCAGCCACAGAATAGTGCTCATGTAAGACCATCTTAGCCCAATTCTGTTTTTCCTACATAGTGTATTGATTTTGTAGCAGCTGTTAATCATGCCAGTAAGTTCCAATTTGGACACTCTTCAACACAGAAGTCAGCACTGTGAGCAGAAACAAGCAAGGCAAAAGAATTTCAAAGGCTTCTGGAAAGGTCCTCAGTTTTTGTAGAACATATTCAGAAACAAATTAGTATCACACGCTGTGTAAAAAGCGAAAGCCAATATGAAAAATGAAAACCTGATCCACAGTAGTACTTCAGAAATTGGATGTGGGTCTGTGCTCACTGTAGAATTACTCTCTGAGTCTGGAAACTCTGACAAAGACAAGTGGACTTTTAGTGCACCATATATATTACCTCCCAAATGTCCTATCAAATAGATATTTGTATGGTTATGATTTAATATCCTTCAGCATTAGACAGTCACTAAGAGCCTCTTATTGCACCAGTGTAGGAAAAATATGGCTACTTAATTCACATAACTATAAATTTCAAGTTAGGGAAATAGTTACTGCTTACTTTAGTCATCAGCCTTTTCTTACATTACATATTTTCCTATGCCCTTACTAAAAATACAAAGGAAATATCTTAACTAGAAATTTAGTTATACTCCAGACTGATTAAGAAATGTGAACTATTGATATTTCTGTCTGGTCCTTGAAGTCAAGAAAGTTGGCCTCTTAACATTAACAAAATCTCATATCTTTGGTTTGTCTACTTCATCTACCTGTTTATTATAAGTATAATATAATTTTAACCTACTACCTTCTTATTAAGTTTATTTTGGCTAAATTTAGTGGTCTAAAATAATTCTATTGTTATACTGACAATTTTTATGTGATTCTAAATGAGGAACTGTGATTATATATTTGAGAAATTGAAAAAGTGAAATGAAATCTATAACTCTCATAGAAAGAGCTTGTTTTGAAATGTACTTTTTTCTCATTTTATGACAAGAAGAAATTTATAATGACAATAATATACTGGTATAAAATGTTTTTGGAAAGTCAACTTTATATTTTCTTTTGGAAGATACAGTTTCATAGGACATTTGCTTCTAAAATGTTTATCACAAGAAAGATTTACATAATTTGAGTAAATTGTCAATCACTACTCTCAAATACTTGACAATTTTATCTCAAAGCAGTTGCTTTACTTACGAAATTTTATTAAAAATATACTTCAAATCATTTTTTATGATTGTGTATTGTTTCTCTTTTATTGACTAGGTCACATTATATTCTTTTTAATTATTTTTAGAAAAATGAGTAGGTAGCTTATTCTTTACTGAATGATCAAGAAATTTATTCATTAAGCTTCAAATAGAAAATACTGGGACTTCTTAAAAAAGAGGTCCAACATATAAAAACAAAAAATGGATTCTATAATTTGATCTTAGTGCCAACTAAAACTCCAACAGGAAGAGTGTATCAGAAGACTGAAAAAAAATGTTGTTCATCTTCTATTAATAAGATTGCAATAATTGGCATGACCAGGTGGTGGTGCAGTGGATAGAGCGTCGGACTGGGATGCGAAAGACCCAGGTTCGAGACCCCGAGCTCGCCAGCTTGAGCGTGGGCCCATCTGGCTTGAGCAAAAGCTCACCAGCTTGGACCCAAGGTCGCTGGCTCCAGCAAGGGGTTGCCCGGTCTGCTGAAGGCCCATGGTCAAGGCACATGTGAGAAAGCAATCAATGAACAACTATGGTGTCACAATGGCAATGAAAAACTAATGATTGATGCTTCTCACCTCTCTTCGTTCCTGTCTGTCTGTCCTTATCTATCCTTCTCTCTGACTCTCTCTCTGTCCCTGTAAAAAATTTTTTAAAAAAAGATTGTAATAATTGCTCTTTCGTTAAGCAACTGCTTGCTATATTTTAGTTGTTTTTTCACAGCCAGAGAACTATTTAGTTTTTTATAAATATTCAGACTTAAATATTTTTACAATTAACTTTTCTTGCATTTTATCACCCAAGAAAGTTTACTATGAGTTTTGATTATTGAAATAAAATTGTGATCTCTGAAGAAGATAAAATTTACTGAATGATAATCTCTTAAAGTAAGGCCATAAAATATTTGGAGAAAGAAGAAGACAAAAAAAAAAAACCAAAAAAAAACAGTTTTATTATAGGAAATTTTTATTCCTAGGTAATTTGAAGTCTAAACAATTATTTTTATTTGTCAGCACTTCAACATCCATTCGTTGAACCAATGCAAACTGGTTCTTCTATTTATTCTCTCTCATACCACTTTTACAGGACTTCTCTGGCTGTTTTCACCCTTAATGTCCAAATTTATAAGTCCCATAGCAATATATTTCTGTGCTTTGCTGCACTTTACCTTGATGTCCCTTTTTTTTTTTCCTTGAAACTCCTTTCTTACTTCCTTGGGCCTCCCAAACCCCATATCTTCTCGAATTTTAAACTTCTTCTCTGAGCCCCTGACTGGATCTGTGTCACCTTTTTAGAGCTTCACTAAGTTCATCCGCCCTTTAGCTGCTGAAGATCATCAAAATTGTCTTTTTGTTCTGCTCTTTTCTTTCTGTATCTACAAAGGTTGTTTTTCCCCTTCTCCTGGTTTCTATCATTTTCTATGCCAATGACAGCATTCTCTGTTTCAACCATCTAGATCTCTTCTTGGAGTTTCTTAACCCACAACTAATGAGTGAATTCTGTTGATTACATCTCTCTGATTATTCTTTAAATATTTTTTCTTAGCCCCTAACTAGTTCATACTCTCGTCACCTCTATTTTGCCTACTGCAGTATCTGCCCATTATTCCCTCCATTGCCCGGATTCATGCTCCACTAACTAGCCGTACGTCCACTGGGCACTGTTAACAACAGATGACTTCCACGTTCTTTATCCTGTCTGGCCCGCCCTCATCTTCAGCCTCACCTCCAGTTTGGGAATTGCCTGTAGTTTCCTAAATGTGGTTTGGTTTTTTTTTGTTTGTTTGTTTTTTTAAGTGTTTTTTTTTTTCCGTTCTGTTTCTCTGCTCATGTCCTCAAATCTGTGTGGATGGAACTGACTGTGCTCATTCCCCTCCTTTCCTATCCCCCAATATACCCACTCTTTCCTCATGTGCAAGTAGTAAGATTAGCTCCTGTCTGTATTTTTATTGATTTTAATTTATTGTATTTACACAGATTCAACTGTCCCACTGAATACATCCCCCCCCCCCGTGTACCCCTCAACATCCCCAGCACCCTCCCCCTTTCCCTCTAGGATTTGCTGTCCTGCTCTCTATAACGCTGTGTTATGTATATATAATTTCACCAACCTCTTTCCCTTCTCCGATCTCCACCTCTTTCCCTCTGTCCGCTTTCCCCTGGTCCCTTTGATCCTGCCTCTGCCTCTATTCCGTTATTATTATCATGTCCATTTTTGAATCATCATGCCAACCCCTTCTTCCCTCAAAAAGTCTTTCCTGAGCTACCAGATAGTGTTTTCCAAACCTATTTGGTACTTTTTATTACTCTTCACATTTCTTTATTTAATAATAATCACACTCCCATGTTGTTTCTGTAGTCGTCTTTATCGTCTTTTTTTCTCCTGGAATCTGAGCACCGTGAGATCAGGAAAGAAAGTTATTCGAGTATACATACTCTTTGTATATACATTAGCACATAGCAGTTCTCGTTAGATACTAAACGATCAGTTAGCTATGAATAAATAAATAATAAATAAATAAATAAATGTCTCTTGGAAGAGACAGCAAAACTCTGTTTCTTTCTCTTGCTCATATTTGAGAACATTTTCATTGTTAAAGGAAAGAAGATAGTATAAAATTCCATAGGATTTTAAACAAAAATGTGTGTATAAATGTTATTCTTTTGAGCCTTTCCTACAATTTTAGATAATAGGATTATTTTTAAAAATTGTCTAATATGCATAAAACAATTCATAATATACAACACATTTTCTATACAAATATTTCAAAGCATGGGATCTTCTAAAAATGCTATGTAATATAGGAGAGAGCGCTTTGTCTGATTTGAATGATTTTAACAGAATTTTGATTTCCTTACAGATACTTAATTTGGGGGGCATGAACTTTTCTAATGTTTCTTAGCTAATTTAAGTTAACCTGGGTTTTGCTGTCAAGTGTTCTTAATGGCTAAACTTGTAAAATGTATCACAGCTAAGGATTTTTTTTTCAATTAAAAAAAAGAAAAAAACCGTACAGTTTTACTAAGAGCTATAATGCTACAAGTGACAATGATAAATGAGAGTGTATTCATAAAGATGTAATTAATCTGCAACAGGTTCAGAACAGCTCCTTAGGTAAATGAAACTGAATCAGCTGTGTAGTCTGTAATTAACTTTCTACCATATTAGTCCAAGTGTAATATTATTCATTATATATGTAAGGAATTATTTTCTCCATAGAAAATTTGTAATTTGCTAAATGATGATTTACAATTCATGTTAATATTTTATTCATATTATCATAATATAATTGTCATGCGTTTCATTTTATTCCATTTAACGTTTCTATTTGAAAGGAAGAAGTAAATATGCATTCTTTACATTTAATATACAGAATTGAATAATTTGAAGATAAAGTTGGATTGTATTGTGATTAGATTAGTTATTACTGGCATTCAGTGCAGCAGGTTTATTTTCAATTCTTTGAGATTGTGGAGGTGTATATAATAAATATTAATGCAAAGCAGAGGTATAACATTCAACCTGCAATGAGTATCTATTCATAAGAAAAATTCAAAGAAATAGAGTATAAGGTATTTTTTACCTTTCAAACCCATAACCAGATTTTTATTCTATACTGATTATTCCATATTGAGCACTGAATCTGTAATAAGTTCAAACTTTCAGTATTCACTGTAGGTATTATTTAAAAAGAAAAGAGCTTTTTATATGCTAACTATGGTGTTTTTCTACACAAATTCAAGAGTATTTTAGGAAAGTAAGGAAACAAATGAGACTCAGCAGAGAAATAAAACATGTTTAGACCGTTTGGGATTCAGTTGACCAAAACCCCATTTATATGAGTTTAAGCTAAAATGGAAATGTATTAACTTCCATAGCTAACCCAAGAATGTATCAGGCTAGGCTGGTTTTAGAGGTATACCATTATCATCACTGTCATCCATATTATCATTTCTTCCTCTTGGTTCAGTTGACCTTTGAGTTCTTTTAACTGGGTCTAAACAGTATTGTTTGTATTCAATTTCTCTCTCCACTTTTAGGCCTTCTTCCTTCAGAATCACCACATCAAGTGGAAAAAATTGCTGCGTGACACTATAGGTCCATAGAGAAACGACATAGTTCCAACTCATACTTCCAGCAGAAAACCAAGGGAGAAATTAGATGAAAACATTTTAGACATGCCCTTGGGATAGGCCACATTAATGTGCACAACCCTGTGCAATGTAAAAATGCAGAGCCTCTTGTTCAAAAGTAATTAGGAATTTCAAGACTGCAGCAGTAGAACATTAAACCAAATGAAAGGTACTCCTGAGGGTGGAGCCCTTTTTGACTATACAAGTCCTATGCCTCTGAAGCTAGCCCTGCATGGACTCATTTCTGAAGCAATCATTGTACCCAGAATTACTTTTATACCAAAAAACGATAGTGTGGGTGCTGATGAGTTTATTTTTACTTGAGTCACAAGGAATATGGTTCCTGTTGTAATGAGAAATTCTACTATGAAGGAAGAAAGAATGCTTGATAGTCAATGCTCAAACGATGCCCATCGAAGAATTTAAAATCTTGCAACACTAGAATCTATGTAAACACAATAAATTAAAATCAATAATAAAAATAAATAAAATCTTGAGACATTATTTAAGAAATAAACTGAAAAATTAATTCAAGAAAAAATTAATTAAAATGGTTGGGTTCCACATATATGCAAGTGACTGCCCTTGTTGCTATATGTCACTTTGGTACCATAATAAATGATATTTCCCCTAAAGAAACTTTCAATATAGCTGAGATCTGAGAAGCTATGGGGAAAAATTATTACTTTTGACTTGTTAATATTTTTACAGATATAATTACTAGTAAAAAAGCAGAGTTATAAGTTAAAAGTAATTTGTATATCTGCCAAGATGTCTAGTTTAGCTGACAAAAATAGACCCTCAAAATTAGGACTTTAACAAACACAAACCTTTTTTAATGTTATTTATCTGTCACTGTCCTCATTCAGGGACTTGGGCAGATAGAGCCTCCCCATCTGGATCATCTTTCATTATGTCATTGGGATGAGGATTTTAAAAACTTTTACCCAAAGTTGACACAAATCAGTTCTTAATTACATTTTAAAACTGAAGAAAGTTTGCAGCCAAAGATAACTTCAAGGAGCAGGAAAGTTTATTTTTATAAAATATCCACTAGAAGAACCAACATATTGGGGGACAGATCTAATAATCATTAGAATAAACTCTTTAGGTTAGAAAACTTTCAGTTAAACTTCAGTCCCACACCCAGTCCATTCATGTCCTGATCAAGTAAGGTAACCTGTTAGTCCTAGCCAATCACATCTGGACAGGACAATGTTCAGACTCTCTTTATTAATCATTTATGTCTCTTCTTGAAAAGGTAATAAAAGTAGTACTCAATTCTTTGTGTGGCCTTTCTTGCGCTAGAAATCTAGAATAAAAAATACCAAATTTCTGCATTCTTTTTCACCTGGTATGTGATGATGGATTAAGACTGACGACTGTCAGATGGGAGGAGGTTCATTCAGTTACTGGATGACAGAAGATGAAGAGATTGGCCAAAAAAACAATATATACATAACACACAGACATAGTCAGCAGTGTGGTGATGGCCGAAGAGAAAGGAGTGTGGGGACAAGGGAGAGGTGGGTACAAATGAGCAGAAAGAGATGTTGCTAGGGGCAGAGGGTGCATGATGCTATGGGCAGATGGTGGTTTGTTGAGTTGTGCACTTGATACCTATATGGTTTTGTTTTTGTTTGTTTTTTTCAGTCTCCAGAGTCCATTTATTTAGTAGGGCTTAAATGTATGAAAAGGCACAGGATACAAATTTAATATTTCTTTCTTTATTGATTTTTAGTTTATTGTGTTTACATAGCTTCTAGTGTCACCCCAAATGCATCTCCCCTCCCCCATATTTCCCTCAACATCTCCTTTGCCCCCCTCCCTACAGCGCCTTCCCCCTTCCTTTCAGGTTTATCCCATCCTATCATCCCCTTTCCCTCTGTCCTCTTTTCCTCTGGCCCCTTTGATCTCTCCTCCGTCTCAATCCTGTTCCTCAGTTCACATTGTTCATTGGATTCCTCAAATGAGTGAGGTCATATGATATTTTTCTTTCTCTGCCTGGCTTATTTCACTTAACATAAGAGTTGATACCTATATGGTTTTGTAAACCAATGTCATCCAAATAAAATAATAATAATAATAATAATAATGAATGCTCATAAAGTTGTACAATCATGCGCTACAGATTTCACTGTATATAAATTTTGTTTTAATAGAATAATAAATAACCTTTAAAAAAAAAGGCAGAATAACCTGAATACATGCTCCTAGAAAAGGAAAGAATCAGAGTCTCCCAGCCGACCTTGGTTTGTAGTGATTCTTAAATCCCGCGGAGCATATGCTATAAGGAGTCCTGCTCTGGCATGTATATTGGAAGCTAGGTAAGCTGTGTTTCCGCTTCGTAGGGGTCTCACTGCCCATTGTTTTCCACATTTTCTTTGTTTTAATACTTTTTTTTTATTACTCTTTTTGGCCACGTCTGATGTAGGCAGCTGGTAGTGTATCTTTTTTAAGAGAAACAATGTTTTCTCAGGGCATTTCTGCTCATGGTCTCCTTAGTTCATGCTTGGTGGTATATTTCAACTACTTAGTTGGCTGGTTAAACGCTTTGATTCCAATCAGCAATATGGTCTAAAACCTACGTTCACAATCCCTTCTAATCTAGAATAGTTCAATTATATATACTTTTATGGGGGACACTGACTCTTAATTTTCCCCCCTGAGCCATCCTTTTCAATCTAAAGAATTAACTCTGTGCCACACACATCAGCCTAAATTTTTCTTAGTGCATCTTAATCTTTAAGATATTCCAACAATGAGAATGAAGGCCATAACTTTAATCATAGCATTGCCCTGAGGCAGTTTAATAAATTGAAAGTCTTTAAGAGTGGGTTTGGGTTCTGGCTGGTTGGGTCAGTGGGTTGAGCATTGGCCCAGCATATGGATGTCCCGGGTTTGATTTCCGGTCAGGGCACACATGAGAAGCGACAATCTGCTCCTCTTCCCCTCCCTCTCCCTTCTCTCTTCCCCGCCCCACCTCCCTTACTCTCCCTTCTCTCTTCCCCTCTGAAGCCAGTGGTTTGACTGGGTCAAGTGTCATCGCTGAGTATAGCTCAGTTGATTTGATCATCGGCCCTAGACAAAGGCTGCCAGCTGGAATTTGGTTAGGGCGCTTGTAGGAGTCTGTCTCACTACCTCCCCTCCTCAAGAAAAGAAAAGAAAATGAGTTTGACTTCACTTATTTTTCTTTGCAATAGTTGAATTTCAATGTACATTTGTTCTCTTCAGCTATCTCAGTTTTGTCTTGTACTGTGTGGGGTGAAGAGAAGTTTCCCCTCCCAGTCCTAATGAATTATCTTTCTATATTTTTTTATTCTTGATACTTTATTGCTGCCTCTAGTTCTTTCCTGTGCTTGCCTGTTTCTTGTAATCCCGCCGATGACAGCCAGTTCACATTACTTACATATCAAAAAAAATCTTTTCTCCTGTAGCTCAAGATATTTAAGCCTACAATCCCGTGTTTCACTCAGCCAACCATGGCTAATCACCCTCTTTCTATTGCCGTCGATAAGCATTGCTAACCTGTGCACCATAATAGGGTTAACAGCTAAGCCAATGTCATGTGTTTTTTTATTTTATTTTTTTAAAAAAATACTTATTCATTATTTTGGAAAAGGGGAGGGAAAGAGAGAGAAAGAAAGAGACGGGGGAGGAAGAGCACGAAACATCAACTCCCCTATGTGCCTTGACTGGGCAGCCCAGGGTTAGGAACCTGTGACCTCGGTGTTCCGGATCTATGCTTTATCCACTGTGCCACCACCAGTCAGGCTTCTTTTATTCTTTTAATCATAACAGCATTCTCTGAAATGTGTTCATTTTTGCACCAGTGGGATTAAAACACTACAAATCTCTTTCAAAAGTTTTATTTTTCATTTAAGCTACATGTCCAGAGTGTTTCGCCGTGATTCTCTGATCCATGTCATCCTCATTCATGGAACCACAATTGGATGTTGTTTTCACTGCTGGTAAAGTTTGTGGTTGCTTTAGCAGCAGAAAGGAGACAATAAGGAATCCCACACTAACTTTTCAAGGCATTTGGCTGACAGAGACGTATATCACTTTGGTTCACTTTTTTCTTTCCTATAGCGAGTCATGTGGCCACTCCGAATTTTTGTCAGTGTCCAAAAAGTGGCAAATTGAAATACAGTGAATCAGCCCTAATGACTGTCCTCACTTTGAGCGTAGAGAGAAATAGAAAAAGTGAACAGAATTTTAGAAAACCTGACAAAGATAAAACTTTTGGCTGAAGCTGTAAAGGTGATGGAAGTGATGGCGATAGAAAGGACGAAATAGTAGCAGGTATAAAGAAAATGGGAGAGTTTTCAAAAGCTGAATTTTTAAAAACTACATATTTTGGCATTGACATGAAGAAGCATCTGACAGTAAGAAATACAAGTGGGATTGATTGAGAGGGGAAATTGACATTTGGGAGGAAGCCTAGAAAGCAAAGAAAGAATTAACTTGTAAGGGGGAAAACAGTGTGATGGGCTTGAAAATCAAAAATGAATTTCTATAAAAGAAAACAACACTACTAAGGAATTTAACACCCTGTACTAGAAGAATTTTTCTGTCACAAAACAGAACATGAAATTTTAATCATTACTCTTATTCAGACCCCAGGATTTTTAACTATCCATATTATCTATATCAGCATGCCAGATTTAATTTACATATTCATTGAAAAATACCTAATTCTTCATTAGAAGCCAAATTTCGACGTGCAAGTCAGCAATGTTAAAAACCCATGAGAATAAAAAATGTCATTGACACTTTTATGCAACAATGTGTGACTCTCCAAATATATGTTAGTAATTTTGAAATTTCTGATATGTTGCTATTTCATTTTTTGATGCTGTATATTAGATTTACTTACTTTATTCCATATGTATATATCTCTTGATAAATACCTGCAAGTGTGTTGGAGTCCACTGCAATCTTATTGAACATCTACAAATAAAATATCATAGAAATTTTTTAGCTTTATTAAATACAGTTGTCATATAACATTTAATACCTTTAAGATATAGAGTGTTGACTAGATACACTTCTATATTGCAAAATGATTACCACCATAGCATGAGGTGTGCCCGCATATGTCACATAATTATTGCTTTTTTGTGGTGGTAATATTTGAGATCTGTACTATTAGCAACTTTCAAGTATATAATGCAGTGTTGTTAACTATAAATACTATACTGCATATTAGCTCCCAGAATTTATTCACCTTACAGCTCGAAGTTTTCTCTCATTGATAAATGTCTCCCCATTTTCTACACAGCCCAGCCCTTGGTAGTGACCAATCTAGCCCCTGTTGCTATGAGTTTAGCTCTGTTGGATTCTACATATAAGTAATGTCATACAATATTTTGTCTTTCTTTTACTTGTTTCACTTACCATTATACCCTCAAAGTCCATCCATGTTGTCACATACAGTAGGGTGTCCTTATTTGTTATGTTTCAATAATATCCCATGATATAATACATACCACATCATCTTTATCCATTGTTCCTTATATGGACATTTAAGTTGTTTCATATCTTGGTATTTAATGCTATAATGAACATGGGAGTACAGCTATCTCTTCAAGATCCTGTTTTACTTATTTGGGGTATATACCGAAATGTGGAATTGCTTGATCATATAATAGTTCTATTTTTAATTTCTTTAGGAATTTCCATTGTGTTTTCCATAGTGTCTACACTAATATATTTCTGTTGACTAAATATTTACAAATGCAAAATCATTATATTGTGTAATTTTTATAGGACTTTAATCAATTAATATTCTCAGTGATGGCATCTAGTTCAGTTTTTAAGGAACTTATGTAAGGATAAATGTTTGTTTCATTATTATAACCTGCACCATTTCCAGGCTTTCTTCTGATGTTCTACTGAAACTTCATAAATATATGTGAGTTTTACATATCTGATGATGTGTTATGACTATAACTAAAGGAGTATTTTTAACTATTTCAAGATAATTTGAAATTTTATAATTAATGATTAGACTAGAGAAATTAAAAATATGGTGACCCTTCATCTATTGTGGAAGTTAGGTTCTAGAACCCACTGTGATAGGCGAAACTTCGTGAAGTAGCGACCTTATATTTATTTTATTATTTGTATATATGTTAAGGCTTTATAAACCCTCTCCACACTGTTATTAACCTTTCCCACACTCTTAAAACCACTTCCTATGCTCTTAAACACTTTCTACACTCTTAAACCTACGTAATTTTAACAACATATAAAATTCTATATGAGTACTCAGCAGTGAATATACAACTTGAATGATGAGGATGATGATTTAATATTCTTTTTAATATGTTTTAATTAATATTTTTATATTTGCAGTTTTTAAGCTAGAAAATGTTTATTTTACCGCAAAAATAAAGTAATAAATATATAAAAATACGTATATACCACAAAATCCTGCGATAGAGCGAAAAATCTGCAATAAAAATTATATATATACAATTCAAAAATCTGCAATGCAGTGAGACCATGAAAAGTGAACCGCAATATGGTGAGGGATGACTATATATCCCAAAAGCAGTATAATATCTTTAATAGTACATGAAAAATATTTTAGTTAATATTTTATCAAAGTAAAATTATTTTTTAAACACAGATTATATCCCACACTTTAAATTGTTTTCTTTCCATTATTTTAAAAGGCCTGAGGCATATGCAGATGTCTGGAAAGGATTCCTCAGACTTCCTCTCTAGCAATTATAAGCAATCCGTACTTTCTGAGTACTGAGTGACTAGTACTTCTGAGCTAGCATTGTCTTAAATTAAATTCATGGCCATAGAAATGAGCCATTACTTATTGAGATTCTACTATGTGTTGGAGTTCCTTTGTACTAGTTGCTTTAAAAAAGTTATTTCATCTATTTTCATATCAATGTGAGCTGGTCCTTCCTATTTTTGTCTCAAGTTTAAGAAGGTTAAATTTTCATGTTCATTTAGCTGATGAGGGGAAGGGCAATATCAAAATTTAATTTTTTTACATACTTGCATTAGGTCATCTAACTGTATTATAATTATTTCTTAATAAATATATATATTTTTTACATACTTAAGCATTGATAAAATATAAATTTTTTCTTGTTTATTTAGAAATTATGTTTAATTTCTGACATTTTTAAGACAATAAATTAGTAATGTGTTACACCCATAATGTAAAACTGTTGACAATTTTATCTCAAAATCCTTAAATGGTCCCAATGGACCTATCTATCTTTTTAAAAGCAATTACAGCAAAGTCAGCTAAAACACAACTTTTTGGAGGTCACTGTAAACATAGATTTAGGAGGAATATGTCAATAGAGATAGGGCATTTTCTTTGTGTGCCCAAACCCCTGAAGTTCTCTTGCCACAGTGGTAACGGAGCTGGCAATCTGCTGGGGGAGAGGAGGCCTGGTGAAAGTCCTAGAAAGATATTCTCATGCAGAATCTTTCCCAACAGAGAACCCTCAAATTGTGTACTTGGACCAATGGCAGAAGAAGCATTATATCCACATTTGAATGTCTACATAATTTGCTTCTGCAAGAGAGAGGGCACTGTAGGTTGGTTTAGATGACCAGGCAAAATAGTGAAATGAAAAAGTGGTAAAATTATACAGAAAATCTTTTTCTCTAGTATCACTTAAGGAGCATTGGAATTATATTGGAAAACAAAGTATGCAAGTGGTTTCTGGAGAAGAAAGGAGGAATGACGTGAACAGAGATGCTATGGAGAATCCAGGTGTGCAAACCATTGAGAGATAAGAGACCACTGTGGCTTCAGAGAGGTTCTTATACTCAACAAGTCCACGATCCTAAGAGTGTTCCAAGACACCAGTAGGGTGCACCTTAAAAAGACATAATTAAGAGTTTAGAGGTTTAGCTGTAGTCTCTAAGGAACCATTGAAAACTTAGGAAAAATAATTGATCCTTTGAAAGAAAAGGGGTTTTAGGAAGAATAATCTATAGCCAAGAAAATGTATTTAAAAATGAAGGCAGGTAGACTGATAAACTCAGAAGATAGCCCAGTTTCCAGGGTGTAAGATAAATGATGTAATGTAATAGAATAAGATTATTAGGATGGGAATATCAGAAATTGAAATGTGCCAGGGACAAAAGAACAATTAAGATCATTTGGTAATAGATTTGTATTAAGGTTGACGTATCTATTAAAAATGTTATGACATCAAAAATATTCTCTGACATACTGAAAATCGGGGTCTGTAAAACAGCAGAGGGTGTGATGATGAAGATTGAAAGTAGACTGGTATTGTGATTGCTAGGAAGATCCCTTAGATATGAATGAAAGTCCAGGACTGAGTCATTTATATTTGGGGAAGGGATAACGGTTTAGGTTACATTGCTTGTGAATAGCTCCCTACAAATATCTATCAATTTGTGTTTCTTAGAAAGACCTCTAAAACACCAACGAGCACTTGAAAAGTTGTTATTCTGTACACGTATTTGTGGGAACATCTTGGTGATATTTTATCTTTTGTACTTGTTTGTCCTCAGTGGATCAGTACATTCCTGCTGCATGTGTCATGTGTAACAAGTAGCATGACAGATCACATGTAGTAACGCTTTCCCATTTGGGCGCTAAGTCATTGTCAGATCTTTTTATCAAGGTCAGTAGCACTTGGGTGTGCCTCACAAGTAAAGTGGCAATATAACTTTCCTATGTTTGTGAATGATTATCATTTTAAATTTTGATGCATAGAATCATAGTTATTGTCATGGGAGTAAAACCGTCACTCAATTGAGTTATTCTCAACTCCTGTGAGTAAAGGAAACTCACAGATATTTGAACAGATCATACTTTATCTTTTCACATGAGTGTGTTGGGAAAAGAAAAAGTTTTCTTTTTGTTGTTGTTTGTTTTGTTTTATTTGCTTGTTTGTTTGTTTGTTTGAAGAACAGGAAGTAATACTTAAATACAATATTTCTCAAGTTGTAAACCATGGACCACTGGTGGATCTTCATAGATTGTCAAATGTCAAGCTGTCTGGTAGCTTTAGATGAAACTACAGGAAAGTAATTTTGTTCCCATATATTGCACAAATTGCAAAAGTAAGATTAATTACTATTTTCATAGGTAGTCTATTATACTGTTCATAATCCTTGCATTTTAAATGTTATACTCATGATAAAGAGGCCATGTTGATTAGTATTTATTAGAACATGTTCAGAAAACAGGCTAAATTTTCTCACTTAAAAAGTTCAAATATTAACATTTATTGCTTGTGTGTTTTAAATATGCATTTGCTATTGTTACTATTATGTTGTTTTATTCATGATTTATTAGAAATGAATCAAAGACTTGAAATAAACAATTGGAATATAAATATTATGATAAAATCAGTCATGAACTGGTACTCCTATTTGTAAACCATACTATATTATAAGTGCAGAACGTAAAACAATATTCTCAGAGGAGTGGATTAATAAATATGATGACTTTGTACAAGCAGGCAAAACAGAAATGATATGATGGGAATTATGAAGATCAAAATCTTTTAAAATTAGATTGTATTGAACTGATGATTTTTTTTACCTTACCCTAGGGCTTTTTAAGTTAGGTATCTCTGCCAATCTGGGGCATGAACTTTTGCTTAATTTTCAAACAAAACACAATAACCTCTCTCGTAAACCAATTGAGTTATTTCAAAACAATCATACTGTTTACAAAATTGATCACTATTATTTTTGCCAATGGCAAGAAAGAGACCAGCACTTCAAGGGCAACATTAAAGTTCCACTTTCATAGTAATCATGTCACATGGTTTCTGAGAGTGTCATAACAACAATTGCAAAGTTATAATAAATATTACACCCAAAAATGATGTATAAGAAAATTTCTTTATCAAATGATACTGTTGATTCCAGCATAACATCATTGTCTTACCCACTGTGAGGTAATACAGGGTTCATACATGTAAACAGATGTTTGGCTTACGTTAAATCACTGATGGTCTGTAAATAAGGAACATAGGCTCAGTAACTTTTGTTCTGCTTCTCACATGAAAATTTGTGCTACAGGAGATTAGTCAAAGTTATTTTGCAAATTATTATAAAGAATTTAAAAGGTATATTGAAATCAGTATTTAAAAAGCCTAAGTGATACACCCTGAAGTGCTTACCCCTAAAAGATAATCCACATACTGTGACTATTTAGTTTGTGGTCAAATATGCACCCCTGTGTCTAAATTAAGTAGGTAAACAAACTAATACTATGAAAGTGAACTAAGGACATATACTATGAATAGACCCTTTAGTGTGCTGTTTGAAGAACTAATAGTAACTCTAAGATTGGTCTTTTTTATTACTGAATTACCATGGCTATCAAGAAGAATATACATGAGTATTTGAAATTAAATATTAAAATTTTAAAAGTACCTGCAGACAAAGGTTTTAAGTAACTTGCTGAAGTTTCATATCTCACCAATATTTTTTAAACTGTGTTAGGGTGTATAATTTACATATCAGCAAATTACCCCAATATAGGGATACAATTTAATGATATTTAGTATTTTATAAATTATTCAACCATTGCACTAGAACTGTTTTAGAACTTTTATGTCATCTCACAAAGTTCCCTCATTCTCCTTTATGGTCACTCCCTGCTCCTACCTCCCACATCAGGCAGGAACCAGATCTCTTTTGCATTTTTGTATTTCCTTGCCTTAAAACACTGGCTAGTTACCAGTGAGCACGTGAACTTTTCCTGTTCCCAGTCTTTCAGCATTATATCTGAGGTTAAATTCTCATGGGTGTTTTTTGTATAGCGAAGCAAGCTTTTTCTGTGCTAGACTTTTTAATATGTTTTAATCGTGATGTATTTTATTGCATTTCATCAAATGATTTTGTGCTATCTACTGAAGTGATAACTTTTTTATTTTTTTTGATGGTGTGCCATTCCATTTATTAAAGTCTCCTAATGGTGACAAGCAAGCAGTCAGGGAAGACCACTTCTCTCTCTCTCAGGGTTCCCAAGACCCAACTCAGTCTCCAGTTCCACAACCCAGACTCATTCTCCAGACTCACAGGCCCCTACCAACCTCAGCAGAGCTTTCGAGCCCCTCAGCACTCCCTCACTCTGTCTGGACTCTCCAGCAAACAGGCTGGCAGAAATACCCCTTCTTCAGCAAACAGTAGCAAACAATCTCCCCTCCCAAGCAGGAAGGCAACCGGCAATTTTAAATCCACCACCCTGAGGGCAAGCACTCCTCAGCCTTCTATAGCTGCCGTAATACAGCAAGCAAATCTAACAATTATTTGTTTACACAACACACGTTTTTTTGTTTGTTTTTTATTAATCTTAATGGGTGAAACCAATAAATCAGGGTACATATGTACAACGAAAACATCTCCAGTTTATCTTATCATTCAATTATGTTGCATACCCACCACCCAAAGTCAAATTGTCCTCTGTCACCTTCTATCTGGTTTTATTTGTGCCCCTCCCCTCCCCCCTCTTCCACCCTCTCCTCCCTCCCCCCATCCCGTAACCACCACATTCTTGTCCATGTCTCTTAGTCTCACTTTTATGTCCCACCTATGTATGAAATCATGCTGTTCTCAGTTTCTTTCTGTTTTACTTATTTCACTCCGTATAATGTTATCAAGGTCCATCTATTTTTTCGTAAATGATCTGATGTCATCATTTCTTATGGCTGAGTAGTATTCCATAGTATATATATACCAAAGCTTTTTAATCCACCATCCTCTGAGGGACACTTGGCCTGTTTCCAGATCTTTGCTATTATGAACAATGCTGCCACGAACATGGGGGCGCATTTCTTCTTTTCAAACAGTGCTATGGTAATCTTAGGGTATATTCCTATAAGTGGGATAGCTGGGTCAAAAGGCATTTCGATTTTTAATTTTTTGAGGAATCTCCATAACTGTTTTTAACAGTGACTGCACCAGTCTGCATTCCCACCAGCAGTGCAGGAGGGTTCCCTTTTCTCCACATCCTCGCCAGCACTTATTCTGTATTGTTTTGCTGATGAGCTCCATTCTGACTGGTGTGAGGTGATATCTCATTGTGGTTTTAATTTGCATTTCTCTAATGATTAGCGATGTTGAGCAATTTTTCATATGCCTCTTGGCCATCAGTATGTCCTCTTTGGAGAAATTTCTATTCATTTCTTTTGCCCCTTTTTTGATTGGATTGTTTATCTTCCTGCTGTTGAGTTTTATAATTTCTTTATAAATTTTGGTTATTAACCCCTTATCAGACGTGTTGTTGAATATGTTCTCCCATTGTGTGGTTTGTCTTTTTATTCTGTTCTTATTGTCTTTACCTGTGCAAAAACTTTTTAGTTTGATATAGTCCCATTTGTTTATTTTGCCTTTTATTTCATTTGTCCATGGAGATAAATCAGCAAATATATTGCTGCCAGAGATGTCGGAGAGCTTGCTGCCTATGTTTTCTTCTAAGATGCTTATGGTTTCACGGCTTACATTTCAGTCTTTTATCCATTTTGAGTTTGTTTTTGTGAATGGTGTAAGTTGATGTCTAGTTTCATTTTTTTGCAGGTAGATGTCCAATTTTCCCAATACCATTTGTTAAAGATGCTTTCTTTACTCCATTATATGTTTTTTCCTCCTTTGTCAAATATTAATTGTCCATAAATGTGTGGGTTTATTTCTGGGTTCTCTGTTCTGTTCCATTGATCTATGTGCCTTTTCTTATGCCAGTACCAGGATGTCTTGAGTACAATGTCCTTGTATACCTTGATATCTGGAAGAGTGATACCTCCTGCTTTATTTTTTTCTTTTTAAGATTGCTGAGGCTATTCGTGTTCTTTTTTGGATCCATATAAATTTTTTGAATATGTGTTCTATATCTTCAAAGTATGTCATTGGTATTTGAATTGGTATTGCATTGAATTTATAAATTGCTTTGGGTAATATAGATATTTAATGATGTTTATTCTTCTTAACCATGAGCACGGTATATGCTTCCACTTGCTTATATCTTCCTTGATTTTCTTTATCAATCTTTTATAATTTTCTAAGTACAAGTCCTTAACCTTCTTGGTTAAATTTACTCCTAGGTACTTTATTTTTTTGGTTGCAATAGTGAAGGGGATTGTTTCCTTAATTTCTTTTGCTGACAGTTCATTGTTGGTATATAAAAATGCCTCTGATTTTGAGTATTAATTTTATATCCTGCCACCTTGCTGAATTCATTTATCAGGTTCAATAGTTTTCTGACTGAGACTTTAGGGTTTTCAATATACAATATCATATCACCTACAAATAATGACAGTTTTACTTCTTCTTTTCCAATTTGGATGCCTTTTATTTCTTCTTCTTGTCTGATTGCTGTAGCTCGGACTTCCAGAACTCTGTTGAATAAGAGTGGTGAAAGGGTGCACCCCTGCCTGGTTCCTGATCTTAAGGGGATTGCTTTTAATTTTTGCCCATTTAGTATGATGTTTGCTTTGGGTTTATCATAGATGGCCTTAATCATCATAAGGAATGTTCCCTGTATTCCCTCTTTACTGAGAATTTTGAACATGAATGGGTGCTGGATTTTATCAAATGATTTTTCTGCATCTATTGAAATTATCATGTGATTTTTGTTTTTTCTTTTGTTTATGTGATAAATCACATTGATTGATTTGTGAATATTGAACCAGCCTTGCCTCTCCAGAATAATCCCACTTGATCATGGCAATGATTTTTTTCATATATTGCTGGATCTGGTTGCTTATTATTTTGTTGAGAATTTTAGCATCTAAATTCATCAGGGATATTGGCCTATAATTTTCTTTCTTTTTGTTGCCTTTGCCCGGTTTCGGGATCAGAATTATGCTCACCTCATAAAAGGAGTTTGGAAGTCTTCCTTCCTCTTGAATTTTTTGAAATAGCTTGAGGAGGATAGGAGTTAGTTCTTCTTTGAATTTTTGGTAGAATTTACTTGTGAAGCCATCAGGCCCAGGACTTTCTTTTTTTGGGAGTTTTTTGATAACTGTTTCGATCTCATTTGTTGTAATTGGTCTGTTTAGGTGTTCTGATTCTTCCATATTGATTTTTGGAAGATTATATGATTCAAGAAATTTATCCATTTCACCTAGGTTTCCTTATTTTTTGCCATAGAGTTCTTCATCGTATTTTCTTACAATATTTTGTATTTCTTTTCTGTCAGTTGTTATTTCTCCACTCTCAATTCTAATTTTATTTATTTGAGTCCTCTCTCTTTTTTTCTTGGTGAATCTAGTTAAAGGTTTATCGATCTTGTTTACCTTTTCAAAGAACCAGCTCCTGGTTTATTGATCCTCTGTATTGTTTATTTAGCCTCTATGTCATTTATTTCCACTCTGATCTTTATTATTTCCTTCCTTCAACTAGTCCTGGGCTTCATTTGCTGTTGTTTTTCTAGTTTTTTCAGATACAGAGTTAGGTTGCTTATTTGAGCTTTTTCTAGCCTCTTCTGGTATGCCTGTAATCCTATGAACTTCTCTCGCAGTACTGCTTTAGCTGTGTAACATAAATTTTTAGTTGATATATGCTGATTATCATTCGCTTCTAGAAACTTTTTTATTTCTTCTTTGATCTCATTGTTAATCCATTATTTAATAACATGCTATTTAGTTTCCAAGTGTTTAAGTTATTTTCAGTTTTTCTTTTGTGGTTAATTTCTAGTTTCATGGCATTGTGATCAGAGAAAATTCTTGATATGATTTTAATCTTCTTAAATTTTTTGAGACCACTTTTGTGTTCTAACATGTTGTCTATCATAGAGAATATACCATGAGTGCTTGAAAAGTATGTATATTCTATTGCTTTAGGGTAAAAAGTTCTGAAGATATCTGTTAAATCGAGATGATCTAGTGTATCCTTAAAGTCTGCTGTTTCTTTATTAATTTTCTTTCTTGAAGATCTATCCAGTGATGTTAGTGGGGTGTTGAAATCCTCTACTTTTATAGTATTGCTGTTAATCTCGCCCTTTATATCCATCAAAGTCTGCTTTATGTATGTCGAGGCTCCTATGTTTGGCGTGTAGATGTTTAAAATAGTTATATCTTCCTGTTGAATTGTTCCCTTTATCATTATTTAGTGTCCTTCTTTTTCTATTACTACAGCCTTTGTTTTAGAGTCCATTCTGTCAGATATAAATATTTCTACCCCTGCTGTCCTTTCATTTCCATTTGCATGAAATATTTTTTCCATCCTTTTACCTTCAGCCTACGTGTATCTTTTGTTTTAAGGTGTGTCTCTTGTAGACAGCATATGTATGGGTCCTGTTTCTTTATCCATGCAGCTACCCTGTGTCTTTTAATTGGATCATTTAATCCATTTACATTTAAGGTTATTATTGATATGTAGTTGTTTATTGCCATTTTATTCTTTAAAGCTGTATTCTTCTTTTGCTATATTCTTTTCCCCCTTTGAACTGTTTACTACAGGCCCCTTAACATCTCTTGCAGAATTGGTTTGGTTTTAATGAATTCCTTGAGGCTTTTTTTTCTGGGAAGCTCTTTATTTCTTCTTCAATTTTAAACATTAGCCTTGTTGGATAGAGTAGTTTGGGTTGTAGGTTCTTGTTCTGTATTACCTTGAATATATTTTTCCATTCCCTTCTGTCCTCAAGTTTTTCTATTGAGAAGTCAGATGTCATCCTTATAGGGGGTTCCTTTATAGTTATAGCCTTTTATCTCTAACAGCTTTTAAAATTTTCTCTTTATCACTTAGCTTTGGTATTTTAACTATGATGTGTCTTGGTGTTGATTTCTTTAGGTTTCTCTTTAATGGAGTTCTCTGTGCTTCTTGAACTTGTGAAACATTTTCCAGCCTTAATTTAGGGAAGTTTTCAACTATGATTTGATTGAACAAAGTTTCATTCTCTTCGTCTTTGGGAACTCCTATGATGCAGATGTTATTTGTCTTCATGTTGTCACAGAGCTCCCTTAGATTTTCCTCAGATTTTGTGAGTCTCTTTTCTTTTTTCTGCTCTGCTTCTGTGCCTTTGTTTATCTTGTCCTCTAACTCACTGATCGATCCTCAGCTTCATCCATCATGCTTTTAATTCCTTCCATTCTGGTCTTCAGTTCTGATATGTATTTGTCATTTCTGTCTGATTTTTTTTTTATTATTTCAATTTTTTATACTTGTTATCTCTTTATTTAGGTGTTCATAATAACTATTCATTGTTGTTGTAAGCTCTTTGAACATCCTAACTATCATTATTTTAAAATCTGTGACTGGTAATTGGTTATATCTGGTTTTCAGGTCTTTCTCTGGGGATTTCTCTTGATTCATTTGGGTTGCATTTCTCTGCCTGCCCATTTTGTCCCTGTATAAGAAGGGTGTGGCCACTGGAGTCCAATGGTTGTTGCCTCTGTGTTTCGTACGTGTGGTCTGTTTGCAGGCCTGCCACCCCCTCTGCCACTTCCTAGGGTGGTTGGGTATGGGCATTGCCGGTGCCGGCCCACTGCAGCTGTTGCTGTGATTTCCGCATCTTCTCCGCAGGAGGAGCTGTGTTCTTGTGCCCGGCTCTTCAAGCCTCACCTTGTCTGGGCCTTTGCCTCGCCCCCATAGGTGGGGTTGCGTACTGCAGTCAAGCCACAAGCCTCAGCACCATGGATAGGGGTGAGCACCTTTGCTCAGCTGTGGATTCTGCCTGTCCTGGCTTTAGCCCCACCCCCACGGGAAGGGCCAGCTTGAGCAGGATCGCAAACCTTGGAGGCTAGGTGATGCTGCATGCCCACGGGGCCCTGCTTAGCAGCAGGTCTCTGCCTGTTCCTGGCCTCCCGCTTTTCCCCCGTATGTTTGGCTGCACGTGGGCCCGCAGCTGCCAGACTGCTTTCGCATGTCGCCTCCACCCCTGCTGTGCTAGACCGAGCTCACGCAGGCTGGGCCTCCGCCCCTGCCAATGGAAACATGTTTCTGTGTCCCGCGGCCCCCGTCCCTCCAGCAAGCCCTCAGCAGTGTAGGTAGGGGCACTGCAGCTCAGTACCTAACACTCCATACTGTAGTCCTGGAAGCTCCCTCCATCTAAGCAGCTCTGTTCTAAGTTCCACAGGAGAGCTTGTTTGGCTGGTGTCCTGCCTCTCTTTGCTGGTATTGCTAGTTCCAGGGGAAATATTCGTTTTTGATTTGGGAAGTGAATCAGCCCAGGGGTTAGGGTGGCTGTTCCTCAGAGTGTTTCTCCCTGTGCCTTCCAGTCCACACTCTCCTCCTGCTGCTGCTCTGGTCCTCTCCTCTGTCCCCGTTCCCCGGAGCTCCGGAAGAGTGGTTGTGAGAGAGGTTTTCTGCGCTGTCCTTTAAGAAGAATCCTGGGTCTGAGAAAACTGTCTCTTTCTCACAAACAGTATCCTCACTTGTTTCACAGCTCAATACTTTCCAAACGCCTCTTCTAGGGTCTGGGCTATAGGCTGGGGCTTGGTTCCTGGGACCCAGGTCCCTCCCTCTCCTCTAAACTCTCTTCCCGCCACGCGAGTCTCTCCAGGCTGCCATTTGCTCTGGGGAGCTGGGCAGCCCTTTCCATGTTTTCACTTTTCTACCAGTCTCAATGTGGCTTCTTCAGTGTTCCTTGGTTGAAGAGTCCACTTAGTTTAGTTCAAAGTTGGTTTATCCAGATGATGGTTCTTAAAATAAAGCTATAATCCACTTTGGTTCTGGGATTTGGAAGTTGGTATGTCCGCCTACTCCATCGCCATCTTGCCGTCTCTGAAATGATAACATTTTAAAGATAATACTTTTCCTCTATGCACTGATTTAGCTGCAATCTATACATTTTCTATTTTTGAAATGCATTCATTCCGAACTTTTCTTATTCTCTTCATAATTTTCTCTTTCATTAATGGTTATTTAGATGTGTTGTCTCTCACCAATTATATGAGGATCTCTCAGGATCTCTCACTTCTTGTGATTGATTTCCAGTTTCATTTTGTTGAGATTGAATGGCATCCTTTGAGTGATTACAGTAAATTTAAACTTAACACATAACACTTTATACTCTTTAATGGTCTAATGGCCTTTTCTGGGTAATATTTCCTGTAGACTTAAAGATAATTTGTAGCTTCTATTGTTGGATGAAATTTCAGCTTAGTCCATCTGTTTGATAGTGTTGTTTTAGTCATCTATGTCTTTACTGATTTTCTGATTTTTTTAATCAATCATTTATAGTGGGGTAGGTAACTCTTCAAATACAATTATTAAACTATTTTTTCTTTTAATTTTGTTACTTTTTCCTTCATGTATTATGAGATCTTTTGCTATGTGTTCATAAGAATGATTCTATCTTGCCTGACCTGTGGTGGCGCAGTGGATAAAGCATCGACCTGGGAACACTGAGGTCGCCAGTTCAAAACCCTGGTCAAGGCACATATGGGGGTTGATGCTTCCAGCTCCTCCCCCCTTTCTCTCTCTCTCTCTCTCACTCTGTGTCTCCTCTCTAAAATGAATAAATAAAAAAAGAAAAAAAAAGAATGATTCTATCTTTATTGTGTATTTGCATTTTTATCAATAGTGTATAATTTTTGCCTCCAACAGTATTTTATATATTGAAGTTTATTTTTTTATGTATTACTATATCCACTCCAGCTCTCTTATGTTTACCATTTTTATGGTACATCTATTTTCTATCCTTTTACTTTCAATTTATTTGTGTCTTTGGATCTACAGCATATTTCTTATAGACAGAATATAGTTTGATATTGTTTTGTATCCAGGATGACAATCTGCTATTTGATGCAAGTGATGTTGCTTTCATGTTTCTGTAATTATTGATAAGTTGTTTTCACAGCTGTCATTTTGTCTTTGTTATCTATAGGTCTTAGGAAATTTTATTTGTTTCTCATTCCTGCTTTTCTTTCTGTGCTTAACACATTTTAGTCCTGTATTATTTTTATTCCACTATTTTTATAGGAATCATATAATTTACATACTCTATGCTTAAAGTTTATAATTCAGTAGTCTCTTAAAGTTTATTTACAATTAATACCAACTCCTATTTTAGTCACAAACACTGATAAACTTTCTGTCTCTATAAATCTGGCTTTTCTAGAGATTTCATACAAATGGAATCTTACAATATACAATCTTTTCCATCTGATTTTTTTCACTTGGCATAATATTTTAAGTTCATTAATTCTGTAGCATACTTCTATTGTTCACTTAAAAAAGAAAAACTGTTAAATGATTTTCCACTATATGACTACAAAATACTATCGTATGTCCTTTCATTATTCAGTGTGTATTTGGATTATTCCCAGTTTGGGCTATTATAAATAATCCTGCGTTTACATATGTTTCTTTGTGTGAACATACATCTTTATTTCTATTGTATAGACTTCTAAGAGTAGAATTACTCACTGGTTTGGCAAGTTCTGTTAAATAATTTAAGAAACTGCCAAAAACTCTTTTTCAAAAAGATTGTACCATTTTTACAGTTTCACCACCCTTATGTGAACATTCCTGCTCCTTCATATATCACCAACTCTGATATAATCGGTCCTTATTTATGCCTATTGCAGGAGGTATGTACTGGTATCTCAAATTATAATTTTAATTTGTATTTTTTAATGACTAATAGTGGTTTTTATTTATTCTTATGAATATTAGCCATTGATATATCTTGTTTGATGAAATAACTATTTAAATCTTTAGTCCATTAAACAATATTGTATTTTATCTTACTATTGAATATAAGATTTATTTATATATCTGGACATAATCCTATTATCATTTGCATATTTATATATATTAATAAATCTTATATTCCGCCTATTACCTGTCTTTGGTATTTCCTACTTTTTAAAATGTACTATAGTTTTAATTTAAATGAAGTCTATTTTATTAAATTTTTGTGGATTTTTCTGGAATCATATTTAAGAACTCTTGGTCTAACCCAAAAGTCATAAAGATTATCACCTCTAGTATCTACTAGAATCTCAAAAATTTTAACCCATCTATTTAGGTATGGAATTTATTTAAATTAATTTATGTATATGATTTGAAAGGTCTAAATTATTTTTTTTTGCATATTGATATCTAATGACCCTACTGCCATATGCTAAAACTTAGATCCTCTTTCCATTGAATTTATTAATGTCTTTGTAATAAATCAATTGACCATAAATGTAAGGATTTATTTTGAGACTCTTAAATTTGTACTCTTGGTTTACATGCCTTTGCTTGTGCCAATACTGTAATTTCAATAGTTACTGATTTATAATAGGTTTTGAAATTATATGTTGTAAATCTTCCAATTTATTTCCTTTTTTACAAAATTGTTTTGAGAATTTTGAGTCCTTTCTATTACCACATATATTATAGAATCATTTTGTCAAATTCTCTAAGCTATCCTGCTTTCACTTTGATAAGGATTTTATTAAATCTGTAGGGGTTGTATTGAAAAGGGTTGAAGTTTTAGCAAATGAAAGTGAGATCATTGGATATCAATATGCAAATAAAATATAATGTTTTGTAGTTTTCAATGTATGACTTCCACTTTTTAAAACATTTTTCTAAGTATTTTATTCTTAGAAAGGATTATAAATAAAATTGTTTGTTGATGTTACTTTAAAATTTCTCAGTGCTAGTATATAGAAATACAATTGAGTTTTCCATATTAATTTTTGTATCCTGTGACAATAGGAAACTCATTTTTTTCTAATTTTCTTTTTATTTTATTCATTTTAGAGAGGAGACACAGAGTGAGAGAGAGAGAGAGAGAGAGAAAGGGGGGAGGAGCTGGAAGCATCAACTCCCATATGTGCCTTGACCAGACCAGTGCAGGGTTTTGAACTGGCGACCTCAGTGTTCCCAGGTTGACACTTTATCCACTGCGCCACCACAGGTCAAGTGGAAACTCATTTTTTATTACTAGTAAAAAAAAATTTGTGTTTTTGAATTGGCATTGTTCAATATACAGGATCAAGTTGTCTGCAAATAAAAGATAATATTCCTTCCTCCTTTCCAATTTGGATGTTTTTTTTTTTTTTAATCTTTTCTGTCCTAATTACAACCTCCAATGAAATGTTGCATATCATTGATAAAAGTATATATTTCATTTGGTGTAGCAATTTTTCAAGGATACATTTAAGTATATTTGGGGACAAACTTTTTTTTTTTTTTTTGCCAATAGAGAAATGTTGAGATAATTTTAAAATATTTGTGACAATATTTAGTAATGTGATCAAACAGAATGAAATCACTTTGTTTTTTTCTCTTTATTGTGTAACAGCTTGTTATATGTTTTACTTTGCATTTAGATTATTTAGCTATACTATATATTTTTTTTAATTTCTTTACAGAGAAGATAGCCCAAATAAAATGAATTGAGTAACTTGGTTTGTATCAATTTTGAAAATTTTGCTTGCTTTTTTTATTATAAGGAATGTTATCCTATAATCACAGTGAATTAGTAGGGGAAAAGGAAGACAAAGGAGAGACTTAATGTAATGGTAAATAACATAAATGATTCATGGCGAGATTGTTAAGGAGTCATTTGAACCACCTTGCTATATATTGTATGTAGGCATTTTTCTCCTTAAGAACTTAATATGAGGCACCTGATAGTATATGATAAACTCACTTAAAACATCGTTTTATGGTTTATATATGCCATCTACTCTTTAACTCTCATCCCTCTATAAAAAGTTCAAATTGTTGGTTATGTTTGTAAGAAGTGATCAAGGGAAGAGGCAACTAAAGAGGAGTTATTGTATATACAAAATGGCAAGCAATGTTAATTACTTACTAAGTCCTTTCATCGGGTTGACCAAAGGCATTATTCAACAAATGATCTTTGTTTAATACCTCCATTTTATTTATTTATTTGGCTACATAAAACAGTATATGGTACTTTATCTTCTAAAAAAAGATTGTAAAGACTCACTTTTGGAAAAGTAATTTTAAAATAATTTTTAGTTACCATGCTAGAAATTATAGCCATAATAAAATGAATTCCTGTCTTAGGATTATTGACATTTTTATATAAGTTATAGACCTTTAATGAGATCTTAATCAAAGGAAATAGTTCAATAATGATACATGAATTCATCCATGCTGATCAAATAAATCTACTCCAGTCCACTTTGGATTTCACTTTACGAATAGCTGCTCAGGTCAAAAGATTAACAAGTTCATAAGTGACTACTAATAGCATTTCTCTTGACTATACATTTGTATCTAGCTAATTGTATAAGACAGTAGTTAAAAATTACTTCAGATTGCAATTTATTGCAGTGTAGAATTCCTTGGAGAAGGAACATAAAAGGAAAAACAATATAAATCAAGGCTTAATCAAAATAAAACATGCAAAAATGCTCAAAGATAAATTGTTTCATGGAACTGTAGGAGAAAATCGACAAACACTATACACACGACTAAGTTAATGTTGAAAAATAAAGCAGACAATGTTGAAAGTTACGAAATTCTATTTTGATAGCTTTATCATTTTTTAAGTGCTTTCAAATTACTCTTATCCATTAGGTAATGAATTTTTATCTGTTGCTCATAGCTACTTTTCATAGAGAGTGATAATATTAAACTTTTCAGAGCTCTATGCCAACATTACATACAAAATGTCAAATAATTAGTTTGTGATGGGATCAATGTGACCTTTATTTCAGTTCTCATATTATTGGTGCTTTCAATCATGTTACAAAAGGAGAAATAGCTATTTAAGTAGACTTTATGAATTTTCAGTACAATTGATTAACAAAATACCATAGTTAATATTCTCCTCTTATAACAAACACATGTTTAAACCATAGTTCCCCACATCCTTCTTTCTCCTGCCCATCCTCACCAATTCACTATTTTTGTATTTGTTTAGAAGGTTTCTACATTCAAGCTATATCAGATATATTTTTCATGAAGAATACTTAATTATTCTCTTTTCTCACTTAAAGTACTAGCAGCTTTGAAAATAAATTTAAGCCAATGTATTTAATGCGTTTCAGTATCATTGTAAGTAGTCATCCAGATAGTTCTCACATCACTCACTAATTCAGGAAGAAGACAGTAAGGACGTATAACTGACTCCAACTTGCGATGCACCAGCTAGTAATGAAGTTAAGCTACATTCTTGGTCTGGATTCAGCCAGTAAATCCCAGTGTCATTGACCAATTTCTGAACTCTATCTCATTTGATCTTAGTATTAGTTCTCCTTCTCAGTTATTCTGTCTCAGTTGTTTTCCTATCATAATTTGTATTTTTAAGAAGTATGCAAGTAAAATTATAAGATTATTAAAAGATATAATAGTACTTCTGTGTTTTATAGTTAAACTTTAGCAACCCTTATCTCAGATATTGATGTCCTACCTTACAAAATATATATCCCCCTTCATATTTTTTGAATGAATCATATAATATTTTTGGTTAATATATTTATACTCTATTAATATATTTAATTTTTTGTTATCCCTTCATAGAATGCATATTAAAACATAACCCTCTGCAATAACTGTTCAGGAGAACAACAATACAAAAATGATTTCTACAGATTACTTCATGATTACACTTCACGTTTCTGTGTAGTTCAATGACTAATCACCATGTTACTTGCAATTTTTATATCTTGTAAGCCTACAGTTTAAAAGACAGAAATAATCAGATAATTAGTCTTTGATTACATAGTACTCACCCTGTCTTTAAATGTACTTAAATGGTCAATAATTACCATGTAATTACAGAGCAATTATTGTAGCGCATTCACACCACCATATGTAAGGCACTGTCAGAGGTTTAATCCCCTATGTTTAGGGATTTATGACTCAGGCCTAGAAAGGTCAGTGCAGGCTGTATTGGGGAAAACTGCCTCAGAAAGCGGGAGATTTTTGTAAAGGTGAGAGCAGTGTGGTGGAAGGCCTAGCAAAGGAAAGTGGTGGTGACTGCTTTTGATGATTTTTGATGATATTTTGTATTTTGATAAATACAAAATATGTACTGAAAGAGAAAATTCAGAGTTTATATTGATCATTGAAGCTTTTTGAAGTTTATAAAGTCAAATAATTCTCATTAAGGTATGTCTTTTCACCTTTGTTGCTTCATGGCAACCAGAGCCATTCTAGTACCTCAGGCAGAGGCTATGGAGCCATCCTCAGTGCCCAGGCCAACTTTGCTCCAGTGGAGCCTTGGCTGTGGGAGGGGAAGAGAGATATAGAGAGAAATGAGAGGGGGAAGGGTGGAGAAGCAGATGGGCGCTTCTCCTGTGTGCCCTGGCCGGAAATCAAACGCCCCATATCCACACTCCGGGCCAACACTCTGCCACTGAGCCAACCAGCCAGGGCCTGTCTTTTCACTTTGTTCAAATATACTTTTCTCTTTCTCTCCTTTTTTTTTGGGGGGGGGTGTTGGCTACTAATAAACCATTTTAAATTATATAGTGCTAGGTTCACAAACTAAAAATTTCCATCTCACTTTCATATAGCAAGAAGTTTTAAGTGCCAGCACCTGGCATCTCAGCAAAAGATCATATTTAGCACATTTTCGTTTTATTTAGTTGCTGCATGGCAAGAATTGATAATTTTCTGCTCTGAGAGTTTAAAAAGATTGCTACTGTAAAAATAGTTTTACATGATTGTATTATTTTTTACCAAAGTATACAATCTATTTAATTTTATAATGCTTTATTTTCTACCTGTTAATTTTTATGGCATTCATATTAAATTAAAAGAGTTGGTATTATCTCTGTTAACAGGCAAAAAATATATATTTAATCCAGCCAAACATAACATTTTATAATAATATTGTCCTATACTTTCTTTTATAACATCCAGAAAAGATTTAGACATAGTTAAGGATATAAAAAAATGTAAGGAAAACATTGAGTGAAAATCAATTTTTACTTTAATTCTCTCTGTGCATTCTTTAGTGCCAAATTTTTCAAAGTTGCTAGTTCACTAGCAATTTAAGAGTTTACTTTTTTGCAAAGTTTAAACTTTGGTTTATTGGTAATAGAGATACAAAAAAACGAAGGTAAACAGAAAAAAGATTCCTTCAATTTAAGCCTTCAAATATTTATTTAGGTTTTTTCTATTCCCAGTGCTTTTCTGTGTACAGTGGGCAAAGCAAATGAGCTTCCTATATAGTTGTAAAGATGAAATAAATCCTCTCAGAGATCAATGCTAAGATATGCAGGCAATTTCAATTTAATTCAAGACCATCTTTGAACATAAATGCTTAGGGCATTTTGATTAAAATAAATGATCCAGTTGTGTGCATATGAAACCTTTGTTCTTGTATTATTATTTAATTATTACATTATTATTTTCTATATGAGCAACTGTAGACCTACTCTTTCCCCACTCTGTGCCCAGTATTACATCTTGCCTACTATCCACAATATTATGACAAGTCACTTAAGTGACCTGCCCAAGGACATGTACCCCATCATTAGCTGAATGAGAGAATTTCTTATTGGGCAGAATAATTTTTCTTCTCCTGCTTAGTGGAGACAACTTGATAACGCTTTTCAGGACATGGTATAAGTGAAGCAAAAGAATATAATTTCCAGAACAGTTATTCTTGTTTCCAGAAAAGTCTTAACTAAACCATTCAGCATGCCTTTTTTCTCATCAGGGACTATGGTCACATAGGCACCTTAGAGCTGCCCTGGAACAAAAGAAAATTAAGTTTAGCATTATGCATAAAGAAGTTTTTAACTGAAGTGTGAGAATGTTACCAAGATTAGAGCTACAAAGAAGAGAAAAAAAAAAACTTACCTATTTGTCTTAGAAACGGTGGTTCTAGTTGTATTCATAGCAGGGCCATCCAATCAGGGATTATAATTAAAAATAACTTACCAAGACATGACAAGCAGCTTCAATAACTAGCAACATTTTTCCAATATGCTTTTTATTTATTAATATAGCTACCTATCATGCATTTATCATATCAACAAAATTAACAATAATTTCTTAATTAGTCCCAATTCCAATAGGAAACACATTTATATCGGAAGTATTTAGAATTTAATAAATAAACTATTTTGGAAAAAGTAGGTAGGATTTGGGGATAACTTGAGTGACAAAGTATAGTTCAGTACTCTGGCTCAGATCTGGGGAAACAGGGTTGTATTAGCTTTGCCCTCTTCACCATTTCAACAACGAGTGAGAGCAGTTGCTGACACTCAGCAAAAGGAACTATAACCAATGTACTGATGATAAACACTATTTTCAAAGAATATTGGATATTTTTGATTTTTAAATTAAAATTGTTAATATCTAAGAAACCTTTGGAATGTGAAGTGCTTCTTATAATTTGGATCTAACAATAAAATACAAAATACAGAAATTTAGTCAATAATCAGTTTCTCAGTTCTCCTTAAATTGACATTAAACAAACACATCTAAAGTGGCCCTTGAGGGGGTATCAAACAATCAGTTTGCCTGTGCGCCTCCATCAGAGCTGGAAAAGCAAAGGTGGGTAGTTGTTAGCACTGGTGTATATGCCATATACTGTGGTAAAATAGTCTATCATTTAGTTATTACAGCCAAACAGTGCAGAAGTTACTGTAGACCTCATTAATAGGTTAGGAATCTAAAACAGAGAGGCTGAATCACACTAAATCACACAGCTAACAAGTAGGAGAATTGAAATTCAAACACAGGTGTGATGGACTCCAAAACTTAAGCTCTTTCTACTACAATATGCAATGTTTCATATAAAACATTCAAATTTTTATTTGTATAATTTTTTGCATATAATAATTATATCTGAACAAGATGTCATATGACTCTTTAATATGATGTATATTATACTGTTATAATATACAAACATTTACACTTTAGATGTAACTTTGATTTCAAGTGTAATCTTAACATATTCTCAGACATACTCAGCTTACTGTAATAAGGCTATCTTTTGGCTTGATTGAACTATATGAAGAACACAGTTCTATATTAAAAATAAAGAGTGGAATGTAACTAAAGCAGTGTTTAGAGTGTAATTTAAAGATTTAATTGTCTATATCAGAAAAGAATAACTTAAGTTTCATCCTTAAGAATCCAACAATAGAACAGCAAACTATATCAAAAGCCAACAGAAGGAATCTAAGAATAAAACTAATTATAAATCAATGGCATATAAAATAGAAAAGTTATAGAGAAAATAAACAAATGAAAGATTTCATGTTTTTTTGTTTGTTTGTTTTGTTTTATTGTATTTTTTGAGGGGGACACACATAGAGAGACAGAAGGACAGAAAGGGAGAGAGATGAGAAGCATCAAGTTTTTGTTCTGGCACCTTAGTTGTTTATTGATTGCTCTCTCGTATGTGTCTTGACTGGAGGGCTAGAGCAGAGTGAGTGACCCCTTGCTCAAGCCACCAACCTGGGGCCTTAAGCCAGTGACCTTTGAGCTCAAGCCAGCAACAATGGGTTCATGTCTATGATCCCATGCTAAAGCCAGCGACCCCGTGCTCAAGCTGGTGAGCCCATGCTCAACCCCGTGACCTCAGGGTTTCGAACCAGGGCCCTCTGCATCCCAGTCCAATGCTGTATTCACTGCACCACTGCCTGGTCAAGCAAAAGATTTGTTCTTTAATAAGATGAACAAAACTGACAAAACCTAGTTAGAACAAGAAAATATTAGAAATGTGTGGGTTAACTATTCGGAATAATAATTACAAAAACTATAACCTTCCAGAAGAAAACTGGTTGAAAAGTTTTCTGATTTTGTGTTAGGCAGAATGTGCTTAGACACATTAGTGATAGAATGATGTATAAATTAAAAAGTGATAAGTGGACTCCAGTAAATGTTAAAATGCCTACCCTTTAGAAGACACCATGAGAAAATGAAAAGAGTGGAGAAAATATTTGCAAATCATATTTCTGTTCAATGACTTTTTTTAGATTATGTGAATCTTTTTGACCAAGAATAATAAAACAAACAACTGATTTTTAAAAATGGAAATATGACTTGAATAGCCACTTTACCAAAGAAGATATTTTGAAAAGTTTAATAGGAATATGAAGAGCACATTATTAACCATTAGGGAAATGCAAGTTAAAATTATAATGAGATCCCACTACAGACCACAAGGAATGCTAATCACAAACCAGAGAATATGAAGTGAGGGAGAGAAAATGAAAAACCTAAAACCCTGATTCATTTCTGAGAGGTAAAGTGAAACGGCCACTTTAGATTAACGACGGTTTTTTTAATTTCTTAAAAAGTTAATTCTATACCTAGGAATATACTCAAGAGAAATAAAAATGTGTTCATTCAAATGCTTGTATCTCATACTTCAGTGATGTTTAAGAAGTTATAGGAAATTCAAGATTTGTTACTCTTTATTAAAACAGAAGACCCAATATGTGCGTCATCAAAGCATTCCCTGGAAATTTGTGTAAAATGCAAAATCTTAGATACTCCCCAGACCTAACTGAGTAAAAAACAACAAACCTAACTTCTAACAATTTCCAATAAGTAGTCTTCCTACATGTCCATAATAACCTTTTAATTTACTTATAATTCAAGCAGCTTTTAGAAAAATAGTCAAGTGGATTATTCATATAATTTAGTGACAAAATTCTTATTTCCAGATTAAAAAGCTTAAGGTTGATTATATAGGCCAGATTGTAGCCATACTATGTGAATACTTTGATAATAGGCACTTGAAATGGAAAGTTTACTGATATTTCTTCCTCTCCCTGACTCATGACTTTTTGTAATGAAGTCTCTAAATTATTTTTAAAACTAGTTGATGTGCAAGTTTAATAAATAAAGGAAAGGTAGTTTAATAAATTTTAATTATTAAACATGTTTGAATCAGTTTTTGATTTGTTCATAATAATAGGATGAAAAATAGTTTAGTCTACCTGTCAGGAACACATAAGAGACAATCTATCTCAAAACAAACAACGTCTTTTCTTGCTATGAGGCCACTGCCATTCCTGATTACATTCTTTTCCTGGCAAGTAATCACAGAGTCGGCTAAACCAGTTTCATCGGAGGTCTTGAGTAATTTTTCTACAGGTGCTAATGGAATTGAAATAATGGAACAATATATTTATACCATGAAACCTGATTTTATTTCTAATTTTTATTTGATTTTAATATTTGTTAACTGACTTTATTTATTTTTTATTAATTTTAATGGGACGACATTGATAAATCAGGGTACATATGTTCAGAGAAAATATTTCCAGGTTATTTTGACATTTGATTATATTGCATACCCATCACCCAAAGTCAGATTGTCCTCTGTCACCTTCTATCTGGTTTTATTTGTGCCCCTCCCCTCTCCCTACCCACTTCTTCACCTTTCCCTCCCCTGGGTAGCCAGTACATTTTTGTCCATGTCTTTTTTAATGTTCAAAACATGATAGTTGTTACTTAAAAAATATAATTATTGAGGAAATGTCCCAATGCTTACTGGGGAATCATGAGGTCACTAAAATGGGAAATTAATTGTACCTTTCTTGTAAAGTTTGGTCAAAATTAATTGAAAATGTTTATTTCATTACTATATTTGACACATGGTAAGATTAAAAATATTTTCATTTGATAAAAAATGAAATTCTCAATATATGTTAAATAATTGTGATTCTCAAGCATCTATTAGCTAATAGCAGACATATTTAATTCTTGCTTGTTTTATAATGAGGTTACTAGTCCATAATACATCTTATATTCAAATATTTAAATAAAGGATTTTTTGAAATTATAATGAAATATTATGGAGTGCAAGTAATAATTGGAACTATCCATGTATTGTCCAAATAATGCAGTTGATATTACTAGTGTTTTACTTCTGTTTAGCTTTTAAGAAAGTCAAGTTAATATTCCATTTTTTCAAAATTATTCTGAGGAGGGAATATGAGCCTCTGTTTTCATTTGTCAGTTCGGAACTAAAATTTTTAACATTTTGGGAACAACTTTTATTCATTTCTTTGTACATCAAAGGGGTATTACTTATATGATTCAATAAGAAAGTTAAAATTTTATTTATTTTTTACATCATAATTTAGAAAGATGTAGAATAAATTTCATTGGTCAGAAGTTTAAGAGCCTTGTATTTTAGACACTACTGTAAATATAATCAGTTCTCAAGTTAATTGGTAGAGATTTCATTGGCATTTTCATGTTTAACATTTATTCACATGTCTCATGGATTTAAAAATTTTAATTTACATTGAAAAGAAATAGCACTTTAAGAAGAGATTCAGATTACATTTTTGGTAATTATCTACCTAGAAATATTTGAAGACCTAAAGCAGCACTAGTAAATTTAGATACAAAATGCCAGGTAGGACATTTTAACTACTTGCAACGAGTATAACATACTATCTATATAGAACATTTTAATATTTTGAAAACTACTAGTATACATATGTTCATCATTTTCATTTCATTCTACTACTCCTTCATGAAATGAAGCATTATGCTAGGTCCTCAGAATATACAAAGGTGAAGAGCATATAGTTCTATCTGTAAAAACATTTACAATCTAGAAAAAAAGAAAGAAACACATTATACAACCTGAGGATTAAGAGAGCCATAACCCCTGTGTAGTGAAAAATTAATGTGTAACTTTGACTCCTCAAAACTTAACTACCAATAACCTATTGTTGACTGGATACCCTACAAATAATATAGAGTTGAGTAGCATTTTTTGTATGTTATATGTATTATATACTGTTTTCTTACATTAAAGCAAGCTGGAGAAAACAAAATGTTAATAAGAAAATAATAAGCAAGAAAAAAAACATTTACAGTGTTTATTGAAAAAAATCCATGTATAAGTGGACCTGTGCAGTTCAAGCCTGTGTTATTCAAGGGTCAACTCTATTTGTATTTCAATATATAATTTTGAAAATACTCATAATGAATTAATTGGCATTCAACTAGTGTGCTTAAAATTTAGTACATGTAATAAAAATACTGCTTTAATGACATCATTATATTTGTATAATATGAAAATCTAAATAATAACTATTTGGGTATTGACTGCTCCTTGAATTAGACTAAGTTTGATTGTCTTCGAGTCAAGTGAATAATCTCTCAAATATTCTCCCCTCATTGTGCTCACATATCTATTTCATTGTAGGTTGGGTTTTGTTTTTTTTGGTAGAAAAATGGTAATTACACAAAAAATTTGCATTTGATAAATGCAGAATAAGTTGTTGATATAAATATAATAACTTTAGATATGGCCATATACTATGTCCTATATGTATCTTTTAAAAAACTTTTTAGTTTTATTTTTAATTATATGCAATACCCCCAAATGTGGTCAGTCCTACTTAATACATGTAGAAGATAGAATAATAAAGTATGAATTCTGTCTTAATCACTCTGCTCTATTAAATATTAAAGGGCTGTTATTAATAGCACTTTCATAATGGATGTCATTTTCTACCTTGAATGAAAACCTCATCTCCTTTCACGTATTCATTGCAAAAGTTATATAATCTTTTCAATTCTGTATCTTGTACCAAAGGAATTTTCTTTTGACTATGTGTCATATCTTCTTTGTATTGGCCCTGGTTCTTGACTCATAGTAAATGCTTCACAATTACTTGGTGAATGAATAAATTACCACATGATCGAGTGAAGGGGGGAGTGTAAAAAAGGGAATATGTGAATTGCCATAAAGCAGAATCTCTTTGTTTAGTTCAAAAAATAGTTTCATGTTTTCATACATGAACTTTTGCTATTGGGGAGATTTTGCTTTGTGGTGTTTCAAAACTAATGATGTTGAATTTTGTTCTACAATATATTAATGGAAAGCTTCTTAATTACAGTTACTTGGGAAATTTATGAAACTAAGTTTTAATCTTAATTATATTTTTAAAATACCATATAGTCGACCAGTTAAAAGCCACTGATATAGTCTATACTGCCTTCTTTGTTTTGAGAATGGCTTGAAGCCAGTGCCTAATACCTGGTCAGGTAATGTCTGTACGAATGTTTAAAGACAGATTAAAAATAAAAGGTATACTGAGTTTTCGGGATGAGGTTTTAGAAAGAAGTTTCAAGGAAGCTAAGAGCATTCTAATCCTATCTCATGTCCAAGTTAAACTGTATGAGTAAAGCCTATTTCTTAACATTTTAATATATTTTTTTATTTTTTTTTTATTTTTGGGTTTTTTGTTTTGTTTTTTTGACAGCAACAGAGAGACTGGAAGATAGGGACAGAAAAGTCAGGAAGGGAGAGAGATGAGAAGCATCAATTCTTTGTTGCAACACCTTAGTTCTTCATTGATTGCTTTCACATGTGTGCCTCGATGGGAGGGAGGGGTCTACAGCAGATCAAGTGGCCCCTTTCTCAAGCCAGCAACCTTGGGCTCAAGCCAGCAACCATGGGGTCATGTCTATGTTCCTATGCTCAATTCAGCAACCCTGTGCTCAAGCTGGTGAACCCACAATCAAGCTGGATGAACCTATGCTTAAGCCAGTGACCTCATAGTTTTGAACATGGGTCCTCTGTGTCCCAGTTCGATTATCCGTCCACTGTGCCATTATCTGGTCAGGCTAAATTTTTTTTTTAATTTACATTATTGACATAGTTTCAAGTGTCCCACTCAATATAACATCCTCGGCACACTGTATCATGGCCCCCCATGCCGCATGCAAAGTTTTACTGAACCCCCAGACCTCCCCCTTTGTCCCTCCTTCCCCTAATTCTCCTTCCTCTTTCCCTCGGGCTATTGCTAGAGAAACATAATTATGATAAAGAAAATTTTATTCTCTGACTAGTCTTTGAATATGAATCACTTATTAAAATCCTAATTGGTAATCAAATAAAGCCAAATAATTGAGTTTTGTAAGAAAATAAAGATAAATGGACTTCTCAAACACCAGTTTCTGTGAGTATGTTTGAGGTTTTGCAAACCTGAATATGTTCTTCAGGAAGTATGCATCCAGCCTTTGGTTAATAAGATACCCATATAGGCAGTGGACAGAAATTGACCAGGAATTAAAACTACAGTGTTGGTGTGCTGTCTCATCATCGAACTGACTAAATATTTGTGTATATACTAAATTCTGTGGAATTTGAGTTACATTAACATAACAAGATTTAACCACCCACTTACAAAGGGCAAGTTATTTTCTCCATAGCTTGATATCCCAAGCATACATGTCAGTGGTTATATAATAAATATTCCCCTGAAAATTGGATATAATATTCCTACTTACATCTTAAACTAAAAATTATGTGAATGAACTAGTTTAGCTCTGTAAAATGGTGGATGATCAGATAATAATAATAGCACTGGGTTTGGGGCAAGAGGTGTGGATTAAATATATGACTCACTGAATCACTTTGAACATATTAAATAAGTTATCTAGGTCCCGGATTAATTATCTAAGTATTTCAACCTTGAAAAGTTTAATGTCCTCTTCGCTATTAGATACTGTTTCTAAAACCAATTAAATAGGAGTCGCGCTCAGCAAAGCTTATGAGTAAGTAAGAGGTCCTGGGTATCTTTCACAATAGATCCAAAGGGCCTTTGCTGTAATAATTCCACCTCATATTTCCCAAGAATTCCAAATCTTCTTGTTCTTCTATCCCAAATAAAATATTTTCCAATTGACTTCTATAAATAGGAACCTTAAGGATAGTAGCTTGTGGGTAGTAGCTTAATTTAACTGAGCGGTAATGATTTAAAAAATTTGTAGCAGACTACTAAACTATCAGGTAAGGGATTCTTTAAGTGGATGATCCACTTAAAAATCCTCGAATCTTATACTATTTTATATGCTCGCAGGTCTAATCCCTATCATAAATTTTACTAGTTTGTAAAACGTACAGTTTTGATCGCAGACGCAGAAGTGTCAAAGATAAATACTTAATAGAACCACAATTTTAAGTTGACTATGCAAAACCTCCTTTGGTCCCAGTGTGCACTTTAGTGACATTTGCCATCTGTTTTTACCTTAGAGTTTATACTAATAAGGTGAAGATACATTTTTCCTCTTTATTTATAACTATTTAATTAGAAATATATATTTTTTAATATGCTGTCTGAATATCTTTTGAAGAGTCACCTGGGTAAAGACTAAAGACTGAACACCAACCAGCCTTTGTAGAATTATTGCCTTGTACCTCTCCTTGGCAGCCAAAGGGGGCCTTTTTTTTTTAAAATTAATCTGTCAGTGCTAGATCATTGTTGACAAATCTGGATATCTGTAAGTATGTACTATAAGCTTAGGATGGACAAGTGTTTGGACCTCCATGTCTGGGAATTATGCCATCAATGCCCACAGTTGATTCACATGTGTTTTTTGGCTCTTTCCTCTCATGCCATCTGTGTGATTGGCATTGAGCCTGCTTGCAAGTTGGTCAGATCTGTGCCAACATAATATAATGTCGATGGATGGTACATAGGATGCTGAAGAATATAGCATTTTAAAGAGGAAATCCTGCTTCAGGGGGAACCACATTGGTTCAGCATAAGGCCTTCTGTGGATACCTGCAGAGATAGGGTGAACAAAGACATGGAATCCACAGTTATTTCCAAATAGCAACGGAAATAAGAACACTGTTTACACCTTCATGCAAAGTACAAAATGAAAACACCCTCACATACCTTATGGCTTGAGATAATTTAACATTAAGTCATATGTGGATTACTCATGAAATTTTTGATCAGTGAGAAACCATTAAGATTTTTGCATGGCATATTGAATATTTCAGAGGCATTCCTCACAGTATGCTCAGGGGAGTTAAGTAGTTCATTAAAATTGGCAACATTCCTTGGAGAAAATATCAGCTTAAATGCTACTCTTAAATTTTGAGAGCCAGAGAATGAGATGCTGAGTTTTGTAATTGTTATGAAAAACACTGAAAATATATTGATCTTAATTTTTTATGTCAGTGAGTGAGGCTTATATAATTGTTTGAATTATGCGTAGTGTGCTAGGTTATGCTGCAACAGCAAGCAGACCTCCAAATACATAGAGCTTAACATAATAGATTTCTCTTTTTCATGGGTCAGACAGCTGTCTTTTAAGTAACCCAGGAACCTTCAGCTACTATCTCTGCCATATTGTAAGTACAGTGTCACTTTGGCATCATCTGCCTACAGAAAGATTGGGAAAGAAGGCCAAAAAGAAATCTTGGACATGTAACTAATCATGGCAAGACCTGACACCTATTATTTCTATTATCTCCATTTTCAATCTTCTGTCCAGAGCTAATCAATGGTCAACCTGCTGGTCAAACAGCACTGAACAGAGTATTAGGGAGTATCAACAGCCTCTACTGTAGCAGGGCGAGTCAGCAGTAAATTGTTTTGTTTTGTATGAAAAATTAAGGGTGTAATAATATCCTGTTTACTTACTTAGAGACACTTGGTTTTTTAGGGACCCTAGGGATTCCAATTATGATGAGTTGCCAGGACTTACGTGGCATATAGTTCGCCTTCATTTTGTGAATGAATGGATGAATGAAAGCTCATCTCCTATTTTACTTTTCAGATCAAAAAAGATTCAGTGACTCAACAATTTGCAGCATTAGCTAGATCTTCTGACTTCTGGTATATTTCTGTGTCAAGTTAGAACATATTGCATACTTTCTTTGCATAAATGTCTTGAAGGTAGACAATTTAATTGTTCCCTTTAAGAAGTTTGAAAAATCATTAAGGAGTAGTTTTTGAGTGTAGGAATGTGCCATTTTGCCTACAAAAAAATGTACTTTCCATGAACATCTGGACTTGCTCTGAGCATGTTCTCTAAAGTCAGGACAAAATCCTTCATGTGGGTGAATTTACATTTATTGGTTTCTGGGAGGCCTGGAATTTTGTTCTTCTCTAATAAGAAGATTCTGCCAAAATTCTTGTTCTGAGTTACCAGGAACTGTGGTTACTCATAGAGCAGTGCACACGTGAGCTTGAGAATATATATTTAATAATGTCTTAAGTCCTGCTTTGTAGAACTTGCACTTGAAAATACTAGGTAAGACCTACAGAATCATCTGGGCACAGCTGTAAGGAAAAACATTTTAAATGACAGTGCTGATAAGGCAAGACGTTGTGCTGTCTTTAAAACCAGCAGTAAAGAGGCCTGGAAATTAGATATGTACACCGCAAATCAAGAGAGGGGATACGGAATTTATACAAGGACATTGTAAAGAAGCAGATAACCTGGGTGTTGGAGTGTCATTCACATTTGTTCTGCCACAACATTTTGTACTTCTATAGTTTCTCAAGAAAGGTCTGCTAAAATGTGTTTTCTGTTTCTAAAGGAGAAAGACTCTATGGGATATTTCATCAAAGTGTAAGACAAATAATTTTACACATATATGATTAAGAGACTATTTTAAATTGATTTGGAGGCAAAATTGGACAGCATGGCATAAACAGTTTTAAAATCTTTACAAAGAAATAAACCTATGACAGGTAATAGGTAGTTTTCGGGATAAGGGAAAAATGAGGATGAGTATGGAAAGTAAGTTTAGGTAATCTTGAAACAAAATGAAAGAAAAACTTTGATTCAATGTAATGAATAGGATATAAATGCAAGGTTATGGTCGATTGTCTCTGAGCTGCAGGCATTGACTGCATCATGGGGTGAAAGACCATTGGACAGCTTTATAATCATGTGCAAGATTGTTCTGTGCTTCAGACCTCTAGAGAGCAATGAGTGTTGACTATAGGCTTTGTTATCTTGAGGAATTGGAAAAGTTTTATCATGTCTAAGGGATGATTATAGAATTTAACAAGTTACCTTCATCACAATTTGCACAATTTGTGGAGAGAAATCATTTAGTAGTCGGTGACCTATTGACCTAGTGTAGATAGAGTCAAATCTTGAAAATTATCCACTAGAATACCTGTAAGTAAGAGTCTCCAAAATAAAAATTACATTCAAGTCAACTGTAAATTTTCATGGCAATCATGTCTGTTTCTATTTGTATATAGTATATTATGGCTTAGAGGAAAATAATACTCTCTGGTAATTTTTTGGTATCATATTCTGACAACTTATTGATGCATGTGACTGCTGGCTTTAGAACATTCAGTCACTTTAAACACAGTAAATGGAAGAGTGCTTCAAATTTAACAGTGCCTTAGTAATAACACATCTCAAATAGATGAATGATGGTCTTTGAATCCCAAGGAAAAGCTATAGGGGGAAAAAAAAGGCAACAAGTTTATTTCTAGATGCCTCTTAGCTGTAAACCTCTAGTCACTCTTCATTTGTCAATACTGAACTTTAATGAGTCCGGATAAGAAGCTAGTCAATGGATATCCATTTAGCTAGTGATAATCTGAACTCCAGCTGATTGTCCTAGCAGCTGTGTGACTTCATTACCATTAGAAAGGCATGCAGCCAAGCCAGCTGGTACCCAAACAGGCTACTCAATACACAGAGCATATCTATTTGTTGGTTTACACAGCAGAATTACACAAGGCTCCCTGAAAAGTTTGGAGTATAAAATAGAATCTGCATAAAGATTTAATTTAAAGGGCTCATCATTGCTATGCCAAGTACAGCTAGTTTGTTATGTTTCTCCTATGATGTAGTATATTATGGTTGTTTTCGGTTTTTCCATAAATGAAGCCGACATGCAAAATTTGCATTTAGATACCAAACATAACTGCACATCATAATTTCCCAGTTAAGAAAACATCTTTTTGGTCGTGTTTGTTTTAGTGCTTACAACAGTGCATTTTCATTTTCTTTTTTTAAAGGCGGCTTTCATAGAAAACAGTTTCTGGAGCTGGTTAATAGCTAGTTTACCTTCCATCTCTCCTCCTTTTTGTACTCAGTGCCGCTGTCTAGATCAGGCCTGTGTTGGCTCTCCTTTGCAGCTTTGTAAAGGTTTGCTAACTGGACTTGGCCCTCTGGTCTCTCACTCTCTTGCAATTCTATTGTAAAGTTGTCTTCAGTATCATTCTTATTGCATATAGTAAAATTTTGAAGGATAGTCTTTGGCCATTTGCATCAGAAACAACTGAAATACAGATTTTTGACCCATTCCAGACCCACTGAATAAATCTAATAGTTAATCTTATTAACACTAACATTTGAAAACCACTGCCATATACTAAGGATACCACAGGCAGTAAACTAATTTTTGCCTTGAGTGTACACTCAATTTAATAAAATGATTCTCATTTAAATAAAATATATTTAATCAAATACAGACTTGTTTCCACCAAAGCTGGTAATTCTCTAGCTCAAACAACTTCTAGAGGCCAAACCTGAGTAAACTGAGTTATATTTCCGGGCAAAAGTCAGTCAACAGGACAGAAAATAAGTCTGAGCATAAATATTTTGGGGGCGTATTTGCTGCATGTTACTATTGCAGAAACCTATGTAAAAGCCTTTTATTTATGGAGTAATGTAAGATTTTCAAAACAGCCTCAGTGCTGTCTCTTTACAATGAGGCTCATCTCTAAGAAATTTCATTTTTCTCTCTCTGTTCAAGAACAATTTTCAATCAAATCGAATTACAACCCTTTACCCTCATATTTTTAAAGCCCTTCATATTTAAACACAATGTCTTTTTTTTTCTATTCAAAACCCAATTTATGTCTAGCTTCATTTCCAAATGATCCCTCCTCTTTCCTACCAATTATTATCTATTTCCCACATGGGATCAGCTAGTGAATTTAAAGTAAGTAAACTAGTATATTACTCTACCAGATAATTAATAGTTCTGACATTCTCAGTCTGTTGCAATGGATATTTTTTTAGTGTACAATCCAGATTAGTTGGGTTGTATATGTCCTTTCTAGCAAAAAGCTGACAAGTGCTTATGGATAAATTCTAGGTCTCACTGAGTGACTAGTGTACATTTCGAGACAAAAAGAACAACAAAATTGGCGATTCCCTAAAATTACCTTCAATAAAACTAAATTTGTATGGTTTAACTAAAAATAAGAAAGTATCTACATTTTAATTTAGAAGACTTATTTTACTCCTGGGTCAGCACTCCCATTTAGACAAGTTACTTAATTCTCTGAACCTCTGAGCTTGAGTCTCTAAAAATTCATTCAGATTTTTAAAAAGCCATGGCTTGTTACTTGTGCTGTTTCTTTTAAATTTGTATTGCTATGCTTTCATAATACTGTGTTAATTAAGTTGGCTATATTGATAGATCCTTAGGGGAGCAATTTTTAAAAATGGAGCACTGAAGTTTGTGAATACATTTTAATGAGACTTACGCAAGTCTAACAGAGCTATTAAGGAGAATGTGTAAGGTGGCAAATTTGCTTCACTAAGACAATATTTGTTTGCTTTAAAAGATACTTTTTTTTACAAATTAAGGAGAAGATATAAATGACATACCTTTTGAAATAGACCATATTCCTAAATTGGGTTTAAACCCTTAAGAGAGAATAGAGCATTATTTTCTCATGTATTTTAAAACTTTAAGAATTTAATCAATACAAATGGGACATAAAAGTCTAAAATAAGTAAAGACATCATAAATGTATGATTTTATTAATAAATTTAAATGTGTAGCAACACTTTTATTGAGAGTTTTAGTAGTATTAGAATATCAGCCGTCCTTCCCTGTGTGGGACCTGCTGATTATGACAATTCTTTCCGTCCAGATAGTATGGCGTATGTAAGATAACCAGCCATCTCTGAGATCAGAGGGAGGCAATTGAACTGGATTTGAATATCTGTTGAAACAAGACACTGGTTTTGCTATATTGCACAACTTACTTAACATTGTTGTACCTCAGTTTGTTCAATTACATTTCGAATAATATCCAACCTTAATAACTTTAGTAAGTTATTATTGGTGATCCAGCCAATTTTCAGTTCTTGTCTGCTAGCTCTGGGTCACCTGGTGTTTTCTGGGTTATGTAGCAAAGGCTCTTTATAAACGTATGCCTGACGGGAGGTGAACTAAGAGTATAATGACATTCGGTTTGAACATCCCAGGAGCACAGACGGGCCAAGAGAGACATTCTCTTTGATGTGGGTAATAGAGTTCAGAATTTGGTGGTGTTTCCCATAAGTATAAGGCAGCGTCAAAATGGAGGGCTTGTGTGAAAACTAACATTTCCATATTTTTAACCACTCTCCCACCTTGTGCAATCTACATCTTGAAGCACCCTCACATATATTTTTTAAATACACTTTTGTTAGCTATATTGATTTTTGAAATCTTAACCAGAATCTGGCACAGCATAATTACCCACATAGTTTTAATAGTAATTAAACTACTACAATACCTAAAGGAACTCCACCTTCACTTATTTTTAGTTGTACTGCAAAAGCTATTGCTTCTGCTGTTTTCAAAACTTCAGCATATGATCCCTGCCACTTTAATACCGATACATCCCCAGAAATTTCAAATAAAATAAGAGAGAGCAGAAGGGATTTTTAACTGTGAGTTTCCTAAGTGGAAGCCTATGTTTTATTTAATTCTTCAACTTGGAACCTAGCACATAATAGGTGCTCAATAAGTATTCAGAAAATGACTTAAAAGTTAGTTGGTTAAAAAAGGTTCAAAGTGTTTATTGTAATACCTACCCACTATACCAGCGATGGGCAATCTTTTGACCTTGGTGTGTCAAAATTTGCCAAAAAACCAAGCATAATTCAGGTGGTGTGTCACTTCGAGAAAAACGACCTAACCGAAAGTCCCAGAACTAGACGCTCTGTGCCGTAGTTGGGTCGTTTTGGCCTACAGCCCTCCGGCACAGAGTGTCTACACTACAGCAAATGTTTTATCCTTGGCTACTGCACCTGGCCGTGCAGGAGCCAAGGATGAAACGTCGTTCTCAGCATGCAGCCCCATACTTCTCTGGTATGCAGCCACATGCTGCCACGTGTCATCGAAAATGGCTACGCATGTCAGTGCTGACACGTGTGTCGTAGGTTCGCCATCATGGCACTATACCATACTTTTGTTTTGTTTTGTTTTGCTTGAATCACTCTGATCAAAGTAAAAGAATAGGAAAAGGTTCTATGTTTTCAAAGAAAAAGCCACTTGTAATTAAGAAATGGTACTCATCCATCTTACTGTCTTATCACTTTTTGTATTTCTCTGAGGTTTATTATTAAAATCCTAAGAACAAATTGCTTCAAGCACAACTTATATACATTTAGCTATATGGGCATTGCTTCTATAATCTACTTTTGAAGTCAAAATACAACCCTTGTGCACGTGTTTGATGAAACATAGACTATTTATTTGTTAAAAGTAGGACAAAAATGCTACTATTGTAAATTTTTTAAATGTACATGAGTTGGTTAAATATTAATTTGAATGTCTACAATAATGGGAGCCTCTTCTATTTAAGGAAGTCATTATTCCAATGTGTAGTCAACAAGCATATTGATTAGAATTCACTGCAAAAATCTCCGATCATTTTTAACTTAAGTTTTTCCTCCTTACCAGTAGCCTGAAGCTTGTCTGATTTTTTTTTGTCAGTTTAGCAACAAATTTGCAATTAATCATTTGCTGATTGCAATGGTCTGTCAATAATATACAGCTCTCATTGCTAAGAGGGTTATTCTGAGCTTTATTGTTTTCTTTTTTGTCTGGAAATGCTTTTTCCAGCTATATTTCCCAGAATGGATTTTGAATAGTTGTTTTGAGGTACTGTATGCCAGCTTTAAAGAGACACTACAGGCTGCTCTGAGGGTATTAATCAAGATATGCCCTAACTTTCTTCTGGCATTATAATATTTGGACATCTGTTCTGACTCCTTATATGAGAAATAGAACTCATACCAGATAGTAGAATAAATGAAGGCTTTCATTATCTTAAATGTCATAACATTTGTTTGAATTATCATGTGTAGATTTTAAATGCTGAAATTGTCATATTGTTTCTTTTCATCCATTTTGCTGTCCTTTCAAAAGTCTGAAATTTCTGTTTTTCCATTGCATTAATAATTTATAAGAAATAATTTACAATTTTATGCAACAACAGTGAAATTGTTGGGGATGAGCTGTATGCTGTGGTAATGTCTAAAAGCATAAATATTTTACTGAGAGAAACATACCCTTTTAAAGCACAAAAGGTTTCTTGTTATAATGGCAGTGCATCTAGTGACAAATGGTGCATTTTTTAATAGCCATTTGTCTGACCATTATTATAGTTCTCTTTGTGGAATGGTATTATGGATTCTTAGGTATTTACTTATTAAATTCCTTTCCATTGTGTGTATCAGGAAGGATTTGTCTCTGAATTCCTTGGCACCACTAATTAGTGGCCAGTACATTTAGAGACTCATAGATCAACCTGAAATATAAAGAAATACGTTAGGATTTTTCATAATACATTAGAATTTTTCATTTAAATGACAAAAATAAATAATTTGATTGTGGTAGGTATCAATAATACTATCAAATTTGATTTAAACTACCCTTTAATGTCTTTGGCCTTTTCTTTCTTTCTTTTTTCTTTGTTTTTTTCTTTTTTTGGTTGTGGGGTTTTTATTTGTTTTTGCTCATTTGTTTTATAACACAGACAGACAGACAGACAGACAGACAGGAAGGGAGAGAGATGAGAAGCATCAATTCTTCATTGAAGCTCCTTAGTTCATTGATTGCTTTCTCATATGTGCCTTGGCGGGGGGATACAGCAGAGTGAGTGACCCCTTGCTCAAGCCAGCGACCTTGGGTTCAAGCTGGTGAGCCTTGCTCAAATCAGGTGAGCCTGTGCTCAAGCTGGTGACCTTGGGGTTTTGAACCTGGGTCCTCCGCGTCCCAGTCCAATGCTCTATCCATTGCGCCACCGCTTGTTCAGGCTGCCTTTGTCTTTTTCAAAAGCCTTTCTTTCTGAATCAGTAAGACACAAGTTTACCATGAAGCCATATCAACCACATCCATGAGACTTGCAAATACTGGTAGTATTAGATACTGATTTATTCTGTATTTTCATTTCGCATTAGAGCAGAAGTGTGGCATATACTTTGACGTACATAAAATGATTTAGCTAAAGCATTGAAGCAAAGTAGTATTTTACAAATGTTTAATTTTGAATATCTTTAAAAAGTCATAGGCGCTTTTATTCTTTCATTCACTTTGCATATTTGATCTCAGAGAGTCTGTGATGTTTTGCCTAACAAAACATTTCAGTCAAGGTGGCTCATAATATTTTATATGTGAGACTGATTAAAGGTGGTTGTAATTCTTAAGTGGAAACCATTTCTATATATGTTGCTTATTTGAAAAGATTTATAAACCAAAGTTTAGATTACATTTTTATTCTTACATTTGCAAAAACTGAGTATTTTTTTAAAACTCTTTTGGATAGTGGAGCCTCAATTAACACCAGAAAAATCCATTAAAAGTATTAAATATAAATCTTTTCAAGTTTTGTTTGTTTTTGTTTTTGTCTTTTGTGACAGAGACAGAGAGAGGAACAGATAGAGACAGACAGACAGGGAGAAAGATGAGAAGCATCAATTCTTTGTTGAAACTCCTTCATTGTTCATTGATTGCTCTCTCATACGTGCCTTGACCAGGGATGGGGGCTTCAGCAGAGGGAGTGACTCCTTGCTCAAGCCTGCAACCTTGAGTTCAAGCCAAAGACCCCACATTCAAGCTGGATAAGCCTGCACTCAAACCAGCAACCTCAGGGTTTTGAACGTGGGTGGGCTCTCTGCTTCCCAGTTTGACACTCTATCCACTGTGCCACTGCCTGGTCAGGCATTTTCTCAAGCTTTTGACACATTTAAACAGGCACCTAAATTTTGATCATTTTATAAAACACTAAGTAAGTGAAAATATTACATTAATATAAAATGAAAAATACTAACTGAGCTAAAACTCTAAATTAATGTTGTAGAAAACATAATTTTTAAAAGAACTTTCTTAAGACAGGACATTTTAGTTATACAACTGTTCTAAACAAAAGGATTTGATCATTTGAGTTGAAAAACATTTTCATTCATTTTAAACTTTCAAAGTTCATAACAGTTGGAAACTAATATGTTGGTGCCAAAATAAATAAAATTTCTTGTTCCTTTATTTGTTTATAGATCTTAAATTGAATTTTGTCAGTTAAGATCACATTTCTGTTTAAATATTCTGATGTGTACATAGCCATTGTATATAATTCTGTGAATATTAATTATTTCTTCTTAGAGTGAAAAGTAATAGTTTTATATGGGAGAAATTTTTATGTAAGTCCAGAATGCTAGAAGGCTTTAAGTATTAGTACCTGTTGAGTTATCAAGAGTTACTGTCTCTTAAAGATTTCAAATAACAACAGAAACATGAAACTCCATTTTAACCCACCCATAATTTATTTGAGTCAACAGAATTGAACATTTATATTGTACCTAAGTTTACATCCATTTTGCTAAAAACATTTATATTTATATAAAATATTTTATCAGAAATAGGTAAACAGGGAAATATACCTGAATAACATACCTTAATAGTTTTACCACTTGCAAAATTTGAATGTGGTTATTACTGTTCATTGCAACATACAAACAGTATAATTAAAATATTATTTTATTATTTCAACTCTTCAAGTTAAGCTATTTTATTTTCATGTACCATAAATATGTAAAAATTATTATTTTTCTCAGTATTGAATGTGAAATGTCAAAATGATCTAAATTTCTTGGCACCTGCTACTTTTTGACATGACAAGTGTATCTTAATTTTAAAGGTCTTATAATTATAGGGGTCTTCAAAATAGTTTTGTGTTAGTGGAATTACTTTAAAGTATTTATAATATTTAGATATTTGTTAGTTAGAAACAGATGAATTATCAGAGCAAAAATATACCAAATATATTTAACTATTTGCAAATATTTGAATATAGTTTTTAGGCAGGTAAGTTTTCAATAGTAGGGTGGCCAGAAGATTGAAGTCCTTAAAAGCTAAGCCCTAGATTTGGAACTTTGATGGCACCAAATAATTATCAAGTTTAAATAAGCAATGTTACTTGGGATGGGCTATATTATTGTTTATTTTTATTAAAAGGAAAAACCATTTGGTGCACCCTTTAGTAGTTTAGATGGGATATGATCTGGCTTACACTAAGGCAAGAGCAATAGAAATATAAACGATCAAGTATATCAGTAGCACCGGTTGTAAGTATATATGGGAGAAAATGAAAAAAATCAGAAATAACTTGAATTCTGAACATGGGTAGCTAGGAGATGGATAATAGCATCAGTGATAGAAATAATAATTTTGAGAGGGGATCCACTTCTGGGGAAAAGACGATGTTGAGTTTATCTTTTCAGCATGACACCTGTATTACAATATAAAACATGGGTTTCGAAACATGGAACTGAGTATGAAGAGACCAGTCAAGGCTGAAGATATTAAATTAGATTTTATAATTCAGCAGTTATTTTATATCTTCCCAATACTGAGCCCACCAAATACATCATCTATATATTACCTAAGTTTTTGTTACAAAATGTAAATAAAATGCCCTGTTTAAATCATTTTCATGGTTTCTTATTTTTAGAATCAAATCTCATCTTTCTAACATGACTACAGGCAATTTTTTTTCAGATCCTCTTGTGTAGATTAAAAAAAAAAAGAGTATGAGAGCAGAATCCCAAGGAGGGCCATTACTGAAGAGTCAGGTAGAAGAGGAGTAGCTTGCCAAGTAAACTGAAAGTAGATTGAAAAGTAGGAGGACACCAGGCATTGGTCGGATCCAAGGCCTGGCTAGAGAATATTGGGAGGAAGGAGAAAAGGAATGAAGAAAAGAAGGCAGGAGAATAAATTGAGTGACAATTGCCAAGAGATTGAGAATGTAATTTTATAATGGAATGATAGAATGCCCTCCACACTGCAGTGTGGAAAATGTAGGAAAGTGAAAGTGAGGAGTGGAAGCAAAGAGAGAAATCAGAGTCATAATTTTAAGTAGAGAAGGAGAAGGAGCCACTGCAGTGTGTTAGAGGGGCTGATGTTATGTATTCTGGTTAGGATCTTTAAGAAGGCCAGCTGAAAGATGGAAAGAAAAAGGGCCATAATTTTCAGACACAGAATTTTTGTTTATTCTTTTCATATTTTAATGTTAAGAAAAAAGAGCCCACAGAGAGGGAGAGGATGAAATCCAGAAGAGGAAGGCTATCGATGCCTGATGAGCTGTGGTTGCTAAGAGACTGAGAAGGGATAGGATCCAAGAACCGTTGTGGGAAATGGTTTTAGCATGAAGGATGGAAACCTCTGTTGTAACAGGGGAGACAGTATGTTTGGAAACATTATATGTTAGGTTTGATGACAGTATGTTGGAAAGTCCCTTTGGATAGCTTCATGTGTGTGAGCGTGTGGGTATGTGTGGGCATGTATGTGTGTAGTGGATGAGGCCACCTACATAGGCGTGAAAAGAGTGAGAATGTCTAATGTATCCAAAACACCAAAGTCTGTGAACACTATGGTTCCACTAATATAGAGGCCTGAGCACATTCCAAACCAAAATTAGAACCCAGAGAATGATGTCAGCCAAAGATTAAGGCTGGAAACACATCAGGTCTAGAACAACTATGGAAAACTGTACTTTCAGCTCAGGCAGTTGGCCCACATATTTGTCAAGAGACGGTTCGATTAGCACTTCCAAAACCAAAAAGTTATAAATTCTCAGTTCTATTCTAAGGAGACTCTTCTGAAGTTCATTTCTTCTAGGAAATTTCATCCTGAAAAACAAATGTTCAAAGAAGGAGGTTTCGCAGAATAACATTTTGAAGTACGGTATTTCAAAATTATATTTAAACATAAAAATAAAATACCTAAACTGCTTATAAAGGAATAACCTTTAAAATCCTATTTTGGAGTAAAGTTGAATTGAAAAGATGGCCCAGCCTTTCATCTGTACTCATATTTCCCTTGAACACAACAACTTATATTACTATTTTCAGTCCGTTTTCAATCTCTAACATCTCTAAACTCTCCAGTTTCAACACATCTTACTTGTTTTCTTTCCCATTATGTTGCTGTATATATATTTTCTCTCTTTTTGTTGACACACCCCACAAGTTATGTACCAGATAAATTATATTCCCTTTCAGTGAGCTGCTCTCCGGGATTGTAATTTTATTTTTACTTCATTTCATTTTATTATTTTATTGCATCATGGCAAGAACACTAACATGAGATCTATCCTCTTAACAAAATTTTGAGTGTATAATATATTACTGCTTATATGGATAAAGTATAGCAGGTCTCTAGAGCAAGGGTCCCAAAATTTTACACAGGGGGCCAGTTCACTGTCCCTCAGACCGTTGGAGGGCCGGACTATAAAAAAAACCTATGAACAAATCCCTATGCACACTGCACATATCTTATTTTAAAGTAAAAAAACAAAATGAGAACAAATACAATATTTAAAATAAAGAACAAGTAAATTTAAATCAACAAACTGACCAGTATTTCAGTGGGAACTATGGGTGTGGGTGCATCCTGTGCTCCTCTCACTGACCACCAATGAAAGAGGTGCCCCTTCCGGAAGTGCGGTTGAGGCCGGAAAAATGGCCTCAGGGGGCCACATGTGGGCTGTATTTGGGAACCCCTGATCTACAGTTTATTCATTTTGTTATATTGAACTTTTATGCCCTTCAAACCATAACTCCCCATTTCCCCTCTCCTTAGTTACTGACAATCACCATTCCACTATTTGATTCTTCAATCTCTTTTCTATACCTCATGTATGATGTGTAATTCTTTTACTTACAGTGCTTTTCTCTAGATAATCAGCCCAAAATTCATCTGAACTTTCTTTTTTTGCAGCAAATAGAGGAAGAGAATGAAATTAAGTGGGCAAAGAGAAGGAGGAAGTTGCAAGTTCTTATGGGTTAACAGTTTATGTTCTCTCAGAAACAGTTGTATACATTATGGTATCTGGGGGTTATATGTTGGTATGCCACTATAATTTTTTTTTTTTTTTTTTTGTAGAACACATAGTACTGCTTCATGGGTAATAACTGCTGAAGAAAGGCATGTGGATGATATCTTGGTGTTTAAGATTTTATTGCCACTATTATTATGGACTTCCCAGGATCACTTCACAGGAGTTCATGACTTGTGGGAGGCATAGATTAATGTAACACTTCTAATATTTATTACTTCCCTGCATCTGTGTAATCCACATCACACTAATAACTACTATAACTTATTTACCCATTCTTCAAAAAAAGCCTAACGGTGAGATACTTTTCCTTGGATAAAGATTAATCCTTCATCTTTAGATTGGAAAACTGTGACCAGCTATGTTGAATATTACTGAAACAATCCTTGATATACTTTCAGTGTTATTTTCCCTCTTGACTATCCATTGAAACCATCGCTTCTGCCCGGACTGTAGCTCCCTCCTTGACCTCCAGCAGGACTGCTCCTTCAGTACAATCATCTCAACAGGTTGAAATGTTTCTTCTTTATTTGCTGCTCATAGGAAGGTCCGTAATAGCCTGTTACACTCCTGTTTGGGGATAGTAAAATGACTAACATGAGCACCTTTCCCTTATAAGTTTAAGTTTTTAAATATTGATTAGATCTTAATTCATGTCTTACATTAGAAGCAAAGTTATTTTACCTCTGAAGGCTTTTGCAAATTTACTTACCAACATTATTCATTCATGAAGATGATGTCTGGCCTGACCTGTGGTGGCGCAGTGGATAAAGCGTCGACCTGGGAACACTGAGGTCGCCAGTTCAAAACCCTGCACTGGTCTGGTCAAGGCACATAGGGGAGTTGATGCTTCCAGCTCCTGCCCCCTTTCTCTCTCTCTCTCTCTCTCTCTCTCTCTCTCTCTCTCTGTGTCTCCTCTCTAAAATGAATAAAATAAAAAGAAATGAATAAAAAAAGATGATGTCATAGCCCTTTATCCTCTTTAAAGACCGAGTTTACTGATGTGGGACTTCTGTGGTCACTGTATGATATTCATTGTGGCGTTGAGGCATGAGAGATTTTTGCTGAGGGATTTTGAACTCATATTCTTCTAATTTAATTAGGTAAATTAGGAGTCTCTGATTATGGGCTCGATCTACTGACTTAGATTTTATTCTCTTTAAAGACTATGATTACAGGAAAAAATAATAAGCATATTTTTATTCTTGAGAATAAAGTATAAGCCAAAATGTTACTTATTATTTAACAAGGACTGATCAGCATCATTTTGTTTTCTAGCAAATACATCATTATTTAAAAAAAAAAAAAAAAAACTATGGACACAAGCAGCTTCTCCTGATTTGCTGAAAAATATTTTTTATTTTAAGATATTTGGTATGATAATGGCAGCCAAATGCAATTAATGTTAGAATACTTTATTAACATTAATGTCCTCAAAATAAACATCAAGTGAAATATCCATATTACTGGGAAAAATGATGGAGTCGCAACCCAAATCATGGATTGAGAGACGAAGGACTCAAGTTAGCTGCCCTTCCGGCCAGCTTCACAACCGCAGGGAAGTGCCTTCAACTGAGATAGATATATTTTTTCTTTCTGAAATATAATATCTGCCATGCTTCTGTCCAAAAAAGGGCCAAATATCTAATTTAGCTAAAGTATTGAGTTCAAAATACATAATTTGGCAGGAAAGCCTTTAGAAATTATACAGCTCTGCACAGCTATAAAATTTTGAAATTTTAGGCATAAAGAAAAATGATTGAGTGAACTATTTCTCAGAAATCATTATGGCAGAATTTGCAGATCCCTATGTTTCTGTTTTTAGAGGAACAAGATGCTGGGAAGTGATCACTGATGTTTCAGTTAAGATTGTTTGGCTGCACGGGGCAATAACAGTTACAAGTCAGGAGCTTCTTTTTCAGTTAGTAGCACATCTGGAGGAAGTTCACAGCTATTTCAGCCATCCAGTTGTTTTAAAGGACCAGATTTCTTTTTTTCTCCCTGCAAGTCTCAGCAATGGCTTTTAAACCGCATGTTTTCAAATTATCTGCTATACCTTTAGGAATTACATCCACAACATTCCTGCAAGTGTGGTTCTGGTGGAAAGGAGAACTAGATCTTGATCATCATTCCTAGCTAGAAAGGTACCCAGGGAATTTAGGATTTTTGTTTGTTTGCTTATTACCTCAATACATGACTGTCCAGATGAAATAAGAATTCTGTTGGAAGTCAGCAAGCAACCCCTGCCATAATTTTACCCTATTTGAACCAACATACCTCTGATAGATATACAGTTCTGGAAACATTATTTTGCAGGGAAAAATGATTAAATCTTCCTAAGGAACTTTTCTACATGTATGTTTACAAAGGGAATGAAGGCAGACAGATAGGAAGGAGAAGGTGGAGGGACAGGAAGATGAAATGCAGCAACACTCTATAGTGAATTTGTCACCTAGAATGTAGCAAATATATAGAACTTATAGTGCCACATTAAAATACATATTGCAATCAACAATTAATATTATCTTTTGAGACCATGAACTATGTGACTATAAACTATTTACATATAGACCCATTCCGGTTTATGTTTTGGCTGCTCCAATTTGAGATCTTACACTGAATTAAATAAATTGATGAACCTTCTGTATTTTCTCTACAGTATTTTTCTTATAGATTTAAATGGGATAAACACTATAATTGGAACTTCTGCCCAGCATTTGCTGCATTATTGGCACTGCTGACATTTATTAAACTTAATGTTTTATAGAGAACCTTACTTTCGTATATTTTCCCATGAAAATTACCCTAGTTCTATTTTTCGGTTCTAATAAACGATTCATCTGTCTGGTCGAGTAATATCCTCCAGGGAACCCAGCCCCCACCTCGGTCTTATATGTACATTTATTTCCACCTTCACCTTTGATATGTTCTCCCATTCCTACCTACAGACAGCACATAGAAATTATTTTCTTTTCTAAATCTCCATTCCCCTCCTTCTATGCCTCCGTCTCAACCTCATTTCTCCCTGTTTACTTCTTCTTTCATCCCTCACCTCATTTTACGGTTTGTACTTATACCATGTTGCAGTGGTGGGATTCAAATAACTTAACAACCGTTTCTCTGTCCTGATGACTGTTGTAAGTATTAAAAAAAAAAACAACAACGATATACTCAAAGATAGTGTATTATTTCATGCCTTTAATACTTAAATAAGAACAATAAAAGAGGTACACCAAACTAGATAATAAGAAAGAGTTTTAAAATATTAATGAAAAATATTAAATATTACCTGACAAGAAACAATAAAACTGTTATTTAAGATATTTCCAGTGACAGCCTGGTCACCCCCTGGTTGTTTGGCACTTTTTCTCTTTATGTTATATATTTGTTTACTGAAGTAACAAACGTGAGGGGATTAAAATGTAGTATTTCATCAAAGGCATAATGAGTTTTATGAAATGAATAAATAAATAATACAAGCATAGTTTCGTCAAATATTTTTCACCTATGGACGAAATGAACATTATTCTAAGCAGTAATTCCATCAGTTTAGTACAGAAACACAACTGCAGTTGCAAAATAAATCTCAGTCAACACTTGGTATAATACTTACAGTGATTAAACTGCGGTTGGAAATGACCAGTGGGGCTATGGTGGGATTCAGCCAATTTGTACCTGTTCAGCAGAACTTATGCCTAACCTTTTGTTGAGTTTGGCGAACTGGTTGTTAAAATTTCACTTGTAATCAGGGTTCTCTCTAATACTTACATTGGTACTTTTTCTCTTGATATTTGTAATTGTCGGTGTGAATGGGATAATTTTCTATTTTTTGTTTTAATGTAGTTAATTTAACTAATTTTATACTATTTGTAATACGGTATATCTGGAGAACTCATTAAACTGTGTTGTTGTTGTTTAATGAGAAAGGCAGAGACAGAGAGAGGGACAGACAGACAGAAAGGGAGAGAGATGAGAAGCATCAGTTCTTTGTTGTGGCACCTTAGTGTTCATTGACTGTTTTCTCATACATGCCTTGACTGGGGGACTCCAGGTGAGCCAATGAAACTTTATTCAAGCTAGTGACTTTGGGCTCAAGCCTGGGACCTTGGTCTTCAAGCCAGCGACCTTTGGGCTTCAAGCCAGCAAACTCTGGGCTTCAAGTCAGTGACCTTGGACTTCAAGACAGTGACCTTTGGGCTCAAGACAGTGACCATGGCGTCATGTCTATGATCACACGCTCAAGCCAGCAAACCTGTGCTCAAGCTGTTGAGCTTGTGCTCAAGCTAAGCTGAGCCTGAGCTCAAGCTGGTGACCGTGGAATTTCAAACCTGTTCCTTCTGCATCCCAGGCAGATACTCTATCCACTGTGCAACCACCTGGTCAGGCTAAACTGTGTTCTTAATTTATGTGGATGTTCTGTAAAGAGGAGTATACCATCTGTAAATAATGATAGTTTTTTCTTGTTTTATAATATATAAATCTTATTTTTTTCTTGGTCTAATGTAGTTCTAAAGACATCCAATATAATGTTAAATAGATACTTATAAGGGGTTTTTGTGGTTGAAATAAGGCTTTCTTATCAAAGAAAGAAATTCTACCTAAGATTTTGTTGTTTAACTGTTTTGTGCTCACTAAATCAAGTATACAAATGGAATTTGTGTTGCCATTCTAATACTTTCCATATGCCTTTTTGTTAAGTTACAGATTCTAAACATATTAAATACAAAAAATGTAATTGTTATTGAGAGAATGAAAATACAGATATAGACAAAGTTAAAATATTTTAAGATGATGCTTTTCTCAAAAATACAGAAGTCAATGATACATAAACCTCCTATGCCTGCTGTAACATATTACTACAAACTTGGTGGCTTAAAGCAACAGAAATTTGTTCTCTTAGAGTTCAAGAAGCCAATAGTTCAAATTTAGTATCCTGGGCAGAAATCAAGGCGACAACAGGTTTGCACTTCCTCTGGAGGCTGTAGGGGAGAGTGCATTCTTTGACACTTCCAACTCCTGTTGGCTGCCAGCATTTCTGGTTTGTGGTTGAACCACTTCAATCTCTGCCTGTGTGGTGACACTGTCTTCTCTTATGTCTGTCACATCTCTTGATCTATCTTATAAGGACACTTGTGAGGCATTTAAATCCAACATGGATAATTGAGAACAATATCCTCAAAATCCTTAATTTGATCACATTTGCAAAATATAACCATATAAGATAACATTTCCAGATTTCAGAGATTTTGAAGAGTTATATTTAGGGGTCTTCATTCATCTCACTACTATCTGCACTCTAGTTTCAAAGACTCAATCTGTTCTGCATGCAAAATACCTTCACCTCATCTCAGTTTTAACAGATGTCTCAATCTATTATATATCATCAACTTAATTCAGAATTCTCATCTAAAGATCATCAGCTCAAAGTTCCAAATTTATAATCTAAAACATCAAAAACAGTTATGGTGAGAATAAGTAAACTCCATCCTAGGACAAAATTGTCACTGTACACTTGTGATATTAGAAAACAAGTTACCTACTTTCAAAATACAGTAATGGAACAAGCATAGTATAATAGTTAGACAGTTCTATTTCAAAAGAAAGAAGTGCAAGTTAGAAAAGAGTTTCTAGGCCCAAGCAATATTAATCCTTAACTTGATCACATCTGCAACAACTTCACCTGATCCAAGAAATAGTTATGATATTTTGGGGGGCCATCATTCAGCCCAATACAAATTACTTCATGAAAATTGCTATTTAAACTTACATAGAGAGATAAAACCTATATAGATCACAGAAATTATGATTGTCATAATGTCATTTACTTTTCCTCTTTGAATGAAAGATAAAATTTATTATACTATAGTAAATTTTTATCTTGATATCTCTATATGTTACCTCTGAACCAGTATCAAACTCTGTAATTATTCCAGTTTTGTTTTATGTTTTAGTATCTGGTTAGTCTAAAAACACCTTTTCTACTTATTTTACTCTTTTTAAAATATTTTATGATTATTTAAAAGACTTGTATTTTTATATAATATTCTATTATATATCCTTTTTTATTCATGTTAATCTTGCTTTGAGTACCTGGTCAAAATCCTTTGCTATTAGGATTAGCACTGAGTTGATACATAGGGAATATTGGAATATTTTATAATAGCAGGTCATATCTTTTAATAAGATGTATTTTCCTACTTATTTATGTTTTCTCATTTGGTTCTTAGTAGAATCTAAAAATTCCATCACATTAAGAACACTATTAAGAACCAACCCTGGCTGGTTGGCTCAGTGGTAGAGTTTTGACCCCAGTGTGGATGTCCCAGGTTTAATTTCCAATCAGGGCACAGAGGAGAAATGCCCATCTGCTTCTCCGCCTCTCCCCTTCTTTTGCTTCTCTCTCTTTCTGTGTGGGTATGTCTCTCTCTTCCCCTCCTACAGCCATGACTCAATTGGAGCAAGTTGACCCTGGGTGCTGAGCATGGCTCCATGGCATTCGACTCAGGTGCTAAGAAGAGCTCAGTTGCTGATCAATGGAGCAATGCCCCAGATTGGCAGAGCATTGCCATCTAATGAGCTTACCCATCGATCTCTGTCAGGGCACATGTAGGAGCCTTTCTCTCTGCCTCCCCTCCTCTCACTCAATAATAAAGAAAACAACACTGTTCCACTTAATATACAAAATAATCTCAAAATATTTCACCACAAAAATAAAAGTGGTATCAGTATCTCTTTTTAAAGATAACAAAGCTGACTCATGATAAATAATTTGCATAAAGTCACTAATCATGGAAATTTAATATATCAATATATCTGAATTCATAGTTTATTTTGGGGTGTGGAAATGATGTTGTTTTCATTTTTGTTTCCTAAAAATTGCAATACATATATACAAAATTGGGAAAATTTACATAAAAGAAAGCAACAACACTATTTTAGCTTTTGCTCATTTGTCTTTTTTTTTTTTTTTTGAGAATACAAAATATGGCTGCTGGATAGGTTCATAGCATCTGGCTGTTCTTTTTTGAACCACTTGGGGTTATGCCAAAGAGACAGGGTCACATGAGAATTTGGTCTGAATTCTAATCCAAAGAACACCTGCTGTCATTGTTCCTTATCAACGCTGTAGTCATCAATGCCAACTCTTTTTGTGGTAGAACCCATTCAACACAAGAAAAAGGCATGCCAGTGTTCTTCAATAGTTTTTATTTTTTCCCTCTAATTGCTGCATGATTCATTGCCTAAGTATATTGGTGGTAGAGATAACATTAAGATTATCTTTAGCTATTTGATATTCTATATTTCTACAAGTTTGCTCAATTATTGTCCAGTCTACTTAGGTGGTCTTATTTTGATACTTTCTTCTTTTTCATCCTCTCTCTCTCTTCTCTCTCTCTCTCACTGTCTCCCTCCTTCCCTCTCCTGTTTATGTTCCTTTGGAGATTTGTTATTGCAAAAATATATGCTTGTAAAGCAAATTATACTATATAATATATTTGTAAAAGTCTCAGTTGTCTAAGTTTGCAGAAACAAATAATTCAAGCAGAAGTAAATTCAATGATAATCTCTCTACGGATAACTAATATTGATCATTCATTTTTAGTATTTGTTTCATATTCTTTTGCTTTAATTTTACAGGTCTGCTGGATGTATGCTTTTAATTTTGAGTACTCTAAATTGATTTTGAATCAGATTAGGGTTAAAGCCAAAATAAATGAGTTTTTGAAATTAATTAATGATCACACTGCATAATATAAGTAACCTAGCTAAGATTTTTTTCTATATTTTCATACCACAGAAAGACCATTTCACATTCTAAAATAGGATATATTTTTGATTTATTAATGAGATTTTTTTTTCAAAAAAGAAACTCTGACTTAGTTTTAAAACTGTTGGACCAATAAAAGTGATCCATCTTGATATTCCTGCTTCATAGCTAACCAAAAAGTTGACCGTGTATATATACGGCTCAGAAAAACTAGAGGATATTTTCTTGCTTCATATTCATTTGTAAATATTCCCTAATTTTTGTGAGCAGCTATATTGTACAATATCAAAAAATAGAGCTTTATTTGGTAATTTTTTAAAAATAAATGTTTTTAGACACACCTATCTATACCTTTGTATTCTTTTCACTTGTAGATTAATTCAAATACTTGACAATTTTCAGAGGATAAAGTACACAGGAAAAGTCACTTTTCTATCATGGCCCTATCTTGTAGGGAAAAGCAACTCTACCATCTGCAGTGGGCATTGGTCCCTCTCTTGTTATGCCTCCTGCTTTGTTATGCATGAATAAGCACATTAGCCTTTTCATTTCATTCATTAGACTTTTAATCCTTGATTAGTATGTTCAGATTTTTCTGAAATACACAACTTCTTTATTTCCTTTATGTTTATTTTTTTCTTTTTCTTTTATCACCACTGTGAAAGAAAATTAACAGTTAATCACATCAATAGCTCTGTTTCTATTGAGATGACTAGTAAATGCATTAGTTTTTTATTGGAGTGATTAATCATGTGAAGATACAGAATGGGAAAACATCCCTTTCCTTGGAAAAACAGAGGCTACTGTTTAAAGTCAGCAAGAACAGTTTGTGCTTGAAAATCTTGGATCACAATATTCCACCAGTCTTCCACGTTCACTGTGATTCTGTCTCGTAGAAACTCTGAATGGATTTCCTAAAAGGAAGAAACGTCCATTAGGATTCAGACTTCATGCATTTGCGGTGTTAGACACTAGTTACATTTGTCACCAAGTCTTCAAAAATAAGTATTACAATTTGTGTTGTTGGATACACATTTCAGAAAGTTGCTTGTGGAACAAACAATTAATAACTATACATCCAAAACACTTAGCAAACTTTGAAGTCATGTATTATATTTACCTTTATTAGATATGCACTCTTATAGTATCTTTTAGCCATAATTGATTTCAAAGGACTTTTGGCTTTTCTACTGGATCATTTCTCCACTTAGACCATCCTTCCAGTTATGAAATTACAATATTTCCAAGTACTTTTTAACACTTAAGTTCATATGTCCTAAGAAAAACATAAAACCTTGAGAATGAGCCCCAAACCAGTTATTAAAGGAGATATATAAATGAACTAGATACCATTCCTAGAAGTAAATATGACAAGTGACCAGTAGTGAAATGGTAATATAAATCACACTTGCACAGATTCCATGTGAATTACATAGTTTTGTCTAATTTCTAAACTTTGTCTTGGCAATAATATTGTTAAGAAAAAATTACTTTAAAAAATATCCATTAATGTGTTTCTCTTTTAATCTTTATTTCTGAAAGACAATAGGATCATGAACTGTCCTATTTCTCTTTTCTGTTTCTTTTCTTAGGATGCCTCCATTGCACACAGATTTCACATCATGCGAGAAAAGCACCCAGAGAAATTCAACAGTAGGTAAGATAAATAATGAAATTGTAATTATGGTCACTGTTGATAAATTACATCGTAAAAAGGATCACTAAATTTTGAAATATTTCACATGTAATAACTGAATAAGGATTGGTGTATAAGTATAAAGACAATAATGTAAATAAACTCAAATTTTATCTTATATTTTAATGAGAATATGATGGAAAATGCAGTGTGGTCATTTCTAGTCCATAGTCTTGTGCTGAAAAAAAAGATTTCAAGTATAAGGTAAAAATAATATTTTGTTAAGATATACTGAAATCTTTATAGTAGGAGGATTTGATCATCCCAAATCTCAAGGTAAAACATGGGGCTATGATTTGATAGTGATTAGTAACTTTATAGTATATAGTATTAAATATGGCTTCTAATCCTTAAACCAACTGTTTAATATTGGCCTCAAGTAAATGGAACGTAAACCAGAGAAATATCAATGCTTAAGAAGTACTTTTAAAGAATTTTTCTTCATGGAGAAAAACCTTAATGACCAAAATTAGTTTTGCCACTATACTAATACATGAGCAATTTTTCCTGCAAAATGTAGACATTGACACTTTTTCTGACATCCATGGAAATAGGAAAAGCTTTGACTTTCTACCCTCCCCATTTCAAGAAAGGAATATGGCTATTTCCCCAGAAAATACAATGGAAGAGGCGAATTATACTTTGCTTTAGTTAGACCCATTTCTACTCTGTTCATTTCATAAAGTTACAGAAGCATAATAACATATATATAATATATGTAATATATATATACTATATATAATATAAAAATATAATATATGTAAGATATATATATGTGTGTGTGTGTGTATATATATATATATATATATATATATATATATATATATATCATATACTAATGTTCAAAGCCAAGGGCTCTATGGTCTCTGCATTTGACTAGGTTGATGTTGTGTCAAGAATGTTAGAGACCACTTATTAAACAACTGCCTCTGAAAGTTCTTATATTTATTTTAATATTTTCTTTTTTATTTAATTTTTATTAATTTTTAATTTATTGTATCTACATGGATTCATGTGTCCCTCTGACTATAACTCCTTTACCCCCAACCCCTGTGTCCCTTTTTATACCCCCTTTGCCCTCCTCCCCCTTACTCCCTCCCCCTCCCCTCTAGAATTTGCTGTTCTGTTATCTGTATTTCTGTGTTACTTTCTCACTAGTATATTGACATAACTTTCTTTCATGTAGGTCATAAAAATATATTGTTAAAATGTATTTTCAATATTATGTTAGATTTTTCTTAACTCTAGTGAACAACTTCATATAAGATTTATCATAGTAAATAGTTTCACAATTAGTAAATTCTATCTGATTATTTTTATTAAATTTACCTATTTAAATGTTTTAGCAAAAATATGAAAACTTATTTTAGTACCTACCTTAAGTTTCACCTTGAGTTCTTTCCTACACTACAAATCATAAATCATGAAGTTATAGTTTGCTTTTGTCTCTCAAAACTCTGATAGATATGAGTTTTGTTTTTAAAAAAATGCAAGAAGTGTATATATGTTTGTGTATACGTAATGTCTTTGGAAGGACAGAAATCTTCTAACTGCTTTCTTCTGGAGAAAGGAACCAAGTGATTGTGTGGAGACTGAATTTTTATTCTATATTTTGTGTACTGTTTGAATTTGCGCCATGAATGTTATAAATTTAAGTTGAAAGTAATCTAATTACAGATTTACACCTGTAAGTTTTCTTTATATCTAAAATAAAGAGACATTTCATTTTACAAGATTTAATTTTATTTCATGAAATATATTAAAAGAAATTGATGTTGCTGACAATATTTCACTTTGTAGTAAGTAGATTTTGGAATTTAATAATACACTTTGAATGTCCTGGAAATAAACATGTCTATTAATGCACATAAAACCATATTATCGGATTGACTAGTTTATGCTTTTCCAATGCCATTCTATAAGGCATTTATGTATCCATACTCATATGTTAAAATAGAATTCAAGCAAAAAATAAAAATGTGGTTTAGAAATGCAGGATTCAGAGTACCCCTTTTGAATTTTCATGATTTTATAGTCCATTAATAGCTTCAAGAAATACATAAGGGGACAAAAGTATAATAATGTTTAAAGTATTTTTGCTCCAGAGACAAAAACAGCAATGTATATGGGGGGAGAGAGAAAGAAGGCTTAAAGGTATAGAGAGGTAAATCACTTTATTTATGTGATGCTCAAAAATATGACAGCCTGTATATAATAATACCAATATTTATTATCTTTCCTGTCAGAGGGTAATGAATTTTGTTCTATTTTATAGTTTTAATTTTCTTAATAAAAACTTATTCACATATATTTACTTAAGTTTTTATTATCAAGCACAATATTAACTTATGACATTTCTCATTGACCAATATGTAATTAGATGTCTTTTGCAACCATATGTTTGTACACTCTAAGGTGTCTATAAAATGTAACACTATATCTCATTGAAACTTATTTATAACTTTGAGGTATGTGTAAATCTTGCTTTATATAGTTGAAAGGTAATATTTCATTTGGAACAGTAATAACATAGCAAATGCCTTCTTAATGAACACAGATCTCATGTTTCTACTGTGTGTTCAAAGAATGCCAAGTTTATAGTAGATGCTCAATGTATTATTGGCCAATCATATTTTAAGATAACAATCAATCCTAAAATTATATGCATTGCCTAGTTAATTAGACATATGTTTTTTGGTTAATACTTTTGTAGACTTAAGTCTTTATGCAGAATTAGAAGCATGTAGGTAATTCCCTAAAGTATAAAGTAGCATATTAAGGATATTAAAATTTTCTAATATGGCAGCCCTTGGGTTACAAACGTGTAGTTTCTGTAGGTTTGAAAATGTTTAAGTAGTTATATGTGCAGAAGAGGAAAAATAAATTTTATGTTAAGACAAACATCTAAGTTGTATTTAATAGGTAAATGTATCTGTTCCAACTTACATATAACTTCAATTTAAGAACAAACCTACAGAACGTATCTAGCTTGTAATCTGGGGGCTGCCTATGAATGACTATGAGAAAGGCATGCCAGGTATCGTGCCTGAGCAATTTCATCCTTACAAGGACAGATTTGCAGATTTTAACACTGAGACAGGTTCAGCCATAGAACTCTTTTATATTTTCAGGAATTTGCAAATGGATTTTTTAAGTACTCCTAATAATGGTGTTTCAGACCAGATCTCTTGTCACAATAAATTATATGCCATTAATATTATCCTCTAACATGCTCACCTTGAAATTCATTTATATTTCAAGAACATGATGTTTCTAACATTATCTTAAGGAAATTAATTACCAAAATATATAGTTCTGTTCTCTTTGCTTCTTATGACTGAAATCGAAAAAACTGAGAAAGATAATGATTTTTCCTGTGCTTAAGAGAGTGCTATTTAAGAGGTTTATATTGTATTCTTTTCAAAATCTTTACATAAATTTAAGTTAATTGTTAAAAGGAAGAGCATTCTTTAACTTTTTAAGATGTTCTTTAATCAAACTGAATTTATCTAAATATTTTCATTCATTTAGACTCAAAACAAAATCATTAAAATAGTTATGCTTCTATTTAAAAGTATATAGTACATAATATTGGTATTTAAATTATTTCTATAATTTGACTATTACTATCTAGCATTATATTTACATTCTTATAGACCCATTAAAATATGTATCCATTAAAATGATAAGAATGAAGCTTATAATAATTTTGAGAAAAATGCAATACTATTTTGTTTCATGAGTTAAACCATGCAATCTTGACAGACAAGTAATAAGCAAAATGACCTACTTATAGAAAAAGTATTGGTGCTCTTACAAAGATGTCTTGATATTGTAATCATAGGTTGTTTCTTAGGAAACAGTTCAAAATCTTTTTTTGTGTGTGACAGAGACAGAGAGAGGAACAAAGAGGGACAGACAGACAGGAAGCGAGAAAGATGAGAAACATCAATTGTTTTTCGTGACTCCTTAGTTGTTCATTGATTGATTTCTCATATGTCCTTTGGTGGGGGTGAGGGGGCTCCCGCAAAACAAGTGACCCCTTGCTCAAGCCGGCAACCATGGGCTCAAGACAGCAACCTTGGGCTTCAATCCAGTGACCTTTGGGTTCAAGCCAGCGACCATGGGGCCATGTCTGTGATCCTACGCTCAAGCCAGCAACCCTACACTGAAGCTGGTGAGCTCGCATTCAAGCTGGATGAGCCCGCGCTCAAGCCAGTGACCTTGAGGTTTTGAACCTGGGTCCTCTGCATCCCATTCTGATGCTTTATCCACTGTGCCACCTCTGGTCAGGCAACATTTCAAATTCTTAATATACAATTCTTAATACCATTTTCTAGCAAACGAGATGGCCAGCAATACTCCACAAAGACACTATTTCATTAGCCACATCAGTTATTTAGAGGTATCTGGTCTTATCCTGGCTGAGTAACTCAGCTGGTTAGAGCATAATCCACCAAGGTTGCAGTTTGATCCCTGGTCAGGGTACACAAAAGAATCAAGGAATGAATGAATGAATGAATGAATGGAGAAAAAATCAAAATTTTTTATCTCTCTCCTTCTCTCTCTCTCTTTCTCCCTCTAAAATATATTTAAAACAATTTTTATTTAAGAAGTCTCTGGGCCCTGGCTGGTTGACTCAGTGAGAACATCAGTCTAGTGTGTGGATATCCCAGGTTCAATTCCCAGTCAGAGCACACAGAAGCAGCAACCATCTGCTCCTCTACCCTTTCTCTTCTCCCCTCTCTCTTTCTCTTCCACTTGCACAGCCATTGCTCTGTTGGAGCAAATTGGCCCCGGGTGCTTAGGATGACTCCCTGGCCTGGTCTGAGGCACTAAAATAGCCCGGTTGCCAAGTAACAGCCCCAGATGGGCAAAGCATTGCCCTATAAGGGGATTGCTGGGTGAATCCTGGTCGGGTCGCGTGCAGGAGTGTGTCTTTCTGCCTCCTTGCTTCTCTCTTATGAAAAATAAAAAGAAATATCTGGTCCCTGTTCGAGACAACAATCGTTTTCTTAGCACCCTCCCATCCTGAAGTTGGTTCAGAAATATGTGCTTCACTTCTATGTGAAGTTCTGCTTTTGATGAATAAGTATAAAACTAAATAAAACTTAAATCAGTGTTTGAACTTAAATAAGGCAATGTAACTCAAAATCAACATAGTGGAATGGTATCAGATATGTCAGATGGTCTTCCCTCACAAACGTGTAAAAAGAAGAAATAAAAGTGATGAATTGGTAGAGTGGATCACTTGGTATTAATAACGTTAACAAACCTTAATTTTTAAAGAAACCAATGCATTCCAAATTACCCAAAAAATTTAGAGCATACATTAATTTAGAAAATTTGCTATGCTTTAAAATTATACTTATTCTGTGGAGTGATTCTTAATTTTCCGACAGTAGGAGCTCATGGAATAAGGCTCTTTCTGGGACTTTAGTATTTATACAGTACATGGAACTCAATAGATATTTGCTATATTTATTCACTAAATTCTTTATTATTGAGTAGTTTATTTATCTGCCAATCAAAGTTCTGAAGTTTGGAAAAAATATTGCCTATCTGCTATCAGTTTGATTGATTGTTTATTCTACAGATATTTAATAAGGTGCCCCTTTTATATTATGGGCATCAGCTTGACACTGAAACTTTTGAAGCCTTAAGGCATGTGAGGAAAATTATTTTGGGGTTACATAGAAATCTTAAATAACATTAGGTTCTGTAGAAAATATAAACTTGAAGAAAAGTCTATGCTGTAATAGTACATAGTGCAGGGTATTTTCTGAAGCTCCCAAGTTAAGGATCACTGAGCTTTATAAAGAATATATGTTAAAGTAAGAGTTGTTCTTTATTCTCTCAGTTAGCTAAAGAAGAAACATTTATGTCTAGTTTCTGTTTGCAAGATACTTACATTTTATTAGTATCATTCCATGCAAATATTCTAAATACTGTTTTCTTCCTTGATTTTGCCTTTTTGTTCCAAGGATTTGTATTTTTGCTTTACATGAATTTGCATGTGTTTTATGCAAAAATTTTATACACACAGAAACACATACATACACATGTACACACTGTCTTCCTAGGATACCAAATGAAGAAACAATATTTATGAAATAACAGTAGTTAATTCAGAGATTTCTACAAAATCACAACTGAATAACCCAAGATAGTTTTTTCCCTAGGGAACAGTAATAAATGATAACAAAGCTTTTTCAGAAAAAAGAAATTCTACTCATCATTTCAGATTCTATGCCTCCATGGAGTCTTTTGGGAAATAGCTGTAAAATTAAAACACTAATGTAAATTATTTCTTGTTCTTTAAATGCTCAGAGAAAATATGTATGTATAAAATATTTTATATGTAAATTTATATAATTTTAACTAATTGATATTAATAATCATAAAAAACAAAGATAAGCTTAGCCAGCAGTAAAAACTACTGTTTCTAAGAATCCCATCCCTAATTTACCAGCATTTTCGTGTAAAAACATTCAAGCTCTTGTTTCCTGTGTGTTCAGGCCTCTCCCTTGAGCAACCTTAGTCTCTCTAAGTATAACAAGAACCAGTTGTGCTCTGGGGAGGGTAAGGGTACACTAAACTAATTAGACAATGGACAGCTGACTTTGGGTAATGAGTCTTTGACATTGATCAATGACAATGACAAACATTTTCTTTCCTTTGATGTTCAGAGATAATCGATAAGCTAGAATTTGAAGTTGATGAGCTTTTGGTTGTTATATTTTTTAAGAATAGATAAAGTTGGTTCTATATAAATTAATTAATATGATGTAAAGTTTAAGTACTTAACTTATACTACGTAGATGTTTTATAATTCACACTGTCAATAATGTACTAAAGTGATTTTTGTTCAAGAATAAAATCAATTGGTTATTGGCAGGAGTTATCCCTAGGAACAATTTTGAAGCATCTTGTTCTATCTCTTTGTTATAGGGCATATTAAGTATCAATTTAGTCTATCCTGAACTCTTTCCAAAGAGGTTAATCACCTCATTATAAGGTAATTTTACCTAGAAGGTAATCCCCTGGCATGGCTAATTGGAACTAATTAGAGGCTCTCCATTACTCCTTGCTCCACCCAAGCATTAGTTGCCAATGCCTTTCCTTTTGGAATACATGTTCTTATATGGCTATGGTAAGCATTATATTTTATTTTTACTGAATATAATTAATCTAAATTATTAACCTTCAATGGCTGATTTCTTCTTTTTTAATAAATGGTTCCCTCACAAACATTTTTCTTTAAAGGGAAAAAAATAATATTCTTACACATGTAACATTTTCAGTTTGTATTTTATGTTTTGTGTTTTTCTATAACCAATGTTTTCATAACATAGGGAATTTTACTTAAGCAACCTTTAACATAGGTGATAGATAGATAGATGATAGATAGATAGATAGATGATAGATAGATATAGGTACCAGCTTTAAAATATAATGAAAATATATTCTTTAAATAGGTACAATTTCTGAGGAGAGTTAAAAATTACAAAATCTTGAGTTATATAAATTAATTACTTTAATTTTTCAGAGGTCTCACCTTCCCACTTAAGGTTTTAACAAAAAAATACCAAAAATGCAACAACTTTATGGTATTTTTAAAGATTTTATTTGGAAAGTATAAGGCATCAAAATTTGCTAAGATTTGCCAAGATAGCCTAGTTATGAACTTTTAGCCACCATAGGGTAAGGGTTCAATTTCCTCCCCTTTTTAAAAAAATTGTTCCTATATTGTCTAATCCAGGGGTCCCCAAACTTTTTATACAGGGGGCCAGTTCACTGTCCCTCAGACCGTTGGAGGGCCGCCACATACAGTACTCCATACCCTGACCACCAGTGAAAGAGGTGCCCCTTCTGGAAGTGTGGTGGGGTCCCGATAAATGGTCTCAGGGGGCCGCAATTTGGCCTGCGGGCCATAGTTTGAGAACCTCTGGACCCCACAGTTACAGTTTTCTTAGGTTTGTCAGCATCCTACTGTCCCTTCCAGGTTCTGCTCACCCTTAAGTTCCAAAGCAAATGTCACATATTTTTTTGTTTGGGGTATAGTGACCCTCTGTTTCTACATGTCAAAAGCTCTTCTGTATACCATTACTGTATAACAAGCTACTTATAAGCTTAGAATTATAAAATAGCCATTTTATTATGCACATAGTCTCTGTGGTTCAGCAGTTCAAACAAGACAAAACAAGGGTGGCTTTTCTTTGCTTCCTCATGTCTTGGCCTTCAATTGGGGAAACTTGACGATTGCACGTGATTGGACAGCTCAGGGATGGATCAGCTGGAGGCATGGTTACTGTGTGTCTGGTGTCTGGGTCTGGTTGTTGGTTGAGACCTTATTGGGGATATTCATCAAGGTTCTTTAGAGAAACTGAACCAGTGAAGTTCACATTGGAAAGGGTTATCTTTACTGAATCCACCAAGTCATACCCACAGATAATGTTTGTGGCCACTCAACTGGTCACATAGATGTAGCCATCACGAGCACCTGCACATGGTTTCTCCATGTGGCCTAGGATAGCCAAACTTCTGACACACTGCTAAGTCCTCCTAAAGTGATTGTCCCAAGCCTGACTTGTGGTGGCGCAGTGGATAAAGCGTCAACCTGGGAACACTGAGGTCGCCAGTTCAAAACCCTGCACTGGTCTGGTCAAGGCACATATGGGAGTTGATGCTTCCAGCTCCTCCCCACTTTCTCTCTTTCTCTCTCTCACTCTGTGTCTTCTCTCTAAAATGAATAAAATAAAAATAAAATAAATTAAAGTGATTGTCCCAAGAAAACAGTGAGAAAAACTATTTGGCCTTTTCTTGACTTAGTCTTAGAAGTTCCATGGTTCCATGGTCTCTGTACTTTTTATTGAGTGAAGTGTCAGACGCTCACACAGATTTGAAGGCAGAGAGCATAGAGCTGTTTTCTTTTTTATCATTATAATAGTATTGTAACGATTGCTATTTTTATTTTACAGAAGTGGATTCTGTCCACATAACAATTAAAAGTAGCAAAACCAAAGCTCATGCTTGTAAGATATATGTGTGTGTATGTGTTATTTGTTATATACATACATATGTGTGTATGTGTTATTTATGTTAAATACATACATGTGTGTGTGCGTGTGTAATCAGAAATAAAATGTGCCTCCAAAATATCTCCTTGTGTCTCCAGGTTATGCTCTTCTTCCCATGACACTCTGTTTTATTATTATTATTTTTTTGCATCTTGAATTATAACTTCTGTTGAAATTTCCAATTGCCTTCTTTTTACCTCATTTTTGGGGTCTCTGCATCTGGTAATATTTAAGTCCTATAATCTTAATGCTAATGGGATTTCACTGACACCAACTGCTGATCAGTGACACTGACCTTGAGCAGATCACCCATGTCTTTACCATGCTGGCCATGGGGGTAAGTGTGCCTATAATTCAATGATTTTGGTGAGGGTAACAAATAGTATACTATATTTTATATATACCCTTCTTTAAATAGATTATGTAAATATATATATTCACCTACCTGACCACGCGGTGGCGCAGTGGATAGAGCGTCAGACTGGCAAGGGGTTGCTCAGTCTGCTGAAGGCCCGCGGCCAAGGCACATATGAGAAAGCAATCAATGAACAACTAAGATGTCGCAATGCCAACAAAAAAAATGGTGATTGATGCTTCTCATCTATTCCGTTCCTGTCTGTCTGTCCCTATCTAGCCCTCTCTCTGACTCTCTCTCTGTCTCTGTAAAAAAAAAAAACATAACAAACAAAAACAAAAAAAAAGTATATATAGCTTCATCTCTTCCAAAAAGACTGAAATGACTTTCATAAGCAAACACTGAATAAATATTCAGCACTTTCCTGTTGTTTATTCACTCCCTTATATACCTGTGTTTACATAAGTAACTGTATTCTCTGAGTTTCATCTCCCACCCTTCCTCCCTCCCTCCTTCATTCCCTCTCTTCTTCCCTCCCCCTACCCCCTCAATTACTGTCTTTGAAGTATTTGCTCAACACTGATTTTTTTAAGTCCTATATGGGCCTCCTTGTTTTATTTTAGCATTTCTTTGACTTTTGATACATGTCTTTTAAAGATTTAAAAACTAGGTTTCTGCTTTGCTCTTTTTAAAAATCTTTTTCAATGTTGAATGTAAGTCTTTAGTGAGCTTTATAACTAATCACCAAGTAGGAGATTTACCCTATGACTGAAAGATGTTCTATGCATATACAGCAAATATATGTAATAATCTTCCACAAGATAGGAAAGGAATCACATCTCATTTTATGCCCTAATGTTCTCATAGTGTAAGAATAGTCATATCATTTATTCAGTAAAAAATTAAATATTGTCACATTTGTATATTTTTCATTGTAAAAGCAAAATTATTGCTACTAAGTTTTGAAAAGAAAAAAAATAACCCCTACAACTTTCACATAAACCACGCTGAATTTTATTTTATATTTTCTTTCCATTCCTTTTAATGTGTGACATAACAAATATTTATTACAGGTCTGTACTGTGAGAGCAGTTGGGAAATAAGTAAGGTTAATAATTAAATATCCTCCCTGCCCTTGCAAAGCCTGTAGGTCGGTGGGAAAGACAAACCAAAATAAAATGTGGTAAAGACTATCACTGGAGATAAGTGCAAAATGGAGTGCGAAGTGCTACCAGGAGGAAGTGTCTATTTTTGTCTGAGCTAAGAGGGGGAGAAGACATCCCCCCAACGGGATTCTCTTTCTATCCGTGCTCACTGCTCACAGCACTGTCCCTCACGCAGACTCTTCTCAAACCCATGTATGAGATGCTCACAGCATTGCCACTAACTTCCTCCACTGGAAGTCACCCTTGTCACTCTGCTCCCCTATGGCTCAGTGAAGCAGCCACCCTGAAAGAAAAAAGCCCAGGAAAATGTGCTCTGCTTGTAGGGGCTGTGTGTCCACCTTGGGGGTTTGGATACACAGAGAAAGGAAGGAAAACACAGAGAGGGTTCAATCAAGTGTCCCTGTGAAAATCTGATTATATTGGAAATTGCATTGGGCTTTTCATAGACCTTGGTTTTCTTGGTTCTTGTTCTCAGCTGTAAGGAGTAACTTACGTCAAAACTTCTCTGGCCCTCATGTTCCATTGCACCTGTTTAATGGTGCAATAAAAATACTTACCGGTAATATATGAAAAACCTTATATATAATAAAACACTTTTGTAGCGCAAGCAGTCAACTTCACATTTATCTGCTTTGTAAGTTTAAATCTTTACGTGTTCATTTATCTCTAAGAAAGGCACATGCAATTTATGCCAACCTTTCAATTTACTGATAAGCTTGTTAGTCACTGTTATGGTATAATTTGCTTTATTTTTACATACAAACATATTCAGTTCTTTACATCTATTTTTACATATTTATGTACTTTCATCTTTATGAATATTTATGTAAATTTCATTAATTTTTATTTATTTACTTTTTTAAGGCTTAATTTCTTATTAATATAGAAAGTTCATTAGGTATTTTGCTAATACCTTTTCTAGTACAGAAACATACACAATGATTCATATAATCTGTGAATTTATGAATATAAAATTTGTTCATATTCATACTCAGATATTTTAATTTTATCAGCATTCTTACATTTCATAGATGTTTTAGCCTCTTTTGTATTTACCCAATAATCTAAACCTTATTTAAATGTGTCTAAACTAACTGAAACCTATTATAGTGCATAAAAGAAAAGATGCAAAGTCTAATAAAAACTTTCTACTGCTTTTCTCGTATCTATTAATCTTATCATTCTTTATTAGAAATAAAATCTTGGGTGGCCATGAAAATGTAAAATAATCACACAAGTTAATAGCCATCTTATTTTAATGGTAAATTCTTCTAGCCTACTACACAGAGTTATAGATCTAATAGTTGTCTTTGATTGTACTAATGTATTATAACAAAGGCCATTGTTAATATTTCGTAAAAGCTGGACTGTTCAAGGTACTCAATCAAATGGTTTTCCTGAATTATTTTATGTAACCATAGTGGCTTAGCGAACATAACTGGTGCCCAGGGCATGATACTTTATTGGTGCCCCCTTAGGGCGTAGTATGCTTTTCTTGTTTGTCATTTGGTGCCCCTCTGCAAGTGGCGCCTGGGGCATGATAGACCCCCTTTCCCCCCCTCTCACTATGCTACTGCGTAACCAACACACAACCCCAAGAGATGGTTACTATTGTTATTCTCACTTTACATATTTCATATAACTGAGTTAGATTTATGTGACTTGCCCTGATTTACATGTTTAACAATGTTCTAACCATTTTGTTGAGGTAAAAGTCATTTTATGCTTATTTACTAACCAGAAAATATTTTTATTGTTGAGAGTAGAAGGTGAATTTGATACCATTGCATCCTCTTAGAGTTTATGGTCTATTTGGGAAAGAATACTTGCAAACATATAGTACTGTGAGATAAATGTAGTAATCAAAGTATCATACATACGAATAAAAATGAGAAAGTAAATCTACTGTGGCAATGGTGTAATAGTGATGCTAGGAGGTTTGTAGAAAACAAAATATTCGATCATGGTTCTATAATATGAATATATGCTTTACAAATGACTATGGAGTCAATAGAAGAATTATAATCTGTTGAGGTAAAGTGACATAAAACCTACCAATGTGTGATGGGGAGGATAGTTCCAGATAGATAGATAGAAAGATATATAGATGATAGATACATAGATAGATAGATAATAGATAGATAGATAGAAATGTAAAATGTGAGAAATGTAGTTGAATGAGATTTATTCATTCTACTCAGATCACAAAGAATTTGGAAGTTCCATTGCAAACTTGGACTTTATTCTTAAGACCAATATGAAACAATTATAGAACCTTAAAAAAGGACATAAGACTATGGAATGGATTTTTAGAAGAAAGAATTGGTTTACTGTTACCGAACTTCGTAATTGATATGGTTATAAGTACAGATATGGAGGACATGGTGAGTGAACATGTGAATGAAGGCAGAATGGCACTTATACTAACCAAGAAGTGAATTTTAGAAAAAGAGGTGGTGTGTGGGGAAAAGAATAGTAATTTGGTTCTGATTGTTGGTTCAGAATTGTTAAATGTGAGGTGTCTGTGGGATACCCAGGTCAGTTCCACAAACTATAGATCCTCTACTGACCTGTACTTAGGTGAAATCTCTGGGATGGAGATGAGTACCCATTACAACAAATGAACCATTCTTACTCCATCACCTGTGACACAACAACAGGAGCATTGGTAGAGTAGTGTTAACTAAAGCATTTGACTGAGTTTGGTTAATTTGACCTAGACTTGAGATATGTATAAATTGTACTTATGATTTTTGAAGGGACTGACTTAAAATTATTGGTGAATTATATTTTCAGAATTATACTAATATGTAATTATGTTAATGTTAATTGCTAATTTTGTCAAGTATTTAAATTATGCTGTTTATTTATTATTTAGTCATAGTAACTTACTGTTTCTTTTGTTGTTAGAGTAAGAAATGTAGGTATATGTCTTTTTGTGATTCTAATAGAAAATCTCACTTTGTTAGAATGCCTAAAATATAGTTTAAAATTCAAATTTCTTATATAAAGAAAGGAAGAAACTGTAGGACATCCTTCTAAGCAAAGATTGAAAAATTCTCTTACGTAAAGATAAAGAATTCAGCCAGCAGAGGGCGTGTGCTCACACGCACTCAGTCATTGCTGGAATCCTTGTGATCAAGAAAACTGCTTTCTTCAAATTCACACTGGCAAAGTAATATTTTTGCCTAGTGTTGTGTTAATGCCAGAACTTATATATTTATATCATTAGTTCTTCTCTTGTGGAATTATGCGTTTCTTTTAGTTAATTATAATATGAGTTGTATTTGAATGCCTGCCAGTAAGCAGTCAAGAATCTATTATAAAATACTAAAATCTGATCAGTCTGTGATAGAAGGTCAAAGGCCATCTGCGTACCCTCCTCCTGCTAATTTAATTATATTTGATATACAAGACCAGGAGTAATTTGATGTACAAAGAAGTTTATTTCATTCAAACTAAGTCAAATTGTACCTCTATTAACTAAAAAAATGACAAAATTTCTTAAACAATTTTCTAATTGAAACTGAGGGCATTTTAAGATGAAATTCTAATTTATTTTTTTAATTCTTGTTTTTAAATTCTTAAATTATTAAATTTAATAATAGTGTGACTTCTGTTTAATTCATACATTATTTTGTTTATAATATTTTTTCCTCATATACCTCTTTGGTTTGGAAATATATAATGATCTTGCAAAAATATAATTTTATATGCAAGTAATATTATATTTCTTTTAAAGGCATTTTAACAGATATCATTTTACAGTTATTTTATAATTTGTTTCTTGTGTTTCCTCTTTAAATAACAAATAAGGAAAACATTTTCTAAGCACATTCAATCTCTTTAATTATTTGCATCTGTATATTTTAGGTGACTACTTATTTTTAATACTGCAAGCTCTTTTACTTAGCCTCTTGTCTAGTATACCAGGATTTCTTATTATAACATGCAGCATATTTCTTTAAGCTTGTGTGCAGTGAAATATATGGTATATCTGTGTAGCATCTAAAATCTGTTTATATTTAAAAGATGATATGAAACATATTTAGTTCTTATATCTTAAGTTAATGCTGTCCTTTTTACTCTATGATCCAACACAGTGAGAGTGTAGTAAACAGTATAAAACTTGTGGAAAGTTAATTTTAATGTGTTATAGCATGAGAGGGTCTCATCTCTTTTCTTTATTCTATGAAGCTTAGAACAATCTTATTTGCCAAGATGATTATTTATTACAATGACAAACTGTCCCACTGATAAGATACATTCATTTGCCTCTAAAGCTGTTCCTTGTCCTTCACAAGAAGGTGATAATTAGGTTTTCAGATTTGAATAAAATTATTATGTCACTTATGTAGATGCTTTAAATATATTTAATCCCTTATATAATAAACTTGAAACAATTAAAAGTTGTAAAATATTTTTCTCTGTGAACTTTTAGGTTCAGCTAATGTACAACATTAATTTTAAGCTAGCATGAATCTTTGGAAGATTAACAGTTGGAAAAATAATATAAGAAGTGATTAACTTTTCAGGTAAAGCAGTGGTTAGGTTTTGTACAACATCTACCTAATATAATAGCACTCATTCATATTCTGATTTAATTTCTTCATTTGTCCATGCAGAGTGTACAGTTTAATCTCTGAAAAGTCACATAGACTCATTTTGTGCATGTTTATTAATAGCCCCAATTTCTAATGTGGAGAGCTCAAATGATTGTTAGATCATGCAAGTGATTACATTCTAATTTTAGCATTATATTACACCAAATTAACTAGGTACCATATTTGAAATGTCTAAAACTGTACGATGTTTGAATGTTCAGCAGTGAAAACACAATTTATTAAAACAAAACCATAAAAGACTTAAAAAAAAGAAGAAGACTCTTTCACTGCCTTGGAGTTGATCATAGCACATTGTCTTAAAGTTCTAAAACACAATCTTCTCTAACTTTAAATAACCAAAGGCAATTTCCTCTCCGTAAAGTTTGCAGAGTATTAAAAACTTCCCTAAGTCTATTTCCTGAATCAAGTTGGAGAATGTTCAGTGCATAGTCGTTTAAAATACCTTCTTTATGTTCTGACTCAATTACTTTTAATAGAGTGAGGAATGTTTGGTGTAGTTTTGAGTGCACAGCATGAAAGGTTGGGTTTTAGTTAGAAAACATATAAAATTAGTTCCTGTGGAAAGGTAATCTCTAGAGAAATATAGCAACCAGAAAACCTTATTGAAGACCATTAAATGTACTGCAAGTGTCATGTGCTTTCTTTGCACGCGTTAAAAACAGTTATGACGTAAATGAAGTAATTGTAGGACATTGGCAAGATAAAATTTAAAAAATAAATTTTGTTGATGATATGTAAAAATGCCCCATCAGATTTTATTCATGTTGTGCCTATTTCTTTGAGGTAGCTTTTAAACAGTTGTGAAAAATCTAAGGATTTTTTTACAAAACAATTTTGACAAATGTTCATAATTCTACATCAGTAAAATGTATTTTAATGTCATTCAAAATGTTCCAAGCTCTCCAGTATATAAACAAGTAATAAAACTCATATTGAAGTTATTTTTGTGATATTTATATTCACTATTTCTATGATGAGAGCAAGTTTTTCTGGTCCTGATTAAACAATATTCAGAACTCGACGCAAAATTTATATTTAAAAAAAAAAATACTTCAATGATCTGGAAGTTAGACCTGATGTTAAGTCCCAAAGATAACACAGGCCTGAGAAATGTCATGATGTCATAACAAAAGCCGCGAGCCTTCCTTCCTTCCTGTGACTGAATTCTAATTCTGCTTCTAGTTTTTACCAGCCTGAAGCCTGGGGTATATTATTTAGAACAGTGGTTCTTAACCTGGCTTCTATCAAACCCTAGGGGTTCAATGAGTCGGTCTCAGGGGTTCGGAGAAGCCTCTGCTGCAGAGGCCAGAATAAAGTAATACCGTAATTTGTTGTGAGTTCATGCACTTTGTTGGTTTTGTTCTTTGAGCAAGGTGATGTTCATGCACGGCTCATTTTGTGCACCAGTAAAAAAAAACCATATACCTATGTTTTGAATTTGCAAAAAAAAAAATCATATTTTATCACTAAAGAAGGGTTCAGTGAATGTGCATATGAAACTGGTGGTTCAGTACCTCAAAAAAGGTTAAGAACCACTGCTTTAGAACTTAGGATCTTTCATTTCATCAACTATGACAACAGAGTAGTAATTCCTAGTTCTCAGGATTTTATCGGGTTAAGTTAAATTGAATGATGCATATAGTGTAGCTAATGTAATACTATTTCATGTCTTTTTCATCCCACCAGAATTTACTATCAGAACTATCATCTGACTCAAGTGCATGAGGAATATTGATGTCATAGCGCAGGGGCCCCATAATTCCATGGAATTTAGGAAGGCAGATCAGAAATATTAAGTGATTATGAGAAGCAAAAAATGCACTTGGAGGGTTGTGATTCTTTTTTAATTTACTGTTTAGGAGGTAATGTGTCTAGTAATTGCACGTGCAATGCCAAAATTGTGTTACATAGTAAAATAGCACAGGCTTAAGAGCAAGAAGTCCTAATGTAATTCCTTTTGTGGAAATGACCTCCTATGTAAATGGAAATGTTTTTGGTAAGACAACTCACAGAATTATTGTGGTTATCAAGTGTAGTAATAGTTGTAAAAACGCAGAATACACAAGAATTTGGGCAAAATGGTGTTCCAGTCAAAATTGTGGTCAGAAAGAAAATATAGGTTTGATATAGAGTTACAGAGCTGCCATAGGTTTAAGTGGTTTCATTAATGGGAGAGCTTTTTCACATCAGACCTCTCTTCCAAAAGGCAGAGCAAGGTGTATAAATGCTTTCCGTAACGAGATCGGCCAGGGTTCCGAAATCTACGGCTCCCATGCCAATTCCAGCCCTCTGCCCCTGGTGTGTGTGTGTGTGTGTGTGTGTGTGTGTGTGTGTGTGTGTGTGTGTGTGTGTAAAAGGTTGTGTTGGAACACAGCTAAGTTCTATAGTGTTCCTGCTGCTGCATTTGAATCACAAGGGCAGAGCCGACCTGTGAGCTAGATCATATGATCCAATTGCCTAAATTATTTGCTATCCAGCCCTCACAGAAAAAGTTTCCTTCCCTTTCCCTGCAGTAGATGAAAAACTGGAACAATGAGAAAAAATTGTTCAAAAAAGTACTAATAGCTTTCAGAGTTCTGAAACATAAGGGCCTATACAAGAGATACAATTAACAAATAACAGTGGATGAGGAATTTAAGTAGACTCCTAATCTTAAGTAGTGTGTGAATTTCGAGCAGTTGTGTAGAAACTGGTACTCTCTCCAAATTGTAATATATTCTGCTCAAATCCGTATGCAGAAAAACGGTGAACTAATACAATATGTGAATTATAGACTTTTACATTAATGGTCCTATATCCATGTCAGCTTTCCTTATTTGTTTGGTAGGAAAGGCAAGACATAGCAGAGCCCTGTTTTCTTATTTTTGAAATGGCTGCAGGGGTGACACTTGCATACTCTGGAATATTACAGCCAAATTCCAAATCCGGGCTCTTTTGCTTCCCACCTGGGAGACCTAGGCCAGTGGATCAATCCTTTCTCATCCTAATTATAATCTTCTATGAAAAAGCACATCACTGGTTCCTACCCTGGGAACAAGAATATATGAGTCGATATGTGCAAAACTCAAAGAACATGGCCTGGCATGTAGCAGTTACTAGATTTGTAAGTCGTTGCTACTTCCATTTCTCCACACATGATTGTATTCACTGTTTCCTTTAAATGCAATGTCAATGATTTTCGGTGCTTAGTATGAATTCAGTAGGTCTCATTTAATCCATTTTTTTTTTTGTCCTTCTTAAGGATCTGATTTAAATTTAGCTACATGCAGATGTATGTGTTTGGACAAATAGAGTCTTATCTGAAAATGTAGGCAAGAAATTACTTTATAAAACAATTTGAAAACAATGGGTATCCACATGTAAGATGCTATAAACATATTTCTTTGGAGCCATAATAGATGAAGCATACGTGCTTCCGTACAAAAGGCTAACTAACTATCATTTGCAAATCTAGAGTCAGAGTTTTGTTTGTTTGTTTAATTTCAAAAGAAGTATTGTTTTAAAATATAGAGTTGAATAGTTTAGACTCCATAAGAGAATTAAATTGTTAACAGATCCTAGGTAATAACCTGGTAAATTTCGTGTTCTGAGAAGATTTTTGACCCTCTCTTTATTGTTTAAATAATCTATTGCATGCATACTGAGTTACAGTGTAAAATTTGCTTTTGTACCCATTATTTTATGTGATCTTGAGTTGTTTAAGCACAGAGATGTATGCCATGCCTGCTCTTTTCTTTTTGGCAGGAAATATTGCAAGCATATTGATGGTGATAATTAATATTTTCTAAACAGTCAAAAAACAGGTGTACCTTTCCAAATAATTTTTCAAAACAAACTTGTTCAGTTACAACAAAAAGCATTCAAGAAATAAGTAGAAATTGTTTTAAAAGATTTCAGATTAAGAATATTATTAGTATTGTTATGCAAAAATTTTAAAGGTAAGAAACTTGCTTTATTCATCTTTGTTTCTTTATTATTTATCAAGTGCCTAACTCACAGTATAGGGCATTCAATATAATTTAAATGATAAAAAATTTAACCTTATTTTTTTCTTGATTTCACTGTTTTGTGGAAGTTTTACTGATCTCTTTCTGTTTGTATCTAAAAGTTTGTGGAATAGAGTTAATGTTAATGGTAGCTAAATTAATTTTACATTATTATATAAAACTTCATAGTCTTGGAAATAACCACATTAATCCAAACTGTGCAAAAGAGTGCCTTTCTTTAATATTTCTAATTTATCTCATATTCTTCTTGAGTCACCATTCTCACTGATGTAATAAACATTTGATTTTATCAATTAAAATACTTCACTTTGCTGAGTTCAAACTTGCCCTCTTTTATGTAACTACCCAATTTTTTCTTCTCTACTCTTTGTCCTTCCTATACTCCTTCCCAGAACAATTTTGGGTACAAAGGGCATATTACATTTCCTGCTAACAGGGGGAGACTGTCTGTGCTCTCCATCGTGTGGCCTCTGTCGCTACTCAAGTGCTGCAGAAGTCAAATGGTCACTGGGCATCTTCCACTGGTGTCCACCATTTTGAGTATGGGAGTGATACCTGGTTTTGATGGCTGTACACAGTATGATTTCCTTCCTTCTCAATGTCCCACACTCACCATCTACATTTCCTGAGCTTATGCCTCCTCGCATGTCATCCTCTTAGCACTCTTGAGGATGCCCTGAAAGAGCTGTCTTCAGATCTGCTTGACTGATTGATACCTTCTTTTGCCATTGCTGCTTCACTGCCCCGGCCATACGGGGCACAGAGATGTGTGAACAACGCTGTTCTTCCCGATCACAGATAGGTTCTCCAAAGGCTTCTCCTGGGATACTTTGAAGGCCTTGCCCGGCACAGATATTTGTCCTTTCCACTTTGAGGGGTTGACCTGAAGAATAAGGGAGCCAACACTGACATCTAATTTCTTGTCTTTCTATTTCCAACATTTTGACTCTCCTATCATGACCCACCAACAGCAGGTCTTTGCCCTTTGCTTTTGACATAAAGCTCTCACTGTACATCCTTATTCAGTAGCTTCAATGTATTAATTCTTCTATTCTTAGTTGTCTGGTGCCTGTCACCTAATCTGTAAATTCCTGCTGTAGAAGCACAAAGAGAGGCTCTTTAATTTTCAGGCATTCACAAAAGTCAAAAATGCACATCTTCAGGTTATTACCCAGATAAAGCCATCCTGAATAAAATGTGCATTTTGTTGACAAAATTAGTAGGTGAGTCAGAGTCATGTAGGATTTTGGTATTAACCAGTAAGACCATGCATGCATTTAATAGCTCAAAAATAAAAAGAAATGGTCTTTGTTATAGCTTTTCTGCATAATGATACAATGTGTTCTTGCCATATTTAATTTTTTACTGCATGAAACAGTTTATCAAAAATATCACAAGATCAGAATTAGTTGTTACATAAAAAGTAATCTATAATGAACTTCAAAAAAACCCACAAATCCACTAATTTAAAAGCAATTCACTACATTGTTTACTTTACATAGTATAGTATGTTCATAAAGTATCTAATTAGATAGTTTCACTGAACAGTCTCCCATGAGAGTTTGGCACGAAACCCTTATCAGAATAACTATCTGGGTTGGCTAAACATTTTGATCCAAGAGTCACACACAAATTAAATGTTAATTCAGTTACTCTTTTGAAAGTGACATTTCCTTAAGCTGTCTAGAAAGAAAAGCTTACAAGAATATGCTGTTACATGAAGGGAATGTGGAGGTTTGAGGAGAGGTTAAATACTACCAGGAGATATTTAGAAAATATCTTGTCTTATGGATTTTTTTAATGGTAAAATATGTCAGCAAGGCTCAAGAAAGTGGATGTAGATATTATAGTCAATTGAAAGTAGTAGGTGGTTATTGTAGCTGGAACGTCTCCCAGAGCAGATGGTTTTTTAGGAGTTTTTGAAGGAGAAGAGCAAGGTGGCCTGCCTGGCGTATATTAATTGAGTGCCTGTTCCAAGTGTAGGGGGTGGTTGGAAGAATGCATGATGTCTTGAGTGGGCGAATGATACAAACAGTCATAGCTTCAAAATAACCGGGAATTTATATCTCAGAAGCTTACAGGCAATTCACAAAGACACAGTAAGGAATCAGTAAAATGCAAAGTTATACCAACAGAAAGTTAACACGATGTAAAATAGAACTTAGCCAACATGGTTAATATTTTCACTTTGGAACATTTGGCTCTTGCTGATCAACAACAATAATAATAATTTTCTAATTAGAAAAAAATCATACTAAAACCAATTGTGAGCTTGTGTTTTAAACGAATAGATTTTTATCAAGCATTTAAAAAATATGATTATCAACCTCTAATATTTACTCTATGTATTTGGCATGCATAGATTCTTTGAGAAATAACATGGTTTAACTTATTACCCAGTCACTATATTCAGATTTTCATTTATAAGGACTCTTAAATCTAGCCCATCCATCCATTTCTTACAGCCACCATTCTGCTGTAAATAACATCACCTCATACTCATACTGCTGAAAATTTTCCTAACTGAATTCCGTTCTCTGTCTTTCCAGTTCTTTAAACACATCTGTATGTTGCTCTCAGATTGATTTTTTTACAAACTGATTTTGCTCATTCATTTGATAGTGTCACGTGTAAGAACACAGAATCTGGAAACAGGCTCCTACATTTGAATCCCAGCCCTGTCACTTTCTAATTGTGACCTTGGGCAACTGATCTCAGTTGCTTAGCTGTCCAAATAGAAAATACTTGGAAAATAAAATTACCTACCTCAGAAACTCATTATGAAGAGTAAATTAGTTCTTATTCGCAATGATTTTAAACAATTCCAGGCACATTGCAAGTATACTCTAAGTGTTTCCTGAAGGTCATGATCATACTTTAAAAACTTTGGACCTCCCCATTGCATAACAGGAAGTTCAGAATTCTTGGTCAGGCATCCAAGGTCTTCTCTACCATCTGCCTCCCACCTTCCGGTTTTAACCAACCTTGTTTCCAGAAGCAAGCATTCAACTTAATGCATATCCCACCCCTTTTGTCCTTTCTTGCTCATATCTTTTAACCTCTTGCATTATTCAAACTAGGCTACTGATCAACATTTCAATACCATACTCCCCCTTGGCAAAGTTAGATATTAGATTATGCACAACTTTCAGAGACCCCTGTTAATCCCACCTTCTGTATAATCAGTTTTCTTTTCACCCTCCTCCTAAGTATCTTCCCCTTCCAAATTCCTCCTACAATAATAGCCTAAGCTACTTTTATAAGGTTATGTTGTTAAATTTCTGTAGCCTTTGTAATATTTCTCCAACCAAATTGCTAAATTCTTTGACAGCTCAGTACCAGCAATCAACATACAGCTTTGCACACAAAAAGAGCTCAATAAGTAAGTATATGTTAATGAGCAACTAAGTGAATGCATGCATAAACTGGTGTATTCAACTAAGGGATTTTTTAGAAAAGATTGAGGGGTCCAAAGTTTCTGATATTCAATGCCAGGTTTTAGGTAGTTCCATGTTTGCCAAGATCCCTTCAAAAATCAGATGAATAGTCTACAATTTGAATGAAAGTACAGTATTAGTGCTTCCCGAGATGGCCAAAGTTAAGGAAATGTTCTCATATGCATAAGACCTTCGAAACAGCTCATAGGTTATAACTGCCCAAGAGCCAGTGTATGTGCCGGGACAAAGGAGGCCCGCTGAGAAGGCCTGGCATTGCATCATAAGTAGCATAGGGCTGTCAGTTGATACAGAGACGTGTTCTCAATGTTTCAATTCTGACATCTGAACAGGTTGGTAGTTGTACCTTCAACACCCAGTGACAGAGAAAATATAAAATGACACAAAGTAACATAAATATACCATTGCTTTAAAATAGTACATTTTATGATTATTTCAAAAACCAGTTTCTTTGAAAATTATCAGTGTTACGTAACTACCAAAAAAAAACATTTCTTTTTTTTTTCTACCTATGTAAAAATATAGATACATTGTAATATGTTAAGGTATATACTCAATTCATTATCCACATTTTGGAAGGTATTGGTATAGAGCATGGCATTAATGAGGCCATATTTATGAGCTGGTTTTAATGAGTCTCTGTGTGTCCTTGGACAAAACTCTTACCCAGAACCCTGGACCATGTACTGTAAAAAAGTCTTTTGATACAAATTGAGTAAATAGTGAACTGGATATCAGAAAAATTTAAAGAGCTCTCAAAATATGTGGCAGGCATAGAATGGATGTCTGATCATATTTTTTGAATATATATTTCAAGATTTGATGATTTGTCAATGTTTAGTTGAATTGTTTTTAAATGGCTATTTATGATAATACTCAGTTTCTGGCCACATGCCATGTGGTCAAGTACTATGTAGAGTATATAAAAGCTAACAAGGCAAGTTTCTCTTAAAGAAAATTAAATCTCTTGATCCTATTGTTTCACTGTTAAGGAGTTAAGAGAGCAAGTGAGAAAAAATTAAATAAACCAATTTACCTAAGTTCTCAGGAAGGTTTAATAAAGATCTTAGAAGAGGATTTAAGGGTGTGTAAATAACTATCCTAGAAAAGAACACATTCTGTTTGAATAGCACATTAGTTAAGTAGCTGCTTTTCAAAACACAGAAGGTTTGTATGGCTCTTGGGTCTACTATTAACAGGATTTTCTTCACGCCTTTTAAAACACAAACTGACTTCAAAGGGAATTCTGTCATGAAGTATGGGGAAATCCTATACATTGGCTAAACAGGAGATTGCATGAAGTGTTTGAAGAAAATTCTGGTTGTTATGTGTATAAAAAAGCAACTAAACTGCCAAGGAAAACATAAAACATAGCTTTCCCTCTTGTTACAAATAATAGTGATTGAAGTTTGACTTACAAGTAAAAAATGCCTCTGAACAATTCAGTATAGACATCTTCTTCTGGGAGGACTTTGAATTCTTGGAAGATCCTGCCGCAACAATAGTTGAGTTTCACAGAACACAGTACTAAAGAACTTGATTTTGGGAGAATCATAGTTCTAGAATAAAATAAATAGCATTATAATAGATGTTTTTAAAATTTATTTATTTATTCATTTTAGAGAGGAGAGAGAGAAAGAGAGAGAGAGGGAGAGAGAGGGAGAGGGAGAGAGAGAGAGAAAGAGAGAGAGAGAAAGGGGGGAGGAGCAGGAAGCATCAACTCTCATATGTGCCTTGACCAGACAAGTGCAGGATTTTGAACCGGCGACCTCAGCATTCCAGGGTGACGCTTTATCCACTGCGCCACCACAGGTCAGGCCAATAGATGGTTTTTAAGGAACATGAAACTGTGGTAGTGTTTAATGCATTTACAAAATTAATGACCCTTTACCTTTTACTAGGTAAGTCTCTCTTTATGATCCTTGGAGGTAGTTTGTACCCATTGAGATTAAAAATTGTTCAATTAATCTTATCATTACTGATAATTACAACCAGAGTTTATATGATGAATATTAGCATTATTTGGGGTTCCATTTATATTGCCTTTTCTTGATTGTCTTCTTTTTGTCAGTTCTAATTATTTAAATCCATTTCTAAATCTTCTGTGTCCTAGCAAAACATTTTTAAATTATTTGGGAAAATGAAAAGAAATACATTTGACAAATTAAGAATAAAAACTTTTACAAGGCCTTGGTCAGGTAGCTCAGTTGTCCCAAATATGCCAAGGTTGCAAGTTAGATTCCTGGTCAGGACAGAAACGGGAATCAGCCAGTGAGTACCATATTTTCCCACGTATAAGATGCATCTTAATTTGGGTGCCCAAAATTTGTAAAATAAATGTATTACATCAAGTTATTGAATCTAAGTTTTATTCATCATAACATTTATACAACTCTTCATCTGTGTGAAAAAAGTGGGAAATGCAAGTAAAAAAACTACAACCATTGTATAAGACGCACCTAGTTTTTAGACCCCAAATTTTTTGAAAAAGGGTGCATCTTATACATGGTACATAAATTAGTGTGGACAATAAATCAATGTTTCCCCCCTCTTCCTATTTATCTCTCTCTCTCTCTCCCCTTTACTGTCTCTAAAATCAATCAATAAATATAATGTTTTATAAGACTTTTATAAACTTTGTGATACACTTCTATTTGGATTTTTTTTTTCAGTATTGGTCACCTTTTGTTTGATAATGATTGCTGGTTTCACCTTGCAAATAATGCTGCAAAGTAAAGTGGGCAGACTACAAAGATACATTTAAATATTTAGTTGAAATTTTAAAAAATAAGAGTTTTTATCCCTTTATATCTCTTCAGTATTTGTTGTCTTAGAGCACTTGTATTATATACTTCAAAGTACACATCATAACAAGGATTCCGAAAAACAAGAAATAGCAAGAATAGAAAAAAAAATACAAGCTAGGATAATAGTTAGTGTAACTTTACAACTACGTTCTCTGAAATGTTTTAAAAGTAGTTAAAAGTTTATTTGATTTTAAACAGAGTTGTGATTACAACGAGGTACCTTTCCCAATTGATTTTTATATTAACAAAACAGTCATCTGCTCAAATATTTGCCCCCAGAATTTCTTTTATTACTCAAATTGCTAAAATTTGCCCTAAGAAATTTTTCATGTGAATGTGTTATCAAGCCTTGTTGTTAACTTGAACATAATAACCTTTAAATGCTCATTTATCTTTCAACAAATCTGTACAAATAATCCTCTTGATGAAAATACAGTGTATCTTCTATGATTGTATAAACTTAAAGTAAGGAATCACTCAGGGATTGACATTTGGAACAACTGTTGGTAGGGGACTTTATTTTCTATGACATAAAGTTTTTAATATTTAAATTCTTCAGATGTGTGGTTTTAAATCAATTTTTAAAATTTTCTCTAGTCTTCATATTTTGTTATTTCTATACCTGCACTTTACAACCAATATGTATTTGCTTTATATATTCTATAATATTTTAAACTCATTCTGTGGAGGAAAAAAGAGATAAATGTAATCATTTTACATTTATAACAGGGAAAATATTGAGCTAGATATTTTATAAAACTCAATTAATAGGACCCATGATTTAGAAAAATAAATCTATCTTTTCTCTTTGATTTTTGTTATTTTGACCCTTAAAAATCCTTCCCTGTGAATTTTGTAACAGAGTAGTTAAAGCAAGAATTCAGTATCAGGTAACCATAATGATCAGAAGATATTCTGGCTGGTGCTGTGGATAGAGTTTTGTACTGGAATGTGGAGAACCCAGGTATGATACCCCAAGTTCGCCAGCTTGAGTGCAGGCTCATCTGGTTTGAGCAAGGCTCACCAACTTGAACCCAAGGTCACTGGCTTGAGCAAAGGGTCACTCGGTCTGCTATAGCCCCCTGGTCAAGGCACATATGAGAAAGCAATCAATGAACAACTAAGGTGCTGCAATGAAGAATTGATGCTTCTCATCTCTCTCCCTTTCTGTCTGTTCCTATCTGTTCCTCTTTCTGTCTCTCTCTGTCTCTGTAACACACACACACACACACACAAAATAAAGAAGATATTCAGTGTTGGACTTACAGGCACATAAAGGAACCATATTAATACCTATTAAAGGGAGAATTGAAAGTATATATATGACAAAGCTGGAGATGATTGCAATACTGGTAGGCAAACTAACATTTATTAAGAATGAATGCCATTCTTTTATTACTAATTAATTTAAAAACCAGCATTTAAAATTTAATATTTCTCACCTGACCAGGAGGTGGTGCAGTGAATAGAGCAACAAACTGGGATGTGAAGGACCAGGGTTCAAGACCCCAAGGTCACTAGCTTTAGCGCAGGTTCATCTGGTTTGAGCAAGGCTCACCAGCTTGGACCCAAGGTCGCTGGCTTGAGCAAGGGGTCACTCAGTCTGCTATTTCCCCCTGGTCAAGGCACATATGAGAAGGCAATTAATGAATAACTAAAGTGCTGCAACAAAAAATTGATGTTTCTTATCTCTCTCCCTTCCTGTCTGTCTGTCCTTATCTGTTCCTATCTCTGACTCTGTCTCTGTCAGAAAAAAATATTAATTTTCCTAAAACGGACTTGCTACAAGGAATAAACAGATATATTCATTAGTTGTTAGGGTATTTCAGCTGTGACACTATATCATTTATTATGCTTTTTTATACTTTTTTTATACCACTCTTAAGAACACAATTTTCATGAGTTCATCTTGAAATTGTAGGGTTTAAAACATAATAGCCTATGTGTTGTCATATGCAATGTAACAGGTATTATACAAAGAGCATTACATATACTTCTCAAGTGGAGTTATTAATCATACCTTCTTCACAGTCTCCCATGAAGATAAAAATGTCTAATCACTATTAAATACTTATCAGGTCGTCAAACTATGGGTCAAATCTGGCCCACCCCCTATTTTTATAAGTAAAGTTTTATTGTAACATTAGAAATAAATAGATAGAATACTTAGTGCAATGTTTAACAAATGTCCATTATCTATTTTTTTTATTATTTTAACACTTAATGCTACAGTATTTTCTATCAAAAATTTCCAGCTTAAAAAATAGGTGGAGTCTGACCAGGCTGTGGCGCAGTGAATAGAGCATTGGACTAGGATGCGGAAGGGCCCAGGTTTGAGACCCCGAGGTCGCCACTTGAGCACAGGCTCATCTGGTTTGAGCAAAACCTCACCAGCTTGAGTCCAAGGTCGCTGCCTCGAGCAGACCCGTGTTCAAGGCACATATGAGAAAGCAAACAATGAACAACTAAGGTGTCACAATGGCAACAAAAAAGTGATGATTGATGCTTCTCATCTCTCTCTGTTCCTGTCTGTCTGTCCCTATCTATCCCTCTCTCTGATTCTCTCTCTCTCTGTGTAAAAAAAAAAAAAAAAAAGTTTAAAAATAGGTGGAGTATTTGTCATGAAAGTGACTTTTTTAAAGCTGTACAAAGGGGTAATTATTTCCATATCATGTCCAAAGTCTATTTATAGATTTTTTTACTAAGTAAAAGACACAAATAATTAAATGTAGTGTTTCATATCCTGACATTATAGTAAATAGATATATTGAAAATTTTCACACCAACACTTAAAAGAGCTGGATGAAATATGTATAAATGCATGGCCATGATAAAATATAAACTATAAATGCATGACTGTGTTGTAAGTGAGAGAGAATTTCCCAGTGTCCTAAAAGAGAGAGACACTAAAGAGCTAAGTTGAACTGGAAGCAAAGTTGCCTTGGGCATGTCTGTAAAATACCTGTTCCATTGGGATAATAAGACCCAGTTGTTAGCTTCTTCAGTTTGGAGTTAGAAGGTTCTGCATGCCCAGCTAGGCATTTAAAATGCTTTAAAATTAATGAGAAGGAGAGTGAGGGGCAGGGATCATTCTCAGAAAGAAGAAATGATAAACACCTTTTTCAGCCTCGTTGCAAATTTGATACAATGAAACTTTACGAAATAAAAACCACCGACTGAATTTGGGACTAGAATCTCAACAATCTTGGAGATCTGAATAAAAAACGAAGATAAGAATTTATTTTTGCCTGACCAGGCGGTGGCGCAGAGGATAGAGCGTCGGACTGGGATGCGGAGGACCCAGGTTCGAGACCCGAGCTCACCAGCTTGAGCGCGGGGCCATCTGGCTTGAGAAAAAGCTCGCCAGCTTGGACCCAAGGTCGCTGGTTCCAGCAGGGGGTGACTCGGTCTGCTGAAGGCCCGCAGTCAAGGCACTTGTGAGAAAGCAGTCAATGAACAACTAAGGTGTCACAACAAAAAACTGATGATTGATGTTTCTCATCTCTCTCCGTTCCTGTCTGTCTGTCCCTATCTATCTCTCTCTCTGACTCTCTCTCTGTCCCTGTATGAAAAAAAAAAAAAAAGAATTTATTCTAAAGAAATTCTGGATTAATATCACTAATGGTTATCCAGAAGAACCAAAAGCAAGTTCTATCTGGAGACATTCAGTGACAACTTAGGGCTTGTATAATTCTCATCTATAATATCTGGAAAAAAAACCAATGAAAAAATAGTTATAGTTGAAATTTTTAAAATAAATGAGAATATACATTATTATGACAAGAGGCAGCAGAAACAAAGCAGGTTAATTTCAAAATAAATACATTTATTAAAGTTATCAGAGATATCAAATATATTAAACCCCTATTTATTTATAAGAAGATTATTATAAATATATCAGTTTTCAATTTCTAATTTAATTAGAAATTAAATTTCTAATAATCTTCTAAAAATGCAATTTTTAGCCTGACCAGGCAGTGGTGCAGTGGATGGAACATTGGCCTGGAACACTGAGGACCCAGGCTTGACATCCTAAGGTCACGAGCTTGAGTGCAGGCTCATCTGGATTGAACACAGAGTCACCAATCTGAGCATGGGATCATATATGGGACATGGCTCTCTGGTTACTGGCTTGAGCCCAAGTCGCTGGTTTGAAGCCCAAGGTTGTGGCTTGAGCAAGGGATCTCTGACTCAGCTGAAGTCCCCCCTACCCCCTGTCAAGGCTCATATGAGAAACCAATCAATGGACAACTGAAGTGCAGCAACTATAAGTTGATGTTTCTCATCTTTCTCCCTTCCTGTCTGTCTGTCCCTGTCTCTCTTCCCATTTTTTTCTTGCTAAAAAAAAAAAAATGCATTTTTTGAAAGCACTGGACAAACTTATCTTAGAAATGTATAGTATGGATGGCAAATGTTTAGTCACAATAGAAAGAAGGTTTACTTTCATAAATATCAATATTATGAAGGTTTGATCATGTGTAATCTGGCATTGGGGCAAATACAGAAAATGCCCATAGAGAGGAGTGCCTGGAACATGTCCATGCCCAGAAGTAGCACTGCAAATTATAGGAGATTATTACTATTGTAAGGTTAGTCACCCATTTGGGAAAAACATTAAATTGGATCTCCATTTTATACTGTAATAATATGCAAAAATAATTCTTACTGCACTGAAGATGTGTCATAATCAAACATTTCAAACATGTTTTAAAGTTTAAAAATATTATTTCCTTAAATTTGCAATCTTCTCTATATCAGACAACAGCAAAACAAAAGATAAAATGACTCTAGAGAAACAGTAAGTGTAATGTCTATAGTTAATGAAGGATTATTATTTAGAGTACGAAAAGGACTTCTGTGATAAAATGATGAAAATGAGCCATTTTCTATTAAAAAATGATATGGAAAAAGCAATTCTGAAAGAAAAAAAATGGATGCCCAATAAACACACAAAAAGCTACACAATTAGTTTCAATTAGGAAAAAGTAAACTTATTTTTAAAAAGGGTATCATTTCACATCTATCAGAAAAATTAAAATTAAAAGTCGGACAATTTCAAATGTTGACATGTATGAGGATACTCTCATATATATCTCAATAGAAGTATCTTGAAAGTATCGTTAGGTCTAAATTTAATGATATACATATGCTAAGACACAGCACTTTTAGTTCTAGTCATATTTTCTAGAGAAATTCTCACATATGTATACCATGAGACCTGTTTAAGAATGTTAACACTCTTTGGATTGCTTGCAAAATGAATTGGAGCTAACCTATTACACCATCAACAGTGAGTCAACAAATAAGCTGTAGTAGCAAGTTCAGCCAATGGAATATTGTTCAGCAGAGATAATGAAGGAATTTGAGTTAAGTATGTTAACCTGAATTTAACTCACAAACCCGAATGCTGGATTTTAAGAGAGCCAAATGCAAAATGCTACATGTCTCTTATAGCACTTTTGTAAAGTTTAGAGAGAGAGAATTCATGTGCACAAACACTAGTGTGGTGATTTTAGAGGGGGGAGGGGGGAGACAATAAGGGGATAAATGGTGAAGGACAGAGACTTGACTTAGGGTGGTAAATGCACAGTACAATGTACAGATGATAAGGTATAGAATTGGGCATCTGAAGCCTGTATAATTTTAACCACTGTCACCTCAATAAATTCAATAAGAAAGAAAACTTGCAAGGGCTTTTATATGCTTTAGAGATATATACATATATAGAGAAAGCATAAATTCATGGGAGTGTCAAACTGAAGAAACAGCTTATTTGTGGGAAGAGAGGATGTCATCAGGAGTTGCACTTAAATTTCCTTTCTTAAATGCGTGAGTGGAATACAGGCCTTTTCATATATTTCTTATTCGTTGATGCATATCTAAAATATTTTATAATATTTCAAAAGAAATAAAAATATTTTATTGCTTTTATTTTGAAATTTCTACACAAGCATTTACAAATGTCACAAAAAGCCTCATTTTCTTTTCTACTGAAATAGAATATTGGCAATACATCAACTTCTATCAGGAATGAGTGTGAAGAAGAAATGTAAAAAGGCAGTTTGGATATAAGTACTTGTAATAAAAGCAAGCCTTCTTTAAGAAAACTACAATCCTTTCATGTCTGTTTGTCTTCCTTAAACACCCTTTAATAAGAGATGTCTTATCTGGTTGTTTCCAATGAAATACAAAACAATCTTGCTTTGAAATGAGCCAGAATTTTAAAAATTAATAATAATAATAAGGCTTTTTTATTGTATAGTTTCTCCATTATTATAGGATTTGAAATGTTTAAAAATAGTCTTAGAAATTACTGAAGGTTAGAGAGTATATTCAGTCACTATAATTTTTTCCTTATTACTTAGATTTTAAAATAATGGAAGTGTTAACCTTTCCAAAGGTATAGAGAAGATAATTAGGTAATACTCAATTGTCTGTTTCTTTAAGGAATATATTGCTAGAGTGTAACCTATTCTTGCTGCCAACATGTACTAAAATTGTGAGAAGGACATCTTGCTTCACAATGTCGGCTCTAATTTGAGACAAAATAATGCATCTAACTACGCTGTCATCTATAATTCATGGCCACTCATAAGTGTAGTTCATTGAAATCTCACCCATGCTCCAACCTCTGTCACTCTGGGAAGCAAGATTCATTGCATTTTTCCTTCTGTTTTTATCTAAATTATTATGTTAACCATATAGAGGGTTTGGGCAGTAAATTGTTCTCAAACACATAATGAAAGTCCAATGTGACAACATCCCTTTAATAAGAAAGTCTGCATTTGCTCCTCTTTTCCTTTTTAGATCATGAGTTCAAAAAAAATTTTTTTTAATGTTTTTCATGTTGTCTCAACTAAGTCCTCCTCCAACTGTCACATGTTAGATTCTGACTGTTGTTTTATTTTTAATAACTAGCTTTGCTCTCTTGACCTACTAATGCGACTCCATCAGCCTCACTAAGAAGCAGTGACAGCCTACAACCTGCTAACAAGGCTGAGAGCCGAGCCCCATTTTCTTAATCCTGACTGTTCTCCTAGTTCACTGACAGGCGGGGTCAGCACTTTGTCAAGTTGGAATTAATTTGTCCTGGTATCCCTGCATTTCTGTTTGATTTAGATAGGTACTTCTAGGGGGAAAAATCTTGTTTAGAAACCTTGAAATTTCAAGTTTGTTAATAAGGTGTTGTCATTTTGTAATCTAGCCATAAAAGATTTATTTTTTTAATAATTTTATCTTTCTTAGGCTGAAGAAGACATTCTTAGGTGTTATAGAGTAAGCGGGAAATTTACTTTTTAAAATCTCATGGCTAGTTATCAAAAGTATTTTTTGAATTCTCCAAAAATTATTTTAAAGACAGTGCTCTGTCTTCAAAGGATCTCTTTAAACATGAAAATTAACACAATTATCTTACCTGAGAACATATTTAGGAGGTATGTAATCAAAATAATAAATTATCAGTTCTATAAAGCTGGCACGTGCAATTACATTTGGTAAGTTAATAATTTCTAGTGAGAAACTTCAAGTAATAAGTTTACATACTTTTAGAATGAAACGTATTTTCTATAGAACTAGTACTGCTCCTTAGCTTAGACTAAAGTTCACTTTTCTAATTCAGGAGCCAATGAACTAATAAGTAAATGTGTAGGAAACTCAAAATAAATATAAAAGCATGAATAGTTTTATAATTTTTGAAGTCACTGCATGCTTATTCAGCATTACTGAATAATGTAAAACTTAAATCTCTACTCTCGTGGACTTGGTTACTGAGTTAATCAACTCTGGCTTAATTTTTAATTGCAATCTCTTTTTCTGGGTCTGGTATAAGGTATTTTTTTTCTGTTGTTGTCATTGTTCCAGCTCCTTTATATATTTGAAAATAAAATGCATCTCCATAAATCATTAAGTCTTGGTTCCCAGAATGTTTTGTGTAATAAAAATAAAATTTATGGATTGCTGAGTTTGCAATACTTTACTGTAGAAATACACAAATAAGCAAAAATAAAACCAAAAATATAGAAAGCCCAAATGCCATTTAAGTTCATTAAGGCAAGAGAAAGTAGTTGTCTTAATTAATAAATACTATGAAAGCTTTTTAACAATGGTAAGTTTTTAAGAGTTCACTTACATAATTTTACTGAGGTTCATTAAGATACTTTCAAGTACGATGCTCGCTTTTTTATGTCCCAGTGCTTTTAATAATATAATACTGCAAACTTTTTCATTAGAACAAATGTCAGGCACCTGGAATTTGAGCTAAATAAGGCTAGACTTTCTTGAATTTTGTTATAGAAACGGGTATACATCTTGCAAATAAATCACCAGGAAGCCACTAAGAGTGAAATGAAAAATCAAAGGAACATCAAATAACATTTAAATATCTCATTACTGAATTTAAGTTAAAAACAAAACACTACATGTTTAGTAGGAACGTGACCTCTTTGGAAGGCAGCCAGAGGGGGATCAAGACTATAGAAACTTGTCCCAAGGTAAAGAGTATGCCAGGAAAACTGTCCAGGGAGTCGAAAATGCCTACAAAGAGAGGGAGCAAGATTTCTTAGTCCTCAGCCATTGCCAAAGGAGAAGTAGTATTGATCGTGTTGGTTAATGCAGCCAACTCTTCTCATTGATATTAGTTTGGTGAATTTAAATTTTAGCTTCTATTTATTTAATAGTATTCTTTGCTCTACAAAGCTAAATATTTAGTACAACTTTAAAAAATAGGAAATAATGGCCTTGGCCAGTAGCTCAGTGGATAGAGTATTGGCCTGGCGTATGGACATCCCAGGTTTGATCGATCCTCGGTCAGAGCACACAGTAAAAGTGACCACCTACTTATCTCTCCGTCCTTCCTCTTATCCTACTGCAGCCAGTGGCTTGATTGGTTTGAGTGTGGCACTGGGCACTGAGGATAGCTCCATTGGAGCACATCTACCTCAGGTGCGAACTCAGTACTCAGGCACTGGCCCAAGATGGAGTGCCAGGTAGATCCTGGTAAGGGACCATGAAGGAGTCTGCCTCACTGTCTCCTTTTTTTCTCACCTTAAAAAAAAGAACAGTTGGTATTGGGAATTAATTTTGTTAATCCTGTATTTTCTAAATTAACATGCTAATTCCTATAATGGGAAAAATTAGACATTAATTTCATTTGGAATATTTTGTGCCTGAAGAACAGTTAAGATTTCTATTGATTTCTCCTTGTGTATTGTGCTAAATCACAATCTAGTAGAGTACCCAATTGCCCTATGTTTCTGGAAAATAATTGGAAAGATCAGCCAAATATCTAAATTGTACTTCCTAATCTCTTCACTTCATCTATTCAGTTCCCCAAGCCCTTCCCCAAGCCCCAGCAAGTAGTGGCAAATCAAAAAACCTAGTTGTAAAATTCAAGCCAAGTATAGGTTTTCTATGTCTAGGTGGGCCCAGGTGCACTGAATGCAAGAGAGAAGGCGAGCATCTCCAACCATGGGGATGGTGTTATACTGTCCCATCACCACTCCACCTCTGTGTTATGAATAGGTGGGCCTTAGGTGGTTGGATTATGGTGTACCCAGCAGCGTAGCCAAGCACCAAGATGGTACATGCTCCAAATACTGCAGAAGCCATGTTGCAGACAGATGGATCTCCAGTTGTATGGCCAACATGAGATATTAGGCAGTGCTGTGTGTTTTCCTAAGTCCACCTCTAATGCTGATGCTCTGGATGCCTGTGAATGAGTAGGGCCTGGGGTAGGCAAGAAGACTCTTGTCCAGGCTCCACATTTCAGTTCTTTGGATTTCTTCTTTTTAATTTTTTTTTATTTTATTTTATTCATTTTAGAGAGGAGACACAGAGTGAGAGAGAGAGAGAGAGAAAGAAAGAAAGGGGGGAGGAGCTGGAAGCATCAACTCCCATATGTGCCTTGACCAGACCAGTGCAGGGTTTTGAACTGGCAACCTCAGTGCTCCCAGGTTGACACTTTATCCACTGCGCCACCACAGGTCAGGCATGAATTTCTTCTTTTAAAGAAGTGATGTCAAACCCTTTTCCTTACTCCCATTCTCCCTCTAATTTATCACTGTTGTCCTTAAAGTGTGATATCAGAATTATATATAAAGGTAATCAACCAAACAGATATAATACACAGATTGATAAGTAATTCTAAGTACCCTTTAGATTGTTGACTTTCTTTTACGAGCCATTATGGAAATTTCCATGGTTCCTTATTAAAAGGAAGACCTTGCAACTATAAAATCTACATCCTCTATTTCCTGTATTACAAAACTATGTTTCTTACACATGGTTCTGAACTTTCTTTTAGAAAATAAAAGAAAGATAAAAATACATATGTGACTGTTAAAATATTTAGAAACATTACTAAAGAAAAATAAAATATCAGTGTATTTACAGATAGAATATACCTTCTAAAAGCCTTCATGCGCCTGACCAGTGGTGGCGCAGTGGATAAAGTGTCGACCTGGGAACACTAAGGTTGCCGGTTCAAGACCCAGGACTTGTCTGGTCAAGGTGCATATGGGAGTTGATGCTTCCTGCTCCTCCCCCCTTTCTCTCTCACTCTCTCTCTCCTCTCTAAAATGAATAAATAGTAAATAAATAAATTTAAAAAAAATAAAAATAAAAAAAAATAAAAGCCTTCATGCTTTCAGTGATTTTACTTTTCTACTACAAAAAAAGATGCGTGTGTGTGTGTGTGTGTGTCACTCCTTGAGAAATTAGCTGAGAAAATTAATGAATACAAGTTTAAAAATATATTAATAATTATATATTGAACGCATTCTAAAAATTTACCTTTTAACATTTTTAAATAAAGTATATCATTAAACAGTATAGGTTTATAGTTCCTGTTTCAACTGGCTAATTAATATAAACTGTGTTTTGATCAGCTTTAAGTCACTATTTAGCAATAGCTATTGTTTTATATAAAGTAACAGAAAAAGGTTATTTGTTTCAAGGGGAAGACAATGCAGACTAGGTTTATGTGTAGCCACCATCAAGTTTCATAAATTACCTAATCCAAATTACCTGTGAGAGAAAAACAGACTGCACACTCATAATCATGAGTATATATTATATGGAGCATTTTCCCCCAAAAAAAGTTTAAAGAAGGCATGTTTTAATCACTTAAAAATATGATTTTATTTATGTTTTAACTTTGTCTTTAAATAGGATAGAAAAGGTATAAAATATCCCATTTTTGTATATACTGATGTGGACTACACTGATTAGACGCAAAAAGACACTTTTAACCTTTAATGCAAGTGTGATTACAAGATAATGTCAATGAGGCACTGCAGAATGTTGTCACAAGAAAACTTGTCTTTCTCCTGCTATTGGGTAGATGCAGAGACAAAATTGTAATGTTTATTCCCAAAGCAGGAGACATTAATCTTATAATTAATTTTTATTTCCATGGTTTTATACTTAATAATGCTCTCACTCAGATTATTGCTTGTAGCTGCTTGGTTCTATGTGTTGAATGTGGATGTAGCAGGATTAAGGCAGTATATCTTTGTATAAGTTTATGCTGTTTATGTTAGATTATATTTGATTCCAGTGTGTAAATGGCATTTCTCATCTATGACAATTATTATTTTCAATTAAATATGTAAAGGGTGATTTATATATATAGTAAGTGTATAGTAAAATTGATCTTTATCTCTCATAAAATATATGATAAAAGGAAATTTATATTATGGCCTAATGAAATGGAACAATAAAGAGATTCTAAAAAAGCCCTGGCGGGATAGCTCAGTTGGTTAGAGTATCATCCCAAAGCTCAGAGGTTGCTGGTTTGATCCCCAATCAGAGCACATACAAGAGCAGATCAATGTTCTTGTTTCTTTCTCCATCTCTATTCCTCTCCTCATTCTCTAAAATCAATACAATAAACAAACAAAAATATAATGTAAAATAAGATTTTAAAAGAAATGCTTTATATTATGATTGAAGGTACATTTAAAGGATTTACTAGTGATGATTCTAGAGAGGCTTTCAATTGTGTAGTATGGCCATTGAAAATGGAATGTGTAGCAGTTTATATTGTTAAGAGGATAGGATATTGGCAAACTTAAAAAAAATTAGTGAGAATCATAAATTTCTGGGTTAGTGTCAATATTGTTAATATTCTGTATCATATGTGTACTTTATTATATTTCTACTCAGTCAGTAGATTTGAAATTAACATTTACTCACTTGAGACTTGGGTAAGTTTGCAAAAATAAAGCCCAGAATTCATGCTGAGCAAACCAAAATCACTTCTTCCTTAAGAAGACTACATGGTAAGAGGTTGGGGGGAGATTACCAGCTTTGACCAACCAGAGTTTGAATCCTTGTTCTATCATTTACTTTATCTTCAACTCTGAGTGCTCACATTCCTGTTTGTAAAATTGGGAGAATTCTGAAGAAGAAATTGGATGAGGGAGTTAATACATTGCCAGGGTGGAGGACTTGGAGAAGTTTGAATCTTAGTTCAAGTTTTCCATCCTTCAGTATACCATAAATGAGAAAAAATAAAACCTACTATTCAAAGTTATTTTGATTATTGTGAAATAGTATATGTCATATATTAACAGAGTAATAAAGCTTTGAAATAGAGAGTCATGGAGCTACCTCATTTATATAAGGGAAGTCAGAGAAGGTGTTTTGCTAAATGTCAGTTGGGCAGAGACTTAGGAAAGGTATGGCTTGTGACTTGCAGAATCCTGGAGGAAGAGTATTTTTGAGCAGAGAAGAGAGCTGGCCTGAAGGAGAGCAGGCTTGGTGAGTTCTAGGCAAGGAGACAATGTGAAAGGATCAGCATCAGAATGAGCAAAAGGAAAAATAAGGGCAGAGAGTGAGGACAGAAGAGCCGAGGACAGGCCCACATATTTCCTCATAAACAGTAATATTGCAACTTTGCTAGGTGTATGGGAGCAACTGAGTTTTCATGGAAGACTGATTATTGGGAATCAGGATTTAAATGCAAGACTAGTTAGGAGACTGTTACCCAGGTCCAGGCATGGTGCCATATTGGCTGGACTAAGGGGGTGTTGGTGTGTGAAGCAATTGGATGTGAAGGAGAAATAAATGAAAGATTTGTAATTTGGGCCTGAGCAACTGAAAGAGTACAGATACCACTTTTTAACAGGAGAAAATAATAGTAGGGGCACATTGGTGAAGAGGAGATCAAGAACTTTATTTTCAATATATTTCCATGTACCAAAAGCAAAGATTGAAGCAGTTATAAATGTTAAATGCATGTCAGTGATTTTAATGTAATCATCATTGTGTGAAATGTCAATAATTTTGGTTAACTTTTTTAAAATTCTCCTTTATGAATTTTAGTCTAACTTTATATGGAATAACAGTCTCATGAATTAAAAGAAGTAAAGCAATTGCTAAGCCTTTCAAAATGTTTCCAAATCAATTTTATAAACTACTAAGGAACAATTACACAGTTATATAAAAATTTATGCATAACTAGATTCATTAGCTTTTATATACTAAATTTGGACCAGATGATATTTGAACACCAATTTGATAAAAACTAAGAGTAAAAGAGTTATAAAGCCATTTAAAACTTCCTAAATGTCAAATAATTTTATTAGTTTTTATGTAATTAATATTCCATTGCTGATTTCAAAAGGTAAATACCATTATTCTTTTTGACAGTTATTTTTAAAAAGGCAATATTTTTTATGTTACTTTTCCTACTGGAGTACCATGGTATGAAGTATGCTTAAAGACCAGTTTCTATGATGGTAAAAATTGTCTTACTTTGAAATAAAAAAAAGGAAAGAACATAAAATTTGTTTATTATTTTATTTATTTTCTAGTTATCCCGCTATCTTACCATCTAGTAATTGGATGAGCTATACTGTTCCTATTGTTAGAACATTTAATTAATCAAGCATAACAGTGTTCTTCTAGAGTAGGGAGTTAGGGAGAACATAAGTAAGCATCGGCTTAATCTTCAGAATAAAATTTGATTCCCAGCATTGCCAATGATTAGCTACATAATATTTTATCAGTCATTTTGTTCCTTAGAGCTTAGTTTTTCCATCAAAGCATGTATTGACTTCATAGTTATTTTTGGAATTTAATGAGATATACAAATAACACCATACTAGAGATACAGAAAGTGCTCAAAAAAGGGTGGTTTCTATTAGTACTTATTGTTTTGTTTTTACTGTTGTTATTATTATATATTTTGAAGACTGTCTTATCTATAACATCTTTAATTATCAAAATTCATTCATGAACATCATAGGATTAAACAGCTAAAATGTCTTTGTAGGGAGAACTTTTCAGTAGTTAGGATTTATTTATTCTGTGAGAGAAATAGAATCTTTAGACTAAACTAGCAAATAAAATACAACGAAGGCATTTTCTTTTCAAGAGGGTCCCCTGATATTTGAAATAAATAAAGCCTGGGAGGCCTTTCTGTTCCCTTGGTGCTGTATGTGAATAACTGAAAAAAATTGGATAATCTTTTACCCGAATAAAATAAATGTTCACGGATTTCAAGCCTTCCTGGTTCTAAAAAAATCACCCAAAGACAACTTATATATTTGTTAACATTTTTAGCAGTTAATAGCACACAATTTTAACAACAGCAAGTTTCAACAATAACAACACACATATGCATACACACAAAAAAATAACTTCAGAAATGTTAGTTCGTTCCCACTTAAGAAGATTGGCCCTTCTCTTTTTTTATTTGCATGCCAGCAAGCAAATTTTGAAATACAGTGATACTTTGTTGACACTAGATTAATCATATTTAGAAACAGTTGAAAGAACACTGAATTTAATTTTTTTCTTACTACGTTAATAGAATTGAAGTATGTAATATGACTCAGCAAATTGATAAAGAAGATTAGTTTTCACAAGTGTATTTTTAAAAATAGAGGCTGTAATACCTTTTTTGGCCAGTTATAAACCCCTAGGAGAAGGGTTTATAATGGAAACATGGTGAGACATTAAATATCAGCACTGAAATAAGGACTTTTGAGTCCCATGTTTGTTTGAAAATAGTAACAGCAGTTAGAGTTTCTCCCAGAGGTATATTTCTTTAGCTACACATCTAAATATGTCTAATTACAGGATTGCTCTTTGCGCCTAGTGAATGTTGATACTAAATACTGTTTTCCATTACCACCATATTCTTATTTTAGAGCTTTTAAAGTGTACTCTACCCAATAAAATATCTGTGGAAATTATCTTTTTAGACTGAGTGAAATGTTTTCCATTGATAAAGGTTGAAAGGCACAATGTTTCCTTTTTTAATAAACAATGCTTAGGGCATCTGACCTAATATATTTCAATAACTTTCAAAAAAATATTATCTGCATTCTACTTTATCTGAGTGAGGAAAAAGTGAGTGATAACAACTGATATATTGCATAATATTTTACAGTGTACTAAGTACTTTTAAAATAAAATATTTTATTTAAGCCTGAACAAATTATGTGATCTGACTATATCTATCTATCTATCTATCCATCTATCTATCATCTATCTATCTATCTAACATCTATCTATCATCTATCAATCTATCTATCACCTATCTCTCTATCTATTGATGGAAGTCATTTGTTATGGTCAAATAGCTAGTAAATAGTAGATACAAAGCTTGATGATTTGAAATCTTTAAGCCTCACAGTCTTTATTTTTATAGTTGCATTAATTTTTCCAGAATACTTTCAGACTCTTCAATGACTGAACAAATTCTAAGAAATTATTTTAAAAATTAAAATGAGCATATACATTTGTAAAGTGTGAGTAATTTATTTATCATGAGCTGAATAAAAATTTTGTTAGTTAATAATTGAGTTAAAATAAATTAGTATGTCAACCATATATAATTGTAACTTAAATTTTAAGTTTAAAGTAAATGAAACTATGTCTTTAAGAATTTCCTCCCTGGCTGGTTGGCTCAGTGATAGAGCATCAACCTGGTTGGTGTGTGGATGTCCTGGGTTGGATTCCCAGCTAGGGCACACAGGAGAGGCACCCATCTGCTTCTCCACCCTTCCCCCTCTCCTTCCTCTCTTTCTCTTTCCCTCCCTCAGTCAAGGCTCTATGGGAGTAAAGTTGGCCCGGGCACTGAGGATGGCTCCATGGCCTCTGCCTCAGACATTATAATGGCTCTGTTGCAATGGAGCACTACCCCAGATGGGCTTGCTGGGTGGATCCCAGTCCGAAGCATGTGGAAGTCTGTCTCTCTGCCTCCCGCTTCTCACTTCAGGAATACAAAATAATAATAATAATAATAATTTTGAGGTAAACTGAAGCTTTTGAGTTTATAGAATTAATGGAGTAAAAGATTAAGAATAGTGATGTCACTTTCACATTAAATTCTACTGTGTTGATTCATTTCAGTTCAGAAGTATAGACTCTGCAGGATACATTGATATAAAAGGGATTGTCGATGTCAGAATGTCCAAAGCTATAGAAAATTTTTATAAACATTTATTTGAGCCAAATGGAATAAGATGTCAACAGACTTTAAAAAATACTCTCTAGAATGGCAGTTTGCAGCTTCTTTTATGCATTTTGGAATTTCAGAGATGAAGTTAGGAAGGCTAAAGGAAGGTGAGAGAAAGGATGGTGGGGACTGGACTACAGGAAAGTTAACATGATCATATGCTCCCCTGAGTGTGGTTATGCCTCCCAGATGTCTGAGAAAGGAGATCATTCTTTGCCTGAACTGCAGTGGCGCAGTGGAGAAAGCATCGACCTGGAATGCTGAGGTCGCCAGTTTGAAACCCTGGACTTACCTTGTCAAGGCACATATGAGAGTTAATGCTTCCTGCTCCTTCCCCTCTTCTCTCTCTCTCTCTCTTTTCTCTTTAAGATGATTTTTTTTAATTTTTTTAAATTTCTTTTTATTTATTTATTATAGAGAGGAGACACAGAGTGAGAGAGAGAGAGAGAGAGAAAGGGGGGAGGAGCTAGAAGCATCAACTCCCATATGTGTCTTGACCAGACCAGTGTAGGGTTTTGAACTGGTGACCTCAGTGTTCCCAGGTCGACGCTTTATCCACTGCGCCACCACAGGTCAGGCCTAAGATGATTTTTTTTTTAAAATCTTAAAAAGATGTTCACACTGCCATTTCCAAAGTGTGTAAACTTAGATGCACAAGAACAATGGGCCAAGATAAACATTTTATTAAAGAAGTTATATTCCTGGGCCTCAACGACCCACCATTTATGAATTTACGATCAGATCGCTGTGTGAGGTTACTTTACAAAGAATCCTTTCTTTCACCTGCACGATAGCAACCAAAAAAGTCTGTTTGCTGATTTTTAACATAAGTAGAGACAGTTTACCCAGATTTTCTATAATTTCTTAGAAGTTATATTGGCAAGGGAATTGAAACAAATCGAAAACTCTCCTGCAGATTATCTTTAAAAGAATGAAGAACAATGAGAAAAGGATTTCTCACAAGATCCAAATTATAGTTTTCAGGCATATCACAGTGAAAATATTGCCAGCTAAATGTTTCTTTAATGTAGATTAGACAATATTTGATCTCCCCCTCTCCCGAGGAAATCATTTTTAAAGGCTTTATTTTCATTTAGCAAGTCTATAGAGTGTGAAAACTTTTTTTTTTTAACCCAATTTTTTATGTCTAGGGCTGCATTTTGATTTTTAAAATAAGTAAGAACATGGATGTTTTTCCCTTGAAGTTTCAGGTTAGATATAGTCAAAGTGGTAAAGTATAAGTTGATATTATTTAAGAAATCGGGTTGTCTTTTTCTTCCTTTCCCCATCCCATGTCCTAAATATAAGAAACAATGTCCATTTTTCTCTTTGTTCTGGTCAAACATATTTCTCTTTGACAACTCATGGATATAGAGCTTTAGGACTTCAGAGGGAAAGAGATTTTAGAAAACACTTCACTAAAACCAATAGGGGAGCGGAGAACTGAAATGTCCTTTCAAGGTCACAGTGTAATTTATTGGACAAACTAAAGTATAATAGCTGTTCCTATGATCCTCACTCTTTCCATTAGATATGTGTATCCTTAAAATAAATGAAATGCATAGTCACTGTTAGCTTCTGACATCAGAATACTTACACAAAGGAAGAAATCATTCTGTGAGTGATGTCTGGTGAGCAGAGTGCATTAGGTCTGTTGAAAGCATGGATTGCCAGTTTAAAAAGTTTTAAGTGTGTCAGCAAATGATGGAGATGTTAACTAAATTTACTTGGAGTTAAAAGAATAAATTAATTTAAATTATTCTAAAAAGGGTATGAGGCCAAGGGTAAGATTTTGGTTTTGATCCATAATATAAAGAAAAATTTTAAGTACATATATTTGAATTGTATATATATTTTTTTATCTAGGAGGCAATGTTTAATAATTGAGTTGGGTTCCTCATATCTTCCAAGTGTTCAGAAGTTATCTATATTCTATATAACACAGCTGAAAAGAAACACCATAGGATTTTATTTATTTAGATATAATTAAATCAAAGCAAAGCCTTGTTTAAAAATACGTATTGCCAGACCAACTTGAGCTGGTCACCGGCTTGAACGTGGATTTATCTGGCTTGAGCATGGGCTCACCAGTTTTTGTATGGGGTTGTTGGCTTGTGTGTGGGATCATACACATGTCCCATGGTCGTGGTTTTGAGCCCAAGATCACTAGCTTGAGCGAGGGGTCACTCGTTCTGCTGTATCCCCCTGATAAAGGCACGTATGAGAAAGCAATCAATGAACAACTAAGATGCCGCAACAAAGAATTGGTGCTACTCGTCTCTCTCCCTTCCTGTCTGTCCCTGTGTGTCCCTCTCTCTGTCTCTATCAAAAAAAAACAACTAAATACATGAGTATCAATTGACTCAGTTAATCATTGATTTGCTCACAAAGCCAAACCAGTTTTAATATGCACTAAACTATACAATTCCAAAAAGGAATATATGTATTTATGTAACCACTTTATATAATATGTTATATATTCATTGATTCACATGCTTATTTTAAGTGTTTACTTCTAGAAATACATGTTTTAACCTTTACATTTATTCTTCACTGATACTCTATTATAGGTTTTTTTTTTTGTTCAAGCATAGATCACATCAGAACATCTCAAAATGACTAGCTAGCTGCCTTATTCAGCATATTTAAGTTTTATGCAGTTGTTAAAAATTATGGGCACGAGAGATAGGGTTTAATGGATAAGTTACACAGGGAATAATGTCAAGTGACTCAGCTTGTCAGAAATGTTAAGTGCCCTTCACACATCCCTAAGGCTGGAGAATGTCATTTCACACCACTGCCAGCCTATTTAGAATTAAGTCAAGGAATGTGTCTTGCTTTTATCCCCATTTACATTGGGATTTACAATAAACATGTCTGATAATATGCTGTACAGATACCTAAGGCTACATGAATACTTTTTCTTTCAGAATATCTTTTCTTTTGCTAACAGAAATAAAATGATATTGAAATGGACTTGCAGGTAATATAAGGAAATTACTTAATTACTCAAGTTAAGAAACTAAGATTTGGATTTATTAAATTACTTACCCAAATTACCCCTCTATGTTGTTGGCAGAGTCAAGGGCAAATTCTTGTACCTGATTTCTATGGCTGGGATTGCTCCACTGCACTATCTGCAGGCTTGTATGTTCATAGCTGTTAAATATCCTGTTTAATATCAATGGGTTCTTTCATCTCTCTTATATTTTTTTTATCTCTTAATTTTGTTATATCTGACCTGTCCTATCCCATTCTCTTCCAATGAGTTTTTACTTTCCAAGCTTTCAACATTCTGAAAGGATACACTTAGTCACTAATTCATCTTGTTAGTGTAAGAAAAGTCCAAAACTTGAAGAGAATTTCTATGTGTTTGAGTTGGTTTAAGCCAAACAGAGGATATGCCTAGAAGCTAGATCTCAACAGACTGAATAACATGTTCCCTAGTATGACAGCAGTTTATTTCAGGCATTTGAAATTAAGAAAATAATGTAAGGAGGATTACATGAAGGTGGGAGAAAGTAAATTGGGGATTGGATTACAGAATAATTAACAAGATTATTTGATCTTTCCAGGGTGGTTATGCTTCTGAGGGATATGGAAAAGAGGCATTTTAAAGGCGTGTTAACCTAAATGTGCAAAACAATAGAACGGTACTCGCTAAAGGGAAAGATTAACTGAAGAAGTTCTATGCTGAGGTGTGCCAATTCACTTAAGCCTGCCTCATTAGCAATTTATGATCAAACTACTGTGTGATGTTACTTTCAGTTACATTTATTGTTGTACCCTTTTCAGCAACAATCTACTTCATATTTTTATTGATATATATTGAAGCTTTCCAACCTTTATTAGAATCTGTCTACTTTTTTTCTTGAATTATCTTGTAACTCTATAAACAAAGCATGAATAATCTGTGAAAAACAGAATGAATATTGTTGAAAATAAACAGTAGAAATTTTAAAATATTAAATTTTAAAAAAAGCTTAATTTGAATTTAACCTTTAACTTCTAAGAGCAAATCTTAACACTACATGTGCTGAAATCTCTCCAGAAAAACAAATTATAACCTTTTAGTTAATTCCCTTTACTTTGTAGCCCTTCTTCTTTGTAGCCAAACTGCTGAAGATTATTTTTTATACTTTCTATTTTTTACTACTCAAGTCTGTGTAAATATCTCATAGACATCATTCATTCTTGCTCTGGGCACTGTTAATCTTCATCTCACTTTCTTCAATAAAATATTTTTTAACCACATCTTACATGAAGACCCTACAAGTTTCCTTGTATTAGGGTAATTCTTAAAAACAGTTTTTTTTTCTTAGCTTCTATGACACTGTATGTCTGGCCACTCCTTCTGTATCCTCCCCTTCAACATTATTCTTCTTTATCTGGAATAGCTTAAGAATCATTACTAGGCTCTTTTACTGTGAGCTTTATTAATCTCCTTTGTAAATTAAAAATTTTATATATAATCCAGAAGTCTTCTCAAATGCAGGGTAATTTATCCAACTACCTCATTGATATCTCTTCTTTCATATTTGAAAGGTATTTCAAAGTCAGGACACTCAAAACTAAAGTTACAATTTTTTTGCTTTTTTTCTATTGATTTGAGAGAGAAGAAAGTGGGGAGAGAGAGAGAAGCAACAAGTCATTGCTCCACTTAGTTTTGCATCCATTAATTGCTTGTCATATATGCCCTGAGGAGGGCTGAAACCCATGCCCCCAGGGTGGAACCAGTGTTCTCAGGATAGAACCCGGTGACCTTGGTGTTCCAGACTAGAGTTATCTACAGTGCCTCTAGCCAGGGCTGAAATGATTATTTTCCTCTTCAAAGTTGATGCTGTTTTAATATTCCCCATTTTAGAGTAGATGGCAATTCTACGTCATTATACAAGTTACAGTCCTTAAGCCACCTCATTGGCTCCTTCTCACTCAATCATTTTCATTTGCCTTCTGTGCCTGATCCTGTACTGAGTGTTTAAGTGACTCATTTTTGTTGTTTTTGTTTTGTTTTGTTTTTACAGAAACAGAGAAAGCAACAGATAAAAACAGACAGGAGAGAGATGAGAAGCATCAATACTTCATTGCAGCACCTTAGTTGCTCATTGGTTGCTTTCTCATTTGTGCCTTGTCTGGGTGGGGGTGGGGGGTTCAGCAGAGCCAGTGACCCCTTGCTCAAGCCAGCAACCTTGGGCTCAAGCTGGTGAGCCTTGTTCAAACCAGATGAGCCCACACTCAAGCTGGCTACCTCTGGGTTTTGAACCTGGGTCCTCTGTGTCCCAGTCCAACACTCTATCCACTGCACCACCGCCTGGTCAGGCAACTTACTGGTTTTTAATTCTCATAATCACATGAGTAAGATATTATTCTACCTTGTACTCTCTGTATCCAATCCATTACTATATCATTTCAGTTTTGCCTCTTAAGTGGCTCCTAGAGCCATCATTTTATTCCATTTTCCCCAACTTCTATCTGATCTGTGCTCCTGGAATCTCTCAACTTACATTTACCAAATAATTTCACGATCCCTTCACTGGCTGTTGCTCACCTTCAGTGGATAGCCAGAGCGATGTTTTTGAACAGATCTTTGATCACTTCACCTATATATATGCCCACCTCCCGATATCTCCTTAAGAATGCCTTACAGACCCCATGCGATCTGTTGCCCACCTGACTATCCAGGCTCACTGAGCTACCTTTTCTCTACATTTTATTGCCTGTATTCTGCCTTTTCTTCGGATTTCCATTCAATTGTGTCTTTAGTAGGGAAGCCTGGTTTGACTTCCCTTTAGAAGTTGGTGCCCTTCTTGCGTAGTTTGCCATTCATGTTTCCTTTGTAGCGTTATTCCAGTTACAATTTGAAATCTGCGAGATTGCTCTCACAGTATTTGTTTTCCCAACATAGTTCACTATCCAAGTTTGTGTTTTGTGTTTGTCTTTTCTGAGAGTTTTGTCACCTGAAGTTAGAATAATAAGAATAATATATGTTTTGTGGCAGAAATTCATCAAATATTTTTTAATAAAGGAATATATATATATATATATATATATATATATATATATATATATACACACTCTGGTTTTTCTCTAAATTTACACATTCATGCAAACCATTACACATGCACACACATCATATTATTCTCACACATGAATACCTACTCTTGCATATACTCCCCATACATCCATACATACAGGTAAACTATTTGTAATAATAAAACACAGAAATTATTATTGTCTGATTTTCTTGTTATAACAATAATATCTATTTTTACTAATAATATTGTTGGTTTATCAATACCAGTGCCAAAATGGCCACATATTATTCCACTTTATGAAGGTGACAAGATGTATTAAATCAGTTTCCTATTACTTTACAGTTAGAGATATACCTTGGGTAAAATCTTTTGATATTAAGTTTTGCTTATATCTATAATTAGCTCTAGAGTTAAATCTAGAAGTACAGGAGAATGATGAAATACTGGCAGTTTTTATTTGAAGAGCAATTATCATTTGTCAGGGAATGTGCTAAAATCTACAAGTATATAAACACCCTGTAAGATGGTTATTATGATCCCGATTATAAAAATGTGAGCTAAGACTCATGGCACAGAAAAAGTTACTGAGATTATATAACAAGCAAGTAGCAGTTCAACAATTTGAGTGCTGGATTGTCTGATTACAGTAAGACTTGTTAATAATAGACTATACTCTTAAAAATTTTTGATGTTTAGTGTCAAGTGCCCTCCTGAAATTTTATATTAGTCTATACTTGTGTACTGCCATATATATGCTATCATCATCATCATTATTGCTATTATGGAAAATGTTTAGCCATTTAAAGATATATGAATAAATATTAACATGCTCATATATATTTGAATACATGTTTCAGGTTTCAGTAGACTTATTTTTCCTAAGTTATCTAGTCTTAGATGTTTTATCATGTTATAGTGGTATAATTATTTAATATATTGAATCATCAGAGCTCTTTCCATATTAAGGACCTTAATTGTGTACCTTATATTTTGCAAATATTTTTCCAGTCTTTTAAAAATTCTTTTAATTTTGTTTGTGGATTATGTATGTGCACGTGTGGGTGTACTCTTAACGCTGTAGTCATTTTAACTTTTTATAACCAAATAATTCAAGGCCATAAGCTTTTACATATTTGAGATTTGACTTTTGAAAACATTTTAATGATAAAGGTTAAATAATTCTTGAAAGAAATGTGCTTAGAAATATATATATATATATATATATATATATATATATATATATATGATTTGTTATATAAGTGAATGCAGATGAAATCTATTTTAGATGTCTTGCTGAATAAAAATGTCTTAGAGATAGAAATAGCAAACGGGTTTGGAAATAGAATGAATGTATACATGAGTTGAATTTGGAGCAAAATGAATAGAAAGTTATGCAGAACCAGACTTTATAAAGATATATAGCTATATTATAAATTTTAAAATATGTTAAAAGCTTCTGCTGAAAGATTATTTTTAAAATATATATGTTTATATATTTTTATATATAATATATATATTTTATTGACATAAACAAGCTTATGTTATAAAAAGTTCATAAAAATGGATGGCAGAATATCTAAGAGATCTGAGTTTTGAATTTTAATAGTGGTTTTGTTAATTGTGGTATCACCGTGTTTTGCTAAAATCCAGTGATTATTGATATAATAAACAAGAAAAAGATAAAATTTTAAAATAAAAATATTTTAAATCAGTGAACTAGAATAATAGGAATATAAAATAAGTCAGAAGTAGCAATTACTTCATGAATTTGAGAGTTTATTAGATGTACCTTTCAAAGGTATTTTGCCCTCACCTCAATATAATAAATTACTCAAATATATCCTGTTTAACCTAAAACTTGGTAACAGTTATAATGTGGTTATTTCACTCTGATGTTCCTTGTGAGAATGAATGCTTTGTCCTATAATTCTTTATATTCCCACTGTAACTTAACCACTATAACTAGATCCATAGTAGTAAATAAATATATAATTGTTTGTTTATCAATTTTAAAAACTTCTTTGTTTCTATACCTTCTCCACCCAAGGGAAAAAACCCTAAGTACTTCCATGATTATAGACCTGTCCCTGAATACTTCTGACACCCAGAGCTTATTTAATGCCAAGCTCTACAAAGTCTCAATCCTAATTACTTTGACTGTTATGCCTTTAGAGACCAAAGCTTCACCCAAGTAAACGAATAACTAGACTGTGAGACAAGCATAGACTTACTTTGTCGAGAACCACCATATGTTTTCTTCACAACTGTATTTGCTACAGTATGTTCTTTCTCCTTAAATAGACTATGTACTTCCTGGAACTTGTGAACTAGAAGAACTACCATTTTCATTCTGTTCATCCACTTCCTGTCATAGTCATATGCTAAAATCAGTACCCTCACTCTCTGACTTCTATTCTCTATCCTTTTAGTTCTCTCACTCCTTCACTCCTAAACTACAGTTTGACATTTTAGAGATCTCATGTACTTGACCCCTGTGTTTGCTTCCATTGTTATCAGCGTAGCGTCTTACTGGACTAAATTTTTTGCTCCATGCAGAACCCATAGTTACTTACTTGATTATATCTTCATCCAGTCTGTTCCTCTTTCATTTGCTGTTATCTTCCCCGAAAACCTCCAAAATAAGTTAAACCCATCTTCACTCCTTTGATTATCTTCACTCCTTCATCTAAACTACTAATGGCGCTTGGGAAAATTGTATATAACTTGAATAACTCTACAAAATTACATATGAGCATGGTTATATCTCATATCATACAAATGATTCAAGATGCAGCTTATAGCTTAATAAGAGAAAGTGTAGGATCTTCTAGAGGTTTCTCTCACTCTGCATTTTTCAACATCACTAGGTAGAGACGATTCCAAAGTGGGTCAGTCCTCTTTATCCTAAGAACTTGTTTGTTGTTGTTGTTTTAAAGAAATAAGGGTTATCATCATAGTTTTATTCTGCTTTCCCATTAACAGTTATCGTTCTGAAAGTCTACCAGATAAGGCCTACCAGTGTGGGATTGACAAGGTGTATACCAACTCATACACTCAAATATTTTTCTGAGTTTCTCATGTCCTTATATCAGGGCAAGACTGTATTTTTCTTTAGATCCATAAAAATATAACATTTCTGAAGCCACCCCCTTTTGGTACATTGTGGGCAGCGTTTAATGAGTGAGGTGAGAATGGGAGCTAAGCAGGGAACAGCTAGCAATGCAAAGAAAAGCAGGAAGCAGGATTCATAGACATGACCAGGAAAGAATGATTCAGGGGAAAAAGATTGGAGAGAAGGTAGAGCACAGTAAGCCCAGCAGAAAAGAGCACTTTGGCTATATTGGAGAAGACTGATGAAATGGGGTTGAGTAAGGCTGCTGGATGAAGTGATCAAAAAAGTAGAGACCATCATATTATGAAGTTTTGTTGCAAAATAAGGCAGCCGTTCTCTTTCCATCAATGGGCTCACAGTGACTACCCAATAAATGTTAATTTTATAACCACAATTGAATATTGAATCATAATTTGACTGAGGAATGTTTTATAGCAGAGTGGATAAGGAGAGAGAACCAGGAAAAAAGTTCACTTGAGGATTTTTCCTTTTGTAACATTTGGTTATAGCAGATTGAAAAGGGTGTGGATGACATAGCATAATATTCAGTAAAGAGAAGATGATGATAACATTCTTGTTTAGAAGTCTGAGGGGAAAGACAGGGCATTGCATCTGAAGTTAAAGCACTGGATTAAATGGAGATGTCTGAGAGTATGTGTGATATATCTCATGCTATCAGCATCCAACTGTTTCTAACCTACCCAGCTCTTACTTTGATCTATAGTAATATCTGTGTTTGACTACAAAGGTAAAGTAAATATGCAGCCTTTCTAAATCAACTGCATATTACACTAACGCAAAACCTGCTCACTTGTCTCTGATATGATAAAATGAATGGACTTTCTGAAAACGACCTTTCTCAAAGAAATTCTATTTCCGTCTGAGAAAGAAGTTTCATTTTGCTTCATCCTAGTAGCTAGGAGTTGGAATAATTAGGTAAGTCGGGTTGCTATTATAATGTAGTCTTACTTTTAAGTAAGAGAAAAATAAAGAACTCAATCATTAGACAAATTAAAAAGCTTAGATGAGTATCACAGGTCCTGATTTTAAGTGTTTTTTATTCTGCCAGATTCCATGATTCATATTGGGTTTAGTGGTTTCAGTAACAATCCTTATCCGAGAACATTTGAAATGAGGCAAGTCTGCGTGGTGGTTAGATAGATGGCAAAGCAGTCATATGTAAATAGTTTCCAAGGTCTTTACTTGAGAAGTTTACTTCCTATTGAAACTTAATGGATACTATGGGACACTAATTAGCATTCTCTAAGACTTCTCCAAGAGGAGTGGTGTTGGAGTTGATGTGAATTGGCAGAAAGCAGCATAAATTGATTTGAACACTAAAAGGCCTTGCAATGGGGGCTTTTTTTTTTAAAGTGGAAAATGGTTCCCCAGTGAAAACATATATCATAGGAGAATGAGAGGAAGAGAAGATAAAGAAAATTGAATGTTCGTCACTGATCAATTATTCAGAATCAATTATGGTTTGCTAGGGAATGCATGCTGTGCCAGAGCCAAACCAAACTCGAGTAAGCATAAGAATTAATTACTTTCATGTTTGCATGAGGCTAGAGGAAGGAGGAGGTGGTATCAACTGGCAGAAGCTCACTGCTCTCTATGAGCTGAAAATAATTACGACACAAGGAGAGACCTTATTTCAGAATGTCAGGCATTGGGTTATTAAGGAGAGATCCTGAATTCAGTTTATGAGAAGGGCATGTAAATTTCTATAATTTCTTTCTAAAAACACTTACTGTATGAGAGTTATCCAGAAAAAAAGAACCAATAGCAATAGGGTGGAGATATATATATATATATTAATTATACAAACATATGTAAAACATTATATATATTCATTATATGTATGTCTGTGTATGTATTTTATATATATATATATATATATATATATATATATGTATATGTATTTGTATGGAGAGATTGAGATTTATTTTAAGAAATTGACTCATGCAATTAGATTTTAAGGGCAGGCACAACTAAAATTCACAAGATGAGTTGGCAGACCTAAAGTTGATATTGCAGTTGTGAGTCCAAAGGCCAACAGCTCAGGGCAAATCTGTATATAACCATCTGGAAAGCAGAATTTCTTCCTCTACTGGAACCTCTGTTATTTTCCTTTTTTTTTTTTTTTTTTTTTACAGGGACAGAGAGAGAGTCAGAAGAGGGATAGATGGGGACAGACAGACAGGAAGGGAGAGAAGTGAGAAGCATCAATTATTAGTTTCTCATTGCCGTTGCAACACCATAGTTGTTCATTGATTGCTTTCTCACATGTGCCTTGACCACGGGCCTTCAGCAGACCGAGCAACCCCTTGCTGGAGCCAGTGACCTTGAGTCCAAGCTGGCGAGCTTTTGCTCAAGCTAGATGGGTTCGCGCTCAAACTGGTGAGCTCGGGGTCTCGAACCTGGGTCTTCTGCATCCCAGTCTAATACTCTATTCACTGCACCACTGCCTGGTCAGGCTGTCTTTATTCTTAAGGCCTTCAACTAATTGGATGAGGCCTACCCAATTTTTGGAGGGCTGTCTGATTCATTCAAAGTTGTCTAATTTAAATGTTAATCACATATAAAATAATATCATCCCAGCAGCATGTAGGCTGTGGTTGACTAGGCATCATAGCCAAGTTGATACATAAAATTAACCATCACCCTTACTATACCTACTTATGGCTCAGGTGTTCTCTATGGATAAGAACCTTTCACATTTTGATTGCTGCTTTTATAGATTATTATAGTCAGAAACATCATATACTCACAACCAAATTTCAACTTAAGCAGGTATCAAATTTGACTCTAATAACACAAATGAGGAGACAGAATAGTTAAAAACACATAATTCTTAAATTGTGTTTTACAATTCACATTTGGTATCATAAAGAGTTTTATTAGCAGTCAATAAGAAAAAATATCATAGTAAGAAAATATGTTCTTGGAATTGGAATTAAAATTAGCCATTATTAAGGTGAATAGGAGGTCAAGTCTTCTTTATCATTAAATTGCAATTATTCCATGAATTTAAAATTGTAAGCAACTTTAACTGAAAATAGTTTCACTTATAGAAATAGGCAAAGTGTACCAATTATGATGGTAAGAAATGATACTGTCTTTTTTTCTCTTTTGAAAAATAAACATCAAAATTGTGCAAGTAATAAAATAGATCTATATCTCTCATGTAACCTATATTAAGATTAGAAAAAGAAAGAGAATAGTAATTATCAATTCCTGCCAAAGAATCTAAAGTGCCGTTCTGTGGTGGGAGATTTCAAGGCTTTCTCTCACATACCTTAAATGAAAAAGGGCAGCCCTGGCCGGTTGGCACAGTAGTAGAGCCTCAGCCTGGCGTGTGGATGTCCTGGCATTGATTTCATGTCAGGGCACACAGGAGAAGCACCCATCTGCTTCTTCACTCCTTTCCACTCTCGCTTCTCTTTCTCCCTCCCCCCACCCCCCACCCCCCACCCCCGTTTACATCCTGCAGCCATGGCTAGATTGGAGAAAGTTGGCCCCAGGCACTGAAAATGGCTCCATGCTGCCTCAGGAGCTAAGAAGTGCTCAATTCTGAGCAATGAAGTGGCAACGCAAATGGGCAGAGCGTCATCACCCCCTAATGGACTTTCTGGTCGAATACTGGTCCCGGTATATTTGGAAGTCTATCTCTGCCTCCTCTCCGCCCACTAAATTAACAAAAAAAAAAAAAAAAAAAGGAAAGGAAAAGATAACAGTTTATATTAGTTGAATAAAGATTTTGTGTGTGTGTGTATGTGTGTGTGTGTGTGTGTGTCTGATCACTTTTAATTCATACATACATCGAAGGATGAACAATCCTGTCAGTATTTAAAAAGTCACCACCCCTTGTCAGGTAGTGTTTTTCTTTCATGGCTTTGAGTGGAAAGAGTTGTTTTGACTGAAGAAAGATTGAAGAGTCTTATTTTTAGAGAGTAAACTGGCTAACTGTAATGCAAGAAAGGGACTGTTATATCAATTATTTGAAAGCCGGCTTAATAAAAACCCTCATGTTTGGAGTTAATGAAGCACCATTCCCCTAACATAGTTGAGTAAAGGAAAGAAAGGTCTCTTGCCAATAAAAATCTTGTCAGGTGATGCCCTTGACAGAACATCCCCCATTCCTGTCAGCCAGAGCTGTCATAAACAAACCACTGATGAGACAATGACAATAATTAACACTGTGTTAATAGGATATGGAGCCTCACAGTTATTTTTTCAGCTACAGTGAACTGAATGGATGCCAAGCAGTGCACATGGCTTAACATCATAGCATGTTTCTCTTTATTTACTGTGGTTATGGTGGCTGTCTTGTGTTAAAAATGACAGATATGCTTTTGCGTTCAGGGGATTGTAGATAAGGGAAATAAATGCTGGAAATCCAACTACTGTTTTCACATTACCATTAATAATTTCTGGGGAGAGATTGGCTTAATATGGATTTAGGTTAGATAAGAGTATGGCAGTTTGGTCCTATATAATAGAAGGCATTTTGGATTATGATAGTAATTCTAGGGGAGAACTATTTTTTTTTTAAATCAGAAGTTTGAACCAAAAGTTAAAATAATGAGAGGCAATGGACTTTATTAGCGATGATGTCACTGGCCAAATCAAGTTGTTATGTTATGGTATATGCTGGCTGCTTCAGCTCTAAGCAGCCATTTCGGTGGTAATTTTTGTACATAAAAGGCATCACATGTAGTAGAAGGCAGTGAATGAGCTGGGAAGCAGTCAAGGATAGCTTGGCACATAGTTTCCCTGAAACTCTCTCTTTACAATAAATCTCTAGACTCATCATTGCAGTCTAACCTGCTTATTCTTTACTATATTGTCAAGTGCGTATCTAAGAGGTCTATCCCTCTTGGCATTACTGCTTTTCAATAAGATATTTATGGAACACATGAATACTTCCTTAAGCCACATTTCAGGCTTAATAAATTTCATTTTCCACAAGGGGCACACATGGTATGTCTAGACAGATTTCTCTTTCTTTCTTTCTTTCTTTCTTTCTTTCTTTCTTTCTTTCTTTCTTTCTTCATTTTGGCTTCCATGCTTGAACTCAAATCAAAGGAAATGACTGTATTACATAAAATGCATTCACTTGTGGAAATGGAAATGTTTTGATCTCTATTAAATACTGGAAATTAAAAAAGAAGTTTGAATGTACTCTGAAAAGTGAGATTATTTTTACCATCCTGAATGACAAATCTTTCTGAACAGGCTTTCCAGCAATTAGTCTTGCTCTAATGCTATTTCTACACTGGCAAGATGAAGTCTGTTACTTGCCAGATCTCTGGAGAATATGGTGCTTTCTGTACAGGCACCAGGATTTGTCCAAATGCCAGAGTATATGCTTGTACTTGGCCAGTGTGGAAACCACAGAAGAGGTCTGAAATATTCTAATTTTGATTGGATTAGTTGGGTGAATTCTCCCAGGAATCACTGCTTAGCTTCTCTAAGGGTCATAAATTATTAAATATAACACAAGGGAATTTTTGGGTTATTTTGACTGAATATGCATTGTTTGGCATTACTACAAGTCAAAAGAAAGTAAAATCATGGTGTGTTCTCATCTCAGAATCACAATTTAATTGAAGAAATTTATATGATACTTCAAAATCAATTCTTAGATAACTATTTTTACATATACTTTAATGTACAAGTGTGGGTTTTTTTGAGTTTGTTAAATACTTTTGTAAAAAATCCCTTAAAATACTTTGAAAAGAAATCTATTTTTCTTGCCAAAATTCATGGTGGTTTTCATTAATTTAAAATTTTTTTGTTAATATTGTCTTCATGTATCTCTCCTATCAAGAGGCAAGAATTTTGGCAGTTTTTATAAAATACATTTTATTAGATTCAAAGGCTTCAAAATAGTCTGTTTCCTGTTCTGTCTCTTTATGAGAACTTCAAGAGAAAGGCCTTTTCAAAGAACACACTGTTGAATTAGATTTTCTTTGCCATTCTAGAAACATAATTTGGATGTCATCCCATAGTCTGATCCAATTAAAGCATGATCAACTCCTAATTTTCTTTTTTCTTGGGCCAAAATCAAACCTTGCTTTTTCATGGAAGTAAATATATAGGACAATCCCTGTACATGGTGATTAATTTATTTTCTTTCTCAAACCTGAGTTCTTAGTTAAAAAATTAGTTAAGGATTATAATCTGGTTCAACATATATTTAAAATATCATCTTTGTTTCTATTAGAGAAATATTTTTTTCTTATACTCAAAGGTACTTGTATTGATAATAAAATATAATTCTAAATTTAATATCAGATAAATTAAATATTTTTGTCTCATAGTATTTAGGTTTATGTCACTAATTAGAGGTACATTTAATAACTGAAGAACTGACCACTCAGGTAGAAATGCTAATTCTTTTATTCAAAATTAATTCTATATTCCAAAGGGTTGGGACATTACATTATTCTTACTTATAGTAATTGCTATTAATATATTGTTTTATGCAGTAAAGTGTTTTGAAGCATAGTCTCAATATAGTCTCAAAAGCTTGGAACACTTTTATTTAAGGAGTAGTAATGGTGATAATAATGGTACACCCATTTTGCCAGTGAAATAATGAGGCATAGAAAAGTTAAAAAGTGTATTGAGATTCGTGTATTTTATAAGTCACAGAGAAAACTCAGTAACTCATATCTTTCTTACTAATTTCACCCTACCCTTGCTCATGTTTACCATGTATGAACGTGAGTAGGATTCCCAGAGGGGCAGCACTGGTAGGCATTCCTCATCTCAGGATAGCTGGCTAAAGTTTTGCTCAAGTAGCTCTAAATCGTTTTTCTTGCCATTAGACTAGGGCCACCACTGAAAACCAACTTGAAAACCTTAATGACTTTCAAAGTCATGGTCTTCCAAAGACCATGACTTTGCTTCACTATTTTTTTCCTGCAATTTTTACAATCATAGACTATGAGTTAGAATCTGAGCTCATATTATTTCATAGATTACACCAGATAATAAATGTCAACCACTCTTCACTCTGTTTTCATTCCCATGAAGCGTTTCTAACCACTATTCTTGCTATACCCTTATTCTAGCTCATCAGAGATAAATCACTACTAAATCCTTTCTTTCTCTAGATGATATGCTCATTTGAGAAAAACAAAATGATAATAGAAACAGACTTCAAGATTTTGCCTTCACACATGCCAATTAGTATATAAAAGTAGTTATAGCTTTGTCTCACTGTTTATTTTCAAAATAATAGTGTGGATTTTCAAAGTTATAATATAAACTTTTGCTCAAAGCATCATCAACCACCTAGCCATTTGAATGAATTATGCCTTTAGGAGCATATACCAATCATATGGAGGCCCATAATAAGGTGTCTCTTTCTATTTTTCTAATTACTCATTTTGTATTCACAAGGACATTTTAAAGGCCTCAGGTCATAGGAAACACAGGAGACTATTTCTTTATTGGTAAATGTGGTTTAGCATAATGTTTCACAACAGGTACTATAAAACTTGGCATTTCTTTATTTTTCCCATCTTTAATCTTTTCAGCGGGTCATTATCATTGATCAAAATCATTCAAGAGAATGAGATCAAAGTAGATATTTAGGTAGTTGCAGTAGGTGAGTATTTATGGTGTCACATTTTCTCCAATGCATAAAGCATTCTTTGAAGCAAATCCAAAGTTTATATCAACGCTAAGTGTTCAGAGATTGCAATAAAATTTTGGCTATTTGAACTCAGACTTCTTATACCCCTACTCATCTTGAAAGAACATAAACACATAAGAAGGGTCACACTAAGTTTAATTTTTTGGCACCTAGGAGCAATTAATATATCTAAAAGAATGGAAGACCCAAAGATTATATTTGATATAAGAAGGCAGCCAGATAATATATTATCTGATTGGCAGACAAGAACAACCTCATTTTCATATGAAAGCTAAGATGTGTAAGAGAAGCCACATTAAACAAAATATAACCAAACAAAAGTAAAAGTGTATAATGAAAACAGATCCACAGTAAAGAAGGATCCATTGGACCATGGTGGTTATGATGCACGTCAACACTAGTGACAATGAATAAGGAAGAGGCACAATAGGAAAAGCAGCATTTTTTTTTTTTTTTTTTGGACAGAGGGAGAGATAGAGAGAGGGCCAGATGAACAGGAAGGGAGAAAGATGAGAAGTATCAATTCTTTGTTGAGGCACCTTAGTTGTTCATTGATTGCTTTCTCATATGTGCCTGGGGAGGGGCTACAGGAGACTGAGTGACCCCCTGCTCAAGCCTGAAACGATGGACTCAAGCCAGTAACCTTGGACATCAAACTAGCAATCTTTGGGCTTAAGCCAGTGACCATGGAATCATGTATAGGATCCCATGCCCAAATCAGATGAGCTTGCGCTCAAGCCTACGACATCGAGGTTTCAAAGCTGGGTCCTCCACGTTCCAGTCTGATGCTGTATTCACGGTGCCACTGCTTGTTCAGGCTGGAAAAGCTGCTTTGCTTGTAGAAGAACACAGTAGTTCTGGACTCCAAAACTTGTGGAAAATGTAAATAGAGGTGATTGCCACTACCCAACAAGAAAATACAGTGTGTCCGTAAAGTCATGGTGCACTTTTGACCGGTGACCGGTCAAAAGTGCACCATGACTTTACGGACACACTGTAGAGCTGTAAGATACACTTATAGAATATTTCTGAGAACTGAACAATGGAAAGGGGGAAAGACAAACATAAACTAGTACTTCTAGACCCACATATACACTGCTCACAAAAATTAGGGGATATTTTATAGCTTCATATTTATTTTGAAATATCCCCTAATTTTTGTGAGCAATATAGTTTGTATGTTAAAAGTAGGCCAACCACTATGGTTAAACAGTCTGAGGGCAGCAAACGTCCGCAGTTCTGAGCACAGACCAGTTCCTCTCTACTATCCAGTCTTGTGCCAATAAAAATGACATTGATAGTGCCAGCTCTTTGTATACTGCAGCACAGCTATTAGTGACAATGATACAATCTTCTATCATCAAGAAAGTTTAAGTCATGTCATGTCTACTTATATAAAATTTGCAAGAAGATGTAACTCTTACAGAGATTTCCATGCCCCAGTTTGTACAAGTAACTTAAAGAACTATCTCAAAAATTAGAAAAGTTTCTTGTCCAGAAAGCATGTTGGGCAAAAGTAGGTTTATAGTTGTTCATATGACAAATAAAACAAAAATGAATAAATAATAATACAAAAATAAACTCTGAGTTTCCCGTGCTCACAACTGTAAATCTACTTTTACCCAATCCTGGGTTTTATCTCTTTAATATTTCCATATAACATAGTTTTTGTGACTAAGTGTGTATATTAATTAATTGATGACCTTTCATCCCAGTACAGAGTGAGGAATTCTCCCTCCTCTGAATCAGTCTGATGTCAAAAAGAGGACAACATATTTTACCTTTTTATTATATTCAGTGAAAGATCTGTCTGTTTCCACTCTGGCTCTGGTCTTTAGAGTTTATTACTCTGGCCACTTAGAAGGTATCTGCACAGAAAGTAGCTTCAGTGATGAGGGAACTGGGTAGGGATTGAAGCATCTTTTCACCTTAGTATGAAATGCAATCAGAAACCCTTTAAAACACAACTGCTAAAAAAACCAAAACAAATAAAACAAAAACACAACTGCTTAGACAGTTTTTAAATAAAATACTGATTCTATTTAAATATGCTACCTGCTCTGAGCTGCATGTCATCAAGGTTGTTGAATGTTATGCTGCTTGAAGAAGCCCCACAACAAACAAAATTTCATAACAGCCTTTTATTATTATTATTATTATTATTAAGAAGTGGGGAGTCAGAGAGACAAACTCTTGCGTGTGCCCTCTGGCCCACCCAGCAAACCCCCTACCCAGTGATGCTCTGCCCATCTGGGGCCATTGCTCCATTTCTTAGCAACCAATGTATTTTTAGTGCCTCAGGCAAGGCCATGGAGCCATCCTCAGTGCCCAGGGTCAACTTGCTCAAACCATGCAAGGCATGGCTGTGGGGGAGGAAGAGAGAGAGAGAGAAAGAAGGAAGAGGGTGAGAGGTAGAGAAGCAGATGTGCGCTTCTCCTGTGTGCCCCGACCGGGAATTGAATCCAGGACTTCCATTCACTGGACTAATGCTGTACCACTGAGCCAACTGGCCAGGGCCCATAACAATCTTTTGTTCCATAGCCACAGAGAGCTGGGATTCTTCCTGCTTTGGTTTGAACTTGGCTCTCATCTTGGCACTGAATCCCAATATGTAAGTTTTAACTAATAATGCCTATAAATTCATAATTAATGGCATTCTTATGATAAGCCAGCATACTTTCTTGTTCTAGAAAAATAGTCATTTCATAATTTAGATATATAGCCTAAAATGTTCATTCTATGTAAGATTTTGATTATTTAATCACTATCCAAAGCTAAACTTCGGTGTCCCTTGTTTCCCATAAGATAAACTATTGTGTTTTTACCTTGCCACTAATAGTTTTCTTTTTTTCACAGTAAATAAATCTTCCATATAGTTTAGAATAATATTTGGGACTTCTTAGTTAACAGTTTGTCAACAAACTAGACTTTGAGACTTGACATTTACTTTTTTTTAATTACTGTTTATAAAATATATTATTTCCTAACCAATAAAATTACTCTTTTATAAAAGGAAGAAAATAATATTTCTACAGACATGTAAGGTTGACCTGCTCTGCCATTCTCCAGTGACATGGTCACATAATTATAGTTCAGGAGAGCAAACTTCAGTTCACATATTGATGACTCACACTAGGAAAACCTATATTAAAGGCAGTTCTTCAAATGTATATTTTATAACCAAGAATCTTATGTTATTGAAGTGTTATATGAGGTACCTGCATTGTTTATGCTGACATCATTTTATAGGGGAAAAATACATTCTTTAAAAGAAACTAGAAATTCAGTAGGTTATGAATTCATATTCTAGGATTTTACTTATCTTAAATTCAGTGATATTATATCAAAATATTTTATTATCTACTAATGTATGTTTTTGTTTCTTCCAGATAAAGCAATGTAAATGATAAATTAATTGAACATAAAAATGTCTCTAATAGATTCCAGAATCTAAAACTTACTTATTTCATATTTGTGTATATGTATACATATGGTAGGAGATTATTTGCTGGTTTTTTAAAATGTTTTCACTTTTTTGGATTTAAGAATGCTAAAATTCTTCTTTAAGTCTTATCACACTGTATTGTTTGAATGAAAATAATTTTAATAAGCTATTTTAATATTATTACCTAGATCTTTATGCATAAAGTGAATTTTTTGCTTTATTACATTTACTACAAAAATAATGTCAGCTGTTTATCTATTAAAAATAAAAAGCATAGTAATAAAAGTAAAAGAAATATTGTATACAAAATCTGCTTTGAACAACAGAGGTTTAAGAATCTTTCTAATGTGTAAGCAAGAAAAAGACCAAAAGAGGGGATAAGAGTCAGAGATACTACAGAAAATATTTGATCATTGTATTCATTACCATAAATCAAAGACACTGTAATATTTGCCTTTATGTTTGGAAGAACAAGCTTTTTATTGACTGTCTTTCATAATTAATAGCATTTACTCTTTAAATCAAATTAGTCCACATCTCCTATTAAAGCCTTACTGTAGGATCATTTTTTAAAGCACAAAATGACCTTGACAAAAATGAAGGATCGATAATATGTTGATTAGGAGTCTTTGTGCTCTAATAGCAAATGTTTCCTTCTCCTTAGTTCCTGTTGCAACATTCAGAGGTCGTAGTTCATAACTATCTCCTGACAGTGATATTTTCTACGTGAAGAAAAAGTTGACCCCCACTGAGCAACACACTGATGGATTGACTTAGTCATATGTATGGATTTTTCTTAATACTTCTTTAATCAGCTCATATTTGGATTCAGATTGTGTTACAGGATATCCATCAATTGGTCAGGAAGAAGATAACAATGCGCTTTTGAAACTAGCATCCTCAGAATTTCTGAAGTTAGAGTTAATCAATGAGGGGCATGGGAGCCATGTTTTATTGCAAAAAGAAAAAGAAAGAAAAGCTTAATGTGACAGAGGTTTCAGAAATCAAAATATGAGCATTGATGGGCAAATGGATAGCACTGAGAAAGTGCACATATTACAGCAAGTGGTATAGGTGATAATGGTTGGATATGCGTTGATAAATTAAGCTAGAGAGGGTTGTACACACATCATTGAACTTGTCACAGAACATAAGAAAATTTTCTATAAAATGTGGTAATATTTATTACAGAGGAATCTTCTTTCTACACTAATTTGAGCAAGATAAAAACAAATTTTTAAGCAGCAGCACAACCAGTAAACAGAAACCATTAATGATATATATTCTTTATCAATAATATATGTGGACTAGCTGGTCTAAAATAAATCTAGTCAAAGAAAAAAAAAGTTTGCTTTGGCTAGCCATGGGGAATAAAGGACAAATGAGGTACAATTAAGCAGAGAACAATTTAGTATAATTCTAATAGCAAGGTCTTTAATGATGCTTTGGTGCAGATGAATTTGATTTAGAAATATCTCCCAAGTTAAGTTGTGGAAACCCATCTCTTCAGTCACTTAAATTTGGACAGGCCAAAGTTATTATGCTGAATGAGAAAATTGGAATCTTGGAAAGGGACTAAATGACCTAATTGATCTTCTTTGCCATCACTGATTTTTAGATACTACTATGAATTAAATGAAAAAGGTCAATTTTTTGCTACTTAAGTTGAAAGAAATGAACTGAACTTACACAAGTACTTACTTTTTTTTTATACAGCATACTGCTGTGTCTCTTTTTGCCTGTGTCATCTGACACATATTGTTCTTGGTCATATGCTCTAAAGTGGTGTTCAAAGTCTTCGCATTGAAATCAGAGAATGCTTACAGTTTCTTATCCTGACTTAGAAACAAGTATGTCATTGCAAACTATAAAAACATTAATTATCTTTGGCTGCTCCATAAACAACTGGTGAACCAATAAGATAGTGAAATAAATAAATAGGGGAAGGAATAAAAGAAAAGGGACCAAAGATGTTGCAGTGGCTGAATTAGCAATGTAGATCTTCTATGACCTTTAGAAATTAATGCAGTAACCTGGAAAAGGTTGGCAGAAGGGGAGCAAACTTTTTCTGAAAAGGCCAAAGAGTAAATATTTAGGTTTGCTGGCCAAGATGCAAAAGTGCGGATATTAAATAAATTATTACATAATAAGAAAACAAATTTCCATGCATAATATTAATTGGGCACTTATTTTTATAATAGATGTTTATTAATAAGAAGATGGATTACAATTTTGAGAATCATTTTGCTCAATTGGGATTCAAAGTTGGTGTTCCCTGTTATTAAATCAGTTGTAAATGTACAGGCTGTAGGAAAACAGGCTGTTTTGCACCTATAAGCCACTGTTTGTCTATTCTTTTCCTAACATCCTTTGACCTAGGATAGAGCAATTTTTATAGAAGTTTTGTGTCCTCTTTGGGAGAATATAGGGAAAGTTATTTTTGTTTTATACATTAAAGGTTCTCTAATCTGTAAAATGGGGTTGATCACATACCCTTGAATTTTTATTCTATTTATTGTAATTGTGTATCAGAACCACTTTTGCCAAGGGGATTTGGAACTCGCAATAGGATTTGAACCAGAATCATTTATTTGCAACCACTGTCCACTCGCTGAGTGCAGGTAACAGCATCAAGTTTGCTTCCCTCTGTGATTTCACTCTGACACTGCTTCTCAATGCCCTCAGGAGACCTTAGTGATCACTGATAATAGTCTAAGCTTCTGCTGCAGAAACAAAGGAATGATGTCATTTTATATTCATATACATTTGTTTACTTATTAATGAATTTACACATTCTTCCAATAATCATGTTGTAAAGGTGTGCTATGGTCCATTCACTGGTAATTATTAGGATTTAGAAATATGTAATGAATGTTTTGCTTAGACAGATGATCATAGCATAATATAAACTGGGTAGCAAAGTAAACTAGACTCTTGCTAACTTTTTTTTAGCAATGTTCTAGAAGTACGATTCCCAGACAAAGGTTTTAATCTTATCATCTTAAAAGGTTTTGAGTGGCAAATTCAACTCTATTGATATAACAGTATTCTCTATATAAATTAATTTTTTTTCAATACTAGAATACAAATAAAGAAAATAAAAAATAGAACTTTTACATGCATTAAAATTTCCAAGTCAGGCAAGTCAAAAGTATTGGGTAAATTCATGAATTTATATTTTTAGGAGTTATTGCTCTTATGTATGTACACTTTCAAACAAGTCGAGTAAAACTTTAATGAAACAAAGATATTCTGATATAATCAAAGATAAAAGTCAACTCATTTTATAAATAAGTTCACTTATTTCTCTGTGATTCTCTTTTAAAATATTAGTCAAGTCTAATAATGTATGTTTGTTATTTAATGTTACAAGGAAATTCTCAGTTAACATTTTGTAATCATTACTAAAGAATTAGAAATATAAACTTCAGGTGTCCATATGTCATATTTGAAAAACTAAAACAGTTCTCTTGTATTATCTTTTATGTTACCTTGTTCTGTACTCCCTAGAACCTCAGGTAAGATGAAGACAGCGGGGTCTGGGATAGAGAGATGGTCTTGGGTTGCACATGCCAGGGTCTGACTCAGTCAGGTTCTGACCATAGACTTACTCAAAATGCAGCAAAAAACAAAACATAGAAAGCTATAAATTCCCACATAATTAATATTAATTGAATTCTTAAAAATAAATTAATGTGATATTTTTACTAAATTTGTTATTTTTATCACAAAATTACTTCTATGAACAGAGATAATAAATTATCAAAATGAGTATACCCTGTTTTTTGTTTGTTTTTGTTGGGTTTTTTTACAGAGACAGAGAGAAAGTCAGAGGGATAGATAGGGACAGACAGACAGGAACGGAGAGAGATGAGAAGCATCAATCATCAGTTTTTCGTTGCGACGCCTTAGTAGTTCATTGATTGCTTTCTCATATATGCCTTGACCGTGGGCCTTCAGCAGACCGAGTAACCTCTTGCTCAAGCAAGCGACCTTGGGTCCAAGCTGGTGAGCTTTGCTCAAGCCAGATGAGCCAGTGCTCAAGCTGGCAACCTCAGGGTCTCGAACCTGGGTCTTCCGCATCCCAGTCCAACGCTCTATCCACTGCGCCACCGTCTGGTCAGGCTGTTTTATTATTATTTTTTATTTAAATTTTCCCAATGAGCCTGACCTGTGGTGGTGCAGTGGATAAAGCGTCGACCTGGGAACACTGAGGTCGCCAGTTCAAAACCCTGCACTGGTCTGGTCAAGGCACATATGGGAGATGAGGCTTCCAGCTCCTCCCCCCTTTCTCTCTTTCTCTCTCTCTCTCACTCTGTGTCTCCTCTCTAAAATGAATAAAATAAAAATAAAAAATTAAAAAAATTTTTTCCCAATGAAAAATTTCTAAAGAATTAAATTTTTCTCTAACTTAATATGTAAATTATTTAAAGCTGAAACAAGCTTTTCAGAAATTGAAGAGTTGAGTCTTTCAAGAAATAAACAGCATTTCTCCCTAGAACAAGTCATTTTACCTATTCTAATCAGTTAATTAAATCACTTTCTTTCATAAATTAGTATATTTTGCATACATGTATATATTTCATCTTTTAAATTTTGTTCTGGTATATTAATTATATTTCTTCGCCTTTTAAATGTTGTTAAAATATTTTTTAAATGAAATTGTAATAAAAGATCTCTGAATGAAATGTAGATCAAGTTATAATGAGATTCTTGGGACTCTTGGATACATGAAAAATAATCTCAAATTTATTCCATTTCATGTTATTGTGGTTGTCATTTTGTTGAAGAAATGTCTTCTAGTGCTCTATAAATATCTATACTTAAAAGTTTCAAATGACATAACTCATTTCTTTCTTTATGGATTTTATCAAGAAATCAATAATATGACATAAGAATTAAGTGTATAAAACAGTTGAAGGATAAATTATTCCGTCATTATAACTTCCTCATATTAAGCCTGAAAACATGCTATTACAAAAGAATAGCAGTTCATCAAGTTGAAAAGGCAAGTAAAAATCAATTCCTTCAAGGAATTAGCTTTTTTCCTGAGATTCTGTGCTTCGAAGATTCTCAAGAACATTATTACCATGTTATTATAGAAAAGTATTATAGTGAAATTAATAAGAGTATGAGTTTCCATAAGCTGACATGGAGCCAGGAAACCATTTTGGTTTGTGGCAGAAGAAGAGATGAGTTTTTACTTCTTGGAATCACACCTGTATTTAAATAGAAATATTAGAGGATGATTCGTAGGAATAAAGATTCTGTAGCATATAGCTTTATCATATCATAGTTTACTGAGGAATGGGTAAAGAGCATTAACCATCTTGAAACAACAGTGATACAGGCTTCCTCAGACTTAAGTTTCTCCCTGGCCCCTCGCTTAGGGTTTTTAGGTTCTTTGCCAACCAGTCTAACTTTGAGCTATAACGTCCACCTCACTATTTGGAAGTGTTTCACTAGAGAGGGGGTTGAATGGAATGCCCTCATCCTTTGACTTTAACAAGGGATGTTGATGGATGTGGTCCATTTAAATGCACAACAGAGGGCTGAACTGTATAACGAACTTATTATTCCTCTCAGAGGATTATCCGTTAGTCCCAAAGGAGTGCAGTAAGCCAGAGCGAATCCATATCTACTGGCTAAACAATAGCCAGGAGGCTGACTCGAAATATTGATTTACTTTCTAGGCCATTTAGACCTTTAATGGCAGAGAAAAGCCGAAGTGCTGTTTACTTTTCTGCCAGAATCGACCAAACAACCAGTCCATTTTTTACAGGTTTTTGATTGATTTCGCTTAGAGGAATTAGAGGTGATTTATTTTTAAGCTGAAAGCAACTCGTAAATATCTTCAACTGTACAGGTTCCCTGAGAGGAAATGTTAAGTGGAAATACTTATTGAGAGAGACTTTGCTGCAAATCAATGGGAATAGGTATCATGGCTCACTCTGAGCAGTCAGATGTCAGACACCTTTCCAGAGCCCTGTCAGGACTATAATCTCATCCCTTCAGCTCCTCTCCTTTTGAAAGCTCTCAAGTTCACCAAGCTTGAATAAATTTCATCGCCTGACTGAATTTCTGCCAGATGCACCCTGCTGACTTTCAAAGGGTCCTAAGATGGGACAACATAATGGTGTGCAAGGCTCATATGGAGCATTTTCGATATTTGATGGGTGAAAACAGTAATTTATCACACAAGTGGCAATTTTCCACGATCCCTCAATCCCACACACAGAAAATGGGAGACTCCAACAAACAGATGAAGCTGACACACAAAGGGGAGCTCATCCCCAATTCTACCATGTTTCTCTGACTTTTAAAAAGACATCAAATCTTAAATCAGTAGGAATATTGAAAGAGATGCTTCAACAATCACAACAGAAAATGATTTGTGATTTACTGTTCAAGCTGGCAAGGTGTGAGGAGTCTAATGAGAGGGCAGTTAGTGTTTTTAATGGTCTTTTGGAAGAGTGCTTGTCTTTATGCTTAGAAGGAGTTAAGGCAGGGGTGAAGGACAGCACTTGAAATTCTATATGAAAGCTCTCTGTTCTGTGTTGGCAGGAGAGGGACAAGGGAGGTCAAGAAGCTTCTGATTTCATCCCTGTGTCTTTTCTCAGTTGTCATCACCACATCCATGTCTTGTAAATTTTTTGAAATGGTGCTGTTTAAGAAAGTGGTCACTGTGTTTTGTTTTATCTTTTTCCTCTATCTTAATAAATACTACTGAGTAAATTTTTAAAAAGCATAATACCAGTGAAAAAGTTGAAACTTTGCATTCATCCACCTTTTTATTCTTACAATTTTCAAAGATATACAGTTATCTTCCTTTTATAATATTTTATCTTCCTGACAATAAAACCAAGTAACATCTTGTAAAAAAAAACCCTTCAATAATACATAAAATTTTAAATAGTAAAAAAGATCACCCATACACCCTTCAGTCTAGAATTAACACTGTTATCTTTATAGTCTTTTTGTCTTTTAAAAAACTTTTGCTCAAGTATTTATGTAAATTTGCTTAATATTGAAAACTATCAGAATAATTACATATCCCTTTACTTAACATTTCAGAAGTGTTTTTGCATAATCTTCAAAAGAAAATTTTCCTTCAGAATGTGGTTCCAATGTTTCTTAGCAGTAAGAGCTTAAAAATGACACTTGTCCAACTGACAATGCTAATATGTGAAATGGGAATAATACTAGATAGAGCACCTTGCTCATGTGATTTTTTTGAGAGGTCAAAAGTGTTAAAAAGGAAAGTAAAAGGCATGATGGTCAATCATTTGAGGTTGTAGCTGAAAAACTCTTTTTCATGAGTCTTTTATATATTTTACTATCACACTATAAAATTTACCTTGCTGTCTGCTTTCTGCTATGTACTAATTGTCCTCAGAGGAACCAAAGAATAGATAAAGGGTCATATTAAATAGACCCTTTACAACTTAATATTATTTTAAAAATAATGAATGTAAAAATTAATTAATGTTAATAATCCTTTTGGTTTATTTCCCCCACCTCTTTGGTCCTTTATTTTTCTCATCAAAGTATTTGATCATTTAGAAGGGGCCACGCCTACTACGGAGACACTGTATATGTATGTGCTGATCAGCTTGAAAGGCCACGTTTGCTGGAGTTCACCAGGGGGCAGCTAGCCACTGCTTTGCTGTAATTACTGTAGAACAAGGGCAGCGGTAATTTATGGGCTGACAATTTACACTCTCTTTCTCACTTATCTCTTACTTCTCACTATAATCTGTGCAACTGTTTCAGCAACTGGCACATGGCTATGTCACGGTTCCTGTGGCCCAAAAGAAAAAGAAATTACCTTATCACCACAAAGGTATCTTGATGAATGAGGTAGCTTAATTAGAAGGGGACAAGACTTGATACAAAGTCACGTGTTAGGGCAAAAGTCATAGCCTCTATTCCTGACGTATAGAGGTGTAAGACAACTCATTTTTCCTTTCATCCCTGGAATTTAAGTGGAGCTCCTTGTCAGGAACAAGTATGAAGATCAAAGAATTTAAAAAAATAATCATTTCTGAGTGAAATAGATCAGTGAAGAAAACAACAGCTGTTACCATGAAGCTGAACGGATTGGAAACTGCCAGCTTAGAACAATGATTGTGAATGCAGTTCTGCATCATGACATTGGAAGCTTCCAGGCCCAAAGCACGAGTGCAGAGCAGCACGTCCCACATGCCGTGTGGAGCTGTCATTGTGAGATAAATGAATAGTTACCCTTTTCTAACAACTTCCAGTAAGTCCCACAACCCTCACTCTTGACAATTCACATTCAATATCACATTTGCAAGGCTCTGTGAGGTGTTATGTTGTAGATTTCCCTAACCTCTTCCTGAAACTGTTTTCTTCAATTTGAGTGAAGACAATCTACAATAGTAATAGCAGTAACTGAAACTTTGTCCTCAATAAAAATCACATTTTATATTATGAAATATTGTTTATATTCATTACTATTTTAAAATTATGGTAGTTATCAGATATACTACTAGATACTTTTATTTAAGGAGTTAATAAAGAAATACTTACATAAATATGGCAGAAATTTATTTATATTTTGATAACTGTACTTTAGAAATATTCATTTCCCCATGAAACCCTATGCATTTTGTTTTATCTATTATAATAGTGTTATTCTGAGAAGGGATCTATGACGATGCACAAGTAGTGGTTTATAAACCCTTGCTATGAACAAGCTCATTTAACTCTGTCCAACCTAGTAATCTTCAAACTTCCTTATTTAGGAATCCTTTTATTTTTCCTACTGATGATCGTGTTTGAATAAGTCATCTAGGGAAAACAGTTTAGAATACTCTGGCATCATCTTTGCTTCACGGACCTACTGCACTTACCTTCAAACTCTGTTTCTAGGCAGGTGCCTCAACAGGATGGGTCAACATGCCCAGAGTTCACAGGTTTCTTCGCCACCAGACTTCCCAGAACCATTAATATCCTCGTGCATGGTGAACTTCAAAGGTGGCAGCATCATAAGTGTCCTTCCTCCAGTTCTTTTGTCCGTGGGGTCCTTTTCTCTTTCAGAACAGAACTGGGAAGGTAGCACTGCGCATGACACATATGTGTGATATATTGTGTCAGTCCATTTTAAGTGATTGATGGGAAACTTTGAGCTACTACGTAAGTGCAGGTAAAAATCATATATTTGTTGAGAGAAAAAATGAGGGAATACGGCAACGCTTCTACCGCTGATATAGAATACCATGAGACCCTTTCCTTTTGAGAAAAGTGATTAGTTATTGGCGGCTATCTGTTTAGTCCTGGAGATTTCTCATTTGTCATTGGTTTTCTCAACCTTAGCACTATTGACATTGAAATCCAGAGAGTTCTTTATGAAGGGCAGCTGTCCCGTGCATTGTAGGATGCTTAGCAGCCCTTCTGACCTGTCCCTACTACACAGCAGTAGCGACTGCCTCCCCCCCCCGCCGCCACCTGCCTGAGTTGAAACAACAAAGAAATGTCTCCAGATGTTTCTGAATGTGCCCTGGCAGGCAAAGTGGCCCCTACTTGAGCACCGCTGGAGTAAATGTTTAGGTTATAAAAGAAAGAAATTTGCCTGACCTGTGGTGGTGCAGTGGATAAAGCATCGACCTGGGAACACTGAGGTCGCCAGTTCAAAACCCTGCACTGGTCTGGTCAAGGCACATATGGGAGTTGATGCTTCCAGCTCCTCCCCCCTTTCTTTCTCTCTCTCTCTCTCTCTCTCTCTCCTCTCTAAAATGAATAAAATTAAAAGAAATATATGAAAGAAATTTGCCATTCTCTAGGAATAAGTCAGTGTCTCGGTAAAAACTGATTAATCTGCTATACAATTACATACTATAACTATAAAAGCAGATTTTCAGGAAAGTTCTATAAGCCCTTAATTTAAGGGAAATTCAATATGTCTTGTGTTTTGTTATGCCTTATGGCAAGGATCAGAAAATGTTTTCTACACTATATGAATCCAAATAGTAAATATTTTAGGCTTTGACACAGCTACTTGCTTCCATCATTATTGATTGAAAGCAGCCACTGGCAATATGTAGACATTTGAGAGTGGCTGTGTTTCAATAAAACTTTATTGACACAAAAACATGGCAAACCAAATTTGGCCAGCAATCTGTATTTGCCAGCTCCTGCCTGAAATATTATTTATTAATTTTAGGTCTAGAAAAAGGAAAGATGCTCTCTAAGAAAATGTTATTTCATGTATTTTATATAATATAAATAATCCATAAACTATACTAATCTTCAAAATTGGAATTTTCTCTTACCAAAAAGTTTGTTTACATAAATTAATGAATCAACTTAGCCTGTTTTTCACAGATTTGTTAACATTTTGGTGTCTCATGCTTGAATTTAAGGTGGAAATGACTAAGTGGATTGTTCTATAAATGCTAGGTAGTGCATCCCTTATCTTTAAAAGCCACTCAGTCCATGATCAGTGATGACCAAAGACAGAGACAGAGTGCAGTCAACCTTGGTTCTTCTAAACAATCTCAATGCTTTATTACAACACCAGTGGGAACACCAATTCAGATGTTCTATACCAACAGGCTATGTTAAATGATATCATTGCATAGCCATACTCCCCTTTCCCTAGGTTTTAGACTCCCAGTATAATTCAGGGTGCTAATGAATTCAGCTAAAAGGCGACACTTTCCAGACTCTTGCAGTTTCATGTGGCTGTGTGACAGTGTGGCCTAAGAAACCTATACAAAAGTGGCCTGTGGTACATCTGAGAAGGGTGCTTGAAAGCGTTGACTCAGAAAATGGCCCTCCTTTTGCTTAGCTTTGCTTCTTATTCTATTTGCCTGGTACATTAATACAAGGGCTGAAGCTACACAAGCCGTTTTGAACTAGGAGCAGAAAAACCACGCAGTGAGTATAGCAGAGCAGAAGGATGGGCATCTGGGTCCTTGATACCCTGAGAAGCCAAGACATAGGGCGGCATGTCTCTTGATGACTTCTAAATGCAAAAATGAGTGAAAGCCTGTCTTCTTTTTGCTACTGTGGTTTTGGATTTTATGTTCTGTGCTGTGAAATCTAATGATAATTTATTAGAGTTGTTAGAAATCTGAAAAGAACTTTAATATTCCTTTGATGATCATATGAAGCCCTAACTTCCTAAGTGTTGCATCAGGAACTGGTGCACCTCAGGAACAGCCCAGGCATCAGTCCCAAAAGGAAAGAGGTGGGAGACAAGAAAGGATGTTCAGGGACCCTGTGTTCTCCTCAGCTGTTCTTCTCTAAGAGTGAGTCGAGCCATTAAAATAAGAAACTATTACAGGGGGGAAAATGTTCCCGTTGAATCCTATTGGATGTTCACTTCCTGGATGCCAAGGAGAAGGATTCCTTTGGCATTCCTGAAATTGTGTGTTATTAAAAGATGAATCTATTAGAAAGGTCACTCTTTCTACTCTTGTAATTTCCATATCTTGATATCTAAAATATTTATATGATTTGTTTTTCTACCTAAAAGGGTTGTTATCCAAATTAAATAAAATAGTACATGCAAAGTTTTTTAAACAGTATCTGACATAGAAACCCCTCAGTCAGTCCTAGTCATGCAGTAATGATCCTCAGGGCTGACCCTGAAGTTTTCAAGACCTGGAGCAAAAGTATCAGTGGAGGTCCTCATTCTATATCCATAAACATTTAAAGGTTTTAAATCAATCTCTCTAACTTGCTTGTTGATGTTCAATTAAATAGGCTCAATCTGATAACTGGCACAACAACATAGAAGGCCAAGTTCCGACTCTTTGCAGTTGCTCAAGTGAGATGTCAGCAGAGGGAATTAGCCTGGGGCCCCAGCTCTCAGTAATGGGCCTTTGTACCTCCTAGGGAGGATTTCCCTTTTACCCACAGGACACTGCCGTCTGCAAAGATCTCCTGCCCTCCAGCCTCAGGACTGCCTAGGCTCTAGAAATGGGCATGGGTACATTTGGGCAGAGATTAAAAGAGGAAATATTGTATTAAAATCCATTGTTTTAAACCAACTGAAGTCATCAAATAGCCAGATACTTGACATTCATCATAGCCCCCACCCCCTTTTCCTATTTCTCTGAATCATCAAATTTGTCAAGTATAGGCAAGAAACAGGAAGTGGGAGGGAGGGCGGGGGATAACTCCATGATTTCTTCAAGGCGCCTGATGATAGATTTTATCATAGAATTTCTTCTGGCTGGTGTGTGGGGACTGGAAAGTTGGTTCAACAAAGATGATTTTGTACATAGTTGCAGATGATGAAGGAAAGGGGTGCTCTTATTTAAAGAGGGTTTCAAAACAAGCACTTGCAGAAATCAGCATAATGAGACAAGAAAATGAACCCAGAGAAATGAATTTTATTTATAAATAACAAGTTTAGAAAATGAAGCAATCTTATGTAATGGGATTAAATCTTAAAATGTATATGTGACATAATTGTCTAAAATACTCAAAAAAATGTTGGTAAAAATTGATTTTAAAAATTAATTTTTTCCCCCAGATGACATTTTCTGAAATCTTATTATGATTTATTTTTAATCAAAATTTTATATCCTTTCAAATCAGTTTTGCTAAAACCACCAAAATGTGTAAATATTTATAACAGACAAGAGCAAAAATAGATTATTTTCTTTCCCCTTCTTAATACAGTTTGCATAATCATCTAGGAAAAAGGAAGTCATAAGAAAATAAAAAGGTAAATGCTCTCAAGTATGCAATTTATTTCAAATAATAGATTTTTTTCTCTTTGAGATTAATTTTTAGTATATTTCCTATCGCTGCACTCACCTTAAGCTATGAGTGTTTTATAACAACACGGGTTGAAGGTGTGGGGACGTAGAACAGGGTGAAGGGGAATAAGTGGTGTTGGAAGGAGATCTTGGATACTTATTGGATAATTTGATGCCCTTTACAAAGACTGATAATATCATTCTGTAGCATGTATTTGACTTTGAATTGCCAGAGATTTCCCTCTATGACTGACTAATTTTTAAATAAAAATTATATTTTGGAATAATTTTAAATTTACAGAAAGGTTACAAGAATGGCAGAGAGAATTTCTATATACCTTTTCCACATTTCCCCCTAATGTTAATCTCTTACATAATCAAGATATATTTGTCAAACTGAGAAGTGAGCATTCCAAATAAAGAAATTAACATTATTTTATTTTTGACTATTTATATGGGCAAATGAATTAGAATATCATCTTCACTGTCCATAGACTGAATCTCCAAAGAGAATCAGTGTTCATAAAGAGGCAAGCTTCAGAAATAGTGGGGAGGTAAAGGAATCTCATGAGTCTAGAATTAAATTTATTTGCCTTCTGTTATTTTCTGCTCCCAATGGAAACCTTTCTCCTGTGCAGCCTTACAATATACACTGTTTTTGGCTGGGCCATCCTGAGTGAAGTCTAAACTATCTAAAGAATGTCTAATTGAGTAACTCTGGGATGCTTGACTACACTGTGGGATCACCGGGAGCACTTAGAAGGCTTTGCAGGTCAAGACTTTCCCATTCTAGAAAAACCCTTATGAACGGAAAAGACAAAAATTTTAGGCATCATCAAAGGAGCACTCTGAGTAAGGGACAGTATTATACTGCCTACAAAGCCACTTTAGAGGAAAAAATCCCAAGCCCCTGGCTGTGAACAATTCTGCACATAGCCCAGAGGAGCTCAACACCTCCTTTGCTCACCCCCAGGGTACTGGGAGCTGTCTCTGGCAAGAATTCCTGGAGGGTACCAGGCATCCAGGAGAAAAGGCCCCGCCAAGGCAAGGTCCATGATTACTGATGGGAGGCAGGGTGCTTTACTGTTATCATAAATAACCACAAGCCCTGGCTGGGTATGTTGTTTTCTTGTACACTGTTTTAATACATACCTTGAGGCTGCATTTGTTACTGAGTTTTAAGTACATATTGCCAGTTTTTACTAAAATGACTGAAGTGCTTTCATACCTGTCCTAGAAAAATAAGAATGTTCACTGGGGAGTTTTAAAATAGAAGATGAAAGCATGGCCTTCAAGAAAAGAAAGTCCATGCTTTAAATCATAAAGGAAATCAAGAAAGTTTAACAAGACTACCATAAATGCGATTTTTCATTTTTCATTTTAAATTAAATCATGGGAATAAAATAATTTTCTTTTTTTTCTTTCTCTCTTAAGAGCTTAGTACATTATAATAGCTATGACATTGAGTGATTGCTAAATTAATGAAGCCATTGTTAGAGTTCTCTGCAAGTTTAGAGATAGATTTATAAAAGGTACATTTGGCTGGCTGGCTGCTCAGCCCTATTTTTATCTCTTTTAGTTTTGAAACAACCTAATCAGGAAACAATTCTGCGCAGTGGGTCAAAAGACGAAATCCATTGGGACAGAACTCAGAATATGATGACACAAAGTAAGGTTTTGAAAGTTCAGACCCCCCGAGTCTATAACCTGGATGCTGTATCATCATTACTTGAACCTGCAAAACATGCTTTCTCAATATTGGAGTAATGCAAAGGCCTCATGAGGCCTTGTGCCATGGGTCTCCTGGAAAATTTCCCCATGACTTTGGGGGCTAAGATGGACCCTAAACTCTTACTCCATCTGCAAAATTTCTCTTCCAAATTCAGTCTTTTTTAAAAAGCCCACTTGTGCTTCAAGAACAAAATTACAATTAGAATGTTTCATCAATCTTTCGCCAGTCTCCCTGCGTGAAAATAAACTTAGTACTCCTTACTCACCATAGAAATTAGTTAGCACAAAGTGTTCATAAAGTGGTTTTAAAAAAGTTTAGTATTTAAATAAGCAACATTTGTGTCTCTCAAGCAACAGGGCATGGTGGTGGGGATCAAGTTTTTATAGGCTTTTATAATTCTATTCCCTAAAGTTTAGAGCATTGTAACAATGGTGTTCTTAATTTGTGAATCATTCAATGTCATCTCTGCTATAAAGTACTGTACTTTTAATGGGCTTAGGGAGAGAGAAAAATGATTCTATGATTTAATTTAGAATGAAAAATTGCATAGTTAGTAACTCTGCTAATTTTTTTTTGGACAGGTTTTTGTAAAATCTTCATTTTGTGTAAGGTTATTTTTGTGATGAGAGTATGCATGTTTTTATAATCTTTATGACAAGAATGATAGAAAGTATTTAAAATATTGTATGACAGATTAGGTTACTTATGAAATTAAAGAGAGTTTGGAGAAATGTACAAGGTTACTGTGGTGGCTTACAGCAGTTGACGTTGAAGAATCCTTTCCCCTGCTATTCACGCTAGCACACACACGTATCAAGGAGCCAACTGGTAGAGAGGGGGAGGTTTTGAGAAGGATTTCCCTGGAGGGAGACACGCTGCAGGTGCACTTTATCCCAGCTATTGGGGGCAGACCCTGCTAACACCACCCAACCCAGAGTGGGAAAAGAGGTTTAAGCAGCTCACTTTGAGATCTTAAGATGTGTCCGCTGCTTTTAGGACATCATGTATGAGTCACATATGGACAATAAAGGGCATGAAGCTGACTGAATGGGGCTATTGACAGCAGAGCAGGGGACGGCAATTTGGGGAAACATTGTGTTCTCTGAGTTTACATCATGAGGACTAGCCTTGTGAGACATGGAAGCACAACAGGGAGTAGGGAAGACTATAATCTGCTTGAGCCTTTTTTAGATCCTTTAGAGGACAAAGTGGCCTCAACAAAAAGCAATGGAAGTTAGATTGGTAGCCATTTAGGGGGTGTGTAGATCAAATGGGATTAGCTGGGATGGCAGTGCACTTGACCATGCCAGGAGACTATATGAAAGATCTCCATATGGTGATAAAGGGTGGAAGACAGCGTAGGATGGAATCTCTGAAGAATAAAAGTAGTAAATTTTTAATATAAGACAAAACTAAAAAGCACTAGTGGAACTTTTCCACCATGCTACAAATCAATAAGATCTTATTCTCTTAACCTTTTCTCCAACCCTATGGTCCAAACTGGAAAAGTAAGAGACCATGGATGAAGCAGGAAGAGAAGTCCTTGGTGGGATATGAATCAAGAATTTGCCCTTTTCTCCCTATTCTTAGCATACATGTTCTTCTTGCAACAGCTATTAGGTAGGGTAGAAAATAAATTTCAACATTAAATTAGTTTAGGAGTTTTGATGAAACTAGCATTTTAATTAATGAACTGAAACTTTATTTTGAGCAAAGGACTGATGAACTACAGTGTGTCTTTAAGTCAGGTGCACTTTTCACCGTGTGACCGGTCAAAAGTGCACCATGACTTTATGGGTACACTGTATTTATAATAAATTTAAAGAAAAATTTGAAATATTGTTTACTTTGTGATAACACTAGTTCAGACAAAAATAATTTGATATAACAGTTATTGTTTCACAAATTGAAACAAATAAAAATATGGTGCCTTTTTGGAGAATATTTTGAGAATAAAGCAACAATGTTTAAAAATTAGAGCATGATTTGGACATAATATGAAGTGTTATGCCCAAGTAGCAAACAACCCAAAATAAGAGAGACTGAAAATTACAAAAGATTGTTTTTCATCATGTTACAAGTTTTTTTTTACAAGCCCAGGGATGTTTTATTTACTCTATTTAGTCATAGATCTAAGTTGTTTAGCAAAGCCATGTACTTGAACCTTGCCCATTAATGTGCAAGGAGGCTAATTCCAACAACTGTCTTTGGCAAGTGTGTTCCATTCTGAAATGACCCATCTTATGTTTGTTAGTATTTCATTGGTTAAAAGTAGTCACATGACCCCATTTTACCATAAATGGGCCAGGAGTTGTAATACCACTTCCAAAAGAGTGAAAGTGAAAATATTTGTTCAATTGTGTTGATGCAATGATCAAAGCAAGCGATGATAATGACTTGAATTAAAGTAGTAGAAATATAAATGGACCAAACTAAACAGGAAGATTTGAATGATATACTTGAATAAATTCTTCTAGAGCCATAATTATAAAAAAATATATATTTTCTACCATGACCAGGTGGCTCCATGGATAAAGCATCATCAATGTCATGGGTTCGATCTCCTGATTAAGGCACATACTAAGAGGCAACCAATAAGTGCACAACTAAGTGAAACAAGTTGATGCTTTTCTCTTTCTCTCTTTCTCTCCCTCCCTCCTTGCCCCCCAAAATGGGAAAATTTTAAATATATATGTATATATTTACCATTTATGTTTTCTAAGAAAGTACATGAGCATTTAAAACAATGTGACTATATAAAGTAATATATTAATAAATACAAACATGATTTATATTTGATACATGCTAATTTTTCTAGGAATGCTCTAGAAAATCATCATGATCTTTAATTCTTCCTATTACACACATATTTCTCATAATGCTAAATGTATCACAAAAGAAGCAGAAGTCAAGTCATAAGGACGCAATTAGGACTGCAATACTTTGCCATGTGTTATTTTTTTTAATCATTTGCTACTTGTTACCAGAAGTTCTGATGTACTTACACTACATGCCATAGCACCAACTCTATGTTCCTGTACATTTTGTTTTTAAAGGTTTTCTGTTATTGTTAACATAATAAGTGATATCAATATAAAAGTATATTCCTTTGTAGAGGAAATCTTTTGAAAATATTTAGGACCCTGGCCTGTTGATTCAGAGGTAGAGCATCGGCCCTGCCTGTAGAAGACCTACCCATCAGCTTCTCCACCCTTCCCCCTCTCCTTCCACTGTCTGTCTGTCTCTCTCTCTCTTTCTCTCTTCCTCTCCAGCAACCAAGGCTCCATTTGAGCAAAGTTGGCCCCTCGGGGCTGAGGATGGGTCCATGGCCTCCGCCTCAGGCACTAGAAGGGCTCCAGCCACAAGGGAACAATGCCCCAGAGGAACTGAGCATCGCCCCCTGGTGGGCATGAGGGGTGGATCCCTATCGGGGAGTCTGTCTGCCTCCCCCGCTCTCACTTCGGAAAAATACAAAAAATAAAGAAATAAGTTCAAAACATATTTATCTTTCACTAGCACCTATCTCTAATAAAATTTATTATTGTAAAAATATGCCTAATTACAATTGTAGATATTGTAAAATCTCTTTTTAGCCCCTATTATTTGTTAAATTGTGAATAGATAAGTAGTTGGCTTCAGGGACAATAATTTGTGTTATGAAATATATGTTAGTTTCTTGCTCTGTATTAAGATAAACCAGAGGGGTGATAAAACGATAAAACAGTAAAGGAAAAATAATACATTATAGAATATATATATATATATATATATATATATATATATATATATATATATATATATATATAATCTCCACACAAATACTCCTCTCCCTAACAGAAAATTAGGTGAATAAGCCAAATTCTTATATTTTGAGTATATAGCAATGTAAATTTGCAGAGACAGGAATATGAGCTGAGGATTAAAATTCACTCATAAAATGTAATCAGCTCTAATTTTATGAATTATTGTTAGAATAGCAAGCAGTACATGATTACAGCTCTATCATGTCCTCAAATATCTTATCAATAGTAAAATGTGTCTGTCTTCTCAATTTTAAATAAAATTATTTCATATCATGTGGATTTTATGTGGATATATGAAAGCAATTTAAAAATTATATTTGTGAATTAATATAATAAATGTTGGTGCCAAATAACTTTAAATAAGAACTCCAAACTCATTAGCATTTGAAATCTGTCGTTTATGCGTATCACCTAAGATTTTTGTTAATTATCAAATTTGCAAATGCTGTCATAGTCATGAATTTTAACCTGGATCTACATTGTTCTGGGAACTATCAATAGATTGTAAGAAGAGTCTAAAACCTTTGAAATTTTAAGCTTAATCTTTTAGATATATATTATGTATATATTTGAGGAAAGATGGTTCATGACTCTCATCAAATTCTCAATGTATCCATGACACATAAAAAATTAAGAACCACTACTCGAAGTATCCATTTCATGTAATTCATAAATTTATTTACAGACTAATTGGCTCTAGCATCTAGATTTCTTTTTAATGCTTTCTAAATTTATTTTTGCAAAAATGAGAGAAAAGACTTGTTAGTATTGAAGTAGGATTTCTGCATATATTGTAGTAAGTGGAGAAGGATGAAGCCAAATTAAGCAAGGAATGCTGGGGAATCAGGTTGACTCGAGTATTAATAGAAATCCCACACATCATTTTTACCTGTGATTCCAGGACCTTGCTTTTGTATTATTTGCAAATTGTTAAAATACACTAATAATAATTATGGAGATATGTATGATATACGTTTTATACTAGCATATAGAAATAGGCCAATACTTTTTTAAGTCCTCAGTCTTAAATTCTTTCCCTCTTTCTTTCTTTCTTTCTTTCTTTCTTTCTTTCTTTCTTTCTTTCTTTCTTTCTTTCAGAATTTATATTACCCTATAGGTCTGGGTGGTCTATGGTCCATTGTCCCTCTACTTCTGTCCTGATTAATAATGTAAATATCACCCAGTAATGATTCGGTGAGGTATGTAGTTAAGGATTAAGATGATATGATGATAGGTACAAAAAAATCTCAGAAGATGTAATTATGCTGATTGGTTTTTAGAAGACTTAAATCTGATCCCATGTCTGGCACCAGTTCTAATCAATTTAGACTTGGCCTTTTTGTCCAATGGAGAAAATGAAAAAGAAAATTTTCTATGGTACTTTTCTGCTCAAGAAAGTGGGATTCCATAACTAGTGATTTTATATCCATCAGTTATTCTTCAAATATTGGGTACTTATCAGCTGGAGGCACTATGTGGAAGAGGGAAATGAAGCTAGCATGGTAGCCCCTACCCTCAAAATGTTGACTGTCTAGGAGGAAACCATAAAAGATGAGAATATTCGCAAGTGATGAGTTTCAGAAGAAAGGTACACATTTGATGTTTTCAGCCAGTGTCATGAAGTGGTATTAGGACTACCAAATATATTCCTTTTTCTGTGACACATTCACAGATGGTGACCTTCTATATGATAATCTGGATGCATTTCCTCAGAAATTTTGGTTTTTCTGAAGTCGGTCGCTCCACGACCTTTGGTTCTTGAGATTTACGTGTCTGTGCGATATGGGTCTGAGCTGCATTAGCACCTGATATGCTACGAGTGCAGATGGTTATTGGAAAGAAAAAGTCAGCCATTTCCTATGATTAAACCTCTCATCGGCTGCGTCCCCCTCTCAGCTATTTCCTTACTACTGCATATGATTCATTCCCAAGCAGAACAGTGATTATTATGTGATTGTTAAATCTAAAGTGGAAAGGAAAGTAGATTATTAGGAAAAGTCTAGTAGCTTATTAATATAGATTATATGCTACAATGAAATGATTTTACCCAAGTATTAGCAAGATGATAGATTTGTGGATGATGGGAGAAAATTACTCTATTGTGATGACTGAATGTAACAAAAAGAATTCAGAATTTTTCTTTCATTTTGCTTGCTTTGCTTTCAGAGTTATTGCTAAAAACAATAATCAGCCCCGATGCCTACTCAGCCTAGTCACTTGCTAGTACTTCTGGGCATTATTATTGTGAGTCTAATAGACAAAGGATGAAACTCCAGGATTGTTCATTGCTACGTCTATTTTATTTTTTTATTTTTTTGAGCTAAGGAGAAAGCAAGATTTTGTCTCCAACAGAAATATTTCATCAGTTTTATCTGATTTGAAATAATTGACTTATTTCTTCACTTGATACTTCCCTTTTATATGAGCAATAAAAGAGGTTAAGAAACTTCATCATCCTTTCAGATTTTTGCATACTCTTTCTTTTTATTATGCTGATTAATAAAGTTGACCTCATAGGAGAGTCAGCCTCTGTACAACAAAAACTTGTTGATTTGCTTGGTTATTACTGTATTTCATTGCCTTATCATATTCCTTTTCTTGCATATAAAAGTCTAATTGTTCAATTGAAAGACAAATACAACCACAATTACCAGACCTCCTTTCTCTCTAATTCACTTCCATTATTAAATTTATTTAGGTTACTTAGTTTCAATTCTGAGGGTCTGAGTATGCAAGGAGTTTTAACAATGAAATTCAAGCCCTACTCCTCTGATCTTTTAGTAGCATGTTCTGCTGCGTTTTCCTGATGATCATGCAGCAAATAATTGCATCAAAAGGATGAAACACACACGCAAAGAAACACCAATTCTTTATCAGCACTGCTACTAGCAGAACTCATTGTAAGCAGATATGCTATGCAGCTAAATATCTGGCCCTGACCTAACAACAATCTCACAGTGAGCTAATAGGTTCTCTGTTCTGGGGTCTTTGGCCATCTCTCAATTGTGTCTGCGTATCTGCTTTCTACAGCAGGGGCCTTTCTGCTGACAGTCTCCTGGGCCAGCAATGTGCTTCTCTCCCAGTGATAGCAATTGCACATGAAACATAGTTTATTTTCCTTTTCTCAGTTATTACCATAGCACATTCACAGTGCCCGTGTGAGTGTTTGAGGAATTACTATCTTTCCTACTATAATATAGGGCAGAGATTACAGGCAGAGTTTATGGGAAGTTTTGCATTCTGTTTAGCAACTGTAACATATATAATAGCCTGACCACGCGGTGGCGCAGTGGATAGAGCATCAAACTGGAATGCGGAGACCCAGGTTTGAGACCCAGAGCTCGCCAGCTTGAGTGCGGGCTCATCTGGCTTGAGCAAAAGCTCACCAGCTTGGACCCAAGGTCGCTGGCTCGAGAAAGGGGTTACTCAGTCTACTGAAGGCCCACAGTCAAGGCACATGTGAGAAGGCAATCAATGAACAACTAACTAAGCAATGAAAAACTGATGATTGATGCTTCTCAGCTCTCTCCGTTTCTGTCTGTCTGTCCCTCTCTCTGACTCTCTGTCCCTGTAAAATATATATATATAAATACATTTTTGTGTCTTTTCTCCATTTATCCTGAGCATATCCTACCAAAAGTTGTTGGCTTATACCAACAGCAATTTATCCTCTCATGTTTCTGTAGACGGGCTGGGGGCAGGGCACTGCTAAGCTTGATCTTCCTCTTCAGGTCGTTTCCGTGCTGGGCTTCTTCACAACATGGAGGCCCAGGACAACACTCGAGGAGGAGAAGGTGGCGATTACAAGACCCCTGAGGCCTAGACTCTGGACTTGCACGGCATCAATTCGGCTGCATGCTATTGGCCAAACTGAGTCACCTAGGCTAGTCCAGATTTATTGGGTGGAGAAAGGATTTGCCTCTGGAAGGGAGAGGTGGCATAGACCCACTGCAGAGGGCCATGTATATGTGATTGGGAAGAATTTGTACCCATTAGTCCGTCTGCCATTGTATTCAATAACACTTTAATTGATTATGAACATTATCCTTTCATTGTAAAGAGTAGTCTAAGAATTGGCTGAATTAAATCCATATGTTTTATTTTACTGTTTTTGGTTTTTTAATGTATATTCTGCTCTAAAAGGAAAGGAAGAAAAAGCAGTTTATTAATTCTAAGTGACAATAGGTAGTCTAATCTTGTATTTAGACAAATATGACTGAGCAATGAGAGTAGGAACTTTATTTTCTCAATCAGGTGAATTTTCAGCAACTAGACCAGAGCCTGACACGTAAGAGGTATTCAGTAAATACCTGCGAATGAATAACAAAAAGAAGAGTCATTTCTTTCTTTGGGCTTCCCTTCCATGTTCCTAAGACAATTAGTTCCTTTTGTTTTCAACTGCCTCAAATGATTATGTTATAAATTGTTAGGGAAATAACTGAATGGGAAATATCATTCCTGCTCATATTCATGATTCTATGAATTCATAATAATGAATTTTGGCAAGATTAAATGACAGTAAAATATATAAGTAGGAATAATCTTGTTATTTTATGAATATTTGACCACTCATTCAAAAAGAGCTTCCAGGAGATTTTGCTTTTGTATTGATAGATAAAAAATGAAAATGAGATACTCCCTCCAATCTCTATAATCTTTGCAGAATAGAAAACATCTCTAAATGAGTCATTAACCTAAGTAAGTGGCTATAAATATTCAACAATATTCAGGATATGATGACTTTGATACTGTATCTAGTTTCAGACCCTAGTACTACTTTTGTGGACAAGGGAATCACTTTGTTCTTTCTCAATTGAAAAGGACAAATGACTTATTTAAATTCTGGAAATCAATAAAACATGTTCCTAACTATTTTAACATAGAAAAAAATATGTGGTGGTTTGTTGATGGTGATGCAAATTGAAAATAGTTTTAGCTTATAAAATTATTTCCAACTGAAATTCATCTCCATTTATTAACTGCTTACATGGGCATAATTTCAAACAAGAGAAAATAGTATATTGGCTAGACATATTGTAAAAATAAAACAGTAAATAATGCCAGAAAGGAAATATTTCTTTTATATCTATCTGACTATCTAACATGTACTTGAATATACCAGCTCGATGAATAATCCCCAAATGATAATGCCTACATCTATCAATTAGTTTATACACAAGTCAGCCTGAATATTTTATATAAATTATAACATCTTGGTGGAAACAACAACAGATCATAATATTTCAAAGAATCCTCTGGGTCCCTAAAGACATATATCAGTGTTAAAAAATGCAATTTAAATAATAATGGATTTACTGTTTCATGTGTTTGACTATATAATTTTTCAATTTGATTAAAATATCAATATTTTCAATATAACTCAAATCATCTGATTACCATTTGTATAATTTTTTACAAGATAATTAATGTGTTCATAATACCACTCCTCTATAGCATCGGGAAAAGGAGAATTGCCCCACTTTTTACATCTTGTGTGAGGGGTGTTTTAAGATGAACAGCATTTTCAAAATGCAAAGTTTTACTTCCTGTTACAGAATTGGAAAAAGATTGCTGATGCGTGAGGAAAAACAAAAGGTAAAACATTTAATTTTCAGAGGACAGAAGCAAGAGTTAGTAAAAATTTTTAAGATGTGAAGCTGTGGGTAGTTGTCACAGAATATAGGTAAAGGAAATGATGTGTGAAGGAACAAGAGAGGTGTCATATTTTTTTCTTTATTTTTACAAGTTTAAAAAAATACAACATCTAAAATTGGTTAGGAAAATTAGATTAAAATGTGGCACAGTATAATATAATCTAATGATACATAATTATTGATTTTTAATTATTCTATGACACTGAAGATAGTAATAGAATAATTAACTGACTTTTCAGTACTGAAAATAAATGTTTTTCAAGAATATTTGTTTAATCATTTTATAATATGTTGAACTTCTTAGGTTAATTTTTGGAACTGCTTTGTGTAGTAATTTTAGCTGTCATTCATATTTTCTAAGTTTTATTTATTGATTTGAGAGAGAAAAATTAAATGAGAAAGAGACATCAATTTGTTGTCCCATTTAGTTGTGCATTTATTGTTTGTTTCTTGTATGTACTTTGACCAGGGATTGAACCCACAACCTTGGCATATTAGGACGATGTTCTAACCAGTTGAGCTACCAATCCAGGGCCTAGGGAAACTTTTATCATCATAAAACATTTATTTTAATAGTTAATGTCTAATTATTGAAATATATTCTGTTCTAAACATGCTTGTGCATTGTTTAAATATTTTGTACATTTTATGTCATTTCTGTATTACTTTTTTTTTTTTTTGCTATTTGGGAGTTTAGTATGTACATGTACCTCTTTAGTATAAACTCTGCAATGTGGCATTACTATTGCTTTAATACTTTCCATTCTAACTGTCCTAATTATTTCTAATATGCAATAACAAGCACAGAAAAATATTTAGGAAGGAAATAATTCAATAGTATTATGATACAAAGTTTTCATAAGCAAAAAGTTCTCATATAACAAACAATTTATTTTTTTATGATGGAATTTGGAAAATAATTTTAAAATGTGCTAAAATATTTGACTTTGGGACATCACTTTCATATACATACTTACATAGGAAAAAGAAACTTTCTTTACTCTTGCAAAAGTAATTCAGATTATATATTGTATTTTTAGAATATCCATCTTTTATCACAAACTAAGATGGAGTATAATGTGATTCTGTCTGAAGTTTCTATGGCTTGCTTCATTGTCTCCAGGGGACTTAATAGGCATATCTTATGAATGAGTATTAGACATGAGCATTTTTATATGTCATTAAAAAAATAATATCTTGTTGTTTGGAGACATGAAAAATGTTTTATCTCTTTGGTGTGAATATGAAGTGTCCCACTGTAGTAATTACAGACATGCTTCTTTCTTATGAAATAATATTAACATCATTTTCTTGCTATGAGAGAAGTATAAATAGGTATTTTAAAATAAAACATGGGTTTTGAAGGTTTCAATAAAATGTAGTTCTTTTTTATAAAATATAATGATATAGAATTTGGGTTACTTTTGCCACTACAATGTTCATATGGATAGTAGTTGCCGTAAAATTGTAGTTTTAGATTTCTACAAGCAAATACATTACTTTTTACATCCTTACATGCTTGATACTATAATTTTTATAAATTGTAGTAAAAGTTGTCATTTGTTCTGATACCTCAAACTTTGAACAACCTTTTTCATAACCATTTATTGGTGAATTTATAGCTACCAGTGAAAAGAAAAAAGTTGAATTGCTGATTTCACTTCAATTGGGTATGGACTTAATTCTTAAGTGCCTGTTATTACTGAATTTCATGCAGACGGCATTAGTTTATAAGAGAATTATAGAGATGACAAACGCAAAGTCTGTGTCCCCCACATTGACTCCTATACTAACCTCTGGAAGTTGCACTCACAAGGCCTCGCTCACCTGCCCACATGCTACAACCCCGTGAATGTTTCTGTCTTGGGCTGTAGATTTCAGACACTGCTCATCCACTAGTGGTATCGGATCCCACCAGAACCCTTCTGTCTGATTCCTGCTATGTTTTTAAAAAGAATACTTCACTACGTTTAGGAATAAATGAGTTAACCAATGTTCAGTGCAATGTCTCTTGGCAGTGAAAAACAAATAAAACTGAATTGATTCTGTGATGTAAATGTAGCACTTTAAACAGTGATTTTCAACCATTTTCATTTCATTGGCACACTTAAACAAATTACTAAAACTTTGCGGCACTCCCAAAATTTGCCTAACACAAAGTAAACTACCATGAATGCTACACCTTTTCTAAATTACCTGCACGTTACCCATTTCACCTGTATCCTCATGACCCTCTTTCCCTATTTTCCAAAATGCCCTATATACTTAATTTTACCTCATTGTCTTTGGTATTGATACATTTTTGCCTACATGACAAAAAGAAACAGTGTAATTTAAATTCATTCACATCAGATGGCTATTGTTGTGTTGGCTGTTGTCATTTTTTTTAAATTTCACAATTTAAGGGAAAAGAGCTCAGGGCCCCTAACTAAATAGTCAGGTACTGCGTGTTTAAAAATTCTTGCTGCACGCTTGTTGGAAACCGTGACTTACCCTATTGCTAAGAGTCAACAGTCTCTCATCACCAATCTTGTTAGCTAAGTTTAAAACGCCCGCTATATTTCTAGAATATTCCATCAAATTGTGAGACTGAATATTATTTAAATACATTTGTTGAATTGTTGAAAACATTGTTCTCTGTGAGAAAATAATCCTGAAACCAGATTTGAAATGGCAGTTGAAACACTTTCATAACAGGGCAAAAGCAAAAAGAAAGCTAATGAAAAAGATGAAATTTTTTGGAAACATCCTTAATGAGTAAAAAAATGTATTGATTTTAAATCTATTCTAACTAAACTACTTAGAACATTATGTTTTAACTTTTATTTCTAAAGCTAAGATTGGACTTTATTTTCTCATTTGATGAGAATGTTATCCATAAATATAAATAGAATTGCTTAAGTAAGGAGGTGGAAATGGATTCAATAGGCTAATAGAAGACTTTTTACTTATACGTATTAAATGACCTTCCCATATTTCCTTTAAATACATAAAATAATCAAAGAAACACACCAATAAGCAAGTTGACCTTTAAGATGAATTTCACTGAATTAAAACTTTCTAGGTTTTGACTTTCGAGCTTTCTACTGTAAGATAAATGAGGCAATTTCACCCCTTTCTGTAGGCTGCATCTTTGTTAGAAATGAGTTTCATATCTAATTAGGTTTTTCGGTATTCTTTTTGAGAAATGTACTACCAATTCACATTTTGTTTGTTTGTTTTTTATTTGGCTGCATTAAAATTACTTAGCAGGCAAAAACCAAAACAGAAAACATGTAAAACTGAAAGAAATTTCCAAGGAAAATACTTTGTTAGCAATTAAATTATATATTTGAAAGTTTAGAGCTTGGAGAGCTAACTAGTAATTAAATTACATAATGACAAGAATAATTTTTTATTTGAGAAAACTACTCCAGTAGTTCATAGTTTTGTGAGAATATGTAAAAGTAGCAAAATTATTCTTAGTAAAAAAATGCCTGGTAAATCTGAGCTAATTTATTCATTTTTACATGAACTTCTTTCTAGTAGGTGGTACTTTAAATATTAAACAAAACTTGTAGATGTACAATTAAATTCTTTGAAATGGGTTTTAATATATTAATGGGATAAAATTATTAATAATGTGAACAACTTATTTTGGTAGGACATTTGCCATCATACTTGTAATCACAAAACCTGTCTGGCCACAATAAATAAGACTTTGAACATTTCACAGTGGGTTAAGCATCCAGTTTTCTTGTTTAGAAGGTCCAAAACTGTATGTTTTCTCTGACAAATTTGAGTTTGAATTATTTGGGTCATTTTCTAATGGGAGCTGTAAAAATAAATAGCATACATGCTTAAATGTATATTTTTCATTTTGCATTTCTACAACCTAGAGACAAGTTGAGTTAAAAATATAAAATTTAACCGCTTTTAATTTGTCATGTGAAATCTGATTCTATGTGCCTTTTATTACCTCCATATATTTATCTAAGTGAAGCATAAAATGGTTGTAATAATGGGGAATTTAAAGCAGCTTTTGCACATGAGCAGTAATGCTAACTAATATGGTGAGTAAAAACTGAATGTAAATTCTCAGAATTTCTGTTTCTTGTAGTTTACTAAGGTATATCTTAAATAAGCTCCTTATCATTCTACCTGAACTATAAAGAACTTCAATTGATAGAATTTGAAAAAATAGAGAGTAATCGAATATATGCAATCAGAAGACTCATATTTATATTGCAATACATTTCAAATTAGAGCACAGATATTGTCAGAATACAATTTCATAGCCCTTATTTTACTCGAGTAATGCTCTGATATTCTGTGTATGGTTCCAGAGATAATCTAGGTATGGAAGAAATCAGTACAATCTAAAATCACCAGTTATTATTCATTCTTACCTCATTCGTGTCTCTTCTCCATTTCCCTTGCAACGTGGTTTAGGCCTTTAATTATATTACATCTGTACTATCCCAACAACCACAATTCTGTCCATGCTACTGGCATTGCAACATTCCAGCCCACTTATCCATTTCTGCTAGACTTATTTGCCCATGTAATAAATTTGGCTGTGCCACTCCGCTGCTTATAAACTTCTGTCAGCATCCTATTAATCAATAATTTCAAGTTTAAACCCCTTAACTTGGTCTACATGCTTTGAAGCACACCCTTGCTAGCTTGTAGTCACTGCTTTCTTAAGTTATATTGTGCTCCTACGCACACCCAGAACTTGTCTCATCTTCCTCCTGTTTGCCTTCTCCTACATATCTGTTAAAATGTCCCCTTCTCTTCTAAACCTCTCTGAAGTCCCCCGGGGGAAAGTAGTTGATTCATTAAAGTGTTTTCTCACAACATGTAACTCATATTTCATTTAGAGATTGAATTTCAAATTATTTTATATGCTGATAGTCATACAATATTCTGAACACCTTGTCAATGAAGAAAATTGCAGTTGTATGTGTATCTTGAGCACTAGACTTAGTAGCAAAAACAAGTGACTAGTCTTCACTAAACATTTGTTAAATGAATAAATGTCTGAAGAAATGAACCCAGGAAAAGTTATGTAAAAATCCAACACAAAAATGTTGTTAGGAAATTTGCTGAGTGTAGATAGCAGTTACAAACAGGAAGCGTCTACTGATTACTGTATTTCCCCATGTATAAGACATACCCAATTTTTTTTAAAATTTGGGGTCTAAAAACTGGATGCATCTTATTCAGTGGTTGTAGATTGTTTTTACCTGTATTTCCCGTTTTTTTGTGCAGATAAGGGGTTGTATGAATTTTATGATGAATAAAACTTGAGTTCAATAACTTTATGCAATACATTTTTTTTCAAATGTTGGGCCCCAAAATTAAGGGATGTCTTATACATTGAGAATAACTTATACCTGGGGAAATACGGTATTATGCTAAGGTTGTCTTGACCACCTCATACAAAGCAATATTTTCCTCTCCATATACTGAATGATATAATTTTTCTTTTTTTGTATTTTTCCAAAGTGAGAATCAGAGAGGCAGAGAGACAGACTCCTGCAAATGCCCGACTGGAATGCACCCAGCATGCCCACTAGAGGGCAATCCTCTACCCATCTGGGGCATTGCTCAGTTGCAACTGGAGCCATTCTAACTGCTGAGGCGGAGGCCATGGAGCTGTCCTCAGTGCCCCAGCCAACTTTGCTCCAATGGAGCCATGGCTGCAGGAGGGGAAGAGAGAGACAGAGAGGAAGGAGAGGGGCAAAGGTGAAGAAGCAGATGGGTGCTTCTCCTGTGTGCCCTGACCAGGAATCAAACCCAGACTTCCAAATGCCAGGGTGACGCTCTACTACTGGGCCAACTAACCAGGGCAATATAATTTTTCATCAGAATAATGAATCATTAGGAAATATTTTTAGCTTTGCATAACATTATCCAGTGTACAAGTTTGTAAATGTACATTAATAAAGTTAATGTTTTATTTTTAATGTAAATTTGTGTGTCATTTCAGGCACACAGATCTGGGTGTTAAATGTTTGCCCCAGTTCTATCTACTGATTGTCATCTATTTTTTAATGTATTTAGATATATGAAATCAGGCCATAACCTAGAGAAAATAATCTCTAGAAAAGAATAAGGATTCATGGTGCTAAAATCCAGTGAAACCTATGTTGGTCTTTAGATTACTGGCCTGAATATGTGATATAAGAAGATCTAATAAAAATTTTTATTAAATTAATAAACCTTGTATGAGGCTAAATATTATTGAATACATCTATATAGATGAGATTACTTTTATAATTTGTAATGTCATATCAGAGAACTCTATTGAATATAGTATAATAAGCACTATATTAGGTTTCATGTTGTTTCCTATAACTGAAATAGGGTTTAATTAAGTAGTAAGGTCTTGCAAATGTCTCTTTAATTGTTTAATGCTTTACGTGCTAATGTGAAAGACATAGCAATATCTTTTGTCAAAAATAAGAGTTTGATGTGAGAGGAATACTTGAATATAATAACAATTTCTTTCTCCTTGTCATTACATGTGACTGCATGTCTCATTTTACCTACTTCCTTTTTTTTTGTTTGTTTTTTGTTGTTGTTTTTTTTAACAGGGACAGAGAGAGAGTCAGAGAGAGGAATAGATAGGGACAGACAGACAGGAACGGAGAGAGGTGAGAAGCATCAATCATTAATTTCCGTTTGCCTCTGCGACACCATAGTTGTTCATTGATTGCTTTCTCACATGTGCCTTGACCGCGGGCCTTCAGCAGACCGAGCAACCCCTTGCTTGAGCCAGAGACCTTGGGTCCAAACTGGTGAGCTTTTGCTCAAGCCAGATGGGCCTGTGCTCAAGCTGGCAACCTCGGGGTCTTGAACCTGGGTCTTCCGCATCCCAGTCCGATGCTCTATCCACTGCACCATCGCCTGGTCAGGCTTACCCACTTCCTTTTAATTGAGGACATGATACCTCACTAGAATATGTATAATTAAAGTCTGCATTTTTTTCATGAGAATGAACTTTTAAATTCAATACCGAGTAAAATGTACTCAAACTTTGTAAAATTATATTAAATGATAACAAATTTAACTGTCACAAGAAATAAAGATATGCTCAATGGGTCATGGGAGAAAACAAATTTTGACCATCTTACTTCCCAGTTATATACTCAAATATTTTAAACTATATTTTCTTTGTAACTTTAATAACATTGATAAATTGTTATATCTTTATTTTAGTGTTATATCATAATTTTCCACTATTGTTAAGATATAAGAGGGCAATATCTTAATGAAATAATTAATGGTTATTCACAAAATGCTAAATTTTATTTTTATGGATAACCACTATTTTTAATATGTTATTCAATTTTCCAAGTTTTGTTGAACACGAAACCATTAAGAAAGATCTAGCACATTTAGCTTAGTTTTTTTTTTTCCTGTGGAAAGTTGGGTTTATTTTCTCTTTATGAGTGGTTGGTCTAAGATGAAGCTTCTCAAGAAATAAGCTAAGAATTATAGGCATTAAAATCATATATTAAAATCTGAGCAACATGCAACACATTAGCATGTATTGTTTATAAATTAAAATATGAGCAATATATATATATATTACTATATATTTAAAAAGTCTAAGATATACTTGAAATTGTCAGATGAATACATTCCTGTCATTCCCTCAGGGACAATCATACAATTTGACACCAACATTTAAGCTCTGAAAATTATGTGACCATCTGTTACATTGTTGATGGTATATGTCATCAAATCTTTTCTATCACTTATGACACAAGACAGGGCTACCCTATTTTAAATATCCTTTCTGTTACTGATAATTGCCTAACCTGCTTGTTTCTTTCCTTTTCCAGAATGAAGAACAAATTTTGGTATTTTGAGTTCGGCACATCTGAAACTTTTTCAGCCACCTGCAAGAAGCTTCATGAATCTGTAGAAATAGAAGTAAGAAAAATGAATTCTCTTTTATAATATTATGCAATTGCTTGACTTTGGTTATTAATATGTTTTTGGTATTCCATAGGAGTCATGTTTTGAGCAATCCATGTATCTAAAATTTTATTTCTGTCACTCATTGGGAATTTAACATTATCTGAAATATTAGTATAAAGTTAACTTTCTGTATGAGTTATTTGAGTTATTTTAATATGGTATAAAAGAATGAGAGGTGGAACACAACTTCAGAAATCAGTGGAGAAGTTACTGGGCATAGTATGAATAGAAAAATGTAAGATAAAAGGAAATATTTGAAGAGAAGAAGAAGTTGTGCGATGCATTTAAAAAACCTTATTATTTTCAGGTCCCAATATCTTATAACCTTTAAAACAGAGTTCATGAAAATTGTACTTACTTTCATGAATAAAGGTTAAAAAGTATACCTTTTCATTCCATTCCCATTCATTAGCTAGATTTTCTCAGTTCCTGAGGTTGCCATTTCTCTGTTACATTTATAGGAAGTGGAAAAGCCAAGATAGAGAGCAAAGATAGCAAGAAAAGATACAGTTTAAAAAGATTTGTAGCAAATACCATAGTTCTACCAAAATATATAGACAGTGTAAAAGTAAAAGTTTTCGAGTTGGGCTATAATAGAAAATGACTTACTTATATTGAAAGATTTCAGGGTTAAAGAAAAAGGAAAAGTAATATTTTGACAAATGGTAAGGACAAGCCATAGGAACAAAATGATAAAACAAGAACATCTAATGACTAATTTATAGGAATTGAGAAATATTGACTTCAACACATTTCATTTAAAATTCATTTAAAAAGTAAATGCATAACTTGTCTTCTGAGACTTAAATCATTAGCAGCTTATATTAAGGGATTATGTTTGATAAACAAAAGTAGTTATGGACCACATAGAATTATAATGGCCAGGCTTGGTTCTTAGTTACCCTAACTTTCTAATAAATTGTTAATTTGACAACAGTCAAAGTGTATTATTTGAGAATGAAACTTTTTTGGCCTTTATATCATCATGATTGGTGGATAAACTGAAGTATTAGTAGGCAAGTAGCAGTCATGGAATAGAAAAAGTGCTTCATGACTGAATTAGATCATAACCCCGAAAAGAAATATAATCACAAAAATGAAAGATTTGGGTTCAACATAAACTTTCTGCAATTACTATTCATAAAGATAAAGACATATGTGTGTGTATATTCTTTATACATACATAGTGTTATATATTTATGTTGTTGTATACATATATATTTATTTAAAAATACCTAAAGTTCTCTCTCCTTTCCAAAATCTTTATTTTTTAAAGTTGTTTATTTAGTAGATTTTGAGCATTTTTTTATCCTCAGTATGTTCAAAGAAAATCTGTAGATAAAGGCAAAAATGCAAAAAAGGTATAGGTGTGGCTTCTCATTGAATGTAGGGAGGATACTCTGAAGCCTCGTGTACCTCTCCTTACCTTATCCTACCACTCAAAAAAGACTGAAAAAATGATTTAAGAGAAATACTTCATGTTTATGTATAGGGAAATTCAATATTGTCAAAATGTCAGTTCTTCCCAACTTAATCTATATATTTAATACAATCCCAATCAAAACCCCATCATTATTTTGTAATATTAACAACTGATTCTAAAATGTATATGGAGAATTAAAAGACCCACAGTAACCAGCACAATATTGAAAGAGAAAAGAACCAGAGGACTGACTCTACTTAACATCAAGACTTACATAAAGTTACAGTAATAAAAACAGCGTAATATTTGTGAAGTAATATACAAATCAATTGAACACAATCACGATCCCACGAATAGATCCCCATAAATATGGTTAACTGATATTTGACAAAAGAGAAAAGGCAATATAGTATGCAAAGAAGGGCTTTTTAACAAATGATTCTGAAACAAGGGGACATCCAGAGGCAAAACGGGGGAAATAAGAATCTAGACATAGACCTTCACTCTTAACAAAAATTAACTCAAAATCAATCACAAGACCTAAATGAAAATAGCAAAATTATAAGACTTTTAGAAGATAACAAAGTGAAAAAATAAGATGTCCTTAAATATGGTGGTGCCTTTTCATATACACTCTAAAAACATGAAGAAATGATTGATTAGGGGGATTTTGTTGAAATTTCAAATTCTGCTCTGTGAATGACTGCGTCAAGGGGATGGGGAAATAAGCCAGAAATGGAGAATATACTTGCAAGTGGCATGTCTGATAAAGTACTCTGATCCAAAATATGCAAAGAACACTTAAAACTCAACAATAAAAAAATGAACAACCACATTGAAAAATAGATCAAAGACTTTAATAGACATCTCACAAAAAAAATACAGAGAGTAAAGAATTAATACTCCTATGCCAATTAAACCAACAAAATACCTCTACCACCTGTTAGAATACATCATATGCAGATGAGAATGTAGAGCAACAGGAACTATCATTCATTGCTGGTAGAAAATGCAAAATGGTAGAGCTACTTTGTAAGACAGTTTGCTACTTTCTTACTAAACTAAATATACCTTTATCATATGATTCATCAATCATGCACCTTAGAGTTGAAAACCAAAAGACGTTGAAAACTTAGGTCTCTGCAAAAGCACCTGTACATAGATATTTATAACAATTAATAATTGCCAAAACTTGGAAGCAAACAAGAGGTTCTTCAGTGAATGAATAAATACATTCACACAATTAAATATTCTGTGTCACAAAATGAAAATGTTCAAGGAGAATAGTTGTATCATACAGAAAAGACATTTGAAAGCAAATCAACGTGGAAAATATTGATATTAAAGTTTAACAGTAAAATTAGTGATTAACATGGGCAATATTATTGTGCCTTAGTTCTTATAGGAAAACTATTAGGGGTGTTCCTCTAAGAAATCTGAACTAGAACTAAGTTATTCTTTTGAGGGTAGTGTTCCTTCCAAACCTGACTTGCCAGCTCTACATTTACTGTGTTATTCTGAAAACAACTACAGCAACATTTATTAATCAGAACCAGTGCTGTGCACGCCCCCTTGTATTGTTGCATATCTTGAAATACTGTTATAATTTTATGTATTTATCTCAATTCTAAAATTGTTTGTGTGTGTATCTGCAGTTATACAAAACCTGCTTCTCTACTTTTTAATGAATCCAGTCTATCATATTAGCAAAATATGCCTTTCTACCCTCCAGGTTACTTCATAATTAAATATAACAAAAACAGCAATTGGGAAATTTGCTTCTGTTTCCTCTTGCTTCCTGCATGGCCTAAAATTATACCAACTACAGTTTAAAAACATATAACAGAATAAAACCGCTTTAGTACAAGAGTACCCCATGTAATGAGTATGTATATTTTATAAGCAGCTTCTTTAAAATAAACATTGACTGCATGAGCCTTCATTTCACATTGCTCTGTCATAGAGGAAGCTTTTCCTAAAAAGGGTGACTATTTGGAATAACTTCAATATGGTTTAACAGTTTATAATAATGTAGCTAAGATTTACCTATAATTAATTAACTTCATGCTTGGTGCTAATCAAAGTACCTACATCATATGATTTAGTCTTCCTTCAGATCTTATGAATTAAGAGAGATTTTATGTCCCCATTGCAGAATTGAGCAGATGGACATTTTCTTTAATAAGTTAAGAGAACTAAGAATTGTGTTGCTGACAAAAGGTTTAAATCTCAGGGAAACAAATTGTGGATTTTATACATATACATATGTTATATATGTATATATAATGACAATATATAGATAATTTATATGGTAAGACATGAAAAGAGTTGAAATTTTTAATTTTCAGAATTTCAGTTATCTTCTAACTTTGTTACAAAAGACAAGTAAAAGTTTTTTATTTATTTTTCTGTGTGAGAGAGAGAGTGACAGATAGGGACATACCGACAGGAAGGCAGAGAGATGAGAAGAATCAATTCTTCGTTGTGGTACCTTAGTTGTTCATTGACTGCTTCCTCATATGTGCCTTGACCGGGGGCTACAGCAAAGCTTGTGACCCCTTGCTCAACCTAGCAACCTTGAGCTCAAGCCAGTGACCTTGGCCTTCAAAGCCAACGACCTTTGGGCTCAAGCCAGAGACAATGGGGTTATATCTACAATCCCACGCTCACACCTGCAACCCTGTGCTGAAGCTGGTGAGCCCATGCTCAAACCTGTGGCCTCGGTGTTCAAACCTAAGTCCTCTGTGTCTCAGGCTAATTCACTCTCCACTGCTCCACCACCTGGTCAGGCAGTTTAAAAATTTTATATAATATATTGAAAACAAAGTTTGTATTAAACTATTTAGGACATGTGCCTAAGGGTCTCAGGTCTACACCTGTCATTGACATTACCAAGGATATTTTTAATTTGTTCAATGTTCCAGGTAAGTTCATGAGAGAATAAGGTAGCCCATTCTCAGAAGTATTTCAGTCTTTTGGTTGTCAGTGAGACTAGGAAGAATGCAAACCATGAAGGCTGGGAATTTTCATCCCAAAATACTGAGATTTGTCTTAAAAGATTAAATTCTTCTATAAAACCTTAAATGACCTCAAGAATTAATAAAGAGCAATGAGAGTGTCAAAGACAAAATAATAAGTTTGCAAGATTAAAAAGATAAGATTCTTATTGCCTGCCCAGTAACCTGGAAAGCACAGAGGTCTTAAAGGTAATTGGGCTGAGTTTCCCAACTTAGTCTGTGCCCACCTGTATCAAAATCATTCTGGATGCTCTTTCTACATGCAATAGAGGGCCTTCATCTAGTCTTAGCACTCCCAAAATACTCTCTAGGGATGGGAAGATGAACCTTGTGAAAGGACATTCCTTTTGTTCTTAAACACTTTGTTAAGGCATAGTTGTCTTCTATAAAAGCTGTACATACTTAATGTATACAACTTATGGATCTGGAAATAAGCATATAACTATGAAACCATCACCACACTACATATCATCAACATATCCATCAACTCAAAAAGTTTCTTCCTGCCGTGCATGTGTATGTGTGTGTGTGTGTGATAAGAATACTTAAAATGTCTACCTTGTCTTCTAACAATCCCCAGATGATATATATTTTTTGCGATGAAATTCTAGAAGCAGTAATGCAGGAATACAGTATGGACCTCAACAAAGATGGTAATAAGAAACCAAAGATGGACGCATTAAGTCCACAACAAAAAACATCATCTTATTTCCAGAAAAGGTCAAGAAACGTGGTGAGGGTGTGGCCTGGCATGATCCCTTACTTGAGATAAATACATCATAGTTTTGTTAGTAAAGAGTGTGAAAAAGAAATGTTAAGTAAAAGGGAAGTGAATGATCAAAAGCTGAAAATTCTTTTCCATGTTTACCAGAAGTTATTTTTAATAAAATAACTTTTGAGAAGAATTCTAAAATTCCACAATAATTTCTGGCTTTCACAGAATCTATAAATATAGAAAAAGGTGAAACTAAACTAGCTTTTCTATTAATGCCATGGCTAATGTTTGCTATCATGGGCCAGTAATATTACTAAAATTACCTAACAGGCATGTCCTGCGCCCCTCTATCACACTGTTTTATAGATAAAAATTAAAAAATGTATTTTATAAAACATGGAATTTAATAACTGGGAAAAGATAGAGTTCCTCAGCTTTCTAATATCAGAAGAGATACTATTAAGCCATTAATGTATATGTGTCTTATTTACTTTATAGTTTTGCTACTGTACTTTTTAGCAAAAATATAATTTTGTCTGTTAAATTAAGTATGAATTTGCAGACATCCTTTGAAAAGCAGAGTTAGATAAATCATTTTGCTCCACGCTATTTTCTATAATGAACAAAGCAATGTTTTCATTGTTTTATTGAGTAATACATGAATAAATTTTACTTAACCCCAGCATAATATTAGACTCACTATGAAGAAATATATTTACAGTTTATTGTTAATTTTATCTCATCAAATTTTGTATCCACATTTAAAACTCTCCCATGTACTTCATACGTCTTGAATTTTTCTATCAAAAGACATGTTAACTGCCTGACCTGTGGTGGCGCAGTGGATAAAGCGTCGACCTGGGAACACTGAGGTCGCCAGTTCAAAACCCTGCACTGGTCTGGTCAAGGCACATATGGGAGTTGAGCTTCCAGCTCCTCCCCCCTTTCTCTCTCTCTCTCTCTCTCTCTCTCTCTCACTCTGTGTCTCCTCTCTAAAATGAATAAAATTAAAAAAAAATTTTAAAAAAAGACATGTTAACTGAATCTAAAGCATTAAATTTACATATAAAAGTTTGTCCTTAACAAGCACTTTGCTAATAGCTTCTATAGTTCTATATGTTAACGACCTTTTGCTACATAATGAAAATATTCAGGATTTATTGACTAACAGAGGCTGTTAGGTTTTAAGCTTTTATACTCTTTTCCTCTGCAGCTACTTTTCTAAAAATCATAAATCTTCATAGCGGATGAAAATATTACGTGACACAGTATTATCACTTGTGTATATTCCATAGCCCTCACCCCAGCTTTGATTCCCACGCACTCCACAGGTGCGCATCAGACAGTTCCTGGTCCCCATCAGACCTAGCGCTGAAATCTTCCAGACAAACCAACATAACGTTAACGCAGAGGAAGGTAGTCTGGGGTCAAGAAGTAGTGGAAACATACCATTAATAAATAGCAATTTATGTAAGTACATTGAACTCGTCTCATAGGAACCTCAGCATCTCCATCATTCCTTTTTTTGGGGGGGGGGACTCCTAAACAATCGTTTTGTGGGTTTTTCCCCCACTTTTCGGAAAGCTTCTTGCTCTATTTCCTTAAAACTACACGTGACAAGACTCTGAAGATTGGAAACATTAATAACGCGATACACTGATATTTTTCAATTGTGGCATGTGGCTCTCCCTCCACCCCATCCCCAACCCCTGTTCAGTTTTTTGTTTTTTGTTTTTTGGGTTTTTTTTAAGAGCTGATTCGCCTTGCGCTCTCCTTTTTCGGCAGAGGAACAAAGGAATACTCCTTTAATTCTGAAAGTAACTTGTCACAGTGGGATTCTAAGGCCTACAAATAATTGTCTTAGTGTACTACCTGCTGTGTTCAATATTGAGTGAAAATGGAAGCCGAGCCCCAACTCCTGTTTATTTCGCAATTCTTCTGTTATTTAAATGATTTTAGTCAGTTTGGGGGAAACCAGACCTTTATAAATTAACAGCAGGGAAATACCAAAGGTGTCAGATTGCATATTTATCATCTTTTTTGTGTAACACTTAAATATGTATTAAGAAGTGACTGACATAAATTAGGCAGATTTCAGAAGCCACAGGCCATGGCTTGTAGGGGACCCCCTTCTGCTTGACATTTCATCCTTGTCAAAGATCAAATTATTTTAATTTAGGCTGCAAATTATAAGGAATGAAGACTTCTTTGTGGGAATTCCCTGTGGTAATCTGACTTTTGTTGTTACTGCTGCTTGTCAGTGTGCAAAAGATATAATATGCATGCAAATAAGGTTAAAAAATATGTACTATCTAATTATCCAGCCAGTACATTCCACTCGAAGCCAGTGGGAGGCCTGACACACAGTATGTGTTTGATTCATTGAGGCCTGCAGGGTATTTACACAAGATTACTTTTAATTATGAAATTAATATCTGTTTATCTAGAATATATAGCGGTAAGTGAGTATACACATGAGTAGAATTCTTTAGTAAAAAGAAATCATCTTAATTTAATATATGAAAAGGAAGGGGAAAAAATCACTTGTTTGAGGGGAGGGAGCATCATCCAGTGCTTGGTTTCACCCTCATTGAAATAATTTGAATGAAAACATGGCACCTTCTATTTTATTCTAGCGCTGCCAAGTAGGCTCAAGCTGGATGCTTTGTTTCACAGGTTTTTATATTTTAGGGAACAAGATGCAGTATTAGATTTACTATGGTGAGGTGTTCGGCAGATAAAATATAATATGCTCACTTTGTTAAAGATGACGCTGCCCACATGGAAGCCCGTCATCCAGGTGATATTATTTGCCCTTATGCTTGAGATGGCTGTGGGGGAAAAGCTGTCATGTAAACAGGCCAGGTCGTCATAGCCTAAGGCTTAGTTTAAGAGTAAGCTCTTCCCCACACCCTTGACTGATTGGATGATGTAGGGTGGTGCACTCTCCTGAGGAATCCCATTATGCCTCAGATGGGTGGCTTTGTATCAGAGACTTTCTTTATGTATAATTGGATTAAAGGTTTTGAGTCTATGCTATAAAATGGGAGAGAGCAGTAGCTTGATCTCGCTCTCTCCTTGGTTCCTGGGTTCCTGAGGTTAGTATTAGAGAGGAGAGCAGATTAAGGCCACGTGGAGGAGAGAAGCAGCCAAGATGGCAGAGTGCTGAGGAAGAAGCCAGTTTGTTAAGAGTTTGTGCAGGAGGAGATGGGAAACAGAGGTGAATAAGTCTGGTGAGCTGGAAAGCTTTGATTCTAGGAAACTCGGATAAGTCAGTAGCTTTGTGAGCACTGAATGAGTGGGTTTTGGAGCCCAGTGTGTGTTTTTGCTTGCCTGCCGGGTGCAAGCTAGAATTAAAGCTGATGGCTCACCAGTTTCTGGCTCCGGTGTTTCATTGCCATCTGTTCGAATCTAATGCGAACCTGCATTGGTCAGGCTGCTGTGATGGCGGCCTCGACTACTGGCTTTACATGAGGCAAATGGAGAAAATAAAAAGGATTTTTATTTGTTTCGTTTTTGTTTTTATCATTTTGGAATAGTGTCCGTTCTAGGTACCAAAATCATGATTGCCATGAGAAAGACGATGATGCAGTTACTATCCATGTTTTTTTTTTCTATAGTAAGACATGACACATAAAATAGTCCCACTTCTGATATCTTCCAAGTAATAAAATTCATGTTCCTAACACAGTTCTTTGTCAAACAACTTATATATTTATATATGCCTTCTCAGAATGACTCATAACAGGACATGGGTGATCAATAGTGGGGAAATATTTGTAATTACTACTATTTTAGAAAACTCCAAACAAATGAGTGACTCCAAAGAGACAGTGTAGCCTTATCACTTGCCGCACGCCCTTCAGTGAGGATGAACAGAAACTTCAAGAATTTTGAAATAGGACCATTCTTAATATCACAAAGGATAGCCTGTTAGCAAACTTCTTGTTTTTCAGACAAACAAAAAATAAATCGGCCTGGTTAAGGTTTTCTAAGGGTATTTATTTTTTAATTTGTTGTTACAGCAGGTACAACGTAGCGATCAGTTGGTGATTCCCTTTACTGGTAACTCTGGCCATTTTCCTCAATCAGCCTGCCTGATCCTCCATGTTCATTTAGACAGCTGGGCCTCTCCTTACCTTGAACGCTGTACTTGGAACTTGATCAAGACCAAAAAGCCATCCTTGGCCTCTCTAATGTAATTCAGAGCTCTTGTGATTGCTGTTTTGTACTTTTTCCTTTTTTCAGAAGTCCTTAAGCCACTTTTTTCTCTGCCCAAAATTACAGATCATGAATCATTAATTTGGTTTTCCTCTTCGCCTTGAGTGTTTTGCAGTGTGTTCTCAATAAGACGTGATCATTAAAATTCCCACCCCAAATTTGACCAAACTTTCCGCAGTCCACCTCTTTGTAACACATTGGAAATTCATAACTTGTTTTATATGCAGATGCTAACGCCTCTCCCTCTCAAAGATTGTCTGTAAACAAAGAGATGATGATGATTTGATTTGATTGTTTTTAAAGACTTGGAATGATAACGGGTTAATGTTAGTTTACTTCATATTTTATATTGACATTTAGGGTAACTAAGTGTTCTTGAATAGCTTATTTAGAGATGGCAAGATTATGGATTTTAAAGTTCTTATAAAAGACAAGAAATTCAAAAGGAGAAATCAAGTAAAGAAAGATAACATATCTTACTGTTTATGTTCTTTTCTTTTTATGGATCAGTGTGATGGAGTACAGATTGATTTAATAAACATCTCTCTGGAAGGAATTGCTATTTTGAATATCCCAAGCATGCATGGAGGATCCAATCTTTGGGGAGAGTCTAAGAAAAGACGAAGCCATCGCCGGATAGAGAAAAAAGGGTCTGACAAAAGGACCACACTCACAGATGCCAAAGAGTTGAAGTTTGCGAGTCAAGGTAAGGTTTCTACATTATTTGTTAAATTGCACGTGTTCTGTTTTTAAGGCTACTTTAACATGAAAAGTTTTCCATTGCACTAGGGTCTATGAACTTACACAGTTGTATTTTTCATATTAGATATTCATGTGTGTTTAAATTAGAGTAGATTCTACAATCATATATAAACTAGCCATATTATTCGTGGATTTTTTTCTCTATTTTTTTTTCTTTTTTGGATATATATCTTCCCACAGAAAACAAATACATGGTGATATTTACTGGATGATAATATAGTATATATATTGTATGTTAAATTCTAGAATGTGATTGTCTTGGTCAGGATATTTGAGTTGCTCTAATAAGGGCTTAGTTCAGGCTTTTCTAAGATTGTGTGGCAAGATTTTTTATTTTGGTTTCCCTTAGGTTGTGACATTGAAGTATTTTTTTAAGATTTTATTTATTAATTTTACAGAGAGAGGAAGAAGGGCGGAGAAAGGGAAGTATCAACTCATAGTTGCTTTAGTTTAGTTGTAAACTGATTGCTTGTCATATGTGCCTTGACCAGGCAAGCCCAGAGTTTCGAATTGGTGGCCTCAATGTTCCAGGTTGATGCTTTGTCCACTGCACCACCACAGGCCAGGCAAGACTGAAGCATCTTTTATTAAGCTATTGTTCTAAGTACCATATGTAATGTCATATTTAAATGTTCCACTATAAATTTTAGTTATCAGCTGCTATTGTTCTAGAAATTTAATAACAACAATTAGGAAACCAGGAAAACAAAGGGCTAAAGGACTAAGTAGAATAGAATCATTGTAGATCAGAATTTTCAACTCCATTGTAATAGAATTTACATTGGGATATGACAACCAGCTCTTGTTGATAGCTTTTATTGCAGAGATATCAAATTGGCAGTATTCAAATAATTAATTGAACATGCCCAAATAATTTATGTATATTATTCATAGTGTTTCTTTACCTCGCAGATTCTACCTAATAACACCAATGACATTCAGATATCTAAGAAAATATTGGCTCAGTTCAATGTAAAGGCAGAATGTGAAAGTTTTCATGACTTTATTATGGACTCAATAAAATAATGAGTATACTTTTTATTTTTATTTTATTTTTTAAATTTATTGATTTTATTAATTTTTTATTTTAATGGGGTGACATTGATAAATCAGGGTACATATGTTCAGAGAAAACCTCTGCAAGTTATTTTGACATTTGATTATAATGCATACCCATCACCCAAAGTCAAATTGTCTTCTGTCACCTTCTATCTGGTTTTCTTGGTGCCCCTCTCCTCCCCACCTTCCTCTCCCCCCCACCAATAACCAGCACACTCTTGTCCATGTCTCTGAGTCTCATTTTTATATCCCATCTATGTATGGAATCATTTATTCTTAGTTTTTTTCTGATTTACTTATTTCACTCAGTATAATGTTATCAAGGTTCATCCATGTTATTGTAAATGCTCCAATGTAATCATTTCTTATGGCTGAGTAGTATTCCATAGTATATATTGCCAAAGCTTTTTAATCTACTTGTCCACTGGTGAAAACTTGGGCTGTTTCCAGTATATATTTTTTAATAAGTAAAATGTGAACACAGTTGGTAGGCTCGATGGTAATAGGAAATAGCTATATATCTTGGTGTCTTCAGGTATCTGATTCAAGTTTCAGTAGCAGGCAATGACTTCCGTTATGTGGAATTTGGTGACTATGAGGGTTACAAAGATCAGTGGAGAATGTATTAAGTATCCCCTTAAAAGAAGTGCTATGACAACCTTCCAATGACAGAAGTTTTTGATGTCCCTTAAATGTGTAGGTAATCCTAAAGAGGTAAATCCTGAAATGTAGTATAATTTATTTATTTATTTTCATTTTTAAACTATAGTTTACTTTCAGTATTATTTTGTGTTAGTTTCAGGTATATAGTCTAGTGCTTAGACAATCATATGCTTTATAAAATGTTCCCCCTGATATTTTCAGTACCTGCCTGGCACCATACACAGTTATTACAGTATTGTTAACTCTGTTCTCTATGCTGTACTTGACATCTCTGTGACTATTTTATAACTACCAACCTGTATTTCTCAATCCCTTTAACCCAGTCTACCAACCATCTTCCTCTCTTGACCACCAGCCCACTCTCTGTGTCTATGAGTCTGTTTTAGTTTTGATTGTTCATATTTTTTATTTTTTAGATTTCACATGTAAGAGAATTCATATGGTATTTGTATTTTTCTCTGACTGACTCATTTTAAAAATACTGGAATTTAATACAAACAAGTTTATACTGAATTGATTAATATACTTTATACTCAGAATAAATATAACTGTATGAAATTATGGCAAATTTATAAAAAACAAACTGCATAGAGAAAATTAGTATGAAAATTTTAAAATGAAGGGAATTGGGTATTATCATTATTTTCTAAGAGTTGTTAATATTGAATTTATATTTAAATGTAAAATTAGTAAATTTCTAAGAAAATAAATTAAAAGTTTCTAAGTATTAAAGGTAGTTCAAGAACTTTATAAAGCTCTGCCCTCTCCCTAGGAAAGTAATGAGTACATCTATAGTACATAGTAATATAGTCCCTTTAATTAAAAAATAAACATTTTATATGTAATAATTTCTAGGATTATTTTTCTCTTTGGTCACTACTTACCAATACTTGCCATGTCCTTTGCATATAGACATTACAGTTTTGTAACTAAATATATTCTCATTGCTCAACTGCCAATCACATTCACCCACTGAGCTGTTCAAGTTCATAAGACCCATAGTTTTGCTTTACCAAGGCAAGTGTGTGTGCAACCCTGTAGAGCTACTGCAGATATACCATTTACTTGCCTCACTCTTTCTCTCTGTATGCTTTCCCCAAGAATATCCATTTGGGACAAAGCACTGTCAAATCAGCCAGAATTATGCTCATAAATTATCAGAGCTCATAACTGTAGGTAGAGGTGTCTCCTTCCATTCTGTCTACTGTAGAACTATTAGATCCTCAATTTTAAACTTGGAAAAGATGCCTACCTGTGGTGGTGCAGTGGATAAAGCGTTGACCTGGAATGCTGAGGTCGCTGGTTCAAACCCTGGGCTTACCTGGTCAAGGCACATATGAGAGTTGATGCTTCCTGCTCCTCCCTACTTCATCATCCCTACCCCTTGCACTCTGCCTCTTATCCTCTCTCTCTTCACTAAAATAAATAAATAAAAATTAAAAATTAAACTACGGAAAGAAAAAATGGAAACCTACAGATTCTGTGCCTTAGAAATACTTATTTCAGTACAAAAATGGAAAAGAACAATAGAAATTAGTACTTGAAGGTTGTTGTCTGAGCAATAACAGAAGAAAGTTTATAACTGATTAAGCTCAATTTTTTGTTTCCTATCTTATCCAACTATGCTTATAGTTTGGGTATAGTTTTATTTCAAAATAAGTATAATTTTATTGATAAAAGATGACTGTATCAGCTGAATATAAAAAGTAGACTATTAATAAGTTTTTCATTTTAATTAATTAGGAAAATATTTTTATTTTTATATATTTTGCCACAGAGTGGTGAAAAGGATCTCTAAACTTTCAAAGTTTGATGTAAAATTGATTTTGTTAATTATTAATGTCATATTTGATAGTGAGAAGTAAAATTTACTGCTTAAAGTAAATGGTAGCCTGACCAGGGAGTGGCGCAGTGGATACAGCGTCAGACTGGGATGCGGAAGACCCAGGTTCGAGACCCTGAGCTCGCCAGCTTGAGCGCAGGCCCATCTGGCTTGAGCAAAAGCTCACCAGCTTGGACCCAAGGTCGCTGGCTCCAGCAAGGGGTTGCTCGGTCTGCTGAAACCCTGTGGTCAAGGCACATGTGAGAAAGCAATCAATGAACAACTAAGGTATTGCAACGGCAACGAAAAACTAATGATTGATGCTTCTCACCTTTCTCATTCCTGACTCTCTATCCCTATCTATCCCTCTCTGACTCTGACTTTCTCTCTGTCCCTGTAAAACAAACAAACAAAAAAAAAAAAAAACAACATAAAGTAAGTGGTAAATATTTCCATCATTTGATTTTGTTTTCAATTTAACAAAAACAACAATGCTATTAATGTGAGGATCAATCAGCATTTTAAATCTAAATGCATTTTCGATTTTACACAAAATGATTGCAAGTATTGCCTTTAGAATGAAATGTAGAAAATATAATTCTGCTTCAGTATGTTTCTTTAACCCAGATTCAAATGATTAGCTTTTAAAAATTGTGTAGTGTGACTTTTTTTCTTTCTCAGGAGCACTTTCTCAGAATATTAACTAATTTTTTTTCTTATATGACCCCATAAAACACTTGAAGTTTAAACTAATTTTTTTTTTTTTTTACTGTATTGGAATGGATTCTTGTTAGAAAGCTTTTGGTGATGGGGTTGGTGAGTGCGAGCATTATGCATAACTAGATTTTTGAATTAAAGATAAATTATTCTATTTGGTAAAAAGATTTAAATTAAAAAAGTTACATAGACCAGAGATACAGGATTAGGTTCAGAGCATTAAATTCTTATTTATATTATGCTGTACATGATCTAGGACACCTGCACAATAAATTTGCTTGCAGTCTTTGAAGATACTCAGAGTATAAGATCTGAGTATCTTCAATTACAAAATACACTGGTTGGAAATTTGCAGTTTATCTCATTCAAGTTCACCAAAATTAAGAGTAATTCACTTAATGATATTATTGTTCCAGAAAAATATTCTGAAACAATTAGATGCAATTCTGAAACAATTCTCACTCACCCTCATCTAAGTCAGACAACATTTCTTTAGTGGGTTTGTCAGTTTTTGTTTTCTCTCTTATTATTTTTATTATTTACTTTAAAATATAAATGAGTATATTATATATAGGCAATAAGCTTAGGCCAGGTACATCTCCAGTGTTCTGAGCCTTAATAGTCATTTTTTTCCCATTGGTTTCAGTTGCTGAGTTTTTCTTTGCTGCCCCCTCTTCTGAATTAAATCTAAACCTCAGCAAGATGTCTAATAAATTTATTCACATCAATGTATGAATGACTGATTGCAGATGAAAGTGGAGATATTTGCATTTTAAAAGAAATAAAGGCCTTCAGCTAAACCATTATTTTTCAGACTGTATTTCGTTGAGTTATAAAGAGCAATTCTTCAGAGGTTCACATTCCTTATTGCCACACTTTAGAACAATAAAAGACTGTCATAAAAACATCCTAAAAAGTGCTCTATAAAATCATTTTTTCATATTAATGACTCTCAAATCTGTAAATTACCAGACAAAAAGTGACTCTCGTGACTCTCTCCTCTTCTTCTCTGTTGATCAGTTAATAGGTAGATAGATTCAAAAGATAGATTTACATATCCATATATATATATATATATATATATATATATATATATATATATAAAAAGAAGTCAATTAGTAAGTAAATGTCACATTAACTAGAGAATCTATAGCTTTGCAATGGTCACTTAAATATATATATTTGCATATTAAGTGGAATAATTATACAAATGGGTACATTACCATCACAGCACATGTGAATCACATTTAATTAAAGGACCAACAAGCTCAGGTACTTTTGTTTATCACAATCAACAAACAACATAACAATCAATGTAAATTAAAATAAGTAGCAATGCTAATATTTTAAATAAAAATGTTAATCACTCTTTAGATAATTTTTGCTGATAAATTACATGAGTAAACTAGCTCCCAACAATATTAAACTTGTACTAGTTTATATATCAAGTGCATTTTATCACAGATTTGTGACATAAACATGCTCACGATTGCAATTAAAGAGGCAGCATTGAAATTTAAACAGATTTCAGCTAAGTATGCAAAATGAGAAAAATATTTCAATTGAAAGTCCAAGTGAACATCTAGACCAGATAGCAAGTAGCATCACATCTTAGATTTATACTGAAAATGTTTAAAAACTATATTAAAAAGACACCTTTTAGAAATACTTTTTTATGCAAAGTGTGGAGACCCCCTCAAGGAATGTGAGCAGTTTTTAGTTATTCATATGGTTTTAATTATGAAGATAACAAGCCCAACAATTCCACTATCCAGTACTGAAATCAGAATGGTGCAAGTCAGGCAAGTGAGAAGTAAAACGTTTGTACCATTTCCAATTACTTGTTTGTCTGGACAAGGCCATTCCCAATACCATGCGATCAAAACAAAATACAAAAATCAAGAAAATAAGATGGCTGTGATGCTACAGCAATCTTTATCTAAGTAACCCCATTGTTTTCATAGATTGACTGTATTAAAGGTGTTAGCAATTTTAACCTTTTAAATATATTTTTACAAATAAAGTTCTAGTTTTCTCTTTTACTTACTGGTTTTTTAAATATTGCTTCATTAAAAAAAGAAGAAGAAGAAAAAGAGGTTGACTGCTTTAAAAAGTTTAAAGTCATCTGAGCAAAAGTAATTACCTTCAAGCCATAAGAGTTTCAAACATTTGCCAGAAGCTGAGGGAGGTATTGTGGGGAACAGCTGGACTTCCTGCTTAAAATCTCATTATCTGGGTGACTGTGTACCCCACTTATGGATACAGCTAATCAGGTACCTGTCACACAAAAGTGCATTTATAAAACTAATTAATTTATGATATTGCCATGAAATTTTCAATAATTGAATTCCCATTTACCAATGCTAATTCTCTTATTTGGGCAGAATTTTCCAGATCACAGCAGGCACTCAACTGATGGAAATGTATGATGATTTAAGCAGTACACAGATGCATAGTTTAAAGTTTAAGAGTTTTTATATTTACTATCACACTTTTTTTCCTTATAGTAAGGGGTGCTTTTGTTAAAAATTATAATTGTAATCTAAATTTAATGGTTTAATAAAAAAATCAATTTAGTCCTGGTTGGATAGGTTGGTTGGTTAGAGCATCATCTGGAAACCCAGAGGTTGCATGTTCAATCCCTGGCCAGGGCACATATAGGAACAAACCAGTCTCTCTCTCCCTCTCTCTCTCTCTCTCTCTCATACACACACACACACACAGTCGCTATCACTCTCACACTCGCCCCTCCCTCTTTCTCTCTCTCTCTAAATCAATAAAATAAACATTAAAAAATCTATTTAAATTAAAAAAACTATACAATAATACAGGAGGTATATGGAAATGGCAAAAACTGAAGGTGGAATGACAAAATACTAAAGTATGGAGCATTGCATAAGTGTAATATTCAGCTTCTGCCACTTTGTATAATTTGCACAGCCCTGATTTTGAATACTTGTGTAAACAAGATTTTATTCTTCGTCATCTTGTATAAAATGTACTAAGTAGGAGTTCCCCAGGAATAGACTTTTCCGTGTACTTTACACTGTTTGTGCCCCACCCTACGTTATCTGATGTCTGTGCACCATGCTAGGAAAGACTAAAACCCTGATTCTTCCGAGGAGCCAGATGAGAATGGCTATGTATTAGATTGGCTGTCAAGGAATCTCTCTACATCAAATGACATTAAATATTATTTTTTTTAACTCTGAAGAAATAGGGAAAAGAGGTCAATTTAAGCCAAGTTGATCAAAGAGAATAAGTGAATAAATATCTTTGAAAGCTTAGCAAAACTTAAATTTCTTTTGCCTATGAGGATAAATAAGGTGATTGGCTCTTGTCTCTTTGTCTTTTAAATGAGGGTGGTGAGTTCCGGAAGAGTTGAGATTAGCGTACGCGTACTGTGTGCTGTATTGCCTGCATAATTGCACAAAGAGCATTTAACTAATTAGACCCCAATACTTTCTAAACCTCTTAAAAGTTATACTTATCTGAAATTTGATGGGAATGGACACTTGTCATTCATTATTATCATTTTTTTCTAGACATTTCTATGGGTTATTTAGGGTAATTTAGAAGGCAATGTTTTAAGTGGTCTAAATATAAATGCAACATTCATTTTAGAACTGTAGATGATGTATTTGGCATTCAAACACTAGCAAGCGGAACAATTTCCAAGCATTTAAATTCAGTGATTAAATCAATTATATTTAGAAACAAGAAAAGGATTTTATGCTGCATTATTATACCTGGATATTAAAATTGCTGAAAAAAGATCATGGTATTTGACATGTTGCATTTCACAAAAATATAGGGATGTACTAATACTATGATGATTTTATTGGTTGAAAGCAGATAGATCCAAACATTTGCTATCTAGTAACTCTTAAGGAGGTATCTCAAAATGAGTTCCTAATTGTATGTTTTTAAACTATATACTTCCTTGAAGTTTTCCAGCATTGGATAACAAATGTAATAGCAACATATACTTAATAAAGTTATCTAAATACAAAAACAGCTAACCTCTTAGAAATTTGGAAAACAGAAGCCATGCATTCAATAAATTAATAATTTAGGAACAATGAAAACTCTCACTGACAATCTTTAGATTATCCTATTTCCCTTCTGAAGCTATATAAAATGCCTTTTTGTAGCTAGTATTATTTCCTCTTTTCCCCATGTTGAAGTTAAATTCTCAAAATGTAACATGGAGTATAATTGGTAAGCCCACGAAGTCATTTTGAATTTAATATAACAAATAAGTAATAACTTAAAAAGGAAAGTGGTGTCTTGTATTACTTTCATAAAGGAGATCATTATTATTAAGGCCTCATTCTTGAAAACCAATTGAAATTAGACAAATGGAGAAAATCTGAAGAACACGTAGAGAGGAATGGCAGAACAAGGAACAACTTGCTTTCGCCTAATGAATCTGGGAAAGCTTGAGAAAAATGAGTTTTCAGTAGCAGTCCATACTGAAAACTATATGATTTGGCAATCAGTGTAACAGAAGCAAGTAGGAAAAAGAAAGTAAAGAAATTTGTTTATTTGAGATTTGAAATTAAGGCTCAACTATTACCTTGTCTGACATCTAAGGTAAAATACCTTCTTATTTTCAAATGCTGTTTTGAGAATTACATTTCTAGCTATTGATTTTAATTGTAACTTCAGAGAGAGATGAAAAATTTAAATGTTTTACTGGGTCATTTTCTCTACAATGTTGATGTCCATTATCAAGGATAAAATGACCATCTTATTTGTTTCTGTGACGTAGTATCTAATTCTGAGTCTGTTATAAAGAATGGTGGGTCTGCTATTCATAGAATAAGACTGCATTATAATTTTTAGTAAATTTAATATATGCAGTGTTGGAAATATAAAACATATTTCCAAGTTAAATAATTATTGGCTGATTTTTTCTATCCTCAACTAATTAAATAACACTTGTAAAACTTGATTTCAAATAGGAGTCACACAAAGTTTCCAAATATGAGATCATAGGTAGAAGTTTCTACAAAATAAAGTTCTATAAGAATCTTACCATTTGAGGGTAATGATTTGAAATCCATATTATGGAAGTGTCTCAGGGAATTTAAAATAATATGTTTTATAATCAAGACATAGGACAAAAAATTAGGGAGCACTTTTTTAAAAATAGTAAATATTTAAAAACTGTTAACGCGGCACAAAATCCACTGCATAAGTTGTTAAACATAAGTCATGCTCTTAATTTTCCGCTGGTATTAAAAACTATGTTTTCTTTTCATCAAAGTAAAAAATAATAAACAATAAAAAGTATAATCTTATTGAGAATTAAACTTCAGTTATACCATCTTGTGGAATAACATCTTATTTAGCGATTTCAGTTCTACCAGGAGAGATATTAGACTTATTTTACCTCTATTTTTAAGTTTGTTTTTTTCTGGTTACCTTCATGCATGTAATGAAACCACCAGAATATGGCACCTGGCTCTCCTGCACACATTTGTCTGACTACCAGGGGGTGGCAGAAACCCAATAGAGAGCAAAGATACCTCTTTCTCTGAAGAGTCAAATCTCACCATCTACTAAATTATCTTTGAGTTCTATGAATTCAGTTAACCAAGGTAACTAACCACTGGAGTTCCATTGCCATGAATGTCAGTAGCTTCTTGGACAGTATCCAGCCAACCCTGTTTTGGGGGAAGTCAATAGAGATGCAAAAAGGTCACCATTTCCTCCACACTGTATAATTGTTTTCCTGGCTTAATAAAAACATTTCTATAAACTGTGGGTTTACAAACTCAGGGGGTATTTTTATTTTGTTTTGTTTTAGGTAGTATCTATTACTGCTGTAAACTCCAGCCATTAATCAGGATAAGTTAGAGATGAGGCCTGAATATTACAGGGGTGACAGTCATTTGAAATAAGACTAAAAATCTCCATGGATAAACATGACTAATTTAAATAAGCCCTAGGGAGCTATTTTTGAGAAAGTTCAAATGCCTGATGAATGCCACACTGTTATTCTAATTATCCCATAATATGGTACAAAATAACAATCTCGTTTCATCCTTTTATTTACAGAGCTCCTCCAATTATCATTATATTTTACCTGTTCAAGCGCTGAAAGATTGTTCCTCGTTGAGAGATTCATTAAAAGAGAATAATTATATTATATTTCACAGAATTTGCAGTAAGAAAATACATCTCTGAATAATTTCATTTCCCTGAACAGTTGTTCATTTTCAGGGTTGAAGACAAGTCTATTAAGTACCTTCTACACTTTTTAAACATGTCAAAGCTAACTATTAATACTGAAATTAGTAATTTGGTTCTGATTAAATGAAAGAATCAGCTGCTATTTGTAGAACTTAATTTTGGTGAATGAAACAAACAGCAATATTTTCAAAATATATTGAATAGCAAAGGAAGAATCTTTTCATACACGACGATTTAAATTCATGTCTCTTCTGATAGTTATAGCTATTAGCATACTGACATTCTTCCCTATTCATGTTTGAGAATACATATATCTCTATCCAAAAAATTACATAAAGCATACTTTTCTTTTACTGAGTGTGTGGCATTCAAATTTTCAAAATGTCTTGTTAGAAGAATAATAAGAGAAAATCAACCAATATAAAAGAACATTTCAGTTTTAGATTTACTGCAAGAAAGTTTCATGGGATTTGTGATTAAATGTATTTTCAAAATTAAAAAGAGTCATGTGCATAAAAATGTGACTTTGAAGAAAACAAGTCTAAGACATGCCACTTCTTTTTTGAACAGTTGGTGTTGTGAAATAAGCTATCCATGGCCACATGCAAATAATACCTTAAGCCTCACATCTCTCTTGGATGTAATTGAGCAATATTGAAATAATACACTAATCACTGATGGTTTTGCCAAGCTTTCTGTACTTGATGATGAGTACTTTCTTCCCTGAGTGTCCTTATATTGTAGTCTTTTCTTACCTCACCTTGACCAGCTCACTAAGACTGAAATACCAGGTATCTACTATTTTAAGCTGTGGAAAGCAAGGAGTCAACACATCTTTTATCCAGTATAAAATTATGAAAGGTGCTATTTAATTTTTAAAATACAGTAATTGTATTACATTTAAATAGGAATTTTAAATGTGTGTAGGATTTGAAGAGCTCTAAGAGATTTAAAAAATAAATTGATCTACATGTCTCATTTTAAAAGTATGTAACTGCTATTTTGAGTTGGAAGTTGAATCTGGGGTTTTGTACTATTTTTGTATTTAGGCATTATTTTTAAATTTTTCATTAATATATATTCTGTTCTTTCTATGGGCAAAACCTATTTCTTTAAAGGGATTCTGTAAGGTCTTTATTTTAATTGTTAAAGACAGACTATTGGATTTCCTATGCTTTTTCTTTTGTTTTCCTTTTGCTGTTTGATTTCTGAAAGTTTTATATATGTTACTTTTGGAAACATTACTTTTTATTTAACTATGCAATTAACAAGGAATTATAGGAATGTTTTTATTCTTGAAAAAGGGACTGTTTACAGTAGATACAGAAATTGAGTTTCCTTTGCTAGAAATGGAAAATAGTCAGTTATCCAAAATATTATAAACAAACAAAAAAAGAAATTTATTACTTTAGGTATTGGGTTAAATTAAAAATAAATTTGACACTTTTATACCTCTGTTTAAATAATACCCTTTAATATATCAGAGTATTTACTAGTAAGTACTCAAACTCCTTGGTCATGTATATGTGGTGACATTTTTTGTCTGAGTCTCTGTGTGTGTGTATATATATATATGTTGAGTTCATTTATGGGTAAAGGTTGCTGGACATGCAGATATCAAAATGATACATGGACGCAAAACATCCCTTGAACACATATTATTTTCAGAGTCACAATCAGAACATCAGGAAAGCAAAGCATCACTTTAATAAAAAGAAAGAGGGATTTTATTTTTAATTGCAGTTGCAAAATATTCTCTCTAAACTACCAGTTATTATCCCAGAAACCCAAAGGAAAAGGATGGAATAGGTAGGAAGAAACAGGGTATTCTTTCTTTCTTTTTTCTTTTTTACTACATGTTATCATTCAAGAATGTTATATTCTTTGAATTTCATCACTCTTCCCCTCCAGATGAGAAGACTCTGCCATATTAGCTAAACAACTCATTGTCTTGATTGACCATTTTATCTCATTTACACCCACTTACAGATTAGAAGACAATAGTTTCTGAAGGCCTGTTGGAGAATTGTATCCCAATACTGTATTGACTTTATGTGTATGCGATACTTAATATTTTTGTATTTTTAATTGAGTTATAGCTGACATAACATTGTGTAAGTTTAAGGTGTGCAAAGTATGATATTTGATACATTTATATGTTGCAATGTGATTATCACCATCATGTTAGCGAACACCTTTACCATACCCCATAATTATTTCATAATTGTGAGAACAATTACGATCTAGTGTCTTAGTAATTTTGAAGTTTATCGTACAGTATTCTTGTCTATATTATTTTGATTTCTCCTTGCTTTTTGGATTTACATTATTCTATGAAGTATAGTATAAGCGGAAGTTATATTTCAGATCAGAAAAAAATAAGGAAATTAATATTACACCAACTGTTTAGCTCACAAAGAATTCTCATCTCGATCCAGATTGTCTTCCTCCTACTTGCTTTTCAAGTTTGCAGCCTTTGAGGGAAGAGAGTTTTAACATGGATGTTGAAGGCCAGTGAATTCCTTACAGGCAGGCTTGTTTTAGTTTTTTAGACTACAATTCTATGGTTATAATACAGGTAGAGCAAAAGTTGTTTTACAGTTGTTTGTATGGAAAATAATACATAGTTACTAAAGAATAATACAAGAATAAACTCTGTGTCTCACATACTCACAATTACAACCTCAGACAAATTATTAATTTGCCTAAATCTGTTTCCAAACCTATTTGAATGGAGATAATCATTTCTGAAGTTTTTACATCATAGTGAAATTTGTACATCTCAACACATTTCAAATAATAATTTATTATAGAAATGTACTGTGATTTTATTATTATTCCATCAACCTAAGAATATGCACAGGGAAGTCTAGAATATGTAACCACTTCCAACTTTTGGTTCATATTTATAAGAGAGGAGGCAAAAATTAAAGGTTTATTTTTCAGCTATGCACACAATAGCCCTTCTGGGAATTAATCCTGACACCATATAATTATAAAAATAGAATCCTCATTTTAAATTATAAAAAAAAAAATGTTCTATTCTGGAAAACTATATTATTAAATTGTAAGTTTCAAGACTTGAAATCTTTAAATGGGAACTGATGAAGAATAAGATACTAACTGCATTCTTATCCATCTTTGATTTAAAACAGTTTTGTATCACCCCTTCCAAAAAGGAGCAAATCCCCTTAGAATGTATGTACCAATAAAAGTTCATTCGAATGCCATTGACTCATTGACTCTTTCTTGGTGTTGGAATAATTGAAATACTATGTTTATGCCAATTAGTTTCTTCGTTAGTGAATCATGGAAAATGCAATGGCTCCCTCTGATTGCGCACCTTCCATCTCTCATTAGGGTTCACAGGTTTCAGTACGGTGGTAGACACAGGACCGATTGCCTGGGAGCCACATTAGCCCATTGCCCATGACCACTCACCCCCAATGGTTTCACAGCTGAGGCCAAGTCACCCCAGCAGTTAATTTAGATTGTACCTGCTACTCCTAGATTTCTGTTTCTCTCTTGAGGCTACAGTACATCACCTGTGATTCACAGCCATGTCTGTAAGAGCCCTTTCTAAAGGGGGTTGAACAGGAAAGTGCACGCTGCCTAACAAATTGATAACATTGTGAGGTGCTGCCAGCTGGGGTGAAAATAAATTGTAAGAGAAGACAGGGGACAGGTAATGGTCCCTCGCTAAGCTGCAAAACTCTTCAACTGATGCTCATTGTGTAGCAACATATATGGCCATAACTGTCAACAGGATTTATGGCCCTTTAACGTGGACTCAGTAAGAAAGAGGAGGTTGAAGGAGGTCTATGATTTTATTTAAAGTTTAGTGCTTCCTGCTTTTGAGCAACTCTTTCTAGGCAGCAGGAAGACAGTGTCATTGAAGGTCACTCACAATTCCAGTACAGATTTTTGCATGGACTGAATTCTTGCAATGTGTATTTTAATGCTTTTGCATGTGTTGTTTTATTGTTGGTGACATTAACGCTGCTATTTTAAATTTGAAAGAAAAATTCTCACCGAGTTAAAATATGGGATGTCTGGGTTCTTTTAAGGTATAGAAAGTATAATTATGGTTCATAATTTTTTGCCATCTGAAAATAAGTTTCACTTGTCTTAAGTCTCATTGCCTGCTCTTTATGGACATCGCTAGGGTGAACTATGTCTCTAAGAGTAATATGTCCCTTTAAAGAGTGATTTTCTATTGTTCTGTTTTCCCTGTTGCTGGTATCACATCTTCAATCAAGCATTATCTCTCTATAAGTCTTTAGTATGTGTATATAAAGTGTGCATATAACTTCTTTCCACAAATGATCAGTGTCTGAAAACAGATGCTTTTATTAAAAAAATTTTTCTCAACCTATTTTCTTAATTACCTGATGATTTCTGTCTTCATTAGAAATTGTGTAGGATGGACAAAACTTTAAAGATTAAATAAAATGGGACTCAGCTCACAAACTGAGCAAACTGAAAACCCTCATTGAATCTGTTTTTTTCTAAGGCCAGGTGATAGGGTTTTTTAAGTCATTTTACAATGTGTTATATATTTAATGGATAAATAACAAACAACTATGCTAGGACCAAAAACGTCAATGTGAACAGAAGTCTTTGTTCAATAACTTAATGTGTGCCAAGCCAATCGGATTTGTGACTGCTCTTTTTACTTGCTCCTCCAAGCCCAGTTACCTTTTTGATACTCAACAAATACACCAAGCATAATACCATATCAGAACCCTTTGCACTGATATTTTCTCTGCCTGGAATCTTCTCAGATCTTAACATAATTTCACATAGCTTCTTCCTTACTTCTTCAGGTCACTGTTAAAATACACTCTCCTGGGAGACACTTTCTCTGGCCATATATCTAAAATATCATGCCATCCTCACTCATCTCATATTCCCTATCTCATTGTATGTTGTTACTTCTAAAAACCTGAACACTTTAATGAATTATAACTTGTGTACAGAAAAGTGCACCTATAATAGATGTACAGTTAATGAATTTTGACAAAGTAAACATATCTATGTAACCACCCTCTCAGGTCAAGGAATAGAACGTTACCAACCCAATAGAAGCCTCCCAAACACATACCCTATTCAATATCTGACCTAATTTGTAGATGAATTTTGCTGGATTTGAAATTTTATATAAATAAAATTATATATCATATTCATTCATTTCTGGCTTCTTTAATTTTATATTTTCATTACTCGATGGAATTTATTATGCTTGTATACAGGATTTTTTTTTTAGTGTGGAGCTATGAACATTATTGTACAGGTGTTTTGATGTATGTCAGTGTTTGTGAGTATATATGTATATGTAAATTTTCTGGGGTGCAGACTGAGGAATTGAAAGTCGTGGGGTCAAAGGGCATGTGTGTATTCAGATTTAGAACATACTGCTGAAAGTGGTTGTACTAATTTGCACTTTGTTTAGGACATAAGATTTCCAGTTGCTCCATATCCTAATCAACACTGTAAATCTTTTTAACTTTGCCATCCTAGTGTATTAGGTTTCAGTTATGTGTTACTGATGACAAACAATATGGAAAACCATTTTATGTGGCTAGTTTACTTGCAAATTTTTCATTTGTGAAATGTCTGTCAGAATCTCTTGCCTTTACTTTTATTGGATCTATCTATCTATCATCTATCATCTATCTATCTATCTATCTATCTATCTATCTATTATCTATCATCATCTATCTATCTATCTGTATTTGAAAGGACTAGAGTATGTTGTTAGTTCTATGGGTTGCAAGTATGTGCTCCTACTGTGTGGCTTGGCTCTTTACTTCATTAATGATATCTTTTGAAAATCAGACCATCTTAATTTTATTGAAGTTCAGTGAATCAATTATTCCTTTTCCATTATTGCTATTCATTTGTGGTAAGTTTTCTAAAAAATAGTTTAATGTCTCCAACGTTATTTTTGAGAAACCTCATTTGTTTAACCTTTAGATGAAATGGATTTATGTGCATGGTTTAAGGTCAAGGTCAGGAATAATTTATTTTTTCATATCATTATTTAATATACACAGCACTATATATTTATTGATAAAGGCTCCTACCCCATTGCTTGGTGGTAACATAATCTTAATTCAAGTGCCCATTTTTGTGTTGATTTATCTATGGACTAGGTATTTCATGCTGAAAATTGGCAAAGATTTTCTCTAGTGTCAGACAGTAATTTTTTAAAAGATTTTATTTATTCATTTTAGAGAAGAGAGAGAGAGAGAGAGAAGGGGGGCAGGAAGTACCAACTCCCATATGTGCCTTGACTAGGCAAGCCCAGAGTTTCAAACAGGTGACTTCAGTGTTCTAGGTCAAAGCTTTATCCACTGCGCCACCACAGGTCAGGCCAGACAGTAAATATTTTAAGCTTTGTTGATCACATGCTCTCTTTCACACCTACTCAGCTCTGTCATGGAGCAAAAAGTAGTCAGGGGCAGTACCTAAGTGAATGGGAATGGCAGTGTTCCAAGAAAACTTGACTTACAAAAACAGGTTGCAGGCCAGATTTGTCTCAGAGTTACAATTTGCTGACAGCTGTTCTCCATCATTGATCATTTATTAATACTTATGTCAGTACTTCATTGTCCTAACGTTTTATTTTTCAAGAGAACATGTCCTTTATGTTTTTCTTACATATTTTTGAGCCAACTTGTTATTTTCTTCCCTTTATAAAAAAATAATGGAATAAGTTTTGATTAGAATTGTATTGGTACTTTTGGGACAATTGGCATCTTTACAATCTGTGTCTTCTAAGGTTTGAAAATTGTGTGTTTTTCCATTGATTTAGGTCTTTCTTAACTTTTTTAATTAACTTTAATGGGGTGACCCCAATAAATCAGGGTACACATGTACAATGAAAACATCTCCAGATTATCTTATCATTCAATTGTGTTGCATACCCATCACCCAAAGTCAAATTGTCCTCTGTCACCTTCTATCTGGTTTTCCCTGTGCCCCTCCCCTCCTCCCTATCCCACCCTCCCCTCCCTCCCCCCAACCTGTAACCACCTGACTCTTGTCTCACTTTTATGTCCCACCTATGTATGAACTCATGCTGTTCTCAGGGTTATTTTTTCTGATTTACTTATCTCACTCTGTATAATGTTATCAAGGTACATACATTTTGTTGTAAATGATCCGATGTTATCATTTCTTATGGCTGAGTAGTATTCCATAGTATATATGTACCAAAGCTTTTTAATCCACTCGTCTTCTGACGGACACTTGGGCTGTTTCCAGATTTTCGCTATTGTGAACAATGCTGCCACAAACATGGGGGTGCATTTCTTCTTTTCGAACAGTGTTATGGTGTTCTTAGGGTATATTCCTAAAAGTGGGATAGCCGGATCAAAAGGCAGATCGACTTTTAATTTTTTGAGGAATCTCCAAACTGTTTTCCACAGTGGCTGCACCAGTCTGCATTCCCACCAGCAGTGCAGGAGGGTTCCCTTTTCTCCACATCCTCACCAGCACTTATTCTGTGTTGTTTTGCTGATGAGTGCCATTCTGACTGGTGTGAGGTGATATCTCATTGTGGTTTTAATTTACATTTCTCTAATGATTAGTGATGTTGAGCATTTTTTCATATGCCTTTTGACCGTCTGTGTGTCCTCTTTGAAGAAATTTCTATTCATTTCTTTTGCCAATTATTTGATTGGATTGTTTGTCTTCCTGGTGTTGAGCTTTATAAGTTCTTTATAAATTTTGGTTATTAACCCCTTATCAGACATGCTGTCGAATGTGCTCTCCCATTGTGTGGTTTGTCTTTTTATTCTGTTCTTACTGTCTTTAGCTGTGCAAAAACTGTATAGTTTGATATAGTCCCATTTGTTTATCTTGCCTTTTATTTCATTTGCCGGTGGAGATAAATCGGCAAATATATTGCTGCTACAGATGTCGGAAAGCTTGCTGTATATGTTTTATTCTAAGATGCTTATAGTTTCACGGCTTACATTTATGTCTTTTATCCATTTTGAATTTGTTTTTGTGAATGGTGTAAATTGATGGTCTAGTTTCATTTTTTTGCAGATAGATGTCCAATTTTCCCAACACCATTTGTTAAAGAGGCTGTCTTTACTCCATTGTATGTTCTTTCCTCCTTTGTCAAATATCAGCTGTCCATAAAGCTGTGGGTTAATTTCTGGGTCTTCTGTTCTGTTCCATTGATCAATGTGCCTGTTCTTATACCAGTACCAGGCTGTCTTGAGAATAATGGCCTTGTAGTAAACCTTGATATCCGAAAGAGTGATACCTCCTGCTTTTTTTTTTCTTTTTAAGATTTCTGAGGCTATTCATGTTCTTTTTTGGTTCCATACAAATTTTTGGAATATGTGTTCTATATCTTTGAAGTATGTCATTGGTATTTTAATTGGTATTGCATTGACTTATAAATTGCTTTGGGTAATATAGACATTTTAATGATGTTTATTCTTCCTAGCCATGAGCACGGTATATGCTTGCACTTGTTTGTATCTTCCTTGATTTATTTTATCAATGTTTTATAATTATCCGAGTAAAAGTCCTTAACCTCCTTGGTTAAATTTACTCCTAGGTATTTTATTTTTTAGGCTGTAATAGGGGAGGGGATTGTTTTCTTAATTTCTTTTGCTGACAGTTCATTGTTTGTATATAGAAATGCCTCTGATTTCTGTGTATTAATTTTATATCCGGCCACCTTGCTGAATTCATTTATCAGGTCCAGTAGTTTTTTGACTGAGACTTTAGGGTTTCCTATATACAATATCATATCATCTGCAAATAATGACAGTTTTACTTCTTCTTTTCCAATTTGGATGCCTTTTATTTCTTCTTCTTTTCTGTTTGCTATGGCTAGGACTTCCTGAACTATTTTGAATAAGAGTGGTGAAAGTGGACAACCATGCCTGGTTCCTGATCTTAAGGGGATTGCTTTTAATTTTTGTCCATTTAATATTATGTTTGCTGTGGGTTTGTCGTAGATGGCCTTTATCATGTTAAGGAATGTTCCCTGTATTCCCACTTTACTGAGAGTTTTGAGCATGAATGGGTGCTGGATTTTATTAAATGCCTTTTCTGCATCTATTGAAATTATCATGTGATTTTTGTCCTTCCTTTTGTTTATGTGATGAATCATATTGATTGATTTGCGAATATTGAACCAGCCTTGCCTCTCCAGAATAAATCCCACTTGATCATGGTGTATGATTTTTTTCATATATTGCTGGATCCGGTTGGCTAATATTTTTTTGAGAATTTTAGCATCTAAATTCATCAGGGATATAGGCCTATAATTTTCTTTCTTTGTGTTGTCTTTGCCTGGTTTTGGGATCAGAATTATGCTCGCCTCATAAAAGGAGTTTGGAAGTCTTCCTTCCTCTTGAATTTTTTGAAATAGCTTGAGGAGGATAGGAGTTAGTTCTTCTTTGAATTTTTGATAGAATTCACTTGTGAAGCCATCAGGCCCAGAACATTTCTTTTTTGGGAGTTTTTTGATTAATGTTTCTATCTCATTTGTTGTAATTGGTCTGTTTAGGTGTTCTGATTTATCCAGATTGATTTTTGCAAGTTTATATGATTCAAGAAATTTGTCCATTTCACCAAGATTGTCTAATTTTTTGGCATATAGTTCTTCATAGTATTTTCTTACAATGCTTTGTATTTCTGCTGTGTCAGTTGTTATTTCTCCACTGTCCTTTCTAATTTTATTTTTTTGAGTCCTCTCTCTTTTTTTCTTGTTGAGTCTAGTTAAAGGTTCATCAATCTTGTTTACCTTTTCAAAGAACCAGCTTCTGGTTTCATTGATCCTCTGTATTGTTTCCTTAGCCTCTATGTCATTTATTTCTGCTCTGATCTGTATTATTTCCTTCCTTCTACTTGTCCTGGGTTTTATTTGTTGTTGTTTTTCTAGTTCTTTTAGATGCAGGGTCAGGTTGCTTATTTGAGCTTTTTCTAGCTTCTTATGATATGCCTGTAGTGCAATGAACTTCCCGCTCAGTACTGCTTTTGCTCTGTCCCATAAATTTTGAGTTGATGTATGACCTTTATCATTTGTTTCTAGAAACTTTTTTATTTCTTCTTTGATCTCATTGTTAATGCATTCATTATTTAATAACATGCTATTTAGTTTCCAAGTGTTTGAGTATTTTTCAGTTTTTCTTTTGTGGTTAATTTCTAGTTTCATGGCATTGTGATCAGAGAAAATGCTTGAAATATTTTAAATCTTCTTAAATTTATTGAGACCATTTTTGTGTCCTAACATGTTGTCTATCCTAGTAAATGTACCATGAGCGCTTGAGAAGAATGTAGATTCTACTGCTTTAGGGTGAAAAGTTCTGAAGATATCTATTAAATCAAGTTGATCTAGTGTATCCTTTAAGTCTGCTGTTTCTATATTAATTTTCTTTCTTGAGGATCTATCCAGTGTTGTTAGTGGGGTATTAAAATCCCCACTATGATAGTATTGCTGTTAATCTCACCCTTTATATCCATCAAAGTCTGCTTTATGTATGTCGGGGCCCCTATATTTGGTGTGTAGTTATTTATAATAGTTACATCTTCCTGTTGAATTGTTCCCTTTATCATTATGTAGTGTCCTTCTTTATCTCTTACTACAGCCTTTGTTTTAAAGTCCATTTTGTCAGATATAAGTATTGCTACCCTGGCTTTTTTTTCATTTCGATTTGCATGAAATATTTTTTTCCATCCTTTCACCTTCAGTCTATGTGCATCTTTTGTTTTAAGGTATGTCTCTTGTAGACAGCATATGTATGGGCCCTGTTTCTTTATCCACGCAGCTACCCAATTTTTTTGATTGGATCATTTAATCCTTTTACATTTAAGGTTATTATTGATATGTAGTTGTTAGTTGCCATTTTGTTCTTTAAAGCTGTATTTTTTTTTTTTTTTGCTATATTCTTTCCTCCTTTTGAACTGTTCACAACAGGCCCCTTAGCATCTCTTGCAGAATTGGTTTGGTTTTAATGAATTCCTTGAGGCTTTCTTTGTCTGGGAAGCTCTTTATTTCTCCTTCAATTTTAAACCTTAGCCTTACTGGATAGAGTAGTCTTGGTTGTAGGTTCTTGTTCTGCATTACTTTGATTAAATCTTGCCATTCCCTTCTGGCCTCAAGTGTTGATGTTGAGAAGTTCGATGTCATCCTTATGGGGGCTCCTTTGTAGGTGATAGCCTTATTTTCTCCAGCAGCTTTTAAGATTTTTTCTTTATACATTAGCTTTGGTATTTTAACTATGATGTGTCTTGGTGTAGTTTTTTTTGGTTTCTCTTTAATGGAGTTCTGTGTGCTTCTTGAACGTGTGGAGTGTTTCCCAGCCTTAATTTAGGAAAGTTTTCTGCTATGATTTGATTGAACAAAGTTTCCATTTCCTGTCCTCTCTCCTCTTCTTCAGGCACCCCTATGATGCGAATGTTGTTTCTTTTCATGTTGTCACAGAGCTCCCTTAGAGTTTCCTCACATTTTTTGAGTTTCTTTTCCTTTTTCTTCTCTGCTTCTGTGCCTTTGTTTATTGTGTCCTCTAACTCACTGATTCGATCCTCAGCATGATTCATCCTCCTTTTAATTCCTTCCATTGTGGTCTTCAGTTCTGATACTGTATTTGTCATTTCTGTCTGATTCTTTTTTATTATTTCAATTTTGTTTTTTATACTTGTTATCTCTTTATTTAGTTGTTCATGATGACTATCCATTGTTGCTCTAATTTCTTTGAACATCCTAACTATCATTATTCTAAATTCTGCTTCTGGTAGTTTGGTTATATCTGGTTCATTAAGGTCCTTCTTTGGGGATATCTCTTGATTCATTTGGTTTGCATTCCTCTGCCTGCCCATTTTGTCTGTGTTTAAGCAAGTTGTGGCCACTGGAGTCCAGTAGGTGTTGCCTTTGTGTTCTCTAGGTGTGGTCTGTCTGCAGGCCTGCCACCCGCTCAGCCGCTGCCTAGGGAGGTTGGGTATGGGCATTGCCAGCGTCAGCCTACTGCGGCTGTTGCTGTGATTTCCACTTCTCCTTTGTGGGAGGGGCTGTCACTCAAGTCACTAGCCTCAGCACCAAGGGTAGAGGTGAGCACCTTTGCTTAGCTGTGGACTGAGCCTGTTTCCGGGCATACACCCAGCACCCGCAGTCAGAGCCTGCTTGCCACAGTTCTGCGGGTTGGGCGGGACTTTTGACGTGCTCTCAGCTGTGAGCCTTTGCCAGTTTGGAGCTTTAGCCCAACCCTCGAAGCCAGGGCCCTCTTGCGCAGGGTCGCAAACCGTGGTTTATTGAGCCGAGCATGTTTGCTGGCGTGAGCTCAGCTGTGAGCTACCGATCGTCCCGGCCTGTACCTCGCCCGCGTTAGAAGCCCGCTCGCACATGCAGGATGGCAAACCGCGGTTTCTCCGGCCAGGCGGGGCTGGCAGCGTGAGCTCAGCTGCGAGCCCCCCCTCCTCCCTGGTCCTAGCCCCGTCCCCGTGGTCAGGGCCAGCTTGCGCAGGGTCGTGGAGCTGATCTCTGCTGGTTCCTGGCCTCCCACTTTGTCCCCGCAGGTGGGATTACAGGCGGGCCCGCAGCTGACGGACTGCTTTCACGCGTCCCCTCTGCCCCTGCTGGGCTAGACCGAGCTCACACCGGCTTTGCCTCTGCCCACTCCGAAAGGACCACGTTTCAGCATCCTGCCGCCACCATCGTTTCAGCAACCCTCAGAGAGATGGAAGTGCCCTAAGTCTCCATACTGTAGACCTGGGAGCTCCCTCCCTCTAAGCAGCTCTGCTCTAATTGCCACGGGAGAGCTTGTTTGGCTAGTGTGCTGTCTCCCTTTGCTCATATTGCTAGTTCCAGGGGAAATATTCGTTTTCGATTAGGGAAATGACTTAGCCCAGGGGTCAAGGTGGCTGTCCCTCAGAGTGTCACCGTGCCTTCAGTCCACACTCTGTTCCCGCTGCTCTGTTCCTCTCCTCTGTCCCCATTCCCCAGAGCCCCTGGTGCGTGGTTGTGAGAGAGGTTTTCTGCACTGTTCCTTTAAAAAGAATCTTGGGTCTGAGAAAACTGTCTCTCTCTCACAAACAGTATCCTCACTTGTTTCACAGCTCAATACTGTCCGAACTCCTCTTCTAGACTCTGGGACTGCAGGCTGGGGCTTGGTTCCTGGGACCCAGGTCCCTCCCTCTCCACCAAACTCTCCTCCCGCCCCGCGGGTCTCTCCGGGCTGCCGTTTTCTCCTGGGTGCTGGGCAGCCTTCTTCGCGTTTTCGCTATTCCTACCAGTCTCAATGTGGCTTCTGCAGTGTTCCTTGGTTGAAGAGTCCACTTAGTTTAGTTCAAAGTTGGTTTATCCAGATGATGGTTCTTAAAATTGAGTTATAATCCACTTTGGTTCTGGGAGTTGGAAGTTGGTACGTCTGCCTACTCCATCGCCATCTTCGTTCCCTCCTTGATTGAAGTTTTATATACTCTTCTTTGTTCTGATCTCCATTAATAGGTTTTGTGCTCTCTGACTTCCTGTCAGGTCTGGATCATGAGGAGTCCTAAAATCTCTCAAATAAGCTGCATCTGGGATCAGTGTACCCAGTACCGCGGGTGGGGGTAGATTAAATAGGTAAAATTTTTGATACATATTGAGCTAAAGTTAAGGAGATTTCCACACATCTTACATACATTAATATGGGAATATTTGAATGATTTATAACAAAGGTAATAACTTACATGAAATTATGATTTTAAGAGAAAAAAACAAAATCAGTTATGCAATATGATAGTCAGGGAAAAGCATAATCTATGTAGTTAGTTAGCAATATATAAGTGAAACAAATTACTTGCTTTAAATCTTCTAACATTACTGTTATATTAACTACTGAGCTGTTTTATAAGTTGGCATTCAGTATGTACAGGGCAAAGATTTGTATTTTATATGTACATATATGGATACATTCTTTTTGATTCTAAGACATTTTCAGCTGTTCTTTTTTACATGTATATATAGCAGCCAACTGCTCATCATTCATTTAGAAAACCCTCTAGTCTTTAACCTTTTACTGTTATTTGACTATTCAATTAATATGCCCAGTTATACATTAGAAATATGTTAAAACTGGAATTAAATGTCTTAGATTAAAGTTTATGACACCACATCATTTTCTCTGGAAGACTATAATTAAATAAAGTCTGAAAATATTAAATGACTATAAGCATTTTTGATATTATTAAAATGCTCCTGTTGTAGATATCAGTGAAAGGTCTAGTTTACGATAGTGATAATAGTTGTTAGGCATTGGCTTCTTACTATAACCCTACATAGAATTAAGCATATCATACTATTTTTTCCACAATATTATTGTACGAATACTACGTGCTAAGCAAGGTGGCAGATATAAAAAGAAAGAAACTAAAAAAAGAAAAGTAATCCAGTAATTATAATAAAGTATAGACTGTGCTATGATGGCTACGATGGGATGTACTGGTGATAGAGAAATACATTCTAAGATACCAAATCTTGCTGAAGATTTTAGGGAAGTTAAAAAATACATGATATCAAGCTGAAACTTGGAATAAGTATAAAGTGTGCAAAGAGGGAGAGAAATATTAATATTAGTTTAGATTTCTGGTAGGGCAACAGGACACATTTGAAGAGACAAAGGAATCTTAGTGTTAAATCACAATAAAATTAACTATTTATTTACCTGATTCTTTGGCCTTTGATTTGTCCTCTCCTACCGAACTATAAACACCATGAGGTGAGGGAATGTACCTATTTTGTTTCCTCCTATATTCTGAAGATTGAGCTGGATTCTTGGCACACAGCAGTAGTCAAATGATTATTTGTGGGGGAAAATATGGAAGAAAAAAGAAAAGACATGAGGCTGAAGACAAACTTTGTGCCTGATACATAGATGCTAATCTTCATAAAAGTCAGCCTTTTACAGTGGAGGAAACTGACTCAGCCTTTTAAAAAGTGCTAAAACTTAAAGAGTGGGTATATAGTAAATGGGGAGTAACAACTCACTTCTCTCCAAAGCCAGTGTTATTCCCAAAATACATGATGACTCTAGGAAAACAAAACCAAACCAAAATGCCCATAATCCTAGTTCTGCAGCATGGAGCCAAAAAATCCAGAGAACACTTCATTTCAGTTCTCTACTCATCTAAGCGAGGTATTCTCAAATCCTGAGAAAGCACTCACATCACTTGATAAAACCCAAAACACGAACATAAAAGAATCACGTCATAGTTAATACCTTACCTGTGTCTACTTTATTGATATTAATATTGGTCAGTAAAAACCAGCCATGTTTAAATCCCCTAACTCCTGCAACATTAACAGCTGCTTCTTACAAATCAAACATATTATTATTAACTCCTCCTATAACTTTTCTGTTTTTCGCTTACCATTTTCTAAATTCCCTTCTTGCTCACATTATTTTAGTTTTGTACTTTATTAAATCTTTTGATGATTCCAGTATGTTTAACTTCTTTACCTTGCTTTACTGATACTGTCAGTCGATACACACAAACACACACACACACACACACACACACTCAGTGCCACTAAGATTAACCTCAATGATTACAAATAACTAAATAGTTTCTCAAAATTTTTAACTGCTTCAGGATGAATTTTAAGAATTCTACTTGGGAATAGCAGCTGTAATTAAAAGAAAGAAAGAAAAAAAATCAGATTTTAGGCCAACTAGATTTAGAAATATAATTTTTAAAATTAATTCCTAGAGTTAAACTAGGTCTCATTCATTCATTCTTGTTAACCTTTGGAAGCTCATCTGTTTTGCTCTCTGCTATTCTGATGCAAAATAACATTAATCATTTGTCTACACATTTAAATATAGACCATTTCAAAAACAAAGTCAAACATGTTGTCAGCAGCCTAGGACTCTTGTCTCTTAAGAACTGGTCAGTTTATGGAAATTACCATAGAGCCTTCTGCTTTCTCATGTTCTCTTACAAAATGAGAAACTTGAAAAGACTATTGTGATCACTATTCTGAATGGATTATTGGCGAATCAGAGCCTTGAGATTATACTGATTCAATGTGTTGGACAAGTGCCAAGAAAATCTAGTCCCTGAAGCTAGGGGCACTTTTGACTTCTGATGGATCACAGACCACTAGACCTATATTTAGATGCTGCTGTTAAGCATGTTCAGAAAGCTTTGAATTTTAACTTTTGATCAGTAATTTCAAACATATATCTACATACATGAGAACAGTCACTGTCTTTAAAAGGAGTTAGATCTAATCATGACTGCCTTATTCTCCCCTATTTCAAACTCAAACCTCACTATCAGTGATTAGAATTCTATTTAATATTAATTATCAGAAATGGGTAAGAAAAATAATATTAATTAAGTAAATCAAGTTACCTAATAAATAACAATAGCTATCAAAAAAAGAAATAAGGTAGGAATCTCAAATGGCATTTTTTATGAGCAATGTATGTACTTTGAGTAAAAAGTCACAGTTAATGTAGTAATAAACTTTAAAACTGGAAGCTGTCTGTATCATTGAAATAGTTGTATAAAATTACCAAAATTAATCAGAGTCAATAATATAAATTCCTTAGCGGACACCATTAGGCTTAAAATAGGACAACTGTGTTATAACTAAACATGAATATCTGCTTTATCAAGAAGTTGGAAATTCTGCAAAATTTTCTTTAAAGTTTATATAAGATTGAAATAGACATTTTATTTTTCACCTTAAAAATTTAATATCAAATGACATTTATGAACTGTAAACCCACTACTGGACTCTAAACCTACCATTAATATTTTTAATCAATGTTTAGGGAGAGAGGAAGGAAGAGAAAGAGAGAGAGTGAGAAACTTTGATTTATTGTTATTCTACTTATTTATGCATTCATTGATTGATTATTATAGTGTGTGCCCTGACTGGGGATCAAACCTACAACCTTGGTGCATCAGGATGATGCTCTAACTGAGCTACCCACCCAGGGCAATGAGAATGAATATTTACCAGGGAAATGGCTGGCAATTGAAGAGAAAACAATCTGTGTATGTTCTAATATAAAAATACTAAAGCAGCAAATTCTTTTGCCGAAGCTCATCTCATTGCTTGGACTTCTGAGGCAGAAAAGTAGATATAAGTAAATGTTATGAGGCTTAGCGCAGAGTGGAACTGTGGAATATCATATATTATGACAAGAAAATCTGGGAATATAGCAGAAATAAAAATGGTTTTCATGTTGCAATAAGAAAATCCATACACCACTCTATAAAAATAAGATGCCGTATGTTAACTGAGTGTAACAGTGCTAAATGTAGGTCCCTGACAGGGTTGGCAGGTCTCAAAAAAAAATAAAAATAAGAACTAAAAATAAAAAGATAATTCATCTGAAAGGTAGTCATTTTAACTTGAAGCAAATATATAAACCTTACCTCTATCATGGAGAATTACAGGTTGACTTGTTATTTCTCAAAATAAATATCTACAGCCTCCTTCTTTGCTTGAGGTGTATGTGTATATAAAGTGTTGTGTGTTCATATGTGATGGTTGTTCCACAAAAGACAGCTGTGTAGACCAGCAGATAGATCACATAAAAAACACAACAAGAAGGAAGAAGCCCATTTTCCAGTTGACAATCTAGGATTTCCTTCAAACGTTACATTATCTGTGTATCTGATAACTTCATCCCTCTAATACTTAATAAATTTTTCAACCATCAAGTGACTTTCATGGTGGCAAGAAAAAACACATGAAAATTTCAGGCAAGGTGCATTAAAATTCTGCAGCAAGCATTAGGCCCCCCGAACCTGAAGACTATTGGGCCACTTCACTCTTCATAACTCAAGAAATGACTGTTTACCTGCAGCCAGTCCTCCAGTGTAAGTGGCAGTTGACCTTTGGTATTTCTGTTCCTGTTCTGGCCAACTTTCTTTGATGCTTGAAAGTTAATAGGGTGCCGCCGTGATTCAGTGAATGTATTTGAACTTGAACACAAGAGCAGTACAGCTGGATCAAGACCAGGTTTGTTCTGAGCAAAGAGTCATCAAACAGCTAAAATATTAATTAATTAGTTAATTAATTAAGTGGGGAAGTAAACTAGTGCTCATATAGTAAGTGTGGCACATAATTTATTTTATTTAATGAATTAGGACTAGCACAGTGTCAAAGAAATCAATAATCCGTAAGATAACATAGCTTCTCAATTCCAGGCTAATATTCATTTATTATTGTGGAATGGAGAATATGCTTTTATGGGAAACATTCTTCCTAAAATAGAAAGATAAACTTAGAACACAAAATGGTCATGACAACCAAAGCAAATTTTCTTAAAGGATTTGGGGAATTCCTCAAAAAAAAAAGTAATGATGTTTATCATTATATTACACTAAATTACAAATTAACTTGGTCATTAAAATAAAAAACTTTTCCATTACTACATAAAGTAAGGCATTCTCTCTTGTTTACTAATGTCTCTGGAAGAAATACTTTACTCAAGTGTTTAAGAAGAAAATCATTTTAAAAATTGGCACTGTGTATGTGAAAGTTGATTAAAGATAATTCCAGATAGCTGGAGTAAATAAGTATCCTTATTGGTAGTATCATAGCTACAATAACCAAATTATATAATTAGATCTTAGGCTTCTTCTATAATCCATAGTATATAATCTTTATAATTCACACACACAAAAAAAGTCTGAACTAAGTTTTCTTGGTCAGTGATTTATTCAGTGCAGAGAATAAAAGCCAAAAATGTACCTACCATTATAGATCTGTCATTATAGAAAAGATTTTAATGTAAGTGAAAGTTATATATTAAAACTTACAAATTTAGCCTGACCTGTGGTGGCGCAGTGGATAAAGCGTCGACCTGGGAACACTGAGGTCGCCAGTTCAAAACCCTGCACTGGTCTGGTCAAGGCACATATGGGAGTTGATGCTTCTAGCTCCTCCCCCCTTTCTCTCTCTCTCTCTCTCTCTCTCTCTCTCACTCTGTCTCCTCTCTAAAATAAATAAATAAATATAAATTTTAAAAAAAACTTACAAATTTAATTTTGTCATATAGAGCATTTTAATACAGAGGAAACAAATAAGGTGATGTAATTGATGGGCGACTTTCGGTTTGGATTGAGTAGCCAAGGAATAAGTCTCTTTGAAAGCTAAAATTAATTTGAGGCTGAAGAACAAGGAAACAATTATGTGACAAGCCAGTGAAAATGTGTTGCAGAAGAGAAGAAAATTCAAATGTGTAGACCCAGAAGTGGGCAGGGTTTTGTTTGCTTTGTCTTTTTGAGCAAGAGTAAGGAACTTTGCAAAGTGGAATGAACAGGAAGAAAGCAGCTGTTTCCAGGTGAGACTAGGAGACAGACAATGGAAGTTTATTGGAAGGTTTTCAGTAGGGAGCAACATGATTTAATAAAATACTTTATTAGTTTAAAGAGAAACATTGCACCTGATCTGTGGTGGTGCATTGGATATAGTGTAACCCGGCATACTGAGGTTGCCAGTTTGAACCCCCTGGCTTGCTGGGTCATGCACATACGAAAAGCAACTATGAGTTGATGCTTCCTGCCCCCATTCCTACCCCCACTTCTTTTTTCTCTCTCTCCTCTCTAAGATCAATAAATAAAATCTTTAAAAGAAAACATAGCACACGTGTACACAAATGTCTGAACAAAAATTGCATTTAGTGGTTTAACACACAGTGATCACTTGTGTAAACACCTCCCAGAAATAGAACATTTGCAACAGCCAGAGTATTTCTTGATGCCCTCTCTGTGACTGCAAGCCTCTACCCATCACTCTAGGAATTATTATTATGGCTTTGATTATAAATGCTTTCTAGATTTTATATCCAGTTTTGGCAACTAAAAATGAGCCCCTAAATATTATAGTTAAATTTTTGTGTTAAAATAGTCATTCAGCATTTCTTCTTTTACTCACTATTATGCTGGTGAAATTAGTTCGGTATGTTGTCTTTGGCTTTTGTCAGTTCATATTTGTTGCTATAGAGAGACCGATAGTATTATAGATACAAGAGAATCAAACAGAACTGAGCCCTGGTGAGACTGCCCAGTTCTGGTTTGCTCTTATTCCTAGGGTATTGTCACTTGGGATGCCAACACAAGAAAAGGAGCCTTTCCCAACATACTTACTTTTGTGGCCTTGAACTCAGTCCCATGAGTCTGACAAAAGTACTCGTCATTCTCTCATTCACCCAATGAATGAAAACCCACAGGGTAAAAGTAGTCCCCTTCCCAGGGAACCTCTGTCTTTATTCAGATGGTGGCTCAGTTTCTTTACTCTCTTATTAGCTTTCTAAATTTCAAATAGATGGGTATATACATACACACTTAAATACACACATGCCTGTGTGTGTATATATGTGTTTATATGTAAAGATACAAATATTTATATGCCTCTATTTAATTTTGAAGAGAATGAATTGAAGTGGTAAGAGTTAAAGACAAGATGTAAATCAGGTTAATAATATTATTGCCTACTTAATATAGGAAGACAGTTTTGGGTATAACAGCTGTGAAAAGATGATATTTTTCTTTTGGTAGAAATCATAAGACTTGCTAATAGTTAGGATTTGTGATGTGCAGGAAATGAAGTTAAGGCAATTTTTGAAACGGGAAAATTATTTCTAGGATTAACTATTTCTACCCCACTGTTACTAGGTATCTTAGTCAAATGTGGTTTTGATTTTTGGTGTTATTGTGTACATTTTATTTTAAAGTATGTTCTTAGATTTTAGATTTCAGAAATACAGTTATTAGATGATGCTTGTGTTAAAACAAATAAAATGGCAAATACCACAAATAGATAAAAATCTTGTCTATTGTAATCATGTCAAACATATATAAATATATTGCAGACTGTGTGTGCTTTGTGAAACTCTGATGGCTAATAGTATGGGGAAATTAAAATCCAATCAATTTCAAGTTTTTCTCAGGAAAACTCTTCTGGCTCACAACAGATACCATCTTTGACTGATAAACCAATATCTTACTAATTTCTATGCTGAGTGAGCCATTGAATTCAACAGCATTTACTGTCGTTGAAATAAGGTACCTCAAAATTCATTGTTGATGATAGAAATAAGACTATTTAAAACCAAGGAAACTAAAAACAAGTATAGCTTCAGAGGAGACATTTTTCATGAGTCATAATTTCTTAAAACTGGATTCTGGTTGTCTTTAAGAAAGTTGATATGAATAAGATTAAAATTAAGAGTGGCGAGTCAAAAAAAAGAAAAGAGGATCTTAAGTAGGAAGGAAGATATATTAGGAGACCGCCTGACCTGGCGGTGGCGCAGTGGATAGAGCGTCGGACTGGGATGCGGAAGACCCAGGTTCGAGACCTCGAGCTTGCCAGCTTGATCGCAGGTCCATCTGGCTTGAGCAAAAGCTAACCAGCTTGGACCCAAGGTCACTGTATCCAGCAAGAGGTGGCTCGGTCTGCTGAAGGCCCGCGGTCAAGGCACATGTGAGAAAGCAATCAATGAACAACTAAGGTGTTGCGACGGCAACGAAAAACTGATGATTGATGCTTCTTACCTCTCTTCGTTCCTGTCTGTCTGTCCCTATCTATCCCTCTCTCTGATTCTCTCTCTGTCCCTGTGGGAAAAAAAAAAAAAAAGATATATTAGGAGACCATTGTAGATTTGAATGAACGTACAGTATTCAGACATTTATAGAATGGTTAAATTTATCAAAGAGGTTTGTAATTATTAATTACTAACAAAAATAAGTGATCATTTTTAAACACAGGAATTTTAAATGTAAAGTAAATAATATACTGATTAATTATAACACCATCACTGGACATAACAATTCATGAATGATATCACTGACCACTTAGGAAATTTCATAACAATGATTAATGGAGAAAGAAGTAAACTGCATAGAAAGAATAAAGTGTTATTACATTGGCAACATTTAAAAGAGTGATGACATCTAAAATAGCAAAATGACATTTGTTGAATTAATTTTGTTAGGAAATATTTATATCACATGAGACTTGAATATGTTGGTAGACTGTGGAAATTAGATTAGAGCTATTTTGTAAGTATTGGTAGATTTCTTTCTACAATCATAAAAGTACGATCACACATTCCTCTGTGGTTTTAAAAGTAGTTGGGTGTACAAATATAGCAACCATGTGCCCTGCATTAGAGGGGACATGTCATTTTCAAATATTCTATTCTACTGGTTCTAACTATTATATTTTTGGTGTTTTGTATTTATTTTTGTTTTGACTCAATGATCTTCACAAAGAGTATAACACAAATAGTGACAGTAGTTCAATGGATAGTACTTCTCATTAATGACGAGTGGAGGACATACTCCATGGATGTGTGTAACAAAATATAAGGGAAGTGGTAGGTCTAAAAGCATCTCCAAGTCAGTTGATGCACTGTGGCCCCCTCCCCTCCTTTCCCAAAATCCCTCCCCAACTATTTCCTATCTATTCAAACCATGTGACTCAATTTTTATTCATAAAATGTATTATCGTGTGTGTCTGTGTGTGTGTGGAGAGAGAGAGAGAGAGAGAGAGAACTAAGAACCTCAAATGTGGGTGACAAATTGTAGTTGTTGGTCTAAATGGACCACAATAGCCATGTCATTAAATTTATTTATCATTCAGTATCACAACAAATCTTGCTTTCTCACCAATGCTCTTATTAATATATTCTATACTTTATCCATTTACCCATTTACTTTTGAGTCCTTAAAAGTATCAAAAACTATATAGGAAAGCTGTGATACATCCCTGAAATGACTTGTTATAGATATGTAATTCTATGTTTCATACAAGCTTTTCTCCATAACATTTTTTTTCCATTTACTTTTCTCCCTGTAAACTATACATTGTAGCCTGCCTGGAACTATTATAAAAGAGCCCTTTTCTTTCTTATCCACTACTGCCTACCTTTTCTCCACTATTGCACTTCCACAGCCACCACGCTGCTATCATTGCATACATATGAAGTAGAGTTATGAGGATCAATTTACATTAGAAAAACCATAAAGTTTTTAAAACAAGGTAGAGGGAGGATTAAAGATCACTATATTTCTTTACTCAGAGGCTAGAATAGGCTCAAAGTTGTGAGAGAGTGTGGAAACTAAACTATCCTAGAAAGTCTCATCCAGGAAAATAAAAGAAGTGAAATTGTAGGTCCCATAGCCCAGAACTCAGGTAGAAAATGGAGATATTACAGATCTGAAACCCAAATGTCTTTTGTTACAGGCTCAAGTTATATATATATATATATATATATATATATATATATATATATATATATATATATATATATATGTTTTTAGGCTTTGGCAAAATATAATTCAAACACATTTTTGGTCCCTAGAAGTAAAAGAAAATCATATATTTTATTTCATAATTATACAAAAGAAAGCAAATAGAGACAGGCTGGTTGCAAAAAATATTTATTTGGGATTGAATTTCACAGTGTGATGAGACAGTGATGGTGACATACTACTAACTGAAAGCAAAATGTTACCAAATAGTTTCTTCTGTGTGATGCCATTTTTTTATAATGAAAAGTAGTATACTTCATATTTATATACTCATATTTATTAGATGTCCATACAGAACCTATTCTGTTCCAGAAAATAGTCTACCTGCTGAGAAAATAGAGTTGATCAAGACAAAAGATTTTTCTTATGAAGCTCTTAGGAGGAGAGAGACAACAAATAACTTTGATATCCATTGACAGATCCCATTCCCAACAGCTGGTCATCTTTATTTATTTAGAAAGATTTCTCGAATCTTGCTGATATGTAGTTAAGGTCAGCAATTTCAACCGGTGTGCCACAAGAATTTTTCAAACATGCAATATCTGACTATTTAGTCATGGGCACTAACCTCTTTTCCCTTAGATTATCAATCAGGTAAAAAAAAATAATAACAAAAGCCAACACAACAATAACCATCCCATGTGAACAAATCAAAATTATACTTATTTTTTTTTTGGTGTGCCGCATATATTTATTAATTAATTTATGTGTGCCATGGGATGAAAAATGTTGGAAAATTACTGATTTGGGTGACTTCCTGGCTAGTTTTTATGGGACTTCCTGAAGATCCTCTGACCTGTGCTCAGTTATTATCACTCTGTGATCACCTGTCTGATGCTCTCAATAATCTAGTGAGTCACTTGAAACCCAGTCTTGGATCCTATTCAATACTGTATCCTCAGGGTCATTCGTAATAGATCTTCAGTAATTTTCAACTGGTTGAATAATAGACAGCCACCAAAACACTTCACAAGTCCTAATAAAATGAATTCTGAACAATTTATGTAGAGAAAGAAACAAAAAACTTCTATTTGGTAAATTAAAATAAATGGATGTTACTATATTCAAACAAGTATTTTTTAATTACCTTTTATACACTTTGGCTGAATAAACTTGCACTCTATCCTGATGTCCTTCTCACCACTTATACTTCCCAATTAGCAATACTCCAGCACTTCGAACCTTTCATTAATTCATTAGACATAGTATGGTATTCTTCACATCATAGTGACTATCAATGAACCAGTCACAGGATCTGCCTGATTGATGTTACTGAGGGTAATAAATATCTATCTTTGACACTCCAATGAGTGCTTGGGAGTGTAGTTAATAGAATAATACCTCGTCTACTCAGGATGTCCACATCTTAAATTTTGAAAATTGTGAATATGTTATTAGGTAGCAGAAGAGAATTAAGCTTGCAAATAAAACCAAGTTTGCTGATCAATTGACTTAAAGACATTGTCCTAGATTATCTGGGTGGACCCAATGTAATCAAAAGGGACTTTGCAATTGGAAAAGGGCAGTAGATGAGGAAATAACAGAGAGATGATAACCTGGAAAAGACTCAACCCAACATTGCTGGCTTTGAAGGAGGCCATAAGCCAAGCAATGCAGATGGTGTCTCGAAACTGGAAAAGGCAAGGGATTGGATTATCCCCTAGAGCCTCCAGATAGAAACGTGGCCTGCCAGTACTTTGATTTTAGCTCAATGAGATCCATTTTGGACTTTTACCCTCCAGAACTGAAAGATTAAAATAAAAATTGTATTGTTTTAAGTCGCTAAGGTTGTGCTCATTTGTTTCAACAATGGAAAACTAGTGGGGGTGGGAGGGAGAATAGGAAACTCAGACTGTACAGAGTCAGAGAGGTAAGTTGTAAAGACTCAGCAAGAACAGCATAAGGACTTTGAAATTATTCCAAGTGCTGTAGAAAAGCATGGGTGGTCACAAACTAGCGAGTTTTAAAAACTAAACTCAGTCGACTCTGGGGAGGATGGATTATAGGTATGCCTGAAGAATATTACCTAGTAAAAGTATGCCAATAGAAAAGAGAATGAAGCCCAGAAAAAGATGAGGAATAGATATAGGAAAAAGAAAATATTCGAAGGCCACACTATATGTTGCCATGAGCTATTTTGGGTGGTAACATAACAGATGATTTACATTTTTTTTTTCCTATTTTACAATTCCCATATTGGGCATGTTTTACATGGTGATTTTAAAAAATAACAATAAATGGCCTACCATGTGAAAAGTTAATTAGCTACATGTATAAGACATAAGCTCCTATCCTATAGAGAAGACATCGAGTGACCCAAGATTTAATGAAACACAGAACATGGGAAGAATATACAGTTGTACATGTTTGCCTTTATATTGGCAGGTACAAATAGAAGCTAGTCACTAAGATATTTTTATCATGCACCTGCAAACTCAGGTAAACTGTTTTTCTTGACAAACTTTCAGAGGTGTTTATTTCTATGTGAGAAAATTTATAAAAGAAGCTTTATTTCCAGACTATTTAATAATTGCTATTTTGCTAAGCATCATGTATAACTAAACTAAAAATGTGCATGTTCAACGAATAGAAAAATTCAAATCAAAGTTTAAAGAAATGTATTTATTTTATTTTTTTGAAGTGAGAAGTAAAGGGGGGCAGACAGACTCCCACATGCACCCAACCAGGATCCACCCAACATGCCCACCATCAGGCTATGCTTGGCCCCTCTGGGGCAGTGCCCCATTGCAGTCGGAGCCATTCTAGTGCCTGAGGCAGAGGCTATGGAGCCATCTTCAGCAACTTTGCTCCAATGGAGCCTTTGCTGCAGGAGGGAAAGAGAGAGAGAGAGAGAAAGGAGAGGGGGAAGGGCTGAGAAGCAGATGGGAGCTTCTCCTGTGTGCCCTGGCCAGGAATCGAACCCGGGCTTCCACATGTCGGGCTGACACTGTACTGCTGAGCTAACCATCCATGGCCTAAAGAAATGTATTTCTTAAGCATATACTCAAAGGCCATGTCAATAGGTGTCTATGGAAGTTTCTTTTTTTCTTTCACTTGTCCTAAGATTAATTTACACACAATTATTTAAGTTATCTCCATCTTTTATTTGACCATACAGAAAGCCCAGAACACTGATGACTCATTTTTGAGCAGACATTTTACATTGTATAGAGATGGCCTAAGATGGAACCAGTCGTGGTCATAGCTCTGTGTATTTATCTTGTTGTTTCTTTGATGAAGTAGTATCCAATCTCAAAACCAAAAACTCTGACAAATGTGATTTCAAAACCAGAGGCCTCTCAGTTCATTATTTGAATTCAGATCGCAGGTACGCAGAAACACTAAATGCAGATGGTTTCCATGTTCCTTTTGGGGATAGCAGGACAATTCATCCAGAAGTAAGACAACCCAAGATCTGAGTTAGAATAGGCCATTTAATGAAATGTACTCTTACCTGCTGGTTTCAAGATTGATACTCCCCAACAGGGAATGGTATAGATCTGTCTAAAAATTGTTTTTCTATTTCCAAAACACTACTGAAATATGCCTTTTATTATGTGCCAATGTATTAAAAAGTGAAATAACCAGGTTGCAATTGTAGTCAAACCAAGATATTAGAAGATGAGCCAATAGAGTTCAAAGCTGAGACAGAATGCGGGTGTCGCTGCGACACTTGTCACAGTTTGAATGCACTTAAAATACTGTGAGAAAAGCAGCCCCACCACATTCCACATACTGAGTCAATGTGATGGTGCAGTGCCATTGGGCAAACGAAAACCCAGAAGGTGGGAGGAAAGACAGTGTGCATGAATCACGTCATAACCACCATAGAAAAGGACTCTTGACTTAAATTATAATTAACATCTTTCTAAAACACATTTACAATTATTTCTTAAAGACCAAAACTATTAGACTGACATGACTTTCCTCAAATAGTTGTCATAATTCCCACTGCTTTCCTTATCATTGATAAGCGTAGCACTGGCACTTCAAAAGCTAGCATTTGTCCCTCAGAGATTGCGCCTCCCTTGCGAGGAAATGGAAAAGGGGGTGCATAGTAGATGCTGCTAATAATCCCCAGAAGTAACTGGGTCTGAACCTCCTGAGATTAGTTCTTGACTCTCTCTATCAATGTTTGTTTTGCGATCTAAAGTGACATTATGGGCTGCTGCTTGGAGAAGCAAAAGTGTTAGGGCAACAAGATATTGGTTGTCTATGTAGAGAGTTTCTGAATTTCACTACTAATAGCACGTTTTTCTGCTCACCTGGGCCTATTTCTAATATTTACTATTTTAAAATCTGTAAAAAGTTTCTGAGAATAAAAATTTTAAATTAGGATTTTTGCTGGATCCCATGGAAGTGATAGCACTAAATTTTTTTCTCATCAAAGCAATTAGGTCTAGATCTTTAGATCCCCAAAACTAAAGATTCCTTCCTTATAAGACTGGCTGGAGAATTCACTGTGAGGAAGATTGAAGATTCCTGAACAAAACCAAATTTGGGATTACTGAGGAAAGATGCAAAATTCTGAGAAAACACTTTAGAACATATTTCTCTTCAAGTTCATGGTTACTTGAAAAAATAAATGAAATATTTTCCTCTATCTGGGCCAGTAATAGAGAAATTTCTTGAGTTTACAAGATAGTAAGTTGCTTAATGTTTATATTCTATGTTTAACAATGAACAGTATTTGTCTACTTTTTGGTAGCATAATATTTCGGTACTTACCATTTAATACTTCAGGGGTTCCACAATGGGTCTGTTATTTGTGGTCACTTTGCTTGGTCATAATGTCACAGTCCATCCAAGTGCCTCTACCTTATTCTTGCAAATTACGTTGCCTGATGCTATCTGTAGTGAACTCTACTGTTGTTCACAAAGACTTTCATCTGGTAAGAGAAAGTGTTACATGTTCTCCTTTAACACTATTAACCTGCAGTGTGGCCTGGGACTCTTTTTCTCATTAGCACGTGAGTAGTTGGCATCTTCTAGGGGCAGAACTTTTTTTTTTTTAATTTAAATGGGGTGACATTGATAAATCAGGGTACATATGTTCAGAGAAAACATCTCCAAGTTATTCTGACATTTGATTATGTTGCATACTCATCGCCCAACGTCATATAGTCTTCTGTCACCTTCTATCTGGTTTTCTTTGTGCCCCTCCCCTCCCCCACCCGCCCCTTCTTCTCCCCACCTCAGTAACCACCACACTCTTGTCCATGTCTCTGAGTCTCATTTTTATGTCCCACCTATGTATGGAATCATATAGTTCTTAGTTTTTTCTGATTTACTTATTTCACTCAGTATAATGTAATCAAGGTCCATCCATGTTGTTGTAAATGATCCGATGTCATCATTTCTTATGGCTGAGTAGTATTCCATAGTATATATGTACCTCATCTTCTTTATCCAGTCATCTATTGAAGGGCTTTTTGGTGTTTCCATGTCTTGGCCACTGTGAACAATGCTGCAATGAACATGGGGCTGCATGTGTCTTTACGTAGCAATGTTTCTGAGTTTTGGGGGTGTATACCCAGTAGAGGGATTGCTGGGTCATATGGTAGTTTTATTTTTAATTTTTTGAGGAACCACCATACTTTCTTCCATAATGGTTGTACTACTTTACATTCCCACCAACAGTGGATGAGGGTTCCTTTTTCTCCACAGCCTCTCCAACACTTATTACCTGTCTTGTTGATAATAGCTAATCTAACAGGTGTGAGGTGGTATCTCATTGCAGTTTTGACTTGCATTTCTCTAATCAAATGCAAATAGCTAGTGAAGATGGGCATCTTTTCAGATAGATGTGTTGAAGGAAATAGGCAGCCAACTTACAACTGATTTTAGACGTGAATAAAAAACTAAAACTTTGTTTGTAAGCCACCAGGACATTATGCTCTTTGTGAAACAGGATAACTTGTCTATTCTTGACCACTTTAAAATTCATCTCTCACAGTCTATAGATTTTCTGAAGTAAAAGTGAAATAGAAAGTCACTTTTATTCTAGATGTTTAAATTACAAAAGACTGATTGATTAACTTAAATCAGTCAGTCTCTGAAATTCAAGTTTATGTTTTTTACAGAGAGGAATAAGAGATACGCTCTCACTCTCTTATTTTCCGAAACTCTTTCTTGGAATGCAATGCTTTGAAGACTCTGATGTGCTTGGAGTAAGGCATACAGCTTTTCACCCGAAGCCAATGTTGGGCTTTGAGGTCAGGCTAGGACCTTCCTTTCCTCCTGTGCCTGTGAGCATGAACCAGAGGCAGGTTCAAAGCTTCCACACTGGCAGTTCCATGTTGGTGTATGCCCAATTTAATGAAAGTGCTACATACATATGTTTGAATGGAAACACATCATTTGATTTTGTACATTTCTTGAGTGTAAGTTAATGAGTTTATATTTCAGTTGATAACCATAGAGTAACAAACATAAAGAACAGAAAAATACATCAATGTTTTCCTTGATAATAATTATATTAAATTTGCAAAGTCCTACTTGTCTTCCATCAAGACATTTTCTTAGAACAGACTACAGATATATTTCTCTAACCATACTGCCCTTGTAGAATTGCAACAGATTTCAGTGTGGTGTGTAATATAAATGCATACTTATATAGATATATTATTTTTGTTCAAAAACCTTCTATGTGTAATTCATTCAAATATATTTCTTTCAGAACTCAAGCATTTAACTTATTTTTTTTAATTTTTATTTATTTATTTATTTATTACAGGGACAGAGAGAGTAGTCAGAGAGAGGGATTGATAGAGACAGACAGACAGGAACGGAGAGCGATGAGAAGTATCAATCATTAGTTTTTCATTGCTGTTGCGACACCATAGGTGTTCATTGACTGCTTTCTCACACGTGCCTTGACCGCGGGCCTTCAGCAGACTGAGCCACGCCTTGCTGGAGCCAACGACCTTGGGTCCAAGCTGGCGAGCTTTTGCTTAAGCCAGGTGGGCCCGCGCTCAAGCTGGCGACCTCGGGGTCTCGAACCTGGGTCTTCCGTCTTCCATATCCCAGTCCAACGCTCTATCCACTGCGCCACCGCCTGGTCAGGCTCAAGCATTTAACTTTTATTGAAGATTTTCAATGCATTTTTTCAGTCAGTCAAGAATCATTGTATTGTTTCAATTACTAATACTCCTCTTCCCCCACTGAAAAAAAAATAGTAAAAAATTAGTTCCTTTTTTTTAAGCATGAGTTTCTTGCAACATTTCAAAACAATTTCCCAGACATCTACAATAAATATTGAGTTTCATATTAAATCGATCAATGGCCTTCAAATCTATCATCATTTTTTTAAAAAACTGATTCTATAATAAACAATGCGACTTGGGAAAATTAGGAGAAATCTGTTCTTAGATTCTGAAAACCTATGCCAAAGAACAGCATGCTACAAACAATATTCCAACACTCTGTCGCTGTCACATCCTTCTGTATCACTGTATATGCTAAAGGCTCAGATTTGGCTGAGACCCAGCCCATGGGGATGCTATCACCAGCCTTGCATTCAGGAGCAACAGTGCATATGGGTGTGGGCTGTTCTTTCTGGTAGCAAAGCCAGACTGACCCACCACAACACAGCAAGGAGCCTCCTGTTTGGATGCCACTGTCATTGGGAAGGTTTCCAGCTGGTCTATTTGCTATACATTGAATCTTCTCATGTAAACAATGAAAACATTGAGGGACTTGCCTGTCGAGTCTGACTAACAACCAAAGGCTGACTTTGGCTATTCTACAAAGACAAACTGATGAAGGAAAAAGAGAGTAGAAAGAAGGGTGTAAATAAGGTTGGTGCCTAAAAGGGGGACATAGAAAAACAGAAAAAAAAGTTGCAAGGAAGGAGATAGGAGTAGGTAATGGCTAAAGTAAGTGGGGTACTTTATTCCTAAGAATATACATATAATTGGTCAGAGGTAAATGGCAGCAATTATCAATTAGTCCTAACTACTAAAATATAACCTTGCAATCAGTGCAAGAATATATTTTAGTAGTTAGGACTAATTAGGAATTGCTGTCATTTACTTTTCAAATTAGGAATTTGAATTCATTGTATGTACTCAGTGTATGAAATGTACCATAAGCATGGCACTAAGACTTACTACAAAACAAATATGTCATAATCGTTTTCTCCCAGGTCAGAGCAATCTTGGTTTATAACAGTAAAACCACAGAGGTAGGCCTCATTTACAAAGTGTCAAGAATTCCAACACCTTCTAATTCTTTCCAACCAGTTCAGTAAGTTCAAGGTATGGATTTTTTTATGTGCTTTCAAACATAATCTTCTTGGCTCCAACAAACATGATATTCTTGGCTCTATGTCTTCTATCTCTGATCCTAATAACACAAGAATTATAAGAATCTTAAGAAAACTCCTTGCAAAGAAACCTATTATTTCAGAAGTATCATACTCTCTGCTGTCTCAGCCATTTCCTTCCCATTATATGTTCCAGTGTATCTCAATAGGACCAAAGTGGAAAAGGGCATGGGATAAAATTACATCTAGAATTCTCACTTTTCAAATATACTTCACAGTAGGTGCTGTGAGACCAGGATGTCCTTCTATTAAATTAAAATTATTAAGATGCCTTTAGCCGGAATCATGTTAATGAAGTATTAAAGAACATTTTGACACCAAGTTATAGAAGATTCTATATCAGGGCTCTTGTGTTCAAAGAGCTCTACACTCTTATTTCTCTCTTCCAATCTTCATACCCCACCACCTAGTTTAAAAAGATGCTCCACTTAAAAGCTTTAAATGAAGTTTATCTATTGTCAGTGTATTCCTATTGAAGATCAATGTCACATTAGCTATTGACATTCACCATGTGCATACAGTGCCTCAGTTTCTTTACCTGTTATGTATAGCATGTAATAGAGGTAGATAAATGAATGAGTATTAATTCAACAAATCTACATTGTTCATGTAGTGAATGCTAACTATAGTGACAGGGATTTAGAATAACTTAGAATTTCCTATAAGTTTCCATTAAAAATTCTAGATATAAGGGAAAATAGCATCACAAACCCTACTTCTTTAAGCTAAACCTATCCTAACAGAGGAGAAATATTAAAATGTATTACCCAGGAAACTGTTAAAAATCTTAAAATGGCACACGGCAGAGGAGCCAATATAATCTTAAAATAGATTCCTTCCTTATTTTGTCAGATATGGTCAGAATACTCAAAAGATAATTTTTATTCTATGCCATATTAGAATTTTAGAGTCTGTGGGGTCTGAGAAATACATTAAACCATAATAAAAAATTAACAAATCTGTTCTTATATTCGACAAAAGTAATATATTTTAAATTATAGTCGCAGAATTATAATGCTGAAAGAGATAGTAGAGATTGCATGATCCTACTTTTCTCCCACCCAGCACACATACCAAAAATAAACATATTTTAAAAATTGTTTAAATATCCATGTGTGTATCTATCACTTTATACTTGAAGATGTGACCAGTGGGAAAAGTAAGATGTAATTGGATAGTATGGTGGTTGCAGGTAAAGAAAAAATTACGTTGCGGTGCCTGTTTGTCTACTGAAACATTTTTCTAACATTGTCTTGTTTTGGGGCACATATTTTATAATTAGAATAATAAATAAGATGTTCCATTATGATATACTTATGTTTTTATAACTGCAGTTATTGCAACATAGTCAGGAATCTCAGCACTTATCCAGGCCTTTAATGTTCATTTAACATGAATATTCCCTAGCCAGAAAATCTGAAAACTGTTTTTTAAAGCATACTTAAAAGACTAGGAAAATGATATTTTAGGGCACTAAAACCTATAAGTAACTAAGTGAGTTGTAAGCAAACATTTTCATTACATGATCATTTACCCAATTCCCAAATCAAACACCTTCTCCCTCCCCTCTTTTTTGAAGACCATAAGAGATTCTAAAATCCAATTCCAAATTGTAGCAGGTCTCATATGCTTTAGTGTAAGACATTAGTGCTCAAAGTCTACTTTTCTGTTAAATTCTTTCACTTTTCAAAGTCTAGATGTCATAAAGCTTTCATGCTTAGCATGCTAACATGTGAAGCTCTATTGTTTCTTAAATTTGGCCAGGCACGTGTGCTCTACCCATTTAAAGTGTTATGCTTCAGTGCTCAATGAAAAGCACACTCTTAGAATAGATAGGAAGTGATACTACACAGCTCTGGGCAAAGCTGGCTCACAGGTGTTGTGTGTTATGTGAGATAGATTTCATGAAAGTGAAAATCTTTCCCACAGTGGTTGTAGAGAACGCGTGGCTGTTCACTGGTGCTAATTATAAATAATCATTTCTGACATTGCAAACTTTGTGGGTCAGTAGGCAAGGAAGTTGCCAGCTTCTAATTGCTGTCACCTTCTAATGGGAATTAAGAAACAACAGCAAAAATCTATAGTTGTCCATTGCTGCATACAGAATTCTAGTAATACAGAGAAAAAAAGCTCTAAAGATAGGTCTCCTTATAAAAAATATATTTTACACACACAAAAAAGATGTGAAATTTAAGTATTTGAAGCTAATCTAGAAATGTTGACTGCCATTAGGACTATTGAAAATCAGGGATTTTTCAAATATGCCAAATGTGAGTTTGTCTCATAAATGTGTTCTTTGTTCCTCTAAGTTACTTATATAACATCTTCCCATGTATATAAATGTACCTTCCAAAAATATGCATCATAACTAATTTCACAAATAAAATCAGGTTAAAAATCTATCCTTTACTACATATTGATATCCAGCTAATATGCGATGTGAATTGTCAGATGCAGTTCGGTACAACCATCAGTGAGCCCCGCCCACAAAGTGGTCTCTGAGACTTTTGTCTACAAATAACATTTTTCTGGTCTCTGCTAAATCATTGTATATTTAATTTTAGTTCTTTGTCCTTATTCATTTTGCTATACTTGAAATACCTTCAAAAAAGATGAAGAGAAGTTGCAACTTAAAGGCATTAGGAAGGGCATCTTCTGTATAAGACACTTACTTACTATATCCTTCCTACTACTTTGGTCAATTAGCACTCTATTATAGTAGTAATTGTGATACATTCAATCAATGATTTAACTCTGAAACAGCTAGTAAGTATCGTGTCTTGCTCAATATTGTCGCATCCATTGCAATGCTAGTACATTATAGGAGCTCATTTTGAAAGGGAGCACATATATGGTCAAATCAATAAAATATATATATATTAAAAACTAGGATTAAATCAAGGTATTTTTTATTCAATGTAAAACAAAAATGGTCTCCATAGGCACAATGAGAGACTTGACTAAGTAATGTTAAGGAGTAGAACATTCCAATTTATTTTTCAAAATAATAAACTTCTTTTAATGTAAAATATTCTATATCTTTATTTATAAAATGATTACAGCAATGCCTAAATTATTTGGCTGTTGTATTAATTGAGATAACCCATAGGAAAGATTTTAGCAAAGTGACCTGCATAAAATATTCTCTAAATGTTAATGGTTATTATTTTCTAATAGTGAAAAGCAACCCAAAATTTATAGTGATATGATCTCAGCATGATTCTTTTGAGAATTTTGTTCATTGTCTCCAATAATGTTTCCAATATTTGTATGATATATATGCAACACAAAGTTCAAATGGAATGGTGCATATACTATTGCAAAACTAACATTTTTACTAGACTGTCCCCAGGGTATTTACCTCATACCATAAATATATGTTCTTTTAAATAGAACTTAAGTGGTGTTTAATATTCTCATATAGATCTACTGTAATTGATTTAACTCATGTTTTATTTTGTCTTTATTAACTAAAAATATCTTGAAATAAAGTAGAATGTCAAGAACTGTTCACCTATTAAAAGATGTTTGATGGGAGAGAAAGGACAGTGTGGAAACATGCTTTTTACAATTCAACGAGAATGATAACACAGTTACTTCCCTTTATTATAGGGATTGGGGAAATGTGTAGTATTACTGATTGTAATTTTTTTTAATAAATAGTGAGGCTATAGTACTTAGTAGAGGCAGATTACATATAACTGTGCTAAGTTAAGAAACAAAATTTCACATATTAACACACCGTAATATGAACTTTGTACCATCTAGTTTTTGAATGTTGAAAAAGAACAAAATGTTTTTTGAATAATAATAGTTTTAGCTCTACAGCATATGAGGCCAACAACTAAAATTATGAGATTTTAGAACTTTTGTATTTATATTCAAAAACAATAAATAACTGACTCTTTATGAATCATGAATTAGACACATATCTATCTGCTGTAAAAGACATGACAACTGATTTTGTCACTTGAATTTTGCATTGTCCTAAAATTTGATTAGCCTCATCATTGTTACAGACTAGACTTGGAAAACGTTTCCGAACCAGGAATTCTTCTAATCTGTTACTGACAGGATATCATTGACCTTGTGGATTTGTTAAGGGCTGTTAAGAACTGCTAGCTGATTTTGTAAGAGACACTGTTTTAGCTGTTTCTTGTCTTCTGTCAGATGCCTGAGGCCTAGAATACATGGCTATTCCACCAGCAGAGACCCTGTGTGAACTGAGACTATTACAGTGTTCACTCATGGATGCCATTTGACTCATTCTACACACTCTGCGGTTAAGTACTTGCTAAATGTTGCTTTCCTCTCTCTAAATCAGTGGTTCTTAACCTGGGTTCTATCGAACCCTAGGGGTTCGATGAGTCGGTCTCAGGGGTTCAGAGAAGCCTCTGCCGCGGAGGCTAGAATAAAGTAATACCATAATTTGTTGTGAGTTCATGCACTTTGTTGGTTTTGTTCTTTGAGCAAGGTGATGTTCATGCATGGCTCATTTTGTGCAGTAGTAAGAAAATATATACCTATGTCTTGAATTTGGAAAAAAGAATCACATTTTATTTATCACTAAAGGGTTCGGTGAATGCGCATATGAAACTGGTGGGTTCGGTACCTCAAAAAAGGTTAACAACCACTGCTCTAAATGAAAGCAATTAGAGGGGGGAAATTTCAATGTAAGTCTGGTTTTACTGAAGGAATAGTCTCATAGTGAGTTATGAACAATAACCTGTGTCTATCATTTAGGAAAAATGCTTAGAATTAAATATTAGTTTAACCAGTTTTTATACAAAGACTTTTTATTGACTGACAACCCTATGTAAGAGCCGGTGGTAGAAGTTAGTACTATAAAGATATACATAATATAGTGTCTACCTCAATATTGAGAAGAACACACATCTAAAAACAATAAAGTGAAGCAAAACTATAATACAATGAAGATAGGTATATTCAAAGTAATGGTAACAAAAAATAATAGTTATTTCTGCTCTAAGGTGATAAAGAAATGCTTCAGGGGTTGTGATATTTAATCTGAAGTTTAAACAATGCATAATAATTTAGTAAGGACTCTGACAGAGGACTTTCAAAGTAGAAACTTCCCTTGTAACACACATTTGTAGAAACAGTATAGAGTAAGAACTGTTAATCTGATGTTAACGAGCAAATTACCAGCTGATAAAGACAGTATAAAAGCAGGCAGTAGATGAGGAGTCAGTTTATAAAGGGTCTGGAATGCCATACTGGCAAATAGAATTTAGGATAACTAGGAATCATTGAAGATTTTTTGTAGAAGGTGTCTTGAGAAGGTTTGCCTTTTAATAAGAACTCTAGCCAGAGATAAGAAGAGAGGATCATTAGTTGTCAAACAAAAGTAAGATAAAATGTGAAGGCTATTGTCAAACACAGAACTGATCATTGCATATCACCCGTAGGAACATCCTGAATACAGTGCCAAAATCCAAAGGGAGACTGGGAGGCAAAGGACTGTCACATTGTTTTGAGGACCTAATGTGGAGCAAGCAGGCAGTGACCACATAGGCAAGTTACCTTCTACTCAGTTCCTGGACTGAGCATAAAAGTCTGATACTCTCGTATTAGCTGAAAGCCACCTCCGAAATGCAGTGCTCAAGCCCATGTAAAAGAGACATACATAGCTGCTCAAGTCTAGGGTAATTTTCCATAAAACAATAAGCTATATATATGCATCCAATAATATAAATCCCTCTGAAAATCATTCTTTAAAATTTTAAATAATTAATTCTAGATGCTAACACTGATTATCTGTGGGTACAATGAGGAATTGCTAATAAGCAGGTATATTTTTGTACATACACACACACATACTCGCCTCAATATGAACAGGTAAAGGAGGAAGGAAGGAAGGAAGGAAGGAAGGAAGGAAGGAAGGAAGGAAGGAAGGAAGGAAGGAAGGAAGGAAGGAGGAAGGAAATTAAAATCACTTACTAGTAACAATTGAGTGATATCATGTCTGTTTTATAGAATGCCTTTTAAAACAAGAGAAATGAGCTTAGCCAGTGGAGATATCCACAGTATTTGTATGTGGAGTTCTCGATCGATTAAAATCTGTTTCCTGTTGCACGAAGATCTACCATTAAAGTATGCTAACAAGAACAATGAGATTCTAAATCATCCCTAAAACCAGCACACCAGCCTTGTTATCATTACAATAATATGATAAACCAGAGAACCCACAGTGCTCGATGATATAAATATATTGGCAATGAGTATAAAGCAATCAACCCGAATTCATAAACGAACATGTGCACATCAGTTTCATGTCCTCGCTGTGTTGTTACATCTGCAATGAGATTGCCAAGCATATCATCACATGTCCTATTGAGGAATATTGTGATCCTTCGGCGAATATAGAGCTAATACTGAGACTCACATTGCGTTACATTATCACATTTTCTGGTTCTGCTGTATCAGATAGCCTCACTGTTATCAGAACATCCTTTCATTCAGCTATTCCATCTGCGCTCCCCAAATAGCTTTCTTATTCTCAATATTATAACTACAAACTTTATATCCTTCTTTGTCTTTATATATTTGATTAGTCTGGAGCAATTTGCAGTTGGAATATATTTTTTCAGTCAAGGATGCTAACGTAATAGCCATTTCTGCAAGCAAAATTGTTAAATAGTTAACACCCTACAATGTGTACTATGAATATCTCCTGGTTCTTATGAGATTTATTTTGTTATATGGAGACAACAATGGGCAAAAAGGAAATGTTTTCAGTCATGATGACATCTGGTTTAAACAACAAAAGTAGAATGACAAGAAACATAGTTAAGGAAGGTCTAATGATATGTTATATAATAATAACCATTGTACAGTACAATCCTCAAAAAAATGTGTGCATAGCTTCTTCAAAGACATAGATCTCAATGGAAAAAAATGATTGGAAAATACGGTTTTTTATTATCTACATCTCTAATGATCTTTCATATTGTATGGTCATCTAAATTGATTTAGAAAACACATTCCTTATTTATCATACAAGACTTTCTTCTAACTTATAATTTTATGTATCACTACATGATAACAATAATGCATGGCATTTTAATAGAAGTTTTCACGATTAAAAATCTTTAGTACTGAGAATCTGTAAAAAAATGCCATGTCAACCTGATATTAAAAGGTTACTGTCAAATATATCCTTTGCATTTCTTTCAGTTGACATCCATTAATATTTAGTTCTCCAAACAAGTCAAACTATCATATGCTTTTATGAGAGATAATATATAAATGACATGATTAATTAGCAAATTATTTGGTTTTTATCTCATTGCTGCCCTCCAAATCAGATTAAATTAAGTCACATATGTACATATAGCACTGTATGATTATTTACTTGTTTTAAATCTGAATATAAAGGAAAATAGAGAGCAAAATATAAATAACTGTATTGCTAACACTGAACAAATACAGTTGTATGCATGACCTTTTGATAACTAGAATTGGCAAGAGCACAAGAACTTCTCTGCTCTTTATCCTCATGAGCAAAATGTTGGGGTTTTGTTCTAAGTTAGAAACATAATATTGTTAGATTCGGGAAAATCATAGTTTGCCTTTACCTCCACCAACACCATAAACCCCACCACTTCTAAATTCCCTAACCACCAGCACACACACAAAAGAATACTGGTGAAATCAATTTGTTGAGAGCTATATTCATTTTTCCCTTAAAGTTCCCAAGTAAAAGCTTTTGTGTTGAGGCCCTTAAGCCAAGAATACCTTCTCTGTAGTGCTCTCTCTCTCAAAGCACTCAGGCCATGTGTTCTGACATTATTTTAGAATGGTAATGCTTTCCCTTTAAATCATGCTTCCTTTGCCCCTCAAAGGCACCACTGTCTGCATGGAATCCTCAATTTGGTTGCTTATAGCCCCTGATAAATTAGTAATGGAACAGAATTGGAGGCTTTGTGGATCCTGCACCCTGATATTAAATTGTGGTTTGCTGCTAAAATGTATATACACCGCAGCGTCTGTAATGGCAGGTAGCTAACTGTTTGACTAAGTGGACCAGACTCAATAGAATCACAGAGCTACAAGGATCTTCATGTTCTTTGGTTTAGTCATCTTATGATGACTTCCTTTGTCAAGGAAGACTAAAGTCTTGGAAATTAAAAGACTGGAGCAAGGACATACAAATAGCAAGCAATATAGCATGGACATGGCGTATTCTGCTTCTCATATTTTCACTCTTTGAATCACATTTTTGATATCTATTAAATATTAAAGTAAATGAATTTAAATTTACTCACTGGATTTTTTGGAAAAAAAGTCCGAGACTCATAAAGTAGTTTTAAATAATTTGAGACAGCCTTAAAAATATTAATCAGACATCAATTCCTTAAATGTTTGCTTGCTCATAAAAGAGCCTATATTCTTATAGAACTCTATATTCTTTTCAAACTTGTTTCTATAAGCTCTTCCCTTCAAAACTTATACCCATATTATAGCAGTTAACATATATCAGTCCTATAATGTAATTAAGGAAGATATTATTTGATATGCCTACTCTTAATCTGAACCCAAATAGCTATATATTTAAACTCTATTTTTTAAAATCACTTTCTACTTATTTTATTTAGTTGATTACATGCTCTATACCAGCTGTTAATCACTAAAAATTTTTGAAAGGAAGAAAACTTCTTATGTATCTTTCAAGATCCTATAAGTTCCAACACATGGCTTTACAGAAACAGGCTTTCAATATATCTACTTAGTAAGAGAAAAAGTGAATTTCTTGGTAACAAGTAAGAAAATGTACATATCAAAAGTATTTTCTCCAGGTCATATAGGAAATTAGTAGAAAAGAAATGACTAAAATAGTGTGTTCATAGCCCTGGCTGTTGGCTCAGCGGTAGAGTGTCAGCCCAGTGTGTGGAAGTCCCAGGTTCGATTCCCATCAGGGTACACAGTAGAAGCAACCATCTACCTCTCCACTCCTCCCCCCTTCTCTCTCTTTCTCTCTCTCTCTCTCTCTCTCTCTCTCTCTCTCTCTCTCTCTCTCTCCCCCTCTCCCTCTTCTCCTTCCACAGCCATAGCTCAAACAGTTTGAGCAAGTTGGCCCCAGGTGCTAAAGATGGTTCCATGGCCTCACCTCAGGGACTAAAATAGCTTGGTTGCTGAGCAACAAAGCAAAAGCCTCAGATGGGCAGAGCATTGCCCCCTAGGGGGCTTGGTAGGTAGATCCTGGTTGGGGTGCATGAAGGATCTGTCTCTGATTCCCTGTCTCTCACTTAATAAAAACAATAAAATAAAATAGTGTGTGCATTTTAAACACTTATTCATTTAACATTATACTATTGGTGCAAGGACTCAGAAGGTCTCTACTACTACAGCCCCCTTTTGAGAGGAACAAATTTGCCACAACCCTTCCTGAAGAGGCAGTGTTTTGTGACCTCTGTGCTCCTGTCTGCCTCAGCCAGAGCTGATTGGTTGAAAGGATGGGCGGAACCTCCCCAAATTACATAGGATAAGCAGTGACTCGGAAGCAGAAAGGCATGATACACAAAGGGGTGGGAGAAGCTCCAATAGCCAAATGCCAGCGAAAGTTACAATGAAGTACAAACTCTGAGTGAGCAAAGGAACTTGATTAAGAGGGATATGTCACCGTACATGCAGTGAAAAGTAGAAATGTCATGACAGACAGGCTCTGCAACCAATCAGACAAGCAGTGAGTAGCCCAGAGTTGGAGCTGAATCATTTTTGAGAGCTTCACTTTTCTGTTTGCACTACGATCTGCATGCATTTTCAAAAATAAAACCCCTTTCTCACAAGGTAAATTGAGGAACAGCCTTCTCTTGTAACAACCTTATGATAAAGTTGGTGAAAGGCATAGAAATCCATGACCCCTGATTCAGAAAGCTCAATATATTTCCACCTTTTCACAATGCTTGACCATTAATTCTCTATCTTATGTAGTGTTGTAGGATTTTTCATATAAATAATTAAACATCTACCACCTATTGAAAGAAGTGCTATAAAGTCTTACCTATGTAGTTGATTATAATATTTATTGTGGATTCTATTTCTAAGGAGTTAAAACAGAATTTTCCTTATAAATAGACAAATGGATGGTTTCTAAATAGGAACTTTCTAAATGCATGAACTTCAGTCCAGTGCTGGTTGTTTTCATCTTTGTGCTGTTTCTTCCAATCTAGCTAACACTTTAACATGGATAGCTCCCTATAAAGCCAGTAGCCACAGCCAACATCACAGCCACCTGACCCATGCAGGTTCACATTTGATTCAGACAGACAGTAATAAAACAATGGAGCCAAGAATTGGTGGTCCATTACCTTTAATCCTAGCTTGCACCCAGTGGGCAAGAAATACACACAGTGGGAAAACACTTCCCTTTTCATTCAGGATTCCCAAAGCCACTGACTTATCTGAGTTTCCTAGAATCAAAGGTTTCTAGCTCACCAGCCTTATTCACCTCTCTCCCCCATCTCTTCTCTGCACAAACTGGCTTCTCCTTCAGCACTCTGCCATCTTGACTGCTTCTCCTCTCCCCCACGTGGCCTCTCTCTGTTCTCCTCTCTGCTCTCCTTCTGCATGGGCTCCTCTGCCCCATCTTCTTTTCTTTTTTTATAGGGACAGAGTGAGAGTCAGAGGAGAGATAGATAGGGACAGACAGACAGAAACAGAGAGAGGTGAGAAGCATCAATCATTCGTTTTTCATTGCCGTTGCGACACCTTAGTTGTTCATTGATTGCTTTCTCACATGTGCCTTGACCGCAGGCCTCAGCAGACTGAGCAACCCCTTGCTGGAGCCAGCAACCTTAGGTCCAAGCTGGTGAGCTTTTTGCTCAAGCCAGATGGGCCTGCACTCAAGCTGGCGAGCTTGGGGTCTCGAACCTGGGTCTTCAGCATCCCAGTCCAATGTTCTATCCATTGCACCACCACCTGGTCAGGCTGCCCCATCTTATAGTGTAGAAATCAAAACCTTTAATCCAATATACAAAGAAGGAGGTCTCTGATACAAAGTTACTTATGTGAGGCATATGGTTTTCCTCATGAGAGTGCACCACCCCACATCATGCAACAGTTAAGGGTGTGGGGAAAAGTTTAGTCTTAAAACTAAGCCTTAGGCTATAACAACACTGCCTGCTTACAGCCTGTCCCCCACACCCAATGCAAACTATAAGCGAGCAAACATATACATTATATTTACAAACTTATTTGACCAACACTTTCATACTGCCAGATGTGAAGTTGCATTTTGAGAAGATATACTTAATCTTTGTGAGACTCAGAGGAGGAGCAGGATAAATGGTGCATTCAGAGAAAGCCCCTTAAATAATAGTCTTTAGAAACATGCTCTATGGCCCACAGCCATAGACTATCACCTCTAATTCAGAACCAGATATACCAATGAAGTTGATTGTTGGTGAGTCTTTGAGCCAGCCATTGATGCTTTAAACATATATCTAGAAATTCTTCGGTATTGCTCTCATTTAGAGGTGGAGCCCAATTCCCCTCTTGTAGACTGTGGGGTGACTCACTTTTAACGATGGATTCAAGTTCAAATGGTTGCATGTGATTGCAGAGAAGAGGTCTTGAAAGGCTTAGCAACTTCCTACTTTCTCTTTAATCCCTATTCCCTTGGGGGCATTCAAGTAGCCCCCTGTTGTCTGGAAAGCAAGAAACTAAGGCCTCTGTCAACACCAGTGAGAAACTGAGGTCACCAGCCAATAGCCAAGTGAATGAGCCATTACAGAAGCCCATCATCCGAGGTAAGGCTTCGGATACTTAGTGACAATTTAGCTACAGCTTCTTGAGGGACTTTAACTCAGAATCATCTTGTTAAGCGACTCCCAAATTCCTGACCTACCAAAACTGAGATATCACATGTATTTGCTGTTTTAAGCTGCTGAATATAAAGGCAGCTTCTAACTTCAAATAGATCACTAATACACTGTCCTAACATCACAGAGATTCTGTCAAAGTGAAAGTTCCTTCTTAATGTTTAAATATGCAAATGATTTTTCAATTCGGTTTTCTACCAGAATTGATAGGAAATTGATTTAAAATAACTTATTCTCAAAATATTCAGTGTAAGTTCTAAATATATTATGCTTTGTAGGGGTTAAATAGATTAAATTGTTTCACTAACAGAAGATATACATCCTTTTTTTTAAGGAAAAAGAAAAAGAAACTTTCTTCAAAACTGTTTAGTGATGCTAGGAATCCCCCAAATACTGAGTCCTCTAGCATATTTCTTTCATTCATTTTAGAAATTGTACTAGTTTCAACTTCAAATTTTAAAAGGGACCAAATGGAAGAATTTCTTGTATGTTTTTACATTGTTATTCTGAGAATTCTTTGGGCACCCCTTCATGCTGAATTCTAAATCCAATACCTTGCATATGCTTGGAGTATCTCTGTGTATTTATGTATATATACATGAATACTAAAATGCACATGTTGTTTTTCATTCCATTTTTGTTTTATTTATTTATTGCTGTTAGAGATTAATTTCTACCCAAAAGCAGATGCCTGTGGGTGGTGGGTGAATTCACTGCTTATCTCCCAGAATCTTTGTAAGAAGACTTATAAAGCATTTTATAATCTGGTGATGTGAGAGAAGAATTTGGAGAGTGTGTATGTTATTTTAATGTTTAGGGCAGATGTTTAAAGTTTTAAAGTCAGATAGTTCTACTAAGTGATTATATCAGGGGTCTAGAAGCTAACAGACTTGCCTTATCTCTAAAACAAATATAAAAATCAGGCAATTATATGTCAGGCAACCCTGATTTATTTTTTTAAAGCCCAGACTGAATAGTTTCAATATTTCTATATGCATGGTGCATCATTTTCTGATATTCAAATATGTGTCCTATTGTAGCCTACTTAGTAGAATGGTTCTGAAATAGTTTGATGAAGCAAATCACGAAATGAGTGTCAGTCCAGTGAATCACACCGTTGATCCTATAATCTGGTCATCTGTTGTATAACAAACCATGCAAACCATAGTGGCTTAAAACAGCAATCAATCATTACAAGTCATGGTTCTGTGGGTCAGTAATTGAGTAAGTAAGTATTCTGTTCCCTGTGACATGACTGAGGTTACTTGGTGGCATTCAGCTTGGCACCGTAACATAGAGGGCTGAAAAGCTGGACTGGGCTGGATCCATCTGCTTTTCCATGTGAATCCACGAGAGACAGGAAGTAGAAGTTGTCAATCTCTCCTAAGGGCTGGCCCAGACTGGCACACTATCCCTTCTGCCATAATCTTTTGGTTACGACAGAACTTTCTAAGACCTGATAGGAAAAGCATTGAAGAATTTGTGGCATCTTTAATCTGCCACCCTGACAGACACACATTTATACACACATATGTCTTATATATCACAGATATCTCTAGGGGGAAACTAACTTATTCATCATCTATATTTCAAATGAAATTGCTTTCAAAATATAAGGTAATATTCATGTGACAAAGAAGTTAAAACAATAAAACTTTAGTTACATACACTGAAGCCCATCATCTTGCTAAAGTATTAATGTGTTATAATGCCAGTAGTAACCATTGAAGATCAAGAAAATTGCTTAGAAAATTATCATTTAAAATTATGAGGCTGTATTAAAATGAAGAGTATTTTCCATTCAGTTAAACCAATATATATTTCTTTGTGTATTAAAAAGCAACTGGACCATTAAAATAATCATATGGTAAAAAAAATTAGAGGATATAAGATACTGTGCAATGTTGTCATTGTATTTTGAGCCTGGTTAGATAAATAATGGTGGATATATTTTGGTACATTGATATTTAGAATCTCAGTAGAAATACTTAAAAGGTCATACACACAAAAGCCTCTTTACCTGTAGCAGCAAAATGACATCATCTCTATCCTTTAGAGCTATAAACATTTTTTCAAAGACAGCAATTTATGGATGCTCTTCTAAGAATTAGTCGATATATGAGCTTTCTTTAAAATATACGGCTGCAGCAGTAAGCCACATATATTTTATTTGGTCTTGCTAATTTTCTCTGAGTTCTAGGAGCTATGGATTTTTGAGATATTTGGCTGAAACTCAAAATGAAAAATCATTTTAAAAAATAGAAAAGCATTTCATTCTTTAAAAATATATGTTGTAAAATGTCATAGTTTGGCTGTAATAGCAAAATTCTTAGAATCAATCAGTCAAAAATAACTGTGTTATTTAGGCATCATTTGGAGGCATACAAACTACAAACAGTATTTTAATAAGAGCTTGATGGCTTCTCTATGTACTGATCACTATTTGCCTTGTAAAAATAACAATTGAATGAGCACAGAGAATAGACTACTGTAGAAAAGGTTGCCTTTAAAGTACTATAATGCTAACATGTACTCAATAGCATTTACTTATTTAATCTGGACTAAGGGCCAGAGGCTACTTCAACAACAACCCAAACTCCCCTATTTTACCACCACTTCCACTATATAAGTTCCTCACAATAAAAGCAAGAAGCAAACTAAAAGTAACATAAATATCACAAATTGGGAGATGACTTCATATATTTTTCCTTTGCCAGAATGAACATTGTATTTGGGGAAAAGTACTAAAGTACTTGTCCCTATTATTTATTTATGTTTTCCTCATTTAATAATTCAGAATATAATTATAAAGAGCCTACTGTGGACAAGGTACTATTCTCAACCCTTAAGATAAAGGGAAATAGCCATAGCTCTTGCCTTTAACATACTGAAAATCTAAAGGGAAAGAGTGGACGGAAGGGCACAGTTACCCTGTACTTAGAAAAACACACTTACTGGGGCGGGGAACCAATACCATGGGATCCATAGGTGGAGCTTCTAACTCTGTCTTGGAAAAGTGGGGAGAAATTTTTCATTTTAAAGAAGTGTAAGAAGGCCTGAGCAGGTGGTGGCACCATGGATAGAGAGAGCATCAGACTGGGACTCAGAGGACCCAGGTTCGAAACCCCAAGGTTGTGGTCTTGAGTACAGGCTCCCCAGTTTGAGTGCAGGGTCATTGGCTTGAGCATGGGATCATAGACATGACCCCACAGTCTTTGACTTGGGCCCAAGGTCACTTGCTTGAGCAATGGGTCACTTGCTCTGCTGTTGGCCCCACCACCCCCACTACCCCCAGTCAAGGCACATATGAAATCAGTTAACAACTAAGGAGACTAAGGTGCTGCAATGAAGAATTGATGCTTCTCATCTCTCTCCCTTCCTGTCTGTCTGTCCCTATCTGTCCCTTTCTCTGTCTCTGTCTCTGTCTCTCTCTCTCTGTCAAAAAAAAAAAAAAATTGCGAGAAAGACACTTGGGAATTAGCTTGGTCAAGAAAAGATGTAGAATTCACAATAGAAATAAGGGAATACAAATGTCAGAAAATTAGAAAAAATATGTGAGTTAGAGCAATTAGCACAGTATGGGGAAATTAGCAGAAGAGGGTGAAAATTAAAATGGTAAGATGAATAACATCTGAACTGACATTACTGGGCAAAATTTAAAAAGAAATAAGAAACAGAATGCAATGGAAAGGAAAGCATTCTGAACACAGAGAAATACTCCTTGAGTCAAAGGTATATTCTAATCATAAACCAGATCACAAAGTCCCCGGTATGAAAATTTTTTAAAAATTATTCAGTGCTTAGTGGAGTAGTATCTTTGAAGGTTTTTTATTATTCTGACATAGTCAATTTTTTTTTTTTTTTGAGAGAGAGAGAGAAAGAAGAGGAGAGAAAGAGGATGGGAAGGAGAGAGTGAGTGAGAAGCATGAACTTGTAGTTGCTTCACTTTTGTTGTGCACTGATTATTTCTCATCTGTGCCTTGACCAACAATCGGACTGGTGACCTCAGGCTCTAGTCGAACCAGCGGCTCCTTGCTCAAGCCGGCAATCTTGGGATCATGTCAATGATACTGTGCTTAAGCCAACAACCTCAGGTTTTAAATCTGGACCTCAGCATCCCAGGTTGATACTCTAACCACAGGTCAGGCCAGATTTGATTTTAAAAGATCTCTGACTTGGAGAAAATGAATTGGAGACAGGAAGACCAATAGGCTGTAGCAGAAATCTGAGTTGTGGGTGTAGAAAGCTGAAAAAAGAAGACTTCTAGTTTTCACTGTCTCCTTAATGTCCAGATCCTGGTCAGTATACATCACATTGCTAATATCACATGTTTGTGGCTTATGTTACAGGCAACCCTTACTTCTGGTAAAGCTTCAGTGGTAGTTACTCATTGCTGTATGAAAACCATCCCAAATTTTAGTGGCTTAAAACAACAATGACCATTTTTATGCCTCATGAATCTGTGCATTTCCTGGACTCAGTGTGGCTGTTTCCCTGCTCCTGGTGATGTCAGCTGCCACATCCACTATGGCTCACTCCCACGGCTGCACAGATGCTGAGTCATGTGGGCAGTGTGGCCTTTCTCTCCACGTAGTCTCAAGAGACTCTCACACTCCAGACATCCTCTCTAAGGGTCAGTCCAGGAGAATAGCCATAGTTCAGACACAGTGACTTTGGGTTCCAAAAAGTGCAAAAACAGGAGCTACTTGGCTTTCTTAAGATTTAGGTCCTATTCATTGATGATCTTGACTCATAAAAATTGAACCTGTGCTCTTAATGAGATAATTATGATCAGAATTTAGGAACATCCCTTTAGGATGCCTGCCCGGAAAACAAAGCAACAGGGGAATTTCTAGATGTCTCTCGGGCTACTGAGGTTCCTAGAGGCAGGCTTTATCTTAAGGTTTCTTGAATGTCAAAACCAAGGCCAACCTGAGAACATGTGATGACTATTTCATAGAAGTTTATTATAAAATGTGTGAAAACTAAAAAGTTTTTTTTTATGGTTTTCTCCTTCACCGGGGTGTAAGATATGATATCATGCAATAAAGAACATATGTATATATAATGATTATATATCATAATCATAACAACATTACCTGTTTTGTAGGGTTACAAACTCACAGTTTAATCAGGTATAAAGAAAGCATTAAGTTAATTTTATCAATAATTGATTGAGTCTAATTTCCCGCCATCTGCTGAATAGCGGGAATGAAAAACAAAGTATGACCTCATCTATTTTAAAATATGCTTGCTGAGATAGTTAATGAATCTCTTTACATGAAGCTCAGTCAAGGTAAAATGTGTAGCTCCTCATAGTGTTTCCCCACCTTCCCCTCTCCTCAGTTTCTACCCAAGATATCATCTCCACATGTGATATGTGGCCCAAGTCATCTCATGATGAAAAGGGAAAATGTAAGTTATTGTATAAAGAATCTTTGGCTTCCTTGGTTCCTAGGGCAGTAACCCTTGTGTAGACCATTGCTGCTTGCCCAGTGGTATTGTAAACTGGAGTCAAATATAGTTTCATACGGTTTGACTGGCAGAGTTCCTTTGGCTAGAACTCTGTGTCTGCCATCACATGTTTCCTCCCTTCACCTTTATCCACTTGAACTGTCCTTTGCAATAGCCCTCTGACAGGTCCCTGACTGAGCCGAAAAATAGTCATCCAAGCCATTCCTCCAGAACAGTGTGTACATTGGGGTTCCATCCATGCTACAAAGTAAAAAGATAGCTCAGAAATGTAAAAGTTTCTACCCAGCACCATCGGACTTTGGATTTCCTTTGCTAGGCCGAGAATTCAACTGCTATAATACCATCCAGGGAACTCCTACTATCCAGAGGGTCCCTCTGCCCTCACTACACCTTCTGTTAATGTAAGGCCAGAAGGGGTAAACCTAGTTATTATTTACCTTATAACTCAGGATTTAGTTAAGGTCTCCTGTAATATATAAAGTATATTTTACTGAGTATAATCTTATGCTCACAATTTGTTCTTACCTTTTTTTAATTAGGAAGCTTTACATGGAAGAATTTATTTCTGCTTTGTGTTCTTAAGGACATTTAATGACAATTGCTTTTCAAAAAGAAATATAGAGTGTAAGCTTTTGGAACACTATGTGCCTAGTTGAAAAAGAACCAAATTAACAGATACGACTTTTGAATGCTGGAACAAAAAATTCAAAAGTACCACCAGATCATTGTATTTTTTTAAAAAACATTGTATTCATCTTTTTAAATAAATCAAAGTTATAGTCTATATTATATTTCTCAGAATAAAATAGAGCTATAAAATATCAACTTAATCACTGAAAAGGCAAACATATCAACTTAACTCTAGAGGTTCTTGAATAGATATGCACAAAACTTTTGTCTCTCAAATTCCACCATAGGATATATGATATGATATCTAAAGTTTACAAAGGGAGAATGTTATATTTGCCCTGGGATGATTCATGCCTGCACTTAGATATTGCTCATATTTTTGTGGAATGACTATCTATGTGTTATTAAAATTATTGCTTGAAAAGCAACAAATCCAACCTAAGCACTAGTTGTTTTACTCTATGATACCAAAATATTTACATTTGATTTTTGTTTTGTTTAACAGAAATGACTAATTTCTGCCACTGTCATATTTTTCTAAATCATTTTGGCATTTGGGCAACCTAACATGTTGAAGAAGACAATGAAAACCCTTTCCTGCATAATTTAAAGCAGTTAAAACATGGTTAAGAGAATTGAGTAATTTAGCCAGTTCATTTAGTTCATTTTCTTAAAGTCCACATGTTTAAATAAAGCCATTCTGAGAGAGGCTTTGCCATTTATTTAGTTAATTTGATCCAAGAAAGCCGCTACTAACACTTAGTGAATAAATTCCCTGGCTTGTTTTTTTAATGGTCTTCATGACTTTTTATTGCATTAAATGTATAATTGGCAATATTACCTTTTCTACTCTGTAGACAAAATCTTAATGAGCAATAAAGTATCTCTTTCTGTGGGCCAGAAGCAAGTTTTAATGATAACCTTACCCAAGTTAAATGTTAGCACCTTAGTTAGTAACAAGTTTCACTAAAAATGAAATGTTACTTTAATTCCATGGTACTGAGTGGCCACACATAGGCCAAAAAGTTGCTAAAATTAACTGAAAAGTTCTAGTTGCCTGACCTTTAATAAGCTGAAGTCTCATTCTTAATTATATTGGTTGCATGTCCTTAACCTAACTAATGTCATAAGAAATAAAAGCTATAGAAGCTGCCTTATTTCATTAATTGTGAGGACTATTGTATTGATGATGACAAATGTCTAAGAGTTCTTTAAAAATCTTGAATATTAAGAAAACAAAGCCTCATTAACCAATGTGGCCCTAATAAATTTACTTTAAAAATAGAAATGAAAAGAAAACAAAACCTCATCTAGGTCTGAGCCCATTGGCTTATGTTGCTGGATGATCACCAGCAAGGTTTAATTTTAAACTTGCTAACACAAAAGAGTAACTGGAAAGCAATTTGTTTCACTTTTATTTTCTTAGTAAAGTTATGATGGAAAACTGTTCACCTGGGAAAATCCAAATTCATATCAAAAACATAATACTGTTTATAAGGAGTACTAATGATATACTTTATGAATTTTAATTTCTGTTTGGAAGTCAGCAAGTGTGTATTCTATAAATGTAAACCATCTGTTGGTAAAAGACTAGATTTCAGTCCATCCCAACATGAATTATTTATTTTGATGGATTTCTTTTTCTAAGCACATTCAAGGTGTGTGTGTGTGTGTGTGTGTGTGTGTGTGTGTGTGTTTTAATCTGCAATAAAATTTCAAAGTCAGTGTATGCATCATTGCAAACCTAGAAGACAGAAGTACTCAACAATTTGAAGTATTTATCTTACATAATGAGATGTTTGTAAAATTAAGCAACACCATTTAACATTAAATCAAAGATGAAAAGAAAAATGGGAAGAAATGCAGTGAAAGTTTTCTGTAATTTTAATGTTTCAATGATAATATAATGTTGGGCAGATAAAATATATTATGCTCACCTTTTTAAAGATAGTGCTGCCCATGTGGAAGCCCATCGCCCAAGTAATGATATTGGTTGCCCTTCTTGCTTGGGATGGGCGTGATTATGTTAATGTGTGTTGGGGGACAGGCTGTAAGCAGGCAGGATCCTTATAGCCCAAGGCTTAGTTTTAAGACTAAGCCTTTCCCACCCTTTTTGAGGTAGGGTGGTGCACTCTCGTGAGGAATCCCATTATGCCTCAGATAAATCACTTTGTATCAGAGACTTGGTTGTTTGTATATTGGATTAAAGGTTTTGAATCTATACTATAGAGGCAGACAGGGAGCTTGCTCTCTCAGTTCTGACATTAGCATTAGAGAGGAGAGCAGAGAAAGGCCACATGGAGGAGAGGAGAAGTAGCCTAGATGGCAGAGTGCTGCAGGAGAAGCCAGTTTCTGCAGTTTGTGCAGAGAGAAGGAGATGGGAAACAGAGGTGAATAAGGCTGGTGAGCTAGAAACCTTTGATTCTAGGAAACTCGAATAAGTCAGTAGCTTTGTGAGCACTGAATGAGTGGGTTTTGGAGCCCGGTGTGTGTTTTTACTTGTCCGTCAGATGCAAGCTAGAATTAAAGCTAATGGCACACCAGTTCTTGGCTCCGTTGTTTCATTACCGACTGTCTGAATCAAATGAAAATATGCACAGGCCAGGTGGCTGTGATAGTGGCTGTGGCTACTAGCTTTACATATAGAAAATTCCTATTACCTACCTATTGGGCAAATAAGTTTGTAAAATCTGTATTTTCTGGTTTTGCGCACTTTTATTGTTAAAAATGACCCCTGCCCAGGTGAAAGGGCTAGTTAACTTTCTGCTGGGAGAGGTCATTGTTATGCTAATGTTTACTGGAAGGGAGATTCTGCCTCCAACACTGGGAGGTGTGGGAGGATTTCTTTTCCTCTACTCCCTGATTCCTTGCCCTTTATGGGAAAACAGGTTTTCTGCTTTTCCCTTGTCTTCTCTTGTGACTTGCCTGTCTTGGTGAGACACCAATAAACAGAATGGCACACCATCCTCCAGCTCCACCATTTCTTTGCAGTCTGCCGAGTTCAATGAGAACCTGCATGTGAATGTGTGAATGACCATGATGGCGGCCCCTGGCTGTACACTATCCCCCCAAAGAAAGGAAACCCACAGCTATTCACAGAAAATCTCACATGCTCCAAAATTATGAGACAATTGCAATGACAATGAACAATTTATTTTATTTTTATTTTTACTTATAGCCTAAGGCTTAGTTTTAAGACTCCACACCCTTGACTGATTGGATGGTGTAGGGTGGTGTACTCTCCTGAGGAATCCCATTATACAGAGACTTCCTTGTTTGTATAATTGGATTAAAGGTTTTGAGTCTATGCTATAAAGTGGGAGAGACCAGTAGCTTGATCTCTCTCTCTTGGTTCTAGGTTCCTGAGGTATTAGAGAGGAGAGCAGATTAAGGCCATGTGGAGGAGAAGTAGCCAAGATGGCAGAGTGCTGAGGAAGAAGCCAGTTTTTAAGAGTTTGTGCTGGAGGAGACGGGGAACAGAGGTGAATAAGTCTGGTGAGCTAGAAACCTTTGATTCTAGGAAACTCGGATAAGTCAGTAGCTTTGTGAGCACTGAATGTGTGGGTTTTGGAGCCCAGTGTGTGTTTTTGCTTGCCCGCTGGGGGCAAGCTAGAATTAAAGCTGATGGCTCACCAGTTTGTGGCTCCTGTGTTTCATTACCGACTGTTCGAATCCATTGCGAACCTGCACGGGTCAGGCGGCTGTGATAGTGGCCGCGACTACTGGCTTTACATTTGGCGTAGTCTGTGGCAGGATTCGATACAGATCGGCATGGATTCACCACCACCTCTGAGGGGTGGAGTAGAGGAGTGGTTGCTGTTTTGGTTTCCCATAGCTGTTTTTTGGGGAACTGTAGGCTGGCTGACTTTTACAGCCATGTGTGAGGAAACTGAGAGCTCCATGGAAGAGGCTGCCCAGGACCTGCAAACCGAGCAGTGGAAGGAGCTGGAGGAAACGTGGGAGAAAGAGATGCCGACCCCGGAGCTGGAGGAAGCGCTGGAGGAGGAGGCCGACCAGGTTCGTGAGATTCGCCTGGAAATGGAGCAGCTGCCGGAGAAGGAATCACAGGTTCGTGAGTTGCAGATTGCCCTGGACGTTGCGGAGAGCCAGCAGCGGTATGAGGTCAGGCCTGAGGCCTGGGCCGGACCTGAGGCCAGGGCTGAGGCTGGGGTTGGAACTGTAAGGCCTGCTGAGCAGAAGGCAATGGCAGCCCAGGACTCGAGCCCAGCAGCAGGAGCTGATGTTTTCAGTTCCTCTTTGGAGGATGAGGAGAATTGGTCTGGAATTGTGATCCACAGCCTCCAGAAGGTGAGAGCCCAGCAACAAGGAGTAGCTATGCTGCCGGTAGGTCTGCGATTTTGGGACATAGGGGTGGATGCCATCATGGTCCCCAGAGCAGAGATGGAAATGCTGACTGCCATTGCCACATGCTTTTCTTTAGGACAGTGTGAGACTTGGCATGATGGCAGGAATGAGGGGGGAGGCTAAAGCCCTATGTGTGTGGACTGATTTCCTGGACTATGACCGGATGGGCACAAGCTCCTTTGCTGTATGGACTTACAGATTTTGGACAATGTGAAATACCCTGATGGGGTTGGGGATGGCTTTGCTGGAGGCCCTCCTGTCCCGGGAAGCTTTTCCAATGGCTAGAGAAAAGGCCAAGGACATTTTGCACTTTTGGCAAAGTACTCAGAGACTGGTGAAATGTATCCTTGTAATTTTTGAAATTGTATGATTTGTCATGTTGTAATTTGTGTAATGTGCCTAATTTCCTTGTATAGGGATGACAGTGGTGTAGACTGTGGGTAGTAAAGTGAGCATAAGGGTGGATTGTTGGGCAGATAAAATATATTATGCTCACTTTGTTAAAGATGGCGCTGCCCACATGGAAGTTCGTTGATATTAATGTGTGTTCTGGAAGAGGCTGTGGGCAGGCTGGGTCGTTATAGCCTAAGGCTTAGTTTAAGAGTAAGCTCTTCCCCACACCCTTGACTGATTGGATGATGTAGGGTGGTGCACTCTCCTGAGGAATCTCATTATACAGAGACTTCCTTGTTTGTATAATTGGATTAAAGGATTTGAGTCTATGCTATAAAGTGGGAGAGACCAGTAGCTTGATCTCTCTCTTGGTTCCTGAGTTCCTGAGGTTGGTATTAGAGAGGAGAGCAGATTAAGGCCATGTGGAGGAGAAGTAGCCAAGATGGCAGAGTGCTGAGGAAGAAACCAGTTTGTTAAGAGTTTGTGCTGGAGGAGATGGGGAAGAGGTGAATAAGTCTGTTGAGCTAGAAACCTTTGATTCTAGGAAACTCGGATAAGTCAGTAGCTTTGTGAGCACTGAATGTGTGGGTTTTGGAGCCCAGTGTGTGTTTTTGCTTGCCCGCCGGGTGCAAGCTAGAATTAAAGCTGATGGCTCACCAGTTCTTGGCTCCGTTGTTTTATTACCGACTGTTCAAATCTAATGCAAATCTGCACGGGTCAGGCGGCTGTGATAGTGGCCTCGACTACTGGCTTTACAGTTACCGACTGTTCAAATCCAATGCGAACCTGCACGGGTCAGGCGGCTATGATTCTGGCCGCGACTACTGGCTTTACATTAGGCGTAGTCTGTGGCAGGATTCGATACAGATCGGCATGGAGCCGCCACTACCTCTGAGCGGTGGAGTAGAGAACTGGCTGCTGTTATGGTTTCCCATAGCTGTTTTTTGGGGGACTGTAGGCTGGCTGACTTTTACAGTCATGCTTGAGGAAACCGAGAGCTCTATAGAAGAGGCTGCCCAGCACCTGCAGGCTGAGCAGCAGAAGGAGCTAGAGGAAACGTGGGAGAAACAGATGCTGACCCTGTAGCTGAAGGAAGCGCTGGAGGAGGAGCCCAACCAGGTTTGCGAGATTCGCCTGGAAATGGAGCAGATGCTGGAAAAAGGAGTCACAGGTTCGTGAGTTGGAGATTGCTCTGGATGTTGTGGAGAGCCAGCAGCGGCATGAGGCCAGAGCAGGAGCTATGGCCGGGGCTGGAGCTACAAGACCTGCTGAGCAGAAGGCGACAGCAGCCTGGTGCTCGAGCCCAGCAGCAGGAGCTGATGTTTTCAGTTCCTCTTTGGAGGATGAGGAGTAACAAGTTGGAGTTGCAATCCGCAGTCTCCAGAAGGTGAGAGCCCAGCAGCAAGGAGTAGCTATGCTCCTGGTAGGTCTGCGATTTTGAGACATAGGGGTGGATGCTATCGTGCTCCCCAGAGCAGAGATGAAAATGCTGACTGCCATTGTGACATGCTTTTCTTTAGGACAGTGTGAAACCTGCCATGATGGCAGGAATGAGGGGGGAGGCAAACACCCTATGTGCGTGGACTGATTTCCTGGACTATGACCGGATGGGCACAGGTTCCTTTGTTGAATGGACTTATGGATTTTGGACAATGTGAAATACCCTGATGGGGGTCAGGTGGCTTTGATGGAAGCCCCCCCCCCCCTGCCCAGGGAAGCCTTTCAAATGGCAAGAGAGAAGGCCAAGGACATCTTGCGCTTTGGGCAAAGTGCTCAGAGACTGGTGAAATGTGTGTACCTTTGTAATTTTTGAAATTGTATGATTTGTCATGTTGTAATTTGTGTAATGTGCCTAATTTCCTTGTACAGGGATGCCAGTGGTGTAGATTGTGGGTAGTGAAGTGAGCATAAGGGTGGATTGTTGGGCAGATAAAGTATATTATGCTCACTTTGTTAAAGATGGCGCTGCCCACGTGGAAGTTCATTGATATTAATGTATGTTCTGGAACAGGCTGTTGGCAGGCTGGGTCGTTATAGCCTAAGGCTTAGTTTAAGAGTAAACTCTTCCCCACACCCTTGACTAATTGGATGATGTAGGGTGGTGCACTCTCCTGAAGAATCCCATTATGCAGAGACTTCCTCGTTTGTATAATTGGATTAAAGGTTTTGATTCTATGGTATAAAGTGGGAGAGACCAGTAGCTTGATCTCCCTCTCTTGGTTCCTGAGTTCCTGAGGTTGGTATTACATAGGAGAGCAGATTAAGGCCACGTGGAGAGGAGAAGCAGCCAAGATGGCAGAGTGCTGAGGAAGAAGCCAGTTTGTTAAGAGTTTGTACAGGAGGAGATGGGAAACAGAGGTGAATAATTCTGGTGAGCTAGAAACCTTTGATTCTAGGAAACTCGGATAAGTCAGTAGCTTTGTGAGCACTGAATGTGTGGGTTTTGGAGCCCAGTGTGTGTTTTTGCTTGCCCGCCGGGTGCAAGCTAGAATTAAAGCTGATGGCTCACCAGTTCTTGGTTCCGTTGTTTCGTTACCGACTGTCCGAATCTAATGTGAACCTGCATGGGTCAGGCGACTATGATCCTGACCGTGACTACTAGCTTTACAACTTTATTATTATTACTTTTTTTACAGGGACAGTGAGAGAGTCAGAGAGAGGTATAGACAGGGACAGACAGAAAGGAATGGAGAGAGGTGAGAAGCATCAATCATTAGTCTTTCGTTGCCATTGCGACACCTTAGTTGCTCATTGATTGCTTTCTCACATGTGCCTTGATCGCGGGCCTTCAGCAGACTGAGCCATCCCTGGCTGAAGCCAGCTGCTCTGGGTCCAAGCTGGCAAGCTTTTGCTCAAGCCAGATGGGCCCGCGCTCAAGCTGGCGACCTCGGGTTCTCAAATCTGGGTCTGCCGCATCCCAGTCTGACGCTCTATCCACTGTGCCACCGCCTGGTCAGGCGACAATGAACAATTTAGATATATTCACTTCACTAGATAAATACATACTATATTTTGAAATGCAAAATATCTTATTGAATTTGCCTTGCAGAATTTGTTACACTGCCAGTATTGCATGTTTTTTAGAATAATTCTTATTGGTAAATACACTGCTCACAAAAATTGGGGGATATTTTATCACTTTATATGTTTTGGTCAAATAAGTTTGTAAATATGATATATATGTTTGCTTGCTTATAGTTTGCATTGGGTATGGGGGACAGGCTATAAGCAGGCAGGGTCGTTATAGCCTAAGGCTTAGTTTTAGGACTAAGCCTTTCCCACCCTAGGTGACTTTGTATCAGAGACTTCCTTGTGTATATTGGATTAAAGGTTTTGATTTCTACACTATAGAATGGGGCAGAAGAGCCCATTCAGGAAGAGGAGAGCAGAGAAAAGCCACATAGAGAAGAGGAGAAGCAACCAAGATGGCGGAGTGCTGAAAGAAAAATCAGTTTGTTCAGATAGAAGGAGATGGGGAACAGAAGTGAATAGGCTGATGAGGTAGAAACCTTTAATTCTAGAAAACTCGGATAAGTCAGTGGTTTTGGAAGCCCTGAATGGAAAGGAAAGTGTTTTTCCATTGTGTGTATTTCTTGTCCACCAGGTGCGAGCTAGGATTAAAGCTAATGGCCCACCAGTTCTTGGCTCCACTGATTCATTACCATCTGTCCGAATCAATTTCTAGCCTGCATGGGACAGGAGGCTGTGATGGTGGACAGTCATTGTATATTAGTGAATATGTATTCTACTCCAGATAAAAAAGAGATGAGTGTGTAAAGGTATTTTTTTAACTGTGTTCAACAGGGAATTGTGAAGAGTTTGTTTGTTAGTTTTTTTAATGTTATATTATAAGATAGTTGCTTCAAACTTATTGAATACATTTCATAGGCAAATACATCAAACACGTACATTTCAAATTAGAGAATGACATAAACCAGGCCTTAAGAATCAAAGTTTCTTGGCTTAAGATAAATGTCTTCCAATAGTAATTTAGAAACTGCAGATTTTCTTGAGGCTAACCATTTTCTTTTTTAGAGGAGTGGCCCCTGTTTAAGGCAACACACACTAGAGATACTGACTTTTTAAAATTCCCTTATATGGTCATTATTCCATTTTGTAACATGGGCAAATTAAATCAACTGTGAAAAGTTTGTTCCTGTTTGCACCAAAGACCAAGTTCCTGCTGTACATAGATTTGGTTGTGCTTATGGGTATTTCCATAGCACTTGTTGCCATTGGAGAGCTACAGCCGTGCTTGCCAGCTCTGGGCTGTTCCCTCCCATCCCTTTCACCCTCCAGCGATTTTTGTTCTCTTCCATTCAGGCAAAGTTGAACTGATTAAATGTTCTTGGATTATTCAAGGAAGATATAGGACAAAGTGGCAGAGAATGTACTGTTATATTTCACCCTAATGTCAGCTGCCTGTAAGCTTTATCTGTAGTCTTTGAAAATGTATCTGTAGTGTTTTCTCTAGGCAACAAATCTAAAACGTATTTAATTCAGACTATTCACTCTTGACTATATAAAGAAAAGAACAAAAACAAACCTCAATGTACCAACAAAAAGAATCTGTATTCCAAAGTGACTTCCCCAAGCACAGTTCTTCCTATTCCTAACACACACAAAGTCTTCTTATTCTGGGGGCCCATTAAAAATTAAATGCACCTAATATATCAAAGAAATGGTATCACAAAATCTAGTTGGTTTACAAAAAACAAAACAAAACAGTGGAATGGTGAACAGAATTTATATTAAGCCTTTTCACAGTTAAAAGAAAGATTTTTTTTTTTTACTAGTATGTATGTCGCCATTTATTCATCACAGGTCTTTGGTTCAGTTGATCATTCTCCTCAGAGACATTTCCAAATAAAGGATTTCATTATTTTGTGTTGACATCATTTAAAGTCTGTTCACTTAAGTAAATCAAAACTATCAGTGCTGTATTTTTGTTAAACATGGAAATCCTGAGTACAGTTAGGGCTCAGATAACTTAATGCCTAGATCCAATGTGAGTCATTCTCATTAACTAATTAGAAGAGACACGTATAAAGAAATCAGAGAGAAACTATGTGCTCCTTGCCCTCGTTCACTCTTCACTTACTTTTTCCCCTTGCTTTTCATGGTACCACTACTTACCTTGTCCACTAAGCCTTCGAGGTCTATTTCATATGTCTATTTCTTCTCTGTCGTCACTATGAATATCCTGATAAAACCATCATTTTCTCCCAAGTGACCTACTACAATAGCCTGCAATTGTCCCCCAGTATCCACCCTGGCCAGATTCCATCTACTGTCACCACAAAAGCTGGAATAATTGTTTTAAATACATACAGCACTTCCTTCTCCCACTAAAACAAAAACTATTTTTTAAATACAAAAAAAAAATGTTGCATTTCAAATATTCATAATTTAGAAAATGTAAAGCATCAAATATAATAAAGGAAAATATCAGAATGCGGTTAAATATAAAATATTATAGACTAAGAATGTCAGGTCAAGTGGTATTTAATAAGAAAATTTTATAGGCTATAATATAAGTACTAGGAATGAAGAACGATAGAAAATAAGATTAAGAAAACAACTCAGAAAATAGAGCAAATACAAAAAATATAAAAGGGGAAATAATATAAAAGGTAAGAGTAAAACTGATTTAATAGAAAATAAACATTCAATAGATATCAAACAAAACAAACTGCATCTTTGAAAGTCTAACGAAATGGACAAAACTCTGCTAAGATTTAAAAGGAATGATCAATAAGGAATGAGGAGGATCCTAAGGAAACATTATGATAAACAGATTGAAATACGAGCATTTCTGTAGTGCAGAGTTCTTCCACTAGCCTCTGAAAGGTCAAGAGAAGTGGGCCTGAAATAAATATGCATTGTCTCACACTTAAAAGACCGAGGTGATCTTTGCTGGCACGGGTTCAGTGGGGTCAGACTACATGTTCAAAGCTTGAATACAGTTTACAGGTGAATGAATGGCAGGTGAGAAAATATAGAAAAAAAAAGTGCAGTTAACTGTACTAAAAGCTTAGCTGAGAAGGGAAGAGGAGACAGAGCTGGAGGGAAGCACAACAAAGATGAAAGGCTTTTTCACAAACTGCAGTGAAGAAATCAATGGAGAGGTAAGTGATAGCCATAGGTACACACAGTATTATTTTGTGTGTGACGGAATCTTTGGCAAGGGCCTTAAATGTTAGTCTTGTTTTTCACTCTTACCTTTGTAACAGCAGGAAGGTCTCCAAGTAACCTCTGGATAGGCTTCCTGGTTTAGAGTTCTCTAAAAATATTTCAAGAAGTATTTTATACTTTTTTCTTTCTTCCCACTTAATTAGGGGCCAAGGGAGATGCTTTAAGTAGAGTGAAATGTCTTTAATTGAATTCTGTGTCTTGGTCTTTATCATCATAAGAGTACACACATATTGATTCTGCTGATTGCATTATGTGTAGTAGCAATAGGAGGGTGATTAATATTAAAATATTTTAATCATTAAAAACCCCTAATTAAATTATTTTTTTCCTGAGGCTTAATATGGGAATGTTTTCATTTTTCTTGCGATATTCACATCTGTCTTTCAATAAGACTTTTCAAGTTTGTTGATTGCAAATCAGTCTTTGGCCAGGCAAGAGGGAACAGTTTTAAAAGGAGGCTCATTTAATAGGGTTAATACCACACTTTGACTTCATTGCATTGACCTCTACATTCATCTTTTTTACATAAGCGGCTTTCCTGCCATAACTCCTTCTTTACATTAAAAAAAAAAAAAAAAAAACCTGAAAAATTTTCATGTTAAGTTACTAGAATGAATTGGATGTGGGACTTCCTCTAGCTTCTATTGGCTGCCTTGCCAAGCAGGAGAGAAAAGACCTGTTGTTTATCCTGCGCAGTGCTAAGGAATGTGGCTACCTCTGGGAAATGATCTTTGAGGACCTGGGAGACAGGAATCCTTCATATGGTCCTATGGAAGAATTTGAGATGGAGTTAGAATGGGGTGAGACTCAGTTGGGTCTTATTTTTTAATCTCTTATTGACTTTTAGGATAAACTTGATAACATACTGTTGTGCTTCTGTTGGAAATAAAGGCAGAGAAACAAAGAAAGAGACACACATTTTGACATTTTAGTAAAACTTTTGAAAGTTTAGAAGTAACTTAAAATAATAATGATCAGAAAAAATAATTAAGTACTGAGAGTAGATAGAGAGAGAAACACAAGAGTATTATGAGGATTTCCTAAAAAGAACCTGAGATCTGTTCTGGGATTCAGCATGATAGGATAAGGGAGGCATCATGCTTTCAATTAGTCTTGGTTCTGCCCCTTATTGGTTCCGTAGCAGAAAAGTTATGCATTTCCTGTGTAGTTCAGATTTTGCGTGTAAGAAATGCAGTTGTTTGTGTTCTTCTCCTTTTCCTTCCCCTCTCCCTTTACCTTCTCCTCCTCCTCCTCCTTCTCCTTCTTTGTGAGTTTAGATAGAGGAGAGTGAAACCCACATGCTGTTCGTCTAAACTGCTTATTGTTAGGGAAGTGTTTAATAGCTTTAAGTGAAGTATCTACCATTTTTAGGGTGAAAATGGATATAGGCATTTTCTGACAGGCGGTTTGGCACACTGGTTAAGAACATGACTGTAGAACCTAGATTACCAGCTACTGAGTTCTTGCCCCTCCCTTTATCATTTGTGTGATATTAGGCAAGATACGTTACATCTCTTTTCCTCAGTCTTCTCACTTGTATAATGGGACTAATTTATAAATGTATTAGTATAAAGTTACTGTCAAGATTAGATGTAAGGCACTTAGAGCAGCATCTGGCAAGTAATCACCACCCAATATATATTATGCATTATACTTAGGTTTAATTTTTTATAATATATTGATATAAAACTATTCAATCAATATGCCTGACCAGATAGTGGTGTAGTGGATGGAGTTTCAGACTGGGACCCAGGTTCAAAACCCTGAGGTGGCTGGCTTGAGCGTGGGCTTACCAGCTTGAGTGCTGGGTGACTGGCTGGAGCATGGGATCATAGACATCCCACCATGATCACTGGCTTGAGCCCAGAGGTCACTGGCTTGAGCCCAAAGGTCACTGGATTGAAGCACAAGGTCACTGACTTGAAGCCCAAGGTCGCTGGCTTGAGCAAGGGGTCACTCGCTTTGCTGTAGCCCCTGGGTCAAGGCACATATGAGAAAGCAATCAATGAACAACTAAGGTGCCGCAATGAAGAATTGATATTTCTCATCTCTCTCCCTTTCTGTCTGTCTGTCCTGTCTTCTGTCCCTCTCTCTGACTCTCTCACTGTCTCTGTCAAAAAAAAGAAATTCAAACAGTGTGACATTGATCACTGGGCATGATTATAGCCTTCATGAACATTGCCAGCAAACTATCAATGAATTTTCCCTTAAGAAGTCTTCTTTCTTTCTCTATAAAAAACCGATATGTAACCAGAATGGGAGTACTTGTTTTCAGTGAGATATAATTGTCAGATCTGTTATCACTTTGATCTAGGCAGCACATTTTCTTCATGAAGACATGTTAAATGGAAAGTAAAATTATTATAATTTTTGTTGGTAAACTTGTCCCTTAATTAAAATAGCTCAAGGCACTCATTTCTATTACATCATTAGTCCTGCCACGAAAACCACAGTGTTTGAATGTTAGAAGCCACTTGGACTGGCTCCTCACCCCTTGACTAGCACATACTTCTAGGATATTTCTTTTTCTATGCTTACCTGGCTTACTCATCTTTCTTTTTCTTTTTTTTCTTTTTTTTTTTTTTTTTTTTTTTAGTCCATGGTTCTTTTTTCTCCAACAGGGTGTAATATAATTAAACGTGTCATGTTTTCTATGTTTCTGTTACTCAGTTCCAGTCAATTTCCAAACCTCTTTATCTGACACTAGCCCTAAATAATTATAATTAGAGTTTGGAGCTTTAACAAACTTTTCAGTTGGTTAGCCTTCTTTTTATTATCCTCAAAAGTTTCCATGGTGTGTGTGTGTGTGTGTGTGTGTGTGTGTGTGTGTGTGTGTGTGTGTTTCCCTAATATAAATAATCTGAAGACTGAATTCATTTAAAATTAGGGGAGATTCCTCCATGAAACCTCTGTGAATATTATTACTCTTCCACTCAAAAATTACTCCAGATATGTCTCTCTCTCCACAAATGTGATACAGAAAGATAAAGAAAATCCATAAGGGTGGTTGATGTTTAGTGAAATTGTGCTAGAAAAAAATTATAAAAATAATGCATTTTTAGAAAACTGTTTACAAGAACATTGATGATGGGGAAATTCATTTTTGCTCTCCACTCCTCTAACTTTTTAACAGTCTTCTCATAATTCAAAACATGGGTCAAGTTATGTTTCCTCTTTATATCTTCTCCATCATTTTCCTTTTTCCAGAAGTCACTTTATTTTCTTTTTATATGATAATAAGCACCTGAAAAGTACATTAATCCCCCCCACAATGCACATTCTCTCTCTCTCTCTCTGCCTTACACACACACACACATACACACACACACACATGCACATGTACCCATGCGCAATCTAGATTAAGTAGTCTTTACTCCTTCATTTACTAAATAAAGTTAGGAGATATGAACAATAGCAAATAGCAAAGATGAGATGCAATTTGGTTATCATGGTTCCCTGTTTAGTTTCAACTTATGACAATGGCTATAAAAATAAAAATAGACAAAGTGAGAGTCATTTTTAAGGAAGAATAAACAATATTGTAAACTAATTTGAGGAAGAGGCTAGGCAAAAGTGAACTGTAGTGTCAGTTTTATTGGGAGAATAGTGGTAATATTAAGAAGGGAGGTTTTACTTATCTGATAAAGCATGCTAAGGAAATAATCCAACTTGAATATTTTATCTTTGAATAAAATATTTGAAATGCAGCATGCTTTGATATCCCAGTGCTTCATAAAATATTCCTTTATATACACTGCCCACAAAAATTAGGGGATCAGGGAACATGCAGATGCTCCAGTACTTTCAGTCTCTTATATAGTGCATTTGCCCAATGAAATAAAAATTGGTTTTGCATGTCATTTGCATAATTGAACAATTTTCTTTGACTTGTCATTTGCTTTTTGATGCTCTTGTTTAATAATAAAAAAAAAATCAGATGCTTTTTTTATTGCTTCAAATTCATTTTGAAGTATCCCCTAATTCTTGTGAGAAGTATATTTGTTTTGGAAACTGAAATGCCATACCAGGGTCTAAAAGTGTGGTTCTCTGTTTCAAATGTTGTCCCAGGTTGATCAGATGTTGATGGTTTTAGCATATGACCTTGACTTTTTTAAACATAAAAATGAGGATATTTGAGCTAATTAGTAGATATTGAAAGCTAATATATTAGCACCCATCTGGGTCTAGGAATTTTAAAATGTCTCAGCACTGCTTGTTTCTCACCATCAATTTCCATCAGTTATTCACTTTGGATTTGCCTGGCTCTTTAAGGGAACTAGAAGTTCTATTCTATTCACACCAGCAACAAGCTTCCAGACAAGGGAGTCACATTTACACAACACTTTAAGTGCCAATTCTGTTTCCCACACTTTAGTAGGCACTGGGCATAATTTTGGCAGCACTATTTATATAAACTCAGAGCAATTGCAAATTTCCCCTAAGACTCTCCTTTTCCATTTTATTTTTTTATTTTTTTCCTCTAAGAAAGATTAAACCATTGAAAAATAGGCTTAATGCCTATGGCCCTTCTCATTTATTTACATTAAATGTCTAAAACTTTTTTAAGTAAAAGATTATTCTATTACTGTAATTCTCACCCACTATCATGCTCTCTTCTGATATCTAATCTTCATATTGTCACCTCTATTAAGGAATATGTATATGCTTTTTCTTTTAATGAAGTCCAAATTATTCTCAGGGACACCCAGAAAGCTTTGTATACTTTTTTTTTAATATGCTCCCATATATTTGCATGTTGTTCTTGTATAACTACTGTTGCTAACACTTCTATTGAATTTAGAAGCACTAACATCATCTTCAGTTATTATTGTTGACCTGGAAGTTATAAAGGATACAGCTGAATTTAAGAATTATGACCTTTCTCTGAGGTCACCAATTAAATTTTATGACTTACCTTATAAAACGCTGGATGGAGTCAAAAAAAAAAAAGAGGACAGAATAACTTTTTCTCCCTTCAGCTTGCAATATAATTTATGAACAACCATCAGGATTTGCTCAAAGTATTTCCACAATGTCAGATGTTGCTTTGAAAGGCCTGGGTAGCATTCCTTGGTTGAATCCTGACCTAGATTCCGAAGGGAAGCAGGCCACACGGCTCTCTGCTCCCTCTCAGACAAACAGTAATCTGATTCTCAAGCCCAGAACGCTGTCGCGATTTGTGACCTTTCCTGTGAGTGACACAAGCTAAGGCAGAGTAGAGACAGAATTACTTTTTACCTCAAGGAAAGTCACTCTTGAGGTCACTTTCAGGACAATGTGAGGACAGGTGCCCTACTGCTTCTTTACCCTGCTAGGCCTTTCTGTGTGGCTGATTTATCCCTCGTAGTATATGCCCTGCTCAGTAATTCAAAGAGAGATTGTCCCACACTGGATGAGATCAAGACTGGTAGCCACCGGAGACTGGTGTCTGTGAAGGAAAATTATGTCAGCCTGCAGGGCTGGACAGCATCAAATGAATTCGGCTTCGGTTTTCACACTTAATGCTCATCGTCTGTCTAATAAATATGGACCAAAAAATGTTAACTTGCTCTCCTTTGGCCTTGTTATATAGATGTGTTGAAATATATAAATTACTGTTGGTCAGTAACCTCATGCAGTTTGCCCTATTATCCCAATTAGTTATTTTGTATTCATAGTTCTAAAAAAATTTTTGCAAGGAATTTTCTTTATACTTCATCATAAATCTTATTTTGCAATAATTTTACATTTGCATAGTTGTTTATTTGTTTATAATATATTTTCCTGCACTTTGCAATTATATCTCTAACATTCTCATTTTTATTCTGTTTTGGTGTATAGAAATGTTCTCATGATATATTTATATATTCCCTGGAGTTCAGGCAAATTACTTTTCCTCATTCATTTTACTTTGCTTTCCTACTCTTAGTTAAAGGTAACTATTTAAACAAAATATCTTCAAATCCAATTAAATTTTTAAAAGCTTTTTAATTTGTACTATTAAGTGTGTAAGTTGCTCAAAAGTTAGCTTAGTTCTTAATGACAATTTTAAGACATGCGTAAATACTATAGGATATTACTAGTGTCATTTTTGTAAGTTCTGTGAGTTGGGTTTAATAATATAATAATCACATATTTAAATTTATTATATTAGGATTTATGTAGACTCTTTCTTCACATGGTGAAAACAGTCAGAGTTTTAATAACCTTTATAAAATTGTAAATGTTCATAGAAGAAAATGCTAAACTAAAAATCTTAGGCAGGAGATATTGTATGTTTGAACTACTAAGTGAAAATCAAGCTACTGATTATTTTATTTTGTATTGTTTTATAATTATATAACAATACAATTCTGTATTATACTTTTATACTGATATGCATTATGCATAGGAGTTATTAATATTAGAATTTTTCATTAGCAGCAGCAGCATTTACTTTAACTAGATGCCCATGGAGTTATGTGAAAAGAAGTATGCTCCGTACATTTAATTAATGCTCTAAAAGACTAAGTCTAAGTCAGAACAGTTAAGCCACTTGGGACCATTTCTTGATGGCGCTCGAGTTTCTAACCACTAGTTGGCATATATGACTGAGAGTCAAAAAAAAGAAAAAGGACAAAGGTCACATAATCATTACATTCATATCTATGACCATAACTACTTGAAGGAGCCACAGAGAGAACCCCCTCAGAATGGTCTGTGAAATCACTAACTCACAGATTCTGCAAATCCGATAAGAAGCACATAAAAATTTCGGAGACCTCTGTGACATATTACATTTTTTAATAGCACCTTCTGTTAATCCTTCTAAACTGGAACCATTAACTGAAGATGTCACTTAGCTTATTAAGAGTTAATTACTCAGTGTCTGAAAGACAACAATGAATAACACAATGTCAGAGCAGAGAGGCAGCTTCTTCTAGCAGCGTGCTTTTCCTTTTTTTATTGCTATGAGTTAATAGGCGATCCAAATGGCAGAAGCTAAGCCCTTTCGCCAAGTATTCTTCTTTGAGGAGGGAACAAAAGGTAAGGGGGCACTTTCTGACATTTCTGGTTAAGGAGATTGAAAGAGGGAGGTAGTATACTTTTCTTTATGAGCCTTTCTTTTGCCAGACAGCTCTGATAATAAGGAAGCATGAATGTAGGTTTCTTGAGAGAATCCTGGATGTCATGGGCCAAAACAAAATCATTTTGCCATTTATTACTTAATGAAGCCTTAACCACTTCAAAGAGAATAAGTTTTAAAATGAGGCAATTGTTTAAACATAATTTTTTTCTTGATTGTTGTGGGCGCAATACAAATGGACTGTTAAAATTCTCCAATTTTTCACAAGTATTCTGTAGTTACAAAAGAAAATTTATTTTTAATAGAACCTAGGTTTTAGAAGATAGCTTTGTTGTTCTTATAATTATGGTATCGAGAATGTTAAAATAACCTTCCCAAGTAAGTGAATAATAAGATCTCTTTAGCAAAAGCATGTTTTCCAGTTAATGGCGATGTAGTGGCCACACAGAATGAGTGAGGGGCGATAGAGGACAGATGTGCACCTCTGCTGTGCTCTCTGCTCCCCTTCTTCACTTTCTCTTCTCCATTCATGTTTTACACAAAACTTGCACATGGTGGCCAGTAAAATTACAGGAGCTAGTTATTTTTTAATTATATCTACATGTCAATATTTAGATCCAAAATGTATTCCAATAGGGTCTATAAATAGTGATATGGCAACATATACATATACAGATTTTTTTTTATTTTTACAGGGACAAAGAGAGAGTCAGAGAAAGTGGTAGATAGGGACAGACAGACAGGAATGGAAAGAGATGAGAAGCATCAATCATCAGTTTTTTGTTTTGACACCTTAATTGTTCACTGATTGCTTTCTCATATGTGCCTTGACCGTGAGCCTTCAGCAAACTGAGTAACCCCTTGCTCGAGCCAGAGCCAGCGACCTTGAACTCAAGCTGGTGAGCCTTTGCTCAAATCAGATGAGCCCGTGCTCAAGCTGGCGACCTCGGGGTCTCGAACCTGGGTCCTCCGCATCCCAGTCCGATGCTCTATCCACTGTGCCACCGCCTGGTCAGGCCACATATACAGATTTAACTTTAAATTCAAACCCCATATTAATCCCCTATACCAACTAATCTTCCATCCTATAATAATCAAGCCAGCTGGAGGGATGGTCTCATCACCAATGACCTGACCCCACCCCCCATTATTTTGGAAATTATTACCTATCTCAACAGGCTCAAGTGGAAGATTTTGGCATCCAATGAAAGAATTAGAGCAGCTTTAAATCTGAGAAGTCCTTTAAGCTTCTATAAAATAGTTGTGATCATTCAGAAAATAATCCCTACTTTTTGTGTCATTTTCAGCATTTTACACTCAACCAAGTCTAAATAATAGAAAAGAACTTGATCATAATTTTGATCACTACTTTTATTGTACTTATCAAAATTTAAGGAATTTGACCTTTTCATGACTAGTGGGCCTTCCATTTGAATGAATTACATTGCTGTTGACTTTAAATGGTTTCTATTTTTCATAGTAATGAAAACATTGAGAAAATTATGGCCTAAATAAGAACAGTAGCGATTATTTGTAATAATGTAAAAAGTATCTTATGGAAATATATGACCATATCACAAAAGAATAAGAATAAGCATATTCTGAATACATAGATTTACACAGGTACCTTGCTTTTTGATTCTTTGAATTGGTTTTATGTACCTTGAGCATTTGGGGCTGAAAATAACCTAAGAATTACACTTTGTGTCCAACCTAGCGTGTTGAATCAGATACTTAACAAATAATATAGTTGTAGCGGTAACAATAAAAACAAGCAAATAATAAATACAAATAATAAAAACAAAAATAATCATACAGAACAGAAGCTTTCATTCTAGAGTGAATGGAAGGACTTCAGAGAACCTATGATCCCTCTGAAAGAGAAGGCAGAATTTTTATGTTCTGCAGTAATGGATGTTGATTTCAAATAGAGGCTTATTGGATTTGCAATCTCAAAAATAATCTTAAATTACACATAGGGGTCTGTTTATATAATCTAAAATTTCCAAATTATATTTTACCCCTTGGGTCTGCAGGAAGTCTGAGGCAACTACATATTATGAGGATTCTTCTGTTTCACACCAGGCTGGATGGGTGTCAGGGTAATGTAGATTCTAGTCTAAGCTCAGAGGTTCTTTGACCTTTTGACTTTAGCACATCTTTTACTGTAGTTGCTCTTTTTTTTATTCTTAAAATGATGATGCTAATCATCTACCTAGAAAGATCATAGGACATAATGCATAAGTAAACACATAATAAAATTATGAAGTGCTATCTAAATGTAAGGAATTACTGTGACTGCACTGCTTGAAATTTTGGTATTAAATGTACAGTGTGCAGAAAATTGCAGAAGGCAGCCTGCCATGTTAAGATCAAACAATAGTGAGCCATTTTAGAAAAAACTTTTTAAATTCCATTTTCTCAAATTTTTAAATTTATCATACCTACAAGCTTTCAACTTTGCCAAATCAATTTTAACATTTTAAAATACTTTTTGAAATCAGCAATAATGTTCCTAGAACTATAAAAACATAATGTTCTAACTGCACTTTTTTATAAGCTTTGTACCCTTTTCTTGGTTTTATTGCCAGAACAACGCCTGGAAACAAAAGATGCAGAAAAGATATGAAAGGAAGTAACGACTGCTGAGCAGTTATCCTGTAGATGAATAATAGACAAGCACATAAACAGATGCAAGCCTAACACGGATGCAAAATGAATGAGAGGAAACAAAGAGCAAAAGCAGTTACAAAGTTAGGCATTGGGAGTGGGCATTCATCTCTCTTGGAAGATGCTCTGTTGCTGACATTACAAAATCCCTCTTCACTGTAATATAATCATTGCTTTATGTCTCTATCTCCTTTTGACAAGTTCAAAAGAAATTTTAAAAATGTTAAGACCTTAGGCAAAGCATGCTAACTTATAAACTGCCTTCCTCTGATAATTCAACAGGCATCTGAACATTAATTACCATGTGTACATATATGTGTTTTTACTAGGAGTTACTTAACCTGGTTAACTGACTTCACCTATTCTACATTTATTTTTTTGTAAATCTGTACAATTCTGATTTTATACTGAGTAGTAATAGATATATTTATTATGTACTGAATCTCTACTGTTTACACTGAACATAGATTTTTCTCCTTTTCATCTTCTACAAGAATCTTTGAAGAGTTTTATAGTTAGAGTTGTAAAAGTTATGATACTACCTGAATAGTCTATACCTATTTACATAATATTTTCAAACTTCACAATAAACGACACAGATGCAATCCAATTTAAAATCTTTTAAGAGTAGAGATCAAAGTGAAAGGTTAAAATGGGATAGTGAGAAGAAGGGAAAATTCTGTAAATTTCCAACATAATGTGATGAACCTAATTCCAAAAAAATCAGGGTTGTCTCATTGCAGGTACATCCATACAGCCGTCTATCTGGGACACTTGGGTGTGGGCACCGTCCTCATGTTCTTGTATCTCAGTTGGGTTTGCCACATGGGGACTGTGGTTTCAATATCAGTGAAGTTGACACAGATCTTGTGACTCACTGGGACTTCCTGGCCAGTAGCAATGATGACAAAAATGTTCCTGCCTGCCAACCTAATCCAGAGAAATTGGACTAGATAGCTGGGAAGGACCCACTACTATGCAGATATTCAAAATAGAGACTTCTGCCTGAAACGTTCCTGCTTAGAAATTCTACCTCCTCTCCTTTGCTTCTCTGTAACAATTTGAGAATGATTATTTGCTATAGCATTAGTTACCTTATTAAATCAGAAAAGATACTCCAAAAAAAGGTTATTGTAATTGAATAGTTAGCACTGGAATTAGTGGAAACCAGGGTAAAATAAATGTTCATTACTTCTTACTTCTGAGAAAAGGAAGCTCATGGATTTAAGAGGAACTTATTTCTTTCACCAGCGTCTGAGACATATTTACTGCATGATTGTATACAAAGAGAATACCAAAACATTTAATGACCATATTCAAAATGTGTTAATTATGCTAAAATTAATATTGAATAAATTCTATTCTTCAAAGATTACAAAGAAAAATATATACTTGAAAGGAAATTACTATATTATCTTAAGTAGGTGAACTTAAAATGATACTTTTTAATAGTTGTTGCCAAATTAATGATGCATTTTCATGGCTTGTTCCGTATTTTAGATAATTGTGTAGTTGATTCCCCATAGAAACAGTTCTCTTGTCCTCAGCTCTGTTTCTGATTCACAATGAAAATATCTTGGACAAATTGATTAAATACTTTAGACTTGAAAATCAAATGGCATTAAAGTTATTTTAAATAATTATCAAGTTTTAGGAGAAAATGAAGTATATAGCCACACTTATTGAAAACACTGTAATCTCACATTAGTGGCTATTTGGTGGCTACACAAGCACTTTAATAGGTTGATCATACCACAGTAAAATATAAATGTCTCATATATTTGAAATTTCACAACTGGCCACTTGAAGGGGGAGGAGGAGCAATACATAAACCAGAAAGTAATCAAAACATTTTAGGAAAGGCCGGAGAAAGGAGGGAGGGAGAAGAAAAGCATGAATAAATTGAGCATACCATTCATAACCATGTCGTTTGTTTCAGTGGAGTTCATTTCAACTTTATTTTTGTGTTTATACATAGTTACACATTTTGTATTTTACATAGTTAATATGTATATATGTATATATATACATATATACATATACTGTATGAGTATGCATACTTATGAATAGATTTAACAGAGTAACAGGTTATTGTATGGGGTTAATGTAGAAGAATGTTAGTCAAATGTAATACTGGACTGTGGATATTACCTGTGGCTTTAAAACGGACCTTATTTATGAGAAAAGAATAAATGGGGGAAAAATTTAGGAAGATGTGTCTCCTACTGTAAACTGATTCCTAGGTTTAGTAAGTATTCCAGATTGATTTGTTGGTCTTCTTCTATGCTGCCAAAATTTTGGGGTAAATGTTACTTTAAGATTTAAGAACGATAAAAAGAAAACAGGCCAAGAGGAGGGAAAGACTTGATATTAAATTCTGAACATATGTATTATTTAATTTCTTTTTCCTTTTATCTTCAGTATCTTTATGACAAATTATAAGTTCTGAAAGAAATTATTATTGAAAGGATCTCTGGTTCTTCTTGCTTTGCAAATTTTTTCAAAAATTTTGGCAGAAATAATGTTTCTTTTGTGTCCTTAATTGAGTTGGATACTCTTTTCACTTTCAAAAAAAAAATTGGTCAGCTTGCCTTGCTTATTTGGGAAGTGATAGCTGTTTTTTCTGTTAGTAATTACTTATTCTGATGTTTGGTTATAGTTAAATAATTATAATTAATTTTAAATAATGAATATTTAAAAATATAGTATTATTGGTTCTTTAGAATCATATTTCTAATTTGAAGTCTATAACTGCAAAAAATGTACATCACTCTAAATTTTATCTTTAAGTTGGGGATTATAATACCCATTTTACAGTAATTTTTTTACAAAAATTACCAAATAAGTGAATAAACTCTTTTTTTTAATTTCAAAACTCAGTCTGAATTAGTAATATCTATCATAAATTGTGTGTGTTGTAAGCAATATGTCACCATATATGAGAACATTGATGAAATATGATTTGTTACTTACGCATATCATTTGTATTGCCATGTTGGTCAAATACTTTGTAAAATGTGGTTTTTATGTTTGCTCCCTCATAGTTTGCATTGGGGGAAGGTAGCACCAGGTATATGTGGGTCTCTGAAATTGCAAATTACCTTCCTGCTTGGGAAGGGCCATTGTTTTGCTAATGTTTGCTGGAGGAGAGGTTTTTGGGTCAGAAAGTTCTGAAAAAAGCAGAGCAGAGAAGAGAAGAGAGAGAAGCCGTGTTTGCAGACTGAGAGCAGAGAGAATGCAGGGTGCTGTGAAAGAAGCCATATGCAGAGAAAGAGAAGGTGTTCAGATGGGGAAACAGAGCTAAGGGGCTTTTGCGAGCTCCACTGAGACTGGTAGGACCTTGATTCTAGGAAAAAACAGGTAAGATTCTCTGGGTTGTAGAACCAAATAATGTGTCAGGACTTTGTAAGCTCTGAATGAGTGAAGAGAGAAGTGTTTTCCCTGTGTTTTTGCTCATCAGCCAGTGCGGGACTTTAATAAAGGAATGGCCCACCATTTTTTGGCTCCACTGTTTCTTTACCGCCTGCCAGTATCCAATGAGAACCTGCATGTGCATGGCCACAATGGTGGCAGCTACTGGCCATACATTGCCACAAAATTATATATATATATATATATTTAAGTATGCAGAATAAGTTAGCATTTAGGAGGAGAAGTTAATGCAGAGTTAAAGAAAATTAGTTGGCATTTTCCAATACACTTAACTGTTAGTTCTTTAATTCACATATTTTCTGATTACACTTTTAGCAATTATCACATACAGGTATTGATTGACTTACGACCTATGCAACTTACGACCATTCGACTTTACGACCACAGTCACTAGCTACAACTGCTCCGCATCTGGCAGCGCAAATGTTGCCCAGCTGGGCATACAACAGTGCGGACCAGCTTCCAGCAGCATTTTGCAATTGGGAAAATGTTTCCTATGGTAGTTTTTTGTATATTTGTATGCACCTGTATTTTGTAATTTTGTATGTTTTGCAAATATTAAATCAGTTGTACTGGTAATGCAGTGTTTTCCTTAAACCTGACGAATGTAAAAATAAGAAACAAAATGGTGTAGAGATTATACAAATGGCATAAAATGAACAAAGAAAATTAAGATATATAACAATAATGAAAGAAAATTATGATAAAATATGACTAAAGATTTTTATAACATCATTTCACAGCCTACTCAACTTATGACCAAATCGTGTTACGACCAGTCTGTCGGAGCCAATCGTGGCCATAAGTTGAGCACTAGCTGTATAGTATGCTGCAATGATTTTTAGATAAAAAATTTTATTGATAAAAGTATATGATCCAGTATTTTCCCAAAGAATAACAACTATATATTAGCATTCAGCATCACTGATGCTGAAGACCCTCTGATAAATTTGATATCTACTTTTGTATCTTGAAATAGTGTCCCATTTCTGAAGCCCTTCTCTGTTGTACAGAATGACAGATTAATTTCTTAATATCAAATTTTCTTGCCTGTTCCAAGCCAAACAGATGGTTAAGATAATTATCATGGGAATGGCATGCTGAGAAAACTGTGGAGAGACTATTCCATTCTTTTATCTTTCCTGTTTCCTCTTTCTAAATGCAGTAGATAAGGGTAGGGACAATCAACAAAAACTGCAAGTCATAAATGTGAGCGCTCCCCATGACTCTGGAGATGACCCACGTGACTCAGATCAAGTCAATTGACCTCTGTCAGTCTCAGTTTCCTCTTCTGTGAAATCTGGAGAAAGGGCTTGTTTACCTTGGTGGCCCACCTTTACTTGGGTGGAGCCTCAGCATCCACCTGGGGAAAGCTTCTTGGAATAAGAGGAGAAGTCATCTTGAGCAGGGAGGGTTCTTCAAAAATGAAACTGAAGTTACTTTTTTGTTGACCAAAAGAATTTTTATGCAAAAAGCATTTCAAGTGAGTTTAAAACAGAGAGCAGAAATGAATCTGAAATGCCTAACATAAGCTTTTTCAGCACTTTCTAGCAATTATGACAATTTAGGTGGTTATGTAAATTACACAATTCTTGTAAAATGACATAATTATGAAATGTTGGGGCAGAAACAGAGAAGGATTACTTCGCTTTAAAGTGAATACTGCAATGATATAAGATTGGTAATATCACCCTCTCTATCACCTTTTCTAAACTACTTCGAATTTTACTTTCATCAATGAAAAAGTATCAATAGAAAGTAACTTCTCAAGGACATAAATTTGATAAAAACTGGATAGGATGATGTAATAAGTATACTTTGGACTGGTTTTTATTGTTCGGATTCTGATTATTAAATCTATGTTTATATAAACAATCCATTCACATGAAACTACTTTAAAAATATTATCTTTATTCCTAGTAATTTCTTTGGCATTTGGAGCAATTAAGTCACTGAAAAAAATATATTTGTAATGAGCATTTTTCTTAGTATTTTGTGGTTCATGTTTTCTGGAAGAAAAGGAATATTTTATTAGGGAAATATAGTTAAACTAGGGCCAAGTAGATTAAGAACCATATAAATACATATGTGTATTTAAGAATTTCAGAAATCACAGTTCCTTTTGAAGAATAATATATAAAATTTCTTTTTCTTTTAAATGTTTAGTAAATATCTTATCCTTTATTTGTCAGCCAATTAGCAATGACAACGGTGTATGTAACTTTATTTGTGAGAGGAAGTGGAGAATCTTGTTTTCATTAATGATTATGTAGTGTGCAGAATTTCTATTTCCATCATAAGAGCCCCTACTTTTACTCCACATTGAACAGTTTCATTCCAAGGAGAGACAGAAGGACAAACACTAAGCAGAGGTTCATAATAAAGATCGTTTCTTGCTTAGCAAGGACTATCAAGAAGATGCCATGCTTACGTTAAGAAATAGCTGCATTTTGTGTGGTTTGTCTTTTTATTCTGTTCATACTGTCTTTAGCTGTGCAAAAGCTTTTTAGTTTGATATAGTCCTATTTGTTTATCCTTTTATTTCATTTGCCTGTGGAGATAATTCAGCAAATATATTGCTTCGATAGATGTCGGATCGTTTACTGCCTATGTTTTCTTCTAGAATGCTTATGGTTTCATGGCTTACATTGAAGTCCTTTATCCATTTTGAGTTTATTTTTTTGCATGGTGTAAGTTGGTAGTCTAGTTTCAAATGGGAGAACATATTTGACAACACATCTGATAAAGGGTTAATAACCAAAATTTATAATGAACTTGTAAAACTCAACACCAGGAAGACAAACAATCCAATCAAAACATGGGCACAAGAAATGAATAGACACTTCTCCAAAGAGGACCTACAGATGGCCAATAGGCCAGTGCGAATGGCGCTCATTAACAAAACATTATAGGTGCTGACGAGGATGTGGAGAAAGGGCAACCCTCCTGCACTGTTGGTGCGAATGCAGACTGGTGCAGCCACTGTGGAAAACAGTATGGAGATTCCTCAAAAAATTAGAAATAAACTGCCCTTTGACCCAGCTATCCCACTTGTAGAAATATATCTCAAGGACACTATATCATCGACTGAAAAAAAGAAATGCACCCCCATGTTTATGGCAGCATTGTTCACAATAGCAAAGAGCTGGAAACAGCCCAAGTGTCCATCAGTGGACGAGTGGATTAAAAAGCAGTGGTACATATATACAGTGGAATACTATGGGGCCATGAAAAAGAAGGAAATATTACCTTTTGCAACAATATGGAGGGACCTGGAAACTATTATGTTGAGTGAAATAAGGCAGGCAGAAAAAGAAAAATATCATATGACCTCACTCATTTGAGGAATCCAAGGACCATTGAGAAGTGATGAATGGAATTGAGACAGAGGAGGGATCAAAGGGACCAGAGGAAAAGAGGACAGAGGGAAAGGTGATGATAGGATGGGATAAACCTGAAGGGAAGGGGGGAGGGTGCTGTAGGGAGCAGGGAAAGGGAAATGTGGAGGGGAATATGGGGGAGGGGGATGCAGTCGGGGTCACCCTACAATCTATGTAAACTCAATTAATTAAATAAATTTAAAAAAGAAAAGAAATAACTGCATTTCACCTATGGTTCACAGTTTAGATTCCCTTCGCCAATGCTTTGCTCAATTGAGTTAAATTGTAATGGAGAGTGACAAGCAGACTTTAATCTCAGCTTTCTTTTTCTTTCTGGGGAGTAGAGCGGGGAAGGCAGGGAGAAAGGTGAACACCCTTCTCTCCATCTACCAGTAGATGTACTCCATTCACTATCCCTACCCTAGTTCCAAATTCTTGACCTTCAGATAATTTTTCTCTGGGACTACTTGACTTCCCCCCTCACCTTCTTAAATTTTATTTTATTTTATTCATTTTAGAGAGGAGACACAGAGTGAGAGAGAGAGAGAGAGAAGGGGGGAGGAGCTGGAAGCATCAACTCCCATATGTGCCCTGACCAGACCAGTGCAGGGTTTTGAACTGGCGACCTCAGTGTTCCCAGGTCGACGCTTCATCCACTGCACCACCACAGGTCAGGCCCCCTCACCTTCTTATAGCCTGTACTTCATATTCTTAGGTAATCATCATCATCTTTAAGTGGTTTATAGAAGTGTGGAGAATCATTATTTCAATGGAAACAAATTCCTTCCTGCTTTACTACCTCAGGGATTTAGTGACAGTACCCCTGACCAAAAGAATAGTCATTACTGAACTATTTATGGACCTTTGATGGGGGAGGGTTTTCTCTAATCACACCCTCTCACATCTAAGACAGCAAAAGGAACAACTAAGAGCTTTAATCTCACTCAATTTGCCACTCAGAGGAGTGAAAAGCAAGGTGGGGGGCTCAAAAGGACCTCAAAAAGATAATTCTGAGACTCCATGGGAGAGGAGAAAGGGTATTGGCATGAATTCTGGCTTTACAAAATAGCAAATATGAGCATCCTCCCTTGGCTAAGATAGGAAGTACAAAGAAAAAGAAAGACAGACTTTTTCACTTTTCACTCATTCACTTGTGGTAGTTCCACTTGTTCTTAGCTAACCAGACTAGTGTGGAGAATTGTCTGAAAAAAAATCACTTCCCTACTACTTCCTTTCTGTGTCCCTTTTCTTTTCTCTTGGCCTGCACATAGCTTAAGGCAAGCCCCTTTTTGTACATAAGCTTGCCTTGTCTTAAGGCTTTCATGCGTTCCCTCTGTCTTCCAAGTCTAGCCAAGACACCTCAAGAAATAACTCTGCCTTCTTTGCAGCCATAACAGCAAAATATTAAGCATGGAAATAAGCTTGAGTAACAAGGACAAAATGTTCTTTTCAATTAGCCAGCAGATTATTCCTGTTGCTCTGGATGTAGTCTAGATTTTAAAATTGTTGTAGCTTGGGAACTGACATCTTACCTGAACAGGTGGTGGCACAGTGAGTAATAGATAGTGTCAGACTGGGATGCGGAGGACCCAGGTTCGGGACCCCGAGCTCGCCAGCTTGAGCACGGGCTCATCTGGCTTGAGCAAAAAGCTTACCAGCTTAAGTCCAAGGTCGCTGGCTCCAGCAAGGGGTTGCTCGGTCTGCTGAAGGCCCGCGGTCAAGGCACATGTGAGAAAGCAATCAATGAACAACTAAGGTGTCAAAACAAAAAAAACTGATGATTGATGCTTCTCACCTCTCTCCGTTCCTGTCTGTCTGTCCCTATCTATCCGTCTCTCTGACTCTCTCTCTGTCCCTGCAGAGAAAAAAAAAGAAAAAGAGAAACTGACATCTTAAGATTTGTAAAGAATTTTTGCTTCTAAAGTGGAGCCTGGAATTAGTCCTTAGAGCAGCCACACCCCTCGTTCTGGGAACTGTCACTTTAGTAAGCACTTTTTAGTCCTACAAATACTCCTTCCTGGCTTTGAGATAAACCTTGACCTCATAAAATAATCAGACAATTAACAGCCAAAACAAAGTTTTCTAATTAGTAATGTGTTTTGAGTGTTTCCTTGGTAGGAATATGCCCTTAAGAAAGTTAGTTTTTTGCTTTTTTAATTAGAGATTTCAAGAGGTGCTGTGTGAGGGGGGAGGGGGAGAGTAAGATCAAAGCACACAGATTTTGAGAAGAAGCATTCATTCTACTTTAAAGATTCCCTTCCCTTTGTCTCCAGGGTCTGGAACACACTACATAATGTGAGAAGAATTTCTCCAGAAGGAAAGTCATAATCTTCCAGCCAATTATTCTAAAATCAAGTCAAAATAAGTCAGCCCTGGCTACCTGATGGGGATTAAGTTGTTGGATTTTTAAATGATTTTTTAAGGATTGATTAATTTTTAGAGAAAGAACCATCAATTTGTTTTTTCACTTATTTATGCATTTATTTGTTTATTCTTGAATGTGCTCTGACCGGGGGTCAAACCCACAACCTTGGCATAATGGGATGATGCTTCAACCAACTGAGCTACCCAACCAGGGCCTTGTTGTTTTTTCTCTTTCTCTCTCACTTTCTCTGGACTTTGAAGGGAAGGAACTTTGAGTAGTCATTTGTTTACAGAAGACACATGGTTCCTGAATCAACAAAGCGTTGAAGAATTGAGGACAAAGAAGGCCGCTGATAGATTCTAAAGGAGGGTAGATACCTTGTATCCACTTTAACCCATTATTTTTGTTCATTTAACTTTCTACTCCTAAATCTTTATTTAATTTTGTCATATCAAAGAAGAATTAAAGGAGGGCAAAAGGAAGCAGGAGTACAACACTCTAAACATATGTCCTGTGCTGGCTGCCATGGACCAGTAGAAGACTCTACTCTATAGGAGATAAGCACCTGGCAGATTTGTGTGCCGTGAAAGCATCCTTAGAAATTCTAAGAAATATTAACAGGCAGTTTCAGTAAACCGCATCAATTTCTTTCAAACCCATAGGTTGAGGCTTAGCTGAAATTGAATTTCATAAGATAGACTTGATAAATTTGGGATATTTGGATAACATACAGTCAAAACCATGTTTTCCTTAGAAGTGTCAAAAGGGACGTCAACTAGACATTTTGCTCTTTGAAAATTATGAACATGATTGTCTTTCTTTAATTGCAATCACTATAGAGTGAACCTTTAGGCATTAGGAGGGAATATAGTACAGTAGAAAATCACCTCCCATTCCATATTAGGACACCAGATATATATGGGCAAACACACACATACATATATATAATAACACACATAAACATATAAACACCTAAAGTTTAATTTTGCAATGTGCCGAACTGTTTTTTATAGAAGTTCTTTCATGAACTTTTGATATAGTCAGTTCTTCAATATGTTAATAACCTCAACATTGAGTAGTTTTATTTTATAGACTTATCAAAAAATATAGCATCACCTGAGTAGTCATTAAAAAGTAGATTCTTGCATATCCAATTGTCAACTAAAAAGGAACAACAGAGACTTCGCACTCATTCTCCAGGAGAATTACAGTAATAACAAAAGTACAAATAATTACATAGTAATTGTTTAACTGCTGGGAAGAAATTTATAATAGACCTAGAGGTTCGGGACATAGCTCATCTGGTAGGAGCGGGAGAAAGGCTGTGTGGAGGTATTTGGACTTAGTGAGAAATAGAGAGAGGGTCATTTTCCAGAAGGATATAATAACCTGTGAGAGAGCTGTTCCACATAGAGGAGGCTGGTTCTTTAGAGAAACTAAAACAAGAAGAGTAAACATAAAAGAGAATAAAAGGAGATAAGATTTGGGAGGATAATCTGCTGATTTAGTAAGTTTTACCTAAAGTTTAACATTTCAAAACATTTTTGAATCTGTATTGCTGTAATAAAATGTGGCAAAGTTGTTAATGTTACAATAATTCTTTGATTATACCATTTCTTCACTTGAAATAGTTTTAGTTATTGCTCTTTCTTATCTTGATGTCATGAATTTCCAATCATTTTTGTTAATTTGTAAAGAATTTTTGACTGTACAGATTACCTCACGTAATAATTCTCAAGTAATGATTTTTCACCGTAGCAGCTTTTAAAAATGTATACCTTTTTTTTCCAGACAAGATTTCTATTTTCCCAGTAAAATGACTTTTTCCCAAAAGTACACCAACTAGACCTTAAGAAGTATTAACTTGATGTCACAGTTTTAAGCAAAAATACATTTAGCACTCTATGGGAAGTCACATTTTCTAATAAAAAAAGTCATATGAAATAAATTTGAATTATGTGAATTTGCCAAATGAAGGATTAAAGGGGAAGTGTGTTTTACTGTACTTCCATCTAATCCTCCTGCTTCAAGGCAGTCTTGTTTTAAGCACTTGGCTCCTGGTGTATTACTTTACATTTTTTTAAACATTAAAGAAGTTTTTAATGTTTATTTTATTGATTTTAGAGAGAAAGGGAGAGAGAGAGACAGGAACATTGACCTGTTCCTGTATGTGCCCTGACTGGGAATTGAACTAGCAACTTCTGTGTTTTGGCATAATGCTCTAGCCAACTGAGCGACCCAACCAGGGCTTAAACATTTTTTAGCACACCTTTATGTTTTTGACAAAAGTGAGGGGGAGATACAGAAATTTTCCATGTTCCCTCTGGCCAACATACATGCAGAACCTCTCCCACTATCAATATCCCCCACCAGCATGGTACATATGATATATTCGATGAACCTACACTGACACATCATAATCACCCAAAGCCCGGAGTTTACATTAGGTTTCATATTGGCATTGCATATTCTATCTGTGTCGACAAATGTATAATGACATGTGCCCACCATTATAGTATAATACAAAACATTTTTATCACCCTAAAAATACCTTCTGTTCCACCTATTCACTGTTCCCTTCCCTCTTATCCCTGACAACCATTGATTATTTTACTCTCTCCATAGTTTTGTCTGTCACAGAACGTCATATTGTCACCTTGACAATATTGAGTCTTCCTATCCATAAACATGGTATATCTCTTCAGTTATTTAGTTGTTTGTTTTTTTTTTTAGTTTGTTGGGTAGAGAGTCTTCATTCAGAGTTTTATAATTTTCCTCATATAGACCATGTACATATTGTTTATATTTGTATCTATTTCATTTTTGGAATGCTAATGTAAATCTAATTGTGGTTTTATTTTTTGTTCTGTTTTTTAATTTGAAATTCTACTTGTTCATTGTTGGTTTCAAGGAAAGCAACTAACTTTTCTTAAAATTAAATTTAATGGGGTGATGTTGGTCAATAAAAATACATAAGTTTCAGGTAAACATCTCTATAAGAACTGACTTTAATATAAACATTTTGTCCTACAACTTTTCTATAATAATTTATTATCTCCAAAAGTTTTTTGTCAATTCTTTCAGATTTTCTCAATAGGTAATATTGTCATCTGAGAACAAAGACAATATATGTCTTTCTATGTTACATATATAACAATTACTTTAATTTTCCTGCCTTATTGCTTTAGTAAGCACATCCAGAGTGATGTTGACAAGGAGCAGTAAGAAGAGACTTCTTTGCCTCCTACCTAATTTTAGAGGGAAAGTTTTGGGATACTTAACATTAAGTATAACGTTAGCTCTAGATTTTTGTACATAGTTTTTTCAAGTTGAGAAAATTGCTCTTTATTCATGGTTTACTGAGAATTTTTATTAAAAATAGATGTTCAATTTTAGCATATTATCTTTCTGCATATATAATCATGGGAATTTTTATAGCCCATTGATGTGATTGTATATATTAATTAATTTTTAAATAAACCAGTCTTGCATAAGTTAGATAAATCCCACTTAATCATGCTGTCTAATTCTTTTCATGTATTTTTTGTATTCAACCTGCTAACATTTTATTGACAATTTGTTCATCAAAGTTTATGAGATAGTAATCTGTAGTTTTCTTTTAATGTCTTTGTCTAGTTTTAGTATTAGAGTAATCCTGGTCTTGTACAATGAGCTAGAAAGTATTTCCTTTGCTTATATCCTTGAAAGAAATTGTAGAGAATTGATATAACTTTTGTTTTAAAGAAGCACAGTGAGCCTGTGCTTCTGGACAGTGAACTTCTGTTTTGTAGAATTCAAAGTTGTGGCTTTCAAGAGTCGTTTTATTCATCTATGTTATCAAATGTGTGAGGACAGAGTTGTTTATAGTATTCTTTTTTATTATTATTCCTTTATTTTTATGTGAGAGGAGGGGAGATAGTGAGACAGATTCCTACATGCACTCCTACTGGGGTCCACCCAGCAACCCTGTCTGGGGAAGATGCTCAAGTACCAGGCCATTTTTAGTACCTGAGGCTGATGCTGCAATCAACCAAGCTATCCATAGTGCCCTGGGCCATGCTCAAACCAATCGAGCCTCTAGTTGCAGGAGTGGAAGAGGGAGAGAAGATGGAGGGGGAGAGGAACAGTTGGTTGCTTCTCCTGTATGCCCTGACCAGTATTCAAACCTGGGACATCCATACACCCAACCAATGCTCTATCCACTGTGAGCCACTGGCCAGGGCCCATAGTATTCTTTTATTATTCTTTCAGTGTCTATGGTAACTATAGTGATGTACACTTCTTCATTTACTGATATTAGTAATTTGAAACCTTTTCTTCTTAGTTACCCTGGCTAGAGGTTTATTGATTTTGTTGATCTTTTCAAACAACCAGCTATTGGTTTCATTGATTTTTCTCTGTTGATTTTCTGGTTTTAATTTTATCTTCTCTAATTCTTCTTTCTTCTGTTTGTTTTAATTTAATTTTTTTTCTCTTTTCCTAGTTTCTTAAGGTAGGAACTGAGATTATTGATTTTTAGATCTATTTTTGTAATACATGCATTCCTTTAAGCATTACTTTTTTATTTTATTTTCATTTTTTACAGGAACAGAGAGAGAGTCAGAGAGAGGGATAGATATGGACAGACATACAGGAATGGAGAGAGGTGAGAAGCATCAATGATTAGTTTTTCGTTGCTGTCGCAACACCTTAGTTGTTCATTGATTGCTTTCTCATATGTGCCTTAACCGCGGGCCTTCAGCAGACCGAGCATCCCCTTGCTGGAGCCAGCGACCTTGGGTCCAAGCTGGTGAGTTTTTGCTCAAGCCAGATGGGCCCACACTCAAGCTGGCAAGCTCAGGGTCTCGAACCTGGGTCTTCCACATCCCAGACTGATGCTCTATCCACTGCACCACCACCTGGTCAGGCAGCACTACTTTTTTTAAATGCCACAAATTGTAAGTTGTGATTTTATTTTCATTTCATTCTTCTTGGTCCCATTTGTTATTTAGTTCTTTTTGGTTCTATGTATAATTTGAAATTCTACTTATTTACTGTCGATATTAAGGAAAACAACTGACTTTTTGTTTTTAGACTGTCTCACAGTCTTTGTATACTATGTGACATTTTTTAGTCCTTGTTCAGAGATTCTTTCCTCAACCATGTCCAGTCTAAGCTCATCAAAGATATTCGTCATTTCTTGTACAATGTTTTTCTTTGTTTCTTTTTGTTGTTTTTCTGGTTTTTTCCTGGTATTTCTTCCTCATTCTCTATTAGGATTTTCACCTCTCTGCTTACATTCTCAAATCTTGAATAATGTCTACATTAGAGCACTAGCATATTAATCATAGTTGTTTTAAATTCCTGGTCTGATCACATTAACATCCCAGCTATATCTGGTTCTAATGTTTGCTCTGTCTCTTTAAATTTTGTTTTCAGCCTTTTTCTATGCCTTGTAAATTTTTCTTGATAGCAGGGGACAGGATGTGATGTACCACATAAAGGGATCTGCTGCAAATAGCCTTTAGCGATATGGTGTTGAAGTGTTGAGGGAAGGAAGTGTATAACTCTATGATTAGGTCTATAGTCCTGAGTAGCTCTCAGACTCAGTGAGCCTGTGCTTCTGGACAGTGAACTTCACAAGTATTTATCTGTTTCTTTTTTCCTCCTTAGGTGGGTCAGGCTAGCTGCCATGGGCTAGAGCAGTGGTAGTCAACCTGGTCCCTACTGCCCACTAGTGGGCATTCCAGTTTTAATGGTGGGTGGTAGCAGAGCAACCAAAGTATAAATAAAAAGATAGATTTAACTATAGTAAGTTGTTTATAAAGATTTATTCTGCCAAACTTAGCAAAATCTGACATAAAGTACTTGGTAAATAATTATTATTATATGCTTTCACTTGCTGTAACTCTGCTTTATAAATTTTATAAAGTAAAGTTACTTCCCTACTTTATAAATCACCATTACTGTGGGACCGGTGGGAGGTTAGAAAATTTTACTACTAACAGAGATACAAAAGTGGGCGGTAGGTATAAAAAGGCTGACTACCCCTGGGCTAGAGTAAGCTAGTTTCCTTCCCCAGGTCCCTTAGGCTCTGACAATACCAAAGCAGGTTAGGTTATGGTTAATAGTTTCCCCTAAAGGCAAGCCTTGTTTTAAAGAGCAGAAAACTCTGCTATATTTGAAAATGCTTTCCTTTTCCTTCCCCTGCCTAGAACCCCAAGAGAATTCTTCTCAGATATTTACTGTGGAAATCTGGCCAAACTCCTAGAGATAAATCATACAGTATTGTGGGGACTCGCAATGACTGAATTCTCCTGAAGTTCTTAACTCTCAGAGTTGTCCACACTGAGCCTCCAGCAATTCATCAATTACATACAGTTCAAGTTTTCCTGCCCCAGTAGTGGGTGTCCACAGCAATTTTTGCTCACAAATTGAGTCTCTATCCTGGAAGTGTGGGCTCCATATATTCACCTGTCTGTCTTTCCAGTCTTGGAGACCACAGTTTGCCCTGTGGCATCCTCCTTATGGATCCAAGAAAAGTTGATTTTTCAGTCTGTTCAGCTTTATACTTGTGAGGATAGTTACATATGAAACCGAAATTTCCCAGATTCTGTGAGTATTTTAAGTTTAGTTTTACTAAAAAAGAATCATAAAACCATATGACTTTAAAAAAATTGTTTTAATTTATTGATTAAAAAAAGAGAGAGAATGAAACATTGATTAGTTGTTCCACCTATCCATGCACTCACTGGTTGATTCCCTGTGATCTGACAAGGAATCGAACCTGCAACCTTTGCTTATCAGAATGATGTTATAACCAACTGAGTTAGCTACCCGACCAGGGTACAAGAATGAACTTTCCATGGACTCTTTTATATTTCTTCCACCAACTATCTCTCACTATGAATTACATGTTTTGGCTAAGAAAATAAAATTGCACTACATTGGATTTTATGTGCATAATATATTTCTTTAAAATTATTATTTATTATGCATACATGTTTATTTTCAATTCATGTATTCTTTCTAATAGTGAAAAATTTCTGGTTATATTGACTTGGAGAAATACATTATAATTTATTCTAATACAGTTACATTTTAAAAATTTATTTAATAACTTTTCACGTAGAAACAGGTTTCTCAGAAATAAATGATAGTCAATGAAGTAAAATAAAAATAGATGCATTTTATAATTACTTATAAACATGATTTTCTAACAATCCAAAGAATCTTAAGCTTGATGGCTTAATTTTCTTGCACTTCTATTATGGTGCAAATTTTAGAGAATAAAAGAAATAAATGAGATATACATAAATATATTTGTACATGTACAAGTATCAGTTGTGCATATTTCATGTGTCAGAAATAATGAAAATTTTCTAAATAAGTACAATAATGTAGAATGATTAAAATTGCAGAACATCTTTAGTAAATAATTAAATATTCTGATTTTTATATAGAAGATAATTAAATTTATTTTGGGTAATAAACAATGTGTTCTGCCTGTTTTGTGAAATAGTTTAAAGTTATACTTCTGTACATATGTGCCTTGATTTTTCTCCTTTATAAAATGTAGGGATCGGACTAGATATTCTCTAAGATTCCTTTCAAATCTTCATTATTACACTATAAAGTATATGTGTGCATGTAACTATATACACATACATATAATCCAATTACATGTATATATGCACCTACATATTAAATTATATGTATATATATCTACATATAATTTCCATACCTACCCATTTCTTAATGTAATTTATATGATCAAATTTATGTTTAATGAATTACATATAATGACAGAGGTTGAGTACCTATTTATCCCTGAAAACCTATGGCTCTTACGATTTCTCTGGTTGCCCCGAAGGGTAAAATTATCTGCCATTTTCACACTTTGTTCATATCCACTGTTAAGGACAAAGGCACTTTACTCTGTAGATTGCAATGTCTAGATGGGCATCATTATGATGCACCCAGTTTAGTATTGTATTGTGTGTGTGTGTGCGCACATTCACGCATGTTATCAATGTAACCCTATAGATTTTTTTTTGGACTGCTCATACAAAATTTAGTGTCTTTCCCAATTAGAATCTTTGTTTTTACAAAAACAATAATGAGGAAAAACTCCCTATCCCCACAGACAGGCCACTTAGAAGGTTACAGTGTTAATATACCAGTGAGTGCATTTTCTGCATTAATTTAGAGCATGCTGCAGTGAGAAGTGGCCTCTATGTGAGCGTATGTCCAACAATGACTCCATCTATGCCTTTCAGTGTTGTCAGCCTCTATTTCCTTCAAATTGAGAAAATAATCAATAACATGCATTGCAGCTGTTTCTGTTCTGTGGTCCACAAGGCAAACAGCATCAGTTGTAAAATGAAATAAAAATAAATTACAAAGAATCCTGTCATCACTGGAATTAGTGAGCCACAGAAGCTAATGACATAATAACCTTGTCTTCAAAGCCAGACATTCTCTATGATGCTGAAATTGAGTTCTCTGAGCCTAAAGGATACGAGTGGTTAAACCACTCTGTGCAGGGGCTCGTTCACCATAAACTCTGGCTTAATAAATGCTTAATTGATTATATTCTTGGCAGACACAACCTACCAACAACAAATGACCTTTGCAGACTATTCTATTTCATGTTTTCCAGTGGCACACATAGTCATCCACAACTCTGAAGACAGATGTAACTTTGTATGCAAAAGATGAAAGAAAGTAGATCAAACTTTAACAGAATTCCAAGTTTTAAGTGTTTCATTATTTTTCCTGCTGTTTCTTTGTTTTAATGGAATGATGGGTAAATGTGACCTAGGTATATGTGAAATGTATAAGACCTTGTTCTATGCATTTAGTTTTTTCACGTTTTCCTTTTTTATATAGCTTGGCATAGAGGATAAGATCAATAAGTAAAATCACCAATTTTTTCTCCTCTATGCCTCCTTTTCTCTTGTGCAATTTTATTAAGACAGAACCCAATGAGCCTTGTTATTTCATATTTTAAATGAAAATTTAGTTGATTCTTATTTCCTGGTAATTGACTTTAGAAAATCCTTTTTGGTTACATTTATTATGTTGGTATTATTTTAAAATTTTCATTGGCTCGTTTTCTTTGGCTATTTGCTCATAGATTTCTCTAGTAGCTTGCAAATTTGGAAATTTTTTGACACTCAAACACTAGTCACTGTTACACTTTGAGTATAAATTTAAGAAAAAGGATCCTTCCAAAGTGTGAATCTAGTTTCAGTGTCCAGTGTGGTGAGAAGGAGGATGAGGTAATGATATACAGTGTGTCTATAAAGTCATGGTGCACTTTTGACCGGTCACAGGAAAGCAACAAAAGACGATAGAAATGTAAAATCTGCACCCAATAAAAGGAAAACTCTCCCAGTTTCATACCTATTCAGTGTAGTTTGATGTGGGCTCCATTTGTTGCCCTACACACATCCAAACAATAGTGAAGTTCTTGCCACACACGGGTAAGGACGTCTGGTGTAACAAAGTGAATAACGTCTGTGATTCTCTGTTTTAAGTGATTAATGTCATTGATACGTTCAATGTACACATGTTGCTTCACATATCCCCAAAAGTAAAAGTCTAAGGGCATCAGATCCAGGGATTGTGGTGGCCATGGCTTGACAGAAACCTGCCTATCCACCGCCAGAGGAATGTTCTATCCAGAAACTCACCAACAATGATGGTGTAGTGTGGAGGAGTGTCTTTCTGTTGAAAGATGACACCTTCTGGAAATTGTGGCACTGCATACAATTTCAACATGTCAAGATAGGTGTTTGTGGTCACAGACTGCTCCGCGAAAAGAAATGGGCCTATCACCTTATCATGCATCAGGCCACACCACATGTTCACTTTAGGGGTGTTAAGTTCGTACTCAACGTAGGCATGAGGATGTTCAGCAGCCCATATTCGGACGTTATGGCAATGAACATGACACACATATGAAAGATCGCCTCATCGCTAAACACGATCTTCGGCAAAAATCTTGCTCCTTGTCGATCTCATGAAGCATATCTGTAGCAAACGCACATCATGTGGGTCTATCCGCCGGTTTGATAGCGTGCAACAGCTGCAATTTGTACTCCGTAAAACAGAGACATTTCTTTAACACCTTATGAACTGTAGTCTTGCTTAGGTGTAATTGTCGAGCACACACACGCACAGATTTTTTAGGGTTCCTTAGGTAGCCATCCCATATAGCCTCTACAGACTCATCACTGACTGATGGCCTACCAGGATGGGGTTTCTCCACCAAACTGCCGGTTTCCTTCAACTGCTTATCCCACCAAGTAATGTTATTCCTATGTCTTGGCACTTCATTATAAATGCACCGATATTCACGTGGCACTTTGGTCACAGATTCTAATTTAGCGAGCCACAGAACACACTGAACTTTCCTTTGTACCATCCACATCTCGACTGGCATGGCCGTGGGCTGCTTTCTGTATACACAGTGTTACATCATCATCTGCACATGTGCATACGCTGCCACATCATCCTACAGAAACTGGGAGGGTTTTCCTTTTATTTGGTGCAAATTTCACATTTCTATCATCTTTTGTTGCTTTCCTGTGACTGTTCAAAAGGGCACCATGACTTTACGGATACACTGTAGACCTCAGACCCTTTAAATTGCAATTTTCTGGACAGAAATTAATCTGGATTATGAAAGAATCATAGTAAGGTCCAAAGTGGAATGAACCAAAACTTTGGCAACCTGTAGTCTAAGCTTGGACTTCTCAGCACCTAGCTGTATAGGTCCATAGATATATTATATATACCTTTTAGACCTCTGCTTTTTTAATCTTTAAAATGAAATATAATAATAACCAATTTAGCTACTATCCTTAAAGTGTATACAGGTAATTCTAAATAAATGTTTAAAACAGCAGAAATTTCTCATCTAAAGTAGTAATCCTACACATTAATTCCAATGCCATATTATATTTTTCACATATGATTCATTCTATGTTGCCTAAGTAGAACAACTTATATTACATATTAATAAATATTTGTTAATGGTCTTGAAAATTTGGCCAACAAAGATTTGTGAACTATTCAATTCAGTTTGACGTGTGTGTGTGTATCATAATTATAAAAAGTGTTCTTTATTATCGGCTTTATAAAGTCTCGATTTAAAATTTTCCTTCAAGAAATAATCATGAAGCTAAAATTTAAAACAAAAATTACATCATGCCAATTAAAATAGTTAAATGTATAATTTCTTTAATTTAAACTATAAATTGTAAAAAACTATCTTTCCTCTTTATTGGTTTGCTTATAATTCACATTTCAAACATGAATAATCTACATACCTTTGAAAAGTCTTAAAGTCAGAGAGAAAATATCTATTTTGCTGTATAACCCTCTTAACATGCACATGCCAGATGGTGTTCCTTATCAGGTCAGAAATGATGAAGGAATCTGACTTTAAATCTAAGAATCTCGGGGAAAATGAGTAACTAGGGGTTACGTATTTGTAATAGCATTTTTCCCTGTAATTCAGCCATTTGTAATAATTTTTTATATGTTTCTGTCTGTGCATGTGGATTTATTTTTCTTATTTCATTTCTATTACACCTTGTTGGGATTCTGAAAGGTTATTTATGGTGTGATTAGACATTTTCTCAATCTTTGGAACCCCATAGCCAAGTAATAATTTGACCTTCAGATTTTTCAAACTGAAACTTAGTAACTAGTTCTGAAACTATGAAATGAATGACTCATAGGGAGGCAAAAATAAATAAAAGTCTATTATTCAGTATAAAGAGGATATATTTTCTAATTCATATTAAATAAACTAATAGTAAAATTGAAAGACCTGAATTCCTCTGCTAAAATAAAACATAAATTCCTTTTATATAACAATAGCACATTTCATACTCATAAACCTGGCTTACTTTAGAAAGTAAATTTAAGGCTTTGTACTGTAGAAAAGCAAAATACTATACTTTTATTTAATCCACTCATTTTTATTATTGTCATTTCTATTGATTCCTTTTTTAAGATTACATGATGTTCTATGTTATTAGTTGTACTGATCCAAACTAATTCGTCACAGTATTCTACTGTTCACTGTATTTTAGTGTCTGTATACAATAATTGTTTGATACTGTGGCCTTGACTGCATCCAATCTATAAAATAGAGTGTAAACATTTAAGTAATACTGTGCCTGGATTATGAAGCCAGCCCCCAACTCTAAGCTAAAAAGGGGTGGGGACTTAATGTTTCCCTTTCAGCAAGATAGCACACAGAACTCTGTGAATGTACTCCCTAGTAAAACTGGTAAAAATAGTTTTACAAAATTATAAATCTCTGGGAATGGTTCTAAGGAGAGCGAATATTAAGAAATATATGAGAAAATCTGCTAAAACTACTGAGCCGTCCCCCATCAATTGAACAATCAGCTTCTAAAGTGGAGGATTGCACTGAGGGAAGTACGTAATTTTTTCTCCACACCTAGCTCCAGAGCTGTAGCTCAGAGATTTTGCAATGGAAAAAAAATCAGGCTGTAAAATTGAGAGTTCCATATCTCTTCCCATAGGAGTTGACTTCATGTGCAATAGAATGTAGAAAGTTCAAGCTGAAGTGTGTTTTCAAAAGCAGCGGTGCTTAAGGTGAAAGTCAATTGGGAAGAGATTGGTAGATTTATTGGAGCTTTAGGCTGAACTGTAAGTTGGCTACTTTGCTGGAGAAACTCTGGTAGAGTAAGTGCCCTTGTGGGGTCAGAACAAATCTCAAACACAGACTTAAGAACTATCCCTTCAGATGATCCCAAAATATTGGATGAATCTGTCATGCAATTTATGCCTGAGAGCATTGTTGATAATAAGAGCACAGTAGATCTGCAAGTAGTGGACCTGGGTGTGGTAAAATAGGAAAATAATAATAATAAGCCTGGGGACAAGGGGAAGTACCCAGGGTTGCTAAAACATATTATCTAAAATGTCAACTTTCCAATAATGTTTTTTTAAATGAGAACTGCAGAGAAACAGGAAGGTATGATCCATACACAAGGGGGAAAGGCAGACAGCAAAAACTGCTTGAATGATTACAACCAGATGTGGCATTCAACAATCAAAACCTTCAAAGTAGCCATTATAGATATGCTCAAAGAAGTAAAGAAACCATGATTAAATAAGTAAAGGACTGTATTTTGACAGTATTACATCATATAGACAATATCAAAACTATCAATTTAGAGATATTATTTTAAAAGCTTAAATTCTGGGATTGAACAATACAATAACTGAGGTAAAAATTTCAGTTAATTTGAACTGAATTAGTGACTTGAAATAGATTGATAGAGATTATACAATCCGAAAAATAAGGAGAAAAATGAATAAAGAAAAATGTGATGTAGAGAAATATGTACTCTATCAAGTATACCAATATATGCATAATGACAATACCAGAAGGAAAAAAGAAAGAAAGCAGCAAAAAACTCTTCTAATAAGAATGGCTAAAAGTTCCCCAAATTTATTGAAAACATTAGTCAACACATCCAGGAAGCTCAACAAACTCCCAGTAGAGTAAACACAAAGATTCACAATCAGACACCTCACAAAATTTTTTTGAAAGAAAAAGACGAGAAAATCATGCAAGAAGTAAGAAGAAAAAGCACTCGAATGTACAAAGAATTCCAGTAAAAATAATAGATAACTACATATCAGAAAAAAATAGAAACCAGAAAGAAGCAGAATACATACTGAAAGTGCTCAAAAATAATATGAACCAAGAATTCTGTATTGAGCAAAAACTATGTTGCATAAATGAGAGTAAAATAAACATGTTCCCAAAATCGAGAGTATTCGTTGCTAACAAAATACTTTACATAAAGCACTAACAGAGAATATTCAGGCTAAAAGCAAAGGACCCCAGACAGTAACTTGAATCCACATGAAAAGATAAAAAGTAATGTTAAAGGTAATAATGTAACTATAAAATGTAGTACAAATGTATATTTCTTTTCTCTTCTCTTTACTGATTTAAAAGGCATTATTATATTATACATAAAATGTACCTTTTGGCCTATAACATATAGATATGTGATACATTTGGCAATAAGAACACAAAGGAAGTGAGTGAAATAAAGCTGTTTTGGCTAAGGAATTTACTTCAAATAGATCCACGTGAAAAAAGAAGAGATCTAGAAATTATAAATAAAAGTTACTTAGCAAGAGCTATACTTATTTGCTGTCCTTTCTTTGTTCAGCTTCTTTTTAAAACATATAACTATATAACATAAGAATTATAAATATGTTAAAATGTTTTTAATAGTTATAGATACAGTGATTATAAAAGTGTCGCAAAAAGATAGAAAGGTGAATAGGGCATAGTAGTATGATTTCTATATCTCATTGAAATTAAGTTAGTATAAATCTAAAACTGATTCTAATAAATTAAGATCTATATGATAGGCCTTAGAGCAAACACTGCCATTGTTCAACAATTATAGTAAGAAATATTATTAAAGAAATTAAAATGCTACATTAAAAAATACTCACTTGAAAAAAAGAGTGAAGAAGTAAAGAAATGGTATGATATATACAAAAAACGAAATAAAATGTCTGACATAAATCTAATTGTAGCAAATAAAAGGGCACTGCATGTGAATCCAAAATGCTGAGATTGTCGGGACAGAAAACAAGATAAGATCCAAATATATGCTGTCTACTGGAGACACTTTAGTTTCAAAGATAAAGTTAGATTGGAAGTAAAAGTCAAAGACATATAATATCACACAAACAGAAGTCACAAGAAAGAGAGACTGGCTCAACTAATATCACACAAAACATAGACTTTTATCAAATAATCTTATTAGAGATAAAGAGGGATATCTTATAATGGTAAAGGGTCAACTCATCAGTAGGATATAAGTATTACAAACATATATGGACCTAACAGTATGATACCGAAATACATGAAGCAAAAACTGAAAAAAATGAAGGGAAAAATAGATAATTCAGTAATAGAGACTTTCATACCTTTTTCAGTAACAATTCAGAACCATTCCTATAAAACAAAAAAGGAAATAGAATTGTTTTCAATTTGTTGTGTTTACACAAATTCTAGTGTTCCCCCGAATGCATCCCCCCTCCCAGGAAATAGAAATTTTGAACAATATAAACCATTCTATAGCATCTGTACAAACATGTAGCTAATACACACTTGTATATATATCTATACAACTCTCTATCCAACAACAGTGGACTATACATTATTTTCAAGAGCACAAGAAACATTCTCCAGGATCGACCATATACTAAGCCATAAAATAAACCTCAGTAAATTATAAAAGAAAAAATAATACAACACTAGAAATTTATTAATATTTGTGAAAACTTTACAAATCTGTGAATTTAAACATACACACCCAAATAGCCAGTGGGTTAAAAAGGAAATAAAAAGAAATTGAGATGATTAAAAATAAAGACACAAACTATATTTATGGGATGCAGGGCCTAGAGGGATATTTTTAGCATTGAATGCATTATTTAAAAAAAAAAAAGATCTGCCTGACCTGTGGTGGCACAGTGGATAAAGCATCGACCTGGGAACACTGAGGTCCCCTGCACTGGTCAGGTCAAGGCACATATGGGAGTTGATGCTTCTAGCTCCTCCCCCTTTCTCTCTTTCTCTTTCTCTCACTCTGTGTCTCCTCTCTAAAATGAATAAATAAAAAGAAATTTTAAAAAAGATATGTTTGAAAAAAAAATTTTTTTAAAGATCTAAAATCTATAAGCTAACCTTTCATATTAAGACAAAAGAACAAAAAATATGAGGAAATTAAACTTTAAGCAAAAGGAAGGGAAAAATAAAGATTAGAGCAGACAATGAAAAAGAAAATAGAAACACAATAAAGAAAATGAATGAAATCAAAACCTGGTTCTTTATATGAATCACCAAAATTAATAAATATTCTCTTGATTGACCATGAAAAATAGAAGACTCAACTTACTAGAATTAGAAAGAGGAGATATTACTACTGATAGTACAGAAAAAGAAGAAAAAACTATAATGCAATACTATAAAAAATTGTGTGCTAATAGATTAATTAGATAAAAGAGATAAATTCCTAGAATGACACAAACTACTGAAATTAACTCAAATAAATATGCAATCTAAATTGATAAAGAAATTGAGTCCCTGGCAGGTTTGCTCAGTGGATATAGCATTGACCTAGTGTACCAATGTCCTGGGTTTGATTAGCGATCAGGGCACACATGAGAAGTGACCATCTGCTTTCCTTCCCTTCCTTCTCTCCCTTCTTGCCCTCTTCCTCTCTCACAGCCAGTGACTCAATTGGTTTGAACATCAGCCCCATTGGAGTGCATCAGCCTCAGTAACTAAAACTACCTTGGTACCCAAGCATCAACCCAAGATGGGGTGGCCAGGTGGATCCAGTCAGGGCACATGCACGAGTCTGTCTCTTTATCTCCCCTCCTCTCATCTAAACAAACAAAAGAAAAGTGAAGAAACAACACACAGATGAGAGAAAATAATTGTGAATAATATATCTGATAAGGGACTTATATCTACAATATGTCAAGAGCACTTATATCTCAATAACAAAAAGATATCCCAATTAAAAACTAGGAAAATTTTCTGAAAGGATATTTCTCTAAAGAAGATATCAAATGTCCAATAAACACATGCAAAGGTACTTAACATTATTACTCATCAGAGAAATGTAAGCAAAAAATAACAGTGAAATAATCCATATCCTCTAGGACAGCTAGAATAAAAAAGTCATAAAATAATAAGTGTTGATGAGAATGTAGTGAAATCCTTACCCTTACACCATTCTGATTGGACTGTAAAATAATACTGCCTCTTTGGAAAACAGTCTGGCAATTTATCAAATGATGAAACATAGAGATTGCATATGACCCAGCAATTACACTCCTAGATAAATGTCCAATAGAATTGAAAAGATATGTCTACAGAAAGACTTGTACATTAATGTTTACAGTAACATTATTTATAATAGCCAAATGGTGTGAACCAAGATGTCCATTAATGGGTGAATAGATAAACAAAATGTAGTATATTTATACAATGAAATATTATTCAGCCACAAAGAATATGGTATTAATAACATGCTACCACTTTGATGAAAGAAGCAAGACCACATATTATAAGATTCCTTTCGTGTGAAATATCCAGAATAAGTAAATTTATAGGTTTGGGATTAGCAGATGCTGTGAAGATAGTAGGATTGAGGGGATAGAGGATTGAGTAATAATAAGGGGACAATATCTAAAGGTTATAGGGCGATCTTTTAAAGGGAATATTAATGTTCTGAAACTTACTGTGCTCTGATGGTACATATATCTATGAATATACTGAAAAACATTGAATTGTACACTTTAAATGAGTGAATTATATGGCATATGAGTTATATTTTAGTAAAGCTGTAAATAAAATCTTTGTCCCAGGAATGGTAGTTTAGCCTCTTTCTCAAACGTTATCATATTTTAGTTTAAAAAGCCCATAAATGGACAAAAGTATGTTTAGCTTTTCCTTATCTTCCTCCAAGCCATCTCTTATTCATTATGGGCCAGTGCCACTTCCAAAACAGATGAGGGCTTTACTCACATTAGCATTTGGCCTTTGGTCAATTTACAGGACAAAAAGAGCTTTTGTTGGCAGACATCTTAGACCACCAACAAATTCACCTATGAAGTTGAGCAAATACCATTGTGGTTTTTATTATTTTTTTATTAGAGTGATATTTTTATTTAACAGTTGAGCGCTTTCGCAAGATGGTTTTAGCATTGAGCCACATAGAGTAGTCTTGATATACAGTGTGTCCGTAAAGTCATGGTGCACTTTTGACTGGTGGTCAAAAGTGCACCATGACTTTACGGACACACTGTAGGTTTATAACTCTTTTGTAAACTATGACCTTGTAAATGTAACTTCAAATATCACGGTTCAGTTCGGCTAGAGCTCAAATTTATTATCTATGGAAAAGACTTCAGATTCTTTCTCCATTTCCTCTGAATAAACCAGTAAATTTCATCTTCTGTTCTCTATTTTGAACACATTAATATTGGATGGACTACCTCATATTGGAAACAACTATTCTTTTTGCTCAAATTCTCTTTGAATACTGCAGTCTTAGAAACACAAAGCTTTGTCTGGTGAATGTATCTGTGTTCACATAAATCTATCCTGCTAAATAAAACTTAGATTATTTCAAAGCCAAATGAATTTTTTTTTTTTTGTACAGGAACAGAGAGAGAGTCAGAGAGAAAGATAGATAGGGACAGACAGACAGAAACAGAAAGAGGTGAGAAGCATCAATCATTAGTTTTTCATTGCGTTGCAACACCTTAGTTGTTCATTGATTGCTTTCTCACATTTGCCTTGACCGCGGGCCTTCAGCAGACCGAGCAGCCCCTTGCTGGAGCCAGCGACCTTGGGTCCAAGCTGGTGAGCTTTTTGCTCAAGCCAGATGGGCTCGTGCTCAAGCTGGCAAGCTCAGGGTCTCGAACCTGGGTCTTCAGCATCCCAATCCGACGCTCTATCCACTGCTCCACCGCCTGGTCAGGCAGCCAAATGAAATTTAACATTTAGGTGCGAGCTCTAAAAGGAAACAGATTAAGCACTCAAGTTAGGATAACTTGAGGATTTCTTTACAAATAGACTAATTGCTAAAGTAGGAGCAGGACCATGCATCCACATGCAATAGATTTGTTACCATCTTCTCAGATGGCATATTTTTTTTTTATTTCCTTCATGGTATTCATTATCATTTGCAATTTTGTACCTTAGTTTTTGTTTCAAATTTGTTATTTCATTAGACAGTAAATTCCATGAAGACAAGAATGATATCTACTTCCTCAACCCTTTAAAGTTCTAGCCTTGGCTTGACACATTATTAGAGTTTGATAACTATTTTCCAGAGAATCTGCAAATCAAGTTGCTTAAAGAAATAACGTTCAGGCCATATGTATTCAGTGGGACACATAGAGAAAAAAAATCTTAACGTTGTACAAAAAAGTATGTTTGAAAATGCTTGACTTCTGTGAATATGATTTCAGTGCACAGAAAAGTAATGTTGTCATAATCTTATTAAATAAGAGCTTAAATCCAAAATCAGAATGGTTGCTTGCAGATCTTAGCTTCATCTTTAATTAATTAAACAAGGTAGTTAACACTAATATGTGTTTCAGTTTCTTCATCTCTAAATTACAGATAATACTACTCCCCACCTTATGGGACTGTTGGAAATTAAATGTGATAAAGCATATAAAACAGCTCTACATTAACTTCACTTATTAGAAGCTCAAGTATTAGTGATTATTATCTTCTTATTACTATGTTCATTTCTATTCTGGGCTCAGCAGCATGCATATACTGTTATGAAATTTGAGGAAAAGTAAATGTGCATGTAAGAGATGAAAGAGGGAGAATGACTAATATTTATGCTTGCCGTGGAGCCCTGAACTTTGTGAGATGGTTTTAATATATTATTCCTATTTTACCCTTGAGAAAAATGTGGCTGAAAAACTAATTTTCTCCCAGGTTTGTCATTAGCCATCTTGTCACCCATGCATAGCTACCCTACAGATGATTTCTTCCTTACAGAATTGTTTATATTTGCCCTAACTTGCAATATTCTTCTTGTTTTCCCTGCATCAGAGAAACACAGTGCATCACTCAGTCACCAAACAAATGTTCCCATTTTCTAGACACACCACTCAAACGTTACCTCCAGTCACAATCACTGCCTTCATGTTTTTGTCATTGGGTATTTTGATGAAGGTAGATATGCTCATGCTCCTCCATGTCACCATGCACTCTCAGTCTCTTCATGCATCCTGGCACACAAAGAATGCTATTCACACGGAGTCAAGGGAGGGGCACCGGTGGGGAAGGGGGAAAGACAATTGGAAGATTGTGAGACCCTAAAACCTGTAAACAGTCCACAGAATTTCCACTCAACTCAGTGCTCAGTGTCCTCAACTTTTACTAATATGAAGGTAGTTTAGATGAGTACAATGAAGCAGTTAATGCTCTTAATCTTTTCTTGTTATTTTCAAAATTGTGCTGCCTTCCTGTACATAGTATCAGGCACTGCATTTGAAACTGTATTATGTGTTTTATTTTGATTGTGTGATTGAGAAGAGCAGAGTAGAGACAAAAAGGCAACTTTGTAGAAAATAATTTGTAATAAAGTAAGATATGTTTGTTGCAGAAAAGGGAGGAATACAGCCTGACTAGGCAGTGGTACAGTGGATACAGTGTCAGATTGGGATGCAGAGAATTCAGGTTTGAAACCTCGAAGTTGTCTGCTTGAGCACAGGCTAACCAGCCCTTTAGCGCGGAGTGGCTGGCTTGAGCGCGGGACTATAGATGTGACCCCATGGTAGCTGGCTTGAGCGCAAAGGCCTCTGGCTTGAACCCAAAAGTCACTAGCTTGAGCCCAAGATGCTGGCTTGAGCAATGGGTCACTCACTCTGCTGGAGGCCAGCCAGGTCAAGGCACATATGAGAAAGCAATCACTGAACAACTAAGGAGCTGCCATGGAGAATTGATGCTCCTCATCTCTCTCTCCCTTCCTGTCTGTCTGTTCCTATCTATCCCTGTCTCTGGGTCACTTTTTGTCTCTGTTTAAGGTTTTTTAAAAAAGATTTCACTTATCCACTTTAGAGAAAAGATAGACAAAGAGAGAAGGGGAAGGAGCAGAAAGCATCTATTCCCATATGTGCCTTGACTGGGCAGCCCAGGGTTTCAAATTGGTGACCTCAGTGGTCCAGGTTGGCGTTTTATCCGCTGCGCCACCACAGGTCAGGAATACGAAAAATTAACTCTAATGAGAACTGGGTATGTATCACATAAGCCTGAAATAACTGCCATGTAACATTTCCATAGTTTTTCTTCCTATACGTTTATTTGTATTGCAATGTACAACCAAAACACATGGTTTCTTCAAAATCTATTTTCAGAACATTGAATCATAATGAACTTATTAGAAAACAAGCATTTGAAATGACACATGGGATTTAATTTAATAAGTGTATGAACATCCCCAAGAAAAGAGTGTGACATAGTCAAGAAAGTAAAATGCTATATTTCCTATAAAAATATGAAAAGAAGAATGATGACAGATAGAGCTAGAGAGGTGAGCAGGGGAAAGATAACATGGGGCCATGAAAAGAGATGGAGTTTTCTCTGAGGATAATCAGAAAGACCACATGTTTTTAAGCAGGGAAGTGATGCGATCAGATCTGCAGCGGATGGAGAGAGACTGAGCAGATGTGGGGCAGCCGCTTAGAAAGCTATTGACACTTACGACAGGCTGGGATGGTGGTGTCAGAGATAAACACAAGTGCAAGAGTGTGAGGAGTACTTGGGAAGGAGCAAATAGAGAGAAACATGTACATCTTCGCTATACCAATAACCAGGGAAATGCAGAGTAAAACAATGAGATACAATTTTTTCTTCTGTTTTATTGGAAATAAAAAAGAAAAGTTGTTACTATCAGTATTTGGCTACAATGTGGGAAAGATTGTATCTCCACCGCACTCTTATGGTGAGAATATAAACTGTATAGCTACAGCCACACTTTCATGAATGCTGGCAGAAGTCACAAGAACCCTGGTTAGCGATGAAGCAGAATTTATTACTCAACATGTAACAGTAGCCAAGAAAGCAGCCTTTTTGTACTGGTTCCCCAAGCTCTAATTCCCATAGGGCAATACAAAGATGGCCAGATAACACCTGCCCTTGCAGTGTGTTATATTATAGGTGAAGAGCTCTGAGCATAGGGATGGGCGGGATTATTATACTACAGAACAAACATGCTTCCTTTTGTTCTGGAGGGAAACACGTTAGATTCCAAGACCATTCACTGTGCCCCCTTGACCTGATACTGCAGAGCAAGGGCAGCCATGGCCTTACTTCCCAGACATAGAAACCTGATATTCCCCAGAGAACTGTCCCTCAACTCTACTTGTGAGTGTAATCTGGCCGTATCTTTGAAAACTATATTTGTCAACCTGAGAAACACCTGTATGAGGAGTCTCATTTTAGTGTGGTCTACCTTACTGCACTTCACAAATATTGCAGGGGGGTGGCTGTTCTTTGTTGTTGTTGTTGTTATTGTTACAAAGTGAAGTCAAGACCCTCCACCAACAGAAAGACTGCTACTAACTTTTCTGCAGTGGTCTGGAACCAACAGCAATATCTTCGAGGTGTGCTCGTATGACAGCATTATTATAGAAAAAAGGAGAAAACCTAACATTAAAAAGAAAACAGTCCAATAGTACAATATTTATACAATGGTTTTTGTGCATTAATTAAAGTGAGACAAACTCATGTATAGTTGACATTTGAACAACACACGGGTTAGGTACACCAACCCCCACACAACCAATAATAAGCCACATATAATTTTTGATTCCCCTAGAACATAACCCTTGTTATCCAGAGGGTTGGTTCCAGGCCTTTCTTCCGATATCAATATCCACAGATTCTCAAGTCCTCTATGTAAGATGGTCTACATCAACGCATAGCCAGCCCTTCACATCTGTGGACTCCCAACCACACATGGAAAACAGTACAAGTATTTAGTGAAAATAATCGGTGTATAAGTAGTCCTACATGATTCAAACCTGTGTTGTTCAGTTGTCAACTGCATACAAAAATAGTTCTCCAGGATATATTTTTTTTCAATAAACCAAATTTCAGAGTATGTTACCTTAAAAAAAACTGATATGCACATTCAAGCATATATTTGAAATTGAACAGGTGCATATATTAGTTCATATAGAGACAGACAAATGAGTTAGATGAATACACACCAAATTTGTAATTAACTTTACTTCTGAATAGAGATAGAAAAGATGGTCAGGGTTTGGGAATGATGATGAAAGGACATCTTTGTCACTTTGTGAATAAAATACAAATTTATGGATAACATTTCATTTCTACCAGTAAATTGGCAGGTCTTGGTAACTGACTGATTTGGGAAAAGAGACAGGCTTCAAAGATGACTTAAGTTATCTGGATTAAGTAATTGGGTAGATGATAGTGAATTTTGGAAGGATTGAGAACTTTAGAGAAGGGGAAGGTATTGGGGGGGTGAGAATGATGAATTCACTTCAGAAATGTTAGGTTTGAATTACTATAAGTCATTCAAATGTAGATATTGGATGAACAGTTTATTATTAAGGCCTGAATTTCAGAAGACTGGAGATTAAAATGTATAGATCAGCCGCATCCTGGTGGTCCCTGAAGCCATGTTGGTGAATGAGGATTTCTAAATAAAGGGTAGATGGAAAAGAAGACCCAAGACAAAGCCCTGCAGATTTCCATTTTTTTTGGCTGTTAGAAGAAAGGGGAGAGAAAAGCAGACTAGAAATAAGTGGCCAGAGATGGGGGGGAGGGTAGTATCGCAAAGCAAAGGCTAAGGAAAGGGACTGCATGAAGAAGCCATGGTTGCACATGTCAGATGCTGCAGAAATATCTATTAGGATGATCGAGTCCACTGATGGCAGCTGCATGAAGGGATGGGACTTAGGAAATTAATATAATGGATTTTAGTGAAATGTTATGGAGGGTAATGGTTTGAGAGACAGGTAGGAGGGGAACAAGGTAAGAAACTCATAAAGATGTTTTGTGGAAGGAGGAGAGCAATGGTGGGCGTGTTCATTGCAAGGATCCAGTGGAGAAGAGAACACGGAAAATCAGGATGATGTGAGGCTAGAAAGCAGGAGGAGATGGGCTTGCTCTGTAAAGGTGAGGGACCCAGCAATCTATAGTACCGGGAGGCAGAAGCAGAGGGAAGGGAGGGTGCTGCTTGTTGGGGGTAAGTGCGACTCGAAGAGAGGGACATGACCTGCGTGTAGCACAGGTGGCTAATTATGTGAAGCTTTGTGTTTTGGAGACTAATGGATGAGATCTTCACCGTCCTCACCTACCACACTGATTGATTCTGAAAATCAGACATATATTGAAACTTTGGATCAAGCCAGTTCTCGACAAAACTCTGTTACAATTCTTCTAATACATAAAAACTCTGTGGTTTTCCTGGCAACAACATTTGTAGAAAGAACTTTAAACTGAAAAGTTCATTAACCTTTTCCAGATTATGCAGATGGATAAAGATCTAACTAAAGGGAAAAGAAAGGATAAAGCACCCACCTTTCCAGGGTGTTCTCTGCTCTTCAGTCTCAGAGAATTGGCTGGCTGCCCTCTGGCCTGAAAAGAATTCCTGCTTGCCTCTGTGTTGAGTAAAAGAGGCAGGCATTTGCCCCAGTAATGGAGGCATTGCTATGCCTTGCTTGGCCATTCCACCAACAGATGCATGTATAAATACTGTAATGGATAGTGGTGGACTAGGAACATAGGACATAATCTGATGCAGGCAGATGCTAACAGTCAAGATTACTCAAGCTGTACTGAAATTTCCTTTGCACCTGGCACTGAAGGTGTTATCCATGCCAGTTCAGTCCCCACAACACAGATGTTCTTGTTGTACCACTTTGTATGTATAACATTTAGGTTTCTGTTTAGCTTTGCCATAGCACACATAAATACTGTAATCCAAAGATCACCCATTTATTAGTGCACCTGCATCGTCAACCACATTTTTTTCATTCTTTTCTATGAATGCTCAACATTTTTCTAAAAACAACACAGCCACAGGGTGAATAACCTTTTGTATCTGTCAGATAGCTTAACAAAATGATGATGGTGGTAAAAATAACAACTCCAAATCCAAAAAAGAAAAAAAAGTACTGTTACTAATACATGGCAGCGATCTGAACTATGTTAAAGAAACACATTTTATTAACTTCTTTTCTAAGCTTTTCTTAATTTTTTATTAGTGAAGAAGATAGATTACATAAGTAGATCATTTTCCTCCAACCTGTACTCTCCTTGTTTTCTTCAAGTAGGATTTTGTAGAACTTATCTCTTAAGGAGCAGACCTTCTTGTATGTGAACCTCTGAAGTCCCCATTTTAAATTAATAGGACTATACTCTGTGCAGCTGAAGACTGGGTATGACCTCCTGAATATAGGATAAAAAAGAATGCAGAGAGGAAGGCAAGATCATTACTCTGGAGACTAGCCTTGTGCAGTGGCTGTCCTACTGAAGTCAGAAAGGACATCAGAATATTTTGATCTTGTTTTTATAGTTGCCAGCACTGCCTACATCTTTCCAAATACCTAATTTTAAAAAGGAATTTCAATGCTACTTAATTTGGGTTTGGGGGAGATAGAATGGCCTTTCATTATTTATTTGAAACAAATAAATGTTTAAACATGAGCTACATTTTAAAAATAGATGAACAGTGATGTCTTTTAAAGGTTTTCTTTTTTTATCATCAGTTGTTAAACCTTTTCAGGTTTTCCCTCAGTGCCCTGCTCATTTCCCTCTCTGCTTATAGACATGATTATATTGTTTTAGATTTCTACAGGCATCCCACAGAGAAAAGGAAAACAATATGTGCCATTATATCAATATTCCTTCAGTAATTTAGCCATTCATTGTATGGAATTAGAGGCTACCAAGAAGCCAGCTAATTAAGGGTTTGCGCTGAAAGAAGAATAGAATCCAAAAGGAAGAATGCAGAAGCAAAGAGGAGAAATGAAAAACCAAAAACTGGCCCTATCCAGGAGGCTGTGAATGTCCTTTTGTTTATTTCTCACAACTCTTCCAGCACTTAGGGAGGGCTGAACAGACACTAGCAGTGTGTTCAGTGAATAGTCAGAGAATAAAGCTAGCAGCAGAGGCGACCTAGTGTGTACTCCCATATTCCGAAATTAAAGACGTAAAGCCAGAACACACACACACACACACACACACACACACACAAAATGAAGAAAGGAACCCATAAAAGGCAGTTTCTTTAAATATTCTAAAATTGATGCGACCATTTTCATTTGGAGCACTTGTTCAGTAAATAAATACCAGCATAGGCATATGCACAGGCACAAAGAAATAGCAATCCAAGGCTGAGAAGAAAGATGAAGGAGAATATGGATAAAGAGGAAGAAATCAGGGCTGTCTGGCAATCCCTGGTGTCCAGGAAAATGGATGGGGTTTGCTTGAAGAAGAGCTTGAACCTTATTAACCCTTTCTGCCTCCTCCTTCCAATGTAAGGATTAGGTAGACTACCCTTTATTCTAGACTAGCTTCTTCTCTTTTGAGTGGTTAAGGCCTTTTCATACTGCCTGCCTACCACAGCTCAAGAATCCAGAGTACTACCCTCTGTTCCGCTTCTAATTCTAAATAACAATACTTTTCTAGTTCAACAAAATGTTTTCATTGTTTATGATATGAGCAGCAGTGATTGAGTCCTTGTCCTGTGCCAAGCACTGTGATAGGTGTGTTGAATACATTCTCTCACCAGGCATGTGTATTTCATTTTACAGATGAAGTGACAGGTGTTTGCAAAGATTAAATATAAGTATGTGTTCAAGGTCACACAATTGAAAACTTAAGAAACAACCATCTGGATTCACACTCCTATTATAAAGCCTGTATGTTTAATCGCTATAAAACTTTATTGAGTCTCTAGAGTAAAACTTAACAAACAAAATTCTGTAGGAGTATTCAAAGATCACAGGAGAAACTATGTTGATAAGTTGTATTTACGTTTTGAGGTTGTTCTTTTTAAGAAGTCTACATTCCTTTTCTTGAGGAAATATAATAGCATTGGAATTTATTTCTTTCTCCTCTTTCTACTTTTTTTTCCTTTGTGATAGAGGCAGAGGGGGACAGATAGGGACAGACAGGAAGGGAGAGAGATGAGATGCATCAGTTCTTTGTTATGGCACCTTAGTTGTTCATTGATTGCTTTCTCATATGTGCCTTGACCGGGGGCTACAGCAGACTGAGCGACCCCTTGTTCAAGCCAGCGACCTTGGGCTCAAGTGCTCAAGCTGGCAACCTTGGGGTTTCCAACCTGGGTCCTCTGCATCACAGTACAAGGCTCTATCCACAGTGCCACCACCTGGTCAGGCTCTTTATTTCCACATTTACACTCACCCTCACACCCTACTTCCCAAGGACGCCAAAGAATGAAACTAAAAATGTTGCCATATCAGGACAAAAATTATAGTTTTACTTCGACACATGTATCAGTATGGAATTTTAGTTGCAAACAACAGATCCAGTCTCTCTGTGTAAGAAAAAAAGTAACTTAATGATTTCAGTAGCCCCAGAGTCTCTCCAAAGGACAGAGAATGGGGCTTAAAAGCCATGGAGCCTGACAGGGCAGTGGCACAATGTATAGAGCAGGGGTCTCCAAACTACGGCCTACGGGCCTCATGCGGCCCCCTGAGGCCATTTATCCGGCCCCCCGCCGCAATTCCGGAAGGGGCACCTCTTTCATTGGTGGTCAGTGAGAGGAGCACAGGATGCATCCACACCCATAGTTCCCATTGAAATACTGGTCAGTTTATTGATTTAAATATACTTGTTCTTTATTTTAAATATTGTATTTGTTCCCGTTTTGTTTTATTACTTTAAAATAAGATATGTGCAGTGTGCATAGGGATTTGTTCATTTTTATATTCCGGCCCTCCAATGGTCTGAGGGACAGTGAACTGGCCCCCTGTGTAAAAAGTTTGGGGACCCCTGGGAAGCAGAGAACCCAGGTTCCAAACTGCGAGGTTGACGGCTTGATCGCGGGCTCATCCACTTGATTACGGGCTCACTAGCTTGAGCACGGGGTTGCTGGTTTGAACATGGGATCATAGACATGACCCCATGGTCTCTGGCTTAAAGCCCAAGGTCACTGACTTCAGCAAAAGGTCACTTGGTCTGCTGTAGCCTCCGGGTCAAGGCACATATGAAAAAGCAATCAATGAACAACTAAGGAGCCACAATGAAGAATTGATGCTTCTTCATCTTTCTTCCTTCATGTCTGTCTGTCTCTGTCTGTCCCTCTCTCTGATTCTCTCTCTGTTTCTGTCCCCCCCAAAAAAGTTAATATCCAAAAATACAAGGAACTCCTACAAATAATTAGTAAAAACAAACAAAAAAGAAACCTGACTTAAAAATAGGCAAAGTGCATAAATTTTTCCAAAGAAGATACGATACCTAATAGATATATGAAAAAATGTTCAATATCTCTAATTATCCATGAAATGCAAATCAAAACAGCAGTGATATATCACACACCTGTGAGAATGGCTATTTTGTTATATTGAAACATATTTTTTAAAACAGGTAAAAAGTGACTCCAAAGAGCAATAAAAATGATGAGTGACATCCATGATTTCAAATATCTCTTCTACTTTCCATTAGTCTAAAAAACACAGACTTTATTTTCTTGGAATTTTTTGAATAAAAAGTGAGCCTCAAAAAGTAGATATGTTTCACCTTATAATATAAATCCTTTGACCAATAAATACATATGTACAATTTATGGTAGGTCATTTATGCCTCAGTAAAGTGTTTTTTTATTATTTTTTAATGACAAAAGTTGACAGATTTTTAAAAGTATTAGCAACAATTAAAATTCTTATAACACAGTATGGTGTGAGTCAAACAGTTCTGGGGGTCAGATTCAACCCCTGGCCTGCAATGTGTGTGAATTTTACACTCTGAAAAGATGCTACGAGCTATTCCAAAGAACAAGAAACTTTTAGGTGGAAGGGCAGAGAAAGAGGTTCTACTGGGCCAGGCAGGGGAAAGGTAGTAGGGGTGGGTGCCGAGAACAGTGTAAAATCACACATCTCCAAGGAAGAGTTCTACAGAGATCAGATCCCCACACAGAAGAGCTGGGTGGCAGCCCCAGGACATGTCTTGGCGGCTGTCCTCAGCCCCGCATGTGCAGGGCATCAGAATGCAAACTGATATAACATGAATAGCAGTAGCAAGGACACACTAAGAATGACAGGTTGTTTTCAAATTTTCCTGGCTGTTATACAATCTTTCGAAAGGCAATAGGTCTGTAACATAGCTGAGATCTAATTTACTGATAGGTTGGAGTAATGGGAACGTGGAGGTGAATTAAGTTGATTAACAGGAAATAAAAACTATATTATTGTTGAATACCTAATGATTTGGGCTGGTACACACGCACACTTCATGCAGGGATTACTGAAATACTTGAAGTTTCTCCAAATGAAAGCACATTACCCTATTTAAAAGAATTACAATGAATATAGTAGATAAACACCAGAAAATATAGTAATAACTATTTTTTTCTCCGTGGATTAATCCACCTGAACATATGTTCCTCTCTCATATTCATGACCCTGGATTTAATATCCTTTTTTTGTGTAGAAAATAATTGCTACCCTGTTGTTATAACAGGGGTCTTGGCTGTTTCACGGTGTTCCCAAACACGAAACTTCTTTTTAACCAGTTGACTAAGAACTTGAACCTTTTAGTTCTCATGGGCAAAGAGCCAGTGAAGATTTTCATGAGACAATTTAGGTCATATGAACTCCTCACCAAGTCATAAACCCTGTGTGTTCTCAGCAGTTTTATATTTCTTAATTTAAAAAAGGGGAAGAGGTGGTCTCATGTAATGGATTGAAGTAGAGCCAGTGACTTAACCAGAGACCTCAAGCTAATAATTTTCTCACTCGTGTTTAGAGAGATACATGCACAGCCACACTTAGAGGGTTTGGTTTACTAAGGATATTTGCAGAACTGTGTAGAAGACGTGCAATCGATCCAAACAGCTGAAGTTCTGGGTCATTTCAGAAATGAACATGGATGCATATGTTAAGCCACAGTATACGAGTGTCCACGTGTTAAAATTTCATCTACGGTAGCAGTGCACATTGAATTTTGTTAGCGAAAGTACTGTCCTCACTGTAAAGTACGTGACTTAATATAATATATATCAGTGACTTCTGTAGATGTTGATTAGTTGAAAATATCATTAGTGGCCAATATTTTAAGCACAATTACATTAACTTATTTCCCTCCTGTTTAGGAATATGCTTGTCAATGAGTGCCATTTCCAGCTGTATATTTTCTCAGACTGATGGCACCGCGAAGCACAGTTAAAATGACAGGGGGATAAATATCGCACAGTCCTCTGGGGAAGGAGAGAATAGGGATGACACTTAAATACCTTTTCGTCGTATTATTTGACCAGAAGGTTCAGATATCCTAAATATTTCAGGTTGTCAACTGACACTTCGTTTTCACAGCAATATTCTCTGTGGAAATAGAAATGCCAATTTATGAAGCACGATTATCTCATTTATTTCATCGAAATAAAACCCTTTATATTTCCCACAAGCTAATGATGCTTTCTAGGGCCCCAGTGTCCCTGGTTTTGCAGGGTGTGTTCTATATAATTTGAAGAGATGCCATTCACTTCACTAAGATGTGAATGGTGACCCTATAGAGTTACGTGGCATATGACCTAGATGACTGTGTGCACTGGCCTGCAAGCTTTAGTGACCTTTGGGATCAGGAGTATATTTGGTCATTATTATACCCTAGCTGGCCAGCTTTTCTGTAGATGCTTTAATTCTCAATATTCTGGTTTATACATACGAGACTTCTCTGAGCACGGGTGCAAATGTCCTGCCCTTGGAATATATTCATTATCAGAATAGAGAAGAATGAGGCAAGATGAAAATATTTCTCCATTTTTAAGTGCTATTGTTGATCTTATAGCTTATTATTTGCCTTTTACTCTAATTTATTCTTGGCTAATCCAATTATCATTGTAAGGGAAAATCATGGGGATTATTTTGTGTATTTTCTTTACCACGGGCACAGTAAAACTATAGAGCAGTGGTTCTTAACCTGGGTTCTATCGAACCCTAGGGGTTCGATGAGTCGGTCTCAAGGGTTCAGAGAAGCCTCTGCCGCAGAGGCCAGAGTAAAGAAATACCGTAATTTGTTGTGAGTTCATGCACTTTGTTGGTTTTGTTCTTTGAGCAAGGTGATGTTCATGCACGGCTCATTTTGTGCACCAGTAAAAAAACATATACCTATGTCTTGAATTTGGAAAAAAAAATCTTATTTTATTTATCACTAAAGAAGGGTTCAGTGAATGTGCATATGAAACTGGTGGGTTCGGTACCTCAAGAAAGGTTAAGAACCACTGCTATAGAGTATACAAAAATAAAAGTTGAATTTTTTTTCTGGCTACTGTTCTTTATGATACTGGCCCCCATGCAGAGATTATTCGCACATCTGTTGATATTTTTTTTCATGTCGCACACATTTGCACCTTTTTTTTTAATGTTGACTGAATCACTTAATTGTAGAGGAGTGTTCATTTTAATGTAAATCTTACAGTATTACATGAAAATAGCTTGGAACAGTTTAAATTGGGCAGAATTCTGCTTTGATCATAATGTGTCTATTCAGCATTAAAATAAACTTGCAACATATGCTGAAAAACATGTGTAATAAGTGAGTGCCTCTTGCATGGTGACTTATCTGGAAAAAATAAATCAGCATTTAATAGAATTCAAAATTCATAAAATATTTCTAACAACTTAGAATGTTATGCTACAATTAAGATCTTATAATGACACATAAGTACCTAGCTGTTTCTGATTTAGGAAATAATTTTTAAATTTTAAAAATATTATCAGATTATAACCACTTTTGGAAATGTTTGAAAACACATTCAGTAGTCAGCTATTTACTTATGCTGTTTAAAAGACACCAATAAATGTTACAAAGTTATTTCAATCTTTAGAGCAGTCAGAAAAATAATGAAGTTATCAATAGTCTTGTTATGATGAGATTAAGAATTAGTAACAACAAAGGAATTTCTGACAAACAGAATGACTAAATAATAGCAGCATTTGCCTTTGAAATTACCTTGATAAGATAAAATTATTTAATGAAAATTATCTAAAGAATCTTTCCATCAGTATCTTTGAGATGCATGGAGGAATTGTTATGATACTGTGAGCATACTCTAGACACTCACTATATAACACATAATTTATCTTCTTTGACTTTGTTTTCCCTTCTGTAAAATTGTATCCGTAAAGAAAGCTTTCAGTGTAAAGTTAAAAAAAAAAATCCATCTAACAATGTGTTAAGCATAGTTTTTAAGTCTTATGAGTACATTAAATCATTTAAAAATGTGAGAAACGAAATAGAGCCAGATAAATATAAAAAATAATTATCACACAAAAGATAATCCATCAAAGAGTACTTTTAATCAAAAGAAATAACTAGGCCCTGGCCGGTTGGCTCAATGGTAGAGCCTCGGCCTGGCATGTAGGATTCCAGGGTTTGATTCCCAGCCAGGGCACACAGGAGAAGCACCCATCTGCTTCTCCACCCTTCTCCCTCCCCTTTCTCTCTGTCTCTCTCTTTCCCTTCCACAGCCAGGTATCTGTTGGAGCAAAGGTGGCCCAGGCACTGAGGATGGCTCCATGGTCTCCACAACAACAAACACCCCAGATGTGCAGAACATTACCTTCTAGCGGACTTGCTGGGTGGATCCCAGTCAGGCACATGAGGGAGTCTGTCTCTCTCTGCCTTCCCGCTTCTCACTTCAGCAAAATACCCCCCAAAATTAAAAATTTAAATAAATAAAAAATAAATAAGTAATTCTATTGACATAAAAAAAAAGAAAGAAAGAAGTAACATTTGTCACTTCCAGAAATTTTCTCTGAAACCATGAGTCACTTTTTTTGTCTGGCTAGTAGTGCTCATCATTAAACAAATTCAAAGGTGAGTCTATCTTTCTTTCTGAGACACTTATCTAAGACTGTCAGGACTGCCAGTCTACTTAGACAATACACTATCACTAATTCAACATATGCTGTTGCTTGTTTGTTCGTGCCAGGATGTGCATTTGGGAATCTAAAAACAAAACATCAAACTCCAAAGCAACATAATATATATATTTCTTGCCTTTCAAGATTGTACATTAATTTGAAAGCAGTATTCATGTCTAAAGATAAAGTTTCTCCAAGCCGTCCTCTATGTGGACTTTCAGAGAGCTCTATGTAAATGAGCCTGTATTGGCATGGCCTTAAACCAAACTGCCCATATTCTCTATTTCCCCCCTTGCTTTGCCCCCACTTTTGCTTAACTTGATTGGTGACATTGCCATTGACTTTTCTCACAAGCCTGACCCTGAGCATTGTTGTGCCTTCTAACACTTCCCACCGCCCTGGTCATGATACTGTCAGCACTTCCTCCTAAACAGCTCTTCCATTCATGCACATGGTCACAGCATTACTTTAACTCCTTGTCATTTCTCACCAGGATTATTCCTGTGCCTGTCTAATTGATCACCCTGCTTCTTAACTCATTTCCTTACAATCCGTCTTCCACACAACGCACTAACTGTTCTTTTTAAAATGCAATCTAATCACTTCTCTACTAAAGGTTAGAAATCTTAACTGGCCCCAGTCAACTACAGGGAGAATCCAAACTCCTAAGCAGGGTTTATAAAGCTCTTCATGACGGAGCCCTCATTACTTAATTTGCCTTCATTGTCATCCCTAAATTTCTCCCATCCCAACTGCCTCACTTCAAACCATCTTTCATAGAATTAAACACTTTCCATTTTTGGCAGTGTGTGTGTGTGTGTGTGTGTGTGTGTGTGTGTGTGTGTGTGTAGATAGATAGATAGATAAATGGATAGATAGAGATAGAGATAGAGATATAGAGATAGAGATATATACTTTTTTTTAAGTGAGAAGAGTAGAGATAGACAGTCTTCTGCATGCACCCTTATTGTGATGCACTGGGCCACCCCCATCTAGGGCCCATGCTCAAACCAACAAGCTCTCCTTAGTGCCTGAGGCTGATGTGCTGGGGCCAACTGAGCCATCCTCGGTGCCTGAGGCGAATGCTTGGACCAAACAAACCTCTTGCTGTGAGAGGGGAAAAGGAGGTAGAAAGAAGCAGATGGTCACTTTTTCTGTGTGCCCTGATCAGCGATCAAACCTGGGACGTCTGCACACCTGGCTGACGCTCTATCCACTAAGCAAAGTGGCCAAGGCCACGAGGTATATTTTGAACATATGTCTATTATAGAACTAATTATACTATATTACATATTTTATATGGCAGGTCTCTTACGGATACTAATGTTTCTGAAGTTAGGAACTGTAACTTCATTCACATCTATCTCAGTCACCTTCTATAGTAGCTGGTATATACGATTGGCCCCATCTTTAGAATCAACCAACTAAAGATCAAAAATAGTATGAAAAAAATCTGAAAAGTTGACTGCTAAACAATGCAGCATAACAACTAGATACATAACATTTACCTCGTATTAGGTTTTATATGCAAATACTATGCCATTGTATATAAGAGACTTGAGCATCCACAAATTGTGGTATCCAAGGGGGTTCTGGAACCAATGTCCGACAGTTACTGACGGTCAACTCTATTGATTTACTGAGCATTTATTTGATGTTGAATGTAACTTTGTTCTATGAAATAAATGGATAAATAATATTTAGTTACATTATGAAACAGTATGTATGATATAGCAAGACAAATAGGGAGTTCAAGTTTATACCAGGAAAATAAAAAATCTGGCCAAATTTGGAATGAAACAAACTGAAATAATCAGAAATACATAAGAGCTATCTATGTCACGTGGACTACTTTTTTGCACAGTGTAGAGAAATATCACAATTAGACTGAAAACATTGATAATGAGTGTGCTCAACAGTAAACGGCTTCCATATGGTCCATTAGGCAACGAGATGACCAAAGTGCTAAGGGATGTGTCATTTTTTAAATGTTTGGTCTTCTACTCTGCGGACCACCCTATGTGAATTTGATTCTGTGATTTTTGCCTCATAGAGTAGGTTGAGTACCAAAAGGGTCATAAAGATAGTTTGTTTTTATAAAATTTAGCAGTGGGTTGATGATGTCAGAGAAAGCATTACAGAGAGATGTTATTAAACTGAACCTTAAAGGCCTAACAAAGTTTAAGTGAGAGATGAGAGGAAAGCTCTCGTATTATCTGGGTGTCCAAGTGACAGGCAGGCCTAATTTGGGAACAGAAGACATTAGTTTGAATAAGATGTAAAAATTTACATAGAAGAGTGTTGGAAACAAAATCAAGATTATGGATAGCTGAATGCCAAGGCTCTGGCTCATTAAAGAACACAAATCAAGTAAAGGTGTCACTGAAGGGGAATGACACCACCACAGTACAATGAGGGACAATGCATATGCCAGTAGGAAGGACTGGAAATCATGTCACTCAGTTGTCATTGAGTTGCAAGTAAAAGAGACCCAATTCAAATAGCTAAACAAAACTAGACCATTTTTATTTTGCATGTTTGAATTTAAAATGACTTTAAAAGATACAATGTGAATGTATTGCTTATGTATTAGAAAAATCCATGACCACAATCAGGAATGGTTGAATGCAAGTGCTCAGTTACTTTAGTGATCAGAATGGCTTCTGTGGGGCAACAAGATGCCCTGAGGTTACTCAGGATTTATGCCCAGTTTGAATCTATGGTGAATGTGAACTTCTTTCTTTCAATGATTATATTAAGAGTTTCTGTTTATGTCTTGCTTACCACTACATACTCAGCACCTAGCCTAACAACTGTTACTTGTGATTTTAATACTTCTAATTCTTTAATTTTTTTTATTTTGACACTTTAGTTTTATTTTTAATTTCTGAGATTATAAAACATGTTGTATATAACACATGTCTTGTTCTGTAATACTGTTAGTCATAAATCTAAGAAATTATATACTTGGTCATCACTATTATTTCTGAAATCATTAAGTAATACTCTAATAAACTAATTGAATTAATTGTATAACCTAATGAAGCGCTTTCTTTCAGTGTGCTGCTACCAATCCTGTTATAGTGCCATTTGGTTCTACTTATTAATTCAATCCCACTGAATTTTTGGTTGTGACAATGTGCCTAGGCCACCTGGGCATTGTCACTTCATCCCATTCCTTGCAGAAAGGAGAACTCTCTGGGTTTTACTTCTGTCTGTAGGTTCACAAGGAGTCCAGTTCTGTTCCAAGGAGCCTGCAGAATGCTGACCTACCTACTCTCTCCCCTTTTGAGTCCATGGTGGAAATGGTCTTTGCTTCACTCGATGGAAATTGAGGTTCAGTGGACTGACATAAATGCTCTGGATAGTAAAATCTTAGAACTCTGCCTCCAGAGATTCATGTCTCTGCCAGCCTCCCCAACATGGTGAAGGCTAACCAGTAGGCTTTCACAAAAGTTAAAATCTCAGATACTTCACTTCTTGACAGTGGTGTGAATTTCCATTGTGTAAACTTCTCACCTAGGTTCTTCCGAGACGCCCTGCTTTCTGACTCTTCCCTGACTTCAGATCCTTTTCTTTTTCTTGATGCACCATGCAGAATGGATGGATATATACATATACATTTTCTTTTACTTTCAACTCTAATTAACATTTCTTTATAAATTCTGTGCAATCCCAAATGCTTGTTTTAATCCTTTGTTGAGGAAAAAGGAAAGAACTTATGTAGAGGACAACTCTGAGGCTATACTGAAAAATCCAATTTTTTGACCTATCCCCACACAACAAATCCAAAGGTATAAATTTATCAGTCTGTTTCTCAAATAACAGTTGTATAGTTGAGATGAACATTTCCAACTATATGCAGGGACCAAAATGAATCCCTCAACTCATTTACCTTGGGCACATTGGTCTATTGCACACCTGGTAACCTCAGTTAGGTGGCCTGTGTCAGAGAGAGGTTGTGATTTCATTTGTAGCGCTTGCTCACTAATACCTCCCTTTTACTGGATGGATGTATACCTGTGAACTTGCCAGACAGAAACCACTAATAGGTATTCTTTGAAATGTGCTATCTCAGTTATACAACTGCTATTGGAGAAACAAATCTTCCTAATATTATTCTTCCAATGAAATTGATAGTCGCTCTGCAGTTTTACCTAAGGGAAAACATTAATAAGAATGCTCTGCCCAGGAGCTTTAAACTACCCACTAAAAGTGGCGATCAGTCCAACACATTAAAATTCTATTTTCCTTTACAAGTGTTTGCTGCAGATGACCCCCACTGATCTTAAATATATTTCTGTGTCTGTAACCGAATAGAGGTTTTCCGTACAGCATGTTCTAATGGCACTCTGGCCTTTAGCCAACAAGGCACTGAATAAGGCTATTTTTAAAATACAGAAACTGGGAACAGCTGCAGCAATCAAATTTGATAAAAACAGAGAGGAACTTTGGTGTTTTTTTTTTACGATTTGTCCAAGTTTAGACTTCTTTCATAGAACTGCTTTTGTTCTGTGGTATGAAGGGCTACAAGCCTGATACAGTGAAGCCCTTTTAAACAAATAAGTTTTAAAAGAATACGACTAAATAATATAATTTTTCTTTGTACCAAGCGTATCAGTGCAAAAGTATTATAAACTAGTTTTTAAAAAGAATAGATCTCTTACAAGAGGAGGTAGGAGGAGAATGAGTTTTATTAGTAAAGTTTTACTATAAAGAGTTTCTGGCTTCCCTTGCCCCCAAAGCAGCTTCTTAAAAGGGGAGATAAAATCCTTGGTTTCTCAGTCTTGGAAAGCTGAATGTTTGCACTGAACTTCTCTTGTGTTCACCGGGGTTGTTAGGGACGAAGGTACTTTGAATGTTCCATTTCTATTTTTCATATAACAATGACTCATGACTTTTTCTATATTCTCTAAGAGCTGGATTAATATCAGTGCCATTCTTTTATAAAGATAAAATGACATGTGTTTTAAAATGTAAAGGAAAACTTTTTACAGAGAGCCTTTGTGCTTATCTGAATCCCTCAACATGTCTATATACAAGGGCTTATTCTTTATTCTTAAAAAATTCAGGCTCCTTGGATGCTTGTCAGTACATGATTAATAAGCATCATGAGGTGAATAGATACTGAAATCTCCTAAACAGCAGTAGGTTGCTAGTTTTCCCTTCTAAGTGATTTCATGTGTTGAATGGATTTCTCTGCTAACTCTGTAATTGACATGACAAAGGATATTGTATTTCTTTTAAGTATTTACAAATGAGATTAATTTAAAACCCCATCCAAATAAAACTACTTATGTCAACATTAATTCAATTTAGTAATCCAAAATGTAATATAATTCTTCTTCTGTAGCCCTAAAGTCACAAAATAGAATTATCTTAGTGCAGAAGAAGAAAGGGGAAAAGGGAGGATTTATACAAAATAGAAGAATTCAGGTGTATGCCAAGCTGTACTAACTTGTTAACATGTAGCTTATTAGGTATGATGGTCCATCTGTCTATAGTGTATTATAAGCTGAATTTAAAAAATGAAAAAAACAAATTATTTACGTCCTAGAGGCATTGATAATTCAAAAACGACTCATCTTGAAATGGTGAGGCAATGACCATATCACGTTGTTAGTGCTGGAGGCAATAACGGCTTCTGTCTGGGCTCTGTTGCACGTCCTGTTCTCTGTTCCTGGGGGTCCTCAGGCCTTTATTGCAGAAAAACTCCTTAAACACACATACTGTTCTAACCAGAAACTGTGGTATCCTATTGTGCAAAGCCTTGAACTCAGCAGGTTTTCAAGGGTTCTCTGGCAGAACACCAGATTTGGGGATATAATCTTGTATTTTGCTGATATTAAAAAAGTTTTAAATGCTAGTTACTAGGATTGAATTCTAGTTAGTCATGTGACCTGCTTTCGGAAGCCTTACTTTCAGGAGAAGACAATTTCCTTCAGACCAGCAGTGTGTTCGTATGCAAGTGCTCTGAGAAAGCACACTGACCCCAATATAATAGAATCTCTCAATCTCTTGCTAGGAACACAATTATGTTACTGGGATAAACTGGATATAAAACCCAGATATATTATATAGAGTAACGTTTATTTTTATTTTTTTATTTTTCTGAAGTGAGAAGCATTGAAAATGGCTATGCATGTCAGTGCTGACACACGTGTCATAGGTTTGCCATCACAGACCTAGGGTAATGTTTAGCGCAAATTACAATTCTTTATCATTATGTTGTCCTTATTTTTAGCCTTAAGTTTATAAGTGGGTTGAAATTTATATCATTTTTTAATTATTTTTTTCACAAGTGCTTTTTATATTTCATTGAAATTGAAATAAGAGCACAGTAAAACATAATATTATATTCTTTTTTGTATTTTAAGAAAATAACCGATTTTCAGAGTGGTTATAAAAATTGAATGTAAAGAATACATAGTCATATGGAAAGTAATCTGGTACTGCCGCCTAATAAACTGGATTTTTATAAGGGTTGTTTTTCTTTTTAATTGTTGAAACTGCTTACTTCTTAGAAAAATAAGGGTGCCTGATCTTCCTGGTGACTGCACCCCCCCTGAGCAGGCACCAGCGTTAGGATGGAGGATACCCTTCAGAAGCTGTTCACAATTGGCTGACATCAGCCATCATTCCTGAGCACTTCGTTTGTAATAGTGTTGATATGAGGAGACAAGGGAAGCAGCTGGTTTTTGGAAGAGGGAAGGAGGGGCTTGGCTCTGGGAAAATATCCCTGCACACATTGATACCTCATCTGCACAGAAAACAAGCCACAGCCTTGAGTCCCTCCACAGAGCTTCACGCGGACAAACCAACTCAAGAATCCGAAGCAGAAGTGTTCTTTGTGCTCACGTTTACCTTAATGCGCATTGTTGGGAGCAGCGGTAGATTGCTGTGGAAAGTCTTTATGCTGGTTCTCTATGAGCCTGTGAATGACATGCTGTGATGTCCTGGGCTGTGTGTTCCCAGGATGAAGGTGACTTTTCAAGTAACCATAACGATGTGATTGGAAGGCCCTGAGCCACTTTGGTCACAAGAAGGGAGGTTGTTGACAGGATGCCACACTGTGATGTCTGGTATTTCCTTTTTTTTGGATTCATTTAGGGAAGTGGAGAATTTCAGAATGAAACTACATAGTTATCGTCAGCTCTAACTGGTTGTTTTCAAAAACCAGATGGCTTTAAAAGAGATGATCAAATCCATTCTTTAAAAGACATTTTTAAAGGAAGGCACGTGATTCCATTTTATATATATTCTGTTTATGTACTTTAACCCCTTATCTTTTCGATTTCTACAGGAAATGGGATATTTCACACTGCTACATTTTCTAAGTAATGCTAGTTAACCCACTTATGTACCAGACTCTAATTGTTTTAGTTGTTACATTTTAACCATTTCGGATAGGGTTTTTTTTTTCCAAAATGTATTTTTCTTCACTTGGCCTTCTCCCAGAGATTCTTCAGAGTATAATTCATGCGTGATCTGAGTAGCCATTGTCAATGAGAGTTTTATACTCCATTTTAATTTAGGGACATATGAAACTACTTCGTGGTAGGATAATCAATGGTACCGTTTCAAGGTGCCATGTATACATTCTTTTTCCTCTTTCATTACTGATAACATTTAATTATTAGTTCCTTCTGTTGTCTGTATATGCAGTTGCATGGGATTTGGAGTGAAGCTCACCTAGTTGTAAAACTAAGATTTCAACTATGTGTGAAGACTTGGATGAAAAACATATTTTTCTCAACAATAAAATGAAGGGACTAATACCAGCCTTAAGTGATTGTTATAAGTCTGGAGTGGAAAAATGCCTTTAATCCCTGAGCGGAGTGTGTGTGTGTGTGTGTGTGTGTGTGTGTGTGTGTGTGTATAAGCTCCTTTTGCATTCTTTTGACAGACCTTTAGTTGTATAATATGTTCCCTAAGGTGTTAAAAGTCTGCTATAATGTCTGCATACGTGGACTATGAAACAGAGTCCGTAGCAATAAAAATTTGCTTTAGCTCTCTTCACTCACCCCCTTTCCTAACTTGTATATTCTAATTTCTAGAAGTCAGGGGAAATAGCTATTTATGCTGGTGAGAAATGATCTAAATCAGTGGGCAATAAATGGACACGTTAAGGAAGAATCCTCAAAACATCCACTTCAGTGGATACATTTCATACATACCTTCGCTTTGTAAATGTTTTCCTGGATCCTCAAGCTTGTTTCCATAGTGGCCAGGTAACTGAAGCATCGCTGGAGACCTACAGTCTCCCCACACTCAGAAGGTCCAGCTCCATAACCAGCACAGTCTCACTCTGGACAACTAAGGACTTACTAAATAATGATATAATTATCAAATTGTAGTGATAACAAAGTGTCTCTGCCTACTCACAGAATGAGCTCAGGGCAGGGCCTCCCACAGCGTTGTGGCATGTAGCTGGACAGCACACACAAAGGAGCATGCCCTGTCCTGCCCCCCCTCCCCCTCCCCCTCCCCCTCCCCTTCACTGCAGGACACCCTATGTTCCATGACATGCTGAAATGCTACTACCACATTCAGTCTGCACTTGCAATGCATCCTCTTCTGTCCCCTCACATATGGCAGTCTGAAACAATTACATAATGAGACATATTAACGGGGCATAACTGTCAAAAATGGTGAGATTAAGCTATGAATAAATACTACCCACTTACGAGCTGTGCGGCTCCTCTGCTCTTGAATCTATATCTTACCCCTGACTCAGATTTTTACACACATAACCCCGATGGCCCGTGTAACAAAGTAATGCAGCATTATCAACATTCGGGAAAGTATTTACAAGGTCAAGGACAAGGTAAGGTTTCTTACCATGTTTGTGCTACAGCCCTTTTTGCATGTCTGGCTAAATCTACAGACTATTTCAGAGCAACGTTTAAAATTATAAAAATATATACAGACTAACAAAGTTTTACAGGCTAAAAACAATTATATAGAAATGCTCTTAAAGATTTGATTTAGTAATATATGAGCTATTTTATTAATAAGTTAACTTTAAAAGTTTAACAGGATCAATAAGTATTAAGATTTAAAAATAATAATTTGTTTAAATAACATTTTGAACAACTATAATGTGGTAAGGCAGCAATTTTACCCAGTGTGCCAGAAGAATTTTTAAAACATGCAATACCTAACTACCCTGTTTCCCTGAAAATAAGACATCCCCCGAAAATAAGACCTAGTGCAATTTTTTTTCAAGCTTAAAAATATAAGTCCTCCCCTGAAAATAAGACCTAGCGCGTCTTTAGGAGCAAAAAGTAATATAAGACACTGTCTTATTTTCGGGGAAATGTGGTATTTAGTCAGGGGCACTGACCTCTTCTCCCATAGAGTATCAGATTTAAAAAAAACGAGAGCAGCCAACATTATAACCATCCGGTATAAATGCCCTGTCTTGCATCACAAGTATATGTCGTATAAGAGTGGTATCTTACTGGTCATGTCACATAATAAGGTTGCATCTGATTGGTTAATTCTTGGTACCAGAAATCCTTATTTACAAGTATAGGCACCTGATTTCTTTTTTTAAAAAGTCACTTTGTAGTAAAAAAGGAATTGTTTTTTATTAATCAATCAAAATTACTTTTCTTTCAGATTGGCAAAAAAATGTTTCTTGGTGTGCCACAGACTTTTAGGAATCACCTTATGTGTGCCATGAGATGAAAAAGGTCGGCAGATGATATCTGTCAGTGACTAAGTCACAGGCATTTTTACTACAACCATGGCTTCTTCCCTAAATTTGTACTTTAAAGAAGTGCTTATCTTTATGCAGTGTTAGTTTAAATAAAATTGTATTGCTCCACATTCAGAGTCATTGACCCTGTGTTGAGAATCTTGCTCTACTCTAACCACATTTGGGTTATTTTATTAAGGTTCTTTCTTCCGAAGCATCTATTCTGGGCTTTTTTATTTTAAATATGAAAACAACGAAATTTGGTAGATTCTCTTGCCCATGGGACCCCCACGGAGCCATTGGGAATAAGACATGTTAACTCTTGCAGAAGTGTACTAGACAGACCAATCAGAGTATCAAAACGTAAGATGCCGCAGCCATTGGTAGGTGACGCGCACAGGTGGAGCCGACTCGCACCTGGGTGTTAGGTCTGGATGCAGCTTCAGCCTTCCAGCCTGCACCTCGCCTTCTTTTCCTTCCATCTGAGACAGCCAACCGGGATGCTGTACTTGAGCTGCATGTTGAACACTAAGAGGCTCTAGTTTCTTTGGTCGTAACGTTGATGGAAACTTGAGTATTTCATGATGAATAACAAACTGACTGAAAAACCGCACAGTACACAAAGGTGTGAGACTCCAGGCTTGAGAACAGCAGTTCTGCCCAGAGACACATACACTGGGGAATTTGTTCCTCCAGCCACTGCAATGCTGTTTAACAGCTTTGGCGGCAGTACTAAAGTGAAAACCTCATTGGCCTGAAAGACTTCGCGTTTCTCTTAAGCAGAGGTTGGGACTTTTTCTCTAAAGGTTCAGATAGTCAATAATTTGGACTTCGTGGCCCATATGGTCTCTACGGCAAGTACTCCGCTATTGTAATCGGAAAGCAAACGCAGACAAAACCTAAATGAATGAATATGGCTCTGTTCCAATAACAACTGATTTAAAACAGTGAAATTCGAATTTTATATAATCTTCAGATGTCACAATATATTATTCTTGAAAAATTTTTTTCCACTTTGTAAACATGTAAAAAACATTTTTAAGTCACAAACCACACAAAATTAGGCATTGGGCCAGATGTGTTCTATGGGCCATTGCTTGCTACTTACTCCTACTCCTAAGTATGAAATTAACAGCCAGGTAGCAAACCAATTAAGTAGGTTCATCTGTTTGGTGATGACATCCCTAAGGGTCCTGCCCTTAGAGTACATTTTAGCTAGAATGTGAACTGAGAAAGAATTTGATAGTGTTAGAGGTTGCCACATATGGAAACAGAGTTCAAAGTTAAATAGACAGAAACTATCTTAGTCTGAAATCAATCAGGACCCTGATCTCAAAGACCATGTATAAGAGAAATCAATTTTACACAGACTTGTATCAAAAAAGGTGGAAGTGTTATGGGAACAAATGGGTACAGCACAAATTTAGAGTTTCTTTTTGATTTTTTTTTCCCGAACACCTAATTAAAAGAAATATGGTATTTATTTACCTTTACCAGAGTTTGTAAATACTGCACTATTTCTGTGGAATCATGTTACTGTGGAAGAGCCCACTAGTTCTTCGTGTTAGCAAGGATACGGATGTTTGAAAGTCTAGGTTTCCTCAATCCATAGGAAACACCTTCATTAATGATTATTAATGGTAAGATTGAGTAACAGGGGATTTTTTTCCAAGAGAAAATCAATAACAAATTAAAAGAAAAATCAGAAAGAGGGTGGTAGACTGTAGCTCTATGATGTACGTATATACAACCCCTGTGATTCAGGAAAACTTAGGACTCACTGATTAACTCTTGTAAGAAGCTATCCCATTTCTTGGAGAATAGTTCCTATCAACCAGATCATTACAAAAATTAGCATAAAATTTAACCTATTTAAGAACCAGGCAGTGCAAAATATAAAATACTAAATATGAACTTAAATCTTTTTGTTGTGGTTGTTTTATAAATATCACCAGACACACATCTGGGGTTTTAGTGCTTGCCACGATGCAACTTTCTGGTTGACATATCTAATAAACGAATATGTTAACACCAGGGTATAGAGCCACACACATTTTAGTGCCAGCTACAGCTGAAAGAATATGTTTTCATTCCTTGTCCATCTGCTCTTGGAAACATAAATTTAAACTAGAAAAACAGAATAATTTTCATGATAAATAAGTTTAAATAGGGTTTAGAACAGCAAGGTAAATGCTCTGAGTTATTATGATTTGTTAAGATTTGATTTTGTAGGTAGGAAGTTGTTTTCACTTAGAGAAATCTCATGCTGCAGCTGTAGCTGAAAATTTAAAAAAACAGATATTTTATCAGTCCACTTAAAAAAAAGTACTTGGCCACACTTTTTTTAAAAAAAAGGTTTATATTAAACTGCCAGTGATCATGAGCCTAACAAACTTGGCCACATGCTTGACCAACACTGAAAATATATCAGCAACATCTCTGAACTCCTTGCTACAATAGATTTTATTAGTGGAGAATGAAGGTTTTCTATACAAAATGGAGTCTATATAAAACACATTTGCTTGCTTTTCTTCACGTAGAACTCCAATTATGACCTAAGCGATTACATGACTGATTACCTTGTATAATCATCACACCCGCCCATTCTGTGACAATGCTTCCACCTTTTTCTGCTGCTAAAAGAGTATTAAGCTACTTATTTACATTTGAAAATTCATAAGAATATGGAAATAAAAGGGTCATATATTTGCAACTTGAATTTCACCTCCAAACCAAAGGTCCAAGCATTCTGAGCTCAGTAGATGAGCTGATGGTCTGTGTCAGAGCTAGCTAGGTTCTGTGGGATTCTATTGATGATAGTGTAACCCTTGCTTTCTGGCTGGGTACAGTGGCCTTCCCAACCACTGTTCCTATGTGAGATACATTTGTATAATTTTTAAAGTCTCTCTTTTTCATATGGCTGATTTATCAAATATAGCAGAGCGGTTATGCATCAAAGTGGTTGGGTTCAAACTTTGGCTCTGCTACTTCCTAGGTATGTGGGTATGAATAAATTAGTTCACTTCTCTCATTTTCAGCTTCTCTGCCTATAAATGGGAATAATTATATTTGTCTTAACATGGTTTCCAGGAAGAGCAAATGACAGGATATATAGAAAGTGATTAGTCCAGGGACAGGCACTTAGTAAACTCTCAACAAGCAATGCCTGTTCCTATTAGCCTCTTTCTGATCTCCTCTGTTTAAAAGCAACTGTGCTGATTACCTAGTCTACTCTCAAAGAGTATTTTCATAGCATATTCCTTTCATCAGTTAAACACTTCTAGATATTAATTTTTTTCTTGAATTTCTGCACAAAGTTACCTATGACTCTAGATCAATCACTCAGTGATTTGGAGACTCAGTCTTCTTATCTCTAAAATGAGAACTTTAACTGCATGATCTCTTAGGTCTTTTGTTGGAGTACTTTAACAAAATCCTATTTGACAGCATATCCTCATACTTTATTTATAGTCCTGAAATGTGTATTTTCTGCCAAATGTCTGATGTGGGTATATAAATGTTCCATATATACATGTGGAATAACATGAAGTTTGTTGATGTTAAAAAATACTGGTATATTTTTTGGCATTATTTGGCTCAGAAGCCATTCTTCCCGTTTTGTTTTAGAATAAGCTGACAGCAAATCTTTTCCCACAGCATCTCAAGGTTTAGTTAACCTGAGAGTTTCATAAATAGGCCATCTTTTCATGACTTTTAGTATCCAAGACGGAGATACTTTCTTTGCAAAGAAGCTTTTCTTTTTCAAACTTCATGATATCTAATGCTATGAAACTGTACACATAGGCCTATGCGCTCTAACTTACATGCCTTCTGTTCTCTTTCAGATCTGAGTGATCAGCTGCTGGAGGTGGTTGGCTTGGAAGGAGCTATGGAGATGGGGCAAATATACACAGGACTAAAAAGTGCTGGAAGGCGGCTGGCTCAGTGCTCCTCTGTGGTCATCAGGTAGTTCTTTCTCTAATTGGAAGAGGGAGTTGACATGGCAGGACTACAAACAACTAAAAGTATGCGGAGGTGTGATAGCAACATCAATCTTACCTATGCCTCAAGTTATCAATGATTACTACTGATATATTTCAAAATAATGGAAATTGGCAGATTTTACAAAGTTTTGGTTAGCTATTGCTTATCAGGTTCATTGGGATCAGTTACTCTCTTATTCACACCGGGGCTGCAATTCTAACATACCCATGTCATCCCCTCTAATCTGGGTCCCATTCAGTGTGGTTTACTGAAGTGTCACAGTATCTGCTGGGTAAAGTACTCAAGGAAAACACTGTTGAAGCATTATTGACTTAAATTCTTTCATGGACTAAAGTGCATTAGTTTTCTCTATAACAATAAATAATTATTGTGAATTAGGATTTTATATATGTATTAAATTTGAACCTTGTCAAGAAACATTCTTTTTCCAAAATTTTACCTATAGAAAAATATGTGTTCATTTGACCTTATGAAGAAAGCATGGTTATAGCACAGATATCATTGGTGTTATTTATATAAAAATGTTAGTACTGAAAAGTCGAAGACATAGGTCGCCAAACTTTTTACACAGGGGGCCAGTTCACTGTCCCTCAGAACGTTGGAGGGCTGGACTATAAAAAAAAAAAACTATGAACAAATCTCTATGTACACTGTACATATCTTATTTTAAAGTGAAAAAAAATGGGAACAAATACAATATTTAAAATAAAGAACAAGTAAATTTAAATCAACAAACTGACCAGTATTTCAATGGGAACTATGGGTGCGGATGCATCCTGTGCTCCTCTCACTGACCACCAATGAAAGAGGTGCCCCTTCCGGAAGTGCGGTGGGGGCTGATAAATGGCCTCAGGGGACCGCATGTGGCCCGCAGGCCTAGTTTGGGAATCCCTGGTCTAAGACATCAAAAACTCTTTTCCAGGTTTACAATATGGGTTTGCATGAAAATGAGGAGCCTCTTCTGGCTGTAGGAATTCTGATTTTGCCATTAAACAAATACCCTACTTTTTTGTTTGTTTTGTTTTGGCATCAGAGTTTTTGTTTATATCACCACATTTACCAGAAAACTCTTAACATCCCTGTGATCAAGGTACATTTCAGGGTATTTACAAATAAGCAAGAGTGGAGGTCACTTTTAAAATAGGTAAATTTATTTTTCTTTTTCTGCCTGGCTTATTTCACTCAACATAATAGTTTCCAGGTCCCTCCATATTGTTGCAAAAGGTAGTATTTCCTTCTTTTTCATGGCCCCATAGTATTCCATTGTATATATGTACCACTGCTTTTTAATCCACTCGTCCACTGATGGACACTTGGGCTGTTTCCAGCTCTTTGCTATTGTGAACAGTGCTGCCATAAACATGGGGGTGCATTTCTTTTTTTCAGTTGGTAATATGGTGTCCTTGGGATATATTTCTATAAGTGGGATAGCTGGGTCAAAGGGAAGTTCTATTTCTAATTTTTTGAGGAATCTCCATACTGTTTTCCACAGTGGTTGCACCAGTCTGCATTCCCACCAACAGTGCAGGAGGGTTCCCCTTTCTCCACATTCTCGCCAGCACCTATAATGTGTTGTTTTGTTAATGAGTGCCATTCTGACTGGTGTGAGGTGTTATCTCATTGTGGTTTTAATTTGCATTTCTCTAATGATTAGTGATGTTGAGCATTTTTTCATATGCCTATTGGCCATCTGTAGGTCCTCTTTGGAGAAGTGTCTATTTATTTCTTGTGCCCATTTTTTGATTACATTGTCTGTCTTCCTGGTGTTGAGTTTTACAAGTTCATTATAAATTTGGGTTATTAACCCTTTATCAGATGTATTATCAAATATGTTTTCCCATATAACCTCACTCATTTGAGGAATCTAAGGAACATTGAGACCTGAGGAAAGGAATTGAGACAGAGGAGGGATCAAAGGGACCAGAGGAAAAGAGGACAGAGGGAAAGGAGATGATAGGATGGGATAAGCCTGAAGGGAAGGGGGAAGGGTACTATAGGGAGGGGGGCAAAGGAGATGTGGAGGGGAATATGGGGGAGGGGGGATGCAATCGGGGTTGCCCTAGAATCTATGTAAACACAATTAGTTAAATAAATTTTTTAAAAATGCTATCAAAAAAAATAAAATAGGTAAATTTAGAGCCGATCTACTATCTACAAATTTGCATATTTTGGTCTCGTTGTCTTATATATAGAGTGTGTTAGGTAAAGAATTTCAGCATTATGCTTAAAAGAAATACTTTCCTCTAGGACTAGCAAGTCTTTGCCAATGCAGATCGATGGAGAACCATGGATGCAGACCCCATGCACAGTGAGTAGAGTAGTTGGCATTCTATGTCACTTTCATTTTTGCTTATTATAGTACTCCTGTAACTAACTAATCACATACTTCTATAACTAAATAATCATAATTTCTAAGCTTTGGATTTATCTCTATGTACCTTCTTTTTTTTTCTTATTTATGTGCCCTTGACAATGATTTTGCTTTGGGATATTTGTGTTAGTCTAAGTATAACCTTTAAATACCACAGATCAATTATACACTCTAGAACTAAACAAAATTGATAAAGTTTCTCTTAACCTTCCTTGTACTTATTTCAGAATAGCTTATGAGAAAATTATATATGAGACCTTCAGACAAAAGTCTTCCTTCTGTTCTTTTGCCTTTATTTGGAGATTTGAGGACTTCCTTCTCTATAAAATGACTCCCCCTGTAGATTTATCCATAAAGAGATATTATTTAAGTCAGACATTTATACCAAAAAAAAATTTCTGTTTCCCTTTGCATAGTGAATATTTTATCACATTTCAAAAATATGTCAGGCACTGCTGTTGGCACTAAGAATAGGAACATAATCATGATTGTTAATAGAACATTGAAGTAATAAAACAGGGAATAGACCAGATCAATAATAGGATTATCAAAGAAATTACTTCTGCTAATAGATTAAATACATGTAAATAGACGTTAAGTACAACTTCAGATTACAGGAGTTATGAAAAACAAGGCAAAATAATGAAGAGGAGATAAGTGGAGTAGGGAGTATACTACATACTAAAGTAAGGTGGATCTGGGAGCCTCTTTGAAAGAAGAGTCAAAGCTGAGTGTGCCAAAGAAACAGCAAGGAGCGTGGAATAACCAAGCTTCTTGTAGTGAGGGAAAGTGGTAAGAGGTCAAATGAAAGGATAGATAGGGATTGGGTCATTTAGAAAACTGATGGTAAAGAGTTAGCATCTTGTAACTGTGATAGGAAGCTACTGGAGGCTCTGAGCATCATCTGATTGACATGTTCAAAGTTCACCTTGGCTGCTATGTGGGGAATGGATTGTTCTGACTATCAGCTGGAAGACAGAATCTATAAGAGTAGTCTGGGTTTGGGCAAGGATAGTGGCAGGGAAGTGAATGGATTTGAGCTACATTCTGGAACTGAAACAGAATTTGCTAATAAGTTCCCTTGGGGTGAGGGATAAGAGATGAGACAAAGAGTTGAATCAATGTTTGCTTTTACCTTCAGATTGGGAACAAAACTCTTTAAAGAGTAACAGGGGAGGTCTTAATATAGTATAAGATTAGTATAACTTTTGTGCTAAGTGGTGGTATTACATGTATTTTTTTAATTGAGGTATAATTGACATAGCACATTATATTAATACACAAACTCTAACTTATGCTTATCACCATTTTTCAGATGGCAAAAACTGAGGCTTTGGAAGATTAAATAATAGATTCAAGGTCCAATATGTAGCAGATATGGAACTCAAACCCAGACCTCTTTCATTAAAGCACATTTTCTTAACCACTTGTTTATACAACTTTAGCTGCAGATTCCAAACAGCACAGTTTAGGATATAAGAGGGAAAATTTAATTGTACCTTTCCAGTGATTTTACTCTAAAGCTATCGGCTTAGTCTTTATTTATAGCACATGCATATGACTTTTTGTTTATTCCTGATATGTTCCTTTTAGTTACTTGAGTCCCAAGTTTGTGAAATACATTTATACTTTAATAAGAGTAAAAAATAAACTTGTGAAAAAATTACTCTCAACTGACTACATCGATGCCTTCTGCTATCTTTGTATATGGTTCCAAACATCCTTTAAAAAATGTCCCATTCCTCTCTTTACCAGCTTGTATACCCTTACATCTTGTCTGTTATTGTTCATTTTCCCAATGACACTTTTAAGATCACATTTATACTCATATGGAGGTTAAAGTTGTTGCTATCGTTCTGGGTGGTGGTGGTGAAGATGATGATGGTATTGGAGTAAACAGGTCATGATTGTGATGGTGGAAAGAGTGATGAAACTTGTGGCTATGGTGATGATGGTAGTTGCAATGATGGTGGTGGTGGTGATGGTGATGGTGATGATAATGGCGGTGGTGGTAATGGTGATGAAAATAATCATGATGAACATGAACCAGGGGAAGTGTTACCAGTGACAGTGGTGACAGTAGCGGCAGTGCTCATGGTGTTGGTGAGTGTGATGCAGGATGGGGATGGTGGTAGTAATAGCATTATTTCTGTCTTTCATAAAAGGTCACTTTTCATCAACCTGGGTCCCAAGAGAATAAATTAAAGATAATAAAAAGAAATGCTTTCCTGTAGTACTCGGTTTTATTTTGGACTTTTCCCAAGGAGAAAGAGAATTTTGCTTTTGTGCTATATTTTAAATCATGAAGGATTAATGGCAATAATAATATCTAACATTTATTAAGCTTTTTGTTTGTGCCACATACAGTTTGAAACATTTGAACTTTATTGACACATTTAAAGCTCAAAGAAACTTATGATTGGCTTCCTTTCATGGATAAAACAACTAAGGCAGACGAAGGTTAAGTGCTTGGCCTGATTCCACACAGATAATAAGTGGCAGAGTAGAAAGTGACATAGAGGTGGCCTGGTCCACCATCTGAATTCTTCATGGTTCTTCCCACTGTGGCTCTCAACCCACAAAGGTCCCGTTCATCCTTGTGACACCACCCCTCCCGATTGTGACCCTCAAGAAAAATCACTTACTGCCTTCTCCAGCTTGTAAAAGTCTGTGTATTCAAATTTAATTCACCTTTTAGAATAATGTTAGTTTATTTCACACAAGTACTTGTAATGATACATTTGTTGTTTTCTTTCAAAGAGTAATTGGACATTCATTTTGCCTAGCAATTATCATGGCCTCTACAATTGTTCAATTAATAATACATTTAATATAACTTATATTTTGTTTTCTCTCCTTGTAAATACTTTTATTCCTATAAAACATTTATTACAGCCAACAGTGGACCAAGGACTGTACTAGCCTATGGCTCATTATGGTTATTTCACATTCTGGCATGCTCTTCTTTCACTAGAACCACATGGAGTGCTGAACTTTAAGTTTCACTTCAGCTGAAGAGAGTGTTTAGTATTCAGAGCATTGGTATGGTTTAACTACAAAGTATTCTTTGCTTCAGTTGAATAACACACTGTTTTTCTTATAGAACAGAAGAATTGGTAGAATGTTAAAATTCTTTGCTGCATTTAAATATCCATAAGCTTATCTTCAATTTATGCGGGAATTGCTCTAGATATAATTTTAGAGCAAAGCAGACGTTCCGTTTTCCTTCAAGTGGCATACATAAAATGGAAAGGCAGGTCAAAAGTGTGTCTTGATTCTTACATTGATTATACTCTTTTTTTAAAAAAATCAAAATAATGTAAGTTTTGGATATAGATGTACTTTGTGCCATTGAATTGTATACTTAAATATAATTAAAATGGAAAATTTTATATGACATAGTTTACCACAATAAGAAAAAGTAATTGAAAAAAAATGTAAGGTAATATTTACTTAGAAATTTCATCAACCTTGAGTACAAATATCAGGAAAAGAAAAAACCAGAGAGCTTAACAATGAACTCTTCAACTATATACTTTGTAATTATTTTATGACCTTCTAAATTATTTCATACTAAAATCATCAACGGAAATGTGTTAGGAATTTTTGTGTTTATAGTTTTTTATAGTCGCTGAGTTAACACAGAATGGATCTTGGCCATTTTAATTATTAGTCATCTTAATAAGCATATCATACTAAAGAGACAATACATTCTAGAAGACCTCTTATTGAAATAGTTCAAGAACAGCCTTTCTTCAGGTTGGACTCCAGAGCCTGTTTTCCCATCGCTACCTTGTTCTTCTCCCCGAACTTGTCAACACGTCGACTCTGTTGTCATATGTTTCTATTATGGGGGGTGAAAAAAAGCAGCTTGGGGAAGGAGGGGGTGACAGTAAGATAATAAAGGTCATAGGCTAGGTCAGACTTTATTTTGTATCTGCACATGCAGCCATGGTAACCACAAACTCATTGGGGTCAGGCACCATGATTTCAGTTATCTGTATATACCCAGAGCATACGCTGTGCCTCACACATCATTAGGCTGCCTCTACCAAATGCATTTTGAATTGGTGAGTTTGTTAAATATTTTTGAGGTAGTGTAACAATCTTTAAGAAACGCTTTCTACTAAATCTTCTTTTACCGAACATAATGTAGCTTTGACTGGCAACTCATTCACATGTTTTTTATATATAAATGCATGTAAATGTTAGAGTTATCTTTATTCATTTTGTAATTCAAAGCATAGAATTTGAATGTATTGGAGAAAAATATACTTTCCCAACCTTAAGAAGATTTCATCTTTATGTTTCCTGATGTGGTAGGATTAAACTTTTTCGGGCCACTTCTTTCTGCATTCTCGGTTGCATAAGGGCATAAGTAGGCTTACAGTTGTGAGTACACAAAACACCAAGTTTATTCTTGTTATTATTGTATTATTTTTCATATGGATATCTGCAAACCTACCTTTGCCACACTCTCTACATATTTTTTATACATTATATCGGTTGTATTCTGTTGAAACTTTGAAATATTAATAGTCATATGTTGGTTGTTACTTGTGATGATACGCTTATGAAAAGTAATGCCAAAAATGTTGTAATGCAGTATCACTCTAGGTATTTTATATACAAGTAAGAAAAAAAAAATTCCTGAAAGTTTCTCTTATGTGGTAGAGTATGGGAAGGATGTATGAACAGATCATAAGCTAAATGGTGAAATGACTACAGGGAAAATTTGAAGACTCATCAAACTTATAGTTGAAGTCAAGGTGTCTTCTGAAAGTGATTTATATATGTTTTGCCTTTATACTTTCTTTGGTATAATATGTCTCAGGACCCTAAACCCGTTTGCCCTTGCTTGGTTTCCAATGTTAAATACCTTCAACATGCCACCCTGGTTGGACCTAGTACTGAGCCAATCTCTGCCAAAGCTGGCTGTCTTGCTGCCTTACATTTGATCCCCAGTATTTCAAGAGCAGATACTTGACCATTTCATGCTCTAAGACACCTGCCTCCTGCTGTACCCATTTCCACTGTGCGAGCCAATCTATAAGATGTTATTTTCTGACTTGAATAACAGGTTCTTTCCTTGGCACCAGCATCTTCTAGACTCAGACATTGGCTACTTGCCTAGCCTTTGCTTGCTCCGTCCCTATGAAGACTGGATCTATTTCTCACTGCCCAGAGGCACTCCTGTTATCTAGAGTTTACCTTCACTTTGACACTTGTGTTTGCAAAGAGCATATTTCCAGCTCTACTTTAAAATGCAAACTCTTTGAAAACATGAATAGTGTTCTGGGGACCTATTAAATTTTTACTTATGTGTTTGTTGTATTTCATATAATCATAAAATTGAAGTGTTAGTTAATCTTGAATCCTTTTTAAGTACAAATTAATATCAGGCTATTAGGATAGAAAATGAAAAGAAAATTACAAATTTAAGTGTTTCCAGTACCAAAAAATTAGTGTTATTTTAATGAAGATTGATTGGATTTTCAAGATCTTTGTATGTCCTGGAGATAATTGGAGGAAACCATGGTAACAATGCCTAATATTTATTGAGTGTTTACCATGTACCAGTTTCTGTTCTGTGTATTCATATTTATTATTTCATCATTACAGCAAACCCTAAGAGGTCAGTAATGTTATTATAATCCCCCATCATAAATTTCTAAAAAAAATAAAAACCGAAGTCAGAAAAGTTTAGCAACTTGAAGAAGATCACGCAGTAAGAGGTAGAGCGGCTAGGACAATAATGCCTTTTCTCTTACCATATTTCCCCATGTATAAGGCTCACCCTTCTTCGAAAACTTTGGGGTCTGAAAACTGGTGTCTTGTAATGCCACTGGGTTGTGGTATTTCAGATGCCATCAATGGAACTGAGGAAGAGTGAATCAGACAGTGATTCGTCATCAGACACAGATGAGGACAAGCTAATCAATAGGAGTTTTCACAGTGAGAGGAGTTGTATGAATTTTATGATGAATAAACTGTGAGTTCAATAACTTTGTGTAATACATTTTTTTTTTCAAATTTCGGGCCCCAAGATTAAAGTGTGTCTTATGTATGAAAGCATCTTCTACATGGGGAAATACAGTGTAATTATGATGTATTACTGCCTCACTCAGCCACTCCTCAGGGCTTTAGTGTATCGCTAATGTTAGTAATCAATTACAACTCCCCTATTTATAACATAATTCCATTTTTAGGCTTATCCATATAATTTTTAAGATATATATATGTTTATATCTTTTGGGGAGGTATAAGATGTTTTGTTCAGGGTATAGAGATGTTAAAAAGGAAAAAATTTATTAATTCCTATAGCAAGGTATTATCAGGTAAGCAACTTTTGTTTTAGTTTTTTTTTTAATTAGAGTTTACATTAAATATTATTCTGTATTAGTTTCAGATGTATAGCATAGTGGTTAGACAATCATGTACTTTACAGACTGATCCCCTCCAATATTTCTAATACCCATCTATCCCCACACACAGTTTTTACAATATTATTGATTATATTTCCTATTGTGTAATTTACATCTTTGTGACTCTTCTGTAACTACCAATTTGTACTTCTTAATCCCTTCACCTTTTCACCCAGCTCCCCCAACCCCTCCCCTCTGTCAACTGTTAGTCTGCTCTCTATCTATGAGTCTGTTTCTTTTGTTTTTTATACTCAGCATATAAGTGAAATCATATGGTACTTGTCTTTCTCTGAATGACTTATTTAACTTAGCATAATGTGCTGTGGGTCCATTTAGGCTATCACAAAGAATAAGAGTTCATTCTTTTTAAGGGCTAAGTAATAGTCCATTGTGTAAATGTAACACAGTTTTTTTTTTTTTGTTTTTTCTTTTTATCCACTAGGCCATTGCTAGGCACTTAGGTTTGCTTCCATATCTTGGCTAATGTAAATAGTGCTGCAGTGAACATGGGAGTAATTATATTCTTTCAAATTAGTGTTTCAGGTTTCTGGGCCATAAGAAAGTTCCACTTTTAATTGTTTTAAGAACCTCCATACTGTTTTCCATGGCTGCACCAATCTGCCTTCCCACCAACATTGCGTGAAGCTTCCCTTTTCTCCACATCCTCGCCAGTACTTGTTGTTTATTGATTTTTGACAATAGTCCTTCTGGTATGTATCAGGTGATATCTCACTGTGGTTTTGATTTGCATTTCTATGATAATTACTTATGATCAGAAGATCTGAATAGATACTTCTCCAAAAAATATAGATAGGTGGCCAAAAGAAATATATTTTTCTCTTTAATGAATTATTTTTTACTTCCCAGTATAGTCAAACTCATCCAGCACACTATTACCAAAATGACTACTTAATAATACAACTATGAATATCTTACTCCCTGATGGTAAAATTTGAATACCTCCTTATTTCACACAGAATAAAGCAGACCCTTGTCAAAGCAGGAAATGATTCCCCTGCGGCCGGCATCAGCCTGCCACAGTATATAGACTTTGCTTTCCAGAACCTTTCTACTCATACTGCTTACTTTTGTGCCTAAATATCCCACTCCCTATTTTGTGATTCCAAAATAGACTCATTCTTCTATCCTTGAAGCCAGCTACCTGCAAATCTGGAATTTCTTCCAGCAATTTTCTAGGATGCGTATTTGCATTTTTTTTTCCATCTAATCTTACCTGTAGTTTACTTTGATATACTTTTTTATTATTTTGGTCAGATTGCCTATATTCATTATTATATCCTGTTGGGATATATGTATTTTTGTTAGTGACTTCGAAATCTTTCTGGAAGACGATAGGATATAAATACATAGATACTAAAAATAAAATAAAATCGCTTCCTTCAGTGCCAAGTTTAGCAGCGATTTCCTCATGAAGCCTTTTAACTCCCCATCTGTCTAAAATATTTGCCTGATCCTTTGTACTCCTGTGACTCTGTTGATATTTTTGTAAAGACATCTCAATGCATGACCCTGTATTTCAGCTGTACACGTGTGCATCTGGTTCCTCCAACTTCACTGTAAGCATCATAAGATTCATCCTTAATTCCCCTTCATACCTCGCATAGTGTCTTTTACGTAATATTGTTTCTGATAAAAAACCAATAGTCATTTCAATCATTTCTTCACAATATGTAATGCATCATTTTTCTCAGGCTGCTTTCAAGCTTCTTTTCTTTGTCTTTACTTTTCAATCATTTGATCTTGATGCATCTGGGCATGGATCTCTTTGAACGTATTCTGTTTCAGTTTCTCTGAGCTTTGCAAATATGTTGGTTTATGACTTGCCAAATGGTGAAGTTTTCAGACATTATTTCTTCAACTATTTATTTAAGCACCACAGTCTTTCTCCTTGCCTTCTAAAGCTCTGATGATGTTTTAGGTACTTAGTATATTTTTTTTAGATCTGTGAGTCTGTTGATTATTTTCTCTTTGTTCTTTTCATTATTCATATTGGAAAATATCTTCATCAATATTCAAGTTCACTGTCTTTTTCTTCACTCACCTCCATTCTGTTCTTGAGCTCATTCAGTTATATTTTCTTATGTTAGTTTTTTAGTTGTATTTTAGTCTATTTAATAATTTTTAGTTGTAAAATTTTAAGTTGGTTCTGTTTCTTTTTAATATCCTTTATTTCTCAGCCAACAGTCTCTATCTGTCTTTTCATATCAAGATGGTCTGCCATTCCTTCTTGGAGCTTGCTTATAGAAACTGCTGAAAAGTCTTTATCTGATACCTTCAACCCTTGTATCATCTCAAGATTTGCATCATTAGCTGTCTTTCCCCTTAGGAGTGTTTGAGACTTTCTTGAATTAGCATATATTGAGAAATTCTGAGTTATAACTTGAATATAAAAATTATCACATTTACATGGGTATTGCTTAATTCTTGTGGCAAATGTCAATTTGTTATTGTTGCTGTTCTTTTAGCAGGTAATTGACCCAGTTAGTTTTAGATCACAAATTCTGATCTGCTTTCTGTAAGATGTGGTTGAAATACCATTTCAGTTTTTAATGTCTTAGTGATTTTAATGTTATTCAGATTTATTCTACATATACAAGAGCCATAAGCCTGTCTGGGACCTAGGTGGTAGGCTACCCCTAATTCAGTTCTCTAAATTTTCAGTATGCTTCTCAAAGTCAAATCTGTGCATAGCTCAGGGATATGCTAAGAAAATCATACACAATTTAGAAATAGCTTTCTTATGCCTCGCTTCACTCCAGGATCCCCCTGAATTTCAGAATCATTCTGTTTTGTTTTGCTTTGTTTTATTTTGTTTGTTTCACTTCTCAGGGATTTTGGATTGCTCTTCCAGCTAGAAATCTAAGACCTTGATTTCCTTGTACTTCCTGATGTAGCATTTGCATCCAGGGCTGTCTGGTTAGGAGGTAAGAAAATATATCAGGTATTCACCAGTGCTTTTGGGACTGTCATTTCACCGGTCAGACAGAAGGGCTTTGTTACTGCCAAGAGTCTAAGATGGGGGAAATTGGGGAGATCAATAGGAGAATATTTTCTTACTCTCTGACCTATGGGGCCATAATTGTCTAGTCCCTGAAACAGAAACATAGGGCTTTTCTCAGAGCTCTGCACCTGTACTTGGTGTGCAGTTCTAGGTTTTGGTTTGCCTTTAAGTCCAGACTAGGAAATAGGAGAGGAGAGAAAAAACAAGAAAGTCACCATGGGTGCAGGGGCTCTTCATTCTCTGGTGTCTGCCCCAGCCTGCCTGCCTTCTGTTGCTCTACAACAGGGGTCCCCAAACTACGGCCCACGGCCGCATGCGGCCCCCTTAGGCCGTTTCTCTGGCCCCCACCGCACTTTCAGAAGGGGCACCTCTTTCATTGGTGGTCAGTGAGAGGAGCACAGGATGCATCCGTACCCATAGTTCCCATTGAAATACTGGTCAGTTTGTTCATATAAATTTACTTGTTCTTTATTTTAAATATTTTATTTGTTCCCGTTTTTTTATTTTTTTACTTTAAAATAAGATATGTGCAGTGTTCATAGAGATTTATCCATAGTTTTTTTTTATAGTCCAGCCCTCCAATGTTCTGAGGGACAGTGAACTGGCCCCCTGTGTAAAAAGTTTGGGGACCCCTGCTCTACAGTGACCTCCGTCCTCCCATAGCTGCTGCCCATGCAGGGTTTGCAGCTTCCTTCAGCAGGAAAGGCTGGGAAGTGTGCTTACCCGTATTTCACCATTTATAAGATGTATCCTTTTTTCAAAAAATTTGGGGTCTAAAACTGGATGTGTCTTATCCAGTGGTTGTAGGAGTGTGGCATTTCAAATGCCATAGATGGAACTGAGGACAAAGCAATATATGAAGACAGTGATTCGTCATCAGACACAGATGATGAATTGTGTGAACTTTATGATGACTAAAACTTGAGTTCAATAACTTTATGTAATACATTTCTTTTTCAAATTTTGGGCCCAGTAATTAAAGTATGTCTTCTACGTGGGGAAATATGGTACATCTTTTTAACTAGAACTGAAACCATCACCACTCTCTTTAGATTTTACTGTGTACAGCTATTTTGAGATTTGCCTGTATTGTCCCCGAGTTGCCATATTATTTGCCAGAATTGTTATATCTGCCTATTTTGAGACTTTACTGTATAGTCCCCATTTTCATATCTCTTACAAAAATACTAAATGAGTCTCTAAAAAATGCCCTAAATTTTGAATTTTATATTTATCCATTTTGAGATAACTTCATGATTTTTCCCCCATTCTTGTGTCCTCCGTTTAAGCACTTGCAATAGCATTTACCTTTATGTCTGAGTGAAAATAATTAACCAAAAGGGCATAGCTTTTCTGTTCACCTCTAAGGTTAAAGTTAATTTTTAGGTAAACCAATGATGACATGGATGATTACACAAGTCTGAGTTTTTTTGTTTATTTGTTTCTAGTACTTTGTCTATCGGCAAACATATTTTAAGATTTTGCAAATAAGTTATGTGATAATATGGGAGGCTTTAGACTTTGCGGAGATGACTTTAGGTGAATGTCCAAGGTCATGAGAATAGAGTCGTAAGACTAACTTGTTTTTCTACTGCCAAACATGCCATTGCTTCATTACACTTGTTTTCCTATGGATAAGAAGTTCAGAGGTGGAAATGCAATGACAGAAGCTTTCTGTAATGCATAGTACTGAGCAAAAGGGCACAAGGATGAAATAAGCAGCCAGGCCAGTGGAAGCCCCTGGCCCTGTGGCAGATCTAACCACAGCAAGCCCAGCATGGAACACTTACAGTGCAGAAGCAAAATATACCCCTGTCACCCCACTTGTAGAGTTGAATGCCATGAAAATCCTTTTGACTTGGGAATACCATCTAAATGAACATGACACATCATATTACATTATAAACTACAATGGTATCAGAGGATTGCCTTTTTTCATAGTTGATGTGCTTATAACTCCCTTGATTACTAGAGATGCAGCACAATTTTAAAGGAAAATTATGAATAGAACTATTTCCTGAAAAGAAACTACCAAAACCTAAATATAAATAGTACATGGGAAGATTTATGGAGAGAATGGGATGCATTTGAGAAACCGGAAATAGCTTGAATTTGCATATTTTTATGGTACATGGGCATTTCTGTGCCTACTACCTAAATTAACTAATACAGGCCTAGGACTGAAAACAGATTAGGAATTATACAGCCTTGTGTGACAAGGTGATGGTACAATGGATAGAGCGTCGACCTGGGACATTGAGGACCCAGGTTAGAAACCCCATAGTCACCAACTTGAGCACAAACTCATCAACTTGAGTGCAGGGTCATAGACATGACCGCATGGTCACTGGCTTGAGCAAGCTGTCACTGGCTCAGCTGAAAACCCCTCAGTCAAGGCACACGAGAAAGCAATCAATGAACAACTAAGGTGCCGCAGCAAAGAATTGATGCTTTTCATTTCTTCCTTCCAGTCTTTCTGACCCTTTCTGTCTCTCTCTCTGTCTCTCGCTTTCTCACTTTAAAAAGAAAAAGAAAATAAATTACACACCTTACAGCTGTTTTATTATAGAATATCAACCATTTTATTAAAACTTCTGTATATCAACTTTTTGTGAAATAGCCACCTTTTCTAGAACTTTTGCAGAAATTTACTATAGTCTGATGTTAAAAATATGTTTTACTCCTTGAAAGCAATGTTTTATGAAATTTTCTTAAGGATGGAGGGAAAACACCACTTTGGGAAATTACTATGGAAAGTAAACAGTAGAGTGATCTGCAAATTTACCCAACTCTTGAATCTCCCGCAACCATTTATTAAATCAATTAATTTTAAATAGTATGAAATAATATTGAATGTATCATGTTGATTTCCTGGAAATTAATCTTGTCTTGAAAACTTGATAAGAATATTATTTTCTCATTAGAAGTTACACAACTATTGTAACTTGACACTTGCTGGTTTTGTAGACATAAGCATTTTCAAGGAATCTTAAGCTCTAATAGCTTAATTTAAAAGAGGAAAATAATTGACAAAGGAATATTTGTACTTCTAGTGATGAAAGACAAAGAGTAACCAAAATTATCAGTTAGAAAATGCTTAACAGGTAGGTATAGATACTGAATATTTTTCTGATGTGCTTAGAAATTGCATTTTACTTAATATTTAAATACAGAATAAGGATAAATCTTAAGGAAGGAAAATCAGTATTTGCTATTTAATGAGTCTTCCTTTGATATTTTGAGGAATAGATAATTAACTAACCATCTTCATGGGTATATTTTTTAAGGTGTGAGTGATAGTGAGACTCCAAAACCACTTAAATAAAATACAAACTAAAAACATCCTTTTACCTAAGACTTTGTTGTTAAAGCTTTGCATAAATTTGCATTTCTAAAGCCTTTATTTCCCCCAAAGACTGGCATTTTAGTGTTTAGTTGGGCGTTATTTTGTGCGTCCCCCTGTTACTTATGCATTAATTAGTTTTGTTTACCTGTGCATAATTTTTCCTAATTTCACAACAGTTGTTGTGTTTTTTTAATTGACAATGCAATTTACTGCTTGTGTGCTTTCTGGCCCCCAAACAGGAATGTTAAAGTGTAAAGCACCAGTCTTTTTAATTTCAGATTGTTAAAAAAAAAGGACTGGTTGTGACTAATTTCCAATTAATTTGCGGTGGTTACGGAGAACAAAACAATTGCACCTACTAATTAAAATTTAAAATATTCCAAAGTGTCATCTTTAGGTGTCTGTGGAATATATAATTTCCATTTTGGTTCATTGCTGGATCTGTAACACCCGTGAGCTTGACAGCTCTATTAATTTAAAGGCTCAGTAATACCTATTAGTACAAAACATGAAAAAAAATACCATTAATCATTTATTTTAATTTTGCAGCTCTGTCATTTTCTCGTATGTTTTAAAATTATGATGACACCATAATGTGCTCAAATAGACCTGGATGATGGGAAAACGGATCACACTACTTAGGAGAGATACTGAAGTACATTATTAGAGCTTAATTAATGCCAAACTGATTAGATTTGATTGCATTTTGCACAAAAATATTTTAAAGAATTTTTTCTACCATGTTATATTGAAAAAGTTAATTCAAACATGTTATATTTAATGCAAAATATACCTTTTCATAGTTCTCCTCTTTAATACATTCTATTCAAATACTGTTAAATTAACCTAAATTGTTCTTTTATTCATTTTGAAAACTAAATTAATCTAGTCATTAGTTTTAATTTTAAAAAGTTTGTTTCATTTCAGCTAAAATATAAAAGTGTCTTTCATCTTCTTATTCTTTGGTTGGAACTCCTAATCCTAACTGAACGCAATGTCCAAAAACACAAAAGGGCAAAAATTGAAATGAAAAATATACCAAGAATGAAATAGTTTATGCATTTATAATGATTTGACCCAGGATTGCTACATATTCTAGAGGTTGTAAATTTGTATGCAGTTTACAGAATTCTGTCACTTTCAAGAGGAGCAATTTTTAAAAATTATTCATATCAAATTCAAAATGGAATACATTCCTCAAGAATGGGTAGTCTCCTAGTCTATATGCACCATCACATCAGACTAATGATAGTAGATTTGATTTCTTTCCTTCCAGAGAAGTTAGAGGTCTCTCCTTTCATGATACAGACTAGAGAATCATAAGGCCTAAGTCTGATTTTCCTCTCACATTTGCCTGTGGTCACACTTTATCTGGCTCTTTCTTACATCTTGTCTATAAAATAAGAAAATATGACTAAAACATTCTAAGATTTTTCTCAAAGAACAACCACCTCTATTGTTGAAAGTTTTAAGAGTAAAACTTTCCTTCTTATCCACTAATAGAGAACGGAGTGTCATGTCTCCACAGAGATATTTCCAGGGTGAGTTACCAATTTCAAATAAAATTTTGAATTAAAAATTCTTAGCCTAACCAGGCAGTGGCTCAGTGGATAGAGCATTGAACTGGGATGCAGAAGACCCAGGTTTGAGACCCCAAGCTCACCAGCTTGAGCACAGGCTCATCTGGCTTGAGCAAAAGTTCGTCAGCTTGGACCCAAGGTCGCTGGCTCCAGCAAAGGGTTGCTCGGTCTGCTGAAGGCCCGCGGTCAAGGCACAGGTGAGAAAGCAATCAATGAACAATTAAGGTGTCGCAAAGGCAACGGAAAAACTAATGATTGATGCTTCTTACCTCTCTCCGTTCCTGTCTGTCTATCCCTATCTATCCCTCTCTCTGACTCTCTCTGTCCCTGTAAAAAATAAAAAATAAGTAAAGAAAAGAATAATAAAAATAAAAATTCTTAACAAATAAATATATGCTGAATAGAATTTAATAATTTATTGTTTTTATTTTCTTGAATTTCAGAACATAATTGCACCTGTTTCATTTGAGAAAGCAAAAATTTTAAGGAATTTTACATACTGTATTGTTTTATCCACATGACAGTTTCGTGGTGTGAACAAAATAGATATCATTAGATAGGATTTTCAAATCAATAAATAAAAATTAAGAGAATACACTATTTTATCCAAGCTAAGTCAATAATGTCAGATTCATTTTTTATTTCCTCAACAAATATTTATTTAATTTCTTCTTGATAAAGGTGCTGACTTTTTGCCCTAGGAGGTTATAATGGAACAACAGCAAGAATAAAGACATGATCTTTGAACTCAGTGAAGTTATACATTACCCAGAGTCATATAAATATAAAACTCCAGTAATGTTATAAGTTCTATGAACAAAATGTTCATGGTGCTATGATCCTGTGGTACTGTGATAACATGGTACTGTGGTACTACGACAGGGTATAAAAAAGAAATTTGATGACCTCAAAGGATGGCTGAGAAAACTTTCCAGGGAACTCAGAACAGACCTGAGATAAAGAGCATATAATTAGGCATAAAAGGAGGGAAGACTGTCCTATCCAAAGGGAAAGAATGAGGGGGGAAGGAGCATGGTGGGCATAAGGATCTGAGAAATGACGTGAGAGATGTGGACCAGAAGGGTGAGAGATGTAAGGTAAGGCAAGTGATTCAGTGAAATCAGAGCTGCAAGGCCTGGAAACTCACAGGAAGAAGGATTGTTAGCTTTAGTTTAAGAGGCACGTGAAACTAAAGAGAATTTATGCAGGAGAGTGATGTGATCACATTGGCATGGTGATAAATCAGTCTGGGAGGGGAATGGATCATAAGGGAAGGCAATAACCAGTTAGGAGACTTTTGAATTTGTTCAGGCTTTCAAATTATGGTGGTAGGAAGATAAAATTAAAAGGTCAAGAGATATAGAAAATATTTGAGGGATAAAATTGATAGATTGGTTATGGGAGATAAAGGGAAGGTACTAAGGATGATCCAGACCTCTGGCTTGAGCAATTGAACAAGTGATGAAACAATTCCTGGGTAAAGGAAAATCTGGATAATACCTGCTTTATTTTCTCTCTACTCCAATTTAACTCAATTAGATTATGCTCCCCAATCAATGTCCTAGACACATTGTTAGGGAAGTCAATTATCATTCCACCATCTGATGGCAATTTTTTATGGGTACCATGTCAAAATATATATTGCATTATCATGAAATAATTTAACATTAAAAGAATGTCTTTAAGTTATATGAGGTTCCAAATAGCCAAGGGTATAGCTGAGTCTAGCAGTTGGCTCATTAACGTTTCTTTTTGTAATATGTCAGTATGTGTTTATTGGTCTCCCTTGGTTTAAAAAAATTTCTATCTGTGAGTAAGTATATGTCCCACATGGATATTTTTTCTACACTTTACTTTTGATAGGACTGGAACCTGGCATGTGTCTGGAATACTACCAGGTGCTTCTGGCCTTTTCAGAGAGAAGGCAGATGACCATAATACGGTATCTCCCAATGTCACCCAAGGAATCCTGAAAGCCTTCTTGTTTCAGATAGGAGAGCAGTTAGCAAAATGTGTTCTCCTTTGGACTAAACCTAATGACACTAAAAATACTAGGTAACATTTATTGAGCACATATATAACATGTATAGTCTCATTTGATACTTGTAATAGTCCTATAAAGCATGTGTATTATTATCTTCCTTTAGTAAACAAAGACTGAGGCTCAAAAATGTGAGAAACTTTGGCCAGTGGCCAAGCTGAATCTCAAACCCTTGCCTCATGTCTCAAGTTCATGCTGTTAACCCCTATGCTATCTGAGAAGACCATATAGGGAAAAATATAAGAAATATTATTTATTAAGAGAATAAAATTGCAAATAGTAAATATTGTGAATATTCTCTGGCTATAGCCAAGGATGCAAATATTTTTGTGTTATTTAGATTGTTCTGTTTTTATTTTTATTTCTATTTTTGTTTTCGTTTCTTTGGAGAGCCCCTACAAAAAGAAAAACAAGTACTGGGTTAAAGTTGTAGGTAAAATTTCTCTGTAGAGACATGAACATTATAAAAAGGTTTGTGGGTTTTTTTAAATGTTGACCATCACTGGCAGCCATCTTAGAACTATAAAATATTTTGGAAGAGAGAACCAAATGTATATCTTTAAAAAGAATTCAATTTCAGGTATGAATATTTCCTCTGCAATGTGGCCAAATAGCCCATCACTTTTAGGAAAGTTTCTCTTTTCTCATTACCACTCATATTTAAAACTCCTGTGAATTTCATCAGCAAGTAAAACTCTCAAACCCATATTTTAAAGATTCATTGTAAATTCTTCTCAATGATTTCTCTGGATTTGATGTTAGATCAAAGACTATAACATTAAACTTGGAAATTACTATCATTTCAAAAAATAATGGCTGGAATCATAAAAACGCTGGCATAGAAATTTTGGAAAATGGTTCTGTTTCATTGCTTTGCTTTTTGGCAGTTATGGACCTGAAAAATTTAGCGTGCTCTTTCTTCCCACTGTCATATGGCTCAGCTACATGCATGAATTCAAAGAATTCAAAATGGTTTCCTTTATTGGAAGGAGACAATCTTAGTTCAGAGTCAGGCTGGATAACTATTAATGTTCCAGATAATTGAAAAATTAAGCCATCTCCACAGATACTTTATGATATTTATTTGGCTCTGAAAAGCCCATTCATTTTTAATGTAGCTGAATAAATCCAGGGATAATGAACTCTGAAAAAGGTGAAGCAGAAGAAGAAAATATTGGTGAGACAGAGGGATATTATTTTAAAAGGAAAATGCTACCTGCTGAGGTAACTTTCTAAGAACTACAATTTTATTAAGCCCCCCCCCGTACAAAGCAATAAAGAGATGTGCATTTAAGCCTATTTTAATCAGTTGATGCAGTACCAAAATTTGGAAAGCTAATCTATATTCTAATTCAGAATTTTCACAGAATGAATTCTGAATGGTGGCACGCAGTATAGCAAAAATATGCCCCATGAAATCACTTGTACTTTCACTCATTTTTTAGCTATTGACCTATTAAATTATAATTTTAAATTACAATTCATTTCTTCTACTACAGGCATTATAATTCTGGATGTAATTTTCAGTATTTCACCATAATTACATCAGGAGTCTGCAAATTCTGCCCTTTGGGCCAAATCTGAGCAGCTACCTGTTTTTGTATAGCCAAAGAGCTAAGAATATTCCTCTTTTTACATTCTAAATGGTTGGAAAAATCTGAATAAAAATGTTAGTTCAAATATTAGTTTCTATGTGTATGTTTACTGGAAAACAGCCACACCCATTCATTTACATATAGTCTATGGATACTTCCTTGCCACAGTGGCAAAGCTGAATCGTTACTAAGACCCTCTGGCTCACAAAGCCTGGATATTTATTTGTCCCTTAGCCCTTTACAGAAAATGCTTCTCAGCCTCTGAATTCCATGAACAACTTCTTACACATCATGCTATGTATACTCATAAATATAATGGTTTCTAGGTTTAGAAATAGTGTAAACAATTCAGTAACTTAATCACTTATATGCAAACCATTGTGATAAATGAAGGCTTGCCTGGCCTTGACACATGCAATTTGATGGTTTCATCCTCATTAATAGAAGAAGAACAGGCCATGCAGAAGATTGATTAGCAATGTCTATGTGATGGTGCTTCTCTCTAGCTTTTCCTTTACCTCTCTAGCTTCTTGTCCTTAGACTTCTTCTTAGGACATCATTCCTCTGCTTCAGCCTTTAACATCTGTGTTCCTCGGTTACACAGTCTAACCTCTGATGGTCAGATTCACCACACTGTCTTTCAATAATCTCTTCTCAGGGAATATTATTATAAACTTATCATCACACCTAACTCTGTATCAATACTTGTTCTCCCTTCTGGACACCAGACCTAAGATCTGAAAGACACTGAATATCTCCTTCAGCACATCACCCCAACACTGGGCTCACTAAACTCTTGGTTCCCACGCCAGCCAAAAATGCGCCTCTTTCTATAAAACTCATCACCACAAACAAAGCTAAAGTTATAAAAAGCATACTTGAATGTTTCCCTTTTCCAATATTCCACGCAACCAATCAGCTAGTATCATGTCCTATCGATTACAGCTCCCTGGTAAATTTGATCTGCCTCTGCCGTCACTGAAGTCTGTTTTGCTGTTTTTCTGGGTTATGTTAAACTTCCACCTGGTCTCCTGCCTCTGGCATGACACCCAGGCCCTAATCTGCTTCCAGAGTGATGTTGTTAACACTTGGGATTAATTAAGTTCTGTCCTTCCACCATGATCTGACTGGCATTGCTTTGTGTTCGCACTGCACCTTAACATCTCTGTAGCACAATGTGTATCACTATGTGCCGTTGCATATGTTACTGTCATTGGACAAAACTGTCTTCCACAGTGGCTGTAGGTATTGTTTTGCATTTCTACCAGCCGTGTATGAGAGTGTTACTCTCCACCCTCACCAGCCTGTGGTGTGGTCTGTGTGCTCCTGTGTATCATAAATCTCTTTCTTAGCTCACTCATTTGTTTTGCCAGAGAACACCCACAGATATGTTTCAAAGGGTGTATCAAAGGTAAACTCTCTAGATCCTTTTTTGACTGCAACAGTCTTCATCGTACCTTTGCATTTAATCAATACATTGACTAAGTATAAATTTCCAGGATAAAATTAAATTTCTGGGATTTGAAGGAGTTTCTCCATATTCACTTATCACTAATGTTTTTTGAGAAGCCTGATGTCATGCTGATTTTAGTTTTTCTGTAAAGATCTGTTTTTCCTCTCAGACGCCATTTAGAATCTTGTTTTTAGCCGTGTGCTTTGAGATTTCACAACAATGTGTGACTTGAGCTGGGCTAGACCGGGATGGACCGGGATGGAGGTTCCCTGGCAGAGAAGAGAGAGAATGTTCCCTAGGGTAAAACTGGCAGGAAGGTACCGAGATGGGAACCGGATGCTTGGGGGAGGGAGTCAGCTATCAAAGCCTTTCTTGCCCTTACCAGCTTGAGTTGTGTAATGCCGGTTACTATAGCTGTGTGTTTTTGTCCTGTGTTGTAAATTAAGGATGTTGACACCTACCTTCCAGGGTTTATGAGAAAATAAAATTAGATAATACAAAAATAAAATAATGGAAAAATTGTTCTTTTGAAAGTAGGTATGAGAACTCCTTGAAAAGAGAACAATGCCACCTTAGGATGCTTTGATAAGCCCCTAGTTGGGTGGCAGTGGTCTCCAGGGACTAGATGTTGATCAGGGTGTCTAGGTAATGTGAGAAGAGAAACACTACCCTTAATCATACAGGGTGATGGGAACATTCAATGCTGGGAAACAAGGAGCTAGGAAAGGAAATACCAATGAGTTGGGCCCTTGGTCGGCAAACTGCGGCTCGCGAGCCAAATGCAGCTCTTTGGTCCCTGAGTGTGGCTCAAAGGCCAGCTTAGGAGAACTGTAATTAAGTTAATAACATTGTATGTACCTATATAGTTTAAGTTTAAAAAATTTGCTCTCAAAAGAAATTTCAATCGTTGTATTGTTGATATTTGGCTCTGTTGACAAATGAGTTTGCCGACCACTGATGTTGGGCCAAACCTGCTTGGAGCAAGTCAGGAATGTCATTTCCATAAAGAGACAAGGTGTAGATTTAATTTTTATAGAATTGATGTTAAAGATCTCTCTCTCTCTCCCTCTCTCTCTCTCTTTCTCTTTCTCTTTCTCTCTCTCCCACCTCTAAAAATGAATTTTAAAAAATTAAAAAAAGATAAAGAGTTGTGCATTTTGACCATGGGACTGATTCAACAATAAAGAAGACAAGTTATAGAAAATTTTAAAAATAGGACTGGCCATTATCCTGCTTAGAAACTGAAAACTAGAACATGGATTAAGTGTCCCATTGTGTCAAGAGCACCGAATGAGATACTGTGCTATTTTTGAAGACATGACATGTGATTTCTTTCAAAAAAGGACTGCCAATATAAAGATAGCCATAATCAAACAAAATTCAAAGAGCAAACAAAATCTCGTACCCAAGAATTTGTGTTATTTGGGACATGCTTTGTTATAAATTGATTCTAACCTTAAATGTACCTAGAAGGATGTATTTCTTCCATTGAAAATAATGACCTTGTTTCCCAGCATGTTCTATTATCATTGTGCCCTCTAAATGATTTAGTTCAGCAACTGTGAATCAAATGTATACCTTCTTACTTTCACTGCTAATGTTCTATTTGAAGCTAAGGTTGTTATATACGTAATATGTGATAAGTGCTTCCCCAGGTACTTATCTAAAAGTGATAGTTTTATGTGAAAAGATTCATGTTCATGTTCAACATTTAAAAAATAGTGCCTTTCTGCTTAGCCTTCTCTTTCAGATATATATCATTGTTGCATATGCTTGTTAAATTTCTTGCCTAATTGACTATACTTCTTGTGGGCAAAGAATGTACTGTCTATTTTTTTTAAGTTCCTGGTACTGTGCCTAAAGCATAGTAGGGGCTCAATTAATTTTGTTAAATGAATAAATGAATGAAGAATATGGTATAATATACTCAACAAAGCTAAGATTCAGAGGAATTTAAAATCAATAGCATATGGTATGGCGTAATCTAAAGCTGAAGTATTCAGACAGGAAATCTGGTAGATATCTCCCTGAATCTACATATACAGGTGTATTCTGGTATTTTAACTATACGGCTATCAATTGCCCAGTTTATAAGAGAAAAATAAAATAAAATTATATATCCACAGAGTTAGGGGCTGGTTTCGCCCAGTGACCCTTTACGGGTACAACTTCTTTTTACAGTTGAGAGAACACTGAATCCTTCCCAGAATAACCTGATTTCAACAAAGTTAAATAAAGTTATTCATTTCTTCAGATTTTTGACACACTTCTGTCTTTCTAGACTGTAAAGTAAATCTCTATTTCCCAAAAGCCCTAGTGCCAATTTTAATGATCCTGTTCACATGACATACATTTTGTGTGTGTGTGTGTGTGTGTGTGTGTGTGTGTTTCATTTCTATTAGTGAATGACAAGTGAAGGATATTCATTTTAACTTGAAAATGTCAGGTATGCACTTTAAGAGATACATTTTTGCAGCTTTTAATGAGGTGGTGTTTCTTTTTTAAAGAAATACTCATCGCTGACTCCGGTACTATGGTACTATGCGGGTGACAACTGATACTTAATAAGCGATAGTTCTTGTATTAGTTGCAGTTCTCTAAAAAAAATGTCTCAGATTGCTTTTGAAAACTCTTAGTGTCACTAGCCCAAAGGCAAGATGTGACCTTTTCATTACATAATGATAATCATTTATTATCTCACAATGTATCTTAAAGTCACAGACAAAATGCCACTTTGATAATTGCTTTCAATTAGCTCTGAGCATAGCATATTCACAAACTGTCTTCTCTAATTTAGACTTGAATGAGAGAAAATTGCAGACATAATCTACTTTAAGCTTGTCTCATTTAAGGTGACTCGTTTTATATCAAAGAAATCAAAACGCATAACTTTAGAACAGTCTCTCAAAAGTGTTTTAAGTAGGCTTTTCAATATTTGAGTCTATTCTATTACCAATTAATTAACAAATTAGAAAAGTAGTTCATCATTCCTGACCTTTTATTCATGTTAACTTGTGACTTTCAATTCTAATGATTGTTTTGAAGTTAAGCCTTGCAGTTCATGTTGAAAGAGAGAAACATTCTGATTAGTAAGATAAATAAGGTTTGCCTTGATACCAAGTGCATCTTGATGTTTGGCTATAGCTGGAATTCAGTACACTGTAATGGTGCATCCTTTCCTGCCTTAAATAAGTGATACATAACTAATGGTCAACAAATTATATTAGATAATCATTAAACCTAAACAAGGAGTTTGGGAGTATTATTACAAATGAGGTTAGATGTAACATGATGATTAAAATGTGATTGCAGTTCATTGTTATGTGTTATTAGTACCCTGAACATTGGAAAATGGTTTAAATGCATATCTTTATCTCTCTTAAAAATATTTTTGAAATAAAAGAAACTCAGAAACTACACTTTATATACTTGTGTTTCAGTAATTGATGGAATATTAATAACCTAATAGAGATTCTCAGAAATTGGTATTATATCTGGAGATGACTCTCTTTCTCTCTTTTTTCTTTCCCCTAGATAAAAATTACACACAAGAACCAAGCCCCCATGCTGATGGGCCCTCCTCCAAAAACTGGGTTGTTCTGCTCCCTTGTCAAAAGAACAAGAAACTGAAGCAAGGAATAATCCTGTATGGTTTCATTCTTAGAGATCTAATTAGCATAATTGGGCCATGTAACACTTATGCTGGAAATCTCTGAATCATTTCAAGTCTCCTGCTTATGCAAAATCATGGAATTGGTTTAACAGTTTTTGTTACTGAGTTAATATAAAATTCATCTATTAGAAAATTGGTCTCAGTTTTTATAAGCATTTTTGCATGTAGAAAGCAGAAGTTTACATGAAGTGATATTGCATATTTTTGTTGCATGCATTCCCATCGATTTTTATGTCTCTCACCCATTCCTCCCCCAATTTCCATTTCCTAATCCATTATAAAAAAAAAAAAAACCTTTTAAACATAAAAAAGAAATACTGTGGGAAATGTGATTTTCAGTGCACTTTCTATTATCAATAAGCACTGATCAGTAATGCTACAATGATCAAAATTGTGATTGTATAGTTTTCCCTTTTAGAGTCAGTGTATCAATCAATAGTCTTTGACATGAGGATAAACTTTTAATTGAAAGATTTTATTAAATATTTGTCATGATACCTTGTTATATCCAAATATCTTTCCTTTAACTTCTTAATGCTTCTGAGTGGAATTTAAAATATCAGACATAAAATTTTCTTGTGCTATAGAAAGTGGTTTTTATTTTGTTTAGTTTTGTTTTCAATTCCAGAAATAAGTATAAACGTGTTACTTGGTTGTAAAGTGTGGTAAATACGACAAGCCTTATTCCTTTCTGCATGTGAATCTAGAATAATACTTATAACCACACCAGTAACCAAATAGTGTTTTGAACTATGTGCCTAATAAACTGTGTTTCCCACCAAAGATTCAGAAAAAAATGCCTGAGAAAAATGTTTTAATGCATAATTAATTGTAGAGAAAATTTACCGCTCTTATGATTAATTTTGTGATGACTAAATCTCTGGAAGAGAGTGAATGACCAATTAATTTTAGTTGAAATTTTCACCTGTCAGTAACAGTAGGCCGTACAACACAAAGCTCAATATTATTAACTTAATAGAAGTTATGTATATGTAAAAAGCTGATTTCTTGTTTTTTGAGTCATTTACAAATATGTGTCTGTAATTTTTAATGAATCAGTTAAGTACACTTGAAAAAGTAAATGATTGTATTAGTTCCTTTCTAATATAAATTGATACCTATAATAATATTGAGCTCATTAAAGCAAATCATGCATGCAGTTAGGCCCCCTCACTTACTCCACTCCCACCTCTATGACATTTCAAATGGTTATTTGGATCATTGTTTAAGATACTCATGGCGTGGTTGGATTCTTTGATTGTTTAAAGAAATCATGAAATAGCATTTTTCTTAGTATTTCTTTTAACCTATGATATGCAGTGAAATGCTCTTCTGAGCAGTTTGGTATTGTTCATTCATATTGACCTGCATCTCCTCATTGCATGTTTTATGTTTTCAAACATGCCATCAGGAAAACAAGTGCTTGAAATGCATGATTTATTAGTTACTCTCTCCCCTCTGCATTAAAGTACTAATGATTTATCAGTTCTGTTTTTTTTTCTTATTGATTCATTCATCTTTGAATAACAAATAGCATTCGGTGATGCTGTTGAACTCAATTCTGTGTGTGGATTTATGGATCTCAAGTAAAATTGCGATAATTGTGTTCTTTGGTTTGCAAACACAACTGAATACTGTTATATCAAATCACTATTCTCAAGGAATGAGTTATAATGGAAGATTGTGTATGAAGCATATTCTTTTTGTGTTCCAGGAACATTAGGTGGTAAATATCAATCAACAATAAGTTTAATTGCTTTGAAAATAAAAGCTTATAACTTAGCATTCCCAGGAAAATTATTATTACAGTTGCAAATGTGGCACAGCAATCACTTTCCCTAGTGTAATTTATTTTGAAAATGGTATTTGGAAGAACAGTAATCAGGACAAAAAGAAATTTCAAAAAAGTAACAAATATATTGCTGACATACTGTTACATAAGACACGCAGTTTTTGTATGTATCTATGGTTACAGGTAATAAATATTTTCACACAAACTGACAAAATTTTCTACAGTGGTTAGGCAAACTTGTGTCAAATACATATCCTGAAGCCACTAATTATTTTATGTTCAGTCCAACTTGCAATGATTTCTTGGCTACCTTTTTCAGTATACAGTTTGAAGGCAGCAACAATTCATGAATCATTCTTAACAATCTGTGCAGTGGAGAGCTGTGGAAAGGACAGTAGGATGAGACAAACGGAACAACCAGCCTATTAGACATCAATAATTGATACACTGGGTGCAGCTCCATTGCAGGGTAGCTACAAGACTGTAATTACTGATAACAGCAACTAGCTTTTCAGTCAATTGGAGTCCCTGGTATCAATAATAAATGTTCAAATAACGATCAAATTTTACATTTCGTAACTCGTTTTCTTAAGACACACGTGTGCTTGCCCTTCAAGTACACGACTCCTGGGGTTTGGAAAGTAGTTTATACAAACCGACTTGGATGGTTTTAAAATCAGAGACAATATTCTCCCCATTTTTATGACAGTTTCAAGTGCAGACTATTGAAGAAAATTGCTAAACTGAAAGTTTTAAGATATATTAAAATATTGAATAATGGATGTATGCTTTACATGATAGAATCTGTTCTTACATGTGTGGGGTGAGTGTTTAGGTTGTTGAGTCAACCTTTTTTGAATAGTAGACATAGTAGTATAAAGTTTTCAGTGGATGAAGCTCTTAAGTAAAAATTAACACTGAGTATTCAAGGGTCAAAAAAAAAAGGGAAAAGGTAGTAGGCACTTTGCTAAGCATTGTCATATACTTTGTTGATAAACAGAGACAGAAATTCCAAAATAAACCTGGATATTCATGTTTCTCCTAGGAATGAGATGTCTATATAGAACCAAAAAAATTAAAGGATGTATTTTTCTACTTAGATGTATATACCATGTGCATTTGATTCAAAAAGTGCATGTCAGCTTATTATGGAAGAAGAAGACATATGATAGGAAGAAAAGAAATAACATTTTAGAGGTTTTGCTCTTTAAATTGGTTATGTGATTATAACCAGAATAAAGTAACAGTCTCAGATATTTAGAGTACTCTACAACAGGCAGACATTTAAACCCAGTGAAAATTAATGAATCATATACATGGTTTTGCATTTTGTACATTTTCCTCCTTTCTTAGGGGGGATGGGTAGCAATTGCAATATTCAAGAAAGAATCTGTTTTAAATCTCAAACTATATTCTACTTGAATGAGACAAAACTTTTACACAGTTCCATTTATTTTTATGTCAAAGTTAGTGTGCTCTCTACTAGTTGCAACAGGGAAAATGTACTGTCCATGGCATATATATCCCCAAATAATTATTCAAACACAGTATATATATATATCTCCTAAATTTTTTTAAATGATCCCTTGTAATATACATTTAGGATGTAAAATTTAAATAAACAAAACAAACAGAAACCTGCAAAAGAGCTTTTATTATGTGAAAGGCAGAAATCACTCCTTAAATCTCCCAATTTAACCGCATTCTATTTAAATAATCTTTGTGTAAACTTACATTGGAAGGATTCTGTACATCCTTATTGTGATTAAAAACATGGTCTTCATTTAATTATGGTATCTTTTATTCTCTGAAAGTGTTATATATAGTATTCTGTTTTTTGAAATAAAAATGTTAACTGCTCAGATAAGTGTCATTTCTTAGTGCCATTTTGGCCGGATTGTGTCCATAAATGAACTCCTTGTGCAACTGAAAGGTGATCTACTCTGGCTGGGCGTACCAGGTCCGCAACCCTGCCTTTTGTTGAGTCTGTCTATTTGGGACCAAATTCTGTGTTGGTAAGAGCTGGACCATTCTATTTTGTGGTGCTTTGGCCCCAAATTGCTGCTGTGAACATTATTCTGGAAATTTCCGAGATTCCGGGAAAACCACTATCAGATGATAGATCCATAGGGAAAGAAAGACAAGGGCTGGGGTTCTGTGAGGATTTATATAAATTTTTTAAATGAAACTTATTTCTAATTTTATTTTGTGTAATAGATGTCAATAAATGTCTCTTGGGCAATGACAAGGTATGAGATATATTATGAGGGGGCTACAGCAATTAAAGAAAAATAATTTAAATGATGTATTTCTTCTACAAAAGCCTTCCTATGTGTTAGAAGAGATGAGTAAAGGAATGGCCCTATTACATGATGGAGTAAGGTAAGAACCAAGGTAAGCAAAATGTAAAACATATCAAGGGAGCAAAGATGATTTGGTTGAAGGGATTCGTAAATGCCACTAGAAAATATAAGTCTGCAAATGGCTTCCCAAAGGTGCTAGAATTTTAGAATGAAGGAAGTCTTGAATAAGATGTGAGTTGGGGTTATAGGGATGGAAACCATGTCCCAGATGCTACATTGCTTTGTTTCAGACAAAGGTGAGAGAATTTATAAATTAGGCATTTGGGTGGTGGTTCTTCTTTAAATCACTAGAGAAAAAAAGAAATAGAAGAGAAAGAAAGAGAGAGGCAAGAAAAAAGTAAAGAGTGGAGGCAACGAGGAAGGGAGGGAAGGAGAATAAAGGCAAACACCGAAATTAGGATTAAGTGACTATAAGAATTGATTTTCCATTCTGAAAGAGAGAAATTATAAACAGCTCCCAGGTATTCTGGCTTATAAAGCCTCAAAGCAATATCTGGCCATAATACATTTTCAGGAAGCATTGATGACAAAATATTTTAATAATATAAAGAATTTTATAAACTCTAAAACTTACAGAATACTAAAGTAATAGAGAATGCTAATTAGAAAATGTGTTGATGCTAAATATATTGAAAAATTAAATATAAAAATATACATAGAAGATAATTCAATTTTAAAGTTCATAATAGAGTAATAAAAATAGTTCCTAATACAAAAATGGTCTAACATCTTACAATGGAGGCAGTCATTAACCGGTACAAAAGTCTCTCCCAATTCTGCTGTCCAACGTCCATTCCTAAAGTCAGTTGATCTCAGAAAAAAAACATTGCTAATTAAAATTGTGTTAATAATACTCAAGTTTTTAGAAAGTTTATAGTGTATTGTTGAAAAATTAGAAAATATGTTTGGGTTAAAAGAAGACTATGCAGATTATATGTCTACATTTTTTTCTACTGTATTTCCATTTTTAGGATCCTATATCTTTAAGTGGTACCCAACAGTCAGAACGCTGTATATCTTTCTTGCAGTTCATCATTTTAAAGGAGTAGAAAATTTAAACACTGTACAGCCCACAAAATGTTCTTTCAACATTGTGTTAAAATATTGAAGAGCATTCTATTGGTACGTCCCTATACATTTCAAACTTCCTAGTGAAGGGCAGTATGTTGGGTGCTCAGGCATGAGAACTTCAAGACCACTCATGAGTCCAACTCTTGGATTTACCTCCTTGCTGTGAAGCCCCAGACGAGGTATTCGAGTCCTGTGTGCTTCCATTTCTCATGTTAATAAAGGACAGGAAAAATCCATGGTACAGCAAACCTTGTTCTGTTCTGCAAAAATGGTTGACAAATAGTTGGCTATTTTATTTATTAGAAACATAGTTGCCCACTTCAGCTTCATAATAACTTGTCAGTGTATGTCCCTATTATTTTTATAGTGTTACACTTCTTCCAACCTAATTATTTCATAAATCTATCTGGACATTTGCAGATGTGCCAGAGTCACCTCCTATAAAACGGAAATCCAAGCAAAAATCATTATACCACCAGGAGAAGCCTAGAGTTGGACACCTCCATACCATTTTGAGGACAAAAGTAATATGATACGAGACATACCACTCAAGCCCTTGGCTACTATCCAAAGGCATACCTTTCTTGGGATTTCATTAACATTTCTTTCTTTAAAATTTATTTATTTTTTTACAGGGACAGAGAGAGAGTTAAAGATAGGGACAGACAGGAAGGGAGAGAGATGAGAAGCATTAATTCTTTGTTGTGGCACCTTAGTTGTTCAATGATTGCTTTCTCATATGTGCCTTGACAGGGGTGGGCAGCTACAGCAGAGCCAGTGACCCCTTGCTCAAGCTAGTGACCTTGGGCTTCAAGCCAGTGATCTTAGGGCTCAAGCCAGTGACCATAAGTTTATGTCTATGAAACCAGGCTCAAGCCAGCAATCTGGCACTTAAGCTGGTGAGCCCGTGCTCAAACTGGGTATATGACCATTAGCCATAGCCACCATCACAGCTGCCTGGCCCATGCAGGTTCGCATTTGATTCGGATAGATGGTAATGAAACAACATAGAGGCAGGAACTGGTGGGCCATTAGCTTTAATCCTAGCTTGCACCTGGTGGGCATGAAATACACACAGTGGGAAAACACTTCCCTTTCCGTTCAGGGTTCCCAAAACCACTCACTGACTTATCCAAGTTTCCTAGAATCAAAGGTTTGTACCTCACCAGCGTTATTCACCTCTGTTCCCCATCTCCTTCTCTCTGCACAAACTGGCTTCTCCTTCAGCACTCCACCATCTTGGCTGCTTCTCTCCTCCACGTGGCCTTTCTCTGCTCTTCTCTCTAATCCTAATCTCAGGAACTGAGAGAAAGCAAGCTCCTGGTCTGCCCCATTTTATAGCGTAGAAATCAAAACCTTTAATTCAAAATAAAAACAAGAAAGTCTCTGATACAAAGTCACTTATCTGAGGCATAATGGGATTCCTCATAAGAGTGCACCACCCCCCATCATGCAACAGTCAAGGGTGTGAAAGGCTTAGTCTTAAAACTAAGCATTAGGCTATAACAACCCTGCCTGCTTACAACCTGTCCCCCACACCCAATGCAAACTATAAGCAAGAAAACATATACATCATATTTGCAAACTTATTTGACCCACACCGGATAAGCCTGCATTCAAGTCAGTTACCTTGAGATTTCAAACCTGGGTCCTCCACATCCCAGTCCAATGCTCCATCCACTGCAGGCTTTTAAAATATTTTTTAATTAGCTTATTTTCAATACAATTTTGTATTGGTTGCAGGCCTATAGCATAGTGGTTAGACAATCATATTTTACAAAGTGTTCCTCCCAATATTTTCAGTATTCACCCAGAACTCTTATAGTTATTGCGATATTATTGACTATATTCTCTATACTCACTTTACATCCCATCACTATTTTATAACTGACAATTTCTACTTCTTTATCAGTTCACCTCTTTCTTCCAAACTCCCTCCCCTCTGGCAGAAACAGTGAGGGTTCACTAGCCTTCACCCTGCAACTTCACTCCCCAGAATCGCCCACCCCATAGTCAAAGCTGCAGAAACTATGGACTTTGTGGATCTTGGGCTATAAGAAAGAAGGGGAGAGGCTGGGCTAGCAGGTGTGTTGGCAATGACGAGAGGCATTCCATAGCTTGTTTCCTGTGGTATAAGCACTAACAAGCTCTGGAAAGGAGGCTGGCTGCAGGGAACAGATAAGGGCTGTGGAGCAGTATGGAATTAGAAGTACCTCCTACTTCTCACTCTCCCTATGAATTACCACTCCATTTCAATGCACGACTTTGCTAAAAGCCAGCAAAACCTTACCCATCACAAGCATTAAGAATGTAAATCTTATGGAAAGGAATCCATGTATATACAGAGCTTGCTTTGTTTCGTGCAAGGTTCTATACTTAAGTGAATTCATTTGAGTTCTATAATTATCAATGCCATCGCCAATTCACTCATTACAAAATCGAAGCACAAAGATTTTATTTAAAACAACTCAAGGCTATCATCACGCCAGTGTGGGGTCTGCAGGTCCAAAGGAACTGGAGGTATTAGACAGCTGTCTTCTATTCTCTAAGGAATGCTGGTGAGATGGTAGGAAGAAGCATGGCCCTCGCTACAGTAATCTTTGGCACCTGTGAATATGTTATGTTCCATGGCAACAGGCAAGAAAGATTGCAGATAGATTAAGGAGGCTAATCAGTTCACTTTAAAGAGTGTATCCTGGATTAGCCAGGTGAGCCCAATGTCATCTCAAGGATCCTTTAAAATAGAAGAGTTGGCTAGAGAAGAGGTCGGAATCACAGGGATATTTGAAAATGCTACACTGCTGTCTTTGAACGTGGCAGAAAGGAGAGCACAAGTCACAGACTGCAAAAGGTATGGTGGCCTTGCCAGTTAGCTCTCTCCTTCCGGAAACACCATGGTTGCCAGGACGTAGGGAACAGGACCAGTGAATGCACAGCTAAGTGGAACAACAAATCAATGCTTCTCTTGCTCTCTCTTTTTCTCTTCCTCCTATCCGTCCTTCTAAATAATCAATTAAGAAAAAATTTTTATAGTAAGGAAACCAGTTTTCTCTAGCAGGGACACAACAATTTGATGTTAGCTCACTAGGACCCATTTTGGACTTTTGACCCCTGATACTATAAGAAATTATTGTTAAGCCACTAAATGAACGGTCATTTGTGACAGCAACAATAGGAAACTAATATAGGTCGGTAGAGAGGGAGAATGTCCACAGTTAGAGCTGTGGCTACATATTGTGGTTGTTTATTTTTAAATAAAATATTAATAATAAAATAGAGTGTAAGTTCTCTCACTTAAACCTTTACGTTTGAATTGATAAATCTTCATTAAAATGCATTTGGATTGCTCGAATCCAGGTTACACATTGTGCTCTTACATTGGACCCTTAAATTGGTAAATTGATAAGAGGAGTGGGGAGAGAAGGAGAAAGGGGAAAAGATGTTATTTCGTAGTTCATTAGTTTTTGATTGATATCACTTTAAGAAGGAAAAAAAATTAAAAACATCTGTTGTAGTAAGATCTATTTCATCTAAAACAATGACCTCAATACTTTTTGTCAGTTGATATATTTAATCCTGGTTTTAATCATTTGGAAGTTGGGGGTATAATGCTCATTTTCCTTTCTCGAGACATTTCTATTTTTGTCTGTAGGGATAAGAAAGTAATCAAAGGTGACTGTACATGAGAGGCTTAGAGTACTCTTCTTAAGTTGAATTATTTATGTTATGTCTGCTCCACCTTTTCCTGCACATTCACTGCACAAGTTCAGCGTGAGCTGCAGCAATAGCTGAAGAGTCGGCTAATGCTCCCATCTCTGCCGGTGTGGCCAGAGCCCTGCTTTTGCCTTTGGGTTGTTATCTCAAGTTGAAGTTCTTGAACAAGAGTGTGCTTGGCAAATGCTACTGAATCAACTGGCTTCTGTTTAAATTACTAGGTGTTTGGAAGGAAAAATTAACGTACTTTGGAAATATTTTACAATGTAAAAACTTTCTGGGCCTCTTACCTTGTTTACAGATCAGGATTTCCTGAGTCCAGGGAAGGTTGCTAGCTACATAAAAACTCAGCATTGCCTATAACTTGAGTCCTTTTCCAATTCGAGAGCGTTTGCTATTGTAACCGCATGTTATGTAGCTACCAGACAGTCTTGTCTCTCACACACATGGGAGAAATGAATCAACTCAGTAGTCTGTTTGGTACAGTTTAGTATACTCCTTGACTGCACTTTGGCTCCTCTGAACTGTTTTTTAACTAGACTTCAACTTTTGGACTTCCATTTTTTTCTTTGCATTGGTCAATTCTAGCAGGAATTCCTCATTCTGCTTATCTCATTATCCTCGATATCTTATTAGGCTTTGCGTCTTCCGCCACCTCCCAGGTAACATCCCAATTACCCAGAATGCCTCCTGCAAGAATGCCCTCTGGCCCCTGATGTTTTCTTTTAGCAATTTTCCATCCACTGACCCCTATCCTGCTCTTTAGCTGTATTTAAATTAAGCCCAATCTTCTCCCCCACTGTAGAATTCCACTGCAGTGGTCCCTATAACCCATCACAATAGTCTCCCCTTGACTAAATCTTCCTTTATTGCCATTAACTAATTTTTTCTTTAATGGTTTTTGGTGGTGTTCTTTTGACAAAGGAAATACAAGGAGAGAACCCCACTGGTAAACCTCGTAAGTGCATATTAGATGATGGTGAGAACTATGTTGTGACTGGCACACTCATAGCTACCTGGCTCATAGGGACTGTGACTACCCAGCGCACCAATTGTTGCTAAGTGAGGAAGTGATTGATATTGCCATTTCTTCCATTTTTCAAGAGAAGTGGCAAACTAAGATGTTATATGAAGTCTTTTTGTTTTAAAATGCTGTGTCTAACAACAACAAAAAAAAACAAGCAGAAACACTACTGTAAATTTTATTTAGCCCGTGCGCTCAAAAGTTTTTACCAGTTTTCATTTAGAAACTTGTCCTCTGTAAAATGTCAGTTCTACACTCGGAAGGACTATTTATCTAATAATGATAAAACTCACTACTACCTTATTGTCCTCAGTGTCTCTGGTAAGATGTCATAGTTAATGTGAATTGTTTCAAATGAGATTAACAGTACCAAAACAATGACATTAAAATGTTGCTTATCTCTTCTTGATTCCTTTAACAAGTTTAGTACATGTTATTTGAATGCCTTTGAGCTCACGAAAAATCAGTGAATAAACCAAAGTCTATTCTCTTCACGTGGGTTATATTCTAGCTGATAAAACCATTAAACCATCTCAGTAAGCCATTTAAAATGGACATATCAAAATGTTACAATTAAAAAGTTTCATGAAGCTATTGTATACTTGGGAAGCTTACAAGCAAGGTTTTTTTTGTGTTTATTTTATAGCAGACATAATCACTTCCTATTATTATGTTAGGATTGGAATTTTTGTTTTCATTCTTTGCTTTCTACTTATTTTTTTTAATTAAATTTCATTGACTCTTTTATTCAGAAATTTACTACCACATACCAAAGAAAATGAATAAAAAAATCAATGCAGTAGATGATTTATTTATATTATATGTTGATACCCTTTTTAAAATTATTGCAGCTGAGAATAATCTCATGGTCACAGAGCTAAATACTAGGGATTAAATAGCATCTTAACTCTCTACAAAAAACTTTTCACTACCCACTTCCTGTGTGCTTCCTAAGCTAAGGTAGGTAACAGTCAAGTTTATGTTCCTGGATCCCCACATTTAACTAAGCTTTGGGGAAAAAATACAAATCCACAGATATGTCTTAAATTAATCAAGTATTAAAGTGAAACTCCTGCTTTGCAATAATAGATCACAAAATATTTGCCCAAACTCCCAGGTTCATGCAATCAGAATATTGGAAGATGCTTTTGGAAGAGCACTGTCCTACCCTCCAATTTTTACCACCAGCTTGGACCTCAGTTCTAAGCCTCAGACCTGTGTCCAACTGTCTCCTGGAATCTCCTTGGACGTTCTACAGGCATCTTAGAGTCAATGTGGCTGAAACTCGACTTTTCTACATTCCCACATGACAGCCTTCTCCTGTCACTTCCTTTCCATGTAAGGAAGCACAACCTTATCAGTTCTTCATAGCTAATCAGTCACCAAGTCTTTTCTACTCAAGTTATTTCCTGTCTTTTCATTTTCTACTTCAACCCCTATGGCTATTGTCTAATTTTTGGTTTTTAATCATTTGAGCATGTTTGATAACTTAACTAACTGATCTATCTGCTCTCAGTGTGTCCTGCTTTCAGTTAATCCCACCACATGATGTCAGGAACTTTTCTAAAATGCAAATATATTACTAATATACAATCAACATTAATCCATTCTGAAAAAAGACTACTGAATAAAGTGCATTATTAATTTGTCATAAAACTGTGAATGGCTTCAACATTTTTGTGAAGTCTTCACTCTTTACAGTGCAGTCTTAAATGAGCTATTTTGAGTGACAAAAGAAAGAATAATAGAAATACATATCACCAATATCTTATCAAAACCACAGTCCAGCATCAAGTTAGCTGTTTTGTAGTGATGCATGGACCTTAACCACCACATCAATAGAGAAAGGTATAGAATAATACTGACCTTCAAGCTTTTCAGAACAACTTGGAGCTCTTCAAGGAATTCCAAGGCCACTGCCTTCATATTTCTTTAACCCTCTAATAGCCTTGCAATTTTAGAAAATAAGTGTTTTTTAATATCTCATTGTTTTGTGAAGAATGTATTCACTCTCAGCGTGTTTTATTTTGTCCAGTCATGAAATGTGACGTATAATGGTTTGGTGTAAGAATAAGGGAGAAAATAGGAGTTAAAGTACTTAGCATGTATGAAGGTCTGCAAATGGGCTAAAAATATTTTCAGAATACTTATACATATTTGTAACTTTTTCTGTGCTCTCCAGTGTTTATGGGCTATGAGTACTATTTTCACATCTGTGAATAATTAATTGTATTTTAGCTTGTGATATTTTAGATTACCTTAACGTATAAAGTTCTGAATATCTGACATTTCTTTTTAAGTTATGCCATAAATATGTTTCCTTCTTGTTCAATGTGTGTTCTATCCTTTAGACACATTTTAGGAAAAAGAAACAATTTTTGTCTCATTCACATGCATACAACATGCCATATCACGCACAATTTGGTGAAAGAAGTTTAATTGAAGTATAGAAGAGTTATATATATATATATATCCTATATTAATTTTAAGGCATAAAGATCTATATTATGGAAAAAATTTAAAATAATAAAATGTTATTGAAAAATATTCAACTTCTTTTATATTTTTTATTTTCATCTAAAAAAATACATACTCAAAGTATTCATGTAGCTGAAGGACCAGTAGTGATCCTTACTTAGGAAATAATAGGGTTTTTTTTTTTAATACATAAATCAAGGTTTCCAAATGATCCTTTGATTTTGGCAACTTTTATATTCGCTGCCCAAGCAATAGTACATATTAGCATTTAAAAAGAGTGAAATTTGTAAATTCTTAGATCTTTGATTTTATATTGATTTTACTTATTCTCCTAGTTCTTAAGTGCTCCTAAATTAACCCACCCTGTCACATTTAAGAAGGGCCAATGAAATTTGAAAATAGAGAACAATAGCAATGCTCCTTCCTAACACTCAATTTTAAACTGGTTTCTTTTTCATGTATTTTTTGAAAAGCATAATAACCTCTGATTTTGTAATGACTTTTAAATTATTGCCATTTCCTTTTTATTTTAGAGCTATTTCAAATTTGACATTTTCAAATATGAAAATTTAAATACATTATCTCATTTTAATTCTGAAATTATGCATTTCTTTTCTATGTCTTAGGAACATGTATTTCAAATATCTGGAGATGAACTTCATTGTCTGGTATCTTTACCTGGACAGAACTATTACTTATTTTCTATCATATTTTTAATTTATCTGAATTAGTCCAGTAACACTTTAAATAAAAAATATTTAGAGATTTAAGAGCTACTCATTAAATATATATATTTTATAGTTATGCTTGCATAGCTTAATTTCTTTGGCCATATTCTCACAGTCAACTAGAAATAGAACACCCACATACTTCAGCACTATTGCCTACTCTACAAATAGTTCAAATCGGCCAAAAAAAAAAAACAACAACTATGAGATTTTAAAATAAAAACTATAGTCAAATTTGAATTATCCAATAAAAAGCATATGTATAATAGAATAACTATGTCCAAAATATTTGGTTTTAGAGAATATTGTTTTATTTTAGAGGCAATTAGCATAATTATATTTTATTAGACAAATATTAAACTTACTTTGCTTTTCCTGAAAAAACAATGCCTGATGATAATGAGGATAATTGAGGATTGGGGCTGATAGAAGTTGGCAAGTTGTACAGAATTTTAATACATGTCTTGGATAAAATGCAAAATGCCAAATCATGTAATTGAAGTTAAAATTGAAATAACTACAAATAACAATAAGAAACATAACCATTCACACTCATATTAATTATTGACATATTATTTGTTATTTTAAAATTTTAGACTCCCAGATTTCTTTAAGAATTTTGAGTTTAGAAACATGGTTAAGAAAAACAATAGCCAGGTATAATGTTATCTAGCCACAGTGATCTGGAAAAGTGGTAAAAACAGTAATACAATATAATTTTAGATAAAGATCATACCTTTCTTTCTATACTTTAATTAAAAAACTATTTAAAAGATGATTTGAAGCAATGTTTACCGATAACACAGAGCTCTTTAGTTCACTTAAAAGAATAAAGTACAGGTATTGATCGACTTTATGACCTATGGGCAACTTACAACCATTCTACTTTACGACCACAATCGCTAGCCACGACTGCTCCGCATCTGGCAGCACAAGAGTTGCCCAGCTGTGCGTACGACAGTGCGGACCAGCTTCCGGCAGCACCACCATCTCCGCGTGCACCATTTCAACTGTAAAGCAATTTGTGTTTTGTGTCTTGGATATTTTTCAGCAAACCCCTCCCAATTGCCTGACCTGTGATGGCGCAGTGGATAAAGCGTCGACCTGGGAACACTGAGGTCACCAGTTCAAAACCCTGCACTGGTCTAGTCAAGGCACATATGGGAGTTGATGCTTCCAGCTCCTCCCCTCTTTCTCTCTCTCTCTCTCTCTCTCACTCTGTGTCTACTCTCTAAAATGAATAAAATAAAATTAAAAAATTTAAAAAACCCTCCCAAGATGTCTACCAAGAGGAAATTGTCTTTGTCTAGCCTACTCAGCTTACGACCAAATCTTGTTACAACTGGTCTGTCAGAACCAATCATGATCATAAGTCGAGCACTAACTGTACCTCATAGAGTTTTTGAATATGCTCCTCAGTTCTAGTTTTCTCTCCCAAACTCTCATGGCGTTCAAATTAAAGTAAAAAGCCATCCACAAAACTTTTATCCAGTCTTTGGTTTTGCATGGAAATGACACCAAATGATATCTTTTCTGTTACACTGTTGCCTGTGTTTTGCATGGCCACTGCCTTCCTACTCTATTTCTCTTCTAATAATGGTGTTTGGACCACGTGCTCGTGTGCTGTCTGTGTATCAACAGTCTTCTGGCAGATGGAGAAGAAAATGGGGATGTGTTTAATTTTTGACCTTCTTCGTTAACTCAGGATTCAAATATAGTCACATATTTATTTTTATGGAGCTCTAGTGGTGCAATCAGTTAGCATGTGGTACTTACATATATTTATTTTTATAATTGGTTTGCTCATGATTTCACATTTCCTGTTGGCATAGAAACCAAATGGTACCTTCTGATGGAGGAATCAATCACTAGGACCCGACAGTATGAGAAGAAGGGTGGCATGCGGGGAAGGTGCAGAGAAAGACCAAAATTAATCTTTGTGTTTGTTTGTGTCTTGGAATATATAAAACTTTTAAATTTTTTTCAATTATACTTCACATTCAATATTATCTTTTCTTGGCCTGACCTGTGGTGGCGCAGTGGATAAAGCGGTGACCTGGGAACACTGAGGTCGCCAGTTCAAAACCCTGCACTGGTCTGGTCAAGGCACATATGGGAGTTGATGCTTCCAGCTCCTCCCCCCTTTCTCTCTTTCTCTCTTTCTCTCTCACTCTGTGTCTCCTCTCTAAAAAATGAATAAAATAAAAATAAAATAAATTAAAAAAAATATCTTTTCTTAATTTCACGTGTGCAGCATAGTGTATTAATTTCAGAGCACAGCATGTATTTTACAGAGTGGTCCCCCCTGATATATCCAGTATCCCCTTGCACCAAAAGTAAATTGAGACATACAATTTTGCCGTTGTTTGTGGCAGCCACGAGGTGACATCATTGAAAATTGTCAACAAGCTGGTGGCAATGCCTATGCTGAGTCAGATTCTCGAGGGTACTACAGGAGTAACCAGACCCCACCCATAGGTTCTAAAGTTACATTTATCTTTCTTCACGCACAGAGTTTGGCCATTTTCCCCCAAAATCTAACATCATGCTGTCTTTGGGACGGGCTTTCTTCTTCAGATGACATTGTGCTCACAACAGATTTAGGCCTATGTCTCAAGTCTAAACATCAGCTTAGACTCTACGTTCTCTCAAAAGAACTTTCTTTTAGGAATCAGATTTCCTTTTCCTGCCGGTAGATTTTTCTGAAAACATCCTCTTCTACTCTGGTCTGTTTACCTTTAAATCTAAAGGGTTTGAGATTTCTGTGTAATCTCCCACACTTACACCAGTTGTATTCTTCTTATTACCTGTGACTAGTGAGGAAGAGCAAAGAACCTCAGAAAATAAGTCATAAGGAAGTCACAAGAGGTATTTTTGCAGGTGGTCTGTCCTCAGTATTTCATTTTCACATTCTATAATTTATGTGAAAAATACACACATGACATACATCCTGCCTGATCAAGTACATTTTGAACCAATATGTATATACCACTCCGGGTTTGGTCAAATTGCTAATTCAACAAAACTTAAATTCCTTCAGTGTTTCTCATCTTCTTTCAGGGTTCCTTTGCCAATGCCAACTGCAAATAGTTGCATTCTACCAAAAATGCTCAATGTCTCACACTGAAACACATATTATTGTCTTAGGGATCAAGAAATTGATAACACAATCCATGGTTACACAAAGCATTTATAACCAGATTGTTTTTATAGTTAGAAGTTCAGGTTTTATGACATACTTTCTTTGAGAAACAACCTTAGATACCAGAAAGCTCACTGGTTTTCCAGTCAGCCTGACCCAAATCCAAAATCCTGAGAAAAAGAAAATAATAAGGAAAAGAAGAAACAGAATAAAAGTGTAATGATGAATAAGAAAAGAAGTGAAAGCTATATTTGTGCTCTAATTATTACTGTTTTTGGACTCTTTAAAACTTGAAAACTGAAATGAATGAGGTGGTTTTTATATATAAAGGGAGTTTGCCATAAACTTGAGAAGTATAATTAATACTAAATCTTTTTAAAATGTCTACATAGTGGAACTTTAAGGGAAACTATAGGAAAAAGGTATTGTAACCTGAACCATTTTTATAAAGTAAATCTATCAGTTGAGTGGATGTCAGTGAAAGAGTTCACTACTGAATTCAACATAAGGAAGCATCATCTATGACTATTTCCTTCCATGGAAAAGGAGGCTGACCAGATCATTGGATTTCAGGATCTTGGTGTTTGAAAAATAATACAGGAGTGGAAACCAGTTTAAATAAAGAGATACTCTTGAAAAATACTAAAGGAAAATTTTTTAAAAATAAGAATAACTATTTGCATATCATAAAAGGATTGAAACATGTCAAATGAAAGAGATGATGCAAGCCTTCCATTTTTCTGTAACTCCCAATTTGGTTTGTAATAGATGGACTCTAATTCATGGTAGATACAACAGAGTTTGTTTATTGTTCTTGGTTGGGGTTCTTTATTGAGTCAGTAACTTTTTCAAATTTATATGTATTATACATTCATATATGCACATGTATATATACATATGTATATTTACTTATGTATATTTATTACACACAAAAAATTTCCAACTTTTGTGTATTTGTTTATTTACTACCTCAGTGGTACTATATTGCTTTTCACAAACACATCATATTAATTTACCCTGAAGTAAGACTGGCTATTTATCAAACATTCATCAGTTCTCAGAACAAATATTTTCAGATTCCTGGCGGTTTTCTATAATTTTTTTATATCAGATCAGAAAGATTATTTTCATTTTGCTTGTGAAGATTTTTTAGTCATTTGCTAATGGCCTGATTAACTTTTTCCATCAGAAATACAACTATTCTTTGGGAAATAATTCAGGATAAATATTCACCAGGTGTAGGTTTTGGTAACCCAAGCATTAAAGTTAGCAAATACCACAATCTATGCTTTTCCTGCTATTTACCAAGTGTCTCCTTTTATGCCATAATTTGAGTTCAATATGAACTACGCTACTAAGTGCTAGAAAGCTCCAAATCACATTTAATTTATTTCATTAGTTAATGTTTCTCTCATATAACCAAAAATCAGAGACCAGTCCATTTGCCCTCTAGTTTTAAATAAAATTCTTCTTATAAACTTTATTCTGGCAGGGGGTAGAGAATAGACCAAATATCCAATATGAATAGCTTATAACATTTTTATATGTATTCATAGTAGTAACAAAATAATTTTCTTACTTATGCAATTCATATAAAAAAATCTACATTTAACCTGACCAAAACAAAATAGAATATGGAAACAGTACAGAATGATTTGGAAAGGGTTATTGATATCTGTAATTCCACAGTGGCATCTAAATGTAAGAAAATTTTAATTTATATGTATTTGGAGTCAACATATACATAACCAACCTGCAAACCTTGAAAGAATAAAAACACAATTTTATTTGAATATTTCATATGAGAGTGTCTTGTGAATAATTTTACATATTTGCTTCAGCATGTTGTGAAAAGGACAGCAGATTCGTCACAGTAGTAGAAGACATTTTGCTACTTTATTGTAGTGATTTCCTTATGCAAAAAAGGAGTCATTTCAAATGATCTTTTGTTAGTTTTACTTATATGACCTTGAGACAGTTTTTAGAATCAGAAGAGAGCAAACAGCAAATCTAGACCATATTCTAGATTGTGAAAAGAAAGGTTCAAAAAGTTTCTAATTTGCCAAAGTTACAAAGGTAAATTGCAGCTGTTTTGGATTTAAAATGTCAGAGTTCTGGTGACATAACCTGGTCAATCGACTTTGCTGCCTTATATGAGATAAAATTTGTGAAATTCTAAGTTTTTCAAAAATGTATACTACAGACAATTTTAAGATATTACTACGAAGGTATCATGAAAAACAAACAGTACTTCAGAAGAATATCTGACTTCTTGAAAGTCATTTAAATGGCTTACTTGATACCAAAATATAGGAACTTTTTATGTTTCTCTTCAGCTTTAGGTCAGAATAGAAAATAGTTAAGAGATTTTTTTTAAATGAGCTAAAATTTGTTCCCTAAATATTGTATATGGGGTTCTATCTGCCTTTTTTAATATATATTTTCTATATGTAGCAAGAGCAAGAGAGAAGGTCCTCAAATAAAATCATTTCATTCAACATCCTTTATTTTGTTGTCATAACATTAAGTAGAATAAAAAATTATCGTTGTCCAGGGCCACTGTTTATGTAGAGTTTCCCCAGTCTCCCCACATCTGTGTAGGTTTTCTCCAGGGACTCTGGTTTCCTCCTATATCCCAAAGATGTGCACTAGGTGACAGTGACTTGGAATGAATCCACTGTCCAAGTTTGAGGGTGTTGGTGTAAGTGGCCCTGGATGAAAGCGTGTTCTATCAGAGCGGGTCCCATTGGGTGCCCTGACCTGCCGGGAGAAGCTCCAGCCACCTAAGACCCCTGAACTGGAATCATCAGGTGGTAAAAGACTTATCCTACTTCCTTTTATTCATCTTTCTTAAATTATACATAGTTCAAATCTATTTCAGTGTTTAATATTTAAAATGCTTGTGGTCTTTATATAAAAGTTTAGTAATGTTTTTGTGACCAGAGATATGCTATAGGACCTTAACTCTTGCTTATGTCAATTAGTCTGTAGTAAAATTGGCTGCATTTTCTGTCATTTTACTTAAATTCACCATTTCCAAGAACCTACTGATGATGTTAAGTGAGGACTCACTGGGCTTCTTCGTACCACTACTAAATCTCTGTTCGCTCACTTATCAAATGTTCATAATTTCTAATATCACAGAGCTTTTGTCAGGACTGACTCTGATGATGCATGGAAGAAATTAACATAGTGTCTGGCACATAATAAGAGTTTAATAAACCGGTTTTTAATTACTGTTATTAATGATTGACTTGACTGAATTATCACTATCTCCTAATATAATCTGGTTCAATTACTCTTTTACATGAAACATCTTTTCTTGTTCAATTCCATAAACATTTCAGCTGCCACATCTCTTTAGTTAACAATGAGAACTCCAATAATAAAGGGGAAAAGACTAACACAATATCTCTCAAACAACTGCAATAAGCCAAGCACTGTCTAGATACATTATTTCACTTTGATTCTCACAAGAATTCTCAAAGGGAGGTATCAGAAATCCCCATTGTCTAGGCTTGGACATTCAGTTCAAAACAACTGACTTGACTAAAACTCTGTACCAATGTGAGAGAAGCTATATTTAAATCTATATCAGCCTGCTTTCAAAGTCTCTAAATTTTCTAGTCTACCAGGTGACTTCAAAGTCCAAAAGATTATGCAACTTAAAAAAGGGACTATTATACTTATTCTTGTGGTAGCAAAACAAGTTTTGTTTCATTAAGATACAGTTTAATCCCCATGTGATTTAATGAACAACATCAATGAACAACAGACTGAAAATTATTTTCTCACTGTTGTTCCCAACTCTGCTGGACTTTAAATTATGAGATCAGATTTAGGGCTTTAGAGATTTTGTCTGCTATACCTTTACATGTTTTTCTATTCCATTCCCCCCAATCAAATGCTAGAATGCAAACACACACACACACACACACACACACACACACACACACACGAAGCCATCCACCTTGTATCCCTCTTGAGAGGCTAGACTAGAGCATTCTTTCTATAATAAGAATCACACCTCACTATGCACCATGGCCAGATCTCCTACCAATGCACTTTTAAGGATGACTGCAGAATGCAGTAAAGCCTTCATGACACTTTCTCATTCCTTTTGTAAAACTTACACATATATGTCCTAACTTTCTGATGTTGAACATCTTCCTTTTTTTTCTTTTTTTTACTTTTTCAAACTTAATTTATTGTGGGGACATTAGTTAATAAAATTACATAGGTTTCAGGTGTACCATTCCTTAATACATCATCTGTACGCTGCACTGCACATTCACCCTCCAATCAAGTCTTCCGTCACCATTTATCCCTCTTTGCCGCCTTCTACCCCCATTCCCCTTTCCCACTCATAATCACCATGCTGTTGTCTGTGTCTAGAAAAATTTCTTCACCTTTCACATGAGTGAGGTGATTAATTGCCTTCCTTTAGCGATATGTGCCAGGTAATATGCTAAGCACTTTGCACAGATAATATTATCTAACAATTCTAATAACTATATGCAGTGGATGCTGGCCCTTATCCATGTTTCAAATAGGTAAACTCAGAGGTAAACTAAAATACACAAATAGAGTTAGGAGAGGATTCGAGATGACAGCCAATAGGATTGCATCTCCAGCAGAGACGTTTCCATGTTTTACCTTACAGTTCTTATTTCCAATGAGCAAACTCCTGAACTGGCCCGAATGTGAGCCTAGGATCATTCCTTTGAAGTATCCCCACAAGAAGCCCCAGGGTATTTTCTCCCTTCCATGTTTGCCAACCTTTCCCTACAGCAAAATAAGGAATCGGGTGCTCCAAGTTGTATGCAGCAAAAATAGGAACCTGTGATATAACAGGATCATTTCCTTAAGACGGCTGCATCTCCGCAAGCAATAACAAATACTGCATTACATGAAAGAAACGGTTGCCATTTTCATTCTCATTTACTAAATGTGCTCTCTTTTGAAACTGCAGTGTTTATGTGAAACAAAAGGAATAAAATCTTCACAAACTAAAATTTACTGTACATGCTGTCAGAAACTTTTCAGCTGATGACATAAAAACCTTTTGCAATTTTAGTCCTGCTGCATGTCGTCAGGAAAGTGTTGGACTTGTTCCGTGAGTGCTCGGATGGCTGTAAGGAAGACAACGGCTGGGAGACTTGGCAGGCGTACAAGTGAAGTTAGAAACACGCGTGTTTATCACTTAGAGACTGCATTCACCTGCTATTTTTCGCCAAAAGATAAAAATTCCATGTTTTGTAGGTGATTGTTTTTCCTTTTTATCCCAGAGGCCCACCAAAATTCAATAAGTTTATTTTAGTGAACAGCACCTTACTGCACTCAGCATCCTTGCCTAATCAAAATTCCTTAAATAAAACAAGCAGGAGCCATTGCTGCAGAGGGAAAAAAGCCAGAAATGATCAGAGACCCATTTCTTTCACAATGAGCTCATTACTATTAATTTCTCCGGCCTTTAGAGAGCATTCAGAAAAACAAGTTCACCAGGAGAGTGAAAGACACATAAAAACAAAGTTGGTAAAAATACCTCTTCCCTTCAAAATGGCATTTTAAGTGAGACAGTCTCATAGAACATCAACTCTGGTGCACGCTCTGAATCCTATTTTAGATAATTAGGTGTGCATGATTCTGGGAGCCCACGTGAGTGTTTTGACACTGGCATCAAACAGAATCTAAACATTTGTAGAAACAGCTCAGGAAATACACAATGCAATGGATTCCATTCTCAAGGAACCTATGACTTTTCCTCCTTGGAAATCTAGAGAGAGACTGTAATTGGAAAGAATATAATAGACCTTGAAAGTTAAAAGTAAATAACATTTAAGGACAGGCCCTCTGTGGGACCAAATTCTCTGACTGTCCTTAGAGACTGCTTTAACCTATGCCTGCATGGTGGGACGCATGGCTGGAATGCAAGGCTGGAGCTGGGAAGAGAAAGGTGACTGAAGGGTCTCATTTCTTTGGTACCTCTCCACACTTCTCCTTTTAACACCAGAGATCCTAACCCATCTAGCTGCTTGACATTGGACCTCTAAATCCTTAGTACCCTTGTTTCATTTTAATCCATAAACTGAGAATCATAATAGTTCTTACAAAATAAGAAAAATATATTAAATGTAATGACCTGAGGACAATACCTGACACATAGTAAGATCAACAGACAATGTTGTTTGTTATATTAATTTTTATGAGTTTGGACAGCATTTCCCGTCTTCTCTATATTCCCTCCAAAATGGAGAGTGTAGTTAAGATGAGCATAGACCTGTTTCTCTGCCTTTGAAAGGCTGAGCAGGTGGGGTTTGGAGCCTCTGAGTAAGAGAGGCTGCAGGCTGTGCATACACAATATTGAAGGACATAGGTATTATTTTTCCGTGACCCAAATCTTCCATGCATTCTCAACATGTAAGCAGAGTGAATCTGCAGATCTAAGATCAGGGGAAAAAACAAGGTAAGACTAGTTTGACAATCTTAAGGTAAAATAGCAGAACAAATTTTCTTGTCTCATACAAGGTCCAGCCTATTTCACAAAGGTGAAAGACCGGAGTGGAGGTTGGGGGTGTTTCCACCATTCTCTAATATGTAATTCTGGAAGCCTGCGACACCACCAGGAAGCCTCGGCCAATTGGGGATTTGGGGATTCTTGTTATTACTAACAGAGACAATATACTTTAATGCTCTCTCTTTTCCCTCTCTATCATTTGTCAGTGTATGTATGTATCTGTCTTCATTCAAATGATTTTTTTTTCTCCCAAAAGAGAGAATTTTGATGTTATAAAGATTCTGGTCCCTTTCCCTGGTGAGTTGGCTTAACAGTATGCCAAATAAAAAAACCACATACATAAAATTAAAATGCATTAGGTAGCTGTCTCTGAGCAATGCTGTCTATTTTATTTAAGTAGAGAAACCCTTTCAAAGAAGTGGCTTCTACCCTTTAATAGCATTCATGCTATTAAAGCTAATATAATATGGAAAGTGAAAAAGTATTTCATTTAAAAGCTTGTGGTGCCCAAGTAAGAAAATGTCACACAGATGACACATGAATGCTGGATCCAAAGGAGAAAATTCAATCAATTTAACATTTGACTTCTAGTGCTTGGAATTCTTGTTTAAATGTTTACATATTTAGATATCGCTAATAATCTGATTTTCAAAGCAAAGCAAATGCTGTAAAACAAACAATGATGAGGTGATACTTGAAATGTTTATATAAACACATCTCTATATTAAAAGATCAAAAAAATTAAAATCACAATGACCTCTTTTTTAACATACTTGACAGGGATTACATTACCAGTAAAATCAAATATGTTAGACATGAAATAGAAACTTCTGTTTTGTACTACATAATTCCCTGATACTTAGAGAATTTCCATGAAGAAGGCCATGGATAACACCATACTGAAAAAAGCTTTGCTCCTTATCAATCAAAATATAGAGGGAGTTTTGAATAATTTTATCTAAGGTATCAATTCACATGACATGCCCTAATATATTCCTTCAAAATGGATGCTATAATATGTGAAAGACCCTTGCTTTTCCTTTGGGCTCAAACATTTGACCTCTGGAAAATATCCCAAAAGTAATCAAAACTCTTGCATGAAGCTGAAAATCAGAGATTGTTTAATAATCAAAACTCAGAAGATTTTTTTAATTATACCTGATGTAGTCTCTAAATATTATTTTGTTTTTCATCTTGAGCATCAAGTAAGTGCCTCAAATTGGATTTATTTTATAAAAGTGTATTCCAAGGTGCAGCCATTGTTACTCAGATATATACAAAGTACAATATTTATAGTAGCTTTTGATTAACTTCTTGGGTAAACCACACTCCAGTCCAAAGGCAATTTGTACCTGATTCAAGGTAGTCAAACTACAAATACTCAGTTATAAATGATAGAAGAAAAATTAAGAATGTTGTGGAACTGTTTTTGCAGGGTTCTGTATATTAGAAATTATGATGATCAATATATAATGACCACAGAGGAGGTGAGAAAAAAATTAATCTCAGTTCTAGAGAGAAAAACCCAAGTAGAACAGTATGTGCAAGAAGAGAGAACTATGCAGACAAGAGCCAAAAAATATATTTTACTTCATTATTCAGTCACACACACATCCATGCACAGACAGAAACAAACCCAAAGAAAACTTAAATGTAATTTTTATGAAATAACACTTGCCATTATTACATGTGACACATTCTGGTATTTTTAAACCTATTCTGTCCCATGTCATCTTCTCTCATCCTATTCTGTTTGGTTTCACTTGTGTTGGGGCAACTTTGGTGCTCCAAATACTACATGTCGTCTCCACTGTCATGCCCCCCAGATGCTAGTATTTGCTTCAGCTGCATCGGGTGTTTCTCTTGCTTTCTGCCCTGGAGCTTCTCAACCACCTCTGCTTTGGACCAGACAAGAACAACATTAACTATTCTGAGAAGCATAAAATTAAAAGTGTGAGGTAGGTCCCATATTTTTTATGTAAACTTGACTATCAGAGGACAGGAGTGACAAATATTCCTTGCTTCCATTGTTTTTCTGAGTCACATGATTCATAACGTTTCATGGTGGCACCAGTGGGGTCTAAACCCTGAAGCCCATAGAAATAAGCAGAATAACACCTGTGGGTTGGTTTTTCTTGTTTCACTACTCTCAGACCCCAATTACTATTCTGGAGATCAAAGTCTGAATAAGCCACTGTACATATACTTTAGTCTTAACTTCTTTTTTAAGGGGAAGGACCCAGGCAAAGATTTCACTTGTTTTTTTAAAAATACTGGTGTGGAGCCTGACCTTTTGTGGTGCAGTGGATAAAGCGTCGACCTGGGAACACTGAGGTCGCCAGTTCAAAACCCTGCACTGGTCTGGTCAAGGCACATATGGGAGTTGAGCTTCCAGATCCTTCCACCTTTCTCTCTTTCTCTCTTTCTTTCTCTCTCACTCTCACTCTGTGTCTCCTCTCTAAAAATGGATAAAATAAAAAAAATACTGGTGTGGAGAGTGGGGGGAGGTAAAAGAGGGTAAAGTGATAATGAAAGGAGACTTGACTTGGGGTGGTGAACACATAGTACAATATACAGATGATGTATTATACGTTGTACATCTGAAACCTGTACAGTGTTAATTACCAACCTTACCCCAATAAATTCATAAAATTAAAAAAAAAAATTCATGAATGAAATGCGGATAGAATCTGCAAGTCACTTGCTACATTCAGATATACTGGCAATATGTTTCTGAACATTGACATGTATCCCAAAAGTTATTTCATAAATATACTGCTCACAAAAGTTAGAGGATATTTCAAAATGAATGTGAAACGATAAAAAAAAGAAGCATTTGATATTAATTAAACAAGAACATTAGAAAAGCAAATAACAAGTTGAAGAAGGTAGTTTGATTATGCAAATGAGATGCAAAACCAACTTTTATTTCATTGGTAAAAATGCACTATACAAAAAGCTGAAAATACTAGAGTATCTGCACATTGCCTGATCCACTAATTTTTTGAGCAGTAGATATATTAAAACTGTGTACCTAAAATAATGCTAATCAGGAAGTGATTTTTGTGAATCATTACTATTAGTTTATAAAAATAGTAATCTCAGCCTTGGGAAGAAAGAGAACCTAAATGAAAATTATGACTCCTATGTAATGGGAGAGGTGAAATGTTCTCATATTAATTAGAGAAACTTGCAAATTTTTCATTGATGTAGGGTCTTCAAAAAACCAAGTATAACATGGCTAGTAGGGAAATGTTCTCTATCCCAGTGATATATAAAAATCCCACTTGCCACTGTCTCCTTTTGTGATTTCATGTGAAGATAACATGTACATAATGCATTTCAATTTAACCTAACAAATATTTATTGAGTTTCTACAATCCTTAAGGCTAGACAATTTTCCTGAGAGCTGAAATATATATTCTAACATCTTTTAGTGATTAGAAATTGTAAGTCATATGGACTTTGTTGATGCTTTCAAACATTTTGTTAGGGAAATAAGGCATTTAGAATGAAAATAGAGAAATTAGAAATTGCATATATAGAGAAACTTTAAATAAAATATTATGGATGAAATATTATATAAAAATTCACAGGAAAAGAAAAGCACAAGGAGAAAAAAAAAACAGAGTAATCAGGATAGAAATAACTGAAAAGATTGTCAGAAACACAAATTTTATTATCAGCTTCTTAGACACAAATATCTAGGAAGTGAGAAATAAGGTAAACATTAAATGTTACCTTAACTATGTATGTCCACATCAGGGTCACAGGGACCCTGTGTATTCCCTCATCACTAAGGAGATTTGCTAGCAGATTTCCTCTTCTGTAACTTTTATAGTCTTTATCATTATCATCTTATAGTCAATCTGATAGTTCTTTTCTATGGACCTGTAAAATTATTTTTACATATTCTGAAAAGTAATCTTCTGTAAGTTATATGTGTTACAGATAAAGGAGTCTTACTTCATTAGTATTCCATAAGAGTCCCAGTGCATCTGAGAAACTCATTTGCCAGGCTGAATTTAAGTTAAAAATAGATAAGGACCCTAAAAGAGGGCACTAAGTATTTTAACTAGTTTTTAATTATTTCTTCTTAGTCAAAGGGTACAAACTTCCAGTTATAAAGTCAGTAATTTCTGGGGATCCTATGTACAGAATAGTGATTATAATCAACAATACTCTATTATATACTTGAAAGTTTCTAAGAGATGAATATCTACAAAATTAAAATTAATAAAATGTGATAAAGTAATACACACAGAGATGTGGTGATTGATTCATTTAAATAGTCAATTAGTTAATGAGTTACCTTGAGAGGTACTGAGACCCCAAACACAGGAGGCATTTTAGCCAAATATGAGTTAAACTCAGATGCATTTGGATGCATGTATACAATAAACACAATTGTTTAAAAACAGGCTGAGTTTGAAACAAGATCTAAGATGGTTCTATTTCCAAGAAATAGATGGTTCTGTTTTATGCATTTCATTCTTAAAAAAAACATTACCTCATTAGTAATCAAGGAAAATTATTATCTCATTCACAGTAGATCTGGGTTGCCTGTATAGGATCTATAGTCTAAATCAAATGTTGGAAAACTATATAAATATGGTAAAACCCAGGTAGCTGCTGTCTTTATAAATAAAGTTATATTGGAACAGAGACATGCTTGTTAATTTAGGGACAAATTTATGTACTTGTGGATAAACATTTGGCCCTCAGATCTAAAATATTTACTATTGAGCTTTTTACAGAAAAAAAGTTTGCTGAGTGCTTATCTAGATAATCACCTGTTATTCTTATTGAAGAGAGCATTATTGGGTTAAATGTTGGACTAGGTTATTTTCAACTTTGTATGCTACTTTAAATTATGATTGTGTGTTTTTATTGTTCAATCTTGAGCAAATTGTTTTACTAATTTTGTTCTTATGTGTTAATAAGTAAAAAGCAAAACTAATTCTCTAAGAGTGAAATTTAGCATAATAAATTAAATTAAATTGAATCATGAATTTTTTTCTCTCAGATATTAAAATTACATTATATTATATATCTACAAATTACTTGGTTTCAAGCATTATTTCTGCTCAAAAGTACATTTTAATTGATTAGAAAACAGTTGCACTGGTAAGGCTATAGCAATAGGACCCATATGATGAGACAGATAATGCTTGCTGGATATTTAATGTTAAGTTAATGAGAATTATGAAACCATTACTACTCTTGGAGAGGCAGTAATAGATGTTTTATTATGTGAGTTGAGAGATTCTGTCTTCTTACTGTTTTGCTCTTACACTGATCTGGCCAAGCTTCCTGGAAAATTGAATGCTGAGTTATATATTGAATACCAGAAGGGCAGTATGAATTGGAAATTTTTTAAAATAAGTAGCTGAGATAAAATAAGTATTTTTACAATATTAGAAATATATACTTATCCATGTTTCAGCATTCATATCCATTCTTTTAAAGATATAATGTTCTTGCTAGAAATGTGAGACCTGGTTGTCTTGAGAGCAGCTATGGTAGCCAGCCTCGAAAGTGACCCCTGATCATCCTCAACTCCTGCTATTCACCTCCTTGTGTTATGACCTCCCACAATAAGTTGGGTTGGCTTGTGTAATCAACAGGATACAGCAGAAATGATGAAATGTGCGACCTAATGTTAGGTAATAAAATACATTGAGAATCCCACCTTGCTCTCTTGGATCACTCAGTGGGGAGGGAAGCCAGCTGTTATTACATAGTATGTCAAGCCACCCTACAGAACACTTGTGTGGCAAGAAAATGAGGCCTCTTGCCAAGAGCCAACAACACCTTGGCAGCTACATGGAAGAGCAACCTTAGAGGAGGATTGCTCCAGCCCAATCAATTCTTTGAATGACTGCAGATAATCTTGAGTGTAACCTTATGAGAGACTCCAAGCCAGAAACACCCAACAGTACAGCTTCCAAATATGTGAAACAGAGAATTGTGAAGATAATAAATGCTTCTTGTTTTAAGCCAAAAAATGTTGGGATAATTCTTTATGTACACAGGATGACTAATATAGCAAGAATACTCCATCTAGAACAGTGGGAAGCCTGCCTCATTGAAGGGATCTATACACACTAATGAACCTATGGCAACTTGGAACAGAAGGTCCCATGCTAAAGGCCATAGAGCAACTTTTTGTGACATCGATGAAGGCCCCTTTCTGGGTAGGTTCAGCCCAGTTAGGGTGCCTGTCTTACTGCCTGGAATGATGCAAAGAGAAACATTTGGAATTGAGAGACGGCAAAGATTCTAAACTCATTTGTAGCCTTGTATCATTAAACATGTCACATCACTTCTACACTTCATGTCTATAAAATTGAAATGAGTCTTTGTCTTTCTCCATGTGTTGTGAGGGTCAAAAATAAGAGAACACGTGATAATATGAATGAAAACAGCGAAGAGCTATGCCCACATCAAGAATTGTTCGATCTTAGCACCTGATTTAAAAGGTCAATGCTGGCTTCTGCTTGTTTAGTTATAGATTTCAATAAGACTGTCCGTTTTCCTTGCTATAAAATCCTGTACAAATGAGTAGCTCATAAAATTATCTTCTATACTTCAATGCTTCCCACTGTGTGGGTACCTGAATTTACTCGATCTCAGCTTTTAATCTCAAGCCACAGAAAGGGCATGCCTTCCTTTCCTATTATAATTGTTTTCTTTTTTTCATGTTTTCTCTCCTAACCACTTCTCTGCTGGCCTGCCAGTTCAGTCTGGTAGGAACACGTGTCTCCCACTCTCCACCTCTGTGCCTGTGCTATGATCCACCCAAAGTTAAACACTGGAATAAAAGTAACACCTTCTTGGTACCTATCTTCGTAAATGTAAAAAATATATAACATTCTACAATATTAAGTTAACTCACTACTTTGTGTAATATGATTAACATAAATCTCATTAATTTATACTTTGCATCAGGTTCTAGGGCTAGAATACAGCTGTGGACAAAGCAAAGTTCTGATTTTCACAGGGCTTTGATTTTATTAGTGAGTGACTGCAGATCATAAACAAATGGTATAAAATACAGTGTGTCCATAAAGTCATGGTGCATTTTTGACCTGTGACCAGTCAAAAGTGCCCCATGACTTTATGGACACACTGTACTATATGAGAAGACAGCAATTTGTCTGATGTAAGTGGTAAAAGTGAAATTTAGCAGGAAAAAATGCAATTTTAAGTAGAGGTACCAAAGTCTTTATGGAGAAGGTGACATTTGAGCCAAGATCTGGTGGAGATAAAAAGTGGCATATGGGTCCCCAAGGGAAAAGCTGTGCCATCAGAGGAAATAGCCAGAATAAAAACCCTCATGTGGGAACATGTCTGATTGTTTTTAGGGAGGAAAGGAATTCCATGTGGCTGAAACAAGGTGAGAAAGGAGGAGGTTGTAACAGATGAAGCCGGCGGTTTGAACAGGAGTCCAGATACTTTTGAAAAACTTGGCTTGTACAAGTAATGAGATGGGAAGCCACTGAGGAATCATGGGTAGACGGTTGTTCTGGTATGACTTATGTTTTGTAAGAAGCACTCTAACATTTGTGATAAGACAGAATGAAGGGCCCATAGCAGATGTTTTGTTATTGGGAAGAAGGTTTGATCATTAATTCAAGTGAATAATGATGAAGGATTGTCCCGCATGGTAAAAAGAGAGAGGGAGGTGAAATATGGTCAGATTCTGGCTATATTTGTAAGGTAGAGGCAAAAAGATTTACTGACAGTTTGAATCAATGTGTTAAAGAAAAAAGATGATTCAAAGATTCTGGCATGAATGACTGGAAGGGTGGAATTCTCTTTAAGTGATAAAAACGTTGCATGGAAATCATTTTGTAACATGTTGACTTTCGGATCCCATAAACCATTAGGTATCCAAGTGAAAATGTCAAGTAGGCAATTACTTATTCCAGTTGGGAGTTCAGGGTTAAGGTCTGTGTTGAAGATGTTCATTTAGAGTTTCTCAAGACTTAAATGATCCTGAAATTGAGATTTTATGAAAAGCGTGGAGGATTAAAAAGAGAAGGTATAACCAGATTGAGCCCTGTAACACTCCAATTTTAGAGATAAGCAAGTAGAGGATATCAACAAATGCTTGAGAATAAGCAACTTGTTTCTCAGGAGATAAACCATGACAGTCAGAAGTCTTGGAAGCCAAATGAAGATAGTTTTTAAACCAAGTGTCAAATGGGATCGATAGCTCAATAGATGGGAACTCAGAATAGAAGCAATAAAGATATCCTTGGTGACATTGGTTAGGGTAATTTCAATGGAGTTGAAAGCATGAAAACCTGACTGTGATGAGTTCAGGTTAGAATAAAGAAAGAGAAACTAGAGGAAGCCAGAAGGGACAACTAGTTTGGAGAAGTTTTTCCTTATAGTAGTTGGAAAAACCTTATGTAGTAACTGGAAAGAAGAGAGACATCCTGGAAGAATTGTGTAAAGGTGGAAAAAGCTACAGATTATATTATGTTTATGAGAAAATCTCAGTAGTGAGGAGAAAAGCAATGATGGAGAAGGGGGGAAAATTTGTGGAAGTAATGACCTTGTGTGGTTTGTTAGGAAGAGTTGGTCATGGCTGAGAGTATAAATAGTTTATAGCAACAGACACAGTTCTCAGGCATTTCTATTGTGGTAAGTGTATTTGGGGGCTTTTTGAAATTCTTTTCTAATTGCTTCAGATTTCTCAAAGAAATAGCACACCAGATCATGGATTGAGAATGAGCATAAATGAGTAGGTGTTGAAGATTTGAGGAGAGAGAAGATGATTTGAAATAGTCATTAAGGAAAACAGGAAAGAGACTAAATTGGGAAAATTCAGTGTGAATCCTGGGCCTCATTAAAAGCTTACTTGACATTTGTGGTCATATTTAAAGTAATATGGTGTGTTTCTCTCCAACATGTTCAGCTCTTCTGTCTGGGCAGGAGGGGAAAAGGAGCCAAGCTGGACATAAACAAGATGCACACAGGCTTTGCCAAAAAAGTAGAGCAAAGTGAATGAAAGACGGGAGCTGAGGTAAATTTAGATCAGGGGGTGGTTACAGTGACTGAACATGGAATTTAAGCAGCACAAGACAAGGAAAAGAGCAGAAATAGGATGGATGATAGATATAAAAGACAGCAAATCAATAGATTATAAACACCATGAGTTAAAGAGATTGTTGGAGTTGGGTGTTTGGGTTAAGTGTTCTAGAAGAATAGGGTTGGTTTTGGGGAAGAAAAGCAAGCTTGCAAAAGAAATAAAGGGGCATCATTTACTGGGAATGACAAGTTCTAGGGTGTGATCTTGAAAGAGAACAGTTCGGGACACAATCATTGGAGGTCAAAAGAACTTTAGACAAAGATACTAAATGGATCATCTAAGTGGATATTGACATTCTTTAGAGTTATGGCGGGTGTAGTAGTGAAGAGGGTGACCATGAACCAGGTATTAGAGTTCTCAAAAAGTGAAAGAAAGTAACAAGAGAGCCAGATTACCACTGCACTAAGGAAGGATACCAAGTAGGGTAGTCTTGATGAGGAATTATAGGAGTAAATACTGGATGTTTTGCAAGACTAGGGGTCAGGAAGGATCCCTGTTACCCTATCTGAGAGAAGAAAATGCAGTATATGAAGAAGCAAATCTGAGCCACTTGAGATGAGTCCAGGGAAAGGAGTGTCCCTGGGGAATAGGCAGATTTTCATTTACAGCAACAAAGTAAAGAATGTGAGAGATTCTGCTGATGAATGAAAGAGTGAAACAAATATTTTCATATTCCAAATTTTCAGTACTTTTCTTATATATCCAAGAAAATAAGTGTAGAGAAGAAATAACCTGTATGCATGCAGGTGCTGCTGAGTCACACCTCAATTCAATTGTATCAATGATTCACCGGGAACTAGTGTCCCAGTTATTGGGTTTAAGGCTAACTCCATAATGTTTTTATGATAGAAAAACAACTCTTATTCCATTGGCCTAGTCCAATGGGATATAAGAAAAATATAAGATTTTGAGAATAAAATAGGAACTCTGGTACCAAATGTAAATTTGACAACTGATAAAAACATACCTAAAGCAGCAAGGTGAAAGAACGCATATCTGAAGACTTGAGTTTTAGTGTTATTTCCCCCACTATTTGGGCAATCTCTTTGGGCTTAGATTTTTTCTGTAATAAACTGAGAGGGTCAAACCAGATAAATCCTAACATACAAGTTCTAAAATTCTAATATCTTAGCATACTCACAATGCAAATACCAGTAATTAAAAATTTTAATAGAACTTTTCTTTATGCTTACTCTGTTTTGATGCATTCAAAAATAGTTTATGTAGTTGAGTATTGAAACTTTCAGTAAATAGTATTAAACAAACATTGTTTTAGCAAACAAAAGAATGACATAAAATAAATGCCTGTCCAAAACAAAAAAATGATAAAATTTATTATCTTTCCCCAATTTCAGACAAAGAACAGGATTTTTGTAGGTTTTGTCTCCTCTTAACCATTGCTGAGATATTTGATAAGTAATATTATGACTTATTTTCTATTAATATTTAATAAATATGCATATTATGGGATGATGATAAAAGAAATAATGGATGATATTGAGAAAAGAAAAAAATCTGTAGGGTTAAAGAAAATTTTAAAACCTAAAACCAGCCTGACCAGGCGGTGCTGCAGTAGATAAAGCATTGGACTGGGATGCTGAAGACCCAGGTTCGTGACCCTGAAGGTCACAAGCTTGAGCACAGGCCTATCTGGCTTGAGCAAAAGCTCACCAGCTTGGACCCAAGGTCGTTGGCTCCAGCAAGGGGTTGCTTGGTCTGCTGAAGGCCTGCGGTCAAGGCACATGTGAGAAAGCAATCAATGAACAGCTAAGGTGTTGCGACGGCAATAAAAAACTAATGAATGATGCTTCTCACCTCTCTCCGTTCCTGTCTGTCTGTCCCTATGTATCCCTCTCTCTCTCTGTCCCTGTAAAAAAAACAAACAAACCTAAAACCAATTCTCCAAAATGTTATAGTTGTAAGATTTTATCTTTTTACTACCACATGTGCCAGGCATGACATACACAATTACTAAGCCCCAAGAGTGTACTCTGAACTGGGATTCTTGACATCTTTTTATACTAAGATTTAGTTTTCCCTAGCAATGAACTCAAATTATAGCTTTTGTGAACTGAGTCTATACTTGATAATCTTCAACAAGGCAGGAATAGAGAGCCATGTGATTCAATCTGAATTCAGAAGACTGTCTGCCCCTCTGCAAATTGTTTCTTACCAGGCTGCCAAAGATAAGGACCTTGGTAGAATATTGGTGATGACATAGGAGCTTATTCCAAATGTCAGTTACCTACGTCAAGAAGCACAGTCAGTCTCAGCTGATGTTTTCTTTTTCTCAGTAAGAGATTTTCAAAGGAGGTAGCAGTGTGTTGATTTCCATTCCAGCTCACGGATCTCCTCATGGACAAGAACTTGGAGTAGCACAGATGAAGAGATTTAAGTGCAGAGCGCCTCTCTGCTTGCTACAATGTGCACATGCTTAATCACTTCAAGTTCTTCACAGTATCGCATAAATTAATTATTACTGTAGATTAACTTCTCTGTAAACCACATACTGTTTATTTTATTCACTACTAGATTTCCACTGCTGGGCATTCAATAATTATCTGTTGAGTGAATAAGTTTATAAAAAATAAGCACTATTCTTGAGACTTCTTACCCCATCATATACAAAAGCCATCTTTAACATTATTTGTTTTTATTACATTTCTTTGCTTTGCAGTTTAAGTAGAGGAACCACGTTTGCAGTAGAATACATATAAAATGGACATTTATCTGTACTATTAAAGAGTAGGTGGTAAAAATATAAATATTCTCATGATTGGTATTGTCTATTGCTATTACTGGACTTTCAGTACTATGTGGAATAAACCTACTGAAGGTGGACATTGCTTTGTTCCTTAGAGGAAAAAGTTTCAGCTTCTTAGCATTGACTATGATTTTAGCTAGTGTTGTCATATGTGGCTTTTATTGTAGTGAGGTATATATATACCCTTTAAACCCCATTTGTTAAGAGTTTTTATTATGAAGAAAAGTTAAATTTTGTAAAATACTTTTTCTGCATTTAATTAGATAATTATGTGCTTTTTAGCTTTTATTTTGTTAATACAATGTATCACATTGATTTTGTGGATGTTGAGCCATGCTGACATTCCTGGAATAAATCCCACTTGGTTGTGGTATATGATCCTTTTAATATATTGTTGAATTCAGTTCCTTAATACCGTTTTGAGGAATTTTGCATCCATGTAAATTTGTATATATATATATATATATATATATATATATATATATATATATATATATATATATATATTATTAATTCTAATGGGGTGACACCAATAAATCAGGGTACATATGTACAATGAAAACATCTCCAGGTTATCTTATCATTCAATTGTGTTGCATACCCGTCACCAAAAGTCAAATTGTCCTCTGTCACCTTCTATCTGGTTTTCCCTGTGTCCCTCCCCTCCTCCCTATCCCACTCTTCCCTCCCTCTCCCCATCCCATAACCACCATTCTCTTGTCCATGTCTCATATTCTCACTTTTATGTCCCACCTATGTATGAAATCATGCTTTTCTCAGTTTTTCTTTTTTTCTGATTTACTTATTTCACTCCGTATAATGTTATCAAGGTACATCCATTTTGTTATAAATGATCCGATGTCATCGTTTCTTATGGCTGAGTAGTATTCCATAGTATATATGTACCATAGCTTTTTAATCCACTCGTCTTCTGACGAACACTTGGACTGGTTCCAGATCTTCGCTATTGTGAACAATGCTGCCACGAACATGGGGGCGCATTTCTTCTTTTCAAACAGTGCTATGGTGTTCTTAGGGTATATTCCTATAAGTGGGATAGCTGGGTCAAAAGGCAGTTCGATTTTTAATTTTCTGAGGAATCTCCAAACTTTTTTCACAGTGGCTGCACCAGTCTGCATTCCCACCAGCAGTACAGAAGGGTTCCCTTTTCTCCACATCCTCGCCAGCACTTATTCTGTGTTGTTTTGCTGTATTTGTAGAAATATTTTAAGTCATCAAATATACATAGGAGATTAGGATTTTCCTCTTATTTACTTCAAAGACTTTATTTTAGCCTAATAGCAGATAAATTCACTAAAACATAATGGGCTATCTACCTTCCTTCCTTCTTCCTCCTCCCTTCTTCCTCTTCCCTTCTTCTTCTTCCCTTCTTCAAATATCTTATCTTTTGTACTATTGACCAACTCAGTAGCCTGCTTTAGAATCTAGTAGCTATAGCGTAAATATTTCATATAGCCTAAATATTTCTGCTAAGGTCACCTACGAAAATGTGGAACTCATTTGAAATTTTCCAAGTGACAGATTCACACAGATTGATTTATTTTGAAATAACACATTAATGACAGTAGCTTAACTTTTATTCCAAGTTTTTGTGATATGGAGCATAAGCTTCAGGGAAGTGGGTATCTAATGAATATGAGAAGGATAATAGGTTGGGGAGAATTCATGAAAACTAAAGTGACAAGGTCATAGAGAGAACTTTGTCACCCACATAGTTTGAGTTTGGAAGCATGATGTGGTAAAAGAAATTGAATTGATAACTAGCAGAACTTTTCAAAGAGCAGGAGCAAAAGTCATTTTTTTCTTTTATTTCTTATTTATTTCAATTAATAATGCATGATGGTGATCTCAGCAGTTTTAGCACAGCAAGTTCCAATTCTCTCATTTTCCATCTGCAGTACAGAGATGTGACTTTGCTATCAATATGGGTTGAGTCATCTGTTATATAATAAAAACCAAAATCCTATAGAGTGTGGCTAACTTTTGAACCTCTCGACAACAAAAGGATAATTTTTGTCTTACGCAAAGTGATGATGTCATGGCATATCTTTTTGAGATAAGGAGGTAAAGTTGTATAGTGGGCAGTGGCAGAGGCTGAGAGAGTCATTCTGTGTATATAACAAAACAGAAAGCAAAGAAAAAATATCCAGAGGTCCATAGACTATCAGAGCCTAGCTATGTCAGATTAAAGAAGTATACAGTGTGTCCGTAAAGTCATGGTGTACTTTTGACCGGTCACAGGAAAGCAACAAAAGACAATAGAAATGTGAAATTTCCACCAAATAAAAGGAAAACCCTCTCAGTTTCTGTAGGATGATGTGGCAGCATATGTACATGCACAGATGATGACATAACATCGTGAGTTTCTGGATAGAACATTCCCCCGGCAGTGGATAGGCAGGGGTTCTGTCAAGCCATGGCCACCACAATCCCCGGATCTGACACCCTTAGACTTTTATTTTGGGGGTTATGTGAAGCAACATGTGTACACTGAATGTATCAATGACATTAATCACTTAAAACAAAGAATCACAGACGTTATTCACTCTGTTATACCAGACGTCCTTACCCGTGTGTGGCAAGAACTTCACTATCGTTTGGATGTGTGTAGGGCAACAAATGGAGCCCACATCAAACTGCACTGAATAGGTATGAAACTGGGAGAGTTTTTCTTTTATTTGGTGCAGATTTCACATTTCTATCGTCTTTTGTTGCTTTCCTGTGACCGGTCAAAAGTGCACCATGATTTTACTGACACACTGTATATTCTTTTATAACTGCAGTATGTATTATTAATATAGCTCATATTTATGTTCAAATTAATTAAATTCTGAAAGTTAAAATTTTTATCTAAGAGAAGCAAAACTTTTCAAACATATAACTTTGTTACTCGCAAGCTAGCTTTATGCTGTACTTTCCATTTGAATTTCAGTGAGCATGGATAAAAGACTGACATCAAGAGAACTTCCTTTGACAGTGAAGATCAGAAACTTCAAAAATAATACTAATAGAATAAGAAATAACAGAAAAGTGCTATCCAGGAATGTCTGTGTTTAGTGTACATCCAGAGCGCTGAGTAATTTTCCCACAGTTTGCTTATAAAGTAGATATTATCATTTCAACTTGCATTGGAAGAATTTTTAAGAATTTCAGTTGCTGAAAAGCAACAGGATTGTCTATATCTATTTTATGCAATTTGAAAAACTAGGAATGGCCTGTAAGCATGAAAGCAATGGTAATTTAGTGTTATAGGATATTACATCCTTATATAAGATAACATAACGTAGTAGACACTCCTGTGACTTATGGAAAATAAGTTATGACTGATTATTGATTTTCAGACTTATCCTCCTTTTAAGGGATCTAGATTTTAAGAGGATTATGGAGAAATTACACAGGTTCATTCAAATGTTTCTAAAATATAAAAGAATTGTAGTCTCTTTGAGGAAAGGGCTAGAACAGACTATTAATAGTAAAGTACCACTGAGTTTAATTTTAAGCATTTGCCAGAAGGCAGATTTTAGATAGTGTAAAATTCTGAAGGAGAAAATAATAACCTAAATTAAATGACAGTTTAGTCACCCAGAAAATTATTCTAGTTCAGAAACAATTTTCAGTATTTTCGATAATTTCTAAAACCTCAGAATCTAAATTGCACTGCTCTTTCCCCCTCCTCAGTCTTTTTCTAACATAGAAAAGTGAAAAGCCTAAGAATGGATGATATAAAAAATCAAGAGAAGCCCTACATGAGTTTTGTAAGATGAGGTAAAAGTTGAGTCCATTGCTAAGATAAGATATTGTCCTTGTTTTTTGTTTTGCTTTTCACAAAGAAAACAAGACCAAATAATAAAAATGGAAACTTTTCTTGATGAGGGTAAGTTTCTAAGTAAAATTTTTTGATGATTTGGCAGAATATGGAAGAATACTAGGACCTATTGACGTAGCCCACAGCAACGTGAGCAGAAAACAGTTATGCTGTTAAGTTTTGTACCATTTTAGGAGGAGTAGAGAACAAAGATGCTGTTTGATATTGCAATTCAAGAAGTATGAAAGGAGGCTTAGGGTCAAAGTCAACCTGAAAGCTTCTTTTTTTCATCTAAGAGACAGGTCAGACCATACTGTCCCTCCCATTTCTTTTCTTCTTTTTTTTTCTGAGAAGGAGAAGAATATAGAAGAGAACAAAGAAAAAGTTCAGAGTAAAGATACAGGCATACAAAGAGAGAGGACCTTACGCTTTCCAAGGGTAAAAGACTGGAGAATGTTTAGCAGAAAGCACAAGGAAGGAGTGGCTGGTGTCACTATGTCTAGGACTGTCCACAGCAGCTAGAACCATAGAAACAAGGTAGAGATGTGAGAAGGGGGAAGAAAAATTCTAGTTGAGTTAAGTTGCCAATAAATGTGAAATATCTCCATGTAGATAGATATTCATTTCTGGAGCTCAAAGTAGAAGTCCATGCTATAGATATAAGCTTGGAAATTTTCAGCATGGAATTTGTGTTCAAGTCAAGGAATGAATGAGTAGGAGAAAAAGAAACTGGCTTAAGACTGTTCTTTGAAGAAAACCTTCCTTCCAGAAGTAAAAGAAAAACCCAACCAAGAGATAGCAAAATTGCTACCAATGAATTAGAAGTTTGTTTTAGGGAAGCCCAGAGAGAGATATGCTTTCAAGAACAAGTCAGTGGACAATCATAGTAAATTATGTTGCCAAGGAAGACAAGTTCAAAGAATTGTTTGTTTTCCACAAGGTCACTGGAGGTCACAAGGGGGTACCCTTGACTGGAGCAGAGAGGTTATGGGAGCATTTGGAAGGATTAAAATGTGAGTGGAGAATTTTACCCTAAGAAATTCCTCATAAAACCTATCTTCTGTCTCTTCAGATACAGTAAAACCCATAATAAAATTTACAAAGAGTAGCCAAGCAAGTAATAATAACCTAAATTCATGAACTTGAATAGAGCAGAAGTATAGGACTCTATAGCGGAATGAAAAGAGAAAGCATGGCATGGATTTTATCACTCCCTGGTGATGATTAATTTTATCTGTCAGTTTGGTTAGGCTAAGGAATATCCAGGTATCTGATGAAACATGTCTGGATGAGTCTGCACTTGAATCAATAGATTGAGTAAAGAAGATCTACCTTCACCAATGTGGGTGGATGTCATCCAGTCCCTTGAGAATAGAACAAAAAGGCAAAGGAAGAGAAAGTTACCTTCTCAGAGTCACTCATTACCCAGGTTCTTTCCAACTTGTGGCTTCACAATCTTCTGGGTCCTTCTTGTGCTTTTCCATTCAGCCAGTATGCCAGGAAAGTGAAGAATTGTGTGTAGATTTACTTACGGGTGAGGTAAAAGAGTGATAGATATAACTTTTGCCTACATTTGATTGTCCAGAACTCAGAGGCATGACTATATCTAACTGCATAAGAGGCTGGAAAATATAGTCAGCTTTTGTGGGTTCAGCTGAAACAGGAAATGATGTGGAGAAAAGCTAATCAGGCTCTGTCTCAAGACAATTGTGTGAAATAATTACAAGTAGTGGGGAAATCGGCCCATTTGAAATACCATATGATTGTTGGGCCACACTGAGTGCAAATCAAAAATAATTAAATTACTAATATTAATTTATTAACCAAAATATATAGCAAAAACTCTTTAGCTCAGTTGGGAGATTTCTTCCATATTTACTCTGCAGTTCAATTTAGACACAGAAAAAAGGGATGTTAGGGCTCATCTACACCTACTATTTTCCTTGGTGAGAAAAATAGAGGGACAATAAAGCAACCAAAAATATGTATGAAAGAGAAATATTACTTATGAACCATAGAAACAAGGCAATTCTAAGAAGCAGGAGGATACTGAGATAGGTGTTGGAGTTAGCACATAGGGCATCTCAGTGAGGTTGGATATAGGTAACCACAAAAATAATTTATGGAAAAGTGATACAGTAGTTTATCTCAGAGAAGATTGCTTTAAATCTCTCTTTTTCTTAATTTGATGACAAAGGGTTTATGTATATGATCAGAGGGAATGGCAGCAACAGGTGGATTAAAAGGTCACTAACAAAGAGAACAGCAGAAATCTGGAGGTCAGAGTAGGTGAGATTGTACATATTGAAGTTATAAAGAAAAATAACATGACAAGGGAGAAAATATATTAGAAAATGTTATAGCCATCAGTGAATAAGCTTGGTGAATAGAAGATTTTGAGATGACAGCCTGAGTAAGGATAAGGTCATTTATCCATAGAAATACAGTGTATCTGTAAAGTCATAGCACACTTTTGACCGGTCACAGGAAAGCAACAAAAGATGATAGAAATGTGAAATCTGCACCAAATAAAAGGAAAACCCTCTCAGTTTCTGTAGGATGATGTAGCAGCATGTGTGCATGCGCTGATGATGATGTAACACTGTATACAGCGGAGCAACCCACGGCAATGCCAGTCTAGATGTGGATGGTACAGAGGAAAGTTCAGTGTGTTCTGTGGCTCGCTAAATTCGAATCCGTGACCAAAGTGAAAACGTGAATATAGGCGCATTTATAATGAAGCGCCACCACATATGAATAACAGTACTTGGTGGGATAAGCAGTTGAAGGAAACCAGCGGTTTGGTGGAGAAATCCCGTTCTGGTAGGCCATCAGTCAGTGACGAGTCTGTAGAGGCTGTACGGGATAGCTACCTAAGGAGCCCTAAAATATCTGTGCATGCGTGTGCTTGACAATTACACCTAAGCAAGCCTACACAGTTTATTAGGTGTTAAAGACACATCTCTGTTTTACGGAGTACAAATTGTGGCCGTTGCATGCTATCACACCAGCGATAGACCCACACGATACACGTTTGCTACAGATATGCTTCATGAGATCGACAATGATGCAAGATTTTTGCAGAAGATCGTGTTTAGCGATGAGGCGACCTTCCATATCTGTGGACATGTTCATGGCCATAACGTCCGAATATGGGCTGCTGAACATCATCATGCCTACGTTGAGTACGAATGTAACACCCCTAAAGTGAACGTGTGGTGTGGCCTGATGCATGATAAGGTGATAGGCCCATTTTTTTTCGCGGAGCAGTCTGTGATGGAAAACAACTATCTTGACATGTTGGAATTGTATGCAGTGCCACAATTTTCAGAAGGTGTCATCTTTCAACAGGATGACAGTCTTCCACACTACACCACCATTGTTCATGAGTTTCTGGATAGAACATTCCCCCGGCAGTGGATAGGCAGGGGTTCTGTCAAGCCATGGCCACCACGATCCCCAGATCTGACGCCCTTAGACTTTTACTTTTGGGGTTATGTGAAGCAACATGTGTACACTGAATGTATCAATGACATTAATCACTTAAAACAGAGAATCACAGACATTATTCACTCTGTTACACCAGATGTCCTTACCCGTGTGTGACAAGAACTTCGCTATCGTTTGGATGTGTGTAGGGCAACAAATGGAGCCCACATCGAACTGCACTGAATAGGTATGAAACTGGGAGAGTTTTCCTTTTATTTGGTGCAGATTTCACATTTCTATCATCTTTTGTTGCTTTCCTGTGACCGGTCAAAAGTGCACCATGACTTTACGGACACACTGTATATCTCAAAAAAAAAAAAAAAAAAAAACGGGTTGAAGTAAATAGATTGTGAGTGATAATGTAAAATAAGAAATTCTAAGTAATATTACTATACACAGTGATGATTGAGAAATGAAACAACCTCAAGATAAGAAAGGAAAAAGTCACCCTATGAAATACTTACCTTCTGTATGAGAATCCATCGAGCTTCCCTGGGTTGCTTATTGCTTTAACAGATTTAGCTACAACCAAACTATGGAGAGCTGAGTAGCACACTTCCTCAGTTTTGATTTAAGCCAAAAGAATGGCTATTGGCATAATGATCAAATTTAGAGAAGATTGCTAAAGGAGCATGGATATTATGGTGTGTTTTGTTTTTGAAGGAGGGAAAGGATAAATTAGTCATTCACATGTAGTTGGGGATGTTGAGTTAAATACCTGCAAAGAAGTTCAAGGGCTGTAGACATAGAGGACCGTCATCACTTATGGGTTGAGTGGAGGGGAAGGCAAATAGACTTAGAAGAAGCAGTCAGAGAAAGAAGAGACTTGTGTCATAACAGTCATCTGAAAAAAGAGAGACAAATCAGTAAGATGAAAAGATGCTGACAGATAAATAAGAAAACAAGTTCAAAAGTGTCAGTGTGTTTATATGACATGAGACACATGTGGTTCCTACTTTGGCTATTCTGTAGAAATTTCTGGAATAAAAGCCTTGTAGATTTTCTGAAAATCATTCTATTATAATCTGAAATATCTTAATTTCACTACTGTATACATAATTTATTTTTTTTAATATTGTTTGTTCCAGGCATAGTATTTTAAACAATACTATCATCAGGTGATATATTTAAGTAGAGTAATTTAAAAACTCATTTATTAAATTCTACAAATGCCACTTGTAGTACAGGTACTAGTTCAAATTTTTGAAATATACTCTAAATATTCACCAGTCATTTCTGAGGTAAAAAAACTCACCACAGCTACTATATAAAATACAGTGTTCGTGAAAAATTAGTATAAAACATCCTGCATTGGTAATATAAATTTTCATTACCTGATAAAAACATTCATTATAATATAGGAAACATACCTTAAGTGATTATCTAAAGCTATAACAAAAATACCACTCAAAGTAATAACAATTGAAACTCATTAATTAAAAGGAACTTAAATTTAAACTATTATGTATCTAAATACATAATAGGTCCTCAGATACCAGTTTACAATAATCAATTTACCGAAGTGAAGTTGAAGCAATAGGAAATCCTCTGACAATTTAGGCAACATTTCTCTCAGTTCTGCCAGTGTTATTAACACTGTTTTTCTTTCCCAGACAAAACTTACAGCACAAATGCATATTCATTATTTGCTCACTATTGTAACAACTTCCGGACACAGCAAATCCAAAATCTGTTTTACAGTTGAGGGTTTGATCATACTAGCTCTTAATTATGACTGTCCAGATTATTTTCGATTCTGGGACCACAGAAATCTACAATATCCTACTTTACATACAAACATTATCATACAATATTGGGAAGTCAGTGAGGCAATGTAAACTCAAATGTAAATCAAAATTCACAACTGACCTGCCCTATGAAAATCCATCGAGCTTCCCTGGGTTGCTTATTGGTTTAACAAATTTAGCTACAACTGAACTATGTGGGAGAGCTGAGTAGCACACTTCCTTGGGTTTAATAACCAGAGTCAATGGCAAAGAAAAACTTTGAAATCTATCATCTTTTTAAAGGGGACAAGCCTTTATCTTATAGAGCTGATTATTTTTGAAACTGTAAAAATAACAATAAAGGGACTTTGTTACCAGTATAGCTGAATAAAGATTCCTCTGAATGATATATTCCAATCCTAATTAATTAAATCAGCTTTATTATTTTTAAAAATATGGTTCTAGGGGACTGTAGCATAATAGTTACAAAAACGAACATTGCTACAAGGTTGCTTGGCTTTGAGTTCTGGCTGTGCCAATGTCTATGGAACTCTGCTGGAATTACTTCGCATCTCTGTGCCTCTGTTTCTTTTTCTGCACATTGGGAATAATAATGATATCTTTCACATATGGCTGAGTAAGAAATAAATTAGTTAGCATATGTAAAAAATTTAGAACAGAGCTGGGCATGAATTAAGCTCTCTCTGAATATTAACTAGAATAAAATCTTTTTCTCTAATCTTCAAAATGGCAACATCCGTGTCTCTTAAATTTTGGCAATTTGTTGGGCAAAGTTACTCCATGGTATGTTGCAAAACTTCTGGAAAATAAATTCTAGAGGATACAACTAGAATCCGGGGGACGTGAGTCATACATTTATTCAACAAGCATTTATGAAGTACCCACTATGTGTTTGGTGGCTCCTAGTTTCTAAAGTAGAAAAAGTCTGTCCACAAAGCATGTTCTATTATGTTTGCAAACTTGCAAGTAGATAACATTGCATTAAAAAGTGATGGGTACTGCCTGATCAGGTGGTGGTGCAGTAGATAGAACATTGGACTTGGATGCAGAAGACCCAATTTTAAATCCCTGAGGTTGCCAGCTTGAGCGCAGGCTCATCCAGCTTGAGCATGGGGTTGCTGGCTTGAGTGTGCAATCATAAACATGATCCATGGTTGCTGTCTTAAAACCCAAGGTCACTGGCTTGAAACCCAAAGTCACTGGCTTGAGTCCAAGGTCGCTGGCTTGAGCATGCAATCATAAACATGACCCCATGGTCGCTGGCTTGAGCCTAAAGGTCACTGGCTTGAAAACCAAAGTCAGTGGCTTGAGACCAAGGTCGCTGGCTTGAGCATGCAATCATAGACATGACCCCATGGTCGCTGGCTTGAGCACAAAGGTCACTGGCTTGAAACCCAAAGTCACTGGCTTGAAACCCAAAGTCAATGGCTTGAGACTAAGGTTGCTGGCTTGAGCAAGGGGTCGCTGGCTCTGCTGTAGCCCCCCAGTCAAGGCACATATGAGAAAGCAATCAATGAACAACTAAGGAGCTGCAACAAACAATTTATGCTTCTCATCTCTCTTCTTTCCTGACTGTCCCTATCTATCCCTCTCTTTGTCTCTCTCTCTTTCCCTGTTGCTCTCACTAAAAAAAATAAATAAATAAAAATTTTTAAATGATGGGTACTAGGATGCATATACACCATGTGGACCAGAGGGCAGAGAGCAGCCAGCTCCACTGAGTAGAGGCAGGCCAAGTTCACAGAGTGGGGCTAATCTAAATATACCCTGAAGCCTGGCTGAAAAACTCAGCCTAGTTCAGTGATGAAACATCTCAGTTATAAAGGAGCATCATAAAAATTTCTGTTCCTTAAGATGAAATTTATAATGGAATTTTATCTTGACCTCTCTCTTGTGATTTTAGCTGGAGGCATGGGGTTCACACCAGCTTTGGATGCCTGGTTCCTCTTAATTCTCTCTAACAAAGGTAACGGGTGAATACAGAACATAAGTGATTTGTATGATCACGTCCATCATTTCCCACTTCTTACATATTTTCACAGGTAAAATGCCACAGACATTATTATCAAGGTTAAAACGATGGAGAGGAAAAGCTACAGAAATATTTGAATGCCAAAATGTATTTCAATGACATAATTAAATCAATGAATACTTAATTGAAGGGTAGATGGAACCGTAGACAGTTGTACTTGCATTTAACTTTTTCTGTATTTTAAACTAATGTTCAAATCCACAGTGTCATCAGGTTTGGCTTGGCAGTGACATCCCGCTCACTCCGAGGATGTGTGACAGAGAGAAGCCAGTCTGCTCAAAGCGTAGATGGAGCCCAATCTCTTACTCATCTCATGGCAGAAAGTCTTTTTAAAATTGTCGTGCTGCCAACATGTAAAGCTGAGAGTAGCTGAAGTGACATGTAATCATCTGCAGACACTTTGGGACATTGGTATTTCTTGTGGACAAAGATCAGAGAAAACATGGCAACTCAGAGTTAGAAGGGACACACCTGGGAATATTAATCCACTTCTCACCCCCTAAAGTTAAAAGAGAAAGGAACCAAATTGCTTGAAAGATCAAATGCCCTGAACAATCATACATCTACCTGGTAACAAAATCAAGGCTAGAATCCAGATTTCTTGGCTTCTAATCTTTTCTTTTTTTTCTACTATATTATGAAACCTTCCTGAGTGATGTGATAAAGTGTTTTTCTAAGAACTTCTCAAGTTCAAGAATATAGTTCTAAGCATATATTTTGTTCTTTCAAATGCAATAGAGTATAACTGAAAAATACCAATGACACCTTCGGGCTTTTAATGCATCTGTAATATGTGACTATGGTTTATTTATGCAGCTATTAAGATAAATGTCTCCAAAAGCGTATTTCCTTCTAACATTACATGTTTCATACTACAAGTTAATTGCTTTTTCAGATTTCACTAAAGTTTATCTTTCACAATAAGAACAAATTTTGACTATTTAGAACATTTGCTGAATCAGAGACACAAAATCACTTTTTCTTGTCTTCATATAAAACTTGTAGTGGGCTTGACTACTTCAAATATCCAAGTCACCATATAATTTGACAATCCATTTTTAATTTATCCAAAGTGTAATTTCTGGATAAAAACATTAATGCTTTTAATGACTCTCTATTACCAGCAGCTGGATTTCTTTCCAGAGCCATTTTTCATAAATAAATACAGTTTGCAGCTTCACTAGAATTTTATATACTATAAAAGTGAGACAGAGTGCAAAGTCACAATGAAATGTGAAGGCTTGACAGTCATCTCTCTTACTAGCTAAAGTGCATTCCTAACCACTAGCATTGTGCTTTGAGTCACTCACAATCAAAACTAGCAAAATTGCATATTGCTATATAATATAGATGGACAAATTGTCTCAACAATGATCTAAAGCAGTGCGTTAAATCTATCGTGTTAAGAGTATCCTATATCCTTACTATTTCTAACTTCTAGCCTGCACCTCAAAGTGTTTCACAGGTCACAACTGCCTTAGCATTATTTGATTATATAGTATGTACCTGGGTACCTTTTAAAACTGTGTACTATATACACAACAGAAATTTTGAGGCCTGCAAAGTGTTCTAAAACAAGCATAGAACATTACATAACAAAACCCTTTCTTCTGCCTCTTGCAACTAAAGAATTCTAGCTGTTAGAGAGATTGAGTCTCTGAAGAAACACTTCACTGATGTATTCAAAGTATTTTTTGAATGATGCAACAAAATTTCAGCCAAATTTATTCCAAGAAAAGAGAGCTTATTTCTATGATCACCTCCAACAATCTTTTTTTTTTTTTTTTTTTGGCGATTTTTCTCTCTGTTGTTAAGACCTTGATCCTGTTCTGAAACATGCTTTTTTTATCTCTAGGTTACAGGTCTTCTCTTCAGTTTTTTATACAATTGTCCCAGATTCATGCTGATCTTCAAGGCACTTTCTTCTCCTTCTCACTGGTTGGTAGTGATCTCTTTGTACTGAAAATATTACTTTTTCTGATAGTCACATCCTCCTAAACTATATCAATACAACAGTCTATGATTGTCTTGGTGTTTTAAGCTTCACTTAATTTATGAATTTGGTAGTACATGGATTAGATCATGCAAAATAGTTTCTCTTTGAGATCATAAATTATACATAATTTTTTAAGTGTATGGAACTCAAACCCTGTAATAAATATTAGCTTATAAACCAATTATAGTAAAAAAATAATTGCTTCTTACATATTTTATTCATTCTCGATTTGCTCTAATAGTTCATATATGTTCAAAAGGAACTCCTATTTAGGAGATGTAAATAAATGGTATCACACTGCACTTTCATAGGGAATTACCCTTTCATTTGTGTTCCTTCAAGGTAACTGTAATCTCTTGATATTTACTCTAATAAAATGAAAGTTTCCTTATGCATTATAATATTTCAAAAGGCAGAATTTTAAAGCCTTTAGTCATATGAAAAGAAGTGACAGTGATTTTAAGAAGAATAATTTTCCTTTTAAATCTCATTGGGAAAAAAATAAATGATTGCTATCATATAACCCAAAACTTTGGGAAAAAAAATCTTATAGTTTGAAATAAAAGAATGGGAGGTCTATTTTTAAAAAGTATGTTTGATTTTAAGATTAAAATATGTCATAATTAACAAATATTTCCTTGGTAATTTTTTAAAAAATGGACTATGGTGTGTGATCTAAATTAGGCTAAACAGATTATTTTCTGGGGCATTGGCTAAAGTTTTCAAAAGCAAAGGTAGTGTTTTGCAGATGGTATTATATTAGCCTGGAATTGTTGTGGCCATCTCTCTAGTAGAGAGAGGACTGTTGCTTAAAAATTAAAATACTCTATAAGAAAATGGAGTTTAGAAATGATAGAGATCTTGTTTCAACATGAGTGATCACTCCCAGTTATTCCATTGTTGAAAGTTAAGATACTACAATTACTGCTTAAACAAAAATATACAAATGATTAAGATTTTATTTTATGAAAAATCAACAAAAGGAAAGAGGAGACCAAGATGCATAAATAGAAGAAGTAAGCTCTGAAAGGGGTGTAATTCAAGAAATATAAAAATGTGTTATACTTTATAGTGATTTGAGAAGTTACTGCAACTATAAAATTATAAGGAAAAGATGGGATATAGAAAAGAATCAATGTATGAATAGGAGTTAAAATATTGCCAAAGTAAGAATTTACTAGGGTGAAATCATAAAATAAATAGCAGAAGAAAAAATCATTACTATTGAAGGTAAAATCAAAGATATTTTTTAGAGTAAAGATCAAAACAAAAAAAATTATAGGTGTCGCCTGACCTGTGGTGGCGCAGTGTATTAAGTGTCGACCTGAAACTCTGAGGTCACAGGTTCAAAACCCTGTGCTTATCTGGTCAAAGCTCATAGGGAGTTGATGCTTCCTGCCCCTTCCCCCCCCCTCCCTTCTCTCTCTCCTCTCTAAAATGAATAAATAAAATCTTTTAAAAAAATTATAGGTGTCAAGTTGAAAGGTACAAAGTTTTCAGGAAGTCCAGCATCTCATCTCCAGAGGATTGCAAAAAGAAGAGTGAAAAGAAAGAAATTATTTTTTAGTTTGCAAAAGAAAAAGATTGAGGGAAAAAGGAAAAGACTAAATAACATTTCCTGAGCCAAAGGAAGACTTAAGTCTTAGAAAGAAAATATCAAAGACAAAATTGAAGTATAAAGGGGGAGAAATATATATATATATTCACACACACACACTGTTAAGGTTCAGGTTTAAAAATGTAGAACGAAGGAAGTTCTAACATCTTTTAAATGAATAGCATGTAATACAATACCTTAAAAAAATTAGAAAATTGACATCAGATTTTCATTACAATCAGGAAGTCAGATAAAAACAAAACCAAAAAAAAATCTAAGCATATCACAATCAAACTGTGGAAACCAAGGACAAACCAAATCTTGGGAGAAAACAAAAAAGGAAAAATATTGCTTACTTATGTAAGTAGCCAGAAAAGAGTGTTGAAAGAACAGGAAAGGGTGGGTGTGGGCGAGTCTGAGTTTCAGTCACACCTTCGTCTGAATTTTGATAGTCTGGCTGATCTCTGCTTCCGGGGCCCTGAAACACTGTGGGGAGTTAATTTCCACCATTAACAGATTTTGAGCTTAGCTTTTTAACTTTCAAACCCTCGGAGATTTAAAATATGACATATCTTGCGGCAGAGAGGAGGATGGCTTTGAAGCAGTCTCTCTCTTTGTTCTTTAAGTACCACAAAGCCACAGAATATATCACTCTACCTTAAAATGTTTCCAACCCAGTCCCCAGGTTCCCACATGGCCCCAGATGTCAGCAAATACCCCAAAATGTAAGCTGGCCATGTATTTGCTTTCTTCCGGTAGCAATCCATAATTTAAGACTGCACAGTTGTTAAAAGCTTTGCTGGTTTCCCTGTCCCTTGTTGGGGTTCAGAACAAGCCACTCCAAGATGTGCCTCAGTGGTATGCAGATTACTTTGAGCAAAAGACAATTTAGCTTCGGGTTCAAGAGAAACGTTTGCCCCTCCTTTTAACTACCTGAAAGAACTTCAATCACTCATCTGTGGGGCAAGACAGACTTCTCCTTACTAAATGTCTGCTCTTCTCATCCCACATGACCTTCCAATGCCCCCAAGTGACCTTACTCATCCCAGCTCCGGATCTCTTATGCACCTCCATCCCCTTGCTGTTTCTGAACTTCTCATGTATGTGGGGTTCTCATGTGCGTGAGATGAACTTTGATTTTTTTATGTGGAATTTATTTTTTATTAAATTTATTGGCATAATGTTGATTAATAAGATCATATATATTAATTAAAAATATATTTGTTAATAAAATATAAATACATATTAATAAGATCATATAAACGTTATATAAACTATATATAAACGTTAATAAGATCAAATGTTTCAAGCATACATTTCTGATATGTGATCTGTCTATTGCATTGTGTCACCATTCAAAGTCAAATCATCTTCCATCAGCGTATATTTGGCTTTCCGATTTTTTCTTATCAGCTGACCTCTGGTTGATTTGATTATTTGAGCAGCCAAAAAGAACCAGAGGAGGGAAAGGAAAAAAAAAATTCCCTTCCCCACAGGCCATCAGAGGCTCTCTACCTAAACCAAGCTAACATCAGCCCATAAACTTATTTGAAATATACTCCCAGAAAAGAATACAACTAAAAGTCTGGAGCTCTCGAGGAGGGTCTTTCACTACTGGAACTTTATTTCACCTGTCATTCACTAATCCAGAGTATTCTGATGTTCTCAGAATTAGTTTGATTGATTGATTGGTTGATCTTGCTGTTACAGACATTCTTGTAATGAGTATTCTACTCCGTGCGTCCTTGTCCACGTATATCAGTATGAGTGTAGGATAGATGGATAGATTCCTAGAAGTAACATTGCTGGGTCAGATTGTTTGTAATCGCATTTTAAGGTTTTTATCATTATTATGATTATTATTATTCAATTTATTTAATTAAAAAACACAGATTACCCATTTCTCTTCCTTCCTCTAACCACACTGCCTCTGGCAAATACCAATCTGTTCTCTCTATGAGCATGATTTTCATTTAGATGCGACATCCCAGGAAGATTATTTGGTATTTGTCTTTGTCTGATTTATTTCACTTAGCATAATGCCCTCAAGTCCCATTTATTTTGTTGCAAATGACAAGATCTCATTCTTTTTTATGGCTGAATAATATCCCATGATGTATATATAGCAAACTGTCTTAAATGATTTATATTCATCTATGGACACTTAAGTTGCTTCCATATTTTATAAATAACGCTGTAATGAACATGGGGGTAAATATATCTTTTCAAGTTTGTGTTTTTCTTTTCTTCAGATGAATACCCAGAAGTGGAATTGCTAGATGGTATGACAGTTCTATTTTTAATTCTTTGAGGACTTTTTGAAATGTTTTCCATAGTGGCTGCAGCAATTGACACTCTTACCAACAGAACACAGGGGTCTCTTTTTTTCCACGTCCTGGCTAATGCTTGTTATTTCTTGCCTTTTTGATAATCACCGTTTTAACATGTTGTTTTGACTTGCATTTCCCTGAAAATTAATGATATTGAGGACTTTTTATGTAACTGTTTCATGTATGTCATCTTTGGAAAAACATCTATACTGATTTGCCAGTTTTTAAATCAGATTGTTTTGCTATTGAGTTAGATGAGTTTTTGTTTTTTTTTTGTTAATATTTCTCTTTTTTTTTTTAATATATATTTTATTATTATTAATTCTAATGGGGTGACACCAATAAATCAGGGTACATATGTACAATGAAAACATCTCCAGGTTATCTTATCATTCAATTGTGTTGCATACCCATCACCAAAAGTCAAATTGTCCTCTGTCACCTTCAATCTGGTTTTCCCTGTGTCCCTCCCATCCTCCTTATCCCACTCTTCCCTCCCTCCCCCCATCCCATAACCAACACTCTCTTGTCCATGTCTCATACCCTCACTTTCATGTCCCACCTATGTATATAATCGTGCTGTTCTCAGTTTTTCTTTTTTTCTGATTTACTTATTTCACTCCGTATAATGTTATCAAGGTACATCCATTTTGTTATAAATGATCCGATGTCATCGTTTCTTATGGCTGAGTAGTATTCCATAGTATATATGTACCATAGCTTTTTAATCCACTCGTCTTCTGACGGACACGTGGGCTGGTTCCAGATCTTCGCTATTGTGAACAATGCTGCCACGAACATGGGGGCGCATTTCTTCTTTTCGAACAGTGCTATGGTGTTCTTAGGGTATATTCCTAAAAGTGGGATAGCTGGGTCAAAAGGCAGTTATATTTATAATTTTCTGAGGAATCTCTAAACTGTTTTCCACAGTGGCTGCACCAGTCTGCATTCCCACCAGCAGTGCAGAAGGGTTCCCTTTTCTCCACGTCCTCGCCAGCACTTATTCTGTGTTGTTTTGCTGATAAGTGCCATTCTGACTGGTGTGAGGTGATATCTCATTGTGGTTTTAATTTGCATTTCTCTAATGATTAGTGATGTTGAGCATTTTTTCATATGCCTATTGGCCATCTGTATGTCCTCTTTGGAGAAATTTCTATTCATTTCTTTTGCCCATTTTTTGATTGGGTTGTTTGTCTTCCTGGTGTTGCGTTTTATAAGTTCTTTATACATTTTAGTTATTAACCCCTTATCAGATGTGCTGTCGAATATGTTCTCCCATTGTGTGGTTTGTCTTTTTATTCTGTTCCTATTGTCTTTAGCTGTGCAAAAACTTTTTAGTTTGATATAGTCCCATTTGTTTATCTTGCCTTTTATTTCAGTTGCCCGTGGAGATAAATCGTCAAATATACTGCTGCTACAGATGTCGGAGAGCTTGCTGCCTATGTTTTCTTCTAAGATGCTTATGGTTTCACGGCTTACATTTAAGTCTTTTATCCATTTTGAGTTTGTTTTTGTGAATGGTGTAAGTTGATGGTCTAGTTTCATTTTTTTGCAGGTAGATGTCCAATTTTCCCAACACCATTTGTTAAAGAGGCTGTCTTTACTCCATTGTATGTTCTTTCCTCCTTTGTCAAATATCAGTTGTCCATAAAGCTGTGGGTTTATTTCTGTGTTCTCTGCTCTGTTCCATTGATCTATGTGCCTGTTCTTATGCCAGTACCAGGCTGTCTTGAGTATAATGGCCTTATAGTAAACCTTGATATCAGGAAGCGTGATACCTCCTGCTTTATTTTTTCTTTTTAAGATTGCTGAGGCTATTCGTGTTCTTTTTTGGTTCCATATAAATTTTTGGAATATGTGTTCTATATCTTTGAAGTATGTCATTGGTATTTTAATTGGTATTGCATTGAATTTATAAATTGCTTTTGGTAATATAGACATTTTAATGATGTTTATTCTTCCTAGCCATGAGCACAGTATATGCTTCCACCTGTTTGTATCTTCCTTGATTTCTTTTATCAATGTTCTATAATTTTCCGAATACAAGTCCTTAACCTCCTTGGTTAAATTTACTCCTAGGTACTTTATTTGTTTGGCTGCAATAGTGAAGGGGATTGTTTCCTTAATTTCTTTTGCTGACAGTTCATTGTTGGTGTATAGAAATGCCTCTGATTTCTGAGTATTAATTTTATATCCTGCCACCTTGCTGAAATCATTTATAAGGTCCAGTAGTTTTTTGACTGAGACTTTAGGGTTTTCTATATACAATATCATATCATCTGCAAATAATGACAGTTTTACTTCTTCTTTTCCAATTTGTATGCCTTTTATTTATTCTTCTTGTCTGATTGCTGTAGCTAGGACTTCCAGAACTATGTTGAATAAGAGTGGTGAAAGTGGGCAACCCTGCCTGGTTCCTGATCTTAAGGGGATTGCTTTTAATCTTTGTCCATTTAGTATGACGTTTGCTGTGGGTTTGTCGTAGATGGCCTTTATCATGTTAAGGAATGTTCCCTGTATTCCCACTTTACTGAGAGTTTTGAGCATGAATGGGTGCTGGATTTTATCAAATGCCTTTTCTGCATCTATTGAAATTATCATGTGATTTTTGTCCTTCCTTTTGTTTATGTGGTGAATCACATTGATTGATTTGCGAATATTGAACCAGCCTTGCCTCTCCAGAATAAATCCCCCTTGATCGTGGTGTATGATTTTTTTCATATATTGCTGGATCCGGTTGGCTAATATTTTATTGAGAATTTTAGCGTCTAAATTCATCAGGGATATTGGCCTATAATTTTCTTTCTTTGTGTTGTCTTTGCCCGGTTTTGGGATTAGAATTATGCTCACCTCATAAAAGGAGTTTGGAAGTCTTCCTTCCTCTTGAATTTTTTGAAATAGCTTGAGGAGAATAGGAGTTAGTTCTTCTTTGAATTTTTGATAGAATTCACTTGTGAAGCCATCAGGCCCAGGACTTTTCTTTTTGGGGAGTTTTTTGATAACTGTTTCTATCTCATTTGCTGTAATTGGTCTGTTTAGGTGTTCTGATTCTTCCAGATTGATTTTTGGAAGGTTATATGATTCAAGAAATTTGTCCATTTCACCAAGATTGTTTAATTTTTTGGCATATAGTTCTTCATAGTATTTTCTTACAATGCTTTGTATTTCTGTTGTGTCAGTTGTTATTTCTCCACTGTCCTTTCTAATTTTATTTATTTGAGTCCTCTCTCTTTTTTTCTTGGTGAGTCTAGTTAAAGGCTCATCAATCTTGTTTACCTTTTCAAAGAACCAGCTTCTTGTTTCATTGATCCTCTGTATTGTGTCCTTAGCCTCTATGTCATTTATTTCTGCTCTGACCTTTATTATTTCCTTCCTTCTACTTGTCTTGGGTTTTATTTGTTGTTGTTTTTCTAGTTCTTTTAGATGCAGGGTTAGGTTGCTTATTTGAGCTTTTTCTAGCTTCTTATGATATGCCTGTAGTGCAATAAACTTCCATCTCAGAACGGCTTTTGCTGTGTCCCATAAATTTTGAGTTGATGTATGCTCATTATCATTTGTTTCTAGAAACTTTTTTATTTCTTCTTTGATCTCATTGTTAATCCATTCATTTTTATTTAATAACATGCTATTTAGTTTCCAAGTGTTTGAGTATTTTTCAGTTTTTCTTTTGTGGTTAATTTCTAGTTTCATGGCATTGTGATCAGAGAAAATGCTTGATATGATTTCAATCTTCTTAAATTTATTGAGACCATTTTTGTGTCCTAACATGTGGTCTATCCTAGAAAACGTACCATGAGCACTTGAGAAGAATGTATATTCTACTGCTTTAGGGTGAAAAGTTCTGAAGATATCTATTAAATCAAGTTGATCTAGTGTATCCTTTAAGTCTGCTGTTTCTTTATTAATTTTCTTTCTTGAGGATCTATCCAGTGTTGTTAGAGGGGTATTGAAATCCCCTACTATGATAGTATTGCTGTTAATCTCGCCCTTTATATCCATCAAAGTCTGCTTTATGTATGTCGGGGCTCCTATATTTGGTGCATAGATATTTACAATAGTTATATCTTCCTGTTGAATTGTTCCCTTTATCATTATGTAGTGTCCTCCTTTATCTCTTACTACAGCCTTTGTTTTAAAGTCCATTTTGTCAGATATAAGTATTGCTACCCCTGCTTTTTTTTCATTTCCATTTGCATGAAATATTTTTTTCCATCCTTTTACCTTCAGTCTATGAGCATCTTTTGTTTTAAGGTGTGTCTCTTGTAGACAGCATATGTATGGGTCCTGTTTCTTTATCCATGCAGCTACCCTATGTCTTTTGATTGGATCATTTAATCCATTTACATTTAAGGTTATTATTGATATGTAGTTGTTTATTGCCATTTTATTCTTTAAAGCTGTATTCTTCTTTTGCTCTATTCATTCCTCCCTTTAAACTGTTCACAAGAGGCCCCTTAGTATCTCTTGCAGAATTAGTTTGGTTTTTATGAATTCCTTGAGGCTTTCTTTTTCTGGGAAGCTCTTTATTTCTCCTTCAATTTTAAACGTTAGCCTTGCTGGATAAAGTAGTCTTGGTTGTAGGTTCTTGTTCTGCATTACTTTGATTATTTCTTGCCATTCTCTTCTGGCCTCAAGTGTTTCTGTTGAGAAGTCCGATGTCATCCTTATGGGGGCTCCTTTGTAGGTGATAGCCTTTTTTTCTCTAGCAGCTTTTAAAATTTTTTCTTTATCCATTAGCTTTGGTATTTTAACTATGATGTGTCTTGGTGTAGATCTTTTTGGGTTTCTTTTTAATGGAGTTCTGTGTGCTTCTTGAATGTGTGGAGTGTTTCCCAGCCTTAATTTAGGAAAGTTTTCTGCTATGATTTGATTGAACAAAGTTTCCATTTCCTGTCCTCTCTCCTCTTCTTCAGGCACCCCTATGATGCGAATGTTGTTTCTCTTCATGTTGTCACAAAGCTCCCTTAAAGCTTCCTCACATTTTTTAAGTCTCTTTTCCTTTTTCTTCTCTGCTTCTGTGCCTTTGTTTATTGTGTCCTCTAACTTGCTTATTCGATCCTCAGCGTCATCCATCCTCCTTTTAATTCCTTCCATTGTGGTCTTCAGTTCTGATACTGTATTTGTCATTTCTGTCTGATTCTTTTTTATTATTTCAATTTCATTTTTTATACTTGTTATCTCTTTATTTAGGTGTTCATAATGACTATCCATTGTTGCTCTAATTTCTTTGAACATCCTAACTATCATTATTCTAAATTCTGCTTCTGGTAATTTGGTTATATCTGGTTCATTCAGGTCCTTCTCTGGGGATTTCTCTTGATTCATTTGGTTTGCATTCCTCTGCCTGCCCATTTTTTCTGTGTATAAGCAAGTTGTGGCCACTGGAGTCCAGTAGGTGTTGCCTTTGTGTTCTCTAGGTGTGGTCTATCTGCAGGCCCCCCACCCCCTCTGCCGGTGCCTAGGGTGGTTGGGTATGAGCGTTGCTAGCGCCGGCCCACTGTGGCTTTTGCTGTGATTTCTGCCTCTCCTCCGTGGGAGTGGCTGTCACTGAAGCCACAAGATTAGCACCAAGGGTAGAGGTGAGCACCTTTCCTCAGCTGCGGACCCAGCCTATTTCCGGACTTCCGCCCAGAACCAACAGTCGGAGCCTGCTCGCTACAGTTCTGCGGGTTAGGCGGGGCTTTTGACGTGCTCTCAGCTGTAAGCCTTTGCCCGTCCGGAGCTTTAGCCCCGCCCTCGAGGCCAGGGCCCTTTGCGCAGGGTCGGAAACCAAGGTTTATTGGGGCGGGCGTGTTTGCTGGCTTCCTCTCAGCTGCGTACTTCCGCTCGTCCCGGACTCTACCCCGCCCCCGCGTTCGGAGCCCGCTCGTGCACGTATGAATTCTATCCGCGTTTTCTCTGGCCAGATGGGGATAATAGCGTGGGCTCGGCTGCGAGCCTCCACCCGTCTTGGGGTCCACCCCGTTCCCGAGCTCGGAGCCCGCTCGCGCACGTATACTGGCCAACCGCGGTTTCTCCGCCCCGGGGGGGGGGGTGGGGGGGGTGGGGGGGGTGGGCGGGGACTGGTAGCGTCAGCTCAGCTGCGAGCCCCTGCCCGTCCCTGGTCCTAGCCCGGTCCCCGCGGTCAGGGCCGGCTTGCGCAGGGCCTGCCTGTTCCTGGCCTCCCGTTTTGTCCCCGTAAGTGGGATTAAAGGCGGGCCCGCAGCTTCCGGACCGCTTTCGCGGTCCCCTCTGACCCTCTGGGCTAGACCGATCTCCCACCGGCTTGGCCTCTGCCCACGCCGACAGAACCGCCTTTCAGCGTCCTGCTGCCCCAAAACCTTAAGCAGCCCTCAGCAGAGTAGGAAGGGACCTAATACTCCACACTGTAGGCCTGGGAGCTCCCTCACTTGTTTCACAGCTCAAAACTGTCCAAACGCCTCTTCTAGGCTCTGGGACTGCAGGCTGGGGCTTGGTTCCTGGGACCCAGGTCCCTCCCTCTCCGCCAAACTCTCCTCCCGCCCCGCGGGTCTCTCTGGGCTGCCTTTTGCTCCGGGGAGCTGGGCAGCCCTCTTCGCGTTTTCGCTATTCCTACCAGGCTCAATGTGGCTTCTTCTGTGTTCCTTGGTTGAAGAGTCCACTTAGTTTTGTTCAAAGTTGGTTTGTCCAGGTGATGGTTCTTTAAATTGAGTTGTAATCCACTTTGGTTCTGGGAGTTGGAAGTTGGTATGTCCGCCTACTCCGTCGCCATCTTGCTCCTCGAGTTAGATGAGTTTTTAATACATTTTGGGTGCTACTCCTTTATCAATTAAAATTTGCAAAGAAGTTCTCTCATTTAATATGTTTATTTTGTTGATGGTTTCCTTTGCTGTGCACAAGCTTTTTAGTTTGATATAGTCAAATAACTTCATGATTTTTATGTTTGTTGCTTTTGCTTTTGGTGTCAGATTCAAAAACTCATTGCCAAGGACTATATCAAGGAGTTTACTGCCTATGTTTTCTTCTAGGACTTTTATTGTTTCAATGAAATCTTCTATCTATTCCAAGTTAGTTTTTCTGTATGGTGTAAAATAGTGGTCCAGTTTCACTCTTTCACATGTTGCTGACCAAATTTTCCAGCACCTTTTATTGAAGAGACTGTCTTTCCCCCATTGAATACTCTTGAACTCCTTGTTTTAAGTTAATTGATCATATAATCATGGGTTGTTATTTATGGACTCTCTACTTTGTTCCATTGATCTTTTTTTTGTTTTTATGCTAAGACCATAGTTTTTTTAAATTGCTATAGCTTTCATAATATGTAGTTTGCAATCAGAAAGTAAGATACCTTCAGCTTTATTCATCTTTCTCAACCTGTTTTGGCAATTTGGATTTTTTTGTGGACCTATACAAATTCTGGTAATGTTTGTTCTATCTCTGTGAAAAATGCCATTGCAATTTTGATAAGAATTGCATTAAATCTATGCATTGCTTTGGGTGGTATGGACATTTGAACAATATTAATTTTTCCAGGCCGTGAACATGTATTATTTTTCACCTTTATTTGTATCGTCTTTAATTTCTTTTATTAATATCTTATAGATTTCAATACACAGGTGGAATGTGCTATATATTCATGTTAGGTTGATATGCTCTAAGGCAGGGGTCCCCTAACTACAACCTGTGGGCCACATGCGGCCCCTGAGGCCATTTATCCGGCCCCTTCCGCACTTCTAGAAGGGGCACCTGTTTCATTGTTGGTCAGTGAGAGGAGCACAGGATGCATCTGCACCCATAGTTCCCATTGAAATACTGGTCAGTTTGTTGATTTAAATTTACTTGTTCTTTATTTAAATATTGTATTTGTTCCCGTTTTGTTTTTTGGGTTTTTTTTACTTTAAAATAAGATATGTGCAGTGTGCATAGGGATTTGTTCATAGTTGTTTTTTTTTTATAGTCCAGCCCTCCAACAGTCTGAGGGACAGTGAACTGACCCCCTGTGTAAAAAGTTTGGGGACCCCTGCACTAAGGTGTCATTTAAGATCAATATTTTTATCTTGATTTTGCACCTTAATAATCTCTCCATTGATGAAATGTAGTATTAAAGTCCCCTGATATTGTTGTATTGTTATCTATTTCTCCCTTAGGCCTGCTGGTGTTCGTTTTAATTTCTTTTCCTCGGTTAGATACAGAAATATTTGCAAATGTTATATCCTATTACTGGATAGATTCCTTTACCATTATATAATGCCCTTATATGTCTCCTATTACAATTCTTTATTTTAAATCCTATTTGTCTGATATTATTTTATTATAGCTACTTCAACTTTCCTTTGATTTCCATATACACAGTATCTTTTTTTATTTCATTACTTTCCTTTGATTTCCATATACACAGTATCTTTTTTTATTTCATTACTTTCAGTTTCTGTGTGTACTTACATCTAAAGTGAGTTTCTTTTAGGCAACAGTTAGATGGGTCTTACTTTTATCCGTTCAGACACTCTAGGTCTTTTGATTAGAGAACATGGTCAATTTACATTAAAATTAATTAGTGAATATATGCTTATTGACATTTTTAATTGTTTACTGGCTGTTTTTGCACTTCCTCATCATTACTTTTTTTCTCTTGCTTTCTTCCTTTGTGGTTGCTATGAAGCAGCTGTCTATAAATAAAGATAGAACCATATTCTGCATTGGAGAAATTTTTTCAAAAGAATTATAAACTGTAGAAATGCTTTCAAAAGATACAAATCATATTCGTTTTGCTGAGAATCATTTTACTTATTTAAATAAGTACAAACATGTTAAACATGAAATTTCCTTGTTGAATTATTGAAGTTCACAGCTAATGACCTAGTAAAAGATAGATATTGTATATTTTACTATTCAACTTAAATAAAATATCATGAACTTTATCTTCCATAAAATGAGCCTAAACAAGTTGTTCATTTCCTAGTGTCTCTTTTACATATCTTCCAGATGTTCCCATCACCAAGATTTCTTTTAACTTTTCTTTTTTTATGGTGGCTTCATATTTCACAAACTTTAGTAGGATTTTTTATTTCTTGTTTTACTTCCTTGGATTAATTCTGTCAAGATTTTTGTGTCTGAAAAGTATTTAGCTATCTGAACATCTTCAAGTAAAACTTTGCAATTAACAGTCACATTTTCATCACTGTGAGTTTGTGTCCATCTTGTGCTTGCCTCTATTAGGTATGTTGAGAACCAGCACTCTCTAAGTCTATTGAAACAGAATGAAAACTGAGCATCAGTATACTCATGGCATGGATGTCCAAAACATTCCTGTATCTGTTTTACCTCTGTATTTATTTTACCTTTCTTGGGTTAAGTACTTCTTTTATTCCACAATTCTGAATTGCCACTGATAAACAATAAATACCAAAGAAATGGAGACCTAGAGGTAATGATTTTTTTCCCAGAAGCTAATTTAAACTAATTATTGAGAAATTAGGAAAATTTTTCCTAATTGTAAGTTTTATGGTCTTTGAAATGAACCAATTGAAAAACCAAAGAGAGTATGGAAAATTTGAAAGAAATATAAGAAAGCACCAAAATTATCCTTTAAATTAATTTTAAAAGTCCTACAGACTTATTTGTAAAATGTGTTATTTTTGAAGGAAAGATTGGATGATGACCCCAGACAATAATAGCTTCAGTTCTAGAAATTTGTATATGTGTCTGTTCCTTAGAACTGGCTAGATAATTAGATATGTAGTAGGATAGCCCACAAAATACTGTATATTTTTTGGTCTAAGAATACTTACATTAGAACCATATTACTCTATATGTCCATAATGTACATAGTTGAATAATATTTATATACTTAATTCAGGAGAAATAATTTCTGTGGTAATCCAAAGTGGCTTTTCATTTTTCACCATAAACACTCAAGTATTTATTCTTTTTCTAAGACTTTGTTTAGTCATTTTAGAAAGAGAGAAAGTGAGAGAAAGAGACAGAGAAAGGGGAAAAGCAGGAAGCATTAACTCCTATATGTGCCTTGACCAGGCAACCTCAGTGTTCCAGGTCAATATTTTATCCACTGTGTCAACCCAGGTCAGGCAAACCTTTATTTCTTTTCACCTCAAAATAGTAGAATATTAATCTCAGTTGAATGCTATTTCAAAAATATTTTGTAAAGCAATTAAAAAGCTTTTTCTTTACTTTTTAAAATTTATAATCTAATCTTATAATTTTCAACTGTAAAATGTATATACATCAGAATGACATGTTTGCTTTTTCATTGTTATTGTTTTCTAGTGTCTCATGACCTAGCCATAATTTTCTTTGAAGTGACTAATATTTTAGGTACTACTTTTTGATGATCTCCAAATAACATTTTGATTGCACACTAATGTTTATTCAGCATTTCTAAGCAGAAATTCTGTTTTTCTGATTCTATAAGATGGTTTATCAGTAATTGAAGAGTCAGCTATACTAAAAATCATTGTACTTTGGTCTTCCAGTATTATTGCATAATTATTGATTGTCGGACTACTTTTAATTCTCTTATTAATATAAATATCATTTAAAAATATATCAATAACCCAGAAATCTGTTGAGTTATACCCATTGTCTTTTTCTAATTCTATTCAATATTTCTATATCAGTGCTTATACAGAATAATTGTATAGCAAATATGTAGCCTGTCAATGATGTAATTAATGACTGAGCACATTTAAATACAGAATGGGTTGAGATATTATAGGAGCTTTATTTCCACTGTTCATATTTTGAAGTTTTCTGTGCCATAGAGGAACAACTTCAATGAATATAATTTTGCAGAAATTTTTAGGCACATATCTTAATAAAATCAATTATTAAAGAAGCATTGAAGATATTTTGTGAATTTCTTTTCTTAACTGACTGACAACCCCAGAGCATTGGGTATATCAGGAAAATTACATGCTTTCTCAAATGATAAATTAACCTGAATGACTAACAATCCATTTGAGAAAACTCAAGCGAACCCTGCTTGGATATGTACTCTTTTTACATATCTTTTCTCTTGCTCATTGATTCATGAACCTGAATAGAGTTAAAATAGAAATAGGGACACTTTAAGATTCTCTGAGTCAGTTATTCCACATACCCTTAACCTTAATTATATTGGTTTGCCCTTCTCCTGTGGTTATTAAAGATTATAGTATGCAAAACTATTCCTGGTACTATTGACAAATATGTCAAACCTTGTGTTCATCAAAATTAACCTAAGTGTTCTGCATTTTGGCATGTACAGTCAGATCTAAGCCTTCAGGTTAGTTTCATGAAATTTTGTTGAGTCAAAAGCCAAGGACAGAAGCATTCAAATCTCAAATGGAGAGAAAAATCATGTGGCGTGACCTTGCTGTTTGAATACAGCTCTTGTGATCATAAGAAACAGATAAAAGCAAATTCCTGGTCTTCTGAAAATTGGCATTATAGAAAAGAATATACAATAAAAAGAAGATGAATAAGTTTAAATAAGGATAATACTAAGAAGAAAAGTAAATAAAACAAAGAGTGGGGGATATGAAATACTGAAGGAGAAAAGAGAGAAAAGGGTTGAATTGTACATTAAATGGCCAGGGAAGGTCACAGGGAAAAGTAAGAGCATTACTCTGAGCATACTTGGAAAATTCTAGGCAGAGGGAAAAACAAACACAGAGGCCTAATGTTGGGAAAGAAGAACAGGTATATTTAAAGAATAACAATAAACAGGGGAAGAATTAGGATAGAAGATCAGAGAACCATGCGGAGAGGGGAGGCAAATTGAGGAGGTGCAGATCAGGATGAACCTTCTCAGCATCATCCAGATTGTGGCTATTATTCTAAATGAGATGGTTGCCATTGAAAGGTTCTGAGCAGAGAAGTGGCATGTTCCCTCATGCTTTAAAAGGATCATGCTGCTTACAGTGTTGGCAACAGACTACAAGTGTCTGAAGGGAGAGAAGGAAGATGAGTTAAGAAGCTGTTACTGCATTTTAGGTAGAAGCCAAATGTTTGCTTTAAACAAGTGGCAATGGTGGTGTTGAGAAGCAATCAAATTATGCATTTATACCTGACCAGATGTGGTGCAGTGGATACAGCGTTGACCTGGAAACTGAGGTCGCCAGTTGAAAACCCTGGGTTTGCCCAGTCAAGGCGCACAAGAGAAGCAACAACCCATCCTTCTCTCTCTCCTCTTTCTAAAATCAGTTAAATAATATACATGCATTTATTTTGAAAATATTACTGAAAGAATTTGTTTTCACATGGATTTGAGGTGCAAGTGAAAGATAGGAATTCATATTTGGGGCCTAAAATAGGAGGACTAGGCTGATATGGGATTCAATAGAAGACAGGCATATTATGGGTTCAGTTTTAAGCTTAAGACATGTAAAATTTGAGATGTTTATTAGACTTCTAAGCAGAAATGTCAAATAGGCCAGTGAGAGAGAAATATCTGGAATTCTGTGGAGCTTACTGGGATGAAGATATATAAATCTGTTAGCTTGTCAGAAAAGCAAATAAACAGAAAAATAGATTATAAAACCATGAGAGATGATAAGATCCCTTACTGACAACCATTTAGAGGCCAATGAGATGAGAAAAAAAGTAAAGGAGATGTGGCCATCAGAAAGACAATGAGAAAAACTAGCCCACAGTGATATCCTAAAGTCCCAGAGAATAATAATCCACATTATCAGATGCTAATAAATTACCTAAGATGAGGGACAGATGCAAAAAAAAAAAGAAAGAAAGAAAGGATAATCAATGTAGCTGAGGGAGCTTGAAGAAGTTCTCTCCTGAGAGTGTCTGTTTCCTTTGTGGAATAGAAGGCAAAATCATTAGCTGAGACTAAGGATGGAGACAGAAGTGTTAAGCTTTCACTATAAATTGCCAATTATAATGGCTTTCAATATGTGCTGACTATATAACTGACCAAAAAAGAGAGTGATATGAGTTAGAGGCCCCACTCTGGTTCCTACTATAATAAGTAAGTCATTTATTTACTTCATTCTTGAAGATGTCATTTTTCACTTAGTAAATTTAGGGTGATAATAGCTACTTAGTGGACAAGAAAAAAGCTCTGATTGATAGAATTTGTGATAAATAGAAAATGATGAGTCTTGAGTATTGAGTGCCTTTGTTTCTAGTATAATTTGTCATATGTTTATATAACTTGATATTTCATTTTCTTAAAATTATTTCTGAAAATGTAATAGGAGCTAAGACAAGCTAGCTCTAGGACATCACTGTATCTAATCTACATTTTTAGTATGGATTGAATACAAACTATGCAGAAGAGCTTAATTTTATTAAAAAGCTATACAAATGCCAAGTATTTTTAGGTTGAGGTGTTTTAGAACAAGTAAAAAAAGCAAGTAATACATTTTCTGTTTTATTTGTGTTGGAATTTACCACATATCCTCAAACAGAGAATAATTAACAAGTTAATGAACAAGAAGTTAAATTTCCACTTAGGTGAGATAGAGAAAGGCTTTCTGACCAAAAAAAATGGGCAAAGATTTTAACCGTTTTTATACTCAAGGTCTAAAAAGTTGGTTTATTTAACCTCTTTCTGTTTTGTAACTTTACTGTTTAAATATGCCTTTCTCTTAGTTTAAAGGACCAACTAAACAACTTCTAAAAGAATCCTTCAAGTCATAAGTTGGTTGTTTCTGAAACATTGGGTAGCATTCACTATTAAAACTTCATTCTGTTTGGTAATAATAGATATGGTGAAAAAGAGTTAGCTACTAATACTTCCAAAAATGACATCTTTTCACTGTGCTTAGACAGTAACTTATGTTGATGAACTCTCCATATTTTATCATATTGTGGTTCACATCTTGTTTACCAAACTGAAGAAATAAATATAAGATAGACGGTTACTTAAAACATGTGACTTTAGTTTTATAATTTCTAAATATATATTATACTGTTTTTAAAAGGGCGTGTTTATTTCAACTTTGACCTCCCATAAAGTGTACCTTTTTAAAGTCTCTATAGGTAGGTTAAAGGTTATCATAATACCTATTTTGGTATATGAATTATGATTAGAAGAAATGGTATTCACTGCACCATAAACTTTTCAAGTAAGAGCAAGGAATCCTTTTAAGATATTTCACCATCTTCCCACTTTTACCCTTCAGCACCCCACAAATTCAAGAGAGATAAATGTAGAAAACAAAATATGAGGACCTTTCCCCTGGCTGGTGGTTCAGTGGATAAAGTGTCAGCCTGGCAAATGGATATCACAAGTTTAGTCCCTGGTCAGGGTACACAGGAGAGCAACCATCTGCTTTCCACTACACCCTCTTCTCAGCCTCTTTCCCTCTATAGCCAGTGGCTTGATTGGTATAAGCATTGCCCCAGGCACTGAGAATAGCACCTTTGGAGTGCATCAGCCTTTGTAACTAAAAGTAGCTTGGTACTTGAGCATCGGCCATTGATGGTGTTACTGGGTGGATCCCCACTGCATTTGGGAGTCTGCCACACTATCTTTCCTCTCACCTAAAAAAGAAAAAACAAAAAAAGAAAAGAAATGAGGACCCTGGGGTCACATTCATGTACAAATCATAAGCAAATTGCTTAGTAACAGAGTATGACTTTTATAAAATAAATATTATTTATGAACCCTATTTTAAGCCTATATATATATATTTTTTTTTAAATTAGCTTAGTAACTTCCTGAGCTATTAATCACTTTTGTTATTGATGTTGGGGCTCATTTTTCTTTGTCAATATGTTTCCCTCTCTTCTCCAGAACTAATTTGGTGATTTCTCACTGCCTAGAGAGTGTTTTGGTAATGCACTGGTAATATAAAACACATTTTACTTCCACTTAAAAAAAGAGAAAAACAACTCAAGGAAAGAAACAATATCTCAATAATGCCTCTGAAATTAAAAAACAAAATTAAAAAAAATTAATTATCTCCTTTTAGATGTAGAGATGCCCTTAAAAGTAGAGCTTGATAGAAATGTTTGCAGTGTTCTAAATCCAGTCATATTAAAGCTTTTTATCTTTAGATTTATTTTAAAAAACACCTGTTTTTTATTATGTTTCTGTCACAAGAACAGTATTGTCCAGAAAATTTCTTAACAAAAAAGTGCAAGTAATACAGAAACTTATGTTAAACATACCAAAATACCTAATCATTAGATAATTTTCACATATATAACTTCAAAGCCCATATCAAGTTAATAGAAGGATGTGCTGTTCTCTGGAAGGGAAATGTTCATACCACAGAAACTGCTTGAGAGAGTTAGGTCATCAAGTTTTCTTTTTCGATCCAGGATTGGTTTTCAAGATTATATTGGTATACCTTATTGAAAGATAGTTAACCCTCCCACCATTTTGAAACATAAAATTCTTATTTTGTATTGACCTTATTATACACTATTTTTATGATTTTACAGAAATTTTTATTCCAATTCTTATTTATTTTTTGGACTTTGAATTGGTATAATAGATCATAGCAGATAATACTAATTTAATACAAAATATAAACCTATCAGAGATTCTTAATCTTTTTTTGTGCCATGGACCCAATTGGTAGTCATTTAAAAACTAAGTTTTCAGAATAATGTTTTGAAATGCATTAATATACACATATATAGGCTTATAAACATAACCAGTTATGTTGGAATGCAGTTATTTAATAGTGTGAGTATTAACACATTAAATAGCAGGATCTAACAATATGTAAAATACCTCTCAAACTGGCATGAGCATAAAAAATAATCTGTTATGTCACCGAGTTGAGATTTTAAAATATCTCTGATTTTTACTGGTGATTAAATATAGGTACTGCTACCACTACTGTTGCCTACATTCATAATTAAAGAAAATGCTAAATTTCAGTTGAAGGCTGATGAAAATGAACATTCTTCTTTTCTCTAAGAAGTTCACACAGATCTTGAAATCTATAGGCCCTGGGGTTGGTCAATGTGATTTCAACTGCTCAAATCTTACTGAGCCCAAAATGAATGATGTTTGAAAGAAGTGAGAGAAAGTATACTTAGGGTCATTTATTCAATTGTTAAAATAATACTTATCAGGCACTAAACTAGTCACCAGGGACACAAAAGTGAACATAAAAGTTGAAGTTGTAATGCCCTCATGACATTTACAGAATAATGGAGAACACTAGTAAAGAGAAAGTCACGTTTTCAAAAAGTTAATAATAATTGCAATGAAAGACTAGGGCATGGAACTACTCTAATGGATAATGTGGACATTGATATAGTGTGGGAAGGAAAACGAGCATTTTCTGAAAAAATAATGACAGAGCAGCTTTAGTTCATAGTTCAGACTAAAAGGAAGTCAAGGTTGCCCAGTGGTTTTTAAGGGAATCCTTATTTTATCCCGGACATAATAAAAATAGCTAATGTCTAAATCATTCAGTTCATAAAACTTTGTTTTTGTCATTTCAAATTTATATGGTTTTGAAAACGTAGTAATTTCATATCACCTAACCTTAAATCACAATGAGAGCCAGAAGATTAGATAAGTAGAAAGGGGTGGAAAAGGAGAAAGAGTGTGAAGGGGTGGGAGGAGAAAGAGAAAAAAAAGAGAGAGATCAGTATACTAATATAATCACTAGAATAATGTAATAGGATAACACAAACCCCCAAACAAAGTCTAAAGGCATTTGGGTAACTCAGAACATAGATAAGATTCTAGAATGTGTAACAGCCACAAGGTTAGAAAAGCTTTACCAAAAAGCACTTACATCACCATCAAGACTCTGACTTTGGAGAGACAAAGAAATGTGTTTAATTTCCCTCCCCACCCACTGTGGGAAACTTTGAGAATTTCCTCATCTCTTTCAGTGGTCGTTTAATCTTCTTTAAATAGGTTAACTTCTGTTTGGCACAGGTCTTGTGAATATTAAATGAGATAATGTATGGAATGTACCTTTCTTAGCCTCTGGCAAGGTAAAAGGTGATCGATAAATCGTAGTTGTATTAATGCTATTGACTGATGGTAATGACGATGACGATGATGACAAGGTACACAACACCATGGAGATGAATTATTCACTGTGCTGGGCTGTGGTGAGCTAAAAACATGTCCTGATTTCAAAAGGTTTATCATCTAGTTGTTGATGCAGGATATATGTCAAACAGCAATACAAATTGCATTATGTTTTAAAAAATATGAAGAGGAGATGAAGATGAGAGGAGGTTCTTATTCTTATTGCTCAAAAGAAGGGATCTCAAGGAAAGATTCATTGTCATTGATCTTAAGCCCTTTCTCATGAACTGTATTTGTTTCTGTTTGTTTGTTTTTTTGTTTTTTTTTTTGTTTTTTTTTTAGTGAGAGACAGACAGAGACAGACAATCAGGAAGGGAGAGAAATTTGAGAAGCATCAACTCACAATTGTGGCACTTTAAGTTGTTCATTGGTTGCTTTCACATATGTGCCTTGACAGCGGGTGGGGGGTTCTCCAGATCAGCCAGTGACCCCCTGTTCAAACCAACCCTGGGGCTCAAGCCAGTGACCTTTGGGTTTAAATCACCAGTCATGGGGTCATATCTATGATTCCATGCTCAAGCCAGTGACCCCACACTCAAGCTAATAAGCCTATGCTCAAGCCGATGACCTTGGGATTTGAACCTGGGTCCTCAGAATCCCAGGTCAACACTCCATCCACTGCACCACTGCCTGGACAGGCAAGTTTCTTAGGGTTTCTATAACAAATTATCACTAACTGTGGCTTAAAAGAATGGTCTTAAAGGCAAGATGTCTGAAACCTACTTATCAGCAGGGTCATGCTCCTCTGAAACATGTTGTTGAGTCCTCCTTTGATTCTTCCTAACTTCTGAACTTTGCCAGCTATTTGGGGTGGTGCTCCTTCACTTACAGGTGCATCACTCCAACCTGCCTTCACCTCAATCCTCCCTGTGTGCCTCTGCATCTTCATATTAGCTATCTTTTTAATAAGAACACCAGTCGTATCGACTTAGGGGCCCATCCTAATATAGTATGAACTGATCTTAACTAATTGCATATGCAGAATCCTATTTGCAGATAAAATCATATTCTGAGTTACTGGGATTAGAACTTCAACATATCTTTTTTTTTTTTTTTCTGGGGGGCGAGACACACAATCCAACCTATATTATATCAGTTCTGTTGATAGAAGGATTTATTTTCTTGGGACCATATATAAAATTTTCTAACAAAAATGAAAAGAATAGTCAGGATTCACTTAACTAAAGTCACTGCAGTCCAAATTAAAAAAAAAAAAAAATCTTTCTGGATGGAGGGTTACAAAATTAAAGAGAACTGGTAAGGTTAAAGGGCAGCTCTTGGACTCTCCCTGGCTGGTTCTTAACTTTGCTTCTCACCGAATACCAGCTCTGTCCACTCAGGCTTGTCCTGAGATACAGCTACCAAATGTAATGACCAGAACACCACATTCAGTCACAACTTAGAGAACCATCGCATCCTTCATAAGAAAATGTCTCCACAAGGACTCTGAGTGACCTTATTTGGGTCTGAGAAATGCCTATGTTTGTGCCAAGGGGCAGTGATCATGGCCTAGCCTGGTCATAAGTTCAACTGTTTTATCCAATGCAGTAAGATCTGTTTTCAAAATTAGAGGAGAAATTAGTCTTCAGTAGATAAACTAGTTTTCTAAGTCCGATTTAACAAAATATCACAGGCTTACACAACAGGCATTATTTTCTCAGAGATCTGTAAGATACAAGTCCCAGATCAAGGTACCATCAGAGTCGTTTTCTTCTGAGGTCTCTCTCCTGGACTTGTGAGAGAGTGCCAATTCCTAACCACTAGACCACCAGGGAAGTTTCTCTCCTTGGCTTGTGAATAGCCATGTGCTCAGTCTTACCTCTCTGTGCTCACACATCTTTCCTAATCTCTGCTTCTTATGAGAACATCAGTTATATTGGATTATCAACCCCCCACATAGCCTCATTTTAATCAGCACTATGTCCAAAAGCAGTTCTATTCTATGGTACTGCAGGTTAGGATTTAACGTAATGACTGTTGGGAGAACATAATTCAGACAATCATAGTAAAGTCTGATAAGAGCCAATGAACATTTGTTAAGGTACTTGTCTCCCATGTGGCAAGCGCTCTGCTAAGCAAACTATATCATAGAATCTTTCCAAGACTCTTAGAAAGTTAACAAAATCATTGTCTGGAATTTTACATACAAAATGTATACTGAGAAGAGCTAATATTTGTCCAAGGAAATAAAAGAAGCAGACCCATGCTCAACAACTGCATTATTCTACATGCTCAATACTACGTTATACTTAAAGAGCTTGTTTTGGATTTTTAGCTTTTGGATTTTTGTTGGGATTTTGACCTGTATTTGTTTTAATATTTTATAAATGTTGGGAATGATGCTAAAACAAAGAATTAGATGGATTTGCAGGGCTGGGTAAAATAGGTAAAGGGATTAAGCAAGCAAAAAAAGAAGAAAAACTCATAGACACAGACCACAGTATGGTGATTACCAAAGGAAATGCGGGCTGGGGACTGGCAGAATACGGTAAACACAGAATAACTGGTAATGGAAGGAGAATAAACTTCAGATGTAAATGTGCAATATACAGATGACATATTATAGAATTGTACACTAGAAACCGATATAATTTTATTAGCCAATGTAACCCCCATTAATTCGATTTTAAAAAATTTAAACACATTTAAATCCTGTAGTCTTTTGGATTACAGACTTTGGGGGGCCTTAAAGAAACTGTCAAGTGTTTTCAAATAGTCTTTTAATGATCTTGGTTTGTAGCTGCAAATGAGAAACATCATTTTAAGGGAAAATTGATGAACTTCTTTCTTAAGAAAACACCAAAAGTATAAAGAACATATTGAGTTGATGCTGCAAAGAACATTTATTTGAAATGTAAACTTGTTCTTAGCCTATACAATTTTACTTAGAGAGCTGCATTAATGCAAAATGTAACTCATCTTGGCCTTATAGTCCAAAAGCCAAAATCCAGTGCATTGTATTTCAGCTGAAGACTTTCTTAATGTTGATACTTATATTTTCCAAACACAGAACTACAGGAAAACTTTTTTAAAAAAGTAATTTAGAATCTCTTCACAAACAACTACATGTATTAATAATATACCGTAATAAAATACATTAATTGTTGCTTTTCATAATGCATGGACACTAATCTGTAGGGGAGCAGCGAAGTTTGTGGTTGGCTATAAAGTCAGACTGATGCTTTATAGAAAATACAGGGGAAAGAGGTCCACATTCACTGCTGATGAGCTCTGCTCTGGATCAATAACTGAAACCTCACATAACACAAGAATACTAAACAATTCTATTTCATAATAGGTTGTGGAAAGTGACCACACTTTGCATTTCCTGACTTTGTGGTAGTTTGGGGCTTTCAGTGGCTCCATCAACATAAAGAAAATGAGAGTCTAGTGATCTTCACCTTCACAGGACTGCAAAAATACATGGAAAAATGAACAATCAGGAGGAAGCAGACAGATCTAGACGGCAGTTCAAGTTTCAGACCAATACCATTGCCACATACACTTTCACATTGCAAAGTGCTTTAAACTTCTAAGAGTCATGTGGGCCAAACTAGTAGCACTTAGAACATCTTTCTTCTCTAAAAATGAAGGAGCTGCATCATCTTTGAGCAGAGGGATGTCCTTTTGAATTCAGTTTGTTGAACTAACTTCACTGAGTTCATCATCTCATTGGTGATCATCGTTTAATATTATTAAACTAGTTTTACTTATTGAGGAAATTAAAGTTTAGAGTTTTATAAGAATGAGTTTGACATAGTCTGAAAGTGTCTGTTTATTCTTTTTTTTTAGCTTTATGGAGATATACCATAGCTTTCACTCCATAAGACGCACTTTTTTCCCCAAAAGTGGAGGGGAAAATGCTTATGCGTCCCATGGAGCGAATGTTCATTTTTTTAGCTGCTGCGGGTTCCCGGAAAACTAGAAGAGTATTTGGAGATTAAAATCTCTTCTCATTTGTTAATAACAGTGCTAATGGTTGTTAATACTGCTGTTGATTTTACATTATTGAAATATTATTGTGGTATATTTTATTAAATATTTTAAGACATCATTTATTTCAGAATATTTTTTTTCTTATTTTCCTCAAAACCCTACATGCGTCTTATCATCAGGTACATCTTATGGAGCCATAGATACAGTGTTTGACTAATAAAATGGTTGTATATTAAGTGAACAATATGATGATTTGATAATCATATACATTGAGAAAGGAGCCCTACCATCAAACTAATTAAAATATCTCTACCTTACATAGTTAACTATTTTTTTTTTTTACTGGGACATATGGTAGTTCTACAATTAGTTTCTTGAGGGGCCTTTTATTGTAAGCTGTGCCATTTACACTCCCACCAACATTGTACTATGGCTCCCTTTTCTCCACATCCTCTCCAAATACCTGTTTCTTAATTTATTGATTATAGCCACTCTGACAGGTGTGAGATGACATCTCATTGTGGGTTTGATTTGCATTTCCCTGATGATTGGAGATGTAGAACACCTTTTCATGTACCTATTGGCCATTTGTATGTTCTCTTTGGAAAAAAATGTTTATTCAGGTCCTTTGCCCATTTTGTAATTGAGTTATTTGGTTTTTATATTGACTCCTTTGAGCTTCTTAAATATTTTATATATTAATCCCTTATCGGATATGTGGTTTTCAAATATATTCTTATTTTCTATAGGTTGCCTTTTTCTTGATGGTTTCTTTTGCTGTACAGGTTTTTAATTTGATATAGTTTTCAATTTGTTTATTCTTGCATTTGGTTGCCTTTGGTTTTGGTGTCAAATTAAAACAATCATTGCCAAGATGTCAAAGCTTACGTGCAGCTTTCTTTTGAGAGGTTTACAGTTTTAGATCTTATGTTCAAGACCTTAATCAAATATTTTGAGTTGACTTTTGTGTATGGAGTAAGATGAGGGTTCAGTTTTATTCTTTCCATGTAGCTATCCAAATTTCCCAATAGTAATTATTGAAGAGACTATGCTTTCCCTATTATATATTCTTGGTTCTTTTGTGGATAACTAATTGACCAAATATGCATGGATTTCTTTTGGGCTCTATATTCTGTTCTATTGATCTACATGCCTGTTAAGATAAGACCATCCTATTTTGATTATTATACCTTTGAATATACTTTGAAATCAGAAAATGTGATGCCTCCTGTTTTCTTCTTCTTTCTCAAGATTGCTTTGGCTATTTGGAATCTTCAGTGGTTCTATACAATATTTGATCATCCTTAAAGTCTTAATCATCTAAATTCTGATTAAACTAAAAGAGCTACCAGAAATAATGAGACTATATATATATATATATATATATATATATATATATATATATATATATATAATACACACACATATAATATTATATTATATTAGAAATTGATGCTGGAAAATTAGTAAGATATTACTAAAAAGTAAAACACATAATGTTTAATATTAAGATTAAAATGTTAGCATATTTTTTATTACAAACCAATACAAGATAACTAATATTTGATTTGTTTTTCTGATCTAATGGCTAAGATGGTAAAAAGACTGAAATAACCTTGGCTGTACAAAAATAATAGAATGGAATGAAACACCAGCACACTGCATAGAATTATGCAAAACATAACTATTTCCAGGGCTTTTAAATGACTATATGAAATAATCCTTAATCTGGGGTTTACTAACAACATAGCCATGTAGCCCCCTCCAAGAAAAAGAAAGAAAGAAAACTCCTATTGGGGTCTTTCACTTTGTTCCCTGGATAAAACAGACTTTCTATTTTTAAGTTGTCAAGAAAGGTCTAGCTACATTATTATCCTCACTCAAGGGTAGCATATTAGCATTGGTACTAATAAAAAAAATGAAGAAGAAAAAATATTTCAATCATCATTGATCAAACTTGACCAGTGGCAAAAACTTTTGAGGCCTACGTAATCAAGGTAATATATACATCTTTTATTTCTTGGTGCTATGTGTTGTTATAGTGACACACTCACATGCACATTTAGATATGTATTACCAAGTGAACCTTAGAAGCCACTGAAATTTAATATGGCCTTAGCTCAACTTCATATATGACCTTTGCTCTATACTAGGCGTAAGCTATAAAGAACATTGCTTCAATTTCTTAATTTTACTTCATGATTCTGTCTCAGAAAGGTTTAAAACATGTTTTAAGTGCCTGATGCTTATAACCTTATATTATTTTGATTAATGTGCTGGCAGCTTTACAAAATGTTTGTTTTTAATTACCAAAAGAAACCAATCCATATTAAAAATTAAATGGTTGCAGTTTTTTTAAAACTCTAGCTGCTTATTAAGCTAGAGTTAGCCATAAAAACATTTTTGGCTCCCCTACAACAGAAGAAAGATTTATCTAAGCTACACTATTAAAAAATCCATTTAGGCTGTCGGCAAGTATGTCAAATATCAACCAAATATAATTTAAAGATTCGAGGTCATGAAAGAGAAATATCCCCTGGACTGTTGTAGAATCTATATGGTTTCAAAAAAATCAGTGGAGAGTAACAGGTCGGCACAAGGACAAGAGGAAGATAGACAATTGCCTGGGATAGTGGAGATTAAGGGTAGGTCCGGTCTTTCTCCAAGTGCCTGTTTTCTGCGCCAGGCAAGCTATGACATCCATAGTCCCAAATTATGTTTCCTCTGTGTGTGCATTCCTATTCAGATTCTATGCCAGTTCACCTTTACTATTAGGTTTTATTAGTCCCATTTTAAGTATATTTTGTATTGTAATTCCATTTCTCTTTCTCCCCAAGAAACCCTTTCCTTGTCTCAAATACGCAAGCATTTGCCACAGTTTCTTTCTTTCTTTTTTTTTACAGGGACAGAGAGAGAGTCAGAAAGAGGGATAGGTAGGGACAGACAGACAGAAACAGAGAAATGAGAAGCATCAATCATTAGTTTTTCGTTGTTGTTGCAACACCATAGTTGTTCATTGATTGCTTTCTTACATGTGCCTTGACTGCGGACCTTCAGCAGACCGAGCCACCCCTTGCTGGAGCCAGCGACCTTGGGTCCAAGCTGGCAAGCTTTTGCTCAGGCCGGATGGGCCCTCACTCAAGCTGGCGACCTCAGAGTCTTGAACCTGGGTCTTCCGCATCCCAGTCCGATGCTCTATCCATTGTGCCACTGCCTGGTCAGGCATTGCCACAGTTTTTAATGAATAAAAAGTGATAAGTATTTGATGTGTGTCCTTAGAGAGTACACAACCTAGTAATCATCTGGTAAAACTATTAAGGAAAACCTAGACCATGAATAAATTTTTACATTGTCAGACTTTTAACAGTTTTATTCCTAAATTTCTCTAAATGTGTTATTTAATCTTCAGTATCTCTTTCCATAGGTCAAAATTATTAGTCCTCATTCATACATAAGTAAAGACAGCAATTCCCCAACAAAACAAGAAAGAGGTAAACTCAAAAGAAAATTCAAGAATTTTGTGTATATAGAAATAAAACACTTTCAAATTAAGTGTTTACCAAATTCCCTTTGTGAAATTGAGATATTTACTTAATAATGGTGTCCAGTACTTTTTCTCCTAATGTAATACAACTATTACATGTGTAGTATACTGATGATACTCAGACTTACTTGTCTCTGTATTTCCTTTTTTAAATATTATAATACATGTACTTATTATCAAATCTTTTTTAAGAAAGAATGCTCATCAAGGAAAATAAGTATGTGAACATAACTAAGAAAATTGTAGGGAAATAACAAAAATAAAGAGAAGAGACTTGATTTATTAAATGTTAGTCTATAAAGCTATTGTAATAAAAACCCTGTATTAACACAAGACAAATTGATAACTAAATAGGTAGAATGGAATGAAGAATTTCAAATAAATCCAGACAGATGTGGGAATTTAATGTATGGTTTTCAAAAGAGAATATAAAACATTGAAAACATTTACTATTTCTTGTTGGGACAATTAACAATCAACTTGAAAAAAATACACTGTAAGAAGAGTAAATACCAAGTGAATTAAATACATGAGTAGCAACAACAGATAAATGACAGAAGTACTAGAAGAAAATATATGATAAAACTTTTATTGCCTTCGGTGTGCAGAATAGCCTTCTTTGAATAGCACAAAACTCAGAAATCATAAAGTGATAGATTTAATGATTAAAAGTTAACCTGTATAATAAATATACCAGAAATAAATTTATATAAAAAGCAGATGAAGCCTGACTGGTGATGGCCCACTGGGTAGAGTGTCAATCTGGGATGCTGATGTCCCTGATTTGAAACCCTGAGTTCACCAGCTTGAGTGCAACTACAGTTTGGTCTTTGAAAAAAAAATAATGAAATATATAAACTTTTAATAAGACTGATGAAGAAAAACCAAGAAATAGACAATTAGGAAGCAGGACATAACCAGGGTAATCATAATGGATAAAAAATAGTAAACATAAGAAAGTATCTTAAAAATATATATCTATTAATAAATAATTAAAATAGAAGAGTATTCTGCAAGTTATTAAAAATAATGTGATAGGATGATTTATATTAATCTGGAAGGATGTCAATGATATAAATATATCAAACTCAAAATATATGCCAGTTAATGAGAGGAATAAAATAACAGAGTGGGATTAGCTAGAGATTATGGTAGACATGAAATAGTTAATAGTGATTATCTTTAAGGCTTGGAGTTAGAGAAAAAATGTAGGGAATTTTTACTTTATACATGACATATTTTCCCCAAATTTGTTGTGAAGCTAGATAGTTGTGTACCAGTAATAGTACATAAAAACATGAGCAAAGAAAATAATTCATGACTTCTCAAATAAGTGAGTGGTATGCTTGCTGGTTCTGAAATATAAGTATTTGAAGTATGATTAGCTTACGTGTTAGAAAACATACACACATTTGGGCTGAGGTTATTGAAATATCACCTGATTTTAGTATCAACTGATTTTTTCTGTCCTGTGAATATAAATAAAATGCTGGGCATTTTGATTATTGGTTACTAAAGCAAATACCAAGGCTAACAACACCCCAGGAATAAACTCTACTTAAACAATCCTAGCCTGACCAGGTGATGGTGCAGTGGATAGTGTGTCAGCCTGGAATGCAGAAGACCCAGACCCTGAGGTCACTGACTAGAGCATGGAGCATGGGCTCACCAGTTTGAGCAAGGTCACTGGTTTGAGCATGGAATCATAGACATGACCCCATAGTCACTCGCTTGAGCCCAGAGGTCACTGTCTTAAAGCTCAACGTTGCTGGCTTGAGCCCAAGGTCTCTGTCTTGAGCAAAGGGTCATTGCCTCAGCTGTAGCCCGCCATTCAAGGCATGTATGAGAAAGCAATTAGCCTGACCTGTGGTAGCACAGTGGTTAAACCGTTTACCTGGAATGCTGAGGTCACCAGTTCGAAACCCTGGGCTTGCCTGGTCAAGACACATATGGGAGTTGATGCTTCCTGCTCCTCCCCCTGTTCTAAATCTTTCCTCTCTCTCTCTTTCTAAAAATGAATAAATAAAATCTAAAAAAAAAAAAAAAAGAAAGCAATCAATGAACAACTAAGGTGATACAACAAAGAATTGATGCTTCTCATCTCTCTCCCTTCCTGTCTATCTGTCTCTCTCTCACACACAAAGAAAAAGAACTTAATAATGTAGGAAAAGAAATTAGAAATAATTTTATATATGTATATATATGGCCATATATTTATATGTCTATATCAAATGTTATCTAAAATAATATTTATGTGTAATAAAGATATTATATATAATATAAAATAATATATAATACATAAATAAAATTTAATTAATATGTATATAAATTTTCATTTTTTTTAGATTCATTTAAAAAACTAAGGGAAAAAAGCACTTTATGGGTGATCTTGTTACAAAAGATTGCCATAAGAATCCAGAAGAATGTAAATATCTGAGACAAATTGTCCAGTTTGGAGAATATAGGAAAATATTAGTATTGAATATATTATGACACTCATCTGCATTACTAGAAATTTCTCAGGTAAATTATTGCCAGTAGTGCCAATTAGGTGATTTCTTGGCACATTACTTGGTACAGCTGGGTTAGGAAAACCCAGGCAGGCAGGTAGCGCATTGTCCAGCCGTGGATTAGTCTACAGCAAAGCTGGAGGAATGCATGACACTAAGGAATGGACTCTTCCCAAGCCCCAGAAGTTTCCTCCTCCTTGCTCAGCACACCTCTGTTACATACCCACATTAACAACATCCATTGTATAATCCGATTGTGGGGGAAAAAAAACCATTCAGATGTTATTAGCTCATAATGTTTCCTGCTGATACTAAATGCATCTCTTTCAGATTGACCTGATTTATCTGTAGGCTTCACGATTCTGTTTAGAAATGCTGCCTTACAATAAATATTCCATTGATAGTTTTGTTTTTGTTCTTTTTGTGGTCTTCCACCTGTTAAATTTATAATACAAACGTTACAAAATTAGTAAGGTATCCAAATTTCGGGAAAATGTGGATATCTTTCTATCAATAACTGTGACCATTATCATGCTAGCATCAGTCCCAAGTAAAAGTTAAAAAGAAAAGCAGGAGACACAAGCGTCTCCAGGAAATTGTCTACCTTGCTTTTGGGGCCTAGAATTTGCCTTTATCCTGCCACTAATGTGCAATTGAATTAGGTAATGCAAACTTCTCTTGGTTGTTTGCTCATATTTCTCTCTGAAGAGTCTGATATATAAACTCAGTTTAAAATGCAGGAGGTTGGAAGGTAACCATAGATTTTAAACCCACAACTGTGGTAATTTATTCTCCCAGGAAAGATATATTTGTTAAAGCACTATTTATTATAAATGGAGAACTCTGAGGGACGGGGGTCCATTTAAGTCTGAGTCTCTCTGAAACCAATAACTTCACCAATAGAAATATCAGATGAAGAATGTTTATGTGTCAGAGGAATAGGTGAAATGAATATTCTGAATACAATACTGTACATAATTTTACATGTGGAGATAAATGTTGAAGTGACATCCCATGTAAAATCGGTCATTCTGATACTTGTTTCCTTTCCTAATTTTGAGTTGGGCACTGCTTCTTTTTCCTCCCTGCGGTTTCTGTATCACCTGAGATTCTGTTCCTCCTCTCTTTTGCTCTTCTTTCTATTTATAAACTGACTTGCTGAGGTGAGTCATTTATTCACTGGCCATTCTCACATATAGCATCTAGTTCCTATCACTCCCTTACAATCCTTTCATATTGTAGAGATTTCTGGGGACCCTGAGCCCGAAGAGACAAGGAAAGCCATGAAGCCTTTGGTCATGCTATGCACAGGTCCCTTCTGCCACATCCTGAACAAATGGTAGTTAGCTTGGACTGGAGAGACAGGGAGAAAGGACTTGAGTGCTCAAGCTGAGTAATTGAGACCCGCATACTGTTTCAAGGTTCTGTGTTTTTCCCTCCAGGGCTGTTGGATTCTCAAAAGAAGTCTCTTTCAACTTCTTTTATTTCCTTATTTTGTTCTTTATTTTAAAACTTTTATTTATTGATTTTAGCAAGAGAGACAGAGAAAAAGAAGTACATCGATATGTTTCTGTATGTGCCTTGAGCCCACAATCTCTGCACTTGGGTTGATGCTCCAACCAGCAGAGCTATCGGGCCAGGCTCCTCAGGCTTTATGGCTGGTGTTCTGGGAGCAAGGAAGGAGACCAAGCCTAGAGGATCTCAAATTCACTGTGCTGACTCTAACTGGATCTTATTGCTGTTTGTTGCATTTCTCTCTCCGGCTCCCCATTGGACTGGGAATCCCTGAGTCCTGAGTTGGTCTGGCACTCTTTTTAAAAATCATTTTTAGAGAAAGAGAAGAAAGAGAGAGAGAGAAAGAGAGAGAGAAAGGAGGAGGAGCAGGAAGTTTCAACTCCCATATGTGCCCTGTCCCAGCAAGCCTGGGATTTTGAAGTGGTGACTTCAGTATTCCAGGTCAACACTTTATCCACTGTGCCACCACGGGCCAGGCTGGCATAGTTTCTTTAGAGTAAACTTCCAGTCATGCAGATTATGGAAGCACTGAAGGGATGCAGGGCTCTCAGTATTGAAAATCTGAGGCTGGGGCAGGGCAGCTCCACATTTTATGTGCAAACTTTAAAGTAATATTCCTGCCTTCACTGCCATGCCTCACATCTTGACTTCCTCACTAACTTCAAGGGCTGAATCTCTCCCCAGTTTTGCAGTTTGGAGTTCGAATTGCCCGATTTCTCATCTGTCCTCAGCAGGCAGCTTACGTTTAGCCTCCTTCACTAGTCTGAGTTACCTCCACTCCTGCTTCTCATCCTCCAAACATGTGCTAAAAATTCTGGCCCATCAATTTCTCTCCTCCAATTCTCTCAGCCTTGTGGGTTTGGCCTTTTTAACTGCTTTTAGACTCTCGAGAGGCAAAGAGGAGCAAATGAAACGAATGTAGGGGTCAAAGTTTTGGAAATATTTATGTTTACGTTAAGAAAGCTTATAGCCTGACCAGGTGGTGGCGCAGTGGATAGAACGTCCGACTGCGATGCAGAAGACCCAGGCTCCAGACTCCGAGGTCACCAGCTTGAGTGCGGGCCCATCTGGCTTGAGCAAATGCTCGCCAGCTTGGACCCATGGTCGCTGACTCCAGCAAGGGGTTGCTTAGTCTGCTGAAGGCCCGCAGTCAAGGCACATGTGAGAAAGCAATCGAAGAACAACTATGGTGTTGCAATGGCAGCGAAAAACTAATAATTGATGCTTCTTATCTCTCTCCGTCCCTGTAAAAAAAAGAAAGCATATACCACGCTGTTTAAAACCTAGATATTTTCTAATTCTTTAGTTTTTATTCCTTAAAAAAGAAATGATGCCAGTGAAAACACTAAGATAGTTTTATAAAGAGAGGGTGAAAGAAGTCTGAAAAGGGTTAAGATAAGTTTTATTTTTCAAAAGATATGCTAATTTAGGAGGTCTAGATATCACTTAGAAAAACTAAAACTCTTAGACTTTGATGGTGATTTTTATTAAAGAACAGACACACGCCCACACTTTATGTGATCATCTTGGTCCTGAATCTGCAATCATTATGCTTTATATCAGGGTCAACAAACTTTAGAAGATGGGCCATTGCATCTTTTTGTAAATAAAGTTTTATTGGAACACAGACACTTCCATTTACTCACATATTGTTTGTGGCTACTTGGATGCTAGAAAGACTTGTTAGTTACACCAGACTTGAGTAGTTACAAAAATATTTACTATCTGGACCTTTAGATAAAATGTTTATGGGTACCTGCTTTAGATAGGTAAGCTTCAAGGATGCAAGAGTTAATGCTATTTTGTTAAAAATTAAGTGGAAGGCCTGACCTGTGGTGGCGCAGTGGATAAAGTGTCAACCTGGGAACACTGAGGTCGCCAGTTCAAAACCCTGCACTGGTCTGGTCAAGACACATATGGGAGTTGATGCTTCCAGCTCCTCCCCCCTTTCTCTCTTCTTCTCTCTCTCTCTCACTCTGTGTCTCCTCTCTAAAATGAATAAGTAAAAAGAAATTAAAAAAAATAAGTGGAGGATCTGATGTGAAGAGTAATAAACATTTCATCTTTATTTCTGAATTAAGTGAAAAATATTATTAAATTATGTTGTCTCTTAAGTATAAAAGGCACGTAAAAAAACAATGCCTCATATACAGATTATATTTGCAACATATTAAAGTCAAATTCTATTATAACAAAACTATTTACATCATTAATCTAATTACATAAAAAATCAGAATATCTGGGAAACTGATTATATTTATTCATTTTTATCATGGTGGACACAGCACTATACAGGAAATAAAGCATACCTGAATTCGTCTTCTCTTGCTATTAATATACTCTATAGCCTTGGGAAAGTCACAATCCCTCTAGATTTAAATTTCTTTGTCCATAACAACAGGTGATAAAATTGCATGGTCTTGCATGGCTGTGATTCTATAAGGTGGTGAAAACAGTGAAGCTAACAGTTTTGTCCCTTGCACATGATGTTATTAGGCTGTTCTACTGGTCTAAATATTAAAAAGAACACTGTCAAGCACTAAAATGAGGAATACTGAAGCTGTTGCTATATTATGATTTCTCTACTTCTATACTGTATTTGGGTTGCCTTAGAAAAATCATTTATGCAATTCCATGCTCCAGTTTCCTTTTTATTAAAGCAGCAATAATAGTGTTTGTATTTTAGTATATATATCAAGATATCCTTTTTTCTTTTTTTGAAAAGCTATTTGAAAACACTTGGGAGAAAAGAGGTATATAAATATTAAATTCTTGTTTTTAAATTAATGTTAGTTATATTATTATATTTCAAAAAAGACTTGATCCTGCCCTTTAAAATATTGCACATAGAATGCAAATTAAATGCTAAATTTTACATAGTCCTTACTCATGTGTGAAAAAATTAGATATTCTGCATCATAGACAACTCTTCTGAAATAATGTCACCATGTAATACCACTGTTAGCTTTCCCAGCTGAGAAATGCTGTTTTCATGAATAGTGATAAGAAAGGAATTTGAATGGAATTTTACATTCTCATGCCTTGTTACATAAAATTGTCACTTAGGACTATAAATTTTATCCCTTTTATACCAAATACAAACTATCAATTTCAAATGTGTAGCATAGATTTAGATGCATTTCTTCCTATTTAATTTTTAAATGTCAGGTAAACAATGTTAGGTAAAGAGAACTACAGATATGATTAGTTAGTATTAAACACATATAATCAAAACCATGATTCCCCTTCTATTAATATGTAACATTAAAAACTTTACTATTTATAAACTATATAGCAATTAGGAATATTTACCTTAGTAATCTAACTTAGAGTGTAATTTTTACTGAATTAGAATTTTAAAAGGTCTGGACCTATCAGTAATATGGTAAAATTATTTTAAATATTATTTCTTAGTGTGGTTTTTTTGTTGTTTTATTACAGGGACAGAGAGAGGGATAGATAGGGACAGACAGACAGGAACGGAGAGAGGTGAGAAGCATCAATCATTAGTTTTTCGTTGTCGTTGCGACACCATAGTTGTTCATTGATTGCTTTCTCACATGTGCCTTGATGCAGGCATTCAGCAGACCGAGCAACCCCTTGCTGGTGCCTGTGACCTTGGGTCCAAGCTGACGAGCTTTTTGCTCAAGCCAGATGGGTCCACACTCAAGCTGGCAAGCTCGGGGTCTCGAACCTGGGTCTTTTGCATCCCAGTCCGATGCTCTATCCACTGAGCAACCGCCTGGTCAGGCTATTTCTTACTATTTGATAACTTAGATTAGTAATTATAATACTCAAATTTTATCTTGGTATTTAAATAGAAAATGTGATTTTACATTAAGTGAGCTTAAATGTGGAAGATGGTAAATTAATAAAAAAATACTCTAAAGAAACAGTGTTCAGTCATTTTTTAAAAATCCATTGAACTCAGTGTGATGCAGAGGTTGGCAAAAGTAGGTTTACTCTTATGAGTATATGAAATAGAGTTTATTCTTATAATATTTTTTAATCTTGCCTGACCAGGTGGTGGCACAGTGGATAGAGCGTCAGACTGGGATGTGGAGGACCCAGGTTCAAGACCTCAAGGTCGCCAGCTTGAGCATAGGCTCATCTGGTTTGAGCAAAGCTCACCAGCTTGGACCCAAGGTCGCTGGCTCGAGCAAGGGGTAACTCGGTCTGCTTCAGGCCCACAATCAAGGCACATATGAGAAAGCAATCAATGAACAACTAAGGTATCAAAACAAAAAACTGATAATTGATGCTTCTCATCTCTCTCCGTTCCTGTCTGTCTGTCCCTATCTATCCCTCTCTCTGACTCCCTGTCCCTGTAAATATATATATATTTCAATCTTGTATTATATATTTTTCCATATGAACAACTGTAAGCCTACTTTCTTTGTCCACCCCCATATCATGGGCAGAAAAATGTAGTGCTGTTCTTGAAGATTCTGTCATTGTTGGCTGAGTTGAAATTAATTATTTAATAGTTATAAAGTTAACTGCACTTCATCTGAAGGAGTATATATGCTAACATAGCAAACCCCAATAAGAAGTGACTAATGAAAGTGAAAGATCTGGTAGAACAAAGCCAACTATTTTATCTGAATGGAGTCTTCTCTATACAATTATTGGCTTTTAGACATGCTCCTATCACTGTTCCATCAAAATAGACTGATGTTTTAACTTGTTTTACAGTCACGATTTGGGGCAACTTTTCTGGGCTTGCTTTTATAATAAGGTATATCTTACCCATATCCTCTCATACCAAGTTTTTGCTTCATTTATAAAGACTTCGCAAGTTGTCTTTACCTTTCCCTTCAAGTTCCTATGAAGCTCCATCTGGTAGTAGTTTTGTTTTCATCCTGTTGTTTTCTTTTTCATGTTCAGCCTTGAAAGTTGTGTTGTTTAGTTGAATTTATACTTTGACCTTTTACGAAGTGTTTCTCTTCTGATCATTGTGTGCATTGAAGCTACCACAACACTCTTATCTTAACTAATGAGTAAGATCTGGGATTACTGAGATTCACTTCCTACCTGCTGATAAAATAGTAACTTGTCAAGGGAATCTTTTTATTCAAAATACCAACTATATATGAATCCTGAAATACTTTTCATCATGCATGGTGCTCTCAATTTATGTTAATATTTTATATAGCCCGCTCTCAGTCACAAGACTAAACATACTACTGAATTCAGAACAATAGCGGGTTCCTGTGAAGTTGCTATGAGATCGTTTAAGATCTTATCAATCATTGTAATTACTTTTCATCTCTCTAGATGAGGTGGAAGGTGATTAAAAAGTTTCAGGGAGAGGAGTTATGACTTATGTTTTAAAGGGATTACTTTTATAGCCACATTGAGAGGAGAAGGACATAGCAAGAAGAGTATCTTAGTTCTTTCAGGCTGTTATAACAAAATATCAAAGACCGGAAATTGCTCATAGTTCTGGAGGCTCGAAGGCTAAGCCCAGGTGCCAGCATAGTCAGGTTCTGATGACTGGTTTAGGATGCAGACTGCTTGCTTCTTTTTGTATCCTCACATGATAGAAGGGGCTTGAGAACTCTTAGGGTCTTTTATAAGAGTATGTAAATTTCATTCATCAGAGCTCCACCCTCATAACCTAAGCACCACACAAAGCGCCCACTTCCTAATACCATAACACTGAGCATTAGGATTTCAACATATAAATGGGGGCAGAAACAAGCATTCAGTCCATAGCAAAGCATGAAGACAATATTACTCCTGTTCAAGTGAGAGGATAGAGGCCTGAACTGGGAACCAAGCTGTGGAATTGAAAAGAAGTGGTCAGAATATGAAATATTTGAAGAGCAAGACAAGAGAAAAGAAGTCAAGACTGTTTCTGAACCTATGAGAGGGTGGATCTGCAGTTATAGAAATGGGGGAGAATCTATAGAAGGAAGTAGGTTTACGAGTGTTGAATATAAGGTGCTCAGTTTGAGGCCTGTTCATTAAATATGCCGAAGAGATATCCAAGTGAAGTATCAAGTCATCAGTTGAATGGATGAGGGTCCAGCTGCACATATGAATTTGGGAGTGTTTGGATTACTGTATATTTAAAGCCTTGAGATTAGATAAACCCATTTAAAGTAGACGTACCAACAGAAAAGAGAACCTAAGGATCAAACTGAGAACCACCTCAAAATTTAGAGATCAGGGAGCTGAGGAAGATTCACAAGAAGGAACCTGAAAGGAAGAAAATGGTAAGGAAAATGGAAGACCAGGAGAGTGTGGTATCCTGGAAGTCAAGCGAAAAATGTGTTGCAACTTGTGTTGAAATACGTCTGTCCAATGCTGCTGACGTGTCAACTACGATAAGAACCGAGAATGGACCGCTAGTTTTAGCAACACAGGTCATGTTGCTTGGCGAGCATTCTGGCAGAGAGATGAGGAAGGTGAAGAAAGAAAGGGTAGAAGAAAATCTTTTAATTGCTGTAAAGAGAAGAAGAGGAAATAAGATGAATAAGTGAGGACGAGAAATATTTGTTGAAACTGGGGAAAATATTAGGAGTTTGCAAGCTTATAATTCATTTAAAGAATATAAATAATTGCTAAAAAACAAAAAAAAAATAGAAAAAAAGTTATTTCCTAAAAAATGCACATAATTGCAAGGAAGAAACTAGTTTTTCAAACAGATTTTTAAAATTCTACCCTGAGTATTGAGTAAAAAACAAAACAAAACAAAAACACCATGTAAGAACAGTCTAATGAGGGAATGATGAAACTCTTTTAGATTATGCTGCAAGAACCACCTGGACCTGGTAAAAAGGAAAGATTCTTTATCCACAATGTCCAGAAAATGATTGGATAGGTTTGGAATAGGGCCAAAGAATCTGAGTACAGTGTGTCCGTAAAGTTATGGTGCACTTTTCACTGTGTGACTGGCCAAAAGTGCACCATGACTTTACGGACACACTGTGCGGCCAAGTCCTTTTTAATACACATATCTAGGTGATTTTGATGAAATAGTCTAGACCAGGGGTAGTCAACCTTTTTATGCCTACCACCCACTTTTGTATCTCTGTTAGTAGTAAAATTTTCTAACCGCCCACCAGTTCCACAGTAATGTTGATTTATAAAGTAGGGAAGTAACTTTACTTTATAAAATTTATAAACCAGAGTTACAGCAAGTTAAAGCATATAATAATAATTACTTACCAAGTACTTTATGTTGGATTTTCACTAAGTTTGGCAAAATAAATCTTTATAAAACAACTTACTATAGCGTTTGGTTGCTCTGTCCACCATGAAAGCTGGAACGCCCACTAGTGGGCAGTAGGGACCAGATTGACTAGCACTAGTCTAGACCATTTTTGAGAAGGTCACTTAGGAGGAATTTGAGATTAGGATGAGATGTTGGGATGTTGGGGCAGATTTGCTATACTGTTGCAGGCTAGATAAAGAGGTGGACTATAGTAAAACTGGAGGAGATTCCCACACTCTCCAGACTCAGGCTGCTACTGGATTAAAGTACTTCTCTATTTTATGTTTTAATTATTTGTTCCTTTGATTCATTCCATGCCTCCTGTGAACAGCAAAAAAGAATAATTAGTCTGAGCTGAGATTACAGAATTATTTATAGGTCTTCATTTTGGAGATTTTAATGCTTAAATAACTGGGCAGTATTTTTGCCAATAGAAACTTAAAGCATTTACAACACTACCAATATTTAGTCTTTAAAAAAATTTTTTTTCCACTGATTTGAGAGAGAGAAAGGAGGAGATAGAGAGAGAAACATCAACTCGTTCCACTTAGTTGTTCCATTTAGTTGTACACTCATTGATTCTTTCTCCTGTATGCCCCAACTGGGGATCAAACCCATGACCTCAGCACATCTGGACGATGCTCTATCCACTGCACCATTCAGCCAGGGCTACCAATATTTACTTCTAATTGAGTAGTGTTATGTACCCAGTTCTGAAAGATTGAGGACAATTTACTGGATCTGTGTTATCATATTCCTTACAAGTTGCTTCTCTTCTACCTGTTCATTATAGGTTCTGTACATTTTAACAGTCAGCTTACTGGAAAGCAAAAAAAGAAGATGGCTAATATAAAAACAAAATATTCATAATCTAAAATTCAGATTCCTTCATGCTTTGTGTATCTTCAGGGTAATAAAATATGTAGAGCAGGGAATAGTTGGCTTTGAAAAATAATGTAATAAAATGACGAGAATTTGGGGATGAGTGTTATATATTAATAAAAGGTAGGAAACCCACAATAAATACAAATACCATAAAATGAGCAACAATTAAGATACGTGAGAAATTATCACTTGAGTGTGACTGTACATCACTGCTAAGTCATAAGCGACAGAAAGACAAGAAATTTATTGACATCTATTTGGAGCAAGGAATTTAGCATATTAGATATAGTACCTGTCTTCAGAGAGTTTGTAGCTTAGTGTATAAAGACAAATTTACCAATACTACTTAATTTGCTAGGTGCTATGATTGAGCAACACACATGGTAACCTGGGAAAATTGAGGAAGAGAAGCTAGCTCAGACAAATCTAAGGTTTGGGAGTGCTTCCTGAATGTGTTTGAGAAGAACTGTGTTAGGAAGGCAGAAAAGTTGGGATGGACTTTCAGATAAAATGTGCACTGGCACTGAGGAGTGTAAAAAACTGACCAGCCTATGAATTTTGAAGAAGTAGATGAAGAAAGAAAGGTTTAAATAAAAAATTGGTCTCATACCAAACCAAGAAGTTTCAAATCAATTACGAAGGTCCTAAAAGGTCATTAATGTGGCAACCTATGGACCAAACCCACCGTCAACTGTACTAGGTTTAAACAACATAGTGTTTACAAAGAAGATGTGAGTTAGGATTGAAAATGAGAGAATTCATAAAAACTACACAGCCTCAGTCTGTTAATGAAAAAACAGAAGCAGTGGTACTCAAGGTTTCACAGCCGGTTCAGAGGCAAGGCCAGGTATACTGGCTGCAGAGATTTTGTGCATGATCACCACCTTATGAACAAGCTATCTAGGATTTGAAATACAGGGCATGAGATGGCCAAGCAACAGCCACTGGCATATCAAAGAAAGTCTAGTGTCTGCTATATGATAAACATCAGAAAACTTTCAACTTGCCAATTTGTTAGGTGGTTTATGATTTTAAAAAGTTAAATTTGGAAGAGATTGGGGAGGATATTTTATATTGAGGTTAATTTTTTTTTTTGAGAAAGAGAGAGAGAGAGAAAGAGAGGGGCAAAGTAGGATGAATCAACTCATAGTAGTTGCTTTCTGTATGTGCCTTGACTGGGCAAGCCCAGGGTTTCAAACCCACAACCTCAGGATTCTAGGTCAGTGCTTTATCCACTGGGTCCAGCTTAAAAGTCTTCTTGAATGTTCCCTCTAAGTTTGTCTTGTGCAAAGGTACTATACAAATTCCACAGCACATGGATACAATTCAGTTTATAGCATTTTCTAGGATCCTTCATGTTAAAAGGACTCCACTTTCTCTGTGTTACCCTGAGATCCTGAATGGTCTTTACAAGTCAGTGACTGAGTTCTGGTACCAATAATAACTTGGGATTTCATTACTGCAAGATTGGTGTGAGTAGTGAGGCCATCAGGGTAGAAATGAAATTTTAGCTGTTATGAGAGGGTATATATTTTCTTGATTTTTTATATGTTTCATTTTCCAAGACAGAGGATATAATGAATATATTTTTGTTCCCTTTTTATTTTAAGAGTAGATTTATTCCTTTATATTTGTATATTTATCAAATTCAGAGAAGCAGAATGAATAAATGGAAAAATTGGTATTCTTACAACCAAGAAATAAGCACTATTAAACTTTCTATATATTTCTTTCAGGATATGTGTATTCTTAAATTTTAATTTTAAATTTATATTTCTATGCACATAAAAATAACGGAAAATTGAATAAACATTTCAATTATCGTTCTAAATCACTGCATAATATTCTATGGCATGGTTGGGTTTATCAAATAAACCCTCAACTGTGGATCATTAATCAGTTTACTAAATTTCTCTTCATACATATACATATATGACACTTGTCATTATTTTTCTTGACATAAATTCTTAAAAATTGAATTGGTAGTCTCTGTGTGTGATTTAAAGCTTTTGATACTTGTTACCAAAATCCTTGTTTAAAATTTTTGACCAATTCATATTTGCCCTCACTGTTTTTTGTCAAATCCCATTAATAAAAAAATAGTTATATTGATTTCATCTTTATTTAATCTATTTTTATTTATTTTGGTGTAAGATAGGAGATTAAAAACTATTGATGTATGTTTTTCTAAATAACTAACCTGTTATCTTAAAGGGTTTTTTTTAAAAAACTAAATATTTTATTCTACTTTCTACTATTTGAAGCACGACTTCAATGTATTGAGTTATTATATATGTTAGATTGTATTTCTTATTTTCTGTTACATTCCAATTATTTTCTCATTAATTTTTGTGCTCATACCACAATATATTAATTAATAATTAAAAGTGTATTTTAAATTTTACCTCAAATGATCTCCTTAAAAAATATTTTTGGATATGTTCTTATAAGGAAAATCTAATTGGGATATTGAGTAGAATTGTGCTAAATTTATAGATTTACTTGGAATGGATCGACATCTTTGCAATATTGAGTATTCACATCTGTTATCTCTCCATTTATGCAAACTAGTTATATAAAAAGATACTAATTTTCTATAGATTTTTTATATAAGTCCTGTGCATTTATAAGGTTTATTACTGGTTATTTTTTAAATTTTTATTAAGAATAGAATATTCTCAAAGTATTTTTTGATTAAATACAAGATTATTTTTATTCAGATGCATTTCTTTTGTATCTACATTTGTGTTTACATATTGGTTTTATTGATTGATTTTAGAGAGAGGAGAGAGAGAGAGAGAGAGAGAGAGAGAGAGAGAGAAAGAGTAGGGAGAAGGAGCAAGAAGCAGATACTTCTCATATGTGCCTTGACCGGGCAAGCCTGGAGTTTTGAACTGGCAACCTCAGCATCCCAGGTCAATGCTTTATTTTCTGTGGCACCACAGGTCAGGCTATACATTGGTTTTAAACAGTTACAGTTGATTCTCTTTGATATCCCAGGAAATAATTATAGGTTATGTAAATAATTTTTGTACTCCTCTCACAGTGTTCCATTTCTATAAACAGCTACCTGGCTCTCTCCACTTTATCAAGCAATCAGAAAGTTTAAGCTGAAGTATAGACCAAAAGACATATGTGGAATGGGATATTAGAGGATTATCTGATGTTTCTTCTCTCGGGATCAAATATCCAGCACCTGTGAAGAATAATTCTTTAAAGGGAAATATGGAATTTATGCAACTCTTATCTGATGTATTTTTCAAGTATATATTCTTTATCATATATTAAACTTTCTGCTAATGGTATTGAGTAAGCTTTTATTTTTTTCCTTATTCTATATTTTTAATTGATCAATTTTAGAGAGACAAAGAGAAGAAGAGAGATAGAGAGAGGGAAACATCTATTTGTTGTTCTACTTAGTTGTGCATTTATTGGTAGCATCCCCTATGTAATCTGATCAGGTATCAAGGGCCACAACCTTGAGGTTTACAAACAACACTGTAACCAACTGAGCTAAACAGCAAAGGCAATTTTTTTCTTATTCTCTAATGGATAATAAGTTCCTTGGTGACATAAGAAGGTATCCAGCAAAATGTATTCAAATGGAAAAATAAAACAACAAAATCAGTAATCATTAATGCCTTGGATATAGGTTAGCATAGTGTGTGGGATGTAGTCATTTCTGAATAAATTTTAAAGATAAGCCACCTCTAAAAGGCCTAAAATAATAATAATAATAGCTTCATAAATTGACTTTGATTATTAACTCTGAAATTAAATAGAACTTTTTCTAATGCTATCATCTTTTAGGAGCAAGGGAGAAAGGTCAGAGCATGAAAGAATGTCACTGTTAAGGAAAACAAATAAAAACTCTGTTATCAATTTAAAGTGACAACATACCACCTTTTGCTCAGTCAACATCTTCAAGAATAAATAACAATGAACAATTATTGAGTTTAAAACTGGAAAAGTACAAATGATGACGTATAAATTGCTTCCAACTCTAGAATTCTTTTGTTCAAATTAGAGAGAATTCATGTCTATACTGAAATTATTGAACTTTGAATATGACGCATACCATACTTAACTCATTTCTTTTTCTGAAAGCAATGTAAGCTAACACTGCTTCCACTAAGAAAAGTAACCATAAGTAACTCATTCTTCAATCTAAAAAATATAGTAACTTCAGCTAAGAGATAGTTAAGAAGAATAAAGTTAAATCTGACCTTCAGCATGTTTTATTGTGAACTATTCCTTTAGACAATTGATAAGGCTTTAAGATCATGAATTTATTTTTATATGTCATTTTTAAGACAGGGAATAATGTTCAAGGCAATGATAATGTCCCACTTTCAAGTTCTTGTGATTCTACTTAAATGGTTATAATAACACATGCTGTAGAAATTTTCTATATTTATTTTAAAATTACTGCTATGTGCATATGTATTATTCTTGGTAGGATGGGCATCTTCATATCTAGGGCATCCCACTATGATGACTGATTATGTTCCAGCTGGTCTTTCTCTACTTAGGCATGAAATTTTTTACTGGCGTAAATTTAATCAGACAATCTTGTTAAATGTGGCATTGGTCCCAATTCGATGAAAGTTTTGAAAAGAGAAAGTAAAAGAAGAGAGACAAAAGCGACAGTCTTTAATGTCATGGACTTCTCCAATATGAGTTCAAAATCAGACAGTATTTGATTCACATCCTGAATTCATCACTTACTGGCTCTATGACTTTCAAAGTGCTGTGGAATCCCTCTAAGTCATGTTTTTTTGTAAGCTGGAGAATATTAATATATATATTTTAAACTTACAATGAGGGTGAAAGAAGATAGATACAGTATGCATGTATTTAACTGAGGATCTCACAAAGGAAGTAAGCAACAAATGTTTCCTTCTGTTGTTGCTCTTTTCTAACCCTAACCCTAATCATAACCTCAACCCAAACCCTATCCTGGAAACTAAAGCTCACCTTAACTCTTATCCTAAACTAAAGTTAATGCTAATTCTAATCCCCCCCCCCCAAATATTTTCCAACCAGTGTCAAAGAATGATTTGCAAGCAACCTGTGCCATGATCACTTGAAGCATTTACTAAAATACAAATTCTAGATGTCTCTCGGCACCATCTGTTTCAAGATCTCTATAGGTGAAGCCTAGAAATCTGTATTTTTCATAAGAACCTCAAATGATTTTTATGCACTTTAAATATGTTACTTAAATACTTGAATTACATTTTTTAAAGGCTAATTTCTCATCATTTAGCAATAAGGTTGTTCTTCTGAAACTCCATCATTTTATCTCATCAGTATGGTCTCTTCCTGGAAGAAAATGAAATGCACATGGCTGGGGTCTAAAGTGCCCACACCCTCTCTCACGCACTGTAGCTCAGGACCATTCACAACTACTTCCAGCTTCTCTGGAGTCTTTCTCGTCTCTTTTGTCCCTGAGCTGTACTAGTTGCATCTTTCCGACGTCCTCATTAGGCACTCTTGTTTATAAAACCTTAGTTTTTAATCATTTTCTGTGCGAAATTCTAAATTTCTGCACACAGAAATCAAAATCTTCAAAAATTGGCCTCTAACTCTTTTCAGACTCAGTAAATTCCACTGAAAGAGCAAAATTCACTGTTTTAAAGAACCAGTTCCACCTGCTTCGGTGTCCTTCCTTTGGTCAACAAAGGACTTTACATTTCTTCCTATTGAAATCATGTCCGAGATCCAGTTTGAAGGTCACCTCCTCCCAAGAGCTTTTCCTAATCTCCCCACCTGGAGGAGATTATCTTCTTAAAACCCTTAGTAACACTTTACAACACTTAGGTTTTTCTTGTTGTATTCTGACCCCTGTTAGGTTTTTCATTTCTTACAGAGTATCCTATTGTCTTTTTCATTCCTTATGGTGCGTGGTATGAATTCTGAACCCCGGTTGATTATTCTAAAATAACCCACCCCTATATGAATAAATGATAGTAACACGTAAGTCGCAATAATGGTTTTCTAGAGACACTCACCTTATTAAATATTCATCTTTCAGCCTTTGTAATTGCTCTTGGAAATCCAAAGATATTCTTTATTGAATGTATTTGGATCTTAACCATCCCATACAGCATTCACACTATAGTTGACACATCAGAGAACCACAATGACTTGGCTGAATCATACTCTTAAGGATGACATAGGTCCAGAAGGACATTGGGCTAATTCCCTGTCCAAATGATTTATACATTTATTTCATCATGAATTAGTATATTTATTTCATACTTTTGAATAAGTACATTGTATAAATTTATATAAGTTTATTATATTGCTGTAACTATCCTGTATAATTAACAATGGTGTAGTGCCCCTGGCATACCACAAGAAGCATTGATCTTCATGCTTAGGAGACTGTCATTGACTGTGTCAGCTGAACTATCTTGAGTTCTACTTTTGCTCAAGTGGGCTTAGAAGACTGGAGTTTGGGTTTTGTTCATGTGTCTTTTTCCTGGGGTCAAAGTTAAGTGTCAGCATCTGCAGCAACTGGGGAACAATTTTTCTTTTTTAGTATGTCACTGGAACTCAAGAAACAACTAATACACTATCATTACTGTTCACATTCTATTGGCCAAAGGAAGTATCATAATTTGGCCAAATCCAATATCAGTGCTTCTAAAGAGGGTACTTCAAAATCCCTTGGCAAAGAGCACAAATGAAGAATTGAGAATGCCTGATGAGGCGGTGGCGCAGTGGATAGAGCATCAGATTGGGATGTGGAGGAAGACCCAGGTTTGAGACCCTGAGGTCGCCAGCTTGAGCGCCGGCCCATCTGGCTTGAGCAAAAGCTCACCAGCTTGGACCCAAGGTTGCTGGCTCGAGCAAGAGGTTACTCGGTCTGCTGAAGGCCTGCAGTCAAGGCATATACGAGAAAGCAATCAATGAACAACTAAGGTGTCGCAATGAAAACCTGATGATTGATGCTTCTCATCTCTCTCCGTTCCTGTCTGTCTGTCCCTATCTAGCCCTCTCTCTGACTCTCTCTCTGTACCTACAAAAAAATAAAATAAAATAAAATAATTGAGAACAATAATTTACCTACAACATGTGTCTTTATAATTAGTATATATTACCTGACCTGTGGTGGCGCAGTGGATAGAGCACCAACCTGGATGCTGAGGTCGCCAGTTTAAACCCAAGGCTTGCCAGTAAAGGGACATGTGAGAAGCAATTACTACAAGTTGATGCTTCTTGCTACTCCTCCACTTCTCTTTCTCTCTCTCCTTCCTTTTTGTAAAATAAATAAATAAAATCTTTATAAAATAATTTGTATTATGTTTACATTTAAGTTTGATATTTGAAATCAGAACATATGTCAAAATAGTTCATTTATAAAGGTTCAATTATAAATATTCCTTGTAACAGGTGCAACTTGTAAGAAAATAAGTATAAATAACCAGTGTACAATTTTAGTTTCTATATCTCCGTTATAAAACTGGAAATATATATATTAAATTTGTCTTCATATCCTATTTGGCAAAATGTTTATATGACTGATCTATACTAATTATTCTTTATTATTTGTAGTTCTAGTGTGGAAAATCCCAATGATTTCATTCATGCTAGCAATTTTAATTCAATGTTTTTTTTTAATTTTTAATTTTTATTTTATTCATTTTAGAGAGGAGACACAGAGAGAGAGAGAGAGAGAGAGAGAGAGAGAGAGAGAGAAAGGGGGGAGGAGCTGGAAGCATCAACTCCCATATATGCCTTGACCAGACCAGTGCAGGGTTTTGAACTGGCGACCTCAGTGTTCCCAGGTCGACACTTTATCCACTGCGCCACCACAGGCCAGGCCATGCTAGCAATTTTAATGAGTAAAACGATATTTTTAAAAAATTGGATTTTTAAAATCTATTTGTACTAAAGAAAAGAATGAAAATGTATAATTTTTAATCTGCTGTAATAATATTAACTAGAAAATCGTGCAAGATCTGAATTTTTAACAATAATCTGATGCCTATTACTCAAAATCAGTTTCTGAAAACCTTTTCTTAAAGAAAAGTCATGGAGAATGTTTATGTATGTACAATACCGATTATTTTACACATTAAAATTGACTTCCATGTAAAAATGACATTATTCAACAAAATATTTAACATTTATTTGTTTCACCACATCTTTGCCTTTCTGTGTTTTCTAGTAACTGTGATAGTTGTGCAAGATATTATATCCCAATGCTTTGCTAGGCTAAATTAGGCAATCTTATCTTTAAAAAATGTATGTATTTAGCCTGACCTGTTGTGGCGCAGTGGATAAAGTGGCGACCTGGGAACACTGAGGTCGCCAGTTCAAAACCCTGCACTGGTCTGGTCAAGGCACATATGGGAGTTGAGCTTCCAGCTCCTCCCCCTTTCTCTCTTTCTCTCTCTCTCTCTCTCTCACTCTGTGTCTCCTCTCTAAAAAATGAATAAAATAAATAAATAAATAAATAAAAATGTATGTATTTAGCTCTACTTATTTATTGTTAATAATACTAGGAGGGTCAAATCCTTAAATTCCTTTCAAGCCCCTTACATGCAATATGAAACAGTTTTAGAAAGCTCAAAATAAAAAGAATTCAGGATTTAACTGTTTCTTTGTTTTTCTTTTGCTCTTAGTACAAAGGTCATATAAAAGCTTGGGTCTGAAAATTCAAGATGAAGAGTTCATTAAAGTGTGTTATTTGTAGGAAATTTAACAATCCAATCCTGAATTCTCTTTAACTCTCAGTTATTTTACATCTGTTTGTATTTATTATCAATATCCTTAGCTCACTCTGTGACTTTGTTTTCCTTTTGTCACATATGGCTTAATAACTGATGGTTTTCTCTCTCTTTTTTCCAGGAGTTCTAAAGAGGGTGGCACTTCAGGTATGTTATTTGTCTTCAGCTGCCAGGGATAGAGAATAGTAAGAGAAACCACATAGAAAAATGGGCCACCAAAACTATCATTACATCATTCAAAAAAATACTAAATAAAAACAACAGTCATTTATTCCTGTCTAAACATTTTGATTTTATGCTGTCTCTATAATGTGAGGTGGAGAGGTGGGAAAAATGTTCTAATTTGAAGTAATTTGTAAGGAAAATAAGCTGTTTATTTATATATAATTACTCAATGTTTTATCAATTGATTTTAACTTGGGTTCAAGTCTATAGCATACCAGAGCTATGGCTAAATGACTCTAAAGCTCTTGTCAACTTGGCAGTGTTCGTGCTGTTAAAAAATTTTTGGCTTTCATTCCAATTATTTATTCCTATTAAAAATAAACTATTTGAATATTTCTAATAAAAGTATGCTGGACTGGTAATTAACACTAATCTTACTAAAGTATGTAATGGTAAGAATGAGGATGTCCCACTCTGGTTCTTTTTTTTTTTTTTTTTTAATTCATTTTAGAGAGGAGACACAGAGTGAGAGAGAGAGAGAGAGAAAGAGAGAAAGGGGGGGAGGAGCTGGAAGCATCAACTTCCATATGTGCCTTGACCAGACCAGTGCAGGGTTTTGAACTGGCGACCTCAGTGTTCCAAGGTCAACACTTTATCCATTGCGCCACCACAGGTCAGGCCCACTCTGGTTCTTAATTTAACATTGTACAAAATGAAGAATGGCACAGCATCAATTCTTGGATTCTGTCTGATAATAGGAAGCTGTAGTAATAAAGGATTCTGCTTAGACCAGTGGCTCTTAACCTTTTTTGAGATACCGAACCCACCAGTTTTATATGCGCATTCACCAAACCCTTCTTTAGTGATAAAAATAAAATACGATGTTTTTTTCCAAATTCAAATCATAGGTATATGTTTTTTTACTGGTGCACAAAATGAGCCGTGCATGAATATCACCTTGCTCAAAGAACAAAACCAACAAAGTGCATGAACTCACAACAAATTACAGTATTACTTTATTCTGGGCTCCGCAACAGAGGCTTCTCTGAACCCCTGAGACCGACTCATCGAACCCCTAGGGTTCAATAGAACCCAGGTTAAGAACCACTGGTTTAGACATTATTTTTATATACCAATTTTTATAATGATGAAAATACAGTATTTTCATGATAGTCTTAAATGTTGAGCATGGGTCAGGATATTTATTGAAATGTTAATTTATGTGTTGTTTTCATTGCTATGGAAGGATTAGGAAAACAAGAGCTATTTTTACTTGGCCATCTCTGTTTTACCCCATTCCTCATTCCAAAAAGTAGTCAGAATTTGTGTTTCTTTTGTTACCTGCAGACAAATCTCTTGCTAGCTTTTGTTTTTCAAGCCTCGGTTTATTGAGGGGTTATGCTGGAGGCTGTAGAGAAAAGCAGAGGAATGCGGGAAGATGCAGGGGTACAGCAGCGTTCAAGTAGCAAAAGAAATTAGTATTAACAGAGAGGGAGTAAAAGGCTGCTGGGCCCATGGTTAACAAGGATCCATGCCTTAAAACTCACTGAAATGCCAAGAGTATGAACAAACCTGGAGGAGGATACTTGAGTGTAGGAAGGCTGGTCTAGAAGAACTTGACCAAGATTCATTTGACGGCCACCACCTATCTTCAAGAAGATTGGGCTTAGGGTTATTGAGCATGTCATCACAATCATATGTGGCTGAAGAACTGAGGTTTGTCCATTCACCTTATAAAACTTTTAGATTGCTGTGTGAGCAGATGAATGTTGTTCACATGACGGAAGGTGAATCTTTACCAGCCAAGCAAGAGGAAGCTTGGAGTCAGATTCAGTTGAATTTAATGATTGGAAAGGTAATGTGACAGTTCTTGCTCATGCGTTTTAGGAACTGAAAATTATAATGGCAGCAAGTTTTGAGCATAAAAATTCATTTGTAAATGAACTACAAACATAATATTGAACAATTAATTTAGTCATTTTCTTTAAATATTTTTGAATGTGTAGTTAAACCTATATACATGTCAAATATACATATATATTTTAGTAGAGAAAAATAGTGTTATAGTGTGTCAGAATGCATCAGTGTAGATAAAAGTTCTCTAGATTTTTCAATGCGTAGAAAATTTTAAAGCTCCCAAATTTGTTTTTATGAACCCAAGGAAAGAAACCTAAATATTAACAAAACAAAACTTCTTTAGCATTTATTTGTGTATATCACTACACATTCCAAAAGTTTGCCTCTAAAAACCTTAGTTATTTCAAGAGACAGCCTGGTGAACTTGTCACCATTTATGATATAACAGTGGGAAAAACTTTACCATGTTTCAAGTATCCTTGATTTCCAATTTCTGACCTTCGTTCTGAGCACATAGTTAAATTGCTTAACTTCTCTAGTTTATAGTGGTATCATCTATAAATTTAAAAGGATATAATAAGAGATTCCAAAGCTTCAGCCAACTTGAATTCTCTATTATAATATAATTTTCCAAATACTTTCATTCCCTGGGTTTTAGCCAAATATCCTAAGAACTGCCATCTTTATTGCCATTCATGTATTTAGATGTCAGTTAGGGGAGTCATTATATATTTTTTTGTACTGTCTGCAGAGTCCATTTGAATTTCACAACGAAGTACATCTCAATATTACTGCATTAAACTTATACCTATATTTGAACAAAGGCAACATCACCCACCTTGTTTAAGTTGTTTTAAAAAAAATCTACAAAGACTTTCTTATATTAAAATTATTCAACAAGAATATGCTGCCAACGTTGATGCCAGCTACAAAGGGTGAGATCTGAAAGTGTTTTATGCAATGGCAGTGTCTTTGAAATAAGCATCATTCTTTAGCCTATATTTTATATCCAATTCACTAAATACAAGGAATGTATGTTTGCCCTATTTATAATTTTCTTAAAGAAGTGCCCTTCTCTTGAGACAGATATTGGACATGTGCCCACTGCTAACGAAAGACCCAGAATACTCTAGTGCCAGCATGCTTTTGAATGTAAAGCTCTAGAATGTTTGCTGGAAATCAGTACAATTACAGTGTGACTAGAAGATTTCTGTACAGTAGCCTTTATCAGTAGAAATTGTTTGCAATATTTTAATGGGAGTGAAATGAAGGCATTTGCTTGAACTTAAAATACTCTGAGTTGTCCTCAGCATTTGAGGGCAGAAAAGAGAGAGTGAGGTAGTAATTTTATTTTTTAGTCAGGAACTGAAGCAGAGATATCACTAACTGAGTTCCACAAGGTTATGGAGTAGTAATGTTAAGTCTAGACCATAAAGAATTTTAAGCCAGTAATTATTTTGATGAAAATAGGTAAAGTCAGATGTATTAATTCTCTCAGTAAAACGTTCTGCCTATAGTTTGTACTTACTGAAGTGCAAAAATATTTAGCCAAGAAAGCAAGTTTATGCCTACTTCTTAAAGTATTATTTATAATTCTATAAATAATAAAAAAATAGTTAATACTGTTGGGAGAGGGGATATAGCCTCTCTTAAGAAGTCTCTATGAAATTTTGACATCTAACCACCAAAGAAATCACATCTTGGTGTCCTTAACCCACAAAAAATAAGCAAAGTAGTCAAATTATAGGAAAATTTTATATAAATAGACAAATAGGTCATAGCTATTTTTTCTCCATCTATATTTTTAAAATGTATATTTATATATGCACACTTGCCCTAAGGTAAGCATGTTTCTAACCCATGACTTAAAATTCTTAACTCTTTCGTTTATATACTCCCAAATGATGCCCTTTTATAGGATTTCAATTGAAATGCAAATTTTTCATATTATATAACCCTAATATTTTAGCAGCCACTTCCTAAATTCCATGTTGTATACACTTTACCAAACAGAAAATGCAAATCCTCCTTCTCTATTTTTCTTCCATTAGAGATGTACCATTTCTTTGAACCAGAAACTTTTTGTGAACAAAACTAACCATAAGAATGAGATTACTGCCTGACCTGTGGTGGCGCAGTGGATAAAGCGTCGACCTGGGAACACTGAGGTTGCCAGTTCAAAACCCTGCACTGGTCTGGTCAAGGCACATATGGGAGTTGAGCTTCCAGCTCCTCCCCCCTTTCTCTCTTTCTCTCTCTTTCATTCTGTGTCTCCTCTCTAAAATGAATAAAATTAAAAAATAAAATAAATTTTAAAAAAAGAATGAGATTACTAATGCCAAATATACGTACACATTTCTATCCCCTTTCACTCTGAAAAGTGTGGAGAACAGAAGAGAATACATGAGAATGATAAATGGTTGGGGCATAAGAAAATTTCCTCTACACCTTTTGCTCCTCTGCCTGGTCCAATAGTTCAAAAGACATACAGCAAATAATGAGGAGAAAATCGAATTTTAATAGGTGAGCACAGGGAATTCACATGTGGATGAATATTCCAAAGACAGCAAGGCACAATGAGGTACACATGTTATCTTAGACCAAGGAGGGAAGGTAGGCAATTCATAAGCCAATGACAAGAATCAGGCACGATGGCAAACAAATTCCTGCAGGGTCACCCAGAAACAGTGGGACACAGGGACAGATTTGGGCTTGCATCCTCCCTGTAGGCCACACTTAATTCCCATGTGCTCAGGGGAATAGGCTAAGATTTGCTTCCAGAAGCATGCTTTACTATCTTAATTTCTTTAGGCAGGAAAGGCAGAAGTAAAAAACTCATGTGTTTGTTGAGCTTTAATTGTTTTCAGCTCTAAAAATCAGCTCTAATAATGTAATAATCTGCACACCAGGTTACCGGGGAAACTCATGACCCCATGGAAGCATCTAGACTCATATAAAAATGGCCTCAGCACTTCACAGGGCCCCATGCTTATCTGGGCCTTTCCTTATATTTTACTCCTCAAATATTATTTTGTTCTGAAAATATTAATGATTGGAGTGCATTGAAATGTAATTTCAGCCATTCTTGGCAATGGTCATTTATTTAAGATGTCCTTTAGAACCAATGATATATACAGCATCTCCTCCCCCTCAAATAATCTGGCTCCTCATTAAATTAATGAGGCCTAGTAAAATAATTTGTTTAATTTCAGTCCTATGCTTTGTAAAAAATTGGTCTCAGCTACGTTTTGTTGTGTCTATAAAGGTCTTCCCCCTATGATTCTAAGTATCGAGTTTAGCATGCCATATTTGTATGAAAAAATTCCAGAACTGGCAAAAATACATTTCTGTTGTTTATAAGCCACCTGATCTATGATGTCTGTTACAGCAGCCAGAACAGACTGAGACACAAATATAAGACGAAGTGAAATACCTAAATACACACATGCTGGGATTCAGAACATCCACCCAAAGTTGTGCCTCAGTGGTATTGAGACAGAATAGTAGGAAGCTAAGAACGTTCTTGGCAAGTAGCATGTTGAGAAATGAGACAGATAACTGAGTCAGTCAGCCAGAAGCAGTGTCACCTCCTTAGAGATAACATCTAGGCATCAGTTGCATTTTAGCTTCAGGCCAGGACCAAATAGAAGGACTAATGAACCCCTACTCTGGGGCTAACCAACAGTAAAGACCACAAACCTAAAAGGTCACACTGAGAAAAGCTGATGAACATTCTATTGAGATTTCAGAAACTCTCAAAACAAAGGACCCAGCCTGCTCTCCCTCCCGGGAGAAGGGGAGAAGGCAGCAAAGTTCCCTTCCCCCTTGCCTTCTTCCCTCACAGGTGTGCATCTCCTAAACTGCAGGGGTCCTTTAACCAGAGGAGCAGTGAGCAGCCGGCTAGTCCAGGACTAAACCCCCGAACCTGTCTCCACGGCCCCCTTTTCTCCAATTTCCCAATGTAGGCTCATTTCTTTCCCCTTAGGTTTCTAGGGCACTAAGGCAGCCCTGCCTAGGCTTCTCCTGTTGCTTCTTCTAGGCTATTTTTTGCTTCACTTTACCCAGTTTTAATAAATGTACACTCAAGATCACCCGGACTCGTGCTGTGAAAGCTTTCCTGTACGAAGTCAAGAACCCACACACTACCTACCGGCTGACCCTGGGCTGACCTGATGGGCCAGGTCCCCCGACCTGTAACATTTCGTGAATTATTTTGAGCTAAAGATAAGGTGACCAGATCTTAAAATTGGTAAAGTGGGACACAATTGATGAGGGTGGGAGGGTTCTGGATTAAAATGTTGGTCTATATGGAGCAAAAAAATTTTTCATAGAATGCAAAAATAGTATTGTAATATATTTTTTTTAAATTTCAACATAAGTACAATTTACAAATATACATTAAAATAATTATGTATAGTGTTATTTTATTCTTTGACATATTTCTCATTTGAGTGAATTTTTTTTAGTAGATTGCTGTCATTGTTTAAAAGGTCATAAAATTTTTCATAAGAATTTGTTAAATTATATTTCACACATAAAATGACTTTCAAAGTCCCAACACTTAATTGTGATTTTTCTGATGTCCACACTTTATTTACCGTAGAAAAAATGCATTCAGTCGCAGCATTAGTTCCTGGTAAAGACAGCACATATTCCACAATTTTTAGTGCATTATTGTATGGAACATGGTTTGTTTCTAAATGATAAAATATTTCTAACTATTTGTTCTCTATTGTGATTTTTGCTGATGCCCAAGATTTAACCTTTTCCTTATGAATATATATTTTTAATAATGATACCTCATTAAAAAGATAATTTTTGGAAATATTACTATATGGGAAATTTTGAGTGAGTCAGAGGGATCAGGTTACATGGTCCCCAAAGCGAAACTGATGCTGGAGCTGCACGAGTGGCTGGGAGCAGGCAGAGCAGTGCTGCAGGCGCAATCGCTGGCCATGCTCCCCGCATCCAGCCCCGCCACCCACTGTAGACCGAGTGGCTTGCACCTCGTGGAGCCCGAAGCCGCACACCAGCATCCAGGACGCGAGCCTATGGGTAGTTAGGGGACTTGAAAACCACCCCCCAAGCAGGTACGTCCTGCCTGAAGTTCTTTGTTTCGGGCCCCAGACGGGGCAGCCAGCTCTTGCGGCAGTGCGGGCACTTCTAGGTCAGGGTTGGGTCTCCCCCCCACCCCCGAAAACCATATATTCCCTTCCTGTTCTCCCGCCATTCCCTAGCTTTTCATGCATTCTTTCCAAAAATCAGGATTTTTTAAAACGCTACGGGACAAACTGTTAAAAATCGGGACTGTCCCGCCAAAAGCGGGATGTCTGGTCACCTTAGCTAAAGACAACCAAGATCAGGTGAGCTCAAGAGAAATCTCTCTTACTAACTTAAATATCTAGATTCTAGAAGAATTTAAATTAAGAGCCTGGCACATGATAGGAGATAGTACCAGAAATGTCTTTTTACCTATCTGTATGGTAGAACAAAATAATAATTACTGAAAGTATGCTCTCTCCCCCTGCAATTACCTCTGAAGCCCCAAGATGCCTTATCTCCTTTTTTTTTTTTATTACAGGGACAGAGAGTCAGAGAGAGGGGTAGATAGGGACAGACAGACAGGAGCAGAAAGAGGTGAGAACCATTAATCATTAGTTTTTTGTTGCCGTTGCGACACCTTAGTTGTTCATTGATTGCTTTCTCACATGTGCCTTGACCGCGGGCCTTCAGCAGACCGAGCCACCCCTTGCTGGAGCCAGCGACCTTGTGTCCAAGCTGGTGAGTTTTTGCTCAAGCCAGAGGGGCCCACGCTCAAGCTGGCGAGCTCAGGGTCTCGAACCTGGGTCTTCCACATCCCAGTCCGACACTCTATCCACTGTGCCACCGCCTGGTCAGGCTACCTTATCTCCTTCTTAAATTAGGTCTTACACACCTCAACTTACTGTTTGGTCTGGGAACCTCTCAAGCTTGTGGGGCCTCTGACTTTACCTCCCCCCTGAAAACCACACCCACTCCACCCTGCCTTTTCTGTTGTTTTTGTGTTCTTATCTGACAAAACAGAGAGTTATTAGCTCTATTTTAAATAGTATTTTGTTTTTAATCATTTCAAAATCTGAGCACACAAAGGAGCTACTCAAGAACCATGAAATCCCTATAAAGAACATTTCCTGGGTTTTTTTTGTTTTTTTTTTTTACAGGGACAGAGAGTGTGTCAGAGAGAGGGATAGATAAGGACAGACAGACAGGAACGAAGAGAGGTGAGAAGCATCAATCATTAGTTTTTCATTGCCCTTGCAACACCTTAGTTGTTCATTGATTGCTTTCTCACGTGTGCCTTGACCGCGGGCCTTCAGCAGACCGAGCAACCCCTTGCTGGAGCCAGCGACCTTGAGTCGGAGCTGGCGAGCTTTTGCTCAAGCCAGATGGGCCCGTGCACAAGCTGGCGACCTCGGGGTCTCAAACCTGGGTCTTCCGCATCCCAGTCTGATGCTCTATCCAATGCACCACCGCCTGGCCAGGTATTTTAAGTGAGAAACAATTTCCCCACTTTCCTGGGTAAGCTCATCAAGTCTATAAATAGATGCCTGTCAGACTTAGGGCACTACAGAAGAGAAACAGAGACGAGGGTGCGAAAAGGCAGGGGCAGGGCCTTCCACCTAAAACTGCAGACGATATTGACACCATTTTCTACTATCATTATTATGACCTTTTATTTTTCTTTAGAAAAGAAATTATTTTATTAGAGAGAGCAGAGAAAGCAAGAGAAGGGGGTGAGGAATGGGAAACATCAACGTGTACTAGTTGCTTTCTGTATGTGCCTTAATTGGGCAAGCCCAGGGTTTTGAACCAGTGATCTCAGCATTCCCGGTTGATGCTTTACCCACTGTGCCACCACAGGCCAGGCACAACCTTTTTTTAAGGAAAGAACATCTTTTAGTTCCACAGGCTAATGTTAAATAAGGATAAATAACAGCCCTGGTAGTAAACTGTCTCAAATTGACGTTTTGATTTTGCTCTAAAAATTTTCAAAAGTATTTCACAACCTATAGTCCATAGAGCTTTACTCATACAAAATGTTCTACCTGGAGGGAAAATGGTAGATGGTCCAATATTTTTGGAAAGTGTAGTGTATACTCTTATGTCAGCAACACCCTCACTATCCCCATCACTAGGAGGCACTAAACCACCTCCACCTAGATTTAATTGATTTAATTAACAGGAAACATTAGCCCATTAAAAGCTCTGATAATTGCCTAAGAGCGATTCTTTTTAGTTTTGTTTAAAATTGATTTAATTGTGTTCAGTTCAACTCATCATTTCTCATACTTTCAAAACCACCCTGGCAACGTTTTAAGTTTCTTTTCCAGGCAGCATCTATTTGTATTCCTAAATGATGTTCTTCCCTTCAGACCAACTTTGAGGAACTCTTTTAGTAATATTATTCTGTAACCACAGTTGTTGAGACTCTGTTAAGAAGTGTTTAAAATCAGAGTTGAGCAATTAGTTGGCAACAATTCATGGGGTTGAGGGGCACAGGAATCAATGCACTGAGCTTTGCAGCTGTTCCTCCACTTGCTGGCTCTGTGACATTGGGTGAAGGTGATTCCTTTCGTGTTCTTGACTATCATATTCCTGGACACTAGTACTGCTGTTGCAGTGTTGTTTTAAGGACCTAATCAGAGCATCCATGCCGCGTATCCATACAACATATCCGTGCAATGCACAGCTTAAAAAGAGAATTCAATGATTTCTTTTTCCCCCAAGCCGTTTCTCATCCCTTACATTTTACAAATAAACAGTTAAAAATTTACAAAAAATAATTAATTTAAAAAATTTCCCCATCCAAGTTTTTATAAATTCTGAGAAAATGATCTATTTTACTCATCTTGGGTTCGTGGGGCTACCTGCGATTTCCATGGCTACTGAAAAATAATTTTACATGAGTCTAATTGCAAAGCAGATCAATTTTTAGAGCAAATGTCCTTGAAAATGTCTCTTTAATTTCCATTTAATTTGAACAGATGTGTTTGCAGCCCTTATTCATGCAAAACTCCCATCGACATCACTTAGTTCCAAACTAAATTAGGTAATGTAAATGATAAAAGCGGGATCACTGAACAGACACAAGAATGTTGTGCTCATGTTATGTCTCCACAGCTTAAAAAGCTGGGAGAAGGGCTCTCAGTGGGGGGAACAAAAAATGATCAAAACATTGTCAGGCAAGACCTTAAGTGAAAGCATAAATGAAAAAAGTGAAACTTTAGGCCTGTCATGGATAATCTAAGACAGAGTTTATAGAAAAGAGTAATAGATCCCATCTTACCTTAAACATACCTCTAGTTAACTGTGTTCATTCAGTGTGTAATTGAGCCAAGTTCAGTTCTAGGCAGGCTTGTAAATAAAATAATGAACAAGACCACTAGGATCCACTCCACATTGCTAGAGCTTATGTTTTATAGTGGGGAAAGAGGAGGAAGAAAGGGTCAGGAACTGAACAGAAGTCAGGAGCATATATGTAAACTAGAAAAGTTAAGCAAGTTAAAACCGGTGATGAAAATAAAACCTATTGATATGCTAGAGTGAGAGTTAAGGAGTGGTCTTAGAAGGCCCCTTGAAGGAACTGTTTGGCTGTGGTTATACCTCTACTTGTAGTTTATGCTTTTCATTTCATGTGGAATACTGTATTATCTCTGTAATCCTAATAATAAAACGCAATGTCTGGTACACTGTGATGATAAATGATAAATAAAGAATTTAATGTGAGAAGATAATTTAAACTTCAGCATAGGAGATTTAGTTTAGTTTTTACTAAATGTACCCCAAACCTGAAATGTTAAATCTCTAAATTGTGTTTTAACTTAAAGTTGTGAATTTCTTCGTTTTAACTCTAAATGCAAAGGTTTTTTTTAGGTATCACCTTTACACATGCTTAAAGCAATGGGATTCTGCTTCCTCATTGCCTTCCTTTATTGACTCAAATGATGCCAGCAGTGTCTTGTCTCATACAAAGCTTTTCTAACAAAACTAAAACTCATTCATAAATAACTTATTTTCTGGGAGGACTATGTTGCTCCCAAATATATTTGAAGAAACCACTGATATTATTTGACACAATAGAAACAAGGAGTAATTTTAATTGAGAATATAAAGGTGAACCAAGAATGAAAACCTGAGTTTTATTTAGGATGTGCCATACTGATACAAAGATTTGTAGCTTTCTTTGATGTGCTCATATTAAATGCCTATAGTCAAACAGTTATTTTTAAACTTGAGAAGAAATTCAGGACAAAAGGAACATTTTGAATATAAAAGGGAACTGAGAGAGATCACAAAGAAGTGAAATCACTATTACAAAGTTCAAAGACATATTTTTCTTCAAATACCAAGAAATTGACTTAAGTATCATTAGTGACCCTCATTCAGGGAAGACTCTCTAGCTTTTAAGGAAGTGATGAACATGAGGTCATTTTTTAAATTTATTTTTTGCTCCCTTTTCAGAAACAGCTCTGTTTTGGGCCACTATTCTGTTTTATTATTTTTTTTTTAAGATTTTATTTATTGATTTTTTTAGAGAGAGGAAAGAGAGAGAGAAAGGAGTGGGGAAGACCAGGAAGCATCAATTCATTGTTGCTTCCTGTATGTGCCTTGATTAGGCAAGCTCAGGGTTTCAAACTGGCAACCTCAGTATTCCAGGTCAGCAATTTACCCACTGCACCACCAATGGTCAGGCTATTTTACTTTCTTAAGACTAATTCATATGTTGGGCATTATCATCAAACACTATTTTCTGTCTTCTTCGACTACTATGATAGACATTTTTTTATTTAGCTAATTATTTATTCTTTTTTCTGTTGTATTTTATTAAATTTATTGGGGTGACATTGGTTAATATGATTATATAGGTTTCAAGTGTAGATTTCTACAATAAGTGATTTGTATATTACATGTGTACCCACCACCCAAAATCAAGTCACCTTCTGTCACAATATATTTGGCTCCCTTTAGCCCTTACTACCTGCTCCCACACTTCCATTGGGTAAATTTTTTAACTCAGTAAAAAAATTTAAAAAAATTATATATTGATTTTAGAGAGAGAAGAAGGGAAGGGGAGATTGAGAGAGAGAGAGAGAGAGAGAGAGAGAGAGAGAGCACGGGGGAACATCAAGTTGTTCCTGTATGTGCCCTGAATGGGGATCAGACCTGCAACCTTTGTGCGTTGGGAGGACCACCAACAGAGCTATCCCACCAGGGCTGAATCCAGTAAGGAGATCTTGAAGAGATTTTTAAAAATTGATTTTAGAGAAAAAGAAGAAGTTAAAGAGAGAGGGAGGGACAGTAATATCAATCTGTTCCTGTATGTGCCATGTCCCAGGATTGAACTGGCAACTTCTAAGCTTCCCAATGAAGCTCTAATTAACAGAGTTATCCAGCCAGGTCAGGAGATATTAACTGCAAGAGAAATTGACTCGTTGTGTCAGGCACTGACTGAGTCAGATGACCACCAGGGACCAGGGAGAGGAGTCTTATGTGTCAGTCCCCTACCTAAACAGGACAAATATTAGAGACCAGGAATTGACTCCTGCCAATTGGAAAACTAGAACATTGTTTTAATCATGGTCAGGAAGTCAAGCTGACTGTTTCTAGATGTTAAGAACATTTCTAAAAGTCATCCAGAAGGCCATAGGGAGCGATTTATAGCATTACGTCAATAAAGACTGACCCCGAAAGGGGAGATCTATCATCCTACATTAGAGGTCTAAGGGACAAGAAAGGTAACTTGTATGGAGTACCCACTCTGTTAGGCATTTTAAATATATTAGCTCATTTCTGCCTCAAAGGTTTCAAATTCATTATACAAATGTAGAGACTGAGACTCATAGAGATGGAGTCATTTGGTCTGTATTGGAGCCTGCATTCAAATCCTCTTCCCACTGAACTCTTTTAATTTTATTTATTTTTAAAACGATTTTATTTATTTATTTTAGAGAGAGGCAAAAGAGATAGAGAGAGAAGGAAGCATCAACTTGTAGTAGTTGTTTCTCCTATGTTCCTTGACCAGGCAAGCCTGGGGTTTCGAACCTGCGACCTCAGCATTCCAGGTGGACTTTTTACCCACTGCACCACGACAGGTCAGGCTTTACTTATTTATTTATTTTTTCTATGAGTGAGTTCAACACTGTCTCACTGATTCTAAATAAGACAATCATGGGATTTCTTTCATATGGAATCTCAAAAGCACCTAGTACAATCCCTTCATTTAATAATTCTAGCTATGATTTTGGATTATATGCTTCAAAAACTTTGTAATTGGCGACATAAATATCATATTCTTAGAAATCACAAAGAATGTTTTCCTGTGTTAAAAAAGAAGAAATAACTCTACATACAGTATATGACAAATATATTTAGCTCAGTGCAGCTTTTAATTTTTTTTTTTTGACAACAATTTTAAGAGCCAACATTTATCTTAAAGCCATTTGTACTTGGGTAATCAGCCCTTCTCAGTTATCCAGTTAATTTTCATTTATTTTCTGAATGGCCATTGCCTGCAACATTACTTATCTATATTGAAATTTGTTTGCATTGGTAAAGCAAGGGCCATTTAGAAGTATGCTATCAATTCACAGATTCATTCATCCTACAACAAACGTTAAGCAGTTTCAATATGCTAGTGGCTAAGAACACAATTGTCATTAAGGTTCTAAGGAGCTTACCCAAAGAAGGACAGTAATAAACTTTTAGATCGAATTTAGAGCTATGGAAAATGCCAGCTTATAGAGCCTACAAGGAGGAATTTCCCTAATGCTATTTTGGGGTTCCGAACTGGTGAAACAATCTATTTCCTGGAAGGCACTCAACCCCGAAAGGGAACTTTGGGATGCCAGCATAGGAAAAATAAACATAAAAGGTAAACTTCATTGTTAGTGATTTACTAGATCATTCTAAATCAAGTTGTGTCCCAGAGAATAACATTTTATTTCTAAAATGTACTTTCAGAATCCTTTTTTACCTTTGTTACTAATGTGTCTTTTACTTTTCAGTACAGTGCAGCACTCTGTACTCGCCCACTGTGGTCCAGACAACTACAAGAGGGCCAATTGGCGAACTCTGCTGACGTTTTACCATCTATTTGAAATTTACCAATGACATGCCTTCAATTCTAAAAGAAATGCAAGATTCTTTTTCTTTAAAGGTAAATGATTTTTGTTTTGCTCCTCAAAAATATCAGTGGTTCTTAAAAACTAACTTCAATATAAATTACTAATTGGTTTTTCCCTTTAAAGGATTACAAAATATGATTGTGATACACGCATGTTGTGACAAACTATTACAAGTACAAGAAAAATTTAATTTAAATGTCCAGAAAGTCTCCTTATAGTCAATAATGAAAAATGTTGAGAAACATTGATATGTGTGCATATACATATATCTGTAATGTACATCTACATACACCTTTATGTACACTATTTTTTAACAGAAACAAGATATGTGACACTCTAATCTGTTTCTTGCGTTTTTCATTTAACATACTATATCCCGTGTCAGTTAGGTTGACACCAGCAAATGCTTGCAGGGTTCAGGTAGGTAACATAAACAAGAAAAACAGGGATTGGGGAAGAGTGGACCATGGCACAATTGAGAGTTCATGCTCCTTTACAAGAGGCAGCAGTAGTGAGATGCTTCAGCTGATGGTTGCCATGTGGGAATTTGGGCCCAGTGTTATCATATTCTCTGACTTCACAAACAATACTGGAATATGTATTTTAAACATTGACTATGAATCCCCCATTAGAATCAGCATATATCAGTCGTGCAAAACATGGCTGTACTTTTAAGCTTTGTAGGCCTCCTTTGGACCTCTGGTAGAATTCCAATCCAGGATTTTTCAAAAAAAGTCAGAGACCAACTAAAACAAAATTCTTAGTAACAGTTATTTCCACATGATGTGCTTGTGGGGTCCCAGCTCAGGCTTATTGAATTAGAAACTTTATGGGTCCACCCAAGGACCTGAATTTTTAACAAGGAGTTTTTTATGTAATCTCAAGTTTGAGAACCAAGAAAAGCCTACTCTTTAATAGCTAAATTACCATAATTAAATCCTAAAGTATGAAGCCATCATACTTTGTTAAAAATATTCTCTTGTTTGTAGGTGTTGAAGTTGCTTCTAAATCTTTCCCTTGATAAATAGCACTTGAATAAATATTCTTCTGCACATTGCTTTTATTTGTATCGGATGGATTTCTCCAATGAAGATTATTGGGTCTAGGCCTGACCTGTGGTGGCGCAGTGGATAAAGTGTCGACCTGGGAACACTGAGGTCGCCAGTTCAAAACCCTGCACTGGTCTGGTCAAGGCACATACGGGAGTTGAGCTTCCAGCTCCTCCCCCCTTTCTCTCTTTCTCTCTCTCTCTCTCACTCTGTGTCTCCTCTCTAAAATGAATAAAGTAAAAATAAAAAAAAAATAAAAAAAAAAGATTATTGGGTCTAATTTTAGAGAGGGTTTAATAAAAATTGCACATTTTAGCATTTATTGATATTGTGAACTTACTTAAAAAGGTTGCAGAAAGTCACAATCTAACCAGAAGTATATGAGTACGCTCATCACAACACTGACAACTGTATTAAAAATGTTTTTCCAATTTGATGGGATAAAAATGTTCCGTTTTTTGAAAAAAATGGATAATATATTGTGCCGTTAATTTTTATTTATTTATTTTTCTACAGCGACAGAGAGAGAGAGTGTCAGAGAGAGGGATAGATAGGAACAGACAGACAGGAACGGAGAGAGATGAGAAGCATCAATTATCAGTTTTTCCTTGCGACAACTTAGTTGTTCATTGAGAAAGTTGTTCATTGCTTTCTCACATGTGCCTTGACCACGGGCCTTCAGCAGACCGAGCAACCCCTTGCTGGAGCCAGCGATCTTGGGTCCAAGCTGGTGAGCTTTTTGCTTAAGCCAGATGAGCCCGCGCTCAAGCTGGTGAGCCCTGGTTCTGGACCCTGGGTCCTCCGCATGCCAGTCCAATGCTCTATGCACTGAGCTAGTGACGTTAATCTTTTTTTAATCACATATTCGCATTTCCTCTATTTGGGGAATTTGTGGATATTCCCTAGCTGACAAAGGCAGGGTTGAGAGTGGGAGCCATCACCTACACAGTGTCCATTTCCTTGTTCCCCTTATCTTCTTCCTAGGCTCCACTCCCCTCTCAAAACGACTGCTTTTTCTACAGGGAACCATGAAAACCTTGAATTGCTTTTTGCCATTCTGGCAGGTTTCTAAGTTTTCCTTTGCAATTATATTTACCCGTTCACTTTCTTTGCCTATTTGACTATTCAATAGTCTGTCCTTTCCTTATCTATTTGATGTAGCTCAGTGAAAACTAGACCATTAATAATTTGCTTTATATAGTATTTCTTTAAAAACAGTTATAAAAGTTACTATTTTACTCAATAATATATCCAATTTGAACAAATTTTATTAAATTTTGATCATATTAACCATTTAAAATAAGCAGTATAATTTTCGTGTTAGCTTTTTCTTTTATTTGCTGCTGTTAGAAATTTGTTTTATTTAACAGCGTGCATTTTCAATATAATGCTATAATAAATTAACTGCAGAAAAGCCACTGATGAATATTATTTTACTTTATTAAATAACAGCAAAGTAACTATAAAGATATAAATAGTTTTATATGCAAGTTAAAAACTTTCCAAACTTAGAAATGGATATTTTTTGGGGGGGAGAAGGGGTGGCTTTCTCTCAAGATCTCTTATTTCAAAACCCAAATGGGATTTCAAAATACAAGTAAATAAATGTCAAAGCCTCTTGGCCTCTGCTCTGCCATTCTATGCCTGAAATCCTGCCAAAATGAAATTTTCCATTCAAGGACCGGCATTTATGAAGCTTTTTTTTTTTAAGGCTCACTTTCAAAAGTAGTGGAAACTTTGTGCAACTTTTGACGTCCCTGTCTGTGGCTAGAACAGCCTCCTCTGTAGACATTTTCCACAATGGCAACACATTCTGAAAACGAATTTTTAGCCCATCCAATGTCTTTAGCCACTAGGTCTTTTGATTTTTTCCAGTGCCAAGCACAGAAGATAAATTACAAGGTAGTGTCTCACTAACTATTGCAGCACAAGAAGGACTGAAAGAGAAGAAACAGAAGAGATAGTGGAAGAAAGAGAGAGAGAGACAGGGAGAGAGAGGCTTGGTGCCAGAGGGGCACATTTATCTCAAAATTTCATGCTGTTTCAACAAAACTGAGCTGTAGCAAGACTGGCTGTCTGCTTATGATATAAAATAACTTTCTATTACTATTTATAGCAAATAGTTAAACGCTGATTTCATTGAAAGAATCCAAAGGGGAACACGGAGCGCCTGCAAGACATAGTAAAATGGGAGGATTAGTGCACCTCGGCTGTTTGCCAGTTCGCTCTGAGGGCCAGTGTGTATGTGTGGATTGGGGAAATGGAAACTAAAACTGTCAGCCAGCTATTTCTAAAAGAAGCTTTGAAAAGTTAACACGAACCTGTGTGATAAATCAAAGGTAGAAACGAAAACTACAGAACGTTAAGTAAGAAAAATAGAAATCCATTTACAATGGAAGCGGTTTGCACTTTCAAAAGCAATGACTTGAAGAAGCATGAAACAAAAGTTACTAGTCTGTCCTTAAGGTTTTCTCCCCACTCTCCTTAATTCTCTTTTCATCTTTCGCAGCTTTTCTCATCTGCAGTGCAACCTGAAATTATCCCCTTGTGCGCCTTCCTGTAATTTCGACCTCTCCCCCCACGCCCACCCCTTCCCAGTTGCTCCCACACTTAAGGCTCCTTTTTCTCATCTTCTGTTATTCATTCTAGAACAGGACATAGAAGAGGTTGCAAGGCAGAAAAAAAGTTTTGTGGTTTGGAAAACTTGGGCCTTTGTTATGTCATTTCCCTTTCCCCGCCACGCCCCCAACCACGTGACCAAAGAGAGTCCGGATTTTGTGAATGGAGCTGAAAGGTGGCTACAGGGGCGGGAGAGGCTCCGCCCTTATCCCTAAAGCGGCCAATCTCCTTGCGGAGCGCTGCGGGGTCAGCAATAAACAACAATGGACTGGAAACATGCGGTATGTTATTGGCTGCGGCGAGAACCTCACGGTGGGATGTTGGGGGCAGGCCGGGGGCGGGGGGCTACACTGAAGCTCCGCCCCTTCCCTGTTACCCTGGATACCTTGTCAGGCTCCAGCTGCAGAGGTCTTTGGAAACTGTTGCTCAAATTACAGAGGCTGGGTTATCCCCGGAGTGCTGGGCGGCGGGACACCTATACTACTGGCTGCGCATCTGATTGCACCCTCAGAAAGTACCCAAGAACCTCACTATCCCAGCCTCGAGGCCCAGGCTGAGCCCGGAAACCCTCCCTGCCTGGGGTTAAAGTGCAGTTCCCGCTCCAAATGTTTATAGGTGTGCATCAGCTCCAGCTATTCTGATTGATTTACTCGTTTCAGAAAATGCACACTGTGTGTCCATGCTGTCCACGATTATTAGGTGTGTCTCCAGTAATGTTTTTCTAAAATTAAAAAAATACTTTTGGCATAGATCTTTTTCTTGTTCCTTTGGAATCTTGTTCACTCACACTCCATTTTAATGCGTCTTCGTACAGGTCCATTTAAGGAAGGAAAGTTTCAAATAGAAATTGAGAACTGAAGCGTGTTTCTCAACGAGCGGAACAGCTGCTGGAAACTTCCTTTGGTCTCTAGCTCTGGTCGCCACCAGGATCACAAGTAAATTTCAGCACTACTCGTAGTCTAGTCCCATCCCCGCGGCCTCCCGTGCTCTCTTGGGCCGCAGCTTCTTAAGCGACTCTACAGCTAGCTCCAAGCTCCACAGGAGGGTCAGGGCAAGTAAGGGGTTTCAGAGTTGCAGCCCTCCCTTTTAACGCCCTACTCATTGTCCTTGAAATCCAAGCCCTCTCCCCGCTCGCCCCCCAACTCCGGGCTGTGGCTGTGTAAAAGCAGAAGAGGAAGTGAAAGCATCCAGTACAGTAAGTGACACCCTCCGTCTCCCTGTATACATAACAAAAGCTCAGGAAATGTGCCTGTCCCTAGGATATTCGAGCCAGCCCATCTTCTCCCTTCTCCTCCCCACCTCCGCGGCGGACTGAAGCACCTTGTCCCAGGGCACAAGTGGGATAAATTTGATTTTTATACTTTTCCTCACCTAGATTGCTCCTAGTCTTTCCAGTTCTCCCTCCCAACGTAATCCTTCCTAACAAGCAATTCCTCTGCTTTTCCCAGGTGCTTTCCCCATAGTCTTTATTGTCCTGTGAATGATTTGGATCTTAAGGAAGGCTATTAAAGAATGTTTTTGACAAACCTGAATGATGGTGGTGGGTATTAAAAATAATAGTAATAATAATAAAAAGGCAGGAGAACTTGGGCCAAAAACTTAGTGGGAGCGAAGCTATAGAGCTAGGTGGGCTCCTTATCAGGGTAAAAGTGGGGGTTGGGCGCTGGCGTTCTTGGGGCGGGGGTGGGGGGGGTACAGAGGCACCGGCTTAGCGGATCACGCTTCAGAGTATATACCTGAACTGAACAAATGTGCTTTAGGAAATCAGCCCGAGAATGGACCAAACATACTAGTAAGGAGAACTGGCGACTCAGTACACATGGCTTCAGTGTCCCCGGGCGCCTTAACAATAAGCAGCGGGTTAGGACCGCAGTCGGTTTCTTTTAAGGCGTTTCCAGCCTGTGGACCCTGCGCCAGCCCTCCGAGCACCCGCCTGGGCAAAGGGGCAAGGGAGATCCGGGAGCAGGGGCAGCAAGCTGGCTGATTGACAGCCAGAAATCTGATCTTGTGAAAGAGACGCGGAGCCAATGGGAGGCAGCGATCCATCAGTTTGGATTGGAGGCCCCTGGAGGAGAAGTAGAGGAAAAACCACTGAATTGAGCTCTGTCAGAGGCGCTTTCGGCTTCCAAGGGGGAAGTGCTGGGCAATAATTAATGTTTTTATTAAATTTGGAGGGAATTTTTTGCAGCAGTTCGCCTAGCGTGGCCTTCAGGTGGGTCTTTCCAACAACTTTTTATGTCTTTCCAGATAACTGCATGGTTGTGGGTTGTAAAAACTATCCTTATGAAAGAGGTGTCTCCGTCTCTTTAGTCCCGTTAGGTGCAAAGCAAGTCTCGTTGATCGCCATTGCTAGTTTCGCACACGTTTGCGAATCAGAGCTGCCTGGGGTACACCGACCGCGCAGGGAAGCATCGAGAGTATAAATAAATACATTGCCTCTAGTTCCGATTTTTGCTGCTGCCGAAATATGTAAATTGTGAACTCTCTTGGCTCTCTTTGGATCCAGGTGAAAGAGGCGGTGTAAGGAGGGTTATTTTTGTGAATGGGACAGTTGGAGGGTAATTAGCTATGCAAATTAAAAAGCTTCATTCATGATTTTTTTTTTAAGCTTAAAAGCCATCTTGTTCCCCTCTAGGTTGATAGATCCAGATTCCGAGGAAATCTCCAGCTAAATGCTCAAAATATAAAACACTGACTTGAGATTTGCGAAGAGCAGCAGAATGGATGGATTTTATGACCAGCAAGTGCCTTACATGGTCACCAATGTGAGTGATCAGTTCGAGAGTTGCTGTTTATAAACTTGACTGAGGGGTGGGGTGGGGGGGGCAGGAGATGGGAGGGGGTAAAGGGGTTGGGATTGCAGATACTTTATCTGCTTTGTTGCCACTGTAGGGCGACTCTGCTTCTAGAAGCCCAGCCTTCAAAATGAGCTTACCTTTCAGTGATTTGGATAAGGCATAGTTTTGTTTTTAAGACCCCCTTTTCTGATTAAAGGGCCCAAGATGAGTGGAAGAAGAGCTGGAGCGCAGCAGCAGCTGCTGCACTCAAAGTTTTTGGCTGGGTTTGTCTGCCACATTGAAAAGAATGAAGTTGAGAGAAATGCTGACACTTCTTGTTTACATGCAGTATTTTTGTCCCCCCCCCTCGCATTTTCTCTTCTATTTTTCATTTTACCACTCTTCTATTTTTTTTTTTTGAGTGAGGAGTATCAGAATAAATTTACTATATTTTAATCCAGCTTTGATCCAGCGTAAAATCGACTTAAAGTGTAATTGCTTGTTTTGATGCTGAGATACTATGAATATATGACTACTAAATATGTAGTATGTTAGGATCGGCACTGGGAAGCAGCTCTTCCTGGTTGTTAAATTCTCAGCACAAGCTTTCCCTGTGAAGTGAATGCAGAAAATGAAAATTAGAATTGATACTATGGACTTAGATTTTTCTATTTAGAGAGAGGATCCTGTAGACGTATGTATGCATGTGTTTTTTGTGTGTGTGACTTTTGAGGCTTACATTCTTTTAAAGGATTTTATCTTTCCCTTTGTAGAATCAGCGTGGGAGAAATTGTAACGAGAAACCAACAAATGTCAGGAAAAGAAAATTCATTAACAGAGATCTGGCTCATGATTCAGAAGGTGAGGTTTGATTTTGGACTGAGTGCCCCTCTTTACCTCTGTTTCCCACCCACCCCATAGAGAAGAGGAGCACTTCAGTCTTATCTTAAAAATAATAAACATTCAAATTGTTGTATTTAACTAAGACTTTTACTTGGAGCAATGAGCACAATGTGACAGTTTGCATTGGTGGATATTTTATGACCCTGTCACAAACTAATGAAAGAAGGAAATAAAAAGTTACAGTGACATCCTTCTTTTTTGTTTAAATACCCTGTCCATATGGTATATAAGTATTCCCCTATACTAAGGTAATAATTTAAAAATACCCAACACAGTGGGACAAATTAAGCAACTATGTATGTACACTGTTTAATTTTTTCTTTATGAGAAGTTAAACAATGTAAATGATTATTTGTTTTCCCTTCCTCCTTTATTCGAAAACCATACACAGTTATCAAACTTTTGTGGGATGATTTTGACGATTTCCCGGTGAGGACATAAAATCTTGTTTGATAGACCTTAAAGTGTTCACTAAATTACAATTAAGAGCTAATTAATAATTATAATTTACTTATTTGGAAAACTTGTTTACAGATTATTTTTATGAACAATTTGTAGGAAGTCAATATATTATAAATTATTTCAGTCATATGAGAGCATTGATAATAAAATTAATATACTAGATTTAATTATCAAAGTTCATTTGGCCTTATACATGAGGTACTTTGGATTCTGAAACTTCTTCACATTTCATAGTATAGGACATACCTCCCTCTCCACTATGTCAAAACACAAAATTTTAGACTCAGTAATAAACAGGTGCCAGGGAATTATCCTTCTTTGACTTTTGTAAACCTTTTCATGTAGATATATTCCTCTAAAATTTGTATTTAAAAGTTTTTCCTTTTATTTTTGATGCATTGAACCTGAAAACATATATAACTTTGAGAATTATGCCATGTATTGTTATATCTTTTATATAAAATTCAGAAGATCTAAATAAAATATTTTTCAGTCTTTCTAATTTTTTCCTACTATTATTTTTTAAGAGTTGAATATATTTAAGAAAGATTTCTGTGGACAGAAGGGTTTACCTGAGCTTTTAAAAAAACCCCATTGTATTGTGTTTGATGTCCCTGAGCTTACTTATTAAGCTATTTGTTAAAAGGGGTGAGGGGACAGAAGAGATTCTGACTTTGTTATTTAGTTGACTCAAAGAATTCTTTAAAAAAAATATTGCTTAATAACCATCATGATGAGCAGGATTATTGAGCTATATAAGTTATGAATTGTTTTCTTTTTATATTGGCCCCTTCCCCAAATTAAATTGATATGTGGCCAAAATGTTATGCCAAACATGTACATTTAATGAAACCTGAAGTTTTGCAAACCTTTTGTTTGTCTCTGACTTGTTTTTTAGAACTCTTTCAAGATCTAAGTCAATTACAGGAAACATGGCTTGCAGAAGGTAAGGCAAAAAAAACATTGCTTTAAAAGGAGGGGCAAAGCAACTCTAGAAGGGGGAAAAAGTCCTGAACTTGCTGTCTTAATGTTCAGCCCAATTAATTGAGCTCTAAAAGAGCCACCTCATGTGTCATGCATACATTAGAGCCTCTGATGAGTTTGTCTTTGGGGAATCTGGGTCTGCGCTACCCAGTGTCATCACAAATTATCAGGAGAAATTGCTTCCAGCTCACAATCACATCTGCTTTGGGCAAGAACTAATGCACCAAGACTTCAAGTTCTAAGCCTGTGTTCAGATTTTAATTGCAATTGATCAGGTTTATATTCTTGTACCTCGAGAGACCTCCTAGCCAGAACTCAGCTCACTGTTTCCTTTAGAGCAGCGCATATCATTATTGGGTGTTCTGGTGGAGGACTTTTCTGATGGCAGAAATTAGTTTCTCTGGGTTCATCAGGACGGGATGCTTCAAGATTTAAGTGCAAGTGTCTTCTTTCCACCTTGTTCACAACACAGAACGATAGGTGTGTATCCAATACTTAGGAAATCTATGGCTTTAAAATAAATGTTTGGGGCTTGAAGGAATTTTAAAATGTTTTTCTATTTGTTACTGTTATGTGATGTTTGTTGAAACTGACCTTTGCTGTTATGTTACTTTCACTGGGATTTATTTAATATAGCAAGGAGACATTTAAAAGTATTACTTTTATTTTTGATTGCTCTATTGATAGAATTCTGTGTTAAAAGCTACTGTACGTTTTATTTTGTAAACTTTATAGGAACAATGAGATATTGCTTCAATACAGCTTTATACAATTTGAGAAATGCCTAATGTTGAGGGACTTAGGTTGGTATTTATAATTTGAAATTTTTCTTTTGGACTTGTCCTAATAAATGTGAAATATTAATTTTAACCTGGGATGTGTTTGGTGGAAAACAGAACATTATAGATATTAAAGCACTGAGTATAATTGTTTTTATTCTGTTTTCACAATATATGGAAACATGCAGATTTGGAACAGATTTTTAAGATGGTTACAAGAAGAGAGAGGGTCTCTTTAAGTGGAAACCAAGTGTTGCTTTTGCTATTTGGAGCTATCTGCCGTGTTTTATCAATCTTGCTAGCAGTTGATCAAATTGTTGTTAGCATGTGAAATAAGTTTCTTTGTTTTGCTGATATTCTAGTTCTCCAGAGAGTTTTTGCAATCTTTTGAAATCTTTTTAAGTTCAATAGCTTTCTTGGTATCCCTTCCAAAAGGGTGATTGTATTTGTATGTTAAGGAAAGGTAAGTATTAATAAAAAATTTAGTTATATTTAAAGGTCATTTTGCTTGTCTTTGTAAATGAAACTTATTGCAATAGATTACTTATCATTTGCAGCATAAGGCATATATTTCAATGCGACTTTTTCAAGAAAAAAATGCAGTTTCTGTATTAACTTTATTCTGTTAGTTTGCAAAGTTGAGGGTTCTGAAACCACTGCACTTATGAGGGAACTTACTCGCTTATCTAAAATAACTTAAAATATCCATTTTAATTGTTCTGGAGAGTTGGTTTGTTCTTTAAGATGTTTAAGTCTCCTTGAGCCCAAGTCAGTGCACTTGCTGGCAGATTTTGAATGTGCATAGCCACTATGTTCCTGGAATTTAATGTGTAATCTGTGACAGAGTTTTACCACTTTTTAATCAGTTTCAGTACAGTTTTTTACTTTCAACTTGTTTTGTTTCTTTGTCACTCGGATAAGTAATTTTAATAATTTATCTGAGTTAATCTTTAAAAACTCTGTACTGACTATTCTTACTCATAGTTACTCACATACCTGTAAATCAAATCTAAAAAATTAGCTTTATTTAAAATAAACCTAGAAAATGACTCATGTATTTGGGGAATATGGACTTTTACTGAGAAAATAATTAATGAGGTTAAGTAAGTTCAAGAATTAATCCTCAGACTGTTGTATGGAATACCAAGGTGGGCTATTATTTACAAGCTATGGATATGATTGCATTTTAGAATAATTTTAACATTTTCAAGAGAGGTTACATTAATTTATCCTAGCATGATATATGCAAAAATTTAATATGGTTTTTACACTATAATAGAAGAGATATTTTTTTTTTGCTATATATTAATAGGCAGCATATTTTTATTTTCAGCAATTATATATATATATATATAATATGTTTGCATTAGCATTTTAACTTGACTTATTGGCGTCCTGGACAACATTAGCAAAGGGGAGGTCTCAAAATTACACTAGTTTATTTGTAGCTGGATCTGTCCATTTATGTCCCTCTGGACATCCAGAAATTAAAACATTGCCAAATTGGCTGATATGAACTGTTTACATATTTCTTTTCATAATGCTTTGTAGCCAAGAAACTGACCATGGAATTTTAAAGCATCTTGACCCTTTTAATAAAGATCACTGGCAATTAATCAAGTTTCTCCCATGAGTTAGAATCCTACTGGGAAGTTAAACAGGTCCAAAAATCTTATTGAACCTGAGAGTCAAGTTATTTGTCATGTATCATATGAAAATCATGTTAAAAAATTATCAAAATCACTAAACATTTGAGAGATGATATGTCCTAGCATGTTTTTTTCCCTGTAAGAATGTTATAAATTAGATGCAAAGTGCAACATATGGATTAGTCATAAGGAGATCATTATGCAGTAATAAATGTGCACTATGTCTTAGGAGAAATTGGGATAAGGCAGAACTATTTGAGTGTGGGGTTGGAACCAGTTGTTATTTTTTTTTAATTCACTGAAGTTACCTCGAAAAATAGAACTCCATTCTCTCAAAAAGTTCATTTCCAGAGGTCAAAAATATGTTTGTGAAGACCATAACCTTATATTAATATCATTTTCCAAATACTAACATCAGATTAAAGATTGTATTTCCACAATTTAAAATATTCACATTTTATTCTAAAATAAATTGAAAAGGTAATGCTTTCAGTGACGCACGACCAGTTAAAACAAAAGAGAATGTACCTATTTTAAATTTTGCTAATAGCTACTTTATATTGTTATTGTAACTATATACCATTCTCTATTGATTCTTTGGCTTTCAAATTAGATTGCTACTGACAGAAAGGCAATTTCAATTATTTGATGCCATGAAATAATGAGTTCAAATATCAGTCCTATCAACATCATGGTAATGTTTTATTCTTAACAACCTTTTTTAAGTGGTGCCTCAGGGAATTGGTGTCCTAGAAAGTCATAGGTAAGATGGACTCTTGTATGGGGCGGGGGTGGTGAGGGGGGGTGGGACAGAAGGAGAAGGATGTAAACTGAGTGTTAAAAGGATTGCATTCTTCTAAAGTTTGTTATATAAGCTTACCTACTAACATAAGCAAAGGGGAAAAAATAAACTTCTTGTGCACCTAATGTAAATACCTAGCAACTTTGCAATGTTATTTTTGCTGTTGGTCTAGATTCCCCTTAGACAGGGATACTAAGGAAAATGTCAGGGATTCTCGGCCATTGCCATAAAATGTTTTTCAATGATGTTGTAGGAAGTCAAGTCTCATGCTGCCATCACACTTGAGTCAGTTTTATCTCCAAGAATAAACTTTGTACACCAAAGGTCCTTGCCTCGTGCAGATGAGGATATTTTCTTCTTTTTTTCTTTTTATGTGACCTTCAAATAACAATAAAGTTGACTGAAAAGTAGGAATGTGTCTACTTTTAAAATTAGAGAATATATCTCCTCAATTCAGGCTAGTGGCAGATGCTTGTTCGTATTCAAAGTCATTTATTATGAAGCTTCTTACATAATGTTATATGCATTGTCATCCAGCAATATTTAACAGTCATACTGGTATTTGTTTTCCAAAAATTATACTGTAACTTTTTAAAATGAAATATAAATTGGATGTGCTCTTGCATGCTTTTTGTTTTCATGGCATGTAATAAGAAATAAAAGCTTTAAAAGTAATATTTTTATGTGGTTTACATAAAAAAGGAATTGAGAATCTAAGCATTAAATTACAGAAGTTTACACTGTTTCTTAGAATTGAGCAAGAATCATTTTAGGGGGGCTACTACCCTTCTTTGTATTGTGCCAGGAAATTCTCTAAAATGTGAAAGGTTTCTCCTTTATACTTGATCAAAGGATAGCAGGTAAAGTAATTTTTGTATTTATAAATATTCATTGGAATTATATAAATATCTTTTATGTAGGGTGTACTTGCAAAATAGGAATGATTTTTAAGGATAGAATTTGGATTTACTGTAAATTAATACAGTTTTTCCAGAGGGCTATAATAAGTGTTTAGAAATACTGCTAAGCTTTTCTAGTTTAGTTACTAAAACTGTATAGTTTCTTGAAATTTATAATATAACTTTATGCTATTTGACCTATTATAAACTTGTAATTAAAATGATCATCATCACCATCATCATCATCATCATCATCATCATCATCATCATCATCATCATGAGACCTCTGTAGCACTAGAGAAAATATTTGGCTAGAAACAATAGCTCTGAGCTACCCTTCAGATTTTAAGTCATTTCAGGTCAGTTTAGAGTTAGGAATTGAAGCTAATTGGAGACCAAAGATAACTAAAACTTACTGTTTTCTTTCTTTTGGAACATATGGAATGTCTTTATCAAGTATTAAAGATGTTTCAGTCATGGGGAATTAGCTCCCTTTGTCTGTTTAAATATGTGTATAGTTCTGCATTAATTAATGCTTATACATCGGTACATTTGTTTTAATGTTAAAAGCGGATGTGGTATAAAACCAGGTTTAGTGGCCTCACGATTATTTTATTTCATGGCCTGAGGCTTTATTTTAGCATTAAACAGAATACCACTATACGAAGTTTAACTTTTTCTTAAAATTAAAATTTCTTCATAGAAAGTTATTTTTAACCCTTTGATCAAAGTGAAATGCTACAAAGTCAACAGTAATCTGGTATAACCTTAAGCTAGAGAAACTTGGAATAACAGGCAACAATGAGGCACTTTTTAAAGATTTTCCTCTTTCCTTCCATTCTTTTGCTTTTTCTTTGCCTCTTTCCCTCTTTTTTAGTTTTGTACATTTCAGTTTCTGTGACAGGTTATTCTATGAAGTAGGATGGGTTAAATCTAATAAATATAAGGGCCTTCATTTTGTAAACTTGTTATTTCTTTCAATGTGTATCTTAATGGATCTGAACTGCATTTGAGAGAGAGCAATAGAATTGTGTTTATATTGCAAGTTCAAGTTGACTTGCGTTAGCTCTCTAGAAGGGTGTGACATGAAAAGATTGTGGTTGGGCCACATGGCTCCTGCTGGACTGTGTTTTTGTGAATGGAGGCAGAAGTCCAGTTCTGCCTGCTTGTCTGGAGGAATTGCTGAGGAGATCAGCTGTCTCATTCACGGGCAGAAAGAATGACTCATACATCTTCCGCCTTGTTTGGCTCCAGGTCATTGTTACAGTGGATAGAACTGGTTTTAATTAAATATTAACCCCTTTTGTACTTGACATTTGTTTCATTTGTAATTTTTCCACTTTTTTCCCTTTCTTTAAGAGAGAGCCCAACAGGCGTTTGGTTTGTAAGAAAATAGTCTTTTTTTCTTTTTGCCTGCAGTTAACCTTGGAACATACTTACATGCCTACTCTTCCTTAAGTGATGATTATTATTTGATTTGAAAGTTTAAAATAATGCATAATATAAAGGCAAACTATTTAAAAATTGCCCACCTCCAGGAAATGTTAAGAAAGTGTATTAAAATTACACATGAGGGTTAGTGATTCTGTGACATAGGGGTCATGATTATTTTCATCAGTTTCTTTATCATGATACGCGTTGCTATGTAGCGAAGAGAGAGAGAGAAACAACTTTGAATAATAATCTAGGTAAAGCAAATAGCTGAGAGTGCAGATTCTCTCCTTTTAAAGCCAAAGTCCTGAGACTTGATGGCAACTTGTCTATTAATGTACAATGATCTGATAGAGCCACTCCAGCTATTACCAATAAAATCCATATGCTTAATCTTCTTGAAAGCTTTTTATTGGTCTTTTGGTACATACTTCCTCCTTCTCTTTTCTTATTCTTCCCCTTCTTCTTTAATTACGGAGTGTGGGGAAACATTTTCATTCCTCAAAGGTGATTTTCCAAGCATATTTTATAATAGATAGTAGTGTGTATAGGGAGATTATTATTATTATTTTAGATTGATCTCTATTACTAATTTTCTACCTTAGAGTTGGTATGGCTTGTCACAAATTTTTAGGCAGCTGTAGTTCACTGTTTCACAGAAGTGCCGTGAATTGAGGGGGGGGGGGAAGGAAATGTATACTACGAATGTGGCAATACTTTGTCATATTTTCCTTGTCCAGATCCAAGTTGGGTTTGTTTGTTTGGTTTTTTTTGTTAACTGCTTTCCTTCTACTCTTAACATTAGAGGTAGACTTTAGCCTTTGTCTGTTTAAGTAGCTTCATTTGGTCTATTCGGTTTCTGAAGATTAGCTTCTGTGAAAAACGTGACTCATGTTTTTTGTTAAAATCCTGTAATATGTTCAAGCATAAGTGTGAAGTATTTATTCATTATGTTAAAGAGTTAGAGCAGAGATAGCAATTTTTATTCTTTTCCCTAGTTGCTAGTATGGAACTATTTTCTATATATTTCTGAAGTATAACGTCCAGTTTTTTCTGCTCCTAAAGTTTTGCCTTTTCTTTGGGTACATATCCCACCATACACCACACATTCATCAGAGATTTTCATGCCTTTTCCTGAAGTAATATATATGATGGAGTTGTAACTTTGTCTCATGATAGTAAGGAAAAAAAGTCTGGCCTTTAGGACATTCATACCAGCATATTCAGTTACAAATATACTTTTGTTACTCAGCAGCTATTTTTAACTATTCCTGTAAAGGGGTATTATATTTTTATTAGGTTCTTGTAAATGGCCTTTTAAAAGAATAGTAATTGCTGTGGTTGATCATTTTTGCATCTTAATAGTTAAGTCTGTGTAACTGTTAATTTAGAAAGAAAACCAAAACATGTGGATATAATGAAAAAAATATGTAGGATTTGATTCTGTCTACTTGCTGTTATTTATTAAACAGTTATTAGAAACATTTTTATAATTTTTTGGTGTGGAGACTTATTTTAAAGGGTACTCCTCCAGTTAGAATTCTGAGTCTGTGAGAAAACTCAAGCTTACTGCAATGCAAGAATAATGTTTATAGATAAGAGAATGCTAATATGCAAGTTGTAGCTATTATTTTTTCCATATTCAATGTAATTCATTAGAAGTAAAGATATTAAACTTGCACTGTAATGACTGAAGTGATTTTTTTGTGTGTGAAATGGAAAAAAATGGGTGGGTGCTTTGAATAAAAATAACATTTCTTGAGTATCTGGCCTTCTCTGACCTTTTTTTTAGATTATTTCACTTAATCCTCACAGAAAAATCTCTATTATCACTATTAAATTGATTAGTAAAATGGACTAAGATTAAATCATGTTATACAAGCAAGCTAACAAGTCATAGAACTCTGACTTGAAGTTTTACATTAGTTAAGTTAGTTAGATATCAAATATTAGCACAATGCAAATAGAAAACACTTCTTCAAATATAGGGTGAAGAAACAAGTATCAGTTATAATTTGGAAAAAGTTCTTACTTTGGTTTCATTTTGTGGCAGAGGATGACATTTGCCTCTAATAAGCTTAAGTATTGGTGTACAGAAGAAAGTTGTTAGAAAATATATGTCAGACTATATATTTTGATAATAGGCAAGATTACCATTGGTTCTGTTCTTAATAATATAAATTTTATTTAGCAAAATAATTGTCTTTAAATATGTTATTACATAAGCTGGTAAAAAGAACCTTTAATTTTATGTATGTTGTAATCCTTTTTTATTAGAATTTTTAAATATAGTTTATTATGTAGAATTTTTCTTAACTTATGAACTACAAATCTCAAATTTTTTTCAGTTGAAACATTATTTTAATAAACATTCCCCCCTACAAAAAGGCTCTTTAAAAAAATTGACATTTGTTAAATATGGCTTGATTGGATAAAAACTCTCAGTATTAAATAATAGTATAAAATAATACTAGTTAATCAGATCACAGCTAAAGTTAATTAGGATGTAAATCTTTATCAAATTAAAGGTATCCTAACTCCTGTTTTATGGAGAGTTTGTATGTGTGTGAGTGTGCATGTGAAAACTTGTTTTTGTTAATAGTCTTGTCGATTTGGAACAGGTTATTTTGATATCTGGATCAACAATGATAAAAAATACTGTAGAAGTGAAAAAGTTTACTTGGGTTTTGATTGTTGCCAAATATAGTCTTTGCTATTCAGTAATTTTTTCCCCTTACTGAAAAACAAAAATAGGGAAGTTGTTTGACATTAGGGCTGATGAAATAGTGATATTCTTTTTGTCAATGCTAAATAGTTGCCAGGAAAATACTTTGCACGGAAAGATGGAGTTTATTTATTATTATGACCATAATCATTGAACTATATAACATTATATAACATATGATGAAAATCAATGACAATAATTTAAGAAAATTTTTTGCTAATTTTGGCCAAATTTAGGGTGAACATTTTTAATTCTGGTAGTCAAATTTGCCATAGATGAAACATACCAAAATCAGACATTTCTATAAAGCAGATGTATTCATGTGTGTGATAATTGCAAATTATCTGAAAGAATTATATGGTTACTTTAAGTGGGCTAGTTACACACTGGCAGTGGGTGAGCTGGAATACATTTTACTCCAAAAGTATGCCTTTTACTTGCAAAAAGAAACACTGCAGCTAAGAGAAAAGACACTGCATGTGTCTTTTCTGTCTGGCGGGTAAAATTCAGAGGGACTGCCACAGTTATATTTCTGACATACATGTTTTCTATTTGACATTAATGATGGCTTCAGTTTTCCCTCTCAAGTATTGCTGTCAATATCATTTTAAATAGAAGCCCATCTGCAAATAATAACATTTTATCTCAGTCTAAAAAGCTCTTACAAATACGATCTTATGTGACATTCCTTATGTCTTGGCAGTTTTTCCTCTTAATTTTTATTTTTTATTTTCCCTTTAGCTCAGGTCCCTGACAATGATGAGCAGTTTGTGCCAGACTATCAGGCTGAAAGTTGTAAGTACAGTATGACTTGTTTCTTCAATTTTTCTGTCTTCCTTCTTCCTTTTATTCTTTCTCTTTGGTTTGTTTCCACTTCCACTGTCTGTTCTTGCATTGGGTTGATGCGTTTTTGGCTTACTGTCACGAGATTATTTTATTTGTGCTGATGTGACATCAGTGGACTCGCTGTATGATTTGAGCAGAGCTCCAAATAGTACCTAAGGAAAACTGATTTGATTAAAAGATGGTCCTGTTCCCTGTGTTTGATCAATATCTTTGGAGAAGAAATGGGGGGAGTTTCATGAATATGCAAGTGGTTGCTTCCAGTTTTTAAATATTGTCACAAGGGAAAGTCTGGATGTTCATGGGAGACAGTTAGTAGTTAAAATCTATATGAGGTTATTACTGTATAACTTTTAAAAATTCTGCACCAAACATTTATTGGCTTACTGTATATTTTTGTATTCATGAACTTTTACCTGCTTTGATTTTCACTTTCTGATCCTGGGGCAGTAACAGAAAAGGAAACAGCCATCAGCTTCTCTTAGGATCCCTTCAGAGTTTTGTTCTCTTGAGTCTTGCTACTGGGCTTGACTGCCATTGAACGCATGAGGAGTGAATCTCCAGTACTCCCCTCCTGTAGTTGCAGAATGAGCATTTTGCCTGTGCAAACATGGTTGCCTCAGGGTCGACTTCCGGTAGTTATGCATTGCCATTCAGCAAGCTAACTGCAGCTATTGACTTGAGGTGCAAATAGTAGAGGAAAGGGTATAGGCGTCACTGTTGATTATGAAACTGACCTAATATATTGTTGTTTTGTTAGCACCACTTAAAGCTCTAACTTGTTTCATCTTTCCAGACTATTGACATTTTCACAGGAGACAGTATCAACAGCAAAAACATACACTAGTACCTTACAGTTATCAAACCCATATTTTCACACCTAATATCATAAATCTAATACAAATATTATACCTATGTTACTTTAAGTGACAGATGTTTGTGAGCGTTTTCTACTTTTCTGTTTGGTTTCCTCAGTTTCCCATGTGTGCCGTTACTACCCATCTCTAGAACTTTCTCGTGATCCCGTGCAGAGACTCTATCCTTGCTAAAAAATAACTGCTCGCTCTTGTCCCCTGCTCTTAGCCCCTTGTCACTGCTGTTCTATCAGTTTGATTTTTGCTATGAAAAGAGAATTGTGTTGTTTGATGTCTGAATATAATTATTAGATACTCGATTTCAAGAAACCTATACAGCCATGATTTAGACCTTAATTAGAGACTCTGAGAGAATCCCAGAAGGTTGATAGCTGAGGATGACAGCTAGGCAAGGCCTCCCCTTCATTACAGTGTGGGAAGGGAATGGTCACATTTCCAACAGTTCTCTTCCTGTGGGGTTCTGAGTTCTTTCTAAAAGCTAAACCTGTCATCTGAGTGGGAGAATTCATCTCATTGAGTCATTTTACATCTGAAAAAAACGGGTAATGATTCCAACATTGTGTCAAATGCCAGGGTACAATAACTACCTTAAGGTAATTTTTTTAAATTCCTTTTCTTAATTGACCCCTTTTTAGTTATTCTTATTCTTCAATATTTTGTCTCCTTGAACTCTTATTTTTTTGGTCACAGGGCTATGATTTTTCCTTTCTCTTTTTACTCCTTTGACTCCTCCCTCTCACTCCACTCATCTTCCTTACCTTTTCTTTCCAGGGGTTCTGTCCCCAAGCCTTCCTTCTTATTTTACATGTGCGATGGCAGCGCAATCCCATAGAACTTTCTGTGATGTTGGAAAAATCTTTGTACCATTCGATACAGTAGTCACTGATCACATTGGTCATCAGGCACGTGGGTGGGACTGAAGAAATAAATGTTTTAATTTAATTATTGTTGCTTTAAATAGACACATGTGGCTATGAGCTACAGTAGTGGCCAGTGTAGTTCGGTATAGCTACGTCTTCCACATATGTTGTGATCTCTAGCTGGGGTCTCCACGGTGCCAGGTCTACTGAACTTCTTCCCTGATCCACACTGGGTCCTCATGCAATTGGAAAAATGCAGTATCTCCAGATTCACCCCTTCAGCCCCCAGCTAAGCGTTGGCATAAAACTGTATTTGCACATCATCTCCAGTCTTCAATGTGCTGCCCACAGACAGTTCTCGCTCAGCAAGGCCAGCGTTAAAATTGTTATTTTTCCTGACCAACATCTCCTCTATTTCTGTTGCCTCTCTAAGTTGCTGGTGTCACCATCCAAGGTGACAACCTTTGATTTATCCTCAACCCTACCAGTTCTTTACCACTAACCTCAGCTCGTTTACCAAGTTGTTGATTCTACCTTTCAAAATAATCTGGATTTTCATGGTCTTTCTCATCTCTATTCACTGCTTTCGTTCACACCCACATTCTGCCTCGATGGGACTTGTGAATCAGCCTTTCCTTTGGTGTCTTTGCCTCCAGTTTTTCCCTTCCAATCCACTCTCTGCAGAGGCATTAACACCGGCCTCTAATCTTGTTACTTTTCTCCTGCAGCTTCCTTCAGGACAAAGTCCTGATTTCTTTAGCCAGACAGAATGTTGTTCTATAACCGAAGCCTGGACTACTGTTTGAGTTTTAACTCCTGCCCTCCCTGCACCGTGTCCCTCCCCATTCTCTGAGCTTGAGCCCTTCTAATCTTGCAGTTCTCCAAACGGGGCAAGCTCTTCCATGCCTCTGCTTTTGCACAGGGTCATCTTGCTTTCATCGTTCTTACTCTTGCTCCGCAGTCTGGTGAACAGCTAGCCGCTCCAGGCTCGATGTAGACTTCCTCCCCACTGAAATGCCATCTTTACCCTGCAGAGTTGAACTCTATAACGTCTTGTTTCTTGTGTTTATTATATTATAGTATTTCATTTATTTTATTTTATTTCCTTTTTAGTGACTGTATTGGCGTGGCACTGGTTAACAAAATTATACAGGTTTCAGATGCACAGTGCTACCCATCATCTGCCCACTGTATCATATGTTCATAACCCCAAACCAAGTTTCTGCCCATCATCATAATATTTCCCCTTTCCCCTCCTCCACCTCACTCCACCCCTGCAATCACCACACTATTGTCCATGTCTATTTTATAAACAGTTTTTCTTTCAAAGTTTTTATTAATTTTTTTTTATTTTATTCATTTTAGAGAGGAGACACAGTGTGTGTGTGTGTGTGTGTGTGAGAGAGAGAGAGAGAGAGAGAGAGAGAGAGAGAGAGAGAGAGAGAGAAGGGGGGGGCTGGAAGCATCAACTCCCATATGTGCCTTGACCAGACCAGTGCAGGGTTTTGAACTGGCTACCTCAGTGTTCCTAGGTTGACACTTTATCCACTGTGCCACCACAGGTCAGGCCTGTCCATGTCTATTTTAGATACATGTCTTTCTTTGATATGTCTATTGATAAAGACTTTGAACTTTTTAATTAGAAGCATCTCATATTCAATATGCCTTGTATGTTCTAGAAGCGCAATAAGTAAAATTGTCATCATAATCACCATCAGCATCCTAGTGCTTATTTTCTTCTAGGTATTTTCAAAGCCCTACTTCCCTTCTTAAGGCAGAAGTGTATGGTCATGCCTTAAAGCCACATATATAATCTCATTCTGGAAAAAGATATTCTGAAACCATGAGTGCTTAACAAAACATTTTCAGAATGCTGAAATTTTATTTTACTTCAATTAATGAATATTTGTAGTTTAATAAATATGGGTCTGGGACTTGCAAATAATACATCTAAATAAAAAGGCTACTTCTAAACAAACTAAAAAGAAATCTGAAATAGTCTAATAAAAAGAAAATGGAGGTGTGCTTTATTTAAAGTTTTCTCTGACAGAAAGGACTATTGTTCAGACGATGGTGACCAGCTAGTTTCAGTCTTCATTCCGGACGGAAGAACAGGGAATGGTCTAAAAAGAGGAATAGGGTATATGGATTAGATTCTAAGGAGGATTTCTGGATGGAGAAGGTGATCAAATATTGGAACTGAAAGCTTATATTGTCTCCTAAATGCCCTTCACAAATGTTTGATTCTCGTCTGTCTGGGAATGCTTAGTGGGGCAGAGGGATCCTATTTTCTTTCTACGAATAGAAAGTCCATTCCCCCTGTGTGGCCTGTCTATAAATTCTATGGGGCTATCTTTTCAAACGTGAATAATCAGATTTCCTTACATACCTCAATCAAATAAAATGCGTCTGTTTTTGCTTTTATTGCTTTAGCCCTTTGGTAAATATAGGTTAGGAGAAAGAACTGCAAAGTTCTGCTCAACACTGAATGATAGAACAGAGATTTGACTGCAACATGGATTCATATGTGTAGAAGAGTAGAGAATAGAGCTTCTGAAACTGTCAAAGTGAGATTAAACCATAGCACTTGGGTACTCTAAAAACATTCCCAGGATTCTTTATTTTTATTTAAAAAATATATCAATTGGAAATGTAAAATCAAAAGATGTACACTATAAAGCTTGCTAACCTTTGAAAGATGGTAACTTTTAAAGCATATATAGACACTTAAAAAACAAATGAAAACAAACAAACAAACAGAAAAACTCCCTAAATAAGTATATCCCAGATATGAATGAAGGCTAAGAAGAACAATTACATGGCTCTAACAAATTGCTTCTTACAAACAAATCTTTTCAGAACTCAGGCACTCTGCTGGAAAAATAAAATAGAATTACTTTAAGATACACTTTACTTTAAGATACACTTTACTTTAGCGGAAGTAGAATTCTATCTTTTCAGAAGGATAATTTAAAAAGCATTTAGAATATAGTTGAGCCTTATTTTACCAAAGTAGATGCAAATTTATATATAAACTGAATTTTCCTAAATCCTGTGTTTTAAATTTAATATCATCAATAAGCTTACATTTTAAATTATAAACTTTAGTTTTATTTTAATTAAAAAATGTTTCTTTTTATTGCTTCTAGAGAGAGAGGGAGAGAGCGAAAGAGAAGTATTTTTTTTTATTTATTGTTCCACTTTATTGTGCATTCATTGGTTGCTTCCTATATGTGGTCTGACCCAGGATCAAACCCACAACCTTGGGTGTGTCAGAATGGCGATCTGACTGAGCCAACCAGCCAGGCCTTAAATGATAAACTTAAATTTAGATATATCACTACGCTTTTTAAATATACCACCTCTCATTCTCATTTCTTGATTACAAAGCTATGTGGTCCTCTTTTTTTAACTTGTTTGTGTCCATTTGTTGCCGTTAGTTCCCTTCGGTGACTCATGTAATAGTTGATGTTCACAGTTACATGGTACATCCTCTGAGGACATTCCCAAGGGTATAGCATTCAGATTTCTGATATATATGAAATTAAATATAAAAAGTATCCAAATCTCTGTACTTTAACTGAAATTTGTAATACGATCCTAGTGACCCATTGAAAATAATCAAGACAAATGGGTGTGCCGGCCCCCAACTGTTTAAAGCCAATATTACATGGGTAAATAAAAGTCATTGCTATGCTTCATGTTTTCAGGCCTCCCCCCTTTTTAAAGAATAGTACTTTGGGTCTTTTTTTAACTGAAATGGGGAATGTATGTGGGGTTACTGTTACTTAAGTTCCCCTTAGACTGAAATTAGGTCTATGCAGACCCTGACTGAATAATTTCTTTCCTTAATATGTACTTGCCCTAGAGAAAAAGGTTTCACTTATGATTTCTGTTGCCTAATTTTCTGCCTTTCTACTAAACTAGCTTCCTCCACTCTATTCCTTTCTATACATGTGGGTTCTTTATAAAAGTTTACTTTTCAATACTAATATTAGAACTTTTCTTGCCTGATTAAGTTTTTGGCTGTGCTTGGCCAGAAAGAGTTTGTCTTTTATTCCTCTGATTATTTTTAAGAGAAGGTGAGCAGGTATTCAAAGAGAAATTCCATTTCTGGGATTTGAGAGCATGGAGTGGTTACTATGTTTTGTTTACTGTAAAAAATTGAGCCGTATTAAAACATGTCACTGTAGTCACACTCAAAGTAGCCATTTGAGGGTGAAGCGTCTGCGGCCTGCTCATCTGAGATAGTATGCCTGAGATTTAAGCCATAATCAGCTCCTGAAGGTTCCGTGTCCTTTTGTATGTTTTAATTGTTGTTTTGGTTTGTTGCTTTGTCTTTCGTCTTTTTCTTTTTTACAGGTGAAATAATTTATTAAAGCAATATACTCAAGAAAAAAACAAGTAAGATTATTCCCCATTTTATATAATCCTATTCTTTAGAAACAGCCACATTTCCCCCTTTTTTAATTGTCCCATATATGCAATAATATGTGTGTATTGCAACTTCTTGATCTTTCAGTTTTAGATTTTATCTGTGCCCTATCCAGATAGAGAAGCATTTGGACAAGTTAAATTATTAAGTCATATAATTGTACATGAGTCCAGTGATCTTACTCGCACTTGAGTGTGAATAAGCATCCTTTGGAAAGTTTATTGAAATGCAGCTTCTTGTTCCCTATCCTGTGAGAGCGTGACTTTTTAGGTCTGGAATTAGTCCCCCGTATGTCTAAGGAACTGTTAGATGATTCTAATGCTGACTTCTCATGGTGCAGAAGGTTAGACATTTGCCTAGCCTGTCATTTACTTATTCGTAGAATAAAGACGTCATTGTAACTCTTCTGCTGTTAGGTTGTACGATGGACGATAGATACTCTTCATATATACATACAATTCATGATGCAATAGATAGACTTTCTGAAATTTTTATATATCAGGGAAGAAAAAATGTATATATAATTTCTTAATTTTTGTCACCTTAGCTAGAGTTATTTGTATTTGCAATTCCAAAGACTATATTCCTACGTTTTCTCTTACCTGTAGCTATGAGAGTCACTGCAGGCTGTTGGTCTCTGATTAGAATCAATTCTAGTTTAGTAAGGACAGCTAGTAAATTGTGAATCTTGCCAATGCCGATTAGCATCAAGCACTGGGGGGCTCCACCCTGTTCCAGGTGCCTCCAGTAGGGAGTCTTGTCATCAGAGAGCTTGCTTTCCCGTGGGTGGTACACATCTGCCGCAGACCTGTCACAGAATCCAGCCGCCACCTTTTCAGCAAAACAGATATTTTAGTGTAGTGCTTGATTGTTTCACAAGCCACAAATTTTCAAATCAAAATAGAAACTCATTGGGGAAAAAAAGCTACATCTTGCGGCAAATTTTGTTTTCAATCACCTCCCCAAATCGATCCAGTTCAAAAGAGAAAACAAAGTCTAACTCATACACCTTGGGCATGTCAGTTAACCTTTATTTACTTATGACAAAAAAATCTCTCACGCCTGAGACATATTATGATTTCCTGTGTAACGTTTTACACACTTGGAAATAAAAAGAAAGGATAACCTCTAAGTATGGTGAATTCCTGCTCCAGTTTAAAAGGGGACTTAAAAATACATATAATGTGGAAATAAAAATTATTATAAAGAAAAATATACTTATAGCTAGAAATTACATAAATTTTAATGACGTCTGCTCTAGTAGATCCTGTTAAAATTTTTGAATTTACTAGTTCAGACTTAATGTTAAAGTGGAAACCAAAAGAAAACAAAGCAAAGCAAACCCCCACCCCACAGAACTGGGGTTTATTCTATTAATAGCTGAAAGCTAACGTTACATATATCTCAACCTAAGTTTTTACCTTTTCTTTCCTATTTTATTTACCCTATTTAATTTTGCCTTTAGCAAAACAAATTATGCTACAAATTGACTTCAGAAACATGCTCAACTGAGGTATGTCAACAAATACTTTCCACTCACCCTGCCTATAATTAGTAACAAATTATTTTGAGAAAAGTGATCTGTGCCATCTTTGGTTGAACTTTAACTCAATATTAAATAAGTATGTTGTTATGCAGTAACTGGACTTATCAGTCTAAAAGCCAGACAGTATTTGTTAGAAAATTAGGTAAGGGATGAAGGTAGAAAATTATTTACAGAACCAAATATTCTTTGTTCCAGTACTTTAAGTATATACACACACACTTCTGTACAGTAGTGAATAAAAATGCAAAAACAACATGTGTTGGTTTTTGCAAATAAAGCCAAAGTAGTCATGAAAATAAGTACCTTTTGGGGCCACCATTTCATAGAGTATGTAAATTTCATAAAAATTAGATGTAAAGAAGAAAAATCCAAGCCAGACTGAATCTTTGACATGATTGTATGGTTAGTGTTTTATGTCATTCTTTTCACCATTTTTTTTGTTTTATAACATTGAACATGTACTTAATATGCACAGGGCGTATTTGCTTCAGTCTGTTATTGAATTTTCTCCTAATGAGAGTTTGTGCTGTGTCTCACTAAGTAAAAATGGTTGGTTTGATGTGGTTGTTTTTTAAAATCTAATAAATTATATACCCCAACAATTACTACATTCATTTGACATTACCTGAGGGTGATGTTAACTCAAGAACTCAACTATTGACGATTTATCAGGGGTTAAAGGAGATGTTTATACGATCTCTGATTAAACTTAAAAGTAATTTCGTGTAATCATTTTGGATGTGATCTTCTTTGAATTGTATTTAAATCTAAGGCTTAGCAAAGAAGTTCATTTTGCTAAAGATGCTTCATTGTTATACTATTCAAAGGTTTGTTTCACAGTAACTCCTAGTTTTTGGCTTTGCAGTCCCGTTAGTAGTGATTTTTAGATCTCGGAAAAGAGGCTTGACTTGTGATTGTCCCTTTATTTTTGTCTTAATATAGGGAAATTTTATATTAATATATCTGTTTCCAAAACTGGAATGCTTGTTTTCTTACAAATGTGAGCCATGTCCACTATCTTCATTTTTATGATTTAAAATAGTAAAAATGAATTTTAATAGTGTAACTATTCTTATTTTAATTGAGATTTTAGTTTAACCTACTACTTGATACTTAGTTCTACAGTGGTATATATTTTTTGAGTCCAAAAAATAAGTAGGTTTATAAGACCCTAATAGTTTATTTAGACAACAAATACATTTGAGCCTCTTCTATGTCATGCAAGCCCAGGGTTTTGAACCAGCAACTTCAGCATTCCAAGTTGACGCTTTATCTACTGCGCCACCACAGGTCAGTAACTGATAGTCCTATTCATACCATGTCAAGGGATGTAAAATTAAATAGGAAGCAGTGTGTGTGTGAATCATTGTGTATTCACATGCTGATCTATTTAGAAGAAAATGTGCTTATTTTTTTGTGTGTGTTATGTTAATTTTCACAAAAAGCACAATGTTCAAAGGTGTGGCCACTGAATTTCACACCCCTGATTAGCCTTTACCTGAATTCCTGATGAGGGAATAAGAAGACTGTCCTTTGGCTTTTTAAAAATTATGTGCACTAGTGCTAATTACATATACAAAGTATTGACCTACTCTACCTTGTAAGATTATATTCATTCTTTAAGATTCAGTTTGGATCTCATTACTCCTTGAATATTTTAGTCAGAATTAATGATTTCTGTGTGCTCATAAGTGCTTTATACACATATCAATTTTAAAACGATTTCAGTTGACTTGTAGAGGAATGACTGTGTCCTACTCATGCTTGTATAATTCACATGTTGCAGGTGTTCAGTGAATATTGAATAAATAGCTTATAGGATATTGAGAATCTTTTTTTAAAAATTTAATTTCATGTACAGGTTGCTTAAGTTGTTCGAAATCTAATAAACATATCTGTTTTTATTCTCCCATGTTTCATTTTTCTTTAAGGGCTAATGGAAATTAGTTTGCACTTATGTAACATTAGAGCTAAGTATCAGTTATCAGATTAGAGCTCTCTAATAAATATTTGTGATTCACAATACATTTCTCAGTAATCTCTGTTTAGCACAAATACTTTGAGATACCTTGGTATTATTCCCATTTTGTATACAGAAAAATCTAGGGCATAAAATAAGTAGGTGTTTTCTGAAAAAGATGTTTTGTGAACTTGTTTGAGCTAATAGCTGTAGAAAAGCAAAATGGGAGGACTTGGTACTGGGGAACTCTGCTAATTTGCATCTAGGTTCCACTGCTTGTATTCCCCTGATTCAAAGATTTTATTTTACTTATCCAGAATTTGAGAGATTTATAACTTTATGTTTGCACGCTCTTTATGTGCAGTATTTGACCTCAGAAATGTTTCGGACGTGATGCACTTTTCTTACTGGGAATAGTGGGGAAATCTGTTTGTGTTATTCAGACAGTAATAGCTAGTACTGACAGAAGTATTAGTAGATTACTAGTTACTATTCTGAGTAGTAGTACCTCGGAAATCCCAAAGCTGCAGCTTGAAAAGACATTGTAGAGTAACGATATCAAAACTCTCATTTTAAAGATGAAACGTGAAATTCATAAAGGTTATCGGACTCTCTGATTTTAAAAGAAAGATTATATAATCTTACTTGTGCGTTGAGAAAATAGCAAATGAGAGTCATATGAACTTAAGAATCTATGTAAACACATATAATTAAATAGAAAAATTAAAAGAAAAAGTCATATGAACTTAGATACTTTTTATTTATTAGTGACCTTTTATTTGTTAAAATCTCTATTTGTAACTAACACTGGAATAAGAAATATTTTTCAACCATTGTCTTGTTAAAGATGTAAACTTTATTTTTTATTGCTTTGAGAAAGCAAAGAGAGGAGAGGAGAGAAAGAAATTGCTTTCTTGTTCCACTTGTTTATACATTCACTGGTTGCTTCTTGTACGTTCCCTGATGAATGACAAACCCGCAACCTTGGCATATGGGGACTACCCAGGCAACTGAGCTGCTTCGCCAGGGCTAAAGAAGTACATTCGAACTCGGCTTTCTCACTACACAATATATATTTGTCGGGTGAAGGAATGAATCCAGCTTGATATATCTCTATGCCAGGCGTTTGATTATCTCCTTTACCAATTTTAGTGTCTCTCTGCATAATTCTTAGCTTACTGTTAGTTTTTCATATTAAGCATGATCAAGTTTTTTTAAATCAGTACACATTTCTGGATAAATTTTGCCCAGAGAGAAATGCATATCCCCCTTTGTCTACTTTTCTCCCTGTACTTTTCAACACAGACATTGAGTTATAAGATGCTCTTCTTAGATTTTCTTCCAGCCACAGAGTCAGCGAAAGTTCTGTCCAATGCTGTCAAGGCCACTGGACTTGGTTAAAATTGACTCATTCCTATTGAGATATGGGTAATGTTGAGGTAAATCCTTTAATAGCATTAGCTTTACCTTTGAAATGCAGATCATGCTGTGAAATGAACTTGTACCGCTCTTCAAGGTTGTTTTTCTTCATCCTCCTGGGCACAAGGGCCTTATTATGTTGATTTGATATGACTCTCTAGTCCTTGGCACTCCCCCTAGAATGTCAGGTGACACAGTTGTCTCAACTCACGGCTCTGCAGGGAAAGTCAAGTAACTGGATGTCATTACTCTGGAGTTTATTTTGGTGTTGTTTTTTTTTCCTGGATGTTTTTGCCTTCTTGAGTCTCTCCACATTCTTGTTTCCTCTAGGATAATCAAACCCTGTTTTCCTTTCTGAAAGCTCTACTTTCATTCACTCTTTTGTTGTAGATTAAAGGCTGGTGCATTAGAGGGTTATCAGCTAATCAATAAACTTCAGTCATCCCGTCTTGTGATAAAGCTGTTCCATTGATCAAGGTGGAAATTTAGGCCCTTAGCTTTTTTGGGGGGCAAGGGGGGCAGAGATAGAGAGAGAGAAAGACAGAGAGAGGGACAGATAGGGACAGACAGGAAGGGAGAGAGATAAGAAGCATCAATTCTTCATTGCAGCTCCTTAGTGTCCTTAGTTGTTCATTGTTTTCTCATATGTGCCTTGACCAGGGGCTTTTAAATGGCAGTTTCTGAAGGATTGAATAATGTGCTTATGGAACGTATAGACCTATCCTCAAATGTACATTTAGAGGTAGTCATATGTATTTATGAGTATGTTGTGCACACAAGCAGATCCACATATACAAATGGCTTCATCTATATTTTATTAAAAACAAAGTGTTCTCACTTAAAATTGGTGTCAAATTGTAATCACCAGTATACTTCTCTTTCTGTAATTATCTAAAACCTTTTTTGTCTTGTTAGGACTCGTATTAAGATGCTTCCTAAACCCCTAATGTGTAAACTTCAGTAATTGTAAACAGAGTGGCATAGGCTTAATGCTGCAATTATAAAGTCGGGAAAGGGATCTCTTTTTTTCCCTCTTATTTTCATGATTTATAGTTAAATGGACAATAGTTTTAGAATCTGAAGATTTGGCATCTTTATTTTGGTAAAATGCAGCTTGTTCTCTTGGTTAAATTCCTGCAATGGTTTTTATTCCCCCCATAATAAAAAAATAAGCTTAGCCAGCAAACATTCATAGTGCCAGGCATTAGGCTACATGCTATGGAGGGGAAGATGCAAACAATATTAATGATAATACTAATCCCTTATATTAGTTTAGCAATTTAGAATTTATAGTTTATTTTCCCACCCCACATCTCATGTAGGCAGGGCAGACAAGGCTCACACAGGTTTGCGGCATTCCCAAAGTCTCACAGGTAGTGAACGACAGAACCCAGACTCAGCTCGTAACATTTTCTCTTGCTCACATCGCAGCAAAATGTGCGAACTAATCATTCGTTGAAACGCTAGGGCTATGCAAGTGAATGAATTACATATAAATATTTTTCCACATGCCTGTACACTTACATACATTTGTATATTTGTATATTATCATAAAGAAAAATATGCAAAACTTCAAAATAATCTTATTTATAGAGTTCTTCTAGTTTAGAATGTATTGTACAAAATAATACATATGGAAAGCAAGGGTGGAGTAGGCAACCCTGTAAGTTCCCCATTGTTCTATGAAAATCTTCATCCTCATGCTTTGAATTATAGAAGGTTGGTTAAGTCCTGTGTGTGCATGAGCTTTCAGCTTCAGGAGTCCTGAACGTTTGCTTAACAAAACAATAATGCTCTCAAATATACATTTGAAGAAGATTGTACATTAAAATGTACATTAAAGCCTGACCAGGTGGTGGTGCATTGGATAGAGCATTAGACTAGGATGCGGGGGACCCAGTTTCCAGACCCCGAGGTTGCCAGCTTGAGAGTGGGCTCATCTGGCTTGAGCAAAAAGCTCACCAGTTTAGACCCAAGGTCGCTGGCTGATCTACTGAAGGCCCACGGTCAAGGCCTAAATGAGAAAGCAATCAATGAACAACTAAGGTATCACAACGAAAAACTGATGTTTGATGCCTCTCACCTCTCTCCGTTCCTGTCTGTCTGTCCCTATCTATCCCTCTATCTGACTCTCGCTGTCCCTGTAAAAACCAAAAATAAATAAAATAAATTAAATAAATAAATAAATAAATAAATAAATAAATAAAATGTACATTAAAAAAGAAGATATTTAAATTTTGGTTTGGGACACTTGATCTTTGGATGTTGTGTAATTAGGCTAGAAACATTTGCTAACATTATACTGAAATTAATTAAACATAGCTTTTGGCATTTTGTCTGAAGCTACTTTTTAAATTATCTATCATCTATCTGTCTATGGTATTTTATAGTATTAATGCTGCAGAAACTAAAGTCATAGAATAAAAACATGATATCATTTTTTCAGGGAACTGAATACAGTGTAAGAGCAAGGTATTAGACCTAGGGCAGTCGAGTTCAAATTTCTGCTGTTTACTGTATAGATGTGTGACCTTGTGTATGCAAATTGATAGCATTGTGCCTCTGTTTCCTCCTGCTTAAAACAGGAATAATGTTACCTTTGTTGGGACAGCGATTTTCAACTGGTATACCTCAATACTTTTTAAAACATGCAATACCTGACTATTTAGTCAGGGGTACTGACCGACCGCTTTCCACTTAGATTGTTAAATAAAAAAGTGACAATAGCAAACACAACAATAGCCATTTGGTGTAAACGCCCTGTCTTCAACCATAAACATAGGTCATATTGGTCACATCACATAATATGGTTGTATCTGATTGGTTAATTCTGAGTACCAGAAATTCTTATATGTAAGTATAGGCATCTGATTTTTTAAAAAGTCACTTTGTAGCTGAAAGGATAGGTAATTACTATTATTATTTTTGTAACTCAATCAAAATTATACCTATTTTTTTGTCACATTGGCAAAAAATATATATATATTTTGGTGTGACACAGAATTTTAGTGATTAGTTTATGTGTACCATGAGATGAAATAGGTTGAAAATTAGGTAATGTAGGTATTAGGGCAACTTGTGAATGTTTATACGAAATATATATGTCCAGCACTATTATGAACACAAATATGTATGAAATATATAAAATAATAATTTATATTATTATGTATCATAAATACATTCATTTTTATCAGCCTAACTCTTTGTGTTGTTTTTGTTTGTTTATTTTTGCCATGTTCAGAAATTTTATCTGCAGGTGTCAATTTATAGGCTGTATCTATACATGCTATAAAATAGTTATAAGAATAGTTTGTCTTTATACTATTGACTATGCTAAGCAGTGTACTGCATATCCACAGGACACTGTCAGAAGACACTCAAAAGTGTTGTTCAAACCAGTTGTCATTTTGACAGTGAAGATTCGTGAACAGAATGTTGAGCCGGAAGTATCTGGTATTCGAAGTACAGGTCTGGTTATAGAAACAGTTAATTAACATCTTATGTTTAGGTTATGAATTTTGGTTGATTAAGGACACCCTAATTTGTTGTTCTAGCAAAATTGCCTGCATTTTTAATGTTTTGGTTGATTTTGAAGCCGACGTGTTCACTGAAAGGCAAAAAAAGTGTTGATTTTTCAATTAAGATGCAACCTTTACAATGCAAAGCAATAATAATTATAGTGTTCACTCAGCCTGAAGAGACAATTTCACTAGTTAAATAGCATAATCAAGATGAGAACTATATTAGAAGGGTGCTAATTTTATGATCATCTCTTATTTAAATAATAAAAATTAATCCATAGGACCTTGCTGTAACACTACTTTGTAATGAAATTGTATTGAGCTCTAGATGTGGCCTCTGGAAGCTCATTTAAAAGTAATTGGCTGCTTAAATTGTGAATGACCTGAGAACATCCTTATAAAATAGCTGCTACTCCAGTGAATCAATTATTAGGCAGTGACTGAGCTTATACCAGACCAGATATGTTTGACCCAACAATTGGACTCTGCATGCTAAATTTAAGAAAAGAATATTCCAGCTGCATCTCTTAAAAAAAAAAGAAAAAGGAATTACTAACATCAGGATTGTTTAGCGCTGAAGTAAAGATCTTAAAGTAGCTATAACCTTAGAGGGCAACATGTCAGCTTGGGAGTCCATTATGTTTAGGTTCAAATATTAATTCCCCAATTTGTGGTCTGGGGGCTAGTTATCTAACATATTTAAGCCTTGTAAGTAAAACGGTTGAAGTAATGGTTAAATGAGATATTTCATGACAAGAATTGGGCACACAGGAGAGTATTTGATAACTCGGTGGCTCTATGGAAGTAAGACATTATCAATATCTATTTAATATATGTACTGTTTTGAGACCACAGGATTTTATAAGCTATGGTAACAGTTTCAGAATAGTAATGCCAATAATGCAGTTAATAATAATTCAACATGAGTGCATTTGATTGGCCTAGCAGTGAAAATGGTTGGTTTGTGATATCATTCCGGCTACCAACTACGTGCTGGTAGTATAGATATGACAGTATATAAATTACAAATTTGTGGAAGACCTTATTCTTTCTCCAGTTTGTATGAAGGTTGTCTATACACAGTGTTCTAAGTATTTCCTGTAAAAGGGTATATCAAACCATCTTTAGACCATGGCTTGGAGTCTTTTTTATTTTTTTTTTAGGAATTGTATTAATTAGTCATATAGTTATACTGTCAATATAAATGTGGACAATATTTAAGTATTTATATAGGATAAAGTTTGCATGCATAAAAATAAGTAAAAAACAAAGACATACGTAATTCCGTGTTTTCAAAGCAGCATACTGGGAGGTTTGGAAGAAGAGGGGAAACCATGCTGCGGCTAGTTAAGCTACAGTAGTGAGAAGTTACCATAGCAACCACGCATACAGGGTCCGTAGTCCTGCTAGTTGGGAACCATGTCCCTGTCTACTACTTCTTAGCTGGATGACCTTGCTAAGTCACATAACCGCCCAATACTTTTATTTTCTCAGTTTATAAAGGGAGTCCCAATAATAAAGATGTCATAGATATGGAACAAGAATAAATTAAGTCAGGGCATTCATAAATATTAGCACCATTACTATTATAATATTAACAATAAAAATATATGACTACAACTTAAAGTTACAGTAGGTTTTATAGTTGTTGTTTTTTTTAAATTAAGAGGTCAGTGTAGATTGGAAGAGTTGAGAATGGCTTCATGAAGAAAATGAAACATGAGCTGGATCTAGAAACCTGGGCTCGACCCTGACTGCTTTGCCCCTTGGATAGAGTGTTGGCCTAGCACGTGGATGTCCCAGGTTCAGTCTCCGGTCAGAGCACACAGGAGAAGTGACTGTCTTCTCTTTCTCTTCCTCTCTCACAGCCAGTAGCTCAGTTGGCTTGTACATCGGCCCCGGATGGGGGCTGCTGTGTGGATACCCGTCAGGGGCGCATGCAGGAATCTGTTTCTCTATCTCCTCTCCTCTCACTTAAAAAAGAAAAAGAAAAAGAATCCATGCTCATGAAGTAATTATAAATGAAATGAACCTAGAGATGATCCAACCTTAATGAATACTAATAACTAATACTGGCTTAGGTTCACTGTGAGCTACGTACTTTTTAAAGCTACTTATCTAGAACGTTTTGTATCCAGTCTTCACAATAAACTTCTTTAGTCGGAACTGTTATCTCCTTTTTGTCAGATGAGAAAATCGAGGCACAGAATAGGTAATGCTTGCGGTCATGTTGTCAGCAAACTGCAGAGCTGAATCTGGAGTTTACACACTAACTTCTATGCTCCACTATTTTAGATAGATCTCTGTGCTGAAGATAATAAGGTGGTTGGGCAAAAGTGTTTTCTTGTTTGTTTGTTTTTTGGCCCCAAATGACAAGTAGTTATTGCCCTAGTAATGATGAGACAAGTGTAACTTAATCTTTCTTGGTACCTAATTTTCATTACTTTTGTGTTTCCTACACTTCAAAGATCTGTACGGTTTACCTGTTGATGAAGGGAGAGCCAGTCAGATGAGATAAAGACCAGGTGTCAATTGCTCTGAAGTGGCCATGAGCATTTTCTGCCCACTGCCAGAGGCAGTGTTTGGAGATAGAGGTGTATGCACTGGGTAGTGCTAGAGGTGAGGTTTGAAAGGGCAAAGTCAGTCAAATTTTGTGAGTCAGCAAAAGTCAATCAGGTATATTTGAGGTTTATTTCCAAGAATAAATGCCCCAGCCTGAACACTTCTGAGTATGACAAATTAGATATTATTGTGGAAGACAGTGGAGAGAAAACACAAAGGGCATAACATAGTTTTTGTAAAGGTGTTTTAGCATGCAGACATACTGGAGTAAACCATATTTAAAACAGATACCTACTAAATAATGCATATGTATCAGACATTATAATTATGTCAGTGGAATCTAATGTAATCCAAAGAAATGTGCACTGGCTAAGAATTTATGCATACATTGTAAAGGAAGAGGAGAACCAAGCTTTATCTGACTTAATGTTTATCCCTGTGCACACCCTCAATTTACAAAGCTCCCACTAACTTCCAAGGGGCAAGGAAGATCATGCAAAGCAGGCCTGTTATGTTTGTGATCATGCAATTGTTTTGCAGGCGGCATCCATGTGTTTCTCCCAAGCTCATCTCTTCTGTTTGCACACGTGGAAGGAGGAGAGCAAAGTACTCTTTATCGTCATACTTCTCTAGGTTCTTGGAACTCACTGACAAAGGAAGTCTGTATTAATCTTCTTTGTTTAAGTGCTAGTCTAAGCTGCTAAATGTATCAGCTGGCTACAGTATTTGACACACACACCTAATAGTCACCCTCCACCTGGAATTAGAGCAGATGTATTGGTGGAGCTCTGTGTTCTCAAGAATGAAATTATATTTTAGAATATAAAATAAAGTGAAATAGAAAAAATTATCCACTCTACACCCACGTTTCTATTAAGAGGCTCGAAAGAATGTCCTCATCGTGTATCATCCTCTTTGATCACCAAGCAATAGAAAAATGATTATTCCTGTATATTCTGTAATCTGCAGCTGACATTATGTTATCTGTGCATTCGTATGGGCATGCTGTTCACATCTTATTGTCTCAGGAGGTTAAATTTAAATCAGTATGTTACATTGACATAGCAGTAAATATAGTTTTGGCAGTTTAAAAGAAAGAATGCATGGAATTTTTGAACACACCACCTCATTTAAGAGTAGAGATCCACTTATGTATACTTTACATCCTAAAGTTATTTTATCCTAAATTTTTAAAACCCCTAAGGCAGTGGTTCTTAACCTGGGTTCTATCGAACCCTAGGGGTTCGATGAGTCGGTCTCAGGGGTTCGGAGAAGCCTCTGCCGCGGAAGCCAGAATAAAGTCATAGCGTAATTTGTTGTGAGTTCATGCACTTTGTTGGTTTTGTTCTTTGAGCAAGGTGATGTTCATGCATGGCTCATTTTGTGCACCAGTAAAAAAACATATACCTATGTCTTGAATTTGGAAAAAAAATCATATTTTATTTATCACTAAAGAAGGGTTCGGTGAATGCGCATATGAAACTGGTGGGTTCGGTACCTCAGAAAAGGTTAAGAACCACTACCCTAAGGATTAGTTATGCTAATATTTATTTAATTGATATTTGTGTGGACATTAACTCAAATGCAGCATATATTTCCCAGTTAGTACATGTATGTATTATGAACAAGATAATGGCTGGCATTGTGCGAGGATTAGTATGGTATGATAAGTATTTCGATGTTACGAGGGAATGCTCTACCTCAGATAGAAGTAAAACGATTTGTAATCTTCACCTATTATTGCCTCCCTGCTGCAGTTTTCTATTTCCAATAATACCTATAAAACAATGCTACCTTGTTATGCTCTACATTTTATTTTTAATGTGGTAATCTAATTTTCCCTTTTTTGCAGTTAGCTAGTTGAAGTAAAAAGATATATGTTGGAATGTTGCCATGACACTGTTGCTATAGAGCCAAGTTTAGTAACTGGTGAGGTGCCTTGGCTCTCATCATTGGGCCTGACTGGTTCCTGAAGGATCGGAATGATCTGTCCCCTGTGATGTCGTTTCAAGCATGTATTTGTGGGACAGTGAAATAGGAAGCCTCTAGAATAGGAAAAAGAAAGAAACGCATGTCCTTTGAACTAGGAACTTACATCAAAACTGTAAGGTGGGCCCTGACTGGTTGGCTCAGTGGTACAGCATCGGCCTGGTGTGTGGATGTCCAGGGTTTGATTCCCACTTGGGGCACACAACAGAAGCGCTCATCTGTTTCTCCACTCCTCCCCTTCTTGCTCCTCTCTATATCTTTCTTCTCCTCATGCAGCCATGGCTCCATTGGAGCAAGTTGGCCCTGAGCGCTGAGGATAGCTCCATCGTCTCCCCTCAGGTGCTAAAAAGAACTTGGTTGCTGAGCAATGTACCAATGCCCCCGCTAGGCAGAGCATTGCCCCCTAGTGGGCTTGCCGGGTGGATCCCGGTTGGGGCACATGCAGGAATCTGGCTCTGCCTCCTCTCCTCTCACTGAATAAAAGAAAAAAAAAAAAAGACAAAATGGCTCAATTGACATCTGGAGATGATATTGGCCAATATCAATACTATCTGCTGTATGAAGAATAGTGCACTTTTAAAAATGTTTCCACATAATGACAACTTTTTTTTCCTTCTCAATGGCTATTTTTGTATTAAAAAATGCAGCTCCCAAATCCTAGTTTTTTTTACTTTTATATCTCCTGAATCTCCCTTTTCTTTTTGAGGGGATTCTTAATTTTATAGAGGTAAATGAACATTTTTCAAGAAGGATAAAATATTTTGGGTAAAATTTTTCTGTAAGAGCGGTGATTCCTCATGGAAACTGCTGTAGTGTACATTAAATTAAACATTACAAGCCATTTTAAAGAAAATCTGTACATTTGTTTTGGGGAAGAAATTATAAATATTTTGTGCCAAATTAGTGGTTTGTTTAAATAAAATATGTTCTCAGGATTTATCCTAGCTAGCATTAACAGCTGTAACACTTGAGCCCAGGTGACAAATAATTTCTTTTTAAGAAAGTGTTTATTGTCAGGAAAATTTCAAAGTTTCCTTTGTAATTACTCTGTCTTTGTTATTTTGGCAGCATGTAAAGTTTTATTGGCGTTTACTGAAAGGTATTTTTTTTTTTTTGGCCTAGCCAGATGGCTTTCTTTTTTAGGTCAAACTTTTCTAGCTCTGGTATTAAGAACATATTTTCAACTTGGATTGTCTACCATTGGGGTCTTTTTGAACAAGGAACCAAGTGGCAATAATATCTGAATTAATCTCAAACATGTCCTCAGTAGAGTGACCTCAGAATGCTACAAGTGTACTTCAGTTATGTATAAGGGGTGTTCCTACTTATTTGAGGGGCCATTTTGGTGCTAATGTGGTCAATTTAAGGCCATGCAAATTGCAGAGTCTTTTCACATATAGCCTGGAAAAAAAGTATGTTGAAATTCTAAATCAAGCATCAGGATTCACTAACTTGAAAGAAAATAGATTTTTCAAGCAGAATAAGTTCACCAAATTAAAATGGAAAGATCTTTTTTAGGAATATATATAAATTTTTCCATTGATGAGAGAGAGAGAGAGAGAGAGAGAGAGAGAGAAAGAGAGAGAGGCACATCAACTCATTGATTGATCCACTTAGTTGTTCAGTTTAGGTGTGTAATCATTGGTTGCCTCTCATATGTGGTTTGACCAGGGATCAACCGTGCTATTTCATTGCACTGGGATGATGACACTCTATTCATTGAACCTCTGGCCAGGGATTAGAGATAAATATTATAACAAGTAAAGCACACACATTTGAAGAAATGGAACAACAGGATTTTGTTGGACTTGTGTATATGGTATATAGGTTTGAAGCTTTAGTTGTCTTGGGGTTGGTATTGACTCTGCAGGCCAGCTATCATTTCTCTTACCTCTGGGCTTATTTAAAGACTTTTCTAGGTCATGCTAATGCATTGAGTTGAATTTTAAATTCTAAATTATACTACTCCAGTTCTGAAGACCACAGTAATAAATTCATATAAGCAAGTAGTTGCATCACTAATTACTTATTTCATTTTTTAAAAAAAATTACTGGAAAAAATGGTTATACTTTATTTCATAAAAACATTTGTTTGCCTACTTGTTCTTACTTACACATCATAGAAACCACTGGTCCTTTTAGTAATTATTTTTCTGAGTGATGACAGGTGTATTAGTAATTGGCAATGAAATATTATCTCAACTTCATTTTTTATATTGCTGTGGTCTGTAGAGTAGTTAAGGTAAAACTGTAGGTTGGAACTCCTAGTTTTGTGGAAAATTCAAGGTCACATTTATCATTTATTACTTAAAAGTAAAATATGTCGATAGGCTCCAACCTGCATTGATTCTTCTGTTACCTATTATCAGCCTTCTTTTCTGTATCAGTGGATTTCAAATCATATTTCTATCACATTTTTGTTGAACCATTTCTTAGAGATCTATACAGAAGGTATACAGGAAGAGAAGAACTCTGGGCTTTGTTATGATAAGTTACAGGAGGCAGAGGATACATGATGGGAGAAGCCCACCTTTGTATACCTTCTAACTGAGGAGAGACCTGTCTTTATGGTTACACAGTAGCATGGACTTAGCCCTGCGGTGTCTGCGTAGTCTACAGGAACCATCTGTCATGGCATTCCTCAGAACTTCTTTGTGCTAGACTGAGAAACACCAGGTAGTGATGGGATCTTCCAACCCCTCCTTAGCTAGAAATAATAGTTACTACAGAGTCTTCTCCAGAGGGTGTTGGCCATTATTTAAAAGAAATTACAGAACTATGAGGCAGGAAGAAATATTTTGTTTTGTAACATTTATAATGCAAGGAGTATTCCTATGAAAGCAAAGTGAAATAACTTCTGCAGAAAAGGTGTGCTCCATATTTCTACGAGTCCCAGCGAGGTAATTTATTAAGAAGAGCAAGTTTTGAGAGGTGAGGGTTTGGGTGGGCATTTTGATTCAGAACTTCATTTCAGCTTATTAGGTCTGTTTTTCACATAGCTGCAGCTTGCTCAGGTTTTGTTCCTGCCAGCTGGATGTGAAGTACTGTATGTTTGGGCTCACTGTACAAAATTCGTTTCCAAAAAAATTGTGTCGTGCTGCTTTCCATCTACTGGACCAGTAGGGGTAGGAAGATCTGAGTCGAAGCCAGTGCAAAATGCAAAACTGATTAGATTTGGATTGTTCCTACATTAGGCCTTTCCTTCCCTAGTCTTAACCTTTTCCAGATGGAAGAGCCGATTTCCTTCCAGGCACTTTCTCCTGGCAATTAGACTGTGGTGAAGATGAGGATCATTTAGTACCACTGCTGCTGAGGTCCAGTGAGAGTGGGATTGGGCTTTCAAATTCAGAGGAATGAATCAACACATTATGCATTTGGTTTCTTTATTTTTCAATTAATGGTCCTTGTGATGCTTTTAAAATTAGGAAAATAACTCTCTTTGATTCTGCTTTTTGTTTTATGAATATAACATTACTTTCTGACATCAGCTGGAATGTAGGTGGTCCGTGGAACACCTTTGAAAGCCCCAAGTGTTTTTAAATGTTAACCATATTGCTTACACCTTCCTAATGGGCACTATGTACCCTCCCTCCTTGAATATAGTAGATTATACCTGATTTTGCTTTTTTATGACTATTAAGGCTCATTATTTTGAATTTCAGTGACCGTTGTTTGCTAAAATGCAGGAATGCCCTCAGTTGTTGTTATGTGTAGAACTCTGAATGGCCTCAGATTGTTATGCCCTCTGAATTCTTTTATCAGATCTCTCCATTTTTCTCTTTTCTGACATCAGTAAGTAAGTACTTATACCCAGGCATTAAATTTTAGAGCTACAAGGAAAGCTTGCTTAGTCCAGTGCCTTCATTTTGTAAATTAGGGACGGAAGCCAAGACCAGAGAGGTTGCCCAGTTTGCCCATGGTCACACAGCTAGTAAAAGGTGCTGTAGGTACTAGGTACAGATCAATTCACTCCCAATCCAGTGCTCCTTCTACCAGACTACACTGCTTACTTTTTCCTTCTGTCAAGGTACGTTTCCCTACAGATTCTTCTCCTGGTGGCATAATGGTACTCTGTATTGTAGAGAAAGTTGAATTATTAAGTGTACTTTAAAAAAATAACTGTCTTGGGAGGCTGTCACAGAAATCGGAAGGCTTTCCCCTGTAGGCTAGAAGGACTCCCGGCTTGATTTCTCCTGTGTCCTCAGCACTGGTTTCCAAGTCTGTGGACATCCGATTCTGGATGAGTCTGTGCCGTGCCGGGTCACACCTGAAACCCTACCCTTTCAAACTGCATTCCTTCATTTATTCAGGTATGCCCCTGGCAAGGCTGATCAGGGGTCCCTGCAAGAGAGTGTGCAGTTGCTATTACTGATAGGAATTCGGTATTAGGGGGGAAAAAAGTTGATATCCTTTTCTGAGAAATGCATGATTTCTCCAAGGCTCAGTTTTGGTTTCCAAACTGCCCAGGAAGTTCCTTAGATATTGAGTAGTTACTTTCAAGTTCAGGGCATGTTGATGACTCTCTGCTTTCCCCTAATACCAGTAGCTTTGCTTTTCTTTTTACCCTCCGGGCTTCCACTTTTGATTCCTTCAGTACAAAGCTTTCTGAGTACAAACACTAGCTCATACCCTGAAACTTGTCCATATCTAACGTTCTCTTCAATTAAAAATTTCTGAGATTCATAACAAGGGGCGAGAAGCTCCCTTGCTTTGCGTTTGTGGTTACTACTAAATAGCACATCGAGTGTTGCCAAAATAGCATCAAAGGGCTAACTAGGGATGGGATATAGCTCAACTGATAATACTCCTTTAAACACATTGTATCGTCTCTATTATAACTGCTCTACTTAAAGAATATGATTTAAGAAAAGAAAAATAAACATCAGCTTGCTGTGCCATGGTCTAAATTTGTCTGGGAAATATAGGTGACTGTTTTTCCAGATGCTTCAAATAATGAAAAGTCGTGAAAACTCGAATCAGGGTCCCTGTCCTTAAATGCATTTTGGGTTGCATTTTGATAGCCGTTTAGAAATGTTATCGCTTGTTTTGTCACAGACATAATTCACATCTTTCTTCGGGCACTGTAAACAAGAGAAATGGTTTAATGGCCCCATAAAGGCACTCTGCTGATAGCTGAGATTAGGCCCCTTAGTAATGGATGTTGGGTGTGTGCTTGTGAGTGGTGTGTGTGCACAGAGGGGGTGGGGAGGGCTTGGAAGAAGTAAACGTGCTGGAAAGAGCCTTTGAGAGGCTCAGAGATGCAGCAGCAATGGCGCTGCTCGCCTGTGTGGCTCGGAAAAGGCTGTGACACTGGTGTCTTTATTTGTACACAAGCCTTCCCCTTTGCTTCTGGAATTCAACAGAGCACTAATTGAGGTCATTGCTACCCATCTATCACCTGAAATTGAAGTGATAGTAACTTAAAGTGAATGCTTTTTATCTGGTGAGTGGATTCCTAACTACATGTGTTTGTATAAAAGGCTGCATGCATTTTTCATGCCATACTTGTACCCTGTCTTAAATAATCTAATTTATGTACACCATTTACTTTTTTACCCCTTTATAGAGACTTTTAAAAATTCACTGCTACAGCCACGTGAAAAAATTTTTACAAGCACTTCAGTGTCCACAGAATGATTTGTTTTGACTTTCTCAGTTGTATTTTGTAGACAAGTGCAAAAAAATTCTCCACATTATACAGAACCATGGTCTAAGTAAATGCCTTGAAAATTTTCAAAGCACATAAATTTGTTGAGTTTTTGAGCCTCAATATTGTGTCTGTTTTGCATCATGTTGTTTGTGTATATCCCCATAAATTGAGAGTCAGAGTAAACAGAGTTAATAAAAACAAAACTGAATGTCCTTTGTTCGCCAATGTAGCTGTACTCTGTCATTAGCAGATATCACTATAGCATCCCTCTACTTAAGTGTTTTCTTTTTCCTTTTTCATTCTAGACCAACTCACCTAGAACAAGGAGTAGCAACTTTCTTCTGCAAAGGGTCAGATAATAAATATTTTAGGCTTTGTGGGTATATACTCATTGATATTCAAAGTGGCCCTAGGACTATTCTTAAATAAACAGGTGGGACAGTGTTCCAATAACACTTCATTTGCTAAAAGAGTGGGAAGCCAGATTGGTCCACGGGCTAATTTTTCAACCCCCATTCTAGAACATTGTACAATAGACTCTTCTAAAACAAAATTTTTGAGCAGACAAGAAATCTCAACATCAAAATCAGGAAACAGCCATCAAGGTTCTGTATTTCTAGCTAGTTTTGCTTTAAAAAACTACAGATTTGATTCAAAGACCTGGTTCTGTTTAGAGAAGTAATTAAAAATGGGCAATGTTTTCTCAGCCCTGGGTAATTGTTTTTTACACACACAAAGTGCGACTCTATTTCAATTTTATGATGAGTTGAGAGGAGAGCAGAATCAAAGGTCAACTCCATGACAACTTATCAGTATATTTACATTCACTGTCCACATATAGAAGGGGGCCCATCACTGATGACATTTTGGTTACCAGAGTCTAGGGGAAACTTTAGATGCTGGACAGCAAGCAACATTTTTCCTTCAGTAGAATATGAGTGGTGTGAATTTTTAAATGCCTTTGGTCACAGTAATAAATTGAGAGAAGGCAGAATGCCTAAAAGCAAACACAAATGTTCTGAGAAGTTGTTTTCATTTAGATGCAAGTGCCAAGAATATATTATTAAGGTCATGTATACAGAAATATGCATCACACACATCCAAATTAATCAAACTTTAAGAAGACTTGCCAGTATCTTTATTAGAGAAAACTAAAACAAAAAAACCCAATAAAACTAAGTACAGCTGTAATTGGACTTCTATGAGCTCTTAATGGTAAGTATGTATCTTTTCATCATTTCTCTATACTCCATATTTACCTACCCCACCTCTTCCCCAGCAGCTCGCATAGTATCTGGGCCATAGCAAATGAATAAATTAAAGAAGAAATGAATGATAAAAAACCAGCTGATACAATGTGTTAGGAGTGCTCATTCATGAAAGAAAGTACAAGGGTGTTTCTTCTAAATAAATTTGAATTAACATGCTCAAGAGTTCAAGAACTGCAGCCAGCACTCTAATTCTTCATCTATTACAAGTTAGTTCTAGATCTTTAGTGTGCCATAAGCCTAGCTTCTTTATGCTTTAAAAATGTTTGCAAAATGGGGAGATGAAAATAAATATCCTTCTTGTCTTGAATAATGAGAATCAAATACAATAGGTGAAGATTAGAATACTAAGTAACTTTGAGGGTATTTCTTTAAGCATTATAGCCGCTGCTTCTAGTGCAATTCCAAGCTCGCCCACTGTTCAGAAAGTCAGCACCTCCAGTTAAACGTACTATCTCTTCTAAATTTACAAGTCACCATTGTTCTTACTGTAGAAATATAAACCAAAACTCCATTCATAGATTTCATTGTCTATTCTTTGGACTAAAAACAAACCAGTCATTTACAACAAACATGGTCTGTTTTCAATTTAGTGGTACCAAAAAAAAAAAAATGGGACTGTGTCATAATAGTTTAGCAAATTATTCTACTAAGAGCAAATTTTAAAGTTCATTATTTTCATCTATCTTTTAGGTGTTTAAATGTGATTTATTATATGTCTACCCTTAACCAAAGATGTGCTCCTATGCCAGTATTACTGCACTTAGAAAGCCCAGGGCACATCTGTGCTCCAGTAGAATGAGCACAGGATTGTGCCTTCATTCTGAAATGACATCGGAAATATGAAGCAAGATGATGTCTCATGATTCATAAATCTAATATCAAAACAATTACTAATTTAACAAATAGTTTACGACGAACACCATGACCCCAAGCACATTTTTGAATTAATAGGTGGTTAAGTTTATTTTGGAAGTGCATTTTTTAAAGTGCTGGTATTTCGGAGCTCTTAAACTTAACCATTAGAAGAACTCGGCCATCATTAGTCAGTCTTAAGATGTGGTTTTAAAGGTCAAGCCCTCATCAAAGGAAAAATGCAAGATGCATCTCTCCAGGGTTCTTTCTGTTTCTCCTCCTGACAGCTGACTGTCCAGAGGAGTTGTGGGTCATGCAGGTTTGCGTGGAACCATGCTGGAGGAATGGCCCCCAGGAAGACTGCAGATGTCATAGACAAATGATCTAAACAGTCTAAAGTCTGGGATCAAGACCCAGTGTAATGTCATTTCGAACCATCCCTTCTTTGTAAATGAAATGAAGGAGTTAACTCGCTTGATTTGATACACTTGAAGGAGGAACGATGCACTTTAATTAAAACCACAAACAATGCAGGTGCCGGGAGCTCTCCCTCTGTTCCAGACCCAGCGAGGCCAGTACAGTAAGCGAAATGAAATGTCTCACAGCCTCGGCAAGCAGGCTGGAGCCGTGTTCAGCGAAAGTAATTTAATTAGTGTTGATCATGACTCCAGATGATGGTGATTTGATAAGGAATAATTTAGTACTTAACAGCCTTTTACATGCACCAACTCCATGTGGGAAGGTAAAGCAAATTGCACAAAATGAATGTGCTGCCTTCCCTGGTGCCGGTGCCAGTGAGCTGGAAAACTGCCTCTTAGCAGACGCTCAGCTCTGCGCTGAGATACCCAACACGTTCTCCGCTCAGCCTCTCGGGCCCGTACTCCCCATATAGAAGAATAAATAAGTCACTTTGGTAATCTAGAATCTCTGGGAAGCAGGAAGGTGGGAGGGAGGAAAATAAAGGAGCGCGTGATCCTTGGGCAAAATGTGGAAGATCTTTAGGGAGGCTTCTCCTTGTTTTCCTCACACAAAGCAATTAAAAAAAAAAAAAAGAAAGAAAGAAAGAAAAAGAAAATCCCAGCCAACTCAAATTCATTGGATTACTTATTTGGCTTATGATTAGAAAAAGAAAATCACAGGCCCATCATGATAAAGAGGCCCACACACGTTGACTGTGTTAGGGAGAAGGGGTTGGGGAGCCCTCATCTTCTGGAAGTGGGGAACCTGTGAGAATTCTTGAGTGTTGGCATCTAAGGAAAAGGAAGACATTGTTGGTTTTTATTTCTGATTAAGCTTTTTAAAGTACCGAACCCATTTCAGTGCCGCTCACACTGGATCCAAGTGTTGCAAAGAGTCAAAATGGATTTGAATGGATTTGAAATGAACCCCATTATGACAGTCACCTTATGGAGTCAGAATTTCTGAGAGTAGTGTATGTGTTTGTATATATATATATCAGTTCCCACACACTGGTTGGCTTAAAACAGCAGAGATTTATTGTCTCAGTGTTCTGGAGGCTAGAAGTCTGAGGTGAAGGTGTGGGCAGCGTTCTGCATGCTGTGAGAGAGAATCTCTTCTCTATCATTCTCCGAACTTCTGGTGGTTTGCCAGCAATCATTTGGCCCTCCTTGGTTTGTAGAAGCATCCCTGTGATCTCTGCCTTCATCTTCACCTGACATTCTTGTATGAGTGTCTCCGTATCCTCATTCCTCCTTTGTATAAGGGCATTAGACACATGGCATTAGATCCCACCCTAATGACATCTTAATTAGTCTACCACATAAGAGCACACAGGAGGTACTGGGGTTAGGACTTCAATATATGAATTTTTGTTGTGGAACACAATTCAACCTATAACACTGGGGGTCTAGGAATCTTTGTTTTTTCAAACGTTGCCTGAGTAATTAGATTTTTGGCCAGATTGGGAGATTCTGAGTTTAGGGATCAACTTGCCTCGGATAGCAGTTTGGAAATCCTTATGTCTTTTCTTCTAAAGTCAATTTAGGAAGTACATGGAGTCCATCTGAAATCCCTAAAGCTCCAGGCAGACAGTGTAGCCACTAGAATGGAATACACCTTTTTCTTCTAGGTTGATACAAGTAAATGTTTTGATAGGCGGTTACTGTCATGCTAGCAACTACTCCTGATGGTGCCCCAAACTTGTCATTCCTCCCCTCACTCATGTGGAATTATTTATCCCATGAAATTGAAACACATTCTTCAATGTCTGCTGAAACAGGAAGCCAGATCTGTTCAAGTATTTTAATTTGTATACCATTGGTAGACGCCCTCATATTTTTTAAGCTTTTAGTGGATATGCACTTATTATAATGCAAAAATCTTAGATGTACAGCTTGGTGAATTCTATAGATGTATAGGGTCAAATAACCACCACACAGAGCAAGATATAAAATATTTCCAGTACCATAGCTGGTTACTAGTGCCCTTTCTCAGTCAGTTATTCCCTCATCTACCAGCAGAAAGGCATTCTTTCACTGTCAGTTAGTTTGGTCTGATCTTGAAATTCATATACAGTACAACATATTCTTATGTGCTTGGCTTCTTTTACTCACAACTGTGAGACCATCTATGTTTCTGCATGTCTTAGTAGTTTGTTCCTTGTTATTACTGCATAGTATTCCACTGTATGACTGTGCTACAATGTCTTCACCCATTACCTGCTAATGAACATTTGAATTTTTTCAGTTTTTGCTGCTATGAATAAAGCTGCTTTGATAATTTGTATATGTCTTTTGGTGAGCATATGCAATCGTTTCTCTTGAAAAAAACTATGTGTGTGTGTGTGTGTGTGAGCATATGCAATCCTTTCTCGTGTGTGTGTGTGTGTGTGTGTGTGTGTATATGTATATTTAAGAGAGTAATTATTAGACACAGGGTAGATTTATGTTGAGCCTTAGTAGCTACTGCCAAAAGTGTTTCAAAATTTGTCAATTTATAACCTCAGTTGCATTGATACAAATTCCTGTAGCTTTAGGTCTTCAATCTTGAAGCCAATCTGTTGCAGTATAGCCATTCTATAGTGAAAATCTCCTGCAGTGTTCTTTACATTTTCCTGTTGAGTGAAGATGTTGGAATACTTTTTCCTATGTTTTTGTGTTGTTGTTCATGTGTTTGTTTTTCCATTTGGCTATTTTCTTTTATGAACTTCCTGTCTTGTTCATTTTTAATTGGGTTACTAGATTTGTCTTATTTGTAGCAATTCGTACTATCTTGACTATGAGTTCTTTATCAGATTTTTCCATTGCAAACTTCTTGTAGTCTGTAGCATACCTTGCATTCTTTTAATAGTGTCTTTTGATTAAGAGTAGTTCTTAGTTTACTGAAGCCAAATTTGTAGATTTTCTTTATGGATAGTGCTGTTGTGTTTTGTTCGCTAATTATATTCTATCTCATGGTTCCAAACACTTTTAAAAAAACAGTAATATGGAATATATTACTCACTGATAATATCTGATATTTTGATAAATATGATAAACTGCATTATACTGAGTATTTATTAACTCTGAGATCTTATTACCTTTATTCTTATAAGTTAGATTTGATCCCTCAGGTATAATAATATGTTACTTCTTTGTGTAACAAATTGAGTTCCTTATATGTTGTTATATCTTTTTATTAGGAAAATGTAAAACCTGATACTTAATCCAAAGTGCTAAACTTGAGGATACACATTTTACTATATACATTCAAAGCAGTAATAGTTGAAAACTGTTTAGAAAATAATAAATCACTGCCTAGTGTTGGTGTATTGGATAGAGTGTCGACATGGGATATTGAGGATCCAGGTTTGAAACCCCAAGGTCGCTGTCTTGAGTGTAGGCTTATCCGACTTGAGCATGGGGTCCCAGGGATGAGTGTTGGATCATAGATATGATCCCCTGGTCTTTGACTTGAGCCCAAAGGTCACTGGCTAGAAGCACAGAGTTGCTGGCATGAGCAAAGAAAGGGTCATTGACTTGGTTGAAGACCCTGGTCAAGGTACGTACGAGAAGCAATCAATGAACAACTAAAAGTGACGCAACTATAAGTTGATGCTTCTTGTATCTCTCTCTTCCTATTTGTCTCTCTCTCTCTCACTTAAAAAATAAAATAAAAATAAAAAAGGTATGGTTAATGGTTGCATATACAATATTTCTCATTCTAGGATGTAGAGTGTATGTGTGCATACACATATACACATACTACTTTAAATTCTTTTTCAAAATTTCTTATTTTGTTTTAAGTGAGAGGAAGGGAGAAAGAAAGACTTCCACATGCATTCCACCAGGATCCCATTGTCTGGGGCCGATGCTCTGTCCACCTGGGGCCATTCTCACAACCAACTATTTTTAAGTGCCTGAGATGGAGACTCCACTAGCCATCCTCAGTGCCTGGGGGCCAACACACTCAAGTCAGTGAGTCACGACTATGGGAGTATGGGATGGGAAGAGAGAAATGGGGAGAGGAAGGGAAGAAGCTGATGGCAACTTCTCCTATGTGCCCTGACTGGGAATTGAATCCAGGACTTCCACATGCTTGGTCAATGCTCTACCACTAAGCAAACCAGCCAAGGCCACTTTAAATCCTTTCATTTTCACATTTTAAAGACTTTTCATCATGCTAATTTGGAACTTAAATAAAAGTAAAGAGAAAAATATAATGAACTTCTATATATTCATCAATATTTTTCTAAGTCAATCTATCCCTCATATATAATTTTTTTCTGGATAATATTAAAATTCTAGATATATTATTTTTTTGTAAGTACTTTACAAATCTGTAACTTTAAGTCTTTATTTTTTTCGGGGGGAGAATACAACTGCCATTCCATTATCGCATCCAACAAAATTAACACTGATTTCTTAAATATCTAATAATACCTAGTTTATATTCACATTTATTTGTTGCAAAGATGTATTTTTGTAGTTGGTTGTTCAAATCAGAATCCTAACAAGTCCTTCTTTATATTATAATTTATTCTTGAAGTTTTTAAATTTCTTTTCACTGAATGGTTAATGAACGATAACTTTCTCACTTGGTGTAAAGATAAAGAACATGAACACCTTTGCTTATGAAGACATGTAATTTCTATTTTGTCTCTATTCTCTGCTTTGAATAGGTGTATCAAACACATGCTATATCATGAAAATACTTTGAAATAGACTGCCCAGTGAAATTATTATATTACTATTTATTAAGTGTTCTTAGGAAGCTAATTTAGGCAAAATTGGTTTCTTTGGCAAATTTGTTTTCTATGATGTGTCAGATAGGTCTTGAGCACTATAAACCATTCTGTTAAAATTATATACATGTACAAATAAATAATATTCATTTTCCTATTGCTTGGTAGTAGTTCTTGATATCAAAATTTTTATATCAAAATTATATATGACATTTAAACTAGTACAAGTTTACAATGCTGTAATGTCATAATCAAGATTCAATGGTATCTAAATCACAAGATTTCTCTTGTTATTTGTTTATAGAATACAGACTTAATCTTTTGTGGTTTAATTCCAGTGTTAATTTTAGTTAAATCTCCAGAATGTGTGTGCTTCTTGTGTTTATCCCTTGATTAGTAATACTTGTGCATATTGTAAATGAAAGTAAAATCCATTCTCATATCTATTTTTTCTTTATCTTTTTCTATTCATACTAAATTTTCCATTTATACTAACATTTCAGTTTTTTTGACAGGATCTCTATAGATTTTTTTCATTTTCATATAGAAGAATGTAAAACATATATAATGTTATTTAGCTAGCGTTTTTAAAGCTCTGATTCCCTTCAAATATACATCTACCTTTTAGCCTTCCAATTTAATACAATTTTTGTATTATATTTAACATTAATGAATATAAGTATAAGCATATACTAACTAAGTCATGAAACAGAAGAAAACATCATGTAGTAGAGAAAAATTGTTTATGTGGATTACATGTGATAAATAACTGTCACATATTTTTTTCATCCTCACAATTCTGGTAAGTAGATAGGCAGGTATTTATTGTCCTCTTATTTTATAGATGATATTACCTTCAATGATGTTGAGAGTTTAGTTCAAATTGCCATCAGTTTCCCATGAATCTACACCTACGTAGATTTTCTTTTTCATAGTCTAGTTGTCATTTGGTTAAATCATTACTATTGATGGATTTGAGGTATTTTCCTTTCAATAATTCTTTAAAGTATATTCTAGTCTCCAGTTAATGCTTTTACATTTTTTATGTTTCAGTCTTCAGTTAATTCAGTCCTGTTATTTTTCTGCTTTAATCATTGGAAATCTTTCTGAAATGTTTTCAAAACACTCTTTCTGAAAACTGAGCATCTATTATTAATAACAGCTAAGCAAATTACAAGCAATTCACTTTAGGTAATGAGAGTTCAAGCATGTATTTTGTTAAACAATAAACAAAAATGGCAGATACAGGGATTCTCCAGAATATTTTCTTCCATGAAATCCATCAAATGTTTTCTGATATGTAGAAGTTACCATATTTTCCCATGTATAAGATGCTCCCATGTATAAAACACACCTTAATTTTGAGGCCCAAAATTTGGAAAAAAAATGTATTACATAAAGTTATTGAACTCAAGAGTTATTCATCTACAACAATAAGTGCAAAACAAGCACAAAAAAGTGGGAAATGCAAATAAAAAAATCTACAACCACTGTAGAAGATACACCCAGTTTTTAGACCCCAAATTTTTCAAAAATAGTTGAGCTTTATACATGGGGAAATATAGTAATATGAAAAGCTAAGCACATTAAGTAGAGTTTAATATACCTAATTCTTTTTTTTTTTTTTTTTTTTATATATATTTTATTATTATTAATTCTAATGGGGTGACATCAATAAATCAGGGTACATATGTACAATGAAAACATCTCCAGGTTATCTTATCATTCAATTGTGTTGCATACCCATCACCAAAAGTCAAATTGTCCTCTGTCACCTTCAATCTGGTTTTCCCTGCGTCCCTCCCCTCCTCCCTATCCCATTCTTCCCTCCCTCCCCCCATCCCATAACCACCACTCTCTTGTCCATGTCTCATACCCTCACTTTCATGTCCCACCTATGTATGTAATCGTGCTGTTCTCAGTTTTTCTTTTTTTCTGATTTACTTATTTCACTCCGTATAATGTTATCAAGGTACATCCATTTTGTTATAAATGATCCGATGTCATCGTTTCTTATGGCTGAGTAGTATTCCATAGTATATATGTACCATAGCTTTTTTTTTTTTTTTAATATATATTTTATTATTATTAATTCTAATGGGGTGACATCAATAAATCAGGGTACATATGTACAATGAAAACATCTCCAGGTTATCTTATCATTCAATTGTGTTGCATACACATCACCAAAAGTCAAATTGTCCTCTGTCACCTTCAATCTGGTTTTCCCTGCGTCCCTCCCCTCCTCCCTATCCCATTCTTCCCTCCCTCCCCCCATCCCATAACCACCACTCTCTTGTCCATGTCTCATACCCTCACTTTCATGTCCCACCTATGTATGTAATCGTGTTGTTCTCAGTTTTTCTTTTTTTCTGATTTACTTATTTCACTCCGTATAATGTTATCAAGGTACATCCATTTTGTTATAAATGATCCGATGTCATCGTTTCTTATGGCTGAGTAGTATTCCATAGTATATATGTACCATAGCTTTTTAATCCACTCGTCTTCTGACGGACACTTGGGCTGGTTCCAGATCTTCGCTATTGTGAACAATGCTGCCACGAACATGGGGGCGCATTTCTTCTTTTCGAACAGTGCTATGGTGTTGTTAGGGTATATTCCTAAAAGTGGGATAGCTGGGTCAAAAGGCAGTTCGATTTTTAATTTTCTGAGGAATCTCCAAACTGTTTTCCACAGTGGCTGCACCAGTCTGCATTCCCACCAGCAGTGCAGAAGGGTTCCCTTTTCTCCACATCCTCGCCAGCACTTATTCTGTGTTGTTTTGCTGATAAGTGCCATTCTGACTGGTGTGAGGTGATATCTCATTGTGGTTTTAATTTGCATTTCTCTAATGATTAGTGATGTTGAGCATTTTTTCATATGCCTATTGGCCATCTGTATGTCCTCTTTGGAGAAATTTCTATTCATTTCTTTTGCCCATTTTTTGATTGGATTATTTGTCTTCCTGGTGTTGCTTTTTATAAGTTCTTTATAAATTTTAGTTATTAACCCCTTATCAGATGTGCTGTCAAATATGTTCTCCCATTGTGTGGTTTGTCTTTTTATTCTGTTCCTATTGTCTTTAGCTGTGCAAAAACTTTTTAGTTTGATATAGTCCCATTTGTTTATCTTGCCTTTTATTTCAGTTGCCCATGAAGATAAATCGGCAAATATACCGCTGCTACAGATGTCGGAGAGCTTGCTGCCTATGTTTTCTTCTAAGATGTTTATGGTTTCACAGCTTACATTTAAGTCTTTTATCCATTTTGAGTTTGTTTTTGTGAATGGTGTAAGTTGATGGTCTAGTTTCATTTTTTTGCAGGTAGATGTCCAATTTTCCCAACACCATTTGTTAAAGAGGCTGTCTTTACTCCATTGTATGTTCTTTCCTCCTTTGTCAAATATCAGTTGTCCATAAAGCTGTGGGTTTATTTCTGGGTTCTCTATTCTGTTCCATTGATCTATGTGCCTGTTCTTATGCCAGTACCAGGCTGTCTTGAGTATAATGGCCTTGTAGTAAACCTTGATATCAGGAAGAGTGATACCTCCTGCTTTATTTTTTCTTTTTAAGATTGCTGAGGCTATTCGTGTTCTTTTTTGGTTCCATATAAATTTTTGGAATATGTGTTCTATATCTTTGAAGTATGTCATTGGTATTTTAATTGGTATTGCATTGAATTTATAAATTGCTTTGGGTAATATAGACATTTTAATGATGTTTATTCTTCCTAGCCATGAGCACGGTATGTGCTTCCACTTGTTTGTATCTTCCTTGATTTCTTTTATCAATGTTCTATAATTTTCTGAGTACAAGTCCTTAACCTCCTTGGTTAAATTTACTCCTAGGTACTTAATTTTTTTGGCTGCAATAGTGAAGGGGATTGTTTCCTTAATTTCTTTTGCTGATATTTCATTGTTGGTGTATAGAAATGCCTCTGATTTCTGAGTATTAATTTTATATCCTGCCACCTTGCTGAATTCATTTATCAGGTCCAGTAGTTTTTTGACTGAGACTTTAGGGTTTTCAATATACAATATCATATCATCTGCAAATAATGACAGTTTTACTTCTTCTTTTCCAATTTGTATGCCTTTTATTTCTTCTTCTTGTCTGATTGCTGTAGCTAGGACTTCCAGAACTATGTTGAATAAGAGTGGTGAAAGTGGGCAACCCTGCCTGGTTCCTGATCTTAAGGGGATTGCTTTTAATCTTTGTCCATTTAGTATGATGTTTGCTGTCGGTTTATCATAGATGGCCTTTATCATGTTAAGGAATGATCCCTGTATTCCCACTTTACTGAGAGTTTTGAGCATGAATGGGTGCTGGATTTTATCAAATGCCTTTTCTGCATCTATTGAAATTATCATGTGATTTTTGTCCTTCCTTTTGTTTATGTGGTGAATCACATTGATTGATTTGCGAATATTGAACCAGCCTTGCCTCTCCAGGATAAATCCCACTTGATCGTGGTGTATGATTTTTTTCATATATTGCTGGATCCGGTTGGCTAATATTTTGTTGAGAATTTTTGCGTCTAAATTCATCAAGGATATAGGCCTATAATTTTCTTTCTTTGTGTTGTCTTTGCCCGGTTTTGGGATCAGAATTATGCTCGCCTCATAAAAGGAGTTTGGAATTCTTCCTTCCTCTTGAATTTTTTGAAATAGCTTCAGGAGAATAGGAGTTAGTTCTTCTTTGAATTTTTGATAGAATTCACTTGTGAAGCCATCAGGCCCAGGACTTTTCTTTTTTGGGAGTTTTTTGATAACTGTTTCGATCTCATTTGCTGTAATTGGTCTGTTTAGGTGTTCTGATTCTTCCAGATTGATTTTTGGAAGGTTATATGATTCAAGAAATTTGTCCATTTCACCAAGATTGTCTAATTTTTTGGCATATAGTTCTTCATAGTATTTTCTTACAATGCTTTGTATTTCTGTTGTGTCAGTTGTTATTTCTCCACTGTCCTTTCTAATTTTATTTATTTGAGTCCTCTCTCTTTTTTTCTTGGTGAGTCTAGTTAAAGGTTCATCAATCTTGTTTACCTTTACAAAGAACCAGCTTCTTGTTTCATTGATCCTCTGTATTGTTTCCTTAGCCTCTATGTCATTTATTTCTGCTCTGACCTTTATTATTTCCTTTCTTCTACTTGTCTTGGGTTTTATTTGTTGTTGTTTTTCTAGTTCTTTTAGATGCAGGGTCAAGTTGCTTATTTGAGCTTTTTCTAGCTTCTTATGATATGCCTGTAGTGCAATAAACTTCCCTCTCAGAACTGCTTTTGCTGTGTCCCATAAATTTTGAGTTGATGTATGCTCATTATCATTTGTTTCTAGAAACTTTTTTATTTCTTCTTTGATCTCATTGTTAATCCATTCATTATTTAATAACAAGCTATTTAGTTTCCAGGTGTTTGAGTATTTTTCAGTTTTTCTTTTGTGGTTAATTTCTAGTTTCATGGCATTGTGATCAGAGAAAATGCTTGATATGATTTCAATCTTCTTAAATTTATTGAGACCATTTTTGTGTCCTAACATGTGGTCTATCCTAGAAAACGTACCATGAGCGCTTGAGAAGAATGTATATTCTACTGCTTTAGGGTGAAAAGTTCTGAAGATATCTATTAAATCAAGTTGATCTAGTGTCTCCTTTAAGTCTGCTGTTTCTTTATTAATTTTCTTTCTTGAGGATCTATCCAGTGTTGTTAGAGGGGTATTGAAATCCCCTACTATGATAGTATTGCTGTTAATCTCACCCTTTATATCCATCAAAGTCTGCTTTATGTATGTCGGGGCTCCTATATTTGGTGCATAGATATTTACAATAGTTATATCTTCCTGTTGAATTGTTCCCTTTATCATTATGTAGTGTCCTCTTTTATCTCTTACTACAGCCTTTGTTTTAAAGTCCATTTTGTCTGATATAAGTATTGCTACCCCTGCTTTTTTTTCATTTCCATTTGCATGAAATATTTTTTTCCATCCTTTTACCTTCAGTCTATGAATATCTTTTATTTTAAGGTGTGTCTCTTGTAGACAGCATATGTATGGGTCCTGTTTCTTTATCCATGCAGCTACCCTATGTCTTTTGATTGGATCATTTAATCCATTTACATTTAAGGTTATTATTGATATGTAGTTGTTTATTGCCATTTTATTCTTTAAAGCTGTATTCTTCTTTTGCTCTATTCTTTCCTCCCTTTAAACTGTTCACAAGAGGCCCCTTAGTATCTCTTGCAGAATTGGTTTGGTTTTTATGAATTCCTTGAGGCTTTCTTTTTCTGGGAAGCTCTTTATTTCTCCTTCAATTTTAAACGTTAGCCTTGCTGGATAAAGTAGTCTTGGTTGTAGGTTCTTGTTCTGCATTACTTTGATTATTTCTTGCCATTCCCTTCTGGCCTCAAGTGTTTCTGTTGAGAAGTCCGATGTCATCCTTATGGGGGCTCCTTTGTAGGTGATAGTCTTTTTTTCTCTAGCAGCTTTTAAAATTTTTTCTTTATCCATTAGCTTTGGTATTTTAACTATGATGTGTCTTGGTGTAGATTTTTTTGGGTTTCTCCTTAATGGAGTTCTGTGTGCTTCTTGAATGTGTGGAGTGTTTCCCAGCCTTAATTTAGGAAAGTTTTCTGCTATAATTTGATTGAACAAAGTTTCCATTTCCTGTCCTCTCTCCTCTTCTTCAGGCACCCCTATGATGCGAATGTTGTTTCTCTTCATGTTGTCACAAAGCTCCCTTAGAGTTTCCTCACATTTTTTAAGTCTCTTTTCCTTTTTCTTCTCTGCTTCTGTGCCTTTGTTTATTGTGTCCTCTAACTCGCTTATTCGATCCTCAGCGTCATCCATCCTGCTTTTAATTCCTTCCATTGTGGTCTTCAGTTCTGATACTGTATTTGTCATTTCTGTCTGATTCTTTTTTATTATTTCAATTTCATTTTTTATACTTGTTATCTCTTTATTTAGGTGTTCATAATGACTATCCATTGTTGCTCTAATTTCTTTGAACATCCTAACTATCATTATTCTAAATTCTGCTTCTGGTAATTTGGTTATATCTGGTTCATTCAGGTCCTTCTCTGGGGATTTCTCTTGATTCATTTGGTTTGCATTCCTCTGCCTACCCATTTTTTCTGTGTATAAGCAAGTTGTGGCCACTGGAGTCCAGTATGTGTTGCCTTTGTGTTCTCTAGGTGTGGTCTATCTGCAGGCCACCCACCCCCTCTGCCGGCGCCTAGGGTGGTTGGGTATGAGCGTTGCCAGCGCCGGCCCACTGTGGCTTTTGCTGTGATTTCTGCCTCTCCTCCGTGGGAGGGGCTGTCACTGAAGCCACAAGATTAGCACCAAGGGTAGAGGCAAGCACCTTTCCTCAGCTGCGGACCCAGCCTATTTCCGGACTTCCGCCCAGAACCAGCAGTCGGAGCCTGCTCGCTACAGTTCCGCGGGTTAGGCGGGGCTTTTGACGTGCTCTCAGCTGTAAGCTTTTGCCCGTCCGGAGCTTTAGCCCCGCCCTCGAGGCCAGGGCCCTTTGCGCAGGGTCGGAAACCAAGATTTATTGGGGCGGGCGTGTTTGCTGGCTTCCGCCGAGCTGCGTACTTCCGCTCGTCCCGGACTCTACCCCGCCCCCGCGTTCGGAGCCCGCTCGTGCACGTATTAACGCTATCCGGGGTTTCTCCGGCCGGATGGGGATAGCAGCCGTGGGCTCAGCTGCTAGCCTCCGCCTGTCTCGGGGTCCACCCCGTTCCCGCGCTCGGAGCCCGCTCGTGCACGTATACTGGCCAACCGCGTTTTCTCCGGCGGACGGCGGGGGGGGGGGGGGGGGCGGACTAGTATCGTCAGCTCAGCCACGAGCCCCTGCCCGTCCCTGGTCCTAGCCCGGTCCCCGCGGTCAGGGCCGGCTTGCGCAGGGCCTGCCTATTCCTGGCCTCCCGCTTTGTCCCCGTAAGTGGGATTAAAGGCGGGCCCGCAGCTTCCGGACCGCTCTCGCGTTTACCCTCCGACCCTCTGGGCTAGACCGATCTCCCACCGGCTTGGCCTCTGCCCACGCCGACAGAACCGCCTTTCAGCGTCCTGCCGCCCCAAAACCTTAAGCAGCCCTCAGCAGAGTAGGAAGGGACCTAATACTCCACACTGTAGGCCTGGGAGCTCCCTCACTTGTTTCACAGCTCAATACTGTCCAAACGCCTCTTTTTGGCTCTGGGACTGCAGGCTGGGGCTTGGTTCCTGGGACCCAGGTCCCTCCCTCTCCGCCAAAATCTCCTCCCGCCCCGCGGGTCTCTCCGGGCTGCCGTTTGCTCCGGGGAGCTGGGCAGCCCTCTTCGCGTTTTTGCTATTCCTACCAGTCTCAATGTGGCTTCTTCTGTGTTCCTTGGTTGAAGAGTCCACTTAGTTTTGTTCAAAGTTGGTTTATCCAGGTGATGGTTCTTAAAATTGAGTTGTAATCCACTTTGGTTCTGGGAGTTGGAAGTTGGTACGTCCGCCTACTCCGTCGCCATCTTGCTCCCCCTGTCAATATACCTAATTCTTAATTGCATTCCATTTTTCTGAGTATTTTTGTTTGTTTGTTTTCTAGTGGCTTTTCATGGCCTACCACTGAAAATCAAGAAAGAACCCCACAGTCCATGTTCAGAACTCGGCTCTGCCTGCAGTCAAGAGCAGCCCTTTAAATTCAGCTATGGAGAAAAGTGCCTGTACAATGTCAGGTAAAGCCATCAGGTGTTTATACAGAGGATGATGGTTCTTACGAAAATAGCAAGTCCCACCAGAGGGCGATGCTATGCCCATTTGGGGCATTGCTAAGCAACTGAGTTCTTCTTAGTGCCTAAGGCAGAGGCCATGGAGCCATCTGCAGTGCCCAAGGCCAACTTGCTCTAATCTAGCCATGGCTGCGGGACGGGAAAGAGAGAGATAGAGAAAGAGAGAGAGAGAGAGAGAGAGATAAAGAGAAAGAGAAAGAAAGAAAGAAAGAAATGAGAGGGGGAGAGGTAGAGAGGTAAACGGGCACCTCTCTGTTGTGCTCTGACCGGGAATCAAACCCGAGACATCCACATGCCAAGTCGACTATCTACCATGGAGTCAACCAGCCACAAGTCAAATTGTATGAGTTATATCTCAAGCATATATAGTAAGCTAATTAGGGATTGTGTGTAGAAGACCCCCCCACAAAAAATAAAAAAAAAATAAACATTTATGATCCAATTACACACTTTAATAATAATTTTAAAGCAATAACTTTCATGCACTTTATTGGTTGCTTTTCTACTGAGCAATACTGGGTTTGAAAAGAGGGTCTTACTTGGCCTGAGCAGCTATTGTGAATTCTCATTATAATGAATGCATTATGCACTCAGATGTAGTTTGTAGGAAAAAGAACGAAACATTTGGCATGTTTCAACAGTACATTAGTTATCTGACAGGCTTGGCAGATGATCTATAAGATGCGTTCATGGACAATTGCAATAAAGTTAGAATTTTATAAGGCTTAGCAGACGCTATTATCTATTAAAAAGCCAGTTGTTCCTTCTGATGATGATAAAGGGTGGAGCAATAAAAGTACATTGTTCATTTGTTAGAAAATTTGATAACATACATGTTCATTAAAAACCCTTCACAGTAAATTGCATTCTGCTACTTTTCATACTGGCCTCTAATTGCATAAGGAAGAAGTTGGCTCTGTATATTGAATATTTATTACTCTCAATTATAATAGAATCTTAGTTCTTAAAAGAAGTTAATTTGGAAACTTAAAAACTGATTATAAATATTTGCATTTTTATAAGTTATGTTGGTTCAAGTTAATAATATATTTGGATCCAAATGGTTCTTATATTTTCTCATATCTTTACTACTTATATTTTATATCAGGATATAAGATTCAAGAAATCTTAGGTGTGTACAGTCTCTCAGCAACTGACCAATACTTGCATTTTCTGTTACTATTTGTTCTTGCAAACTCAGACTTGTGTTTTAGATCTGCTTTTCTAGGAGGGTCATGAGACCCTGAAATTATAAGCCAGTTCATTTAAAACTACAAAGCTTTTATAGAAAATATCTCTTATGAAGTTAACTATTGAAGCATACTCAGTTTAGATAAAACAATATTGGTCTGAGTTTCATTTTATAGTGTTTCTAGTTTTTATATTTTTCCCTTAAGTGTCATGTATTCACAGAATAATTATTTAACATTGAAGAATGTTTAATTAATTTATCAATTAGATACAGAATTTTCATTGAATTTTAGCATTGATCAGAAGAGTGCTTATGAAATAACCACTGCTTTATATTGCATATCTAATATTCATAAATTAACAGGGGGATTGCGTGAATATTTGGAAATTCTTCCTGGGGACCAATAATTCCCACAGTGATATATGGATTAAATTCTGGTAACAACTTCTTGTTACAAACTATAAAGGCAACATTTCATGTGGGAAAAAGCAATACGCTAGGGAAGATGATGCATTATTTTTTTTTAAATTTTTTTTACATGGGATTGAGTCAGGTGAACCACTTTATAAAAGGTTCTCATGTAGAAATGTTGTTAGAGAACATGAGGAGAACAAAACATGAGCACCACTAACTGTACGTTAGGACTTACACAGCATTTACTCCCTCACTTTGTAGTCTTTTTATATTTGGATGTAATTCTTTTGTATAGATGGTGCAACAGAAAAAATTATTACATAAGTCAATGCAAAAAAGAAATGCTTTTTTCAAGAAAAAATATGAATTGATGAATTTTTATTTTACAAGGAAATACAGTAGTTTTAACCTAGAAACATCTTTTTATTTGAAAATTAAGTAAAATATGCTTTTAGGAATTTTTTTGAAGAGAACGAAGGTAGAGATAGACTCCCACATGCTTCCTGACCAAAATCCACCTAGCAACACCCGTCTAGGGCTGATGCTTGAATCAACCAAGCTGTCCTCAGTGCCTGAGGCTGATGCTTGGACCAACCCAGCCTCTGTGAGAGGGGAAAAAAGCAAGAAGGGAGAGAGGGAGGGAAAGAGAAGCAGATGGTCACTTCTCATGTGTGCCCTGACCAGGGACCAAACCCAGCATGTCCGCATGCTGGACCGACACTCTATCCACTGAACCAACTGTCCAGGGCTAGTAAAATATTTAACAAATATTAGTTAAATTACATTCTTGAAGGATACACATAGGGAATCAACTGGAATTCATAAACAAGCTGACTCATTTTATTCTTGTATGTGTGTTCAGAAGTTACACTATGACAATAGGATTTTATTCTTCTTATTTTATTAATATATTGTGTTTACATAGATTCTAGTGTCCCCCCGAATACATCCTCCTCTTCCCCGTGTTCCCCAGTACATTCCCCGGGATTTTATTCTTAAGAACATTATTTTGTACTTACACTCTAAGAAACTTTAAATATATCAGAGAGGTTTTAATTTGTCTCATTAATCTTTATTATCCCATGTGACGAAATTAATGCCAAGCATCATGAATTTTGCATAAAAAATGAAAATAAGGCAAAAGCATCACCTTCCTAAAATTCCACCACAAATAACATCAAGCCAGGTATGGTCTCCGTCTTATTAAACTGATGTTCTTGTTCTAAAATGTAATGTAATATAGAAGAATGATAATATCAGAATAATTTAATGATGTCGAAAAGATCTATGCACCTTGCTTAAGGAGGCATACCCAGGATAGATGGATGTAATGCCATTTCTTCCATAGATAGTGCTTTTCCTTATTCTAAGTTGTTTGTATATGTATTAAAAATGTATACATTTTACATTTATGCTGTTTCCAATTTGTTAATTATCCTATTTTCTATCTCAGTGTGTGGCAACTTTGAATATTACATGTTCTAGAATCCCAAACACCAAAAGACAACATTCTAACTTCCTTATGACTTACGCCTAAAATGTTTTCTTTGTTTGTTGTTTGCTTAGGATTAGAATATTTTTTTAATTGCTCCAAAGAAAGGAAGATTATGTCTTTTTGTTTTTGTTTTTCTGGTTAGTGCCTATGATCAGAAGCCACAAGTGGGAATGAGGCCCTCCAACCCCCCCACCCCATCCAGCACTCCAGTGTCCCCTCTACATCATGCATCTCCAAACTCAACTCACACTCCGAAACCCGACCGCGCCTTCCCAGCTCACCTCCCTCCATCACAGCCCATGCAGGACAGCAGATACCCCATGGACCACAGGTATACTGCAAATCCTATTATTGTGAAAACTGTTTCGGGTATTCTTGGAAAAAATTCAGTTACGATTTCCTAAGGTCTATAGTAGATTTAAGATGAGCATATTAATTTTGCACATCAGGGCAAAATATTTTTGGGAAGAGCTTGCTCTATCTACAGTTACAAATTATTTGTGGGGAAGGTCATTTATAAACAGTCCTTTTATAAGCATTTAAATTTGTTGCTAAAATGGAGAATTAATCTGTATACTGACATTTCAACATTTCCCTTTCGCTTTGCCTGAATTAAATTGCTTTACTTACACTTTAAATCAGATCATCCCATTTTTTTATGAGCATATGCGTATACCTGTTCTATAAAGTTAGAGGAGACTAATTTTAGTATATGGCTTATGGAATTAGGTTTTTTAACTTAGAGTGAATGGTGGAGCTAGCTGTACACAGTTTTGCAGAATAGAATTTATTTGATTAAAACCATTTTCCATCTTTACCATGTGATGAATATTTAATGTCAGTAAACGCCTGACTCTGGACATTGAGAATATAAAGTTAAAGAAATAGAGACTAAGTTACTACTACTTAGAAAGGAGCAAGGCCAGGGTCAGAAGCCTGGAGCTAGGAGGCATGCTATGCTTCTTGATTCTTAGAGATGAATATATTTATATTTGAATAAAATATTGGGGGACTTTTAGAGGTTTTAACAATACAACTTAAAACAGAGATTGATTAAATACAGCATTCTTTCTTCCCCTTCTACTTTGTACTTATATAGAGCAGGTGGTGTGCTCGTAAATGCTGAACAACAGGTTCTATGGAGAAAACCCAAAATCCTGATCTATAGACATTTGATGAGTCTGTGATATAAACATTCGCCCTCCACCCACCCCTAGCTGACTCCAAGTTATCAATGTGACAACCATGAATGTGGAATTGGAAAGAGATGTGCAGTAACACTCCATTTTATAGTATTTCTACCGAATACTATAGTCATAACTTCAAGCATAATTAATAGTAAATGGTGCAATAATCAGGAAGCAAGGAGTTTTGAGTATTAATAGCCTTTGCTTTTTTAATATTTAAAAAAATGATAAATTTACATAATGTATTTCTTAATGGGTGTCTTTAATGATTGACTCACAGAATTTCTGATACTCTATTAAAAAATTAAGTTGGCCAATGGCATTCTCTAGATCAGGGGTCCCCAAACTTTTTACACAGGGGGCCAGTTCACTGTCCCTCAGACTGTTGGAGCGCCGGACTATAAAAAAAAAAAAACTGAACAAATCCCTATACACGTTGCACATATCCTATTTTAAAGTAAAAAAACAAAGCGGGAACAAATACAATATTTAAAATAAAGAACAAGTAAATTTAAATCAACAAACTGACCAGTATTTCAATGGGAACTATGGGTGCGGATGCATCCTGTTCTCCTCTCACTGACCACCAATGAAAGAGGTGCCCCTTCCGGAAGTGCGGCGGGGGCCGGATAAATGGCCTCAGGGGGCCGCAGTTTGGGGACCCCTGCTCTAGATCAACAGAGGAAACAGAGGATGTGCCACTTGCTACCTGCTGAAACTAAGGGAAGACTCAGCTCTGCTTTGTGTAGCTTCTTGAAACTAACTCAGTCTCAAATGTAGTGAAACCGTCTCGGTGTGAAGGGATAAGATGAAAGCATTCTTCCCGATGTGAAACGAGGCTGTATCTTTCCTATCTTTGTTTTCATCACTGGGTCCTCTTCAGCTTTAATTATAAAGTGCTTCCAATTATCTTTCCCTTCTCACCCCATAGACTGGAGACCTTGTCAGATCACAATGGTATGTGCATCTGTGTAAACAGCTTTGTAAACACAGATGAAAGAAATCTCATTGCAGGGTGGGCCGTTAAACAGATGCACATTGTGCAGGGCTAAAAGGGAAAAAGTGCACAAAAGGAGCAAGTTTCATTTTGTCCCCTTCTGGTGACTTCCCAGAGGTGTGTGTGTGTGTGTGTGTGTGTGTGTGTGTGTGTGTGTGTGTGTGGCAGAGACAGAGACAGAGAGAGGGACAAATAGGGACAGACAGACAGGAAAGGAGAGAGATGAGAAACTAGTTCTTCGTTGTGGCTCCTTAGTTGTTCATTGATTGCTTTCTCATATGTGCCTTGACTGAGGGGCTACAGAAGACCTAGTGACCCCTTGCTTGAGCCAGCGACCTTGGGCTCCAGCTGGTGAGCCTTGTTCAAACCAGATGAGCCCACGCTCAAGCTGGCTACCTTGGGGTCTTGAACCTGGGACCTCCACATCCCAGTCCGCCGCTCTATCCACTGTGCCACCGCCTGGTCAGGCCCCAGAGTTTGTGATCCCTGCGTCTCTCACTCCTCCAATGAGTGCCAGAATTCTAGGTTGTATATTTAGTTGGCTCTTTGTGCAGAGTCGTTCTTTCTTATAGAAGGTGGCTGGCGAACAAGCAGGATGCCCCTTTTTAGGTGACCTAACTTGAAACGCTTTAGCGGAACCCATTTTAGTTTCTCTACTTGAAGTCAAACCTCTGAGACTGAGAACAGCCGGTCCGGAACTCTAAGAGGGAAGCTCAGGGTCTTTTCCCAATGCCCCCCATTGGGTTTTGAGGACAGGACCAGCTGGCCAATCCCAGGAAACTCTCTGAAGCCGTATGTTTCTGAGGAGGATTTCTTGGAGGGCTCTAGCCAACAAATGACAGTCCCTCAGTTATAAATGGCAGATTTGCTCTGGGAACAGATCCTTTCCCCAAATAGCCCCCTTCAGGCTGGGCACCCCACCTCACTCTGGGAAGGCTTCATGGCCAACTGGGCTGCCCCCTGCTTCCTTTCCTCAGGCTCATGCTGCACCTCGGGCCAGCCCTTTGGCACTTTTTCCTGAACCCGCTGTGCAGGAGCATGGTTGTTGTTCATTTTCTTCTCAATGTTTCCCACCCCTTACAGGCTGTTTGCCTTTATGCAAGAGTTTATCAGCATTTTGTCTTCACCTATTAACTCTCTTCCACAAGCTTCTTGGGTCTCATTCTTTTTACAGCAGGTCAGCAGCTTATAAGAATGACACCAAAAACTTGTAGCTTCCTACGAAGCATGCATACTTGATATAAAACCCCATCCTCAGAAAGTGCCGAAGTGAATCAGGTAGATTCCTGAAAACAATGGCTCCGATTCCTTACAGAGCCATTAGCACACGTATTATTAACTCTCTTTGAAGGATGCAGGAAGGAGCTGGTTTCTTATTTTAACTTCATGTTACAGTTTTCCGATTCACTCCTCAACAGTTCTTAATGATCATTTCTGTTTCTTTTTTTGGCTAATGAAACAAGCAAGGGAAGGGAATAGAACGTGGTGCTAGTCAGCCTCACTGTTTTGCAATATGAGAGTTTCTAAGTTTATTCTCTGCAGGTAGAGGTAGAGTTCTAGGGCAGCCAGGGAGGCTCGAGTAAAATCACAGGACAGAGTGTTCTTAGAAAGGCTAAAGCAGCTGCTTTGCAGTTTTTTAGCTTTTACCTTGTTTTCATTTAATGTTACCAAAATTAGATGTTAACTTTCCAAATGAAAGTCTCTGGAATGCTTTTAGTGGGGTGACAGGGAGGAAGGAAGTTAATAGGCTTATATTTGCTCATAGTAATGTTGGGTAGGTTATTTTTAAGCACTCTGGGGCATTTTTAGAGCTCCTTGACATCTTTAATTAGTCTGCATCTTTGGGGTGGGTCAGTGATATTATGGATGGGACACACGGAACCGAATGATTTTGTGATTAGCCAGTTGGTACAGGGTATTACCAAGGACAGAGCAGAGGCTCAGTCTCAACCTTTGGCCAAGGCCCCAAATCTTCATGACCTAACAGCACGACCTGTCCTACCTCTATGCAATATACCTTGTCATTTCCATCCCAGAGGCATTGACTGTTATGTTTATCGACCTGAGACTTTGTTTGAAGCTAATGGAAGCCAATGTGCTGGGTTACTGTTTCACAGTAAAAAGATAGTCCTTTAAACACCAGCTAGGATTTGTCTCTGTATTTTCTAGTTTTATTTATCACTAGAGTATAATGTTAGGTCAGACATTCTCAAAGATTTAAGATACCTGCCCATTTGAGAAGACAGTCATTCCTCACTTTCTTCTTCAGTTACTGATGACGGGGGAAGAAAAACCAGTCGGTAGGTTTTTATTTTGATTGATTGTTTTGGTTTGTTTGTGGATTAGTTTGGTGATAGAATTAAAAGGTAGAGGATGTCCTTTGAGAGTTGATTCTTTTAGTGTTTTCCTGTTCTTTTTTTCCCTAGTATAATTGTTTGGGACCTTTTTAATATGAAAATTTGGTAAATGATCCAATTGATTTAGAACTAGACATTTTTTATTGTAAGGGACTGTATTTCCTCAAAATAGTGCACTGTTCTCCTAGCTCTACCAAAATACAGTGTGTCCGTAAAGTCATGGTGCACTTTTGACCGGTGACCAGTGACTGGTCAAAAGTGCACCATGACTTTACGGACACACTGTAGTACTGTAGGGGACTATTTAGGAGAGGAACACCTGTCATTTTATGGTTAAAAAGCACAGTGTTAGTGACCCAGGAAGGAGAAATCTTTGTTAAAGATTTACACTTTGAATGAGTTCATATCATGTTCATTAAACAGTTAAAAAATTGTACCAGTATTTTAAAGAGAATTCCTTGTTACTGTTTTTTGAAACCTGCTCTCTTTCTTCCCAGATTTCGCCGCCAGCTTTCTGAACCCTGTCATTCCTTTCCTCCTTTGCCGGCAATGCCAAGGGAAGGACGTCCTATGTACCAACGGCAGCTGTCTGAGCCCAATATCCCCTTCCCACCTCAAGGCTTTAAGCAGGAGTACCACGACCCAGTGTATGAACACAACACCATGGTTGGTGGTGCGCCAGGCCAAAGCTTCCCCCCTCCTCTGATGATTAAACAGGAACCCAGAGATTTTGCATATGATTCAGGTAGGCCCATGTTTTAAGTTACATTTCAGAAATCTTTTCACTGGTTTGTCACTTTGATTAGTGTTGGCATCAGACTGGGTGGCTCCAGACTAATTTTTTTGTGTGCAATCTTTCTGATTTTATTCCTTCTTTGAATCTTTCTCTATATGTGAAGGGTGGGGCTATCAAACTGTTTTGACATGAACTGATAGTTGATACAGTGTCTAGACATGAAACCAATCCAAAAAAAAAAAGTGTAATTTGTAAAATTAGACACACTCTCAGCCGAAGAGAGTAAGTAACCTTGTAATTCTTTTCTGGATTCTAGGCTTTTTTCCTATTTGCTGCTACAGCACGATTTAATAACTGTGTTTACAGAAAGTATAATGTCCTTTTGTACCAGGTCACTTATTGCTTCTAACTATTTGTTGTTTTTTCCTTTATTGTAGGCCAGTTTCCAAGATTCTAGAATTAAAGATTGTTACATACTAGGAGAGGAATACAAAAATACAGATTTATGGTTTGTTCATAGAGCTTAGCTTTTTACTCTTATTGAAGCATAACGACCCCACTAAGTAGTATATAAAGATAAAGAAGGAAGTTTTTCTTTTAAAAGTAAGGAGCATTTAAATCTGTTACAGATGTTACCACTAAATTTGACCTTGAGACCTTAAAAGGATTATTTAAGTCATTTGTGCTTAGTTTTCTGTTACAGTCTCCAAATAGGACATCAGCTTTTCAGACATCTCAGGAACTTTTCCTTTTTAAGTATAAAATAAAAGCTAATGCTTATAAGAAGGGCATCATGTATTTGCAAGATACTATTAACATTGTAAGTTTGATCAGTAGATGAGTGTGGACTTGGAACTGTTTGAAAACCATGTACTTTCCTTTAGTTTGGATGTAAAGTTACGGATGTTCCTTATGAAGAAACTGTTGCTTCCCTAAGAATAACTCAGCTGAATTTTTCTATCATTTCTATTTGAGGAAAGAAAATTGTCTCCGGGTCTTGAGTTTCCGACTTGCATAAAATTACTTGCTTTATTCTAAACGGCCCTTAAAAACTTGGCAGGAGGAAGCCCTATAACTGAGAGTCCCTCTCTGGCTTCTGGCTACCCTTCCTCACTGGGCAAGAAATTCAAAAGAAGAACTGCCCACTCAGAGGCCACGCCTCCACTTCTGGATTAGTGCACCAGCTACCCAAGAGCCATGACGTCTCCGTCCATCCACCCCTCCCAGGTCCACTTTTCTTAAGGTCGAGCTCACTGCTCCTGTGTGTATCCCTAGCTTTAAGGAGGTAGCCAAGGGGCAACCATTTGTAGGAGAATGAGGATGGAGCATGGGTGAACCCATATGCTTACACGTGAGGCCTCATGGAGTTAGTTGCACAATCTGGGCTTGAAGGATAGGAAGACATGCAAGAAGTGGGGTGGGCTGGGATCTGAAGGCTGGAGGCTGGATTCACACCATCTTATTCCTTGGCTAAGCTGAGAAATTTCAGCGAGTTCTAAGTCTGACCTGGCTTTCCAGGTTATTATAATGGTATATTTTCAAGGAATAGAAGGAGAGAACCTATGTATTTATCAGCTTGTTTGGTTTGTTTATAATTTCAAAAAATGAAATACCATATTTTTTTCTCCATAAGACTCACCTGACCATAAGACATACCTAGGGTTTTAAGGAGAAAAATAAGAAAAACAATATTCTGAACCAAATGGTGCGTTAAAATATTTAATAAAATACCATTTTTTTCACTCCATAAGATGCCCAGGCATTTTCCCCTCCACTTTTGAGAGAAAAAAAGTGTGTCTTATGGAGCAAAAAATACGGTGTATGGTACAAGGACCTTTATTTGGATCTTACCTCAGACACTATTATTTGGAGATTATTCTGAAATGTACTATACTGGGTTCAGTTTATTACTTTTTATACTTGTCTATGATTTACGTTTATAATTAAGAACCCTGCAACACAAATGAACTTTATTATAGATAGGATTCATTTTTCTCAGTGAATTTCAGATTCTGTTAATTGATATTATTCTTATTCTCCAATGACACTTTAATTTGCTGCATAGTTTTTTGAATTTACCATCATTTCAAGAAACTTTATGTGGACATCTTATAAAATAGTTCAGATGATTGGTTCAAAACACTTGTAGAGCATAGCATTTAAAAAGTCTCTTTGTCTGTTGTAGAAATGTTTTTTTTTTTTTTAATGTATAATCTCAGCAATATTAATGCTGAAACCATTCTCTTGACTTTGTGGAGATTGTATATAATATCTTCACATTTTAAGTACATATAAAATTGTATGCAACATGGTGTTGAGGCTGTGTCGCATTTTTGAGAAGGTGTGAGCCAAACAAGGAAGCAATTTAAATAATCCCGTGAGGTCCCAAATAGGAGTTTGTGCTGCAAGATTTAATTGCATTATTTATGGGCCATCCATAATATGAACTTCAGAGTTAGTCACTCTCAAAAGCACAGATTCAGTCACTTATAACCTGAAAAGCACAGTTCATGTCTTAGCTCAGACTGTTACATTAACATGCGATCAACTAGGAAGCTTAAACAACAGACGTTTATTTCTCATAGTTCTGCAGGTTGGGTGATTCAAGATCAAGGTGCCAGCAGTTCAGTTTCTGGTGAGGGCTCTCTTCTGGCTTGCAGATGGCCAATTTTTCACTGTCCTCACACGGCGGAGAGAGATAGTGAGTGAGCTCCGGTCCTCTATCTCTACTTGTAAAAACACTCATCCCACCACCATCACCCTACCCTCATAAGCTAAACTAACCCTAATTACCTTTCAAATACCATACCACAAAATGCTGTCACATCCGGCAGTATGGCTTCAACAATGAATTTGGGAGAACACAATCATTCAGTCCATAAACAGTCCAGTGTCCTATTTTAAAGAGATGTAGGATGTCTCTTGTAAGTGTACCATTTACCTTGCAAATGACAGGCAAAATACTTGTTTAATATTTAATAAATGGTTAATTTGTTCTTTCTCCCTCTAAATGACATTTCAAATCGCTCAAGTTGTATGACACCTTGACCTCCCATTTCTACATTGCCAGTAGGATACAGTTCTAGTTTGAATAGTCGACTAGTAGAGTTATACGGTCTGGAAGTGGCCTAAAAAGAACTGTGGCAACAGTGTAACCAGGGCCTATGAAAAATAATCAGTAGGTACCAATGTATTTTACTAACCACTGAACTGCAGCAATAAGTTGACACATCTCTTATGTCACACTTTGTAGTCGATAAGTGTGATCTCCAGATATTTTGTTTTGTCATTAGTTCCTTCATCCTTGCTGAGAGCACATTAAATGACCTTTGGAAACAGCTAATGTATTTATCACCGAAGCATTGATTTTTTGGTTCAAAGTTGATATTGAACAAATCACACATTGGAAATTATGTGATTTAAAAACAATGTAAAAAAAATGTTTCATAGTAAGTTTACTCAGCATCTATGATCAAAGGCTGTCCTTTCAGAAGGCCTCTAAACTCTACTGCTTAACTCAGTGTAACATAAATGTTGTGAAAATAAAAGAAACTTTATAAGTGATGAAAAGGCTGCATGATTATACTTCTAATAAAGCCTGACATTAATTATGACATGGGAAATGGAAGGTCTATTAGTTATAATTATAATTACAGGAATGCAATTTCAACTGCAAAGCATTTAAGATAAAAAATGCAAAATATTGGAGTAGAAATTTTTATTCAAGAGAAGAGAGGGAAAAAAGCAAACTTAGATCAGAAGACTCTGAGGAGATAAGAAATTGACATTTAGGGCCAATTGGGTGAGCCAGGACATGTGATCATGATTATTTTATGATATTAAATCCTAAATTGTCTGATTACATCTGTTACTGTTTTCCTTCTCTTAATCTCTAGCCTAACAGTGCTGCTCAAAGCAGTATTCAGATTAACTGTTGGTTGGATGGATTTTCCTGAATTGTCTGTGATTTTCTCTTTCTTCCCCTATGGCCAACTGACTACCTAAAAGTGGTTGGATGCATTCAGTGCTTCCTCCGGAGTGCCCGATGCAGTGCCCATTTTCACAGACTCATCATTATTTTCCCATTTTCATGCTTGCCTGTGAGGTTTTGCTGCTTCTGTATGCCCACTGTGGCAGACGTTTTAGATATTTATCATAATAACAGTTATTGTAGTTGTGTTAGTTGATTGGTTTGTTTATACCTCATTATTTATTTTTCTTTTGTTAGCTTCTTGTAGTATTTTTAAGGGCTGGTGGGCAAATGAAACAAAATTTTCACGACTGGGAGGCATCTTTTAAACTAATTGGAGTAGTAAGCTAAGAGCCAGGGATAGAGACTGGGAAGGAGTACTTTCAGGAACACAGCCGAGGTCGCTGAACTGAGAAGTCAGAGAGGTAGAAGAAGTAGAGGGTGCAGAAAGAAGTTGGTATATGTTTTCAGAAGAAAATGGTTTTGTATTTTTTAAGTGTGTTTTATGGGCCACCCCTGCGAGTACTGATGAGGTATTTTTTCAGTTTGTGGTCATGCTAACCTTTATGTGGTGGCGAATGTTGTTAGCACTATTTTAAGCTGAGAACTTGAAACACATAGTTGTTTCATAGAATTATAAGTCTTTAAACTTAGGAGCTCTGGGAGGTCACTTATTCATATTATTTCTCTACATCCCAGTTGAACAGATAATATGTCCAAGGCTCATCCAAGTTAACGTGTCATTAGTGACATAGATGATTTGTGGAACAGCCAAAACTAGAACCAGTTTTCTGGTTCTTAGTTTAGTGCCCAGTTTAGTTACTTCATAATTAGTTACATATGTTGTAGATCCTTTTCTCTCATATTTGGACTAAATATTTCTTTATGGTTCTTATTTTTTATTTTCATTTTTTTAGTGAGAGAGACAGACATGGATAGACAGACAGGAAGGAAGAGAGATGAAAAGCATCGATTCTTCATTGCAGCACCTTAGTTGTTCATTGATTGCTTTCTCATATGTGCCTTGACCGGGGGCTCTAGGCAAGCCAGTGATCTTTGGCCTCAAGTCAGCGATCATGGCGTCATGTCTATGATCCCACACTCATGTTGGTGACCCCACCCTCAAGTTGGATGAGCTCGCTGCTTTTAAGCTGCCAACCTCGGGGTTTTGAGCCTGGATCCTCAGCCTCCCAGTCTGACACTCTATCTATATCTCCTGTGCCACAGCCTAGTCAGGTTCTCTATGGTTTTTAAAAACTATATTATCCATGGCAGTAAAAGTATATGCTTTATGACCAAAGGCATGCTTTTCCTAGGATGGAGGTATGTTTATCACATTAGTTGGCCCTCAAATGTACTGTCAAGTGTTAGCTGATATAAGATAGGAAGATATGGGATCTCAAATAACATTTAGGTTTAGAATACATTCTATTTCTTTTTTAAAATATGCCATACACAAGAGTTGAGATTGTTAAGGAAGTGACTTTTCATAATAGTTCTTCTGTAAAAGGCTGAATTAATGATTAAAAGGAAAAATGGCAAATTAATGGCCCATCCAGATCTAAAATTCTGTGATTAAATGAACTTTGAGTTGATCTGAGCCTTCTTATTGGCCTTCACTCTCTTCTAAAACCTCTGCTAGCTTAACATTTAACTAGACCTGTCATTTTCAAACTTTTGTTAGTGAATCCATTTTTCAACAGAAAGCTTAAGCGGGACTGCAGCATATAAAGCAGAAAAAAGAAATGCTTACATTCAGGAGAATAAGATGGCCCTTTTCTATCCTATATATTTTTTAAAAAAATATTTCATTTATTGATTTTATAGAGAGGAGAGAGAGAAGTAGGGGAACATGAAGTATCAACTCATAGTTGTTCGCTATAGTTGTTCATTGATTGCTTGTTGAATGTGCTTTGCCCAGGCAAGCCCAGGGGTTTGAACTGGCATCCTCAGCATTCCAGGTCAACACTTTATTCACTGCGCCACCACAGGCCATGCTTTGTCCTCCACTTTTAAATTCATTTATTTTTTTACCCAAGCCCCCCTCCCAAGTCCCCCACATACTTCTTTATCACTTTGGGACTTTGATGAAGGCTCATAGATAAAAGTTGAACTTCAGAGAATGATTATCTGTCTGTAAAATGTCAAAAAATAATATATGTGCTTACAAAAATTAGGGTATATTTCAAAATGAATATGAAGTGATAAAGAAGCATTTGACTTTTTAAAATTAAATAAGAACATCAGAAAAGCAAATGACAAGTCAAAGAAAGTTGTTTGATTATGCAAATAAGATACAAAACCAACTTTTATTTCATTGATGAAAATGCACTATACAGAAAGCTGAAAGTATTGGAGTATCTGTACATTCCCTGACCCCCTAATGTTTTGTGAGCACTGTAAATAAATAGTGCTTTATGTGTTTGAGGACAGTCTATAAGGGCCTCATTCAACAGACTCAACATGCACAAAATTAAAAACGAACAAAATTCAGAAGGCTAAAATTAACTAGTAGTTTCTCTCTAAACTATTATTATGATTGTTATATCTCAGAAATTCTGTCATCAGTGTGTATTATGTTTAAAAATGATCTCTTACTTGTACGAGGAGATATATTGTAGGGAAATCAAACTCACACATATTTTCTAACAAATTTTTTTACATCCTTTCTGAACAATTGAGTTACACATACGTAATCAACCAAAACATATTGTTCAAGAAACACATGAATGCAGTGACTACAAAAGGAAACTGCTGAAAAATGCTTAATTAAAGCCAGATGGAACAGAGGGAGTAGAAGTAAAGGCTGCTGATACTTATTTTGAATAGCTAGGCCTGCCATAACTAGCAGCTTGTACTTTTCAAAATGGAAGGCCCCGTGACTGATAATTATGATTTTAATATAATATATTATATTTGAAAATGTTCCGTTTTTATCTTATCATTTTTTATTTATATATCTTTGAACCACCTTGAAAAGTACCCCCTGAAAGAATACTTAAGTTTTTCTAAAGCCTTGAAAACAGAGGATTTAGGAATTAATAATGCAATGTTTGTTCACTCTTCAGTGGTCTTGCTCTGTTCCATATTTTCTCTGGATACTAGATTACAGCATTCCTTCTCATCTCCCCACCTAGCTGTGTCAAGTATTTTAACTTTGAATTGCAAAATATGGTGGTAACCTTATCCTTACCCATTTTATGTACCAGATATTAGAATGTGGAACATAAATAATGAATTGTCATCATACCATTGTAGACAGTCCTTCACATATTAAAACCCAAAGAATAGGTATTTTTCATGTTTCTTTTCATTCCTCCATTCTTTGGGGTACAGATCCCATAAGAAATAGTTGTGACATATCTATCTGTATTGTTGACTGCCACTGGTTTCCATATGGCTTCAGGTCACTGGAAGAGAAGTGTTTTTCTTCCTCTGTAGTCAAAGATCGAGTTACAGATGGCTGTATGTTTCACACTATTCAGTCTAGGACAAACTGCAGAAATCTTTCCCATAATTGCTTAGGAATAACTTTTTATCTTCCTCACAACTCTAAATATTTTTAGTATTACCATGTTTAGTAATTTCTAGGATAGTGATGGTTATGTTTTCATGAACTGTGACTTTTTGTACCTGAAACGTAACCCCCTCCAAAGCAGAGCTTTGGTGCCTCCTGTCCCGTTACTAAGAATCATTTGCTCATGGCCACATTTTCTCCTGAAACATGCCACTCATTTTTTCCTCTCCTACCTTTAAAACTATAGCTTCAAGGAATTGAAGTGGAGAATCACTTGGGAATTTAAAGGAATGAGCTATTGATCCTTCAGAAAATGTTAGCATCTGTTTCTCTAACATCTAAAGATGATTTTCTTTTACTCAGCCAATGATTTGTGGACTAGTAGATCGCTTAATCTCCAATTTTTAGGTGGCTCAGTTGTGAAAAGTGACTGTGCTGTCTTCCTAATTGATTTTCTATTACAGTAGAGGCCACGGATTGGCCTTACTTTGTTTGTTTTTATTGCTTCGCATATGTCCTATGTGTTTTCCTCATTCGTCTCCTGAGATAAAATAGCAAATCTCCCAAAAAAGTATTTCGGTCTACTCTATCATAGTTTTTCTAAGAAATACTTGAATATGCTCTAAATCTGTAGTTACAGTAAGTGGCATTGGCTAGTGATTTGATTTGAGAATTGAGACTAGGGTCTGGATTTACTCTTTCTGCATTAACACAGGTCAAATGGACAGGGACTGCATTTAAGTCAGTAATGGAAGGCTGAAGGCTGTCTTAAGCCAATCACATCAGTTTTACCCATGACGGATTGATCCCTAGGGGCAGAGCCCTCTAAGCTTTTCTCTTATATGAATGGACTCTATAGAGCCTAGAGTTTCATTCATAAAATGGAGACTGAAAGGAAACACACACACACACACTCACTCTCTTTCTCTGGAATGTTCATTTATACAGAGCTGAAGGGTGTAGTGTTCCATCAGCTGCTGCTTTTGCCAGTTGACTGGAAGTAATGATTAATGCTCATTGGTCCTGCCTGAATGTAACCCGACACTATTTATGGCCTTGCTGAGTTCCTAATGTATAGTGAATGAGAAGACAACATTCTCAAATCAGAAACATAAACAGGAACTGGTGGGTCTGAATTCCATTCAAATATGTCATTTCAGCCACAGAGTGTTTGTCTAACTTGGATTTTACTGGCAGGAAAGGGAGAAGGGAGGGCTAATCTGCTTGTGAGTTGTACGAGCTTGTAAAAAGGGAATTAGGAAGGGGGAGGGGAGTGTCCTTTTATGGTGTGAGAATTTTAGTTTCTTTTTAAAGAAAACAAGCAGGGCACTTAGGCCCCCAAACTGCTAGTTGCTAGTGGGTGAAGTGAACATACAGCTGTTTTTACATGTGAAGCTAAGATTTGAAAGTAAATAAGACAGTTTAAGGGTGCCTATTTGGATATCGTGTGTGTGTGTGTGTGTGTGTGTGTGTGTGTGTGTGTGTGTGTGTGTGTGTTTCATGAATGAGAATAGGAGCAGGGAGATAAATATTATTTATTTTTAAGAAGGATATATTTTAGATTTAGGAAATTCTTATATAGTTTTTTTCACACTTAAATGAGAACTATTTAATGGTTGAGAAAAAGGGAGACTTTATTTAAAGAACAACTTTAACCTTACATATGAAAAACTTAATTAAAATTTTTTCAAGGAATTTTTGTCAGTGTAAGTAGATAATTACTGTTTTTAATTAAAATTTTTTTCAAGGAACTTTTGTCAGCGTAAATAGATGATTATTGTTTTTATCATGTGTTCGCATGTGTGAGACTTTTCTAGTTAAATGTTTCTGAAAACTTTTACGAGGATCGAGGATGAAAGATACATGGGAAAAACAAATGAAACAAAACCGAGAGACTGACAAGTTTGTTGTTAATGTGATTAATGTACTATTCTCTTAAATTTGGAAAAGTACCTTTGAATGCTCTGTTCTGATGATTCTTTCTAGTGTGCGGTCCGGCACCTTTCACTGTCCTGTCCACATGTTTTTGTTATTCTTAGCATTAAAAAACAAAACCACCCACTTTGTATGACACTGGCAGTATTGTACCAAATCCTGGGCCTGATGTCTGTTTACTGTGTCACCTTGAGAATGTTCGGTCACCTCTTCTGCCCTCAGTTTCCTTGTCTATAAGAAGGACCGAATAGTTTTCATACTTTTATGTTTTTGTGTAAGGATTAAGTGTGATTACATTTATAAAGTTACTAATCTAACATTAGGGAGAGCGGCAATAACAAGGGATTACTGTTGCTAAGATTTTATCTTTACCTCCAGAGATATCCTCAAAAAAAGACCTTGAATAAGATGCCATTATTATACCTACTTACAAATACATTTTGGAGGCTGGAGGAGGTAGGTCAAAATAAAAGACATATTCTTAACATTGAAATAATCATTTATACAAGGCAAACAAGGCATTGTACGATTATGCTGTTTCTGAACTTCTAAATAGTATTATTAATGTACAAAGCAAGTGGAATAAGTCGTCTGAATATTGTGGTGACCCAAGGAGAAATGAAAGTGAGAGGAAAAAGCAATCCATGATGTATTTGTTTTCAATCACGTAGATTCAGAAGGTGAATGATTTAGCATTAAAGCCCAACATTAAAAGTTCCCCTTCTTTTTAAGATTTTTTGGGGGATTTGATTTGGGAACTAATGGCATCTTTTCTCATATTTTCTTTTATAAAAGTCTCCTGTAAATTCTTAGAGAATACCAATGTTTAATAAATAGTTATAGTTGTACTTATGTTTCCCATCACTTCAACTTTTTCACTCTAACTTAATAAAACCTTCACAGGCCTGTAAAACCTGTAAAATTGTGAGCTTATTAGAGCATATAAACTGATCTTGTTTGATTCTGGTCATTATTTGCTTGGGATACTGTCCCCCCCCCCAAAAAAAAGCAAACTGCAGAAGTTTGTGGTTTTGTAAGTAAAATTCTACATTGTTATTTCATACTGTGTAGTCTCGAAGTTTTAAAAGCATCTGAATGCAGATAACTCCATTACTTTTTTTTTTTAACTCAGTGAGAGGGAGAAGGCAGAGACAGACTCCTGCATGCACCCCAACTGGGATTCAGCTGGCAAGCCCATTAGGGGGTCCATTGCCTTTTAATTTTAAGATTTTGCAAACACTATGTTAGGCATATAAAGACTACTGTAGTTCTCTCTCTGTCCTCTAAGTCTTATCAACAGTAGATTCAGTACATCTGAGCTGCGGTGGAAGAGAGAGATCTGCAGATTTTGTATATTCACAGTTTACTAAAAATCCTAATGAGAAAGTTCCCATGTAAGTGAGAATGACATAATACTATATTTAGCACTCTTTTCACATTTCAGCCAACTCCCAACTTTCTGGCTTCTGCACATGAGATAAGATATTATATTCACATAAAGCTTTTGTGACGGACAACAAGTAGGCCTTATAAAAGGACTATTTTGAAATCACACTTGCTATATTTCTCAAGTGAATCAGACATACTAATTCTAGACCTTATTTTTAGACTTAGTTCCTTTTAGGATTGATCCACAATCCCAGGATCATATGATTATAAAATATTACCTCCCATTAGCATCCTTTTCAGGAAACATGATAAAATAAAGCCTTCTCAATTAGCTGCATGAAATCTATTTGTGTGGCAAGGGGAAAGGCAGAGTAAAAGGATGCTGTACCAGGATGTCTGAATGCATTTGCATTTAAATGTATCTTATAAAGCTCATGTTATTTATGTACTCCAGAAAACCTTCTTATTTTAAACATTAAACTGTGAGATTGACAGGAAGTGAGAAATACAAACACAACTGTAAAGTAGAACGTTGAACAAATAAAACTTCGGCAAATTATGCCATCATACTCATCTTGAATGAGATTGAGATCATTAATTCTTCCTTGATACTACTCAGTATTTACTTAGATAATAGGTACATGTTTTTAAAAATCTTGTTAGAGCTCCTATATATATACATATTGAAATACATGCACACATATGCATTTATATATATAAGCGTTTTTAGCAAGGATCTGGTAATTTGAGATCAGTATCAGCACATACATTTTGGCTGTGGAAATTTAATAGGTAATGTTTTCCTCCACAGTCAAAATAGTTTACGCAAGTTTAGGTGGACTCGATTTAGTGAAATCACTTCCTCAAAAAGTTAGCCAAGTGTATGCTCCAGATAACTGCTCTGAACATACATATGAAAGCAAAATCTCATTAAAGTACATTTATACGTATTCCTGTGTTACTGGGATTTCTCATTTACTCTTAGAGACTTAAGTTATCACACTGATTATTGCTATGGGAATGTAACCAGTAGCATCAAATGAAAGAAGGGAGTTCCCTACCACCCTTGTTCAGAGTTTACAGTCTGAAGTATATCTGGGTTTATAACTGTTTGATAACAAGTAATTTCAACAAATTATAGGGATATCTCGGATGGTTATGACAAATATTTTCCCTCTGATCTGTCCTGATTTGCTCCTAGAAACTGTAGGCAAACCATGCCCTGAAGGGAAACCTTGATTCTGTACTGCTGAGCAGCAAATAAGCAAATCAGAGCAGTGCCTAACAGTATTATTATATGTGCAAATTCAAAACTACATAGTGTGGTCAAATGCTGGGTAAAGCTTCCCAAATCAGTGTTATGTTTCCCAGTACAGCTCCCCTCGCCCTCTACAAATCCAGAGACAGAGAAACCAACCTTTCAGTTTCATTCCTGCATCTCTTAGTTTAAAGAGAATTTTAACAATGTTACTACCTATGAAAACTAATCAAATCCAGTGGTTTGGAGTGTTAGTTTACTATGTATGCTTCTTAACTTCCCCTACACTGACTACTGCATTCAAATGACAACATTGTCTTTTCCACTTTGAAATTTTGCAGCCTATTCCAGCTTTCACCATGAACTCATCTGTGACAAATTATAGGCAGTTTTGTTTCTGCCAGCTGATTTGGCCCATTACTAATGTCAGCTCTTTGATCCGTAAGTCTCAAAATAATAAAAATCCTTTTTCTTAAATTAAATTTGCTTAATTCAGTTTTACAGATTGATTTTAAAACTTTTAAACCAAAGTTATTTAGTTCCCAATATCAAGAGTTGACGTGAAAACAAGCTAAAAAAGGTTTCTCCAAATGTTTTTCAAATATAATTGAGATTCTCACTTAAACCTTCTATAAATAATAAATTTATAATGAATTTAAAATTGATATATTTAAAATATCATAGGTTAGTCGATTTGTGCAGAACATTACAGAATAAGAACACTGATAAGCAACAAATTGACCAATAGATAGGGATTTAAGCACAGCAAATCAAGATAGAAAAGTAATTTGGATACATAATTATTTCTAGTTTTAAGTACTGTAACTCATATAGTTTAAATACATACTTGTGAGGTTCACGTCAAAATAGATCTTTTTATTAGTAATAATTACCATCAACTGAATCCTCACCATTTGCAGATATTGGATGAAATGTTGCCCAGAACCTACCCCATATGTTCCTCCCAGCAACCCTTTGAAGGATATCACTGTTATTCTCATTTTACAGATGTGAAGCTTGAGAGTCAGAGATGCTATATAACTACCCTGAAATGTTACAACTGAGATGCAACACCAAGTCTATTAAATGACAAGGTTCACGCTTGTAATCATGCTGCTGTACTAATGATCTTAAGAGAATAATCTATAGACAAGGACAATGTAAAAATGCTGTCATTTGTGCATAGCTTAAACTACAACTCATTATTGTTTTAGTTCATAGAAAAATAGATTGAATACATATGCCGTGTTCCTTCCCCACCACGGAACATTTGCCTTTGAAGTCGCCGCTTAGCTAGTTGGGATCTTAGATGAGCATTTAACAAAAGTTAAACTGTAATGCCAAACTTCATTGGCCGGATTTTTTATTAGATAAGGTAGAAATGAAAGCAGCAGGCAATTTAATTAGCAGTAATTTTTCTGGGCAAGTCATTACTTTGATGAACTTCAGAGCAATGTTTATGGCTCCTAATTAACCATGTTAGTCATTTGATTGAATAATCACTTTGGAAATGTTTCTACAATTTGATTAGAGTCTGACCTACTCTGACAGTCATAAATTAACTGATATCACTTTAGGATAACATGACTTTAGTTACTTTAGAGGAATAAACTCCTCCTAGCCATATTTTTTCAGGCTTCTCCGGACCATATAAAAGACACTGATTGTAAAGATAGACCGGACTTAAACAATGCTAGCTGAGTGTCAATTTTAAGAGTTCAATGTTAATTTTATTCACTCTAAGGTATAATAAATAGTATCAAGAACTGGCAAGAACACAATTATATTCTCATAGGAAATTTTTTCCTAAATTGCTGTTCAGTGGTTTTATCTTTCTATTTTAGAAAGTAGATCACAAGTTGGGCCTTTGGAAATGTAATGAAAGTTCTGGCTTTAACCTTAATTATAAATCATTAATTTATTCTATTTTAAATCAGTGTACTTTAAATGTCACAGATTAATAAATATTACATAGTAAGTACAATGGAATCACAAAAGCAGCCAATTCAACAGCTACATGAGTATTCATGAAATTATCTGTGAAATCCTGTCTTTGATATTAAATATCTACTTTCTCAAGATTATTTTGTATTACTCGAGAACACCTTTTAGATATTCTTTTGACTTTGAATAGTGGTTTTCTCAGAAATGCTTGCATTTTTTTTTCTTTTTCCTTTCTCCTCCCCTCTGTAGGAGAGACTGCATTGAGCCACACACTTCCTATAATAGGGTTTCGGTTTAGCCTATATGTTTTTCCTTAGCTGCCTTCAGAATTAGCCAGCTGTTTTTGCAGCCACACTCCAGCTGGGCAGCGACAGTAAAAGTATTTTGTGGCAGAATGTCAACACTGGTACAACAAAATGCTCGCTTCTCAGCAGCTGCTGAGCTGGTAGCAGAATCGCTAACACTGTCTCTGCTGGGCCCACTGCTTTGAAGGACTTTATACCTGGTAATAAATCAAAATAACAGGAAATGCCACATTGACGTACCATTGGTTAAAAAGTTGATCTAAAACGTGTTGCTATTTAGTAACCCAAAAGTGAATTGATATCAGAAAACAAGGTTAACCCTGCATGGTGTAGGGTTAGAATGGTATACTACCTAATACTTGATATAAACAAGGCATGGTGTAATAAAGGATTTGATCAAGAATTTTTGACTGTTTTCAGCTTGTAAGATATTGACTCCTGATGATAAATGTTATTGTTAGTATGGCTTGCCATTAAGATATTTTTTACTAAGACCAGATATGATAAACATTTTTTCCTATGAAAAAAAATGCTTAGTATTTGGCTGACATTCATCACCACACAAATTAAAAAATAAATCCGATTTTAAAAATGGAACATTCTGGACCTATGAAAGATGACTTTTGGGCCAAATTGTGCTAATTATCTATGGCATGAAACTCTAAGATCAATAGTTAGAAGGAAATGAGGGTCTTTAGATTTCAATTTATTTAAATGTCCTTTATTACTTGCTAGGTTAGGTGCTAACTGTAAGTGGTAAAAAGGAGGAAGCCTTATATTTAATAGTATACTTGTCATGTATGTTTTATAAATTTATTTTTGTATAGTACATTGCTTTTAAAAAAAACTTTAGTAATACAGAAAGAGATGGAGAACTAACTTGATCAGATATATTCAAACCTTTCTATAAAAACTATATATGTTAAATGCAGTTTGGGGCCCAGGTTTGGGGGACCTAAAATATTTGGGAACCCTCTTAAAGGAAAAGAAAATCAAATTGCACATACAAAAAAAAATAGGTCAGTGCTCGGAAGAGACTCTTGAAAGTGCAGGACCTTAAGGTTTAAACTTCATTGGTTTCACTTGAAGCCACCTCAGATTATGTAAGTGAACTTCTGTATTCAGAATCAAAGAACATGGGACTATAATAGACTTTAGACAACATCCAACCCAGCCATTTATTTTACAACAATATAAATACAAAATGTTGTGTCTAAAGCATGTAGCTTCATTTGGAATAAATGAAGGACTTGGATTTTAATCAGTTTCATAATCCATATTTCTTTTCTCCCTATCTAAGCCACTACTCATACATATTAAATACACAGCCATCAGTATGATTCAAGTTTAACCATTAACCAAGTTTATTTTCTCAGTTAACTTGGTCACACAGGGAAGGCCTTACTCTTAGAGTAATAATAATAGTGTTAGCTATGAAATTATTGGATTTCTGTTTTATAGCCTCATTGGTTTTGAATATGACCTGTGGGCTTACCAACATGGAAAGCCAGTCATGTTTTCATCCGGGCAGAAATAATAGCAGCCACCTTAAAGGACTGGTATAATCTTAAGAAATTTAGCAATTTCATCTTTTCATAGTAACTTCTATGCAGTATTCATGAAATAAGCTGTGGATTAGTTTTTGTTGATTTTTTTTCTTTGAGTGCCATGGGGTATATGCAATTATTCCGTAAATGGCATGAAATGTATTTCAACTCACGACACTGATACAGAAACTCCATCATATTCGTGTGGGCAGAGCCAGCCTTTAGCAAGAGTGATACAGAAAAACTGAATTCCCGTGCATGTTCAAGAGAATCAGTTTAATATCCTTCTTGCGTTTCTTGTGTGGGCCTTGCCTGAAATGGTAACTCTGTTGACAAGTTCCCCTCCTGTAGACTGTCAATTTCTGTTACTTTCTTATCTGTACACTGTCTGTTGTTAACAGCAGTCTTCAGCTCCAGGCTTCTCTGTGACCAATGTTTTCTTCTTTCAGAAGTGCCTAGCTGCCACTCAATTTACATGAGGCAAGAAGGCTTCCTGGCTCATCCCAGCAGAACAGAAGTTAAGTTTTCCATTATTGCAATTCCCTGTAAATACCTGTCAGAATCATCACACATGCCAAGGATATAGTCACTTAATTCATCATTGCATTTTTTTGGAAAAATGACTTACATTTCCCTAAACCATTATTTTTAAACTTTACCTTTTTAAAATAAAAGGGAGATTTTTCAGATCATGATATCATGTATTTGGTTGTTAACATGAGCTGGGCATTTATAAACAGCTGGAAAGTGGATTTCTGGATGTTTTTGTTTTTTGTTTTTGCCAATAACCACATCCTTTTCAAATAGAACACATGCTTTATAGATTACTGCATCTAACTGCTCTCTACTGAAATGTATCTTCGAGGAATTTTCAGTTTTGTTCTACAGACCTAAGTCATTGCTTTAAAAATAAAATACAGTAGGTATAAACGTATTTGCTTTTAAATATCCTGGATTTTACATTTTGAACAAGTAATTAAGGATAGAAATGTACATAAGACGATTAGAGAGGGAGTTATTTTTTTAACATGGATGTGTTTATGGTAACCATGGTAGGGAAGCATTGGTCTAATGGACTTTGATCTGGCAGAGAAAATAATTAAAATGATTTAACTAGCTGCCATCCACATTACAGTATTTCAGGAAATATGTGCATGGGTCTCGATGTAATAAACACTGTATGTATTTTCTGTAAGATGACTCAGAAATGTATCCTTCTAGGGCTGGTCTAATTTTGGTTGTTCTGTATAAATGATAAGAATAGCTGTGAATCCCTGTGTTTAAAGGGTAGTATAATGCGCTAGTAAATCCAAAACACTTGAGACCAAAATTTCTGCACAAATGCAATGAAATTATTGTTGCTACTGTTGTTAATATTGTGAATCCATAATAGAGACCAATACATCTGAAGTAAAACCGTGAATGTATGAAATTTCTTCCTGGTGATTAAAGATAACAATTAAGTAAAGGTCCACAGTCAAGGATATTTAGAGGATAAAATGAGTGGGAAAAGCTGTCAATTTATTTTGCATGTTTTTCCCTCCTGTGGACTTACAGCAAATAAAGGAAAGTTAAAAAATATATATTTTTTCAACTACCGTTGGCTATTGGAGATGAAAATGTGAGGAGGCTAGCCTAGATAGTTTTCCAAGGAAGTAAGAGGCTAAGCTTAATCTATTTCAGTTAATCAGGGCAATAATGCAAGGCAGTTATTAGTAATTCACTTTGATTTTCCTCTCTTCTCATTGGATAACGAAACTTGGGCAAAAATGGGAAAGGAGGTGATATGTTATAAATCCTAGGATTTATAGTGTCTATGTGAGCTCTATGCGTGCATTAGTAATTATATCAATAGCTAACTCTGCTATATCCCTGTGTGATAGGCACTATTCTAAATTGTATATATTAAATTAGTTAATCCTTACAACATACCTACAAGGTAGATGGTTTATTATTATTCCCATTTTGTAGATGAGAAAACTGAGGCACAGGATATAAATAATGAGTCACAGAATTGAAAAATGGCAGTCATTTTTCTACCTCCATTTCTGTGTAACACAGAAATGTGCCTATCTTAAATCGTTGGTGAGCTTCACTTGCATCATGATTGAATGAATCTCATTTCTCCTACAGGCTGTATGTTTGAAAAGGGCCCCAGGCAGTTTTATGATGACACCTGTGTTGTCCCAGAAAAATTCGATGGTAGGTTTTTCATTGTACTTGAGGTTTTGATTTTTGTAGTGGGCGTGGAAAAATTACTCTTGCCTCTCTTGAAAACAGTCAACATCCCTACCTAAAAATTTATAATATGCACATCCCTTATGATAAACTCAACTCTTGCTAAACTTCACCTTTTTTTATAAAGTCTCTTTCCTTCCTCCATTAAGAAGCTTTTTCCTTTTTTTCCCCACAAAAGCTCTTATTTTTAGAGATATAACCAGTCTCTTTCTTGTGGAGCTTTGTGTAGAGTCAGACAGGGCTTTCCGTTGCCCTGCACATGCAACTTGTTGTTGGAGATTTATTGAAAGCTGATCCCATAATTAACAAAGCAGAACAGAAAGCATGCTACTGTGGGTGCACAGATGACTAATGTGCCCTCTTCCCTTTTATTGTTCATGAAAAGATGCATTATGGAACACGGGACCAACATAGTGCACATTTGGTTGGTGATTGTTAGTCCTTCTGTTTTGTTTTTTTTTCTGGGAAGATGTTCATACTAATGTGGCATTACTTTGTAATTGCTTAAAAGGAAGTTGGAAAAGCATTACCTATTTAATAGCGCTCACTGATGTAATGAGAAGGTCCTAGATGTTAGAAAAGGGTGTCACGTTAGATTGAATCTTCTTTTCTTGACAAAGGTGGGAGAAGTCAGCATATACAAGGAAGCTTGGGTAAAATTGAACAGTTAATATACTGGTTCTTCAGAGGGGTCTCTATATTTCCTGCTTTGATTGTTTAACAGGAAATGAGCAGGGGCCCTCTGATTAGCTGATTGCAGGAACTTTTGGGATCATGGCCGTAATGACTTGGTAGCTCTCAGAAGTTTTTAATTGTCATTATTTAAAGAGCAAAGTCATGCTCAGATTGCTTCTCAATCTCTAATTAGTTGCTTGCAGACTCCTCTGTTCTTAAGGTTCCAGTGACACTTAGGCTTCTCAGAAGGGATGCTAAGTCTTGGGAAGGTTGTTTCCTTTGCTTTCCTTTAAATTACTAAATTTACTCAAGGTCACAGGGTTAAAGTAATAGGGGTCACCTTTTTTGCTTAACTCTACAGTAGATGTTAGTTTTAAGCTTTGAGTCTCAGAGGCACGAGCTGTGTTATTTTTATCAATTAATAGTACATCACAATTCTTAAAATACAACCTTTTCTCTTGAGACAAAGCATAAAACCTTTACTTCTTGGAATGACCTTTATAACTTCATTTAGTATTAGTGATCTTAACATTTTAAGAAATCTTGGTAATCAACATGGGCATATAAGGGGGAAAATAGCTCAAATCTATAGACAGGATTAGGATATAATCTAACAGGCCAATGTCATACTAATGTTCAGAGCAGCTGTCTTGATTTATTTTCTTTGACTTTTAAATATTCTCAATTTTATACTAAGAAAACATTTTTTTGGAAGATAGTGTGAGTCTTATATTTTATAGTGAATACAGAACAAGAAAAAACAATAACAAAAAATAAATTTTTTGTTACACAAGGCCAGTACAATCAGTCACATTTATAGGCAGATGCAATCTAGCAATTGTAAAAGTTGTCAGTGTTTCAGTCTGTCTGCATAATGAAAAATTTGTATATCTCAGAAGGAAAAACATAAATTGTCATTGAAATAAATATAAAGAGATACTTCTGTATTATCTTAGTTCAAAACGACATAATGATTTTTAGCACCCACTGACAATAAATTTACTTTGGTTTATGTTTTTAAAGTGTTGTTCTTTCTGTAATTATCTTAATAGGCCCTGGGTTCAAAGCCCCAAGGTTGCTGGCATGAGCACAGGCTCGCCAGCATGAATGAAGGGTCACCAGCTTGAGCATGGGATCATAGACAAGACCCCATATTTGCTGGCTTGAGCAAGGGGTCACTAGCTCACTTGGGCAGCCTCCCCCCCCCCCATCAAGGCACATGTGAGAGTCAATCAATGAACAACTAAACTGATAAAACTAAAAGCTGATGTGTCTCATCGCTCTCCTTTCCTGTCCCTCTCTCTTTTGTAAAAAAGAAAAACGAAGAAAGGAAAGAGGGAGGGAGGGAGATATCAACAAAACAATAAAAAATTTTATAAGTAAATGATATATATTGCTTTATCCCGCACCTTTCATATAGTTGTCTATAAGTTAGGACAGATTTCTGGTTTACATTCAACCCCCTAAGTATTTTAAATCTTTCTTTAATGGTAACATATTTCATAGGTACTCATAAAGTGCTAGTGGTTTAACCATTTAACATTGATTTAATGTAAGTTTATTTAAATATCATATTGTTAGTAATAAAAACTTAAATTTTTTAAATATTTAGGTGACATCAAACAAGAGCCAGGAATGTACCGGGAAGGACCCACATACCAGCGGCGGGGGTCACTGCAGCTCTGGCAGTTTTTGGTAGCTCTTCTGGACGACCCCTCAAATTCTCACTTCATTGCCTGGACTGGCCGAGGCATGGAATTTAAACTGATTGAGCCTGAAGAGGTGGGTATAGCAGATTTCAGTTTAGGAAAATTAGATGTGTTATACAGCATCATATGTGATTAATATGCCCAATATGTGTTTTTTTAAACTTTTAAGGAAACCTTCCAAATTAGGTTTGGGGGGTAGAAAGCATGCATACATATAAAATAAAAGGAGTGTTTGCATGCGTGTTCCAGTCGAATACCATCCTACCAAATTGGTGTTGGAGAAAATCAACCAGAGCATCGTTAGCCTAAGTCTTTATTCAAGAACACAGGATTTGGGAAGTCTCTAAAATAGCACCTATATTTGAGATGTTTGATGGTATTTAGGGGAGAGAGAAGATGTCTCTGAGGTTCAACTACATAGTTTGGGGTAGGGAGGAATTGTTCTTGTGAATTGACAGTTATTTGGACAATCTTGATTTTGTTAAGGGGCTTGGAGAGCACTATTTAGAGACCAGAGTCTCTGTATAGAGTTTGGGGAAAAAACAGCATGCAAAAGCCACAGCGAGAACTCTTCACTCCTTTCGTGTTTCTTAGAAGACACAGGCCTGGTAGGAATAGTGCTTCCCTTTGACTGTTAATGACATTTGTTGTAAGTCAGCTGGGCCATGCACATTCCACTGGGAGGTAGGAATAAAGTTTAAAACTCACCATAATGCATAAGAAATTTTTAAAAATATGGGAGGACTCTGGATAGAGATAATACAGATAAATGGAATACACATTTTACTAACTGTTCAACGACCACTACCGCCCACAGATCCCGCACCCCCATATAAGTGGATTATTTTCTTGAAGAACTTTTCAGTTCATTTTTTTTTCCAGGACTAGCTTTAGGCTTAAGGCTGCTGCTGTTATTACAGCATAGCCCACCAATAGCATTTCAGACCCAATGTACAAAGATGACTGTTATGTGAAATGTTTGTGTCTTATTAAGGGTGTTTTCTCTGTTATCATTAAAATTGACTTAGCCAAGAAAGCAATGGAAGACTTGTGGCTAAAATACTTACGTATGACTGATCATACTGACAATATAGCATGTAAACACCTCAGAATGGTTGAAAAATTCAGTAAGCCATTCAGCTGATTTTGAACCTAAAGTGATTAGTTTCATATAGGCTGAACATCTATAATCTAGGTTAATGGGCCTATACCTCTTAAATTTTCTGCCTTATGATACTATATATATTCAGTCATAATAAGATAATATGCTCCAATATGATAACCAGAAGATAAGTTCACAGATTAAGATTTAGGAGATTTTTCTGATACAAATACCTTTTGAGAGAAGTATGGGACAGAAGAGCTGGTTAGCACAATCAAGTCTCCTCAAAGACATTACTAGTGACACTAGAAGGTTAGCTTAGCAACAGTGGCCTTGTCTCACACCAAGCACACACGTACAAAGGGTCAGAATATGAAAGTATCCATTATCTAGTGTGGGCTAGATGTTTAGGTGTTTGAATTTTGTAGTATGTCTAAAGCTTAATTTGTCAAAGGAAAGTAGATTTTATGTAGATATAAACTTAAATGATATAAATGTAAGAATCATAGAAATACAAAGCACTAACAAATAGAAACTGGAAACACTTAACATAAAGTCACTTGAAAGGTCTTTAACATAATGGGAATGTGTGCTTTTTACCTTATGAAAGATGTTAATAATCATTGTAAGAGTTGGTTTATGCTACAACTGATGACATTCTATAGGAAATTATATCAAACAGTTATTTCTCACCACATGTGATTACAATAAAGTTGAGAAGAAATGGATTTGAAATATTTTCTGTGTATTTGTTAAGTTAGGGAAAATTATTGAATTATGTCAATATTGATTCATTCAGAAGAGGAAAATTCTTATGCAGGTGATTAAATTCTTTATATAGCAGCTTTTGACTTTTATGATGACCAGGTATAAATTAAGTAGAAGACTTGACCTGATGACCATTAAGTTCCATCAAATTCTGAATTTCCTTGATTTTCTTTTAATGCAAGGAAGAAATACAATTACATCTATTCTATACAACAAACCAACATTTAGACACCTTCTCTGTAGCCGACTCATCAGGTGTTAAAGGGCTGGGTGATTCAGAGTCAGCAGACCATTTCCAAACGGGAATCAACTGAATGGCGATTGTGCCCTAAGCACTAAATATGTCCTAAGGCCTTTGTTCAAAACAAAACATCGCCCCCCCTTTTTTTTACAGAGACAGAGAGAGTCAGAGAGAGGGATAGACAGACAGGAACGGAGAGATGAGAAGCATCAATCATCAGTTTTCCGTTGGGACACCTTAGTTGTTCATTGATTGCTTTCTCACATGTGCCTTGACCGTGGGCCTTCAGCAGATCGAGCAACCCCTTGCTCAAGGCAGTGACCTTGGGTCCAAGCTGGTGAGCTTTTGCTCAAACCAGATGGGCCCACACTCAAGTTGGCGACCTCGGGGTCTCAAACCTGGGTCCTCCGCATCCCAGTCCGACGCTCTATCCACTGCACCACTGTCACTGCCTGATCAGGCAAAACATCCCATTATTGATTGCTGCATTGTTCACTTTTGCAATTGCTTCCATCAGGCATGACTTTGCTGTTGATGTTTAAATTCCATCTTTGGAAAGTTCTTGTGAAATTACTTCAGCCTGTGTAGCCTGTGTTCACCCTCTTCCTTCTATAACACAGCACATCTTTGGGAGTCTGTCAGCACACTCATGAGAGGTGGCTTGTTGGAATTACTCATGGGTTCCAGTTTTTGTATGTCTTCTTGCAATTTAAAATGACAGACAGCAGAGCTGTGCTGATTATCTGCTCAGTGTATTTGGAAAACTCTAGCAAGCAGATAATCCTTACCATCTCCCTTTTTGAGATATTTACGATAATGAAATCTTATTTTTGAATCAGTCATGGATCCGAACATAGTAAAACATCTATAGGACTCAGAGGTGAAGTTTTTGATGATACTCAACTCATTGAGATAGAAGAGTCACCAGGACATCTGAGAGCCATGCCCTGATTGAGGTTTCTATTATTTCATGTTACATAGTCAAACATGATTTTTAAAACTAAATTGAATAGTACTGGACCTATGACATTTGACAGTAAGACTGAATGCTGTATTACCATCATCTTTTCACTGTCCTTACTAATAGCCAAAGTTTTCATCTGAAGGAATTTTATAAGAAAATCACTGCAATTATTGCTATCTTGGCTTTTAGTGGTGTTGACGTGGGTCATATGTCAAGGCTGATGGACTTTCTTAGTTGGTGGATGGTCTAACCTATTCTGGGAATGATCTATTGTGAAGAACACTTTAACATGGGGTCTACCTTCATCAAATTTTGATAGGTACAGCACAATATTGTTAACTATAGGCACTGTGTTGTAGAGCACATTTCTAGAACTTCTTTGCAATTCATCTTGCTTAAGTTATCTTTATCTCATAGGCATATTGGTATGTCCCATTTCCCTCAACTTGATGACAAATGTGACATTAAAACAATGGAAAATATTTTTAGAGCTGTTCAAAATGTTTACTGATACCCACAGTGCTGAGAATTAACTGGTATCCTAAAAGTTAAACTCTGATTATAGCATTCACAAATTCATCTTTCTCTCCTAAACACCTCCACTATGTTGTCTTAAAGCTTGTTGCAAATATATTACTTTCTAGATGAATCCTGGTGAGTTTCTAGGAAATTATAATCTATAAATGAATAAGTATCCAGAAGTTGATGTTTCATTTAAGGAGATATTTGTGCCTGATTTTCATGTCCCCTCCAGATTTGCATGCTGTTGAGTTGCCTTGCGTATTAACTGATGTCCATTGTTAGGTTCTTAAAAGGCATTTATTTAGAATGTATAACTTTTATTTTATTTCTACTTTCCCATTTCACTGTTGCTCAGGACATTTACATTAAAATGAAGTTTATCTTTGGAAAATTAAGATGTACCTTTCACTGTGACTGTCTGCTTGGCTATATGGTCATGTCCCCGTTACACCACATTTCTGTGCCCATAAAAAAGGATACTGGTGCATATGACTAGATTATACTGTATCTTCCTTCAGGAAATAAAAACTCATGAGATGTAAAATAGGAAGGGTCAGTATTTTTTTAAGAGAAAAAAACAAACAATCCCTGGAGAACAATTATTGCTAATTTAGTGCAGAGACAGAACAATCTCTCTAAAACCTGTTGGTATTTGAGTATATACGGGACATAACAACTTGAAATTTCATGTGCCCAAAAGAAAACACTAACCCTTTTACACAAGGCTCTCTTGGGGTGGGCTCGGCGTGCGTGGCCACTGCAGTTTCTGCTCAGACTAATAGAAGGAGAAATTAGTGAGAACGTGACTTGAGCGACACTGTTCTGTTTAACGCTCTAACCAGCCCAGGTTGGTGCTGAGCTGGGAGGATGCGTACAAAATTGAAGAAGGAGGTTTTCTTAAAGCTCCATTGAAGATTCTCTCAGCCAGATAAGTCGCTTCTCCAGAACTACATTATAAAGAGCTCTGATGATATTTCACTGAATAACAAAGTGGACATTCTGCTTTTAGAGATTTTAGTTGTGGACTCATATACACGGTGACCTTTTCCACTTCCTTCTTATTTTTAGTTTCCAATTACTGTTCTCGAAATGAATGTTTAATTCCCCAGTTTACTATTGGCTACAATTTTATTCTGATGCTGCTGCCGGCAATAAAAATTATTTGCAGTCCAAGTTATTAATTTGTATATAGTTTTCCCTGCTACACACACAATGCCATTTGTTCACTTTTTTTTTTTAAGCATCAAGTAGGATATCCTTTTTCTTTGGTTTTTCATAATCTCAAAGAACACTTTTACAAAGAGGTCACTAAGCTGCTCTTAATCTATAGTTTTTATCTGAAAACCAAGAAGGAAAAAAAAACCACAGTGTATCTCAGAATGGGAAACTTGCCTCATTTTGGTGAATTGCAGCCTGTTCATTCCAGTTGTAAACACATTCCCGTATTTCCATTTAATTTTGTATCCAAAACAATGGTGACAAAGAATTCTCTTGTGATGTTTCAGAATGACTACTGCACGCCTGGTTTAAAAAGCAAACCAGGACACAGGAAATTCAGATTATGGTTTTTTCTTCTTTGATTTGGATGTGTTTTTGGAGAGGCTAGAAGCTGTTAATGAATTAGCTATAATTTATGAAATATTTTAATAAGTTACTATTTAACAGTACAATGTAATTCTGTTTTGATGGCAGGTGGCCCGGCGTTGGGGCATTCAGAAAAACAGGCCAGCTATGAACTATGATAAACTTAGCCGTTCCCTCCGCTATTATTATGAGAAAGGTATCATGCAAAAGGTGAGCAGCTAATACAGTATTAGAATTCATCGAAATGTTGCACATAAATCTGCATGTCATACTTTAAAAGCTACATATTATTGCATTGCTGAAGCAAGGTTTTCACTCACTTTAACATCCGCTTAGCTCTTGGTTTTGGTATTATAAGCTTTTCTATTTATATATTTATGAGCATCACAGAGAAATGTGTATATAACATCATACAGAAAGTAGTAGACTTTCTGGAAGTTCTTATTTTGCTGCATTTGGTGAAAAAAGGTTGTTTCTGTATTAATACTTCCTGTGTTCATCCCCAGAAGTTGTTTATATTCATCTATATTCTGAAATACTGTTGTTTTTAGATTCTAATACTAACCAAATTCTTACTTTTATTCCTTATTCTGATTCTTAATGTATTCATGACAGTTCTTGTTCTTAGTCTGAAAACATCTTTTCCTGCATAAAATCTTGCCTACTTTCATTACCAGACGGCTTAACTTTCTCAACCATTTAGTAAAAAGAAGCATTTGACCTTATTTTATTGGTAGAATGAAAATAAATGTATTTATTTCAAATAATCTTTTCTTAGTATTTGAAAGTAGATTTTTTTTTAAAAAAAGAATGAATAAAACAAATAGATTTACACTTAGAACATAATATAAAATTATTGAAGGAACGAATAGGTAAAGATAAACATCTGGGGGTATTTGTTATTACCACATTTTCAGCCTTGCGTTGTGTACACAGTTGTCTTGACTGAACTAAGTTTGCAAATCATCCATTGTGAACATTGCATTTTTCTTATGCACCCTTTGTCCATTTGGAAGGACATGAACATAGCTATGTATTACAGATTTGGGCATATTTTATTTATTTATTTTTTACAGGGACAGAGAGAGAGTCAGAGAGAGGGATAGATAGGGACAGACAGACAGGAACGGAGAGAGGTGAGAAGCATCAATCATTAGTTTTTCGTTGCCATTGCGACACCCTAGTTGTTCATTGATTGCTTTCTCACATGTGCCTTGACCGCGGGCCTTCAGCAGACTGAGCAACCCCTTGCTGGAACCAGCAACCTTGACGAGCTTTTTGCTCAAGCCAGATGGGCCTGCGCTCAAGCTGGTGAGCTCGGGGTCTCGAATCTGGGTCTTCTGCATCCCAGTCCAACGCTCTATCCGCTGCGCCACCGCCTGGTCAGGTTGATTTGGGCGTTTTTTAAAATTTAATTTCTTTTTATTTTACTCATTTTAGAGAGGAGACACAGAATGAGAGAGAGAGAGAAAGAGAGAAAGGGGGGAGGAGCTGGGAGCATCAACTCCCATATGTGCCTTGACCAGACCAGTGCAGGGTTTTGAACTGGCGACCTCAGTGTTCCCAGGTCGACACTTTACCCAGTGCGCCACCGCAGGTCAGGCTGATTTGGGCATATTTTTATGTCACCATAGTTATGTCATGAAAAAACTGGACCAGTGGCTATATGAAACTTATTAGACCAGAGGAAGATAACATTGCTGTTTCCTGTACCAAAGAAAATCAATGCTCCAGAGTTTGCCAGCTTACACATTAAAAATTCCAAGATCCTGAAATGATAAGGCTAAACTAAATTCTTAATTGCTTCCTACATCCCTGAATCTCACCTTCAAAATGTATAATAACCATTCATTATTTGCTCCTTCCATCTTCTGCATCTCAACCCTGGATTCATTTTTCATTCTTCTCTTTCATTCACCACCTTCATTTGCAACCAAATCCTTTCAGATACATCGCACTCCTTTCACATTTATCACCATCTGCCCAATTCCTGCATGTCAAGTGGGCTGCACAGTAGATGTTAAGCGGTTCACCTGGGCACCCTTGCTCAGCAGTAAAAGTCATGTTCTAGGTTTTCATGCAATCTTCTCATTAGGTCTTTTTGAGCAGATAGCTTGCTTCTCCTGCTAACTGGTGTAACCTCACCTCATAGACTTGTTGCAATATTTAAAAGACAATGATGTGAGACACTTGAATTATACTTGGCATAAGAAAATGTTGTCAATGAATGAAATCTCTGAATGCATTTCACACCCAGAAGCCAGTGTAAGCCAAGGGATATTTAGCTTTTGTGTCTTGACCTTCTGCCCCTATAAAGGGAGCATTCAGAGAGAGCCAAAACATGTGACACGATCTCGAACTATGTAACTATGCCTCGACTTTTAGGAACAGTATGTGACAGGGTGTCATGCTTAGTCTTAAATATTCTCAAGGGTGTTCAAACTTATTCTCCTTATCATAGTTGCCACTGCTTCCATGTCCATATTTACTCATCCAGTTGTCTTATATTCCATCTGTGTTTCTCTGATTGTAATAAATTGATAAGGCAAGATGCTACCTGATGGTCAAACAATGGCATAGATACTGAAATACAGATAAAAATATTGCTTCTCACATTCTTCCCGCTTAGGCTGTAGTGGCCAGAGGAAACTATTTGCAACTACAATATTTATTCATCAGCTAATATAGGTTAGCAAGATGCTGTCTGTGTATGACATATTTTGGGGGATGTCACTGTATAATGGCAAAAGGGTAGATTGTGACCCTGGCCAGTTGGTTCAGTGGATAGAGCTTTGGCCCGGTGTGTGGATGTCCTGGGTTCAGTCCCTGGGGAGGGAATACATGAGAAGTAACTGTCTGCTTCTCTCCCCTTCCCTCTTCCCTTGCTTTCCCTCCTTCCCTCCTGAAGCCAGTGACTCATTTGGTTCGAGTGTCATCCCTAGGTACTTGGTTGGTTCAAGCATCGGCCCCGGTAGAATTATATATTTCAGTGTGTTTATATGACCACACTTGTTAAAATTTAAATCTATATGTGCATGTGGTATATAAAAGGAAAGTAGAAAATAAAATAAAAATAACCAAGTGGTTATAAACGTGTAAAAAATACTGATTGTTTCAGTAGTTAGGAAAGAAATAAGATATATTGGAATACTGTTTATTATACCCTCTAAAGGGAATATGTGTGAACTTCTACTTTAAAATTTAGAAATGCCTAGAAAGGTATATACAAATGTTTTAACAGTGGTTAGTCCTGGATGATATGATGATCCATCATTACTTCTTTTAATCTGTAACTTTTAATTTCTCCCCAGTATCTCTGGGTTACTTGTGAAAATTTGAAAGTTAACACATAATTTAAATATCTAGTCTTTTAAAGCACAGTTTAAAGATATCTTTTGTTAAATTCCAGTTCATCTGTCCTGCAAAATTCATGTTTTATCTATCTCAGCATTGCACTTTGGGTATACATCATGTATTCATGTATAGCATTTTCCATATTATAATTGTCTTAGTAATAATACAAGATGCAATTTACCTACATTCGTTATCAGCCATCGTTGTAAACTCTGCAGCATTAGACATAGTCTAATAAATATAATAATTGCCCTAAAAATGTTAATTCAGAAGAAAATGAGAAAGAGTAGTGAGTCAAGGCAAAGTCCTTAATAGATTTTATAATTTTTTTTTTAGATTTTATAACCTTGTTTGTAAGGTATACACTTTTATTGCCCGCATGGATTTATCAAGTCATTTCTAATAAAAACCAGTAGCAACAGGTTGGACAAAACGAGCTCTAGTAGCCAAAAGCAAATTCCTTTCTCTCCACAACCTTAAACAAAACAAAGCAGGTTATTAAATGCTCTGAGATATAGAAGCCCTTTATTTTATTTTTTTCCCCCTCAAATTGCTTTTAAAAGAGAAAAGGAGGAAAACTAGGATTAGTATCTTAGGTTTGCTTCTGATATTGCCTATTTTTATTTTCATGGTAATGTCACCTTTATGAACTTAATTTCCTTTCTATAAAGGACTAAAATGAATAAATTTATGCCAGGCTCCTCTGTTTGCCCCGCAGTGTACAAGCGACTTCCATCTCACTCTTACAGTTGGCTTTATTTCACACAAGAAATGGGGGAACTGAGGGCAGTTTAAGAAATATATCCAAATTCATACAAGTTCAGTATTAACTATTTTCAAACCTAAGGCTGTTCAGATTATTAGGATTCTCTAAATAGTTTCCTCTTACAGGGTTTCAAGCACAGGGCAACTTACTCTAAATCTGAGTCCAGAACAGCAGTTCTCTCTGGTTGTGTCTGTCTTCTATCTTCCAAACATATACAGATAGTCCATAAACCATGTGCTTACCATTCCCTGACATCACAAAGCAACTAGCTTTGCCTTTGTGAAGCCTAAGAACCCAGAGGTGATTAATTTTCACCCTTCTAAAATGAATGAACTCTAGATGGACATACTAAAAATTTACTATCAAAGTTAATAGTGTAAGGAACTGTATTGATCTATTCACCACCCACCACCCAGGCTGAGAACCTCAGCATTCAAACCAGCAACCTCTGTACTTTGAGACGATGCTTTCCCAGCAGGGCACACAAGCAAGCCTGACTGGTGGTGGTGCAATGGGCAGAGCATCGACCTGGGATGCTGAGCTCCCAGGTGGCGGGGGGGCATATTTGTTTCACTCAATTCTTTGTCATTTCCTAGAAAAGCATCACTCTTCCAAATTTAAGTTTGGAACATGTCACTCCCTACAAATTATGCTACTCCTTTATATCAAGCAGCTGTCACATTTCTTTTGTTCATTTCCTCCGTATGCATTGTGCATTTTGAATTCCTTTCACTTTTCTGCACCTCTTACTTCAATTTAACACTTTACACACATCCTTAACTTGTCTAATGCATTGTGCCTTCATTTTTAAAAGTGATGTGCCCAGGATTCTGCCGTCCCTTGATCCATCTTTCATTTAAATAAGGCCATGTATCTATTTTTTGTCTTTGATAAGAATACACAGGAGGAAAAAAAAACATTTCACCCTGTGAATCAGTGAATCACTCGTCTAGTCTTGTTAGGAACACACATTTTTCTTTAAGGTGTGGAAGTTTACTTTTTTTTACAGTTTCACAGATAAAGTATTAAGAAGAAGACACTGGATCTTGAAGGTCCAGTTGTGTTACCAGCTAGAGGTAATTATTTTAAAACAGAAAAAAAACTTCCATGTGAGATGCCTGCATGAAATCATTGATCTTTCCTGTCCCCAACCTCAAAAATAGCAATATAAGTCTACCTTCATATTAATTTTTTAAATGTACATTTTATTGATTTTAAAGAGAGGAAGGGAGAGAGAGAGAAAGAGAGACAGAAATATTGATCTGTTCGGGAATGTGCTCTGACCCAGAATCAAACCAGCAACCTCTGTGCTTCGAGACAATGCTATCCCAGCAGGGCACACGAACAAGCCTGACTGGTGGTGGTGCAATGGGCAGAGCATCGACCTGGGATGCTGAGCTCCCAGGTTCAAAATCCCAAGCTTATCTGACTTGAGCACAGTGTCACCCACCAGCATGAGAGTGGGGTCATCGACATGATCCCAAGGTTGCTGGCTTGAATTTAAGGGTTGCTGGCTTGAGCTAGGGGTCACTGACTCGGCTCGAGCCCCCTGGTCAAGGCACATATGAAAAGCAATTAATGAACAACTAAGGTGTCTCGACTACAAGTTGATGCTTCTCATTTCACTCCTTTCCTGTCTGTCTCTCCTCTCTCTTGTTAAAAAAGGGGGAAAAAGGAAAACAACAACACATAAACAAGGAAACAACTCAGCTTTCTAGCTATCTCTGGAGTGATATAAATATTATTCAGGGTCAACATTTTTCATTTTTCTCAATTAAACCATCATATATTCCATAAAGTAAAGATTTTTTTATGTGTATCTGCTAATACTTGGTGATTTTTTCTTCTGTTATCCATCCTTTCTGATATTCTAAACCACGTTTCTGTTCTTTTCCTTCTCTGCCCTCCATCTGGGGTGGTGAAGGTATGTGTGTGTGTTTACTGAGCTAAAATTGACATACAACATTGTGTTATAATGCCTGAAACTACATAATTAATGTTTTGCTATGTGGAAATACTGTGCAATGATCACCTCCATAAATCTGGTTAATATCAGGTACTGCATACATAACAATGGGCTTTTCTCTTCTGTGTTATCATCAGGTGGCTGGAGAGAGATATGTCTACAAATTTGTGTGTGATCCCGAAGCCCTCTTCTCCATGGCCTTTCCCGATAATCAGCGCCCGCTGCTGAAGACGGACATGGAACGTCACATCAACGAAGAGGACACGGTGCCTCTATCTCACTTTGACGAGAGCATGGCCTACATGCCCGAAGGGTGCTGCAACCCGCACCCCTACAACGAAGGCTATGTGTACTAACACACGTGACCGTCAAACAGGGCCTCCCCACGCTTTCCCTCTTCTAGGAGACGCAGAGAAATCTCTGAATTCTCTTCCATCTTTGTTTGACTTTTGTTGTTTGTCTTTTAATTTTAAATGATACTACACAAAAAGGGGCTTTTCCTGTTGCATTATTCTATGGTCTGCCATGGACTTGCGCACTTTATTTGTGGGTGGGTGGGAGTAATGTAAACACTTATTCTGTGTAACAGGAAGATAATGGGTTAATGGGTGGGAGGGAGTGGGGGATGACTTTTTACTTAGGCTTGGGATGGGGTCCTACAGGTTTTAAGTATGACAAAGCTATGTCATGTCTATTTGATTTCATAACAACAGAAGGGAATGTTCAATTTCTCTGGGTATCTATGGTACAGTTAATTCACATTGTGTAAATATCCACTTGGAGACCGTTTGCCTGGGGTATCTTCCCCTGTTGCTTCTGAGTCTCTGCAAGGTGTACAAAAAAATCTACTGTAAATGGCAGTTTAAGTGTTAGAAATGACTGTTTCTTGCACCTCTTGTAGAAAGATATTTAGAGAGATTGCATTTGCTGTTGTTTTGTTTTATATATGACTCACAGAAGATGGCCCCGGTATAGGTAATTCTCTCTGACATTGATTAATTACCATGGCTGTAAATGAGGGGCACAATTTTGGACTCTGGCTCCAAACTGAGTCACAGGCCAGTAGCATTATGTGTATCTGGTGCCACCTTGCTATTTAGACAGAAATCATACTGTTGTTTCAATATTTTGAAGCCCATTTCAGTTAAATAATGATACGTCATGGTCCTTGAGATCTTCATTTAAATATTAAATCTGGAATCACAATGAAGCAAAAAAACTTGTCTTTTCACTTGTTTCAGTACATAAAAACATTATTTAATCAGTAAGAATTAACTGTACTAAATCACATATTATGCTGTTCCAAAAACAGCAAGCAAGCACTCCTTAAGAAGAATATTCAGTACACTAAATAGGTACTATAGTAATTTTTAGAGATGGTACCCATTGATATGCATTAAACTTTTACTGCTGTGTTACGTTGATAACATATATAAATATTAGATAATGCTAATGCTTCTGCTGCTGTCTTTTCTGTAATATTCTCTTTCATGCTGAATTTACTATGACCATTTATAAGCAATGCAGTTCACTACAGATAGCATTTCAGGACAAAATAGATGACTCAAACCATTTATTGCTTAAAAAAATAGCTTACGCCATGCTATGCTATAAGCAGCTTTTATGCACATTGACAAATGAAGAGTAAGCTTCAGCTTGCTAAGGGAAACTGGAAACTTTTGTAACTTTTGGTGAAATGGAAAATTATTTACAAACTGTCAAAGTATATGAACAAGTTGCTGAATGACATAGTGCTGGCACTGATATTATCTATCCCTCATCTTGTTTTGGACACTTGTGTAAATGTGATTGCATTGTTTGAAAGAAGATTTAAAGTTTCAAAGGTTATTGTTTTATTTTTGTCTTGCTTTAGGAGAAAATATTGAAAGCAGGATGTGTTGTACTATTCACCGTGAAAAAAAAAATAAGTAAATGGTTTTATAATATTTCTGAATAGCTTGCTAAACAACACAAGCAAGCCACGTGAATTTTGTTCAGTTCATCAATATCCCAGAAGAACAATGTTTTTTAAAGAATCTCTCTCAAAATGTTAAAAAAGAAAATCCTAAACACAAATGCGAAATCAACCTCTGAAAGCATTTCACTGAGCACAGGAAAGACTGTTGAAAAATAATCTCCTTGCTACCCATTTTTCCACACATCTCTAAATGAAACAATTATCGGAAAATCCACATACCATAATTGATATTATTTACGTTTAATCCTACAAAAATTCAAATTTCAACATATGTATGTAACCTGTAAGTCCTATGGTTGTTCTATACATACAATATGTATCATTTGGCCCATTGTGGGCTAATAAGTATGCCTTAAAAATCAAAACTATTTCCCCCCCTCAGTATGCTCATGTGGCCATTTAATAAAACAGATTTTAAAATATTCAGGTAAAGTTTTATTGGAAAGAGAATTGACATATTTGTAGAAATTGAAAGTGGGTCTTTAAATATGATCTAAATGAAAATTGTATTGAGGAGCCTGTTCCTTTTATTTTCTCTTTCTTCCTTCTTATTTTATTTTTTTAATTCTATTATTTGCCATTGGGGAAGAATTGGGCTATGAATTATTTTAAGGAATCAAAGAAAGAATTGGTTTTCATTATGTAATATTTAAGGACAAACTATATATTTTGCTGTTTACCATAGTGACTCACTGAATGAAATACGTAATTGGCCAACATTAAGGATATTCGCAATATAGAGGCGTTTAATTTAAAACATTGCATTATAAACTCTTAGAAAATGTGTCTAAAGGTTTTTTTTAAGCTTTGCTATTCTACTTTTTGTTTGGTTGTGTGTTTACTTTCAGATAGATTAATAAATCTGGCAGCTGATTTCTGCAAGAATATTGTGTTCTGAATTTCTAACTAAATTTGGCTACTCAAACAGAAATTAATTCCTACTATAACATTTCCTTCAACTTTGTAAGAATAACTTCCAGAACTATCTCCCTAGTGTTTGCTGCCTCTTGTTGATGATGTGCTAATACCCAGCAAATGACAGCAAAGAACACTGCATCCCAAATAACAAATGAAAAACTATTTTTCTTAAGTTATGCCCATTAAAAGCGCTTTTAAAAAACCCCACAAAGCTGACGCTACAAAGCAGTTTTCTCACATCAGAGTAGGATCCCGGAGGTTATATAATGAGACCTTTTTGGAGACTGTACAGGCAGACCTCGTTTTATTGCACTTCGCTTTACTGTGCTTCGCAGGTGTTGGTTTTTTACAAACTGAAGGCACGACCAGACTCTCCACCGGCACAAAGATTACACCTTGCTTTGTTGAGTCACTGGCTTTATTATGGTCTGAACGGAGCCCGCAATATCTCTGAGGTATGCCTGAATTGGTTTCCTGTAGATGCTGTAACCAATTACCACACATTCACTAGCTTCAAGCAACACCGATTTATCCTCTTCTAGTTCTAGAGATCAGAAATCCAAAATGAGGCTCCAGGGGCTGAAATCAAGGTGTCTGCTCATCTTGTTTCTTCTGAAGCTTCCAGGGCATCTTCCACTTTCAGAGGCTGCTGACATTCCTGGATCCTGGGTTCTGGCTCCATCACTTCAACCTCTACTTCTGTGGCCACAATCCTTTCTCCTCGACTGTAGTCAAATCTGCCTCTGACCCCCTTTTATCAGGACACTTGTGATTACATTTAGGGTGGGTCCTTCCAGATAACACCCAATGATCTTCTCTCAAGATCCTTAAGTTAATCACATCTTCAGAGTCCCGTTTTGCCAGATAAGCTATCATTCACAAGTTCCTGTGACCACAACATGAATATAAATGGAGGTTGTGGGGCTGTTATTCAGACCACACAGATGAAGACACTGTGTAGAAAAATACCAATGACTTTACCTGTAGGCAAATATATTCTATTGACAGAGCTTTGATTAGAAACTGCTGAACATTTTTTGTTTACCAGTGAGATAGCCTTACTTTACTCTGCATAAATGGTACTGAAAGCCTTCTATATTAAATGTCAGCTTCCCTTCAAATTATATGCTAATCACATCAAGTTTTTAGATGATTTAAATCCCCTTCATGTAAACCTGTAATGAAAGGGGAAGGAAAAGATATAATTACAGAGTAGTAGCACATTTAATTCTGTTGTCCAAGCCAGGTTTTTAAAGTAAATTTCTTTTGGTGCTAGTATGTGTTGTTACCACGCAACCTTAAAGTCTGCAATGGAATTCAATTAGGTATGAATAACACATAGAATATCTCTGTTATTAAAAAGAATTCTGAAATATGAGTCAACTTATCTTTATATGACAAGGAAGGAAATCTATTTCCCAATATTGCAGTATTTTTCTAGATTATAGGTGTTTCTAAAATGAGCCACTTTATCAGAAGCAACATTTTCAGAGATTATAATGACAAAACATTACAGAGGAAAAGACCATTTGAATGTTTCTTATGATATCTTAAAAAAAGAAAACCTAGAACTTACAAGAAGTGAGTGTGAGCTATTTTCCATTTATAGCTGATAATGAAGGAGGGGGAAAATAGAGGTAAAAAAGACAACATAGAAATTGGGTAAAAATAATAGAAGTTAAAAGAGGCAAGTGGACATATTGACCAGTTGTGATAAGAATTGCATAAAAGCCAAGTTTTCATAAGGTATCAGTCACTGTTGGACAGGATTCTGAAGAATTTGGCCCAATTTACTCAGAATGCAACTAGTACTTTTAGGACTTGATTTTCTTTTAATAGACATATGATTTGTTTAGAAAGATTTATTTACAAAAAGATCAGTTTATGGAAAAATAATAGTTTAAGAGAATTTGATTAGAGTAGTAGATGTCTTTATAGAAATATTAATAATTTTATAATGTTCTATTATATGAATAGCTATGGTTTATGAATTCATATGTAAGGTAGGGTGTAGTTTTTGTTTGTTTGTTTTGCATATGGGTTCTAATCTTATTCCAGTCTAAAATTATATTTGTTTCTATGGGAAATATTTTTAATTCACTTGGATGTATTAAAATTATGGTTTGAGAAAACATGCTATGAAATTTATGTAATTATAACAAAATAAATATGCTCAAAATTTAAATATAAAATAAAAGCCCAGAAACTGAAAATATTGGACTATCGTGATCACTCTGGGAGATGGCACATTTTAAAACTGACGAATGTAGTCTAAATTTTTTACTTGCTTCAGTCATCTGAAACATCGTAGCCATTTAATTTATGATCAAGCGTTTTGAGTAATGTCTTCACTGCTCTCAATTCCCAGGTATTATTCTAGTTTTGGTAAAGGTCCCAGGACACCTGATTAGTTCTATGTTCTAATCCCTTTAAACGCTTAAAAAATATTAGTCCTTTCAGTGACTATATCAGGAAGGAATTTTGGTAAAGGAACTATCTAAATTATTTCAGTGACTCCCATATGCCAGCTGACATGACGTATTAACTTTGTTTGAGAAGCTGAGGTGGATGGACAACCAGAACATCATTGTGTGGATGTCTTGTGATCACAGGCAAACTAATAAACCCTACTTTTATTGTGTATACTGGACCTAGCCTCTTTCTAGTTTTAGTTTTTTATAAACCAAAAGTATGAAACAATGACTCACACTTTGCTTAAGTTCTTACTTAAAATACATTTTGTAACCATTTTGAATAGTGTTTATAGAAAATCTGGGGGGAAGTACTATTTTAAAAATTGCAGAATCAAACCATGGTACATATCTGTGTCTGTAGTTCTCCATCTTATGTCTTGAAGAATTTACAAATCAAAATGATTAAAGTACCACTTTGTTTTTCTCTTGGACAATGATACAGCGTAATGATTCTGTAAAAGACATGTCCTGATCAAATTCTTCAGAAAGTTGTACAAACTGCCCTCACCTTAGGACTTATGCTGTTAGACATGACTTCTAAAAGTAACAAATTTCCTAGAAAACTTTTAAAGCATGGTAGATTACAAGTCACATGATTCAGAAGATAGCAACAGATGGATTTTTAAACTAAAACTGAAAGCATAGAAATTACTTTATAAAGAAATCTTAATTTTTAATAATTATCACATTACTGCAAAGGCAATAGTGACATCTTATGCCCCTTTTAATTTTCTGTATACCCAGTAAAGCGATTTGTCCCATAGAAAGTTTTATGTAAATTTAATAGCAGAAGAAAAATGTGCGGAAAAAATGGTAATGCATGTGATACTTTTTAAGCTGCAAAATTTTATCCTATTAATAGTACAGAAATATTTTACTTTATATTTAAAATTACTCTTAAATATTAAATTATTTAAATGTTTCCTATTTTAAAAATCTAGTAAATACATATAACCTAAAAGTTGCCATTTTAATCATTTATAAGTATACAGTTCAGTAGCATTAATTACATTCACAATGTTGTGCAACCATAACCATTATTTCTAACACACGTAGATTATCTTATTCTTAAAGTATTATTTAAAATTCTACAGGAGATACTTTGGTATATTAAAATAGGAAATGTAAAAAATGAACTTTATGTTTTCTAATAATTCACATCACTTGTGGTTTCTTTATTAATGGTTGACCTTGATTTTATAGTGTAGTTTAATAGTTTTATTTAAGAAAAATAAACATTATATATAAACACTATTTCCACAAGCCACAGTGATTTTTGCAGTGAAAAAGTTAATTTCAGTAATTATCTTATTGACTGTTTTAAAAATAATTCAGTTATTTAAGTATATTAACAAATAAAAATGCCCCTTAAAACAAGCAATGTCAGTAAGCTGATCTTTTGCACTCATTTATTTAGTTTCAATTGAGGAATTTTGTTTTTGTGTCATAAAGACAAACACATGCGGAAGCTATGCTTAAACGGTAGTAATTTCAGATAAGCTCTATGGAAAAAATTTCCAAACAGAAACATGCTAGGTTTAATAACAGTATTTAATTAATGTGAAATTAGGTTGTCAAGATATATTGGGCAACTCCCCACCACCCATTTACAATATTTTAGTGTAAAACCTAAGGATTTCCTAAATAAAAAACAAACCAAATATTCTTTGTGACTTTTCAAATCTCTTATAGGTTCCTTTCAAAGTCTGTTCCTTGAAATATCTTAATCACATACAGATCAAGGTGCCTTTGTTAGAATTATTCACTTATGGAGTAAACTTTTGGTTTATTATTGAAAAGGCAGCGTCTGAAAAGGTAAGTTTCTGTTATTTAATTTTTTCTCAGATAAAATATACCAGGCCCAAATGTGATACATTCCAAATTTGTTTGTTGAGTTTCTTATTTGTCTCATGAAGAGCTGGTTTTGCAGTTATAAATATGAAATGTTACAAACAACCCATAAAATTGTCATTTTATTTCACTTGTTTCCATCTGAAAATCAGTATCAAAGATATAGAATCAATTGGAAAAAACCACTTCTCCAGAATTTACTGTTTATTTTCACACAAAAAATGTGATCATATAGAAGCCCTGAGGCAGTATTTCTAAAATGAAAACAAAGGGAAATACAAAAATATTTGAAAAATTTAGATCCCAAAGGATATATTGCCCACTGGTTTATTCATTGAATGAATATTAAATTACTCATATTCAGAATGGACTTTGGATGATTTATTTCAATTTGTTTTATGTTAGAAAATCCAATGATCTAATCCTTAAAAAAACCCTTAAAAATTGAGTCTTCTATAAGTTGGTATTAAACACCGCTTTAAAGTCAGTTGTTATGTTTGTTCACATTCAAATTACACTCCCCCTCCTCCACAATAGTTAGACTAGCCCATGTGAATCTACACATACTTAGAGAACTACAGTTAAGGAATGGTGGAAGTTTCTAAGGATAAAGGACATATGCATCTATGTAGGTTTTTGTGAGGCTCAAGTGGATACATTTTCAGGTTTATGAATTTTAGATACGTTCTCATGAAATTGAATAGATCATGACTATAATTGTTTTAAGTGGAAAAGGAACTTTGTGGAAGGATAGTGAGTAGATGGCAAAACTGACAGAAATAATAAAGAATTTAGCTTTTCAAAAAATCCTTAAAACAAGAAATAATCGTCAATCTTTTACTGAAATCAATAATTACCAACTACCTTACTATTCTTGCATCACTTGACTTAATATTTGTAGCCCAGAAGAAGAGAACCCAAGAATTTGCCTTTGGTTTGTGTCCCAACTTTTTGCCTGTAAGAGAATGGGGTCGTTCTTGTAATCCTATCAAGTCCTGGCATGAAATGGGAAGTAATTCCCTTAAATAATTGGCGAGTTAAAAATAATTGCCTGCTGGCTGTCTAGTCTTTCTCACAGTCCCTAAAAATAATATCATCTATCTTCAAAATAGGAGAACTGCTGAGTGCAGATATCCTTTTTGTTCTTTCATTTTCTCCAAGAATGTTTTGATTCCTTCAAGTCCACTGATGTGGCACACATGCATAAAAACAGTAATTAGCAAGAAAAGTATCATCTAAGAAAAATAATGAGAATGAAACAATATGACAGTATGCATATAGAAGAAAGTATTCATTTGCTAAGGCTGCCAAAACAAAGTAGCACAAATATGGTGGTTTAAATAGCAGTATTATATCAAATTCTGGAGAGGAGAAGTCCAAAATCAAGGTGTTGGGCAGAGCTGGTACCTTCTTTAGGCGGAGTTAGCTCCAAACCTTTCTCCTTAGTTTATTGTTTGCCTTTTCCTCGTGTCTCCTCACGCCCTCTTTACTCTGTCTCTGTCCCTGGATCCAATTTCTCTTTTTCACAGGGACACCAGTCATAATGGGTGAAGGCTTACCCTAATGGCTCCATTTTAACTCATCGCTATAAAGATCCTTTCTTCACATAACGTCACATTCTGAGGTACTACAGCTAGGACTCCACAGCTAGGACTACACACAGAACAGGAACTTAAATTATAATCTAGTGAAAGGTTCTGTTAAAATGAAATGACGTATCCATTACTTGTGAGATTCAGACTCAAGAGATGAATGATTACAGCTATATCTTTATTATATTGCATTAACAAATATAGGGGAAAACATTGGATTAATATAACCAAGGCATTGCCTTATACTCCCAATACAGATGTTTGAAATCAATTTTATTCTCATAGTCTTCTTGTCTGTCCATCAATGAACACTTTTCCTAAAAAGATGTTATGCGAAAATGGGGAAAAATGATTATTTCCAAAATAAATTTAATAAAAATCTAAATAAAAAATATACAGGTAACAATAATTGGGGAAAACAAATACTATAAAAACAGTAAGAAAAAATGATACCATAACAACACTAGTGTGTCCTCTCTGTTCTCTGGTTTTCAGGACCTAGAAACTAGCTACATGCCAGGAAAAAAAATCCATGAACAAAAATACTATAGACTTTTCTGAGCTAAAATGAGAAGTTGGATGAGGAAATTTGCATTGAGCACTACTTATCATTTAAGCACCATTGAGCAATAAGCAGCATGGGTTTACACAGAACAAATCATGCCAAACAAATCTGATTGCTTTTTTTTTTTTATTGAATTACAAGATTAGTGGATGAATGCAATGTCAGAGATGCAATACATTTGGATTTTAGCAAAACATTTGATACAGCATCTCATGAACTCTTAAAATGAATTCAAATTGTCAGGAATATTAACACCAGGGTGAGGCATGGAAATTAAATGAATGATTGCAAAGAAAAAAAAGAAGTAATAATCGACCGTGATAAGGCAGCTTGGGAACACATCCTTATAAGGTGCTACAGTGATCGCAGGATTTATTCAGCACATATTAACATTCACACTGCTTCTCACACTCAATGAAGAAATGGAATAAAAGACTCAGAATGCACCCCAGGATTTCAGACATTACATACAATCCATTCAGATTGAGAGGAAGGAGGATATACATTTGGCCTCAAACATTTTTGATGCTTTCGCAAATACTTATCTCACTGGATCATTTAATTCACTTAATGCTCTAAGATTCTGTTATGATGCTGTTATTTGATATTTTTATGTGTCCCAGAACAAGCCAATTCTTTAAAGTTACCCAGTCTGCCTGGCCTTATACTAAAGACTCATGAAGAAGATAGCACAGGTGGCCTGAATATTTTGTGTCCAGGAAACTCAAATTCCACCATGGTGTGTGAATTTCATGTTAGATCCTGCCCTCAAGGTGTGAGTTAAATATATCTAATTAAATAAATAGGAAGCAGTAGAAGCATTCCAATGAATTTCCCAGTTCAACAACAGTTGGGAGATTCTGCTAAAAAGCAGTGAGTTTAGTAAAATTAGGGCAGCTCCCCAGCACAACTGAGAAATGCATATATCAAATGAGAAGCACAAGAGTAACTTGGAAAAGGAGAAAAACATTCTGCAACAATGCCTGAGGATGCAACAAAGTGACAGTGATGGGACACCACAACTTACCTCTGAGTTTCCAATGTTGCATCCAAGAAATGTAACAGGATGTTTGATCTATTAGATGAAGTTGAGAACGATTCATCTGTTTCTAAATATGCTGCTGAATCCCCTTCTGGAAAACTGAGTTACTGCTCTTTAGAAACATCCTTTTCTAGAATAATGAAATCAAAGCATAGCATAACAACAAGGGATGATTATGAGTGGCAGGTTCCACTCATATGGAAAATAAAAGTATATACAGTATTATTAAAAGGAAAAGGAACTAGAAAGTTAGTCTGCAATTGTGTAACATCTGTTAAGAAGCAAAACAGAATATCTTCTATAGGACAAAACAACAACATCAACAAAAACACTTCCCTGGGAAAACTGAGAATAAATACATTTATATCCACATTAGTGAAAATTAAAATCTTTGAAGGGGAGACTACATATCTGAGAATGAATCTTTAAATTTCACCCTGTATTAAAGAATTGACTTAAAAATATGCCATAAAATTAGAAAAGTGATGACTTTCTGAACTGGTTTTCCAAGAACATAACAATCATCTTGACAAATTGACAGATTGAACCTATTTGAATAAAAATTTAAATCCAAATATACACTTTTTATATATTCATTATAAATATAACTATTGAATCTGCATGTTCCCTCTCTCTCTATCTCTCTCTCTCTCTTTCTATTCTTTTCCTTTTCTCAAGGTATCATTTACTTTCATGTTTCAAGTGGCTTGGTCCAGTGTCTTTCCACCAGAGCAGTGGGCATTTAGGCCAAACAGTTCTTGAACAAAACTCTGTGCGTGTCTAGCACTCAAGCCCTAGGCACTACATCTGTAAGTCTCCCGGATATTAAACAGCACCCACTGTACACATATTTTTAAGTGTTCCTAAGAGCATCCTCCTACCTGAAAAGAGCTCCGGAAAAATTGTAAACATACTCACCATAGCCAGATCAATAGTTAAGGTTTCCAATTTCAGATTTATAGTCATGCCTGCTTCAGAATTCTAAGATGCCTATGGTTGTTCAAGAGTCCAAAGTCATGAGACCTTTGTCATGAGATACAAGATTATGCTAAGTGGCTTACAAAACAATGTTTCTTTGTCTACATATCTACCTCCTGTTTCAGAATTCTATCTAATGGTAAAATCTCAAGCCAAAACATTGGTGGTAGTTATGGCATTGGGAAGAAGAACATGGTCTCCATCCGCTGGCTCTTGGAGCTGCTCTGAAGTTACATCAGGACTTCTGTTCATAGAAATTGGCCAAGAATGTCAACTGGCCATGCTTGAATTCCAGAGAATGGACATATATAACCTTTCTTCCGAAAAGAGCATTGAATATCAATCAACAAACTACCTTTGGCATTTAACAGTCTCTGAATTTAGGGAAATGTATTGAATTCATCATAAAGTTTCCTGGAGTGGAAATGATAGCTTTAAAGAAAATTATGATTACTACACTGACCTTCGTAAAAAAAAAAACCAAAAACAAACAAAAAACTTTAGGAAAACATGGAACAGAACTGCTTTGCCTCTGGTCATACGGAGTTTTCTGGAGAGTAGAGGATCAAAATTACAGTGCTAGACCTTGTCTCACTGATTTCCCTATTATTGGTATTAAGGTCTTAGTTTTGTTGTGTTAATAAAACATAGTTCTTAATAATTTCAATATATATGGTACTGGCTCTGGAGATGACACAAATGGAGACACAGCTCCTTCTAATGAGGAACTCGGGCTAGTCCACAAGAAAGACACAGATCACCAACTCTATAGTTCAGTGTGTAAAATTCTGTACTATAACTCTAGTAAGTATTGGACGACATGAAAGCAGTTAATCTTGCTCCAATATAGATACGGAAACATCTTTATAGATAAAATAATATATGACCCCCGCTTATAAATTTGGTGGACAATTTGAAGCTGATAATAGGGACTGGCAGATGGGAGGGAGAGAGAGCAGAAATCTGGGCTTGTCACAATCTTCTGGAAAACTTTCTTAAACTGGGCAACCCATTCCCCCAACTCCCAATGACAACCAGAAAGATGAAGAGGTGCGTGCATTCTGGTCAAGCTTCCAAGGTGATTTTAATGTACCCTCAACTCTGAGAACACCACCGCTCCATATTTCGTCCTACCTGAGCTGGGTTCTTTAACATGACAGTCACTTGGGGTTTGTTTTGAAATAAAGATTCTTGAGGTTCAGATTTAGTCTGCCTGCCATAGAGTTCAGGAATCCTAATCCTGTATCATTTGGCTACAGATGATGCTCTGACCTCACTTTTGTGTAATGGAAGATAGGAGGACTTATGCCTGGGGTAGAGGTTGTTGACAGAAACCACAACTAGGGGTGACATTCCTCTATGGCAAGATAAGGAGATCAGGGGAGCCTCTAAATTTGAGGGGCTACTGGTCTACCTACCACAACATGCATTAAAATCCAAAGAACTGTGAACCCCCACCCCCAAAAAGGTCAGTTATACTGTATGTTAATGTAATGCATAAAATGCATTTAAGAGGCTCAAGTGACTGTTCATATAAAGCAAGTTTTAGAAACTCAGCTTTTGGCTAAGGTGGGTCATCAATGACTATTAAGCAAAAGTGTGAAAGGTGATATTTTTGTTTTAAAAACGTACTTTTGTAGATGTGTGTAGCGTATACTGGGGTTATCAAGAGTGGGGACAAGCTGATGAATTAAGATGCAATTAGTTGAGGCAAGAGATGGATGAGGACAGTAATTAGCCCCTGGAGCCTAGTTTTCTAGGAATTGTGGGTTCCTCTGGGAAGAACCTAAGAGAAGGGCACTGGGTTTGTGTCCCCCACCCAATATTACTGTCTTCTTTCTATGTTAAAAGCAAAGGGAAATGAATGGAAGATACAGTTACTATCTTCACATCTGTTCTCCAGGATCTTAAAATCTAACATTCCCAGATAACGGGAAGAAATAAACCAAGGAAGGGTGTATGGGGACGTGCTGAATGCAGGTGTGGTCTGTATAAGAGCAGAGGGGTGCTGGTGCAGAGAGACAGACTGCTTTTAAATGCATACCCAGTGATGCTGGAGGAGGTCATAGACCCAGATCGGAAAAGAACTGCCTGGAGAGTATTTAAAACTTACCCCAAATATCGGCTCAATAATAGCATCTTATCTCTTTATAATGACAGAAGAGACATGATTAGATGGACAGGTTTATATAAACAGTGTTTCATGATAGCAAGTTATTGTGCAATACTGCATGGATTTAAAGATTGGGCATTTGAGGTGTTCATCTACTCTTTATCCATCATGATCCATCAACTCTCTAGTAGAAAATTCCAGAGTTGAGAATTTGGAAATTAGAGCTCGAGAAATATGGCCCTTCATGTGTTATTGAGCAGCGTGTCTTTGACTAGATTTGATTATCTAATATATATACTATATTTGAATATATGTGAGAGTGTGTGTGGTTGTGTGTGTGTATCAACCTAGCTTCTGTTACAAGTACCCCCGTTATAGGTCATAAAGAGCAGAAGATTAAAAACCGAACTAAAAGAACAAAAGTAGCCCTTTAATAGCTCAAGTCTCCATCACTTGGAGCCTATTAGAAAAAGTTGCACTGAGAAACAGGATATCTGAACACTTTTGATGGTCACTGAAACCAGGTAAGTGTTAGACTCCGGTCTGGTAGCATGGAAGGATGAATGAGAACAGTGAGAAGCAAAATGCCACAGTCAAGAGCAGCAGCTGGCCAAGGCCCATCAGCAAGATGAGCAGAGGCTGATGATGGAGCAGGAAGGATCGTAACAGGACCTCAAGTCTGAGTACAGCCAGAGTCAGCACGTGAAGACAGGCTGCATCAAGGAGGACTGGAAGGAATCATATACATCAGATACTTTCAAACAGAACAGGCAATTTCTCCTCTGCACAGAGGGGGCATGTTCGAATGAAAATACTTCTAGTATTTACATCGGTTTGAGTTCTGCAATGACCCATTTGGGCCCCAGAGACAAACAAAACCTCTTTGTAACACTTGGCTACTCTTTCTATCTTTATGAGGCTTCCAAGTATTGCTCTGTCCTATCTTTTTGGTCACCCCGTCCGTCCCCTATGTGCACTCTTCTTGCTCTGGTGGCCTTTTCCTAGTAGTCTCATTGTATGCACTTCTCTGGATTATCTCTTTGAAGCCTTTGAAGTTTACAGCACTTATTCTAAAAACCTAACTCTTAATCCTAGTTCCAAATCCTAATTTCATCTTTGCTACTGGACAACTCAAACTGGATATTTCCACATGTCCTCATGTTTAATGTGTCCCAGACATCACCCAATAATTATCCTCTAAAATACCTTTCTTTCTTGTCACTGGTTCCCCACGTCACCTTATAAACATTTGTTCTGGAAAATCATCCAAAACATACTCCTGCTTATTCTATCCATATTCTGTGTTAGGGTCTTATAAGTGATTGAGATAATGTGTTTAAATTTGACCTTCTACAAGATGTATCTTAATGAAATGTAAGCAAACATTGACTAACCATGTTTGTGTGTGTGTGTGTGTGTGTGTGTGTGTTTGTGACAGAGACAGAGAGAGGGACAAATAGGGACAGACACAGGAAGGGAGAGAGATGAGAAGCATCAAATATTTGTTGCGGCACCTTAGTTGTTTGTTGATAGCTTTCTCATATGTGCCTTGACCAGGGACTACAGCAGACCGAGTGACCCCTTGCTCAAGCCAGTGACCTTGGGCTCAAGCTGGTGAGCCTTGCTCAAACCAGATGAGCCTGTGCTCGGCGTTTCGAACCTGGATCCTACATGTCCCAGGCCCATACTCTATCTACTGCACCACCACCTGGTCAGGCTGAATAACCATGTTCTAATGCTCATTTGATAAACATGGCAGGAGGACACAGAGGCAATGAAATTTCGAATACATTGTATCTTATGTACATAGGCCTAAGGAGAAGCAGTGGTATAAATGAGATGGGCAGTCTAGAGCTAAGCTTTACCTCTGCATGTGGTCCAGGTAAGGCACTGACCAGTCTGTTACTATCCCCTGTCTCTGTCATCTAGAAGCAGAAGATAAAAGCTCTAAAGGTCATGTGCAGAATTATCATGAACTGTATTGAGTGCGCATGTCAAACCAGACCTGACTTGACTTTACTTTGCCCAGGATAACCAGCTGCAGAGCCCATGATACGTCCACTATTTTCTGCTTCAGAACTCAGTCACTTTTGTTTGGCATAGGATTTATTCCAACTTTGCATATGGGCTGGAGGAAGGGAAAGACTTGTGTTAGGTTGTTTGTTTCACCATTTTATACTTAGGTTGGATAGCTAGAGCTTAAGTGATGGGTTAAAGAAGAGCAATGTAAACTGTACACACTACTGAGACAGACTGGCTTTCCCACTGAGTTTGGTAAGATCCTGAGTTGAATCTAAGTGACAAGCACAGAGGCTGAATTAGTTGAGGAAGCTATTAAAAATGTATAGTCTTGCCCTGGCTGGTGGAGTATTTTCCCGGAGTGCTGAGGTCACTGGCTTTATAGTTTGAGCCCTCATCAGGGTACGTATGAGGAAGGGATGAATGGGTGCACATCTGAGTGGAGCAACAAGTTGATGCTTCTCTCTCTCTCTGCCTTTCTTTCTTTCCTCTCCAAAAAAAGAAAATGTATAGTATTATAGGAGAGTCTTAATATAGAGGTCACTGTATCAGGACTGATTTCAGCTCCCCCCCCCCAAAAAAAAAACCCAGAAAGTCTTTTGAAGTTCATGTGTTATCTACAGTCTCTCTCAAGAATATTTCCAGTGTTTTCTGTAGGTTCTGTTTTCCTTTTGTCTCCACGGTGAGAAAATCCATCTAATCCCAACTTTTGCTACCTAATCTAGGAGTAATTCTAGAATAATCATTCATAACCTGATTTATTGACCTAGACAGCTTTCTGAGATCTTGAGTACTACTGCATGTAGTGATTTAAAAAAGTTGTATAATACTTAATTGTATAGAAGTTCTATAGCTTATTTAACCAATTTTCCAATTTGGACATTTAGTCACTTCTAGGGTTTCTGTTTGTTTGTCTTGCATTATTATAAATTTCAGCTAGATTTATCTTGGTAGTTTTATCTTACAGGATTTGTTTTATTGTTGTTGTTAAACTCTTAGGGCAGTGGTTCTTAAACTTTTTTGAGGTACCGAACCCACCAGTTGCATATGCGTATTCACCGAACCCTTCCTTAGTCATAAATAAAATATGATTTTTTTTCCAAATTCAAGACATAGGTATATGTTTTTTTACTGGTGCACAAAATGAGCCGTGCATGAACATCACCTTGCTCAAAGAACAAAACCAACAAAGTGCATGACTCACAACAAATTATGGTATTACTTTATTCTGGCCTCCGAGGCAGAGGTTTCTCCGAACCCCTGAGACCGACTCATCGAATCCCTAGGGTTCGATAGAACCCAGGTTAAAAACCACTGACTTAGGGGTAAAAGTGCTGGCCACAGGATATGCTGTTGTGCCATTATTTTAACTTTTGCTGAAGTTTAATCAACCAGCAGAGAAACATGTCAAGGTCATTTTAGAGAAAATAAAAAATCTATATTACTGAACAAAGGTAACCATGCAAAAACAAATCAATGAAAGTTTTTCAGTGAAGGTAAGTGACTGAAAGTTCAGGGTGATTTATTGAATATTAGTGTAATGGACTTATTTCCAGCTACAGGAAGATGTAAATATACTCTTAACTTGTGAGGAACACTGATAAAGACCTGGGGACATGTCTCCTTTCTATTTATATTTCTGAAGAGAAATATATTTCTTAGAATGAATAAAGTCTCATGTCCATAGAATCATAGAATCCCAAAGTATTTGCCTAACTGTTGGCATTAGAAGGGGAAAACACTGTGGTGTAGCTATTGTATGGCAGGAGTAAGGAGGACACACTAACTGTATGCTTGGGTCTCATGGTGGCAACACAGGGAAGGAATGAGAACAGGAACTAACACAGGGCAACAAGACAGGCACAAGGTAAATAGTCTGCTATAGTACACATGTTCGGGAAGTAGACAATCAAAAGGAGTATGGAAAGAATAGAGGAACCTAAATATCCAAGTTTAGAATATTGGTTAAATACTTTGAAACAATTGAAGAAATTTGAATATAAACTATACATTATATAATAGCATTGTATAGGCATTACATTTTTCTAATTTTGACAACTGTACTATGATGTATAAAAGAATGTCCTTGTACTTAAGGAATGAGTGCTGAGAAAAGTAACGACTAAGATGTTTGCAGCATACTTTGAGGTAGTTAAAAACATAAGTTCATACACACAATGACAAAAAATGTGATTAAATGTTAACAGCGAATTTGGGTAAAGAACATAAGAAAGTTCTTTTATTTTATTTTATTTATTACAGAGACAGAGTCAGAGAGAGGGATAGATAGGGACAGACAGACAGGAACGAAGAAAGATGAGAAGCAGCAATCATCAGTTTTTCGTTGCGACACCTAAGTTGTTCATTGATTGCTTTCTCATATGTGCCTTGACAGCGGGCCTTCAGCAGACCGAGCAACCCCTTGCTAGAGCCAGCGACCTTGGGTCCAAGCTGGCGAGCTTTTGCTCAAGTCAGATGGGCCCGCACTCAAGCTGGCAAGCTCGGCGTCTCGAACCTGAGTCCTCTGCATCCCAGTCCAACGCTCTATCTACTGCACCACCACCTGGTCAGGAATTCCTTGGCTAAAGCTTTTTAAAGATGAATTTGTAACCCAAAATGCACCAATCATACTGCTTCTTGTGAATTTTCTATTATGATCCAACATCAAAGGTGCTCTTTGGGTTCACAGTACAGGAAGATGGAAGTTTATGCCTTTTATGCAGCCACGTGAAACAATTTTATTTCTCCGATTCCCCTCCTGCTCCATGGGATTATAATGGGTCTGCTACAGAAATTCTTACCTCTCTTGGTCCAGTGATGTCTCAATCTTGAAGATCCCTTTGTTATTATAAATTATAACAAGCCAATGAATTCCCTCTACTCTTAGCTTAAATTAGTTTGTTTTCTGTAGTTGTTGGGCTGGATAGTCTATATTTGCCAGTTATATCAAGTTAGTTAATTAGGTTGCTTAACTCTTCTGTAGTCTTACTGATTTATTTGGTTGTACTATCAGTTACTGAGAGATCTTTTAAAGTCTTTCAGTATAATTGTGTAACTGTATCTCCTTGTAGCTCTGCGAATCTTTGAGGCTATGTTATTAGTGTGTACAAATTTAGAGGTATATTTTCCAAGTGGTTTTACCCTTTTATCATCGTCAAATATCTCTTTGACCTTCCATACTGCATCTTGACTTTGAGTCTGCTTTGTCTGGTATCAGAGTAATTTCAAGAGCTTTTTTTAATGATGCTCATTAATTCTTATATCACTTTTATTTTTAACTCTTCTGAATTTTAATATAGAAAGTATGTCCCTTGAAATAGTGTTTATTGGAGTTGAGTGTTTAAAAGTGTTTTATTCTTCAACTTTTACTTGTAATCTCATTTCATTTACATTTAATAAATTTCATAATATATCAGTGTTTAAATCTACTATCTTACAATTTGTTTTCTATTTTTTCTATCTGTTCTATGTATTTTTGTTCTTCTAAGTCTGTTTTTCTTTGTGTTTAGTTATTAAATTCTATACCCATTAGCTTGTTACACATTCTTATACTATTTTTATCAATATAACGTTTGTTGACATATTAACAATTAACCCAAGAGATAACAACATTTTTAGACTGATTAAAGTAAAATGTAAATTAATACTTTTAAAATTTTCCAGATAATACACAGACTTTAAAACTATCTATCTATCCATCCACCTACCTGTCTGTCTCTATCTATCTATCTATCTATCTATCTATCTATCTATCTATCTATCTATCTACTATCATCATCATCATCATCAGTCTATCATCTATCATCTATCTATCATCATCAATCTATCATCTATCTATTTATCTATCTTCTATCTAAACTTAAATAATTTTGTTTTATACAGTCAATATTCATTTAGCTTTACCTATAGCTTTCTAAATATATTGCTCTCCCAATTGTTGTTCCTTTAACTCTATGTTTCCCTGTTGTATCAATTTTATCTGCTTGAAGACCTTCCTTTAGAATTTATGAAGATGTATAGATAATGAGAGTGACTGATCAGAGATGAATAAGCTCTCTTCTGGAGATGCAGGTCAGGGATAATTCATAACTATGTCAAAATCATTCCAGTTGAACAGCTGGCAGCAGTCAGCCACGTTAGAGCAAACATTCTCACAGAACACTCTTGGTTTTTGACTCTAGTGCACTCTGCTGTCTTTAAATTTGGGTTTCACCTCGTAACACTACCTGTCAAATTTCCAGATCTTTATTTTGGATTCATAGACTGAGACCCACATTGCTTTCTCTCTGGCAAGCTACTTGACTTCTCGGTGGCCAAAATAGCCTCACAGAGAGATGATTAACTAGAGATTAATGTGGTTAAACTCAAACTCACAAGGTTGGAAGTTTTAGTATATGATACTTATTAGCTGACATATGTTGAGCAAAAATTACCCTCTAAGTAGTGCATACTTCCCAACACTAGGTAAATTACAAAATATCTTTATTTCTGTTTTATGCTCAATCCGTGCATATAATTTTCTACAAAGATACTGAACTATATCGCTGATTTTATAACACCAAGACCATTTAACATTTTTTTGACATTAAATTTCAAATCTGTTAACATATACACACTCTAAGTATAAAACGATGCTGACAATTGTTCAATGGGTTTTGTCTGCACTATTCAACTATAACATTTCTTTGAGTTAAAAAGCACTTCATGTTCTCAGCATAAAGTTCTTTGTTATTGCGAATTGCTTCCTCCATTTGAACAGCCTGAACTGAGTTTTATTTGGAGTTTTGAGCCTGCTTCAAAGATTGTTGGCACCCAGGTAGAGCTCTATGAAAAATATGTGTAGGTTGTCAATGCCACGAAAATGCCATTTTCCTATTCTTGAAATGTGTCTGTAAACGAGAAATTATTATTGATTTGTTGGTAGAAAAAGGCACAAAATGAATCAAGACCTTACTGACATCTCAACTCATATATCTCCAACATATAGCAGAAAAAAAATCACAAATATATACTGTTTAACTAGAGCTCTTGCAATGGCACTGACAATGTCAATGTTCCCATGCTCTCTCCAATTTTATTCTTGGACTAGCCTCAGAACTGTCTCTTACCAACTCTGAGTCTCTCCCAAATACTTTGAACTAAAAACAAATAAAATGATATTTTATAAAGGATTGCCCTAAAAACAAAAAAAAGAAAAATCTCAAAACTGTCCTTTCAACAAGTTGATCATCTGAAAGAAAACCAAATGCAACTTGCAGCAAAATACATCTTTGTTTTTCTTAGCCCAGCAGAGATGAAAAACAGCTACACTTTATCGCTTTTACCTAATCAAAAGCTTAAATCTGTTCACTGGCTTTACAGCCCAGCACTGTGCTATTGTATATTGATTGTGCTGACGGGCACCTCCTCATGGAGAACAATTGATTTTTCTTTGTTAGCAAAGCAATTTTAATAGTCTTTCTACAGGCTGTCATGTTTCAGGGCCCCAGAAGCAAGATGCACCTGTTACTAGAACTTAGTGATCAATCGCTCAACCCACAGAAAATGTGCCTGTCTGCTATGCTAAACCACCTCCACAGCAATTACTCACAAGGTGACTTTAACTCGTTTTGATAAATAGGTTGCCCGAGAGTCTCAGGTGGGTTATCTTAAGTATTTTTACCTCTGAGACTGACGTTAGGTGTTTTTGTTGTTGTTGTTGTTGTTCAATTGCCATTAAGGGGCATAGTTACAAGAACAGATTTTTTTCTTTTTCTTTTTTTTTTTTTTGCTATTTAAGGTTACTTTAGTAGCTTCATGCCAAACTTCCTTGCCAAAGAAACTAACCTAAAGTAAAGGTCACTGCTTTGAAGAGTGAGCGGTGATAATAACTCTGTTTGCGTTGCCCTTGATATTTGAAAACGGCTGTGCTGGCTCTGTGGTGTGACAGAAAAGTCAAAGGTAGGATCTATAGCTTTATTCGGCACAGTCACTGTTCTCCTTGACCAGTAGTGACCACTGTTTCCTTAATGTTATACAGAGTGTCTCTCTTCTCTCGCTCTCTCTCCATAAATTTGGCTCAAAAAAATGTTTCTGTGAGTGTGTATATAGGACTTTCTGTGAACTGTAGTCCTGCTAAATTCTTTAAAAACTTCTTTCAGGTCTTTAAAATGTGGCAGTCCCTCAAACTGTAACTATCCTACAACAACAGTGTTATGAGCTACCATGATTTAGGAGCTTGCTCATATTTTCTTTACTTTCAGTCAAATTCTTCGTGGTATACAGGTGATGTTTTATAAATGAGGCAGTTTGAGAAAAATTTGCAAAAGGTCAACATCGTTAGGTTGTGTACAAACATAAATGACAAAATTGGTATTTGATCCGAGTCCATCCTTTGAACCACGATGTTGTGCTGTGTTCCAGCAGCAGGGTACATGTGTTCTGGAAGATGGAGGGTCCTTGCTTGTTTCCCAACCGCTTTCTGTCAGCCGAGAGGGTACAAACCATTTCCCTGGTTCACCACACATTTTATTGGGAGGTCTACTACACGTTTTGCAGCATGTTAGACTTTGGGAATAAGTAGCAAGTTGAGAAAAATACGGATTTCAAGAAAGGTGCCCCTAAAGTGGGGAGAGGGAGTTGTCACTAAAGATCTCAGCTTGGGGAAACACTCCCTCAGCCTGGAGGTAGGAAAACATTTCACAGATATGAGTCCTGTTATAAGGAAACCGAAATGGGATTGTTATGGGTTTAATTGTGTCTCCCCTTCCAATTCATATTAGAGTCCCCAAGAACCTCACAATGTGACCTTATTTGAAAATAGGGTTGTTGCTGATGTAGCCACGTTAAGATGAGGTCATTACAGGGGGCCCTCATTTAATATGATTGGCGGCTTTATCAAAAGGGGGAAGGGCGACACAGGGAAAACGCCATGTAAAAACTGGATTTATGCTGCGCTGCGCCGGCCAAGGAACACTAATGATTGCCAGCAAACCAGCAGGACCTCAGAGTGAGCCTCCAACAGATTGTCCCTCAAAGCTCCCAGAAGGAACCAAACTGCCAAAGGCAAGCTGACCTCCTTTTACTGCGCTGTGCTTTGTTGTGCTTCACAGGTGTTGCGTTTCTTGCAAGTGAGAGGCAACACCCTTCACCAACATAAACCTGACTTGCTCTGTCGCAACCCTCACTTGATTGCAGTGGTCTGGAACCCAACCCACGTTTCTCTGAGGGATCTCCGGAGACCTCTGAAAATTTGCTAACCTTGATTTTGAGGTTTCAGCATCCAGAATGGAGACAGTACTTCGTTTAGGCACCCCAGTCTGCGGTGTTTGTTATGGCAGTCCTGGCAAACTAACACAAGGGTTTTGACAACAATCGTGGTAACGAGAGATTGTTTTGTTTTGGTTTTTGGTGAAGGAAAAAGCAAAATAAAACTCAAAGATTAGTAAGTACTTGCAGAGCTAGGAAGCAGTTGTGAGCAGCTTCTGAATGCTTTTCTGAGTGAGCAGCAGAGTGGCAATTTCAGAATTGTGCTTTAATACGTTTTACATTAGAGGTAGGAATACTGACCCAGGGCAGAGTTAGCGTGTGCTGGAATGTTTTTTTCAGGCCCAAGTCATCAGGAGAGGAAAGAAGGATGTGTGATTTGAGATGAATGTTTAAAACTGAACTTTTTTCTTTTTTTAAAGCTATAACCAGCTCTGACCCTTATCTTTGTAGGTGAGGGAAGAAGCCTTGATCATTCTGCCTGAGAAATTAGAACCCGGAATAATGATGCAATATGTTAGATCGATGGGAGGAAATACGTTTTCAGAAGTTCTTTTTTCTCTCTCCACCTGTTTGTGTCTGAAGTAGCTAGAATGGAGTGTAGATGGTGAGTCAGCAGACTTGGAGTTAAGAGTCAGTTTCTCGATAAACTCTAACCAGTTCAGTAAATTTCTCCGATTTTTTTTTCTTTTTTTTACAGGGACAGAGAGAGTCAGAGAGAGGGGTAGATAGGGACAGGCAGACAGGAACGGAGAGAGATAAGAAGCATCAATCATTGATTGCTTTCTCACATGTGCCTTGACCTCGGGCCTTCAGTAGACCAGCGACCTTGGGTCCAAGCTGGGAGCTTTTGCTCAACCCAAATGGGCCTGCGCTCAAGCTGGTGAGCTCGGGGTCTCTAACCTGGGTCTTCTGCATCCCAGTCCCACGCTCTATCCACTGCGCCACCACCTGGTCGGGCTTCTCCAAATTTCTTAATCTCAGTTTTGTCTCTTTCAAAAGGAAGTGGTAGTTGTAGTCATGTTCCTTTCGGCTCTAGAAAACAGTCATTAAAAAATGTGATGAGTTTGCTGTCACTCTAGCGATATTCTGTTTCACCTGATATTATTTTCTCAGCCATTATGCTATATGGACACAAACGTTACAATAACATTGAACTTTTAAGATGTACTCACTCGGTGCCAATCCTCTAATCATTCAGCGGTCACAGAATTTTTGTGGTGTCCACGGAGACACAGATGCGACACATGTAAATAAAAGTCTTGGAATCACAGCTGTATACGGGGAATAGGTACAGGAGATGGGAAACATAAATGGTCATGCATTTAAAGAAAAAAAAACATTTTAAGCTCAGAAACCAAGTGAAATTTCCGAAACAGAAGTTAGATTAGAAGAAAAAGGGCAAGAGGAGACCAGCAGGTACAGGTGGAGGAAAAGAGGAGACAGGTACCAGGAGCACGTAGGGCTGAACAGGTGCAGAAATGAACGCTTCATTGTGGAAAATTCACATCAAGGGTCTGTTTCTAGCTTTGCCACCAAAGGGGCCTAACCTCACTAAGTGAAACAAATCGGTGCTGATTACTAACATCTAGCAGTTTTCCAGGGGTTAAGAGTGAAGGAGGAGGAAGAGGTGATGTGGGTTTAAACGCCGTGTTTTCTGTGACTGAGCAAATCATTTGCCACAGCAGTTAAAAGGAGTCAGGGGTCAGCAAACTCTGTCCTGCGGGCCAAATCTGGCTGACGTCTGTGTTTTGGAAATAAGCTTTAACTGGAGCACAGCCATGCTCCTATGTATACATATCATTCATGGCTGCTTTTGCATTAAAGCCCCAAAGCTGAAAATACCTACTACTATTCAGTCTTTTACTGAAAAAGATCCCCAACCTCTGCACTAGAGGGTTTTTAATGTGTGTTTTGGAACATTCTCAGTTCTGGAAATCCAATTTTTGGGTTAAAATACACTTATTTCTGCCTACTACTCTGAGGTCTTGGACTAAGCACCGTCACTGTTCAGCCTTCAGTTTCTCTGCGGTATGAAACGGGCATAAGAGTAATCCCTTTGTACTAAGGTGGTTGCTAGGGCCCATTGCCTATGTTGAGCATCACTGTCCTACTTTTCACATCGATCGCTACTGCATTGCTTCCCTGTTAATGTCTTTCGGGGACTCCTGCTGTTTCTGTCACCCAGATAGGCGCTTAGCTGAGTACATTGTGACCACTATATGTTGCAAAGGTCCTCAGAGTTACCAAGCTTCACAAAACATTGCAGAAGTTTAATAGGAGGCCTTGCAGCACCCTTGGGTTTTAAGATGTGTTAGAGGCGTAGCAAAACAATGCAAGTTGCATACCCAAGTTTTAAGGATTACAGTGAAATTGTCCTTTTGGTTTTAGCTGAGCGTCCTCTTTTCCCTCTAGAACTCAGGATAGAAATCCATGGTGCTGGGCCAGTGACGTCGGACAGGAGGCTCTACCCAGATTTTTTTTTCCCTTCTGAAAATCAATTTGAAGTATGAAGTCAAGTCGGTCGCTGATCGTTTTCTTATCCCCTGCGATGAGCTCTCACCCTGGGGTCTCCTTAGTCCTCCATGCAGGTCCTCTTCCTAGTTCTTCATCATCGTTTTCACAGATATTACCAGAATATCTGGATGCCAGCACCCAATACAGCTTAGGCTAAAGTTGGTGACTCCTTTGCCCTATCGTTACTCTTTTAACCTTCAGAGTATTCAATATAGGGATTCCTGAATATATTTAGAAATAATTGAAGTACTTCAACATCAGTTGCTAATAATTACTATGTGCATTTACTCTATGAATTTGCTATATGCCAAGTACTGAGCTAATCACCTTGATGAATTACTGAATTCTCAAAAGCTTCTGAGGTATTGTTATTGTTCCTACTTTATATGTGAACAAACTGTGTGTTTAGGAATGAGAAATAAATGGACAATGGTGACAGTGGTAGAACAAGGCCTGAAATAGAAGCCTTTTCATTCCAAAGCCCATATTATTTCTCAGTATTGGTAATTCTTATGGGTTGAACTGTGTCTCACAAAAAAAAGAGATATGATGAAGTTCTGACTTCCGTTATTTGATTTAGAATTAGGGTTGTTGCTGATTTAATTTATTAAGATGAGTTTACACTGAGGTAGGGTGGGCCCTTAATCCAATGTGCTTGGTGTCCTTTAAGGAAGAGGGAGACACATAGGTAGCATCCTATGTGACAAAAAAAGGCAATAAGCAAGCTAAGGAATGCCAGAGATTGCTAGCAAACCACTAGCCTCTAGAAAGAGCCAAGGAAAGATTCCCCTACGAGTTGCAGAGGAAACATGGTCCTCTTGAATTCCGTTGTATGTTATATTCCTGGCACTACCTTTTTTATTACTGGAAGTTTGCACCTTTGATCACCTTTATCCAATTCCCCCCATCACAACCCCAAGCACAAATCTGATCTCTCTCTTCTCTCTTTTGTTTTAGAGTCCACGTATGAGTGATATCCTATACTACTTGTCTTTTGCTGTCTGACTTACTTCACCTAGTATAATGTCCTTGGGGTCCATCCATCTTGTAGCAAATGACAGAATCTTCTTATTTTTTATGGCTGAATAATATTCCATTATATATATATAATATATATAATGTGATACATACACACACATCTGTGTGTGTGTGTGTGTGTGTGTGTGTGTATACAGTGTGTCCATAAAGTCATGGTGCACTTTTGACCGGTCACAGGAAAGCAACAAAAGACGATAGAAATGTGAAATCTCCACCAAATAAAAGAAAAACTCTCCCAGTTTTATACCTATTCAGTGCAGTTCGATGTGGGCTCCATTTGTTGCCCTACACACATCCAAATGATAGTGAAGTTCTTGCCACACACGATAAGGACATCTGATGTAACCGAGTGAATAATGTCTATGATTCTCTGTTTTAAGTGATTAATGTCATTGATACATTCAATGTACACATGTTGCTTCACATAACCTAAAAGTCAATCTCATGAAGCATATCTGTAGCAAACGCGCATCGTGTGGGTCTATCCGCTGGTTTGATAGCATGCAACAGCCACAATTTGTACCCCGTAAAACAGAGACGTTTCTTTAACACCTTATGAACTGCAGTCTTGCTTAGGCATAATTGTCAAGCACATGCACACACAGGTTTTTTAGGGCTCCTTAGGTAGCTATCCCATATAGCCTCTACAGACTCGTCACTGACTGATGGCCTACCAGAACGGGGTTTCTCCACCAAACTGCTGGTTTCCTTCAACTGCTCATCCCACCCAGTAATGTTATTCCTATGTGGAGGCGCTTCGTTATAAACGCGCCGATATTCACATTGCACTTTGGTCACGGATTCGAATTTAGCGAGCGACAGAACACACTGAACTTTCCTCTGTACCATCCACATCTAGACTGGCATGGCCCTGGGCTGCTTCGCTGTATACACAGCATTATGTCATCATCTGCACATGCGCACATGCTGCCACATCATCCTACAGAAACTGGGAGGGTTTTCCTTTTATTTGGTGCAGATTTCACATTTCTATCATCTTTTGTTGCTTTCCTGTGACCGGTCAAAAGTGCACCATGACTTTACGGACACACTGTGTGTGTGTATGTGTGTGTGTGTGTGTATATATATCACAACTCATTTATTAGTTCATATGTTCACAGACACTTATTTTGCTTCCATGTTTCAGCTACTATAAATATTGCTGCTTTGAACATGAACAGGGTGCAGATATTTCTCTGACAGTGTTTTCAATTTCTATGGCTCTATTTCCAGAAGTGAAATCACTAGATCATATAGTAGATCTATTTTTAATTTTTTAAGAAACCTCCATACTGCTTCCTATAGTGGTCATACCAATTTATAATTCTACCAATAGGACACAAGGGTCCCCATTTCTCCACATTCTTGCCAACATTTGTTAACTCTTGTGTTATTGATAATGGCCATTTTAATAGACATGAGGTGATACTTTATTGTGGTTTTGATTAACATTTCCCTAATGAATAGTGATGTTGAGCATCTTTTCATAATCTATTGGGCATTCCTATATCTTCTTAGGTAACGTTTGTATTTAGGTCCTCTGTACATTTAAAAAAAATCATTTGTTTATTTTTCTGCTATTGAATTGTATCACTTCCTTATATATTTTAATATTAACCCCTTATCAAACATATGGTGTGCAAACATTTTCTCCCATCCCATACATTGTCTTTCTATTTTGCTGATTATTTCTTTTGCTGTGCAGAAGCTTTTAAATTTAATGTCCCACTTGTTGAATTTTGCTTTTGCTGCTTGTGTTTTAGGTGTTATATACAAAAAAAATATATTGCCAAGACTAATATTAAAGAACTTTATTTCTGTCTTTTTTTCTAGGAGTTTTATAGTTGAAGGTATTTCATTGAAGCCTTTAATCTATTTCATGTTAATATTAGTGAGAAATATAAGGTAGGGATTCAGTTTTATTTTTTTCCATGTGAATATCCAACTTTCACAGCATGATTTACTCACGAGAACATCCTTTGCCCATTGAGTTTTGAGGGCTCCTTTGTCAAGTATTAATTGACCATATATGCATGGATTCATTTCTGGGCTCTCTCAAACATTACATTTTTTAAAATGAATTATAAGCAACTTCTGTTTCTGAATTGTTTTTCTCATATTAAGAATTTCAACTTAACAATGCTCAAAAATTGCTACAGTTTTCTTAAAAATCCTTGACACTTCTGGCTAAATGTATGTGGAATAAAAGTAGGCATTGATAAAATAAATTCAAGGAAATCTTCAAGGAAATATATCATCGCTATCAATCAGTGTTTCTTGACACCTTGTCCTCTTGAATGACAGAGTGCCCCCTCTCTACCTTTTTCTGCACTATCTCCTTTGGAATACAGCTACCTCTAAATTTATAATTAATGCTTCTTACACCAATGGTGAAGGGTGTGAATTTTCAGGTTAACAATTTTTTTTCAAGACAGACAGCCCAAAGACCTCCTGTAGTTATCTTTAGAAGTTTAGTAATTAAGTATCACAGGAAGCTTTGGGAGCCCTCTCAAGCCTAATTGCAACCCAGTCTCTGGTTTGATAGCTGAGAGTCCTGTTTCTATAGCTCTGCGTTAGGGAAGCTGGCAATAGACCATAAAAGTAACCCAGTGGGTAAGAATCAAATGAAATGGGCCACAGTGGTGGGCTTCCCACCTCGAAAGTAAGAGCTTAGCTCTTCAGTTTTGGAATGGAAGAACACATTTTGGTTTTAATTTTCTAATTTGTGGTTCTAAATGCCTCAAGATTTAGTCAAGGATTAAGCCTGTGGTTTAACTTCCTTTTTCCTGGGGGTGTAAACTGTTTGAGTCAAGCCACCAACCCATATCCCTGCAAATGAACATATTTGCATTTTTCATGTGTGCGAGCCTAGTAAATGTTGATTGCTTCCAGCTCACTGACACAGCACCAGCGTGCTTTCCATTTTGTTACCAAATAATAAAACCTCAAACGGAGGCACTGTCTTTGGGTTTAACAGGAAGCATGACTCACACCTCTAACCACAAAAGGAGGGAATCAGAGTTGATGCACTTAACTGGTTTAAAATGCTTATTAGCATCAGATTGGTAGCGAACGTCAGAAACAGTGGTCTTCCCAACACAACCTTCCCCCTTGAGTATGGAGAAAGGCTGAAGGGCGCTCTTACCTCAATAAGGGAATGTGTGAAATAACACACAAATATTTTACGGGCCCCAGAAAAAGAATTCCAGCATAAGGATTTAACAATTATGCATGTACTTGTCTGCATCTCCACTTATCTATCAGGACTATTTATTTTTGAAATGCAAGAAAAGAAATCAGCTTAAGCAATAAAGGCAATATTCTGGTTCACATCCAGGTCAGTGAACTTTAGGCAGTGATTAAGAATCAGGCTTAGACTCTGTTTAATTTTTCTGTTTGTTTTTTGTTTGTTTGTGTGAGGCCTGGACCCCTGACTTTCCCGAACCTGTGCAAAGAGTGAAGGCCCTTCACTGTCCTGACAAGGCTTCCTAGCCCTCTCCCATCATCCCCAAGAGCTAAGACACAGTATCTCTGCCAATGTCCCTAGCATTGCAGAGTGCTATAGCATGGTACTACATTGTGCTCACAGGGAGAAAGGTCACAGTGCTCACTGTAGTGTGGGACCAAGCCTTGGCCTGCGATTGAGGAGATTTATGTGGGAGACTTAGTTTTAGACAAATTGCTGTTGGACTTTCCCCAAACCTTCTGATCTGATCCCTCCATTGTATCAATATGTTAATTCCTTTAACAGTGGATGTTTTCTACAAAACTGCTCCTGGGCTTTTGGGGTGTGTGTGTGTGTGTGTGTGTGTGTGCGTGTGTGAACATTTGAATCTAGTTCATTCAACCTCATTCCAACACCAAAAATAATTCAGTCATTTTATATGCCATATGGAATAAATAAATGTTTCAAAACAAATCAAACTTAATTCCCTGTAAAAATCATCAGCATTGGTTTGTCTGATTAAATATGTAAGGCCAGCGAAGGCCAAGGCTCTTGGCAGTCCTATAAAGGAGAAATGAAGGGAATTAGAGAGCAGGACTAAAGTCACTTTGTGAATTAGAAAGTGATGGCAGAATTGTTATTTTTATAACTTCCCAGAATAAAAACAATGTGGTCTTGCAGCTGAAAACTGGCTGGTGATCACAGCCTGGCAGGCTGAGCAAAAGCACATGCACCGTATATTTGAGGGAGTGGATCTTCCAGACTCCAACTTACACTAGCACACATTGAAAATAACCAAAACAGGAGGAAAGCCTTACCACCCAGCTCAGTTTCATTCAAGGAACAAACATTGATTCAGCAAGCACCCTGTCCTAGGCTTAGCATTGAAGAAATAATAAAGATGAGGAAGAGACTGAGTTTGTCATCAAGGAGCTTACTGTATTGAAGAAATGAGATAATTATCTAATATTAAAAAATAGTTTAAAAATGCAAGTCCCATTTTAGGAGACGGTGATTGTTTTATAGACTGAGAATGATATCGACTGTGTATAAGGACATGAATCTATGGCCACGTAGTGTGTCTGGGAAGTTACGTTCTGAATATAGTAATAATAAAAAAATGAAAGCAAGCTGTGTGATCAAGTTTATAATTTTCTTTTAATTTACTGATATAGTAATGAAATAAAGGAGGGATAGATTTTTCCAAGTAGCAGAACCAACATCCAACCTGATATTTTCTGTGACTCTAGAGTGTATCTCTTTCCCCACACCATGTGGTCTTCATGGAACCTTCTCCAGGTTGGCAGTTTGAACGTCCTGGTTAAACATCAAAGTCAGACAGAAGTAAAGAAAAGTAAAGTTTTCATCTCTAGGGAGATGTATATTGCAGAATCAATCCCTGAATAGATTTCAATAATCTAATATCTGGATATATATATATGAAAATGCAAAAAAAGTAAAGAGAGAAAATATATGCTATACACATATAAACACTAGACAATATAATATAAATATACACTAAGTTCAATATATGTATTTACTTTTTAGATTTCTTTTTGTGTGTGCTTTGCTTTTCTAGGACCATCTGTCACCTTGGCTAAAATTAGGCCCATTTTGGGTTCAGGTGAGATTCAGTCCGATCTTTTTCTTTCTGTTTGTTCAGTGATCTCCAGAATTTTTATTATAAAACCCATCAGTAAACATTTTTGAATGTGAACATCCTGAATATATATGTTTTTGTAGTTATTATTACTCTCTCCGTCTGTGAATATAGCTAAATTTATAACCGAAAAATTAACAACAATAATAGTGAGTACTATCATTTATTATTCTTCAAGGAACTTTTTCTCCAAGTAATTCTAAGTGTTTTTTTTTAATTAACTTATATGCCTTCTGAAGCACCCTTATATACTAGATGCTTTATTAGCCGTTTCTCATTATTAATGAGAAAACCCAGGTGTAAATATATGTTGTAAATTTTTCTACCCATACTCCATAGATCATCTTGCAGTCAGGAACTCCCCTTAGTAAACATCAACAGAGACGAGGTATGTTGTGAGACACAGAGCCTTCACTGAATAGCCTGAGGAATATTAGAGGTGCTTGAATGTGTGTGTGTGTGTGTGTGTGTGTGTGTGTGTGTGTGTGTGTGTGTGTGTTTAGGATCGGCAAGAATCAATGTTAAATACCATTGAATATTGCTTCCTGCCTTTGATTTTTTTCCACAAAGTTTTTCTTTTTTTTTTTTTGGTCCTGTGTCAATGTAAGAAACATCTAAACCTGTAGAGAATTTTTATGAGTTTATTTGAGCCAAACTGAGGGCAACTGCTGGGAAGCCAGATAGATCTTAAATGCTCTGGAAAAAGATAGTTTTACAATTAAAAATTTGTTTTAAATACATTTGGAATTAAGAAAGTAATATAAGGAAGATTACATTAAAATGAGAGAAAGCAAGGCAGGACTGAATTATAGGATAATTAGCAAAATCATAGTCTCTCTGGTAGGTGGTTATTTTTAAAAATAAGGTTTCAAAGGTATGTTAACTTAGATGCACAGAGACAACAGAGAAGGCTTGCTTAAGGCAAAGATAAACATTTTACTAAAGACATTATATATCTGGGGCCTGACTATCCACCATGACCTGCCCAGTTAGGAATTTATAATCAGATCATCCTGTGAGGTGACATTTGTTAGATTTATTACTGTGTCCCCTTTTGGTCTGTACCTGTGATTAGATGAATCTTTCTGGATCTTTATTTTCTCTTTACTAAACTTTACCTTTATCTGCTTTGGGCAACTCTGTGTTGTTTTCCTCAGGTCTTTTTCAAAATAACATTTTTATTTTTCAAATTATACAGCTGTGAAATCTCCAATGTAGAAAATTAGGGAAAAAAGGAAATATGATTTAAAAATTATGCACACATACTCAACCAATAAGAGAAAACACTTTTAACATTTGGTGTATATTCTTTACTGGTTCCAGGATACTATTCTGGGTTCCAGACAAGTTTAGTTCTTCACATAAGACCTCCCCACACCTCTACCTCAGCCCTTTTTTTTTCTTTTCTTTGTTTTTTTTTTTTTTTTAGTGAGAGGAGGGGAGGCAGAGACAGACTCCCGCATGTGCCTCAACCAGGATCCACCTGGTAAGCCCATAGGGGACAATGCTTTGTCCATCGGGTCCCTTTGCTCCTTTGCAACTGGAGCCATTTTTTTAGCACCTGAGGCAGAGGCCATGGAACCATCCTCAATGCCTGGGGCCAACTTGCACCAATCAAGCCATGGCTGCAAGAGGAGAGGAGAAGAGAGAAGCAAAGGGGAGGGATGGAGAAGCAGATAGGTGCTTCTTCTGTGTGCTCTGACCGGGAATCAAACCTGGAACCTTCCATACACTGAGCCTATGTTCTACCACTGAGCTAACTGTCCAGGGCTCACATTATACACACACACACACACACACACACACACACACACACACAGTAATTTATTTTACTCTTTGCCAGCATTAGGTATAGTAATTAAGCCAGATTTTATTTAAGGCTACAATTCCAAATAAGGATATCTCCAACCTTTTGCAAGGAATTTCTCATAATCTCCTTTGAAAGCCAACATACTTATGACAGTGCTTTGCTTTTATATTTTCTAAATTAAAACTACATTGTGTTTTGAAGTCTTTGAATGTTCTAAAAACAATTACTTCACCTATTCCACTGTACAAAGATGTTGGCCCAAAGAAACGGAAGCCAGTTATGCAAACATTTAAGTGGAATAAAATGCACTACTGCTCTTATAAAAGCATGTAGGACCCCAGTACTGGGATTAGCATTGGAGATGGAGAGACTGCCAAGAGAGTATTTATAGGTCAAATAGGTGTGAAATACATCTTCTGATATGTTTGTAAATGATAAGACTATACCAAGTTTAGTACTGGGATGCGTGGAGTGGGACTATATTGGAGTACAGTAAGATGAAAGGAAGATAGACAGGAAGACTAGACATAAGAGCCTGATTATGGGAAATTCCAAATGCCATGTGAAGGAGGTAAGATTTTAAATGTTGGCACCAGCAGACAATTTTGGATTTAAATCCCAATTTGTCAATTCCTAGGCTGTAGTTTCTTTTTCTGGAATAATTACTCTAGATAACATTTAGTCCATAGAGTTACGTAGTTAACAGATTGCACAGTCAGATTCAAAATCTCAGCATTGTAACTCAGAGACAATATACCTGGCCACTCTACCATAATAACTGTCCAAATGGGGAAGGACACCAGGCCTAAACATAGTGACATATTTCTGAAGACAGGATGCTTGGACTGGTTATTCTCTAAGCATTGTCTGTGGAGTCTTTTGGGAGTTTCCTGAGTTCCTTTCAGAAAATTTTCAAACTAAAAAACATTAATAGTAGTAACATTATTCACTTACCTTATTTCCCCATGTATAAGATGCTCCCATGTATAAGATGCACCTTAATTTTGGGGCCCAAAATTTGGAAAAAAATGTATTACATAAAGTTATTAAACTCAAGTTTTATTCATCCTAAAATTCATACAACTCCTCATCTGCATGAAAAAGTGGGAAATGCAAGTAGAAAAACTTCAACTACTGTATAAGATGCGCCCAGATTTTAGATCCCAAATTTTTTGCAAAAGAGTGCATGCTATACATGGGAAATATGGTATTTTCAGTGTATTGACAATTTCATCCATGAATGAATGATAGTGGATAAAATTTCTGGTGTCTTAGCACAACTAAGACTAAAGCCCTTGGTACCCAATAGGACCAGTAGTCATCGCATTCTTTACTACCATTCATTCATGGAAGGGAAGCCATAAAATTAATCTTGCTAAATCTCAGTCTCTGATTTCATATCTATTTAATACTTTGTGAGAAGAAATAAGAAATAACTCATGAAAGAATGTCTAGTAGATATCAAGGTATGATAGCTATTTCAAACATACTTGTGTGATTGTTTCCACTGTAAATTGCCATCATTTTCAGGAGTACTGATTTTACTGGAAAGAATGGTGGACAGACAAAATCTGTGACCATTCTGACTTGGCTAGTAGACAAATTTTATTGAAAACGAAGAAAGAGTGCTTATCACTTCAAGGAAAACAACTGAGAGTGTTTGTTGTCGGTAGTAAAATTCAAGTGTTGAAGAGATAATTAGAATTTACTTAAAGACTTTTCTTATAAATTAGTGGTGATATTGATGAATGTGGTTTTAAAAATATTATATAGGCCCTGGCCGGTTGGCTCAGCAGTTGATGTTGGCCCAGCCTGTGGAAGTCCTGGGTTTGATTTCATGACAGTACACACAAGAGAGATGACCATGTTCTCTTCCCCCTCCACCTCTATCTGTCTTTCTCCCTCTTCCCCACCCACAGTCATGGCTTGAATGGTTTGAGCAAACTTGGCCCCAGGCCCTAAGGATGGCTCCATGGCCTCACCTCAGGTGCTAAAATTGCTCCATGGCCGAGCAACAGAACAGTGGCCCAGACCAGCAGAGCATGGCTTGGTAGGGGGCTTGCCAGGTGGATCCTGATCTGGGCATATGGGAGAGTCTGTCTCTGCCTCCCTGCATCTCACTTAATAAAAAAAAATTAAAAATCATGTAATAAACTAGCTTACTATTTGAAAGATTGCATAATTCTATATTGTTAATATACAAATGGCCAATGCATGACATGTGATAACAGATACACTCAAAATACACTATAATTGGTTATATATAATGGTTATAAATGGTACCAATATAATTAGGTTAATTGGTACCACAGTGTAATGCTGGATTTCTCAATAATGTAAAAAAATAAAATAAAATAAAGAAGTCAGTCACCAGATTCTGCAATTACATTTTGAATGAACATCCCTAAATTTTAAGGGATATATACTTTTATATTTACTGCTTTAAGCAAGTGTGTCTACTATTTTTCTATTTACCTTTAACACCATGAGAAACTGGTAAAATCTACCTGCTTACCACTTTTTATATCCTGCTGATCAAAACAGTTCTTTTCACTCTCCCTCCTTCTCAGCCTCCTTCTCTGCCTCCCTCTCTCTCTATACCTAGCCCCTGCCTCCACTCCTACTTTTTCCTTTCTTTTAAAAAATCATGCATCCTTGACAGACATATACACAATTAATGGGTTTACTTTGTGTGTCTGTATGTGTGTATTGACACTTGATTGTCATTCTGTTTTTAGGCCAGCCAAATACAAGCAAATCCTAAAAGTCACATTACAAACGTGTTCAAGAATCAAATATTCATTGGAAAGTAAATATAGATAAGTACTTTTCATGCAGGTGAAAAAAAATGCTATTCAAATCTTGATAACATTGAAAATAACATTTATATAACTTATTGACACAAGAAAATACATTGAACATAGTACATTTAGAACCCATAGACTTAAAACAACCAGAAGATCTAATTTGTTAATCTGATTTTAATTTCTTACATCAGTTCTTACTTGCAGGATTAAAATATACAGAAAAAGCATGCCTTTTGGTGACCATAATGATTACTTTCAATAGGGGGAAAGGGGATCTTTCTCATGTTCAACATTTGTGAAAAAGATGGTTTCTCAGTAAATAGATTTACAAGGAACTTCAATGAGAATGGATAATACTGGCAATATTTTTAAATTGTATGTGTAGGCTAAATGATGCTAAAAGTATGCTAAAATAATACCTCGTCTCTCCTATAATAAAATGATCCCAGCAGTTCTTCCTTACCGTCAAAGCAGATGGCTCTAATGATTTTTCAAGCCATTGTTAATTCATTTGCAAACAACAGAGATCAGTTGGCAAATGTGTACCGAGAATGAGATGTTAGTGTTCATAAATGCGCTCAAAGTTTGTTTTGTCCTATCATTCCTGGAAAATGGTATTTACCTAGGTTAAATTATTTGTGTGAAGCGTCCCTGTGACAGTGCTGCAGTTATAATAAATTACCTGCAAAGTGCAATGAACCTCACCTGGTTACTGTGGTTGTGGTAGTGCAATTGACCTCATGGAATAAGTGAGCTCATCTATGTTCTTTGAATTAAAATTTTATGAAAGAAACATGATGTCTTTTCTCATTTTGAGAATATGTTTACTTGGACATATTTAATACATTTTCCATAAGATTAAAATATATATATATATATATATATATATATATATATATATACAATGAATTCTGAATTATACATTTTATAATATGATTAATAAAACATATAAATAATTTAAACATCAAGTAAGAGATTATTGAAAATTTCCAGCACATGACATTTAGGATAAAGCCAAGTCAGCCAATCTCTCAAGGCTTTTGTAACACAACTAAAACATTTCTGTCTAACTGATGGAACAATTTTTTAAAGTTATTTGTGAGCTCTGATTTTAACCAGAGATTTAGTCATAAATAAAATTTATATTTCTACTTCTATGGTAAGACAAGCATCATGTAAACCTAAACTTGAGGTTTTTAAACTTATCCTGACACAACTTTGGTATGTATTTATCAATATCTTGTATGGCTTCAAGTAGAAAAGTGATTAGAGATTTTGATCTTGTCCATATTGTACATTACAGACAGATGTGATGGAAAAATATTTTTCCCCAAACTAGCATTTATCACTATTGATGTGAGTAATGCTTCCAATTAGACTGCACAAGCCTTATTTTCTTTCTTAACTGATCCTACTTGAGTTAAAATGTTTCATGATTTGTGATTGATGGTTTGCTAGATAAACCATTTAAAAGGTAGCAATGATAGACAAAGGTGTTGAGATGTCTCTGACTATAATAAATAACATGCGATACGTGTTAAGAAAACTGTGAAATTAGATATTGAAGAGCATTGATGCTTGGGGTACTAGATGCTTTGATTGAAGCTGGAATTATAAATAAAATAAAGTTGTATTCTGAATTGCTTACACCCAGGAAAGTTACAGGTGGTGTTGGTGATGGCCTGGCATCTGTTTTATCATGATGCTAGTCCAGTTATTGTTCAACTAATTTTCACTACCCTGAAAATGATTTACTGTATTTTGACAATCACTTGGAATTGAAACATATTTATGGCCCAAAGTTCTAAATAATCTAAACATGTAATAGCTAATAATATTAACTTTGATTTTAATTTCTCCATTTATTTGAGTATACTTAAAATATGTAAAAGGTTCTCTCCCAGCATAAATGCTACAGCTAAATAAATCTAGAGCTTAAGTGCATGGGTAAACTTTGTGACACTTTAGTGTCCATATCTACTTTCAGAAATATGTTTTACTTTAATTATTGATATCATTTCTATTAAGAAATCAAATATTATTTTACTGGTTAACTTCATGTAAAGCTTTTCCTAACAATGGAGACTCCTTGAACAAAAATATCACCCTTTATTTTAAGACAGATTATAAAAAACAAGTGTTTCTTCTTGTGAATTTTGAGTAGTTTTAGTCATTAGAAGGTAATTTGCTAGTAATCAGTAATAGTTCAAATAAAGGAAATAGTTGTTATGTCATTGTTTTGATGGTATCTATACTTTCATCTTGGGTAAGATGCTTTATAAGAGATCTCCCTGCATGTTAAGTAAATTAGCAGGAGAATATATTATATCTGAGCTTTCCAACTTTTGTGGTTAATTCATTCATTCCAAATCTATTTCTATTCTGAGGTGCTGAGAATAAAATGCAGAACAACACAATGTCCCGAAGAAATGTAGTTCAGTCCTTTTTGGTCCACAAAACTATTATGCCATCATTTTATTCATAAAAGGTGTGTAGGTTTTATTGCATAGCAAATGAGGCAATGTCAAATGCTGCAAGTACCCAGTACTGATTATTTTAATGCCAAGACTGTCGGGATGATATATGGAAATTCTGTGCTTAAAATGTGTTATTATATTTCACCTCAAGAGTAAACATGACCCTACGGAGAGAGAACACTAGGAAAATATTTAAAGGACTGCAAAGAATTCAATATCAATTTAGTATCATGTCGTGATACTGAGCCAATATTTTTAAATCTTGACTTTAACACCCATAGTGAAAATTGCATTAAGTACCTTGGAGGTAACTACTAGGTGACTTGGGCTTTCAGAATTAAGGTTTCCCTCTGAGAATGAAATTAAACACAATCATCATGAAACAACTGAGAACAGTAAGCTATAGAAATAACTGAACTAAAGTAATAATCTGTGACCGTTGAGTCTAGAAATACTTAAAAACAAATTTCCATGACCAGGCTATTGGATGACTCATGGCTAAAAGCTGCCATGTATTCAATTTTGTTTGACTCTATCTGTAAAAAAAAAAAAAAAAAAAAAAAAAAGGATATTATTATAAGAGAACTTAAAAAAATAGAGTGACAGCAAAAATATCTGGTAGTTTTAAACTTCCTCATTTTGGCCTGAACATGGTATCCTAATATTCTTTTTTTCTTTTTGCTTACCAAGGAGTTGCCTGATTATTAATTTAACTTTGATACCATGTTAAGACACTCTGTGCCCACATCTTGATTGCAATTTTCAGGGACATACTCTAATATCTTAGAGGCTGGATTAACAGTAAATTGTGAACTGGGCCAGGTGTAAGCGAGGGAGTTGTGGTCTTTGGTCAAACAGGAGAAAGGATGGCTTGTCTAGATAAGCATCAAACAGGCCACTTCTGTGGGCTACATTCTGTTTATAATCTCTGATGGAAACTCACCCTGAAACAATAATATACTGAGAGTCATAATAGGTAAAGGAGGCTAGGATTTACCTCCTGTTTCTTTATAAATGAAGACAAACGTAGCTGATGATTATAGTAAATATGTATGCATGTATCTATGTACACTCATGTGTACCTACAAATGCATATATATTCATATCTACATATCTACTTATACATGCATACCCATATGTGGGTAAGAATATATATGTATATGGGAGTTCATATATATGTCTATTTATTTTTATATGTTCACTGGATAGCAACTTAAATAAAACCCCAAAAACCAAGATCACAGTTTACTCTTTTGTCCCAGAGATGATATTATCTTTTATTTTATGTCTGAATTTTGCTCAAATTAGTCACTCAAGATATTTCCTCAAATAGGAAATCTTGTGCTTGTCAGCTTGTTCAGGAGATCTTGTGTACATTAAGTGCAACAAAATATTTTAAGGTAATTTGTGATTCCATTTCAAAAATGCCCTGAATGTAGAACAAAGACTGAATTTCCTCAGTTCTGAGAGAGAACTCATTGATAAAAGTGAGATTTGCCTAATTTTTAGGTCAAGCATATTGCCACAAAGGAGCCCTGGGCAGGGATTCTAGGGAGCCAGATGTGCCTTGAGTCATTGCTAGCAGTGTCAACCTTGTGATTGTCTCCTATTCCCCTTCCATCATTCTCCCTCGTGTAGGAGCAAAGGGTTGGGGTGGGGTGGAGGCCATCTGATCCCACCCTGCCTACAAGTGTGCCCTGATTGATCCTATCATAAAATTGTTCTTCCTGCCATGATGATTGTTTCAGAGAGCTCTGTCTTCAGTCTAGCTTCCAACGATATCCCTGTGTTAATTACATTGGTTTAGGAAGGGTGACCTAGGCCCAAAAACATGGTGGATGTTGCTTAGTGACTGAGAAGGTGATGGGCTGCAGCTTACCATTCTGTCTTTCTGGAGGGTATGGTATGTGGCTTTGGATTTTGGAATTGTGGAAGCGATTCAGACAGTCTTAGTATTAAGCTGACACTAAGGAAGTCGATTAAGAAATAGGGAAAGGAAGTGTCTACATGATATCGTTGAGCTGCTGAATCAGCCCAGAATCTGCAGTCCTGTCTACAACTCCTGCATCATCTACATATATAAATCAGTAGATTCTTTCATTTTGCTTAAGCCAGTTTGACTTTGATTTCCTATATCCTTAAAATATAGAGTTCTTAGTTGAGGACTGGTGTTTAGAAGTAGTGTGGTTCTTTTCTCCCTCTTTTATGCTTAGACACAGATTGCTTTGCAATCACTGAGCCTATGCTCAAATACACTGTCCTGTATCCAACTTTGGTGAAGAATGGGAATTCTTGCTCTGCAGTCATCTTACCATTGCAGAACAGTGAAGGGGATGACATTTTTTTTAGGCAGGTAAAGAAGTGAACATTATTATTTGTCAGTTGTATTTCAGTAAAGTTGAAATTTCAAAAAAATGAACATGATGAAGTACTTCCATTTACTGAAAAAGGGTTATAAAATGCACTTAAAACAATGCAAGTAACCTCAGTATACCAGTAATTTACACTAAAGACTAGTTCAAAATCACTCCTAGAGCTACGCTTTTGCAAAGAGACAGATTCCCCACAGCACAACGACTTTTGTCTCACCTTGAGTTGAAACTATTAAATCCTTATTTCTTTTTGATTCTTTCAACGATATCATTCTCATTATGGGGAAAGCCATGAAGAAAAGGCAGCAAGTCTCTGCATGAAGAACTGTGAAATTCATTCGCGAGTAACAGCAATCAAAACAGCAATCAACTCGTTTATCTAACCGGGTGCCCACAACAGTGATGCAAAAGTACAAAATCCAGAGAAAACTAGAAAAAGAAATCTAAAACAGGCCAGGAGGAGACGGTGCCTTCCAACTTAGCCTGGCAGAGGGCAGGTCAGAGTGGTGCATCTGGCACAAGGACAGCAGCACTAGTTTTAGTGGGATAACAGCCTGAGTCTTTGTGTCTGGTGCCAGAAACGCAGCTGGCGTCATGAAGGAAATCTCTTCTAATAAAGTGGGATGGGGCAAACAGTGCCGTCCAGCACAGAGAGGACATGGTTTGCTGTTTCACTACGGAATGCGCACTATGTGGCACCAGCATGCTGTCTGGCACCTGAAGGTTGGCTTCCTATTTAAAACAGTGCTTTGTGTCCCTGTAAACAGAGAATTTCAGTGAGAAAAGCCAGAGCAACTGGAGTGGAATGGAAGCGTAAGAGATGCAACATCATCATACAGCAGATGTTTCATTGACTAATATGTGAAAATGCTTATATGCAATAAACAGATTAAATTGAAAACACATTACAAATAACACACCGCTGTTGGGGAAACCCCAGCTGAGTCTCCTATCTAACTGTAAACCACAGTGGCTCTTTGGGAACCAAGGTCTCTGGCCCCTTGTTGGGTGATTGTTTTATCTTTTTCTGTGCTGACCTCTCTCTCAACACATTCTCACAATGGCAACAATTTCAGATACAGAAGAGAACTCTGTTTATACGTCAAAAATGGAGCTTTTAAACTCATTGTAGAATGTTTACAAGGTCAGGATATACACAGAACAAGTAAGAAAAACAAGAGCCAGGGAAAGAAATAACAGAGTTTAAAAGTACAAGCTAATCACTTAATGAATGGAGGCTACCTTTCAAAGAATAGACATTTGAATGATTCTTCTAAGGATTAAACTTCTTTGTATATTACATTTTTTTTTATAACTTTTCATTCATTCTTTAAAAAACTCTATTCCCTTTGGATGAATTCTTTTTCTTAGACATTTTGTTTCCTTTTCTTATTGTTGTTTACAACAGGCTTATTTTAGAAATTAATTTGTATGATGAATACCCTCTTGCAGGAACCTTGGAGCAAATTTTCAGTTACTAAGAAGATGGCAGTTCAAATTTGGTGATTTATTTCTTTAAAAATAATCAGTATTTTTAACGACTCAAAAAGGGCACTTTTTCTAAAACTTATTGAAGAGCATGTTTTATTGGTGACAATGGCTGGCTCTGAAAAACCAAGACTGGTGAGGAATAATATGAAAATAAAAATAGCTGAGTTTATGAAAATAATCAGCTAATAGTACAAAGTATAGTGGCGATAAAAATAATACTTTCCACTCATAGATCTCATATTTTAAAAAATAACATTTAGACCTCTGAGCTTCATGGTTCACCATTGAGTTAGGCAACATTGATATTATTGCTTCAACTTTACAAATAGGAAAACTAGATAGTATTTGAACAAGATTAAATATTTGTGGCCACAATATAGTGAACACGTATTTTATGTGCTCTTATTATGTGTTCTTCGCTATGCAAATTTAACACATGTGATTTGATCCTAGAGGCAAACAACTTCTGAAACACAGTGACTTCATCCAATAAAAAATATTTCTTATTCCCATTGCATATCCAACATGGGTTAATGGGGATGCTTTGCACCATGCCGGGACTCATACTGTTGGAGAAGTTTACAGGAACTTTAATAATTTCCTTTGTTGTTGTTGTTCTTGTTATGGTAAGACCATTTTAGATCACTCATAGCAACTTTCAAGTATACAACACAGTATTGTTAAGTATAGTCACCCTGCTGTGTATTAGATCCCTGGGATTTATAGTAACTGAAAGTTTGTACCCCTGGACCAATGGCTCTATACTTCACCCACCTATGAATCCTGGTAACCATAACTCCATACTTTCTGTGAGGTCAACTTTTGTAGAGTCCCACATATAAATGAAATTGTATAGTATTTGTCTTTCTCTTTCTGACTTATTTCACTTAGCATAATGTTCTCAAGGTCCATCCATGTTTTTGCTAAAGAGGAATTCCTTTCCTTTTATAGCTAAATAATATTTTATTGTATACATATACTACGTCTTCTTTATCCATTCACTTGTCAGTGGACAGTTAGGTTGTTTCCACTACTCGATTATTGTGGATAATGCTGCAATGAACATGGGTGCAGATATCATATTGAGAACTAGTGACTTTGTTTCCTTTGGTTATACATCCAGAGGTCGGATCACAAGATCATATGGTCAATTTATGTTTAATTTTTTGAGGTGCTTTCATCCAGCTTTTGATAGTGTCTAAACCGATTTACATTCCCACCAAAGCTACACCAGGTTTTCCTTTTACCCATATCCTCACCAGCATATGTTCTCTTTTATCTTATATAATAGTCACGCTGACAGATGTGAGCTGATATGTCAGTGTGACTTTCATTTTTATTTTCCTGATTATTAGTGATGTGACCACCTCTAAATGTACCTGTTGGCCATTTGTATGTCTTCTTTAGAAAAGTGTCTATTTAAGTCTTTGCCCATTTTAAAATAAAATTATTTAGTTATTTTTGCTAGTGAATTGTATGTGTTCCTCATATACTTAAATATTAACCCCTTATCAGATATACGGTTTGCAAATATATTCTCTTAATCTGTAGGCTGTCTTTTTATGTTATTGATTGTTTCTTTTGCTGTTCAGAAGCCTTTTAATTGGATGTAGTCCTAGTTGCTGATTGTTGCTTTTGTTGCTTGTGACTTTGGCGACATATACAGAAAATCGTTGCCAAGACAAATGTGTAGGAGATTTAATCCTAAATTTTCTTCTAAAAGTTTTTTGGTTTCAGGTGGTTCCTTTAATCTCTTAATCCATTTTGAATCAATTTCTGTGAATGCTGTAAGACAGGGGTCCAATTTCATTATTTTGGTGTGAATATCAAGTTTCCCAACACCGTTTATTGAAGAGAGCATCCTTTCTCCACTAAATATTCTTGGCTCCTTTCAAATATAGGTTGACTATATATGTGTGGATTTATTTCTGGGCTCTCAATTTTGTTGCATTGGTCCATGAATTTGTTTTTTATACTAATAGCATACTGTTTTGAAAACTGTAGCTTTGTATAGTAGTTTGAAATTGGGAAGTGTATTAGGTGTATAGAACTTTGATTTCCTTTGTTAAACATTTCTTTTTTATTGATTTGATGCTATTATAAATAAAAATATTTTTCAGAATGTTTATTTTTAGTGTATATAACTGATTTTAGTATGCTTATATTTTATTTTTCACCTTAACTATGTTTGTTTATTAGGTCTAACAGTTTTTTGGTAGAGTCTTTAGGATATTCTACATACAAGAGCATCATCAACAAAAAGAGACAATTTTATTTCTTTTCTGAGTGGGATACCATTACTTTCTTTTTCTTTTATTGTTTCTTTATTATTAATTTTAATTTATTTTGTTAACATGGATTCAAGTGTCCCACTCAATAAAACACCCTCAACCCCCACCCCCATATCTCCTATTATACCCCCTTTCCCCTCTCCCCTTAAGTCCCTCTGGGATTTGCTTTCCTGTAATCTGTATCTATGTGTTATGTATATATAATTTCACTAATTCCTTCATCTTCTCTGGTCCTGTCTCCTCATCCCCCTTTCCTCTGACAGCTGTCCCTCTGCTCCCTGTAACCCCGCCTCTGCTCTATTCTATTTCTCAGTTCACTTTGTTCATTAGATTTCACATATAAGTGAGATTATTTCTTTTTTTGACTGATTGTTATGGCTAGGATGTTCACTTCTATCTTGAATGAGAGTGGATACCTTTCTCTTGTTCCTAATCTTGAAGAAAAAGATCTCAATATATCACCATTGAGCTTTATTATGTTAAGGTACATTTCTTCTAAACCCAATTTCTTGAATTATTTTTTTTAATAATAAAAGAATATTGACTTTACTCAATTCACTTTTCTATATCTCTTGATATGATATGATTTTTGTTTTTCATCCCATTACTGTGATGAATCATGTTGATTGATTTGTATATTTGGAATATCTTTGTACCCCAGCAATTAATCCCACTTGATAATAGTGTATGATCCTTTAAATGTGCTATTTAATTTGGTTTGCTATGTTTTGTTGAGAATTGTTCCATCTATCTTTATCTGAGATATTGGTTTGTAGATTTTTTTTCTTGTGGTGTTATCTGGCTTTCGTATAAGGTAAATGCTGGTCTTCTAAAGAGTTCATGAATGTTTTCTACTCAGTAATTTGAAAGAGTTAAGAAGAATTGCATTAATTCTTCTTTTTAAAAATATTTTTCATTGATTTGAGAGAGAGAGAGAGAGAAACATCAATTCCTTATTTTACTTAGTTGTTCCATTTAGTTGTGTACTCATCCATTGCTTCTTGTACATGCCTGGACTGGGGATTGAACACCATGACCTCTGGTGTGCCAGATGGATTCTTTATACACTGAGCCTCCTGACCAGTACCCATTCCTCTTCTTAGTCCATGGTTTATGTAGACTGGTAATCTACAGCCCTACCCTCTGATTCTAAACAGGACTGAAAGACTTAGGCTTGTCCAAGGAAGAGTGTGTCGTATGGTGACAACAATTTGTTCACAAATGGATATTAATACTCAAAATGATTACATTTTTCTCTGGAGAATCAGAGGAAATGCTTGAGAAAACACACTCATTTCTATTTTTTTCAATTATATCTATATTTAGATCACTTAATATTGATCTAATCAAAGAATAAATACAAAATAGCCTCTTCATGACAAATATAAGATATCACAAATGATAAGTTTTGTACATCTGTAGAGTGGTACTATATATGTTCATGATGACTCTGGGACCTGCAAGTTTTAGAAGTTGTTCAACATAGATAGCCTCAGTGTTGAATGCATTTTATTTTATTCAGATATTTTTATGTCACTTCTTCATTAATAAAATGCATGCTCTCATAAATTTGGTATTTGAGTAACAAGAAAATCCTATCCCCTTGAACAATGTCATTATATTTATACATTTGGAAATCTCGTCAAGATTCATCAGAGGAGTGTTAATATGTTCTGGGCAGAGGCCCATTGTCAAAGACTCATCTCTACGAAGCTTGTCTGCATTCAGGCTGCTATAGCAAAACACCATAGATTGAGTGGCTTATAAAACAACAGTTATTTTTCACAGTGTTAGGCTGGGAAACTCAAGGTCAGAGTGCCAGCATGGCCAGGGTCTGGAGAGAGCGCTCGTCTTGGCTTTTGTTGGATGCCTTCTGTTTGTGTTCTAACATAACTGAGAGAGAGCTCTGGTCTCTTCTTCTCCTAAGGCCAGTGATTCCGTCATGAGGGCCTCACCTTTATGACCTCATTGAACTTAATTACTTCCCAATGATACCCTTCAAACTACCATCACCCAGGGTATTAGACTTCTATATATTGTGATAACACAAACATTCATTCATTTCATAAAGCTACCTTTAAGTCTATTCCCAGCCATCTCTTGAAGCATCATTAACTTAATTTTCATTTATTAAAAAACATAGGCAGCAGATTAGATGCTGGTAATGATTATTAAATGCAACATATTGGATGCAAAAATGTTAAACCAAACTGCTATCTCAGCTATGTGGGTAATATCTCTGATACCCAGCTGTTTTCTTTATCATTCTCCAACAAGGTGACAGAGCAAGTCTCCATTCAACTCTAAAAGTGACAATTTTATATTAGAGTCATGACTTAAACTGTGATCTCAAGGTACAAAGGTCATCAGCATAGGAAGCACAATATTAGGTATTTTCATTTCAATTTTTTTCTAGAAGAAGAGATAAAAGGTTTTAGAAACCAGAAAATAATTGTCAACTATATATTCATGTGTATTTTTCTATAATTTACACATAATAACTGAAATCCAAGCAGCGAACATGATGCTTGTGAGAATTATCTCCTTTTACTCTTCATGAATATGAATCCCATATAAACATTCAAATCAAGAACATATCACATCTCTCTGTATAGACCAATCTCTCTCTAGTTCAGTCCCATTGTGACTAAGGATTAGGACTCGGTGTCCTTTGGTCTCTGCATTTTGCAATGTTAGAAATGAAAGTGGAAAAGAGGAAATTGACACCCTAAATACCAGGCACCAGATTCTCAAATATTTCAAACAAAAATCCTTCTTATCTTCAAATGTGAAATATGTAAGTTTTTATAAAAAAATTTTGGATAATTTGAATGTTATCACAAGGCTTAATTTTGTGTCGGGCTGTATACCACTGGATTACCCAACCCAGAAGAAGGGCTCGGTGAGAGGAGAGAAGGAGAACCAAGTGGAAGACAGATTTTCAATGGATGGTTATTTACACTTAATTACTTTCTTTTCTTTCAGTTTCTTTTTATTTAAAAACATGTATTTTGTTCATAAAATTTTTGAGTTGACACTAGTTAATAATATTACATAGGTTTCAAGTGTAGATTTCTATGATACATGATCTGTTTATTGCATTTTGTATTCACCACCCAGAGTCAAATTATCTTTCATCACCATATATTAGACCCCCTTTGTCCCTTATTACCCTTACCCCGTCCCTGTTCTCTCTGGTAACTACCACACTGTTGTCTGAGTTTTTGTTTGTTTTCTGTTTGTTCATTTGTTGCTTTCAGTTTTTTATTTAACATATAAATAAAATCATATGGTTCTTAATTTTTTCTGTCAGAATCATCAAAGCCACAGGATTCATGAAGCCTTAACTAGAAAATCTATATTTATCTGAGGTGATCCTTTTCCAAAAACTTTTAATTAAAAATATTCTCCAGTGGGATATGTAATTCCACATGGACTAAGGGCTTTAATATTTAAAAATATTTTTAGTTCCATAAAGTAAATATATTTTTAATAACTATACACATGCAGCTTTTAGTTAATATATTACCTGAAAATATAAACTATTTTAATAAAATCTTAAGAAGAGAAATAATTTTAAAAATATAAATTTTACTTTTCTACTAAATATATATTTATAATTTAAAGTTCATTTTAAACATCATAATTTGTAGAAAAATAAATTTTAAAATGTAGTGTATCATATTTGGTTTTGAGAATAAATATAAAAATATTTACCTTTAAAATGCATGTTATGATATGAAAAACAGTGCCATTGTGATCAGATGTGTAGAAATCTTTACTTTAAAAGTAATTAACTGACTTATTGTTATAATTTGTACATTTTGTTTCTGACTGGATAGATAAATGGAGGTTCAAGTTGCTATTTAAACAGTCTGTAAATAACATATTGTCTGCAATATAATTTTTTATTTCCCATAATTCTAAGACATTTAATAATCATCAGATTAGTATATGGTTTTAAAATTAGTATGAAACATGCGCAAGAATTCTGATCTGAAGAAGGGAAAATTGAACAAAATTTGCAGAATTATATCATTATGCTCGTTTCCTTACTACATTCCAACATCAGCGTTCCTTATGCTTCCTGCCTTTAACAAACGGTCAATTATAGATATATATTAAATAATATTTGACCAAAAATTATAAAAAGCAATGCGCTGTTTAAAACTAATGTACTAGCTAGGATTACCAACTGAGTCAGTAATTCGTGAATGAATCACAAGCCAGCTCATCTGACCTCCACCGAGCACCAAATATACTCACTTGAGGACATATGTAGGGGCTTAAGTTATTTCTTTAAAACATTTTTTTCTCAAATAACACTGGGGAACAAAATTTTAGTTGCACCAACAAAAACACTTGTTCTCACCTAATTCGATTGTGCTGATCTCAAACCTGACATTAGTTTTTCTCTTTAAGTTACAGTTCTTTTTGCAATTTAAGATTTAGGTTTTCATCTTATTGTAAAATTTTCCACATTTAGTTTAATATAATGAAGTAGAATGTCTTCTTGGGCATCATCTTTGTGAATATATAATAATTTATATAATGCAGTAAATACACTAATACACTAAAAGATATGATTGCATCAGAATTTGATTACAATTTCAAAATAAAACATATTAAAACACTTATTTTAATCATCAAATTTGCGCAAAACTTATTTAAATTCTATCCAGGCAAAAATTTGCATTTGTAGCTCTTGTGTTTGTGTACTTGTTGAGGATAATCTCTTTCGATGCTCCAGCAGTAGTCTGTCATTGTTTAGAGCTATAAAGAAATAGCTGCTATTCTGTTGGACTGCAACCGGTAACACCTAGCTGACTGAGAAGACTACTGATATCATGAGAGTAAATAAAGTGTTTGTCTTTGGGAAAAAAAGTCCACAAAAATTTGTTCACAGTTCCAGAAATGGGATACTTTAGCTGAGTGATGAAATATATTCTCTTCTTGAAGCCTGGAGGCTAATAACTCAGCTGCTTCTGTGATAGGCCCAAATCTCTTACTAAGTCATTCAATTCGAGTTGACTAAACAGCTGAGGGGTTAATGACTGCTTGGCATCAGAATCCTTCAGATTCTACAACCATTTCTTCATGCATCTTATCAAAATACACTTGATCACCATGTTCACTTTATTCATCCTTAGAAGAAATAAAACCATTGAAAACTTGATCCGGGAGTCTCAGAGTGTGGGATAGGTCGTATTGCTGAAGAAATATTAGAATATGTGATCATATGCCGTTTTTTCTTGCTGATGCCTTTTGTATGGATCAGACAGAAATAACAGTCACTGCTGTGGTCCTTAGGTTCACACCAAACCATAGGAATACCAAAAGGCATTCCTTTGCGTTTTCCTTTTGTCCAGTCATGAAGCATTTTCTCACAATTATGACACACAATATGAGGAGCCCAATTCTTGTCTTTATCTCCAAGGGGAACTTGAGAATAGGCAATATATGCACATGTCACAAATGATGAAATATTGCGCCTTTGACGTTGAAGTGTGTAACAGCCACATATATAACAGAAGGTGTCGGGACTATTCTTACATTTATGCCTGCTCAAAGAAACCATGATTCAATCTTCAAACAAAATAAGAGGGTGTTTTTATCAGATAATAATTTTTTACATTTAAAAACAACTACAATTATGTAAAAGTGATGTTTGTAAAACATTAATTGCTTCTGGTTATGTTCAATCCAAGAGTTATTGCTCTTTAACTCCAATTTAGAAACCAATGCGTGCCATTAACTGTGCTACAGCATGCACCAAAAAACGGATTTCAGATTTGGAATCAGTGATGCATATATATATATAGAATCAGTTCTAAAACCTTATGCAACAAAAAATGAAAAAAAAAATTTTCCCCAGTGTAATTATTTTCGTTTTGATTCAAGTTATAGAAACTGAATAGATCAATATTGTATTTAATTATAGCAACCTGTTAGACCTATGAATCAATCAATGATTGGGAAAAAACTATTTTCATCTATTGTCTTCAGTTTCCCATGAGGACACTGAGGCCCACAGAGTGTTGCCTTTGCCAATTGTTTAAATTAGTTGCTTAGAATAAAAATCAGCTCATAGATATTTGGTTTAAATTGTTATTATTGATTATATTAATAGGTTTTAAACATTATTATTATTGATATTAGTATTACATTTTTGTTTCATATTCTCTATTGTTATTAAATCATGATAATAAAGAAAAGTAAGTTCTTCTCCTTAAAGTAAATACATCATTATTATTAATATCAAAGTTTTGGCAAAATTCAAATTTAAAGGGCGAATTTTTAGCATTTTTTATGAATGAAGATTTATAAAAATTCATACTGTTTATTTTTTGCTGTGATACTATACTAGGTTTTGTGCATAGCCTTTGGATCCCAATTATTTGAGAGATTTATGCCATCCCATATTTGTTATTCAAAAATGGAATTTTATATTTATTTTTGAACCAATTAATTTATTTTAGATGATAACTTAATATTTATTATTTTAAATTGGATATATTGGTGTGACATTGGTTAAAAAGTTATATAGGTTTTGGGAGTACAATACATTACCTGCACATTGTATAGTGTGTTTACCAGCCCAAGTCAAGTCTCCTTCCATCAACATTTATCCCTCCTTTACCCTCTTCTACCTCACCTCACCTCTTTTCTCTCCTGTAAACACCACACTGTTGTCTGTGTTTATGAGTTTTTTATTCTTTGCTTAAACCCCCACCTTTTTCACTTAGCCTGCATCTCATATATTTTTTAAAAATCTCAGAATTTCTACCATTGGTTTTTTCCAGAAAACGTATTGGTAATGTGGACTCAAAAGCTGATCTTAAAGTATAAAAGTGCAAAATAAGAAAGAGATAAATTTTTGTAACCTTTCTGTCTACTTCTTTTTACATAGACAATTCCAGATTTGAAGAAAGAAGTCTACATTTTTCCATTCTGATTTTGGTTTGTTTTGTATTATGTATATCAGCCAAAGTCAAACAGAAAAGTAGAAATCACAATGTATTTAAAAAGGGGGAATTAAATATACAGAATGGGTTATACATTTGATGGATGAGCTAAGAAGCCAAACACAGGATGGGAGGGAAACCTAGAAAGTAGTATGAGCAGGAGGTTACTGCCATCCCCTAATGGAGGCTCAAGAGGACGTGGAATTCAGGAAACATGGCAGGAACGCTTGGCCTGTATGGAGCTGTGGAGGAGACACAGTCATTACTGAAGATGCCATTCAAGGCCGTGAGAGAAGAACGGAGATACCTGGGCTTTTATCTTCCTCTGCCCTCCGATACCCCACTCACTATCCACTGTCCACTTTCCACTTGATCACTCAACTTGACCAAAATCAGACAGTAGCACCACCTGCTTTCCCTACCCAGTCCCCTCTCTCTCTCACTGGGAAAGGTCGCCATTGATACAGTGCAAAAAGAAGGAAGGTTCACGGAACTCTGATTTACTTATTCATTTTATGGACAATGCCTACAATATCATCTTGTACGTACCATAGAGAGGTATGGGAAATGAATCAACCAACTCCCATAATTAAATGATGCCTGGATGATAAAAACTTGAAATAGAAGAGTAAATGTCCACAATAGCAATGTCTGTGACTCATAGCTACAAACCTTCAGATTCTTTCCCTCCTTGAACTGTTTTGTTAATGTCATTGCTTCCTTTATATGAAAAGAAGCCCACTGTATTCTTAGTAAACTCAAACCTCTACATCTGAAGACTGGCACTAAACAGAAAAATCTCTATGGCCACTGATCAGACTACTTCACACACACACACACTCACACACACACACACACACACACACACACACACAACACTCCCGTCCATTGCTAATTTTAATAGATTTGGTTTGACTTTATTATCAGAGCCAAGAGTCAGTAACTGCCTGCTCAAATAATATGGCTTAAGAAAGAAAAGGCAAATATTGTCCACATCTCCATATGATTTGTTAGATATATAGCCTCTATTAGGCATTCCAGATTATAAGCCAAAGAATACTAAGCTTCCTTACCCACCTCAGTCTCAGGAAACATTTGCAAAGCATTAGGAACAAAGAAAACTTCTAAGCTGCTCTGTCTTTGCTGGTTTGCCTGGATATGACAGGTAGAATGCTGACATTGAGGTCATTGTTGAAGTATGTGTTCTGTTGACTCTGGCTCCTGATTTGGAAGTGCTACAATCACTTTCATATCCTATTTCCAACAAAAGGGTCCCAAATAAGCTCTGTAAATGGACATTGGATGATATAGCTTTACTGCCATGTGTTTGGTTTTTCTGTAAATGTTTATTCAGTGCCTCCTTTTGCCCTATGTTATGTGTTAAGAACACAAAGATGAAAAAATGCTTTATATCTGGTCTTCAAGAAGCAGAGGGCATTTGGAGTGTGGAGGAAAGTAAGAGAGCTAAAACAAGCATTTGAACAGACAATATACAAACCATTCTAAGATTGATGCTATAAAAGGTATACTAGGGGTATTGAAGAGCTTACACAGGAGGTTGTATTTGAGCTAGTGAGTTGAGGAATGCATTGTAGCCAAAAAAGACTTACAAATCTCCTTTTTGGAGGTGTAAGAGACTATAAGGTTTTCGAAGAGCTACAATTATTGCTTTTATTAGGTAAGGGGCAGAAGAGGAATCTGAGGAAATGAGATGGAAGGGGCAAACAAGCAAGAATGAACTTCCTTATGTGCCACGATGGAGTTCATATTTTTATCTTGCAGGTCATAAGACACCATTGAAAATTTTTCAGCATGGTAAAAATTTCAAAGATGTTTGTGTTAGCATTGAAGGGAATGGTTTGAAGTGAAGATTAGAGTTAAAAACAGGAAATCTAATGAGAAATAAACTTTAAAAATCAATGAGGAGTCTTTCACTTGAATCTCATTAAGCAGACATTATTTTTGGAATGGGCCATCGCACAACCAGGCACTGGGCATGTCTGAAGGCCAACAGTGGGCAGCGGCTCTGTGTTTGTGGAGTCACAGTTCCATGAGGATGAAATACAATACCACAGGAGCAATAGCAGAGCTGGAGAAATGTGAGTTAATCTTCTCTGTAGAAAATTGAAGATGGTGAACTGCACTGTTAGATAATAATATGTGGAAAGATAGAGACATCTAAGATGTTGTAATGAGTTTAATTGTGCCCTTCCCCAGTTAATTTGTTGAAATTCTAATCTGCAGAATCTCAGAATCTGTCCTTGTATGGAAAGAGTTAGAATGAGGTCATATTAGAGTGGGGTGAATATCTAATCCAATTTGATTGGTATCCTTATACAAAGGAGAAATTTTGGCACATGCATACAGGGAGAATGCCATGTGGACAGGGTGGCAGAGATCAAGGTGATGTGTCTTACAGCTAAGGAACAACCAAAGATTGGCCACAAACCACCTGCAGCTAGCAGAGGCATGGGATAGTTTCTTCCTCACAGTCTTCGATGGCAACCAATCACTCTAACAGTTTGATTTTGGACTTCTAGCCTCCAGAACTGTGACAGAATAGATCCTGGGTGGCTTAACCAACCTAGCTTGTGCTACGTTCTTACAGCAGCCCCGGGAGCTCATATATATGCTTCATAGTCCCAGTTTGAGATATTTTATATCATAGTGGAAAACATGAACTTGATTTTGTCCCATTATGTATCGTGATAAAAAGAAGCTCTTTTTTTTTTTTATCTTTCTTGAGTTCTGAGACTGTTGCTTTCATTTGTGAACTTTCACTATTCTTAACAATATATTTAAAGTTGAGCCTGGCCTTTGGTGGTGCAGTGGATAAAGCATTGTCCTGGAATGCTGAGGTCGCCGGTTCGAAACCCCCGAGCTTGCCTGGTTAATGCACATACAACAAGCAATCAATGAGCAAATAAAACAAAGCAATTATGAGTTGATACTTTGCCCCCCCCCACACTTTGTAAACTCAATATATATTAAAATATATATTAAAGTTGACTAAGGACAGAATCATGATATCTGGTGTCAATACTGATTTCTATTGCAGGTGCTATTGGTTTGCTGCAGTCCAGCACTGATGCACTTACAGAGCTCTCCTAAAAATCTGGGGGAAATTTTTGAGACAATCCTCTCAGATTGTTCTTTGGGCTGGGCCACACAGTTCTGGAACGAATGATAATAACGTGCGTCTTCTGCTAATATAGTTATATGAACTACCAATGCATACAACCTTCCAAGCAACTTGATGGTGTTTATTGCTTTATAATACGTTAAATGCCACCTTTTAAAAAAACCCACCAAAGCCTGTTAGCACTTTTGCTTGATCTTCGCAGCATACTATGAAAATAATAATAAACTTTTAGGTAGAATACACAATCTGCCTGTGACGATTGCCCAAGTGCCTTCTGGCAAGTCTAGTCCTTTCTGCTCACTTTAAAATTGCAAAGTGCAAATTGCTTTGCAGCAGTAATATATTCTGGTACAGGTGAGGGGAAAGTCTGAGTTTCATTTAAAAGTTGATGTTGGTGATTGAATCATGTGAACTTCATCAGTAGCTTTGCAAAACTGGTTCTTTTATAAGGAAACTGTGTTTTGCCTACGAATCAGATTTTAAACTATGATTGTCTTCTATTACTCTTCAATAAAAAACTAGAAATGGGAGAATCTATGTGACTCATAATTTATGGTCACATTTGAGAGGACACATTTGCTTAAATATAATGTGACTGGAAAACTATTGCCCTTTTCATTCAGAATGTCACATGTCCCCAAAGCAAGCAGTGTGCTGGCCTTGATTTAGTAGATAAACATGAAGCACTTCCTACTAAAGTGAAGGATGAACAGAAATCGGCCCTTTGTGAGAATGTCCGTATAGAGAAGTGCTTTCTAAGGATGCAAGAGTTATAACATGGGAATCAATCATCCTCCAAGCCCCACTTCTACCTGGCTTAGTTTTTTTTTTTTTTACTCCCATTATCTTAGATGCCATTTCTATTAAGTAGCAATATTATTTGCCTCCTAATATTAGTATTTCTTTATCATTCAAAATTCATTTTCTTAGAATTAAGGATGCATTAAGCATAGTCAGAAGTCTGAAAAAATTAAAACATAGTACTTGTTAGCAGATGTATAATACAGATCATAGTCTTTAACAAAGATAACTAAAAATGATGTTGGCTTTTTTTTCTTTTTACTGATACTTGAGAATAAGCCAAATCATTTTGCCTTATCATAATAATATTCCACATTCACCTCCTGGTTAATGCTTAATCCACTATAATGTGGCTTCAAATTGTTCCTAAGTGCTAACAGAGTCTTTCCCTACTGTCTCTTTTTATTTTGCCATTATTGATCCTTCTTTGCCTAGTTTTTTTTTAACAGAGAGAGAGGCAGGTAGAGACAGAGATATGGGAACATTGAGCTTTTCCTGTATGTGCTCTGACTGAGGATTGAACCAGCAATCACTGAGCTTCAGGATGACACTCCAAGCAACCAAGCTATCCAGCTAGGGCTTTTGTGATTAGGAATTCTCCTGTGCCTTTCTGAATGCTGCTTATTTGTCTTCTTATACATGTCCTCTTTCAACGTAGTTTCTCATGATCACTGGAATATCTCATCTGCTCACAGAGTTTCATCTTCCAAACTTAAACATGTAGTTCAAACCTGTTCCTGGATTTAAGTGTCCCACAGTCTACCTTGCGTCACTAACGGATTGTCTCATAGAAAACTGACCCATAATATGTCAAAAAGCTAATTTATCTACCTATACCAAATTTCTCTCCTCATCCTATATTTTCTACATCTATTGATGAAACTGTAGTCAGGAAACTTGTATATAAATTTGTAAGTAATTTATTCCTCCCCTTTACCCACCATTTATATATCATTATTTACAGAATACTGCTGATTTTTAAATCTCAATCCATATTCTCTAATTCATCCCTATGGCCATCACCTTGACTCACATACTCATTATCTTTCATCTGGCTGCTTTCTCTCTATTAGCCTCTTAATTGGTCTCTTTTCTCCATTCTTATACCAATCAAGTCCATTTTCATCTCAGCTGCTAGATCATCCTTCAGAAATGCAGATTTAAATACATAACACTCTCTGCTTAAAGACTTTCAATTTCTTCTTATGATTTAGGATTTACAACCCACACTTCTTAATTCAGTTACACCTCTCAGTACCCTCTGTCTTGCACTTTTAGCTTCAGCAAAGCCGAACTGCTTGCATTTTTGTCAGACACTATGCAGTTACTCTGCTCTGTGTCTTCAGTCTCACTGTTGAGAAGGCTCTCTCCTTTTCCACCCTTGACCTAGCTAATTCTAAGAACCCACTTAGGTGTCGCTTTCTTCCACAAGCCTTTTATTGCAAACTATCTCCTCTTCCCCACAGGGACACAGCAAGTACTCAGTAAATGTTTGTTGAATGAATTACTCCACTTCGTTTTGTTGATCTAAGTGGTAGACAATCTGAAAACATACCAACATAATTTTAGAACTACTAATACTAATATTTTTCAGGTCCATGAGAAATTAGTATTCCTACATTGAGTTATTCCACGTGGGGTTATCAAAGTGAGACTGAGCTCTCTTCTTGGAATAAGCATTTTCTATCCTTTATAAAATCATAAATTCACTCTCTGTGCTATTATTTGAGTTAATAAAAAATATTTGTATAAAATTCCTAAAAATACAAATTAAATAAATATATTTGTTTAAATTTGGGGAATCAATGACCAAAATGTTGCTAAAAGCTATACTCTAAATTGTTTGTTCCTTAGTTTTCTGGGAAAGTTAAAAACATTTTTAGTATGTTCAATCTTGAGATGAAAGTATAATGAGTCACTGAGACAGTACAGAAAGTCACAAAGACACTAATAACTTTTTTATTTACCCCTAATTACACAGATAAGTTCAGCAAATTTTATTACTATAGAAGGAAATATTGATAGGACATTTGAGTTTTGATTTAGCTTATTTAAAAGTTTGCTCTTTGGATTATACCCTTAAAAATCTTGGGCTGAAAATTTTATAGATTAAGATTCTTTTAATTCAAGGAACATTGAGAACTGAGGAAAGAAATTGAGACAGAGGAGGAATCAAAGGGACCAGAGGAAAAGAGGACAGAGGGAAAGGGGAGGATAGGATGGGATAAACCTGAAGGGAATGGGGGAGGGTGCTGTAGGGAGGGAGGATAAGGGAGATGTGGAGGGGAATATGGGGGAGGGGGGATGCAGTCGGGGTCACCCTAGAATCTATGTAAACTCAATTAATTAAATAAATTTAAAAGAAAAAGAATAAAAAAGATTCTTTTAAGAAGAAAAGCAAATATCTTTGTAGATTTCTATGTCCACTTCAGCAAAGATGGTGCTGAAAAAATTCTCAGATTTATTTCTACCATTTTAATTAGGTCAATGGGTTAAAGGGATCAAATCATTTGCCTTTTTAAGACTATTAAAATTTTGCCTTTTCCCCATTTTATTTAAAATATTTGATATGCAAAAGAATACGTTATGTATGTATGCAAGTCATGGAGCATATTATTAAAGCAATCATCCATGACAGGGTGATTCTCATTGGCAGGAAAACTGCCTTAGTACCAGTCCTAATTTCACAGAGGCTGTACACTGAACTTCTTAGATTTTTATTGGACCTGCTGAAAAGCCTCAAGGGGAGAAACAGGGAGGTTCTCCATTTCTTCAATGTACTCTGGTGTTCTTGCTACCTAACATGAGTGAATACTGAACTGACAGAGAAAAATACAAGCACTGCATATGATTCAATTAATTATTTTTTAAATGTTTTTGTCTTTGTGTATACAAAGTTTTCTGTAGGATGAAATTGTCCTTAGTAACACCCACTAGTCACCTACCCGTCCGTCACTCTCTTGTTCTTGTAGGAGACAATGGCTTTGGGGTTGTGGGAAAATCAGTTGTCAGAACAGAAGGTGGTATTCTCATTATCAATGCAATATGGGCAAAGAATGGTAAAAAAAAAAAAATGTCATCCCTGTGCCTTATGGTCATCCCTCTAGCTAATACTGATTTAAAACATAAAATAGGTAAAGCACTGGATGATGCATGGAGTGGCAGATGGTGGCATTGTATTGGAACCAGATTGTTCATGCCCAATCTCATGCCCTTATGCATTTCAGCTGCTATTTTTCATTTGCCATTATCTTGACCAGTAATGCAGTTTCTCAGATATTTGGAAATCCTTAAAGGCTTATTTTTTGGGGGGTCTGAGCTGGAACACCACTGACTGTGCCTTGTGTGCATTGTATTAGGCTAATGTAGGGTGGAAATAGCAAATTGACTTTGATAACGGATTTTCAAATGTGCTCTTTGTGGATGAAATGCTGTTTCACTTATTATGATCTTTCAGGCTGTAATTTATTTGTAAATGTCTTGACTTCACATTAATGCCACTCTGTCTCTGGGGGTGAGTCTGTGTTACAACCAGTTACAGAGATAACAAGGTTAGAAATACATCCTCACAAGTATTTGTCTAGGACCTAAAACTTTTTGTTGTTGTGACAGCTTCGCAGGAAAAATTATCCAACAAGATTTAGGAGCAGAAGAGTAGGGAGGCTACAAATTAGCATGGCATTGCCCTAAGGCACTACACACACACACACACACACACACACACACACACACACACACACACACATACACATATATATATAGATTTAGTAAGAAACTCAGAAGCTGACATTCAGGCATGAAGAATCCACTTTATATACTTTCTGCTGATGCTGATTTGAACTCATGGTGGTGGTGGATGGGAAAATTAGAGAAACAGTATCACTGCCAAGTGACAAGGGATTTATTCCTATGGTTTCTTTCTAAAAGGAAAAGTAAGTCAAATGTATTGGATGCTCTTGTTATAGAAGTTTTCACAAACTTCTTGGCTTTAGTGACGGTTTGTGTTTATATGTAGGTTATAAGAAAGAAAGATATTCTAGACCAGGGCTCAGAAAATTTTTTCTTTAGAATCAGATGGTAAATTATTCAGGCTTTGTGAACTGTAAGTTTTCTGTCACGATTACTTATCTCTGCTAATGTGCAAAATCAGCCATGGACAATAAGCAAATGAATGAGCATAGCTGTGTTTCAATAAAACTTTATTAAAAAGCAAAGGCAGTGGTTCAAATTTGGTGCATCGGTGGTAGTTTGCCAATTTCTCTTCTAGGTTAAGCAGACAAGGGCTTTACAGATGTTTGCACTACAGTACTTGTTGTCTTTTTGAAAAAGCAGTGAGGACACTTTAGCCCATGTAACCCAAGTTATTCTGTCTTAAGCCCCTTCTCCATAGCTTCGGTAAAGATATAAGTTTAACACTTCTGTCACTATCATACTCAGCTACTATTCCTTAAAGGTGATTTGAATTTAAGGCATCTCTTGAGGGACATAGAACAATCATTTTTTTTTTTTAGTATTTTATTTAGATATTTAATTTTAACAGGGTAGCATTGGTCAACTAGAGTACATAGATTTAGAGATAACATCTCCACATCATTTTGACATTCAGTTATGTTGTATACCCATCACCCAAAGTCAATTTGTCCTCCATCACCTTTTATTAATTTCTCTTTATGCCCCTGGCCTCCCTCTCCTCTCTTCCCCACCCCCTAGTAACCACTGCACTCTTATCTATGTTCATGAGTCTCCATTTTGTGCATAGAACAATCTTTGTTTATAACAATCAGATCATTAAAACCCTTGCAGATAATGTTATTACTATCTTGGGCTAAAGGTTTAACATGAAGGTTGGTAGCATTTTCAATATTAGCCTTTAAGGGCTGAAGGTTTTATTTTTCAAGTAGGTATACTGATTGCACACACACACACACTCTCTCTCTCTCTTTGTCTTTCACTTTTCTTTCTATTTTAAAATTTCTTGTTCTCCTCCCCTCTCCCTTCTCCACTTGACTGTATCATACTGGGCGACTGGTGGCTGAGGTGCTGCGTCACCTTCTGCAATGTTGCTTGATCTTTGATTTCCTGTGAAGCACAATGAATCTTACATTAGACTATTCTGAGTCAGGTGGTATACCATCTGTTCCCAGGCCTGGAAACCAGGAGTAACAGAGAGCAACAGCTACCCTAGTTTTCAATAGAATATTCATATTCACACAGTGAGAGAGAGAGAGGCACAGAGAGAGAGAGAGAGACATTCTGATTTTTCTCACAATCACCTAATCCATTTGACATGAAACCTTTCTGAAAATCATTTGACACACTAGTACACTCCCAGAGTGGGCTATCTTTGAACCTATTTGCCTTTGTTGTTTGAGGGCAATGTTAGATTTAAGTGGTTGGAAATGGTTGTGCAATTGTACATAATAGCCGCGTTGCGTGATGCTACCCAGAATACACGAGAGCAGCTGGCAAACCTGGATATTGAAGCTGATAGCAGGTAGCATTGAACAAATTGAAAGTATAGAGGCAACTAGAGATCTCCTGGCTGCCAACTCGTGATAGCATCTAAAAGCCTGAACTACCTTCTGTTAAGAAAATGAGAAACCCATTTACCACACAGCTTTAAATCCCTGAGCTAAATAATTAACTATAGATAAAACTCTTTTAAGTATATGTTGCTTTGGTAGTAATGTATTCAAATTAAAAGCAAATTGCTTTTCTAATATACATAGGTTAAATGCATAGTATAGACTAAAGTTGCTAAGGCATATGTCTGTAACCCATTAAAGGTCCACCCCATTAAGGTCGTGGATACCTTCAAAATGTTGGAATGACTTCCCTAAATAACACAAAGATTACAGACAAAAAAAATAAAGGGTGTTTCTAGAAACTATTTGAAAGAGTTTATTGATGTTCCTGCACTGTTTTACATTTGACTGGGTATTTTTTAGAACTGGCACTCACTATGAATCTAAAGCACTACCCAGTAAAAGTCCTGCTAAAAGTGAGGGACAGAAAGCTACTCAGGTGAACTCTCAAAACATCTGGTCGTCCCCCCTCAGAAGCTCAGGGACACTGTGGAGTAGAAATTTCTATCGTGTTCAGTTTTTGGAGGTTCTGACTGTCAGTATTGACCGTGGCATATCTGATAATACAACTTAATACAAAACTCAACAACTTCAGTTTCTATCTGTAAAGGGTATTGGGCTTGGGGCTTATCCAACAGCAGGAGGGGATCCTACAGTAGATATAGATACTTAGGCATCTGACCATGTAAAATAATTCTGCAGATTACTTTGGCTACAAGAAAATATATTTTGAGGCAGAATTTGGAGTTTCTAAGGCAGTGGAAAAAGAAGATGTGATGTCATGTTAGGGAAAAAGGGGATAAATGTTAGTACAGCGCTGTTCCCTTTTATAAAATATTATTTTTTTAGGAGCACAGATCACAGCCTTACCATATTTCTCTACTTTCTTTGTTCATAACTAGAATTAATGTAGAGGCAACCCCAGCCCAGAAAAAAGAAAATCAGCAATGAGATCAGCTCTGCTTCTGGAACCTCAAATGTGAACTTGAAACCCCTTTAAAAAACACCGAACAACAACGCACTGTTGCTATACACACGTGCTGCTTATTTTCTGACGGAAAAGCTTAGTATGGAAATTTAAAAACCTGCTCTTCTTGCATTAGAGGGTATTTTTATGCTTCCAAAATTCATGTTATAATTTTACATAATTAGAAAAAAATCTGAGCCCTTTCATTTCCACCCGTTCCCTAGTATGTCGATACTTCCAAGGGACTTCTGAACTGAAGGCCTTTGACTTCTCTCTATGGAGCCTTTATGTCCAGATCTCTGTGGTTCTTGGACGAGAGGATTTTGCACAAAGTTAAAATAAAAATAGGCATTCTAACCTTTGATCTGCACCCCGGTCTACACAGCTGCATTTTTCACGACTCCAAGATCCACACTGCCAATTGGGGCGGCCTGTCAGGCAGTTCCGAGTGATTCCAGGAAACACACTGCAGATCTCTCTCTCTTTCTGATTTCACTCCTGTTTCCATTTACTTGAGGGTCATGGAATTCAAGGACTTTGAAATATACACAGGATTCATAAAGGTTGTGTGTATACATTAAAAAAAAAAATAACGCAAGCTCTGATCCAAGCAGATCAAATGGTGATGTCACTGTGACCTCAGAATTCCTCCCCTGGCCCAGCTCAAGAAGAATTTTTACTTTTTATTTTTGGATGTCTCTCATGGTTTTCCAAATTTCTTTTCATCTGTTTGCATGTTGCAATGAGGAATTTACTGTATGTTGAGTTCACTGCTTCTTGATCCATCTTCTTTGCTTTGAGTGCCATTATTCTCTTGTTGGACCATGTCTGCATTGATTGTGGATAACCAGACTTTACCCTCCTGTGAAAAATTATCTTTAATTTCCTTTATGGATTCTTCCAGAGACTTATTGCTATTTGATGTACTTAATTCGAATACTGTCACAACTAGAAGAACTGGACTAACTCTATACAGAAGTAGGACAAACCTCTTTGCTTTCTGGTTCGTAGCTCTAGCCTACTGATGCCTCTCTTCATATTCAAAACCCTATCCTTTCTTAGTTATTTCTTGTCCAGAGTGCATTCTATGGCCCACTATTTCAACGGCTCTCTCATCAGTGACCTAAACTTACTTGGACCCTTTGCCTTTTCATTCTATCCAGCCAAATCATCAACTTGGGTGGCTATTAATGGACCCTCTATCTGTGTCAGCACCTGGGTAATACATCATACCTAAAGAAAATAATACAAGATAGCAGACTTTCATGGTATTGTTATACATCATTATAATCTTTGTGATATTCTTTCATCAAAATTTACTTTCAGTTTACTTTTTCATGTGCACTATTACTATTCAAGTTCCAACAATCATTATTTCCTTTTAGACTCCTACAGTTATTAGTCCAAAATCTGCTCTTGACCACCTCTTATGATTGGCCAGAAATCTTTACACAATACATATCTGATTAAGTGCCTTCCCTGCTTATAACCCTTGAACGCCATCCATTGCTTTTGAGATAAAATCTAAAATTTTAGATATAGCCTTTCTGATTCTGTACAATCTGTTGCCTGTCTGCCTCTCTGCACTTCACTGCTACCATCTTCTTGTGGTACCTGGTGACTTCTTTTACTACCTTGACTATTCTTGGTTCTTTATAAATACTATACAGTATTCCAAAATCAAGTTGGATATAATTCCAAAATAAAATGTGTACCCTTCCCACTACCCTTACCCTGCCTAGTACCTCTCACCCAGTGATTAACCAGGATTACAACAAGTGTGCCTTCTTGCCTCAGTGTGAGACCAACTTAGTGGTGCAGTTCATGCTCCAGGGACCTGGTCAGACTTGAGCTAGTCTCCAGCTGAGGCCACTTTCTTGCTCAGGTTTCTTATTTACTTCTGCTACTTCGTGGACTCATTTCCTGAGGGCACTCCCTTAGTAAGTCTTGTGAACAAGAATCCTGACCTCGGGGTCTGTTTGTAGGGAATTCACCATAAGACAGCCTTCTATATTTTTCATTTATTGTACTACCCAGAACTTTATTTGTGTACTTGTGTCTTTGATTATTGTTTGCCTTTGCCACTAGATCATAAAATCTTGAAGGCAGCGTTAATATATGTTTTGCCCTGCACTGTATTTGCAGTACCCCACAGAGTACCGGGCACACCGGCAATGAATAGTCAATAAATAATTGTTCAATGAGTCTCAGTGTCATTATCCTGCCTCAGTAAAGGGCAAGGTTGAACCGTAGACACTCTGATCAGTGTCTGGCATGTGGAATACTTTTAGCCATAGGAATGCCAACTCCAGGAAGGAAATAGAATCAGACATCACATGTTTACTCTTTGATCTTCTGATCTCTGTACCCTGTCCATTTGTATGGACATAATGAATAATCTGATTTTCTCCTATTTTGACTGACTACTTCTTGCCCACCCCTGTCATATGTGGCCAATGCCTCTGCCTTGGCATCTGACCTTTTTCATTGTCAATCCATAACCCGACGTGATCTCTGGGTCTGGAAGAGTGTGGAATGCTTTATATCCTTACAATTTGGAAAATGGAGGTAATATAGGTCACCAGAAACATGTTTATTTCTATGAAAAGTTGTTATCTTGCCTAGGTTATTTTGTGTTTCTTTTTTCCATTTCTAATTTCTTTTAATGTTTACTCTTTCTAATAAAAAAATGCATGTGAGCCTGACCAGGCAGTGGTACAGTGGACAGTACGTTGGATTGGGACACGGAGGATAGAGGTTCGAAACCCCGAGATCATGACTTGAGTGTGGGCTTATCTGGCATGAGGTTGCTGGCTTGCGTGTGGAATCATAGACATGACCCCATGGTCGCTGGCTTGAGCCCAAAGGTCTCTGCTTGAGCAAAGGGTCACTTGCTCTGCTTCAGCCCTCCTCCACCCCCACTCCGGGCAAGGCACATATGAGAAAGCAATCCATTAACAACTAAGGAGACTAAGGAGCCGCAATGAAGAATTGATGCTTCTCATTTCTCTCCCTTCCTGTCTGTCTCTATCTGTCCCTCTCTCTGTCTCTGTCACAAAAAAATGCATATGAACATAACTTCCTTTTAAACTTTCCATAAACTATTAAATATTACAACCCCAAATTACTATATTTCTAATACTGACTACAATAGATTCTCAGATTTGACACTCACCCTTTGAAAACTAAATTTTGTGTTTCCCTTAAATAATATTCCTTGACTTATAATTAAATTTAATTTTCTCAGTGTTTCTTTTCATGTAACAGTGAGAAAATTAAGTTAGAACTTTGTTAATATAAACAAATACATTAAAGTAAGACTTTTCCTGAAATAATAAATAATGAACTGTGAGAACATTGTATATTTTCTCTTTTGCGTAAGTTTGAGTTCCTGAACCACCATTAATAGTTCCCCTGGTAACGATTCTTTTAACAGTATAATTCCTCACTAGATTAAACCATTGTGCTTTCATTGAGGGAATAGTTATCAGAGGTCACAATCAGAGAAATAGTGAGAACAATATATATGAGAAAAAGTTCATAAAAGTTATATGAGAAATATTTTTATATCCCCCCATGGTCAGTAATGGGTTTGATTATGCCACTGAAAAGAGAACTAAAGTTTCTAAAGGACCGGGGAATTTAGCAATAAAATGAAATACGTTTTGGATTCTAAAGCCTATCCCTTAAATGCAACCAATGCCTCACCTCACAAAAGTCACTTTTTAAGGCTAATTATACATGGCTTGGGAAGGAAGATTTCATCTTCAGTCATTGAAAAGAAGGACGACACACCCTGACTGAATCTGGTTTTTAGAGGCTCCTAATTGCAGCTTTCCTTGTGTTATCGGTACCACAGTGGGATAATTGATCTTTCCTCTGCCTGTGCTCATGTTGTGATCAATTAGCTGCCAAAGGTGGAAGCTGTTTATTTCAGATAAAATGGGCTCACAAATTCCTGGATTTTAATTATTTAAAGGTGGTTAGAACTGGGATAAGTTTCCACCTTACTGGTATCATTTGGAACTGCCTTTGCACAATTAAATTGTTAAAAGACAAAAGTAAATAGAAAAATAGAAGTATTAAGAAAAATTAATGATATTTGCTACAAAAATACAAAAGCTACAACTTCTTCAGCTCCAACTTCTAACAATTCTTAACTAAAGTCTGATTGAGTGGTCATTAAGTGAAAGAAAATCTTAAAAGTATCCTCAATAAGTGGTTGATGGTTATAATGGGTATTTGTCTTAAGCAAAATGAGGAATAATTAACAAAACAGATTTTTCCTAAAGGAGTAAAATATAGTAAGTGTAGTAATAGAATTTATTTTTATAGAGAAAGTGAGAGAGAAAGAGAGAGAGTGAGAGACAAACAGGGACAGACTGACAGGAAGTGAGAGATGAGAAGCATCAATTCTTCGTTGTGGCACCGTAGGTGTTCATTGATTGCTTTCTCCAAGCCAAGCCAGACACTCCTTGCTCAATGTCAGCAACCTTGGGTTCAAGCCAGCGACCATGGGGTCATGTCTAAGATCCCAAACTCAAGCCAGCGAACTTGGGGTTTTGAACCTGGGTCCTCAGCATCCCACTCTGATGCTTTATCCACTGTGCCACCACCTGGTCAGGCTAGTCATAGAATTTTATATTAAAGAATGAGCCACAGAAAGTGTCAAATCTAATTTTTAATTAACAAGATACTAAATAAGGAAATAGAAGCTCTACAGTAGAAAAAAACCAAAACTTTAATACAGGTTTTACTACTTGCATCGTTGCATCTAGCAACTTATTAAGAAAATCTTTACTTAAATAAAATGCTCTCTTGTGTTGGCATATGTATATAATAGGAGCCAGTAACACTATGGACTTATCCTATCCATGTTTTGTAATTCGGTGTGAGTTTTTTTCCATGTTGTGGTAAAATTTCTACATCATTTCCTAATTATTTTTGCATTAGTGTTTGTTTTCAAATATTTTGGTTGATTATTTAAAAAATTATTCGTAGTAACAGTCACACGTTTGAACAGTTAAACTTGAGGTTTAGAGGCACACAGTCATGAAACATGATTCTAAAAATAATTTAAGCATAGCTAAATTAGAAGAGTTCTAAAAATTTAATAGAAAAATCAAAACCAATTTTTGAATAAAAGGAAGATTAAATTTTATTTATTTTTTATTTTTTTATTGAAAAATAATTTAAAGCACTGTTTTTACAAATAAGTTTACTAATTAACTGTTTTCTTCTTTCTCTGAGAAATCAAAATAAAACAGACTGTCTTAAACAAAATGTATGACTTAACTACCCACCTTATTTTACTGACTATCCCATTTTATATTCCCAAGTGATTTTTTTCATTTCTTTAAAGAAGAAAGATCATTTCTATTTCAAGTAGAACATTATAGAAAGTGAATTAACATTACGGGGAATCTATAGATTGATCTAAAATTTTAAAGTCAGTGTTCATTCCTGAAAGAAATAATTATGAAAAAGAAACATTTGTTTTCAAATTTATCAATCCATCTGAAAAATTTTCAGAACTATTATATAACATGTGTGATGAATTTCCCGGGTCATGTTCATAAAACATTACTGATAGCTAATTCTCTTCTAGCACACCTGAGAATATCTAAAATACAAAAAACACTTACCATAGAGCATTTTAATAGAAAATTTACTTTGTTTTCTTCCTTTCATGGCATTTTTGGGACTCCTGCCTTTCCCCAAGGTGTGTCGTTTATTATAACTAAGACACAATGACCAGTTGTTGGTGTCTTCAAATACAATAAGGAAGCACCTTCTTGAAACACTTGAATTTTATATAGTTAGAATTAATATCTCTAGGGTAGAAACTATGATTCAAGTATGTAACATTTTACTTTACTGTGATACTCTCAAATGTATTGGGTAAGTAATGAACAGTCTACTGCTTTCTGATTTATGCTTTAGGCTTTTTTGTGATGTTGCAACAAATTGAAAATTAAAGAATGATCGCTTAGCAATTATGTTTACTTTTGGTTATAAACTGGTTTTTACATTGATCTGTCAAATAAACTGTTATAGCTTACAGTATTCAATTGATCTACAGATGCTTCTTATCACTGTGTGATTAAAGAGCCAAAAAAAGAAAGAAAATAGGTGCCTTATCACTGGTAACTTGCATTCTGATCAGGAGACAAAACTAGCATTGACAAAGCAGACAGAGAACACTAATTTGCTAAATGGGGGAATATATTCTGATTTAGTCAGTACAAGCTTTAAGCAAGAGGGAAATTTGAGCTAGCCCTTGTGAAAGAATTATATTTCTATAGCTGGATAGGAAAGTGAGAAGAATTCCATGTGGGGGAGACCAGGAATATGGATTTAAAGAGAATTGTGCATAAAGGCAGATTAGTCAGTAGGACAAACAGGCAACCACCCTGGATACCTGTCCATTAATGGAGCTGAAACAACACAGTTGAGGAAAATTAGCATTGAAATATAGCATGTTTGAGAAAGATATGCTTCCTAGAATTTCTTTTTGATGAATACTCTGTGTTCTTGCAAGAATTCTTTCAAAAGAATGGAAGTTACTATGAATGATCACCAAATTTTGTTCTGTGGAGGACAGATTTGGTAAACATCATGTTGGGAGTGGTACTGTGAGTTTGAGACACAGCTGAGTTGCTTAGGATGGTGGAGGACAGTCTTTTCCTATCTTCTCTCAAATTACATTGGGCTTATGCTCTAAAACAACAATTTTTAGCTGGTGTTGAAACCATGAGATTACCTAGCTTTTGGTCAGGGGCACTGACCTACTTTCCTTTAGATTGTCAAATAAAAAAAGACAACAACCAACACAACAATTGCCATCGGGTGTGAATGAATCAAAATTATATCTATTGTTTTTGGGGTGGTCAGATTGGAAAAAAATGTATGTTTTTAGTGTGCTGTAGCATTTTAATAATTAGTTTTTGTGTGTCCAACATGAAAGAAGTTGAAAATCACTGTTGTAAATGAAAGTCAAATCCCATTCTTTTAAATATTTAGCAGGTTGCTGCTACAATTAGGGTAACGATAGATATACCTGTACATTTTTGTTCTTTATGCTATTCTGGATGGTCTGGGCTCAGATTTACTTCAAAATCTCCATTTTGCTATGCCCATCAATCCTAAACTATTACATCATGGACTTGTTCTCTCCCAGTCAGATACATCTACTTTGCATGGAAAGATCTGCCTTAAACCAAATTCCCCCAAATTTATAAATATCTCTCCTTCGATTTTTCTCCTGCCAAGATTTTGCTGAGTTTATAAAGGTTTTGGTCTCCCTTAATGTAGAACAATTAATTTGGTTTTGCTTGATAACTGTATTATTTTGGTGGTCTGTTCGCAAAGTTGGTAGTCAGTAGTTAATATTCTGATTTTTTCCTTCTTTCTGTTTTTAACTGCCCAGTAAAACTGTAAAGATAAGCTATTGAGTTTTGCTAAATGTATTCAGCTTCAGTGCAAATGGTTTCAGAAGCAATTTTTTGATTTCCATTTCCAAAACCAATCCTATAGTTAGAAAACAAACAAAAAAAATTGGTTTCTGTCAATTTTATATACTCAGGGACTTTACTATCTCATCGTTTAATAAATATGTGATCTGAAATTTTATCAATATTTTTTGTAGCTTGGTGTTCTTCCTCTAGTTCTGTTTTTCTTAGAAGGTTTGTTAGAAATGGCGGGTAAATTTTAGCAAATGTGTTTTGGCACCTATTAGTATAATCTTATGAGTTTTCTGTTATTTTTCTTATAATATTAAACATTTTCCACTGTCAAACAATCTTTGCTTTATTAGAGAGCTAACAGGGGTTCGAGTTGGGTATTTCCCTTCTCCCACCTGGAAGGCTAAGGCTGCTTGTATGGGCTATTCCCCTCCCCCAGGTCAGGTGGGCTCTGATTATACCCCAACACGCTAGGCTCTGGATAACTAGTATCCCCTGTGTACAGGCCTTGTTAAGAAAATATCGTGTTCTGACCTATTTAAAACCAGTTTCTTTCCCTAGCCAGACGCTGAAAGAGATTTTTCTGCTCTTTAAAGTGGGAAGAGATTTTTCTCTGCCCTCTACAGGAAGGGATTTTTCTCTGCTGTCTACAGTGGGAAGAGATTCTTCTCTGCTCTCTACAGGGGGAACCCAGTCAGCTGCTAAAGGTATATTTCACGTTATTGTGCGGTTCCCGTATTGGTGCGTTCCTCTGTCCCCGGAATTTTTAACTGTGTCATTCCCCTCAACTAACCCGCCAGCAGCGATTCTTGGGGTGGCTTCCACTGGTGAGTCTCTGCTCCGGGAGCTAGGAGGCCCTGTGTTCAGTTCCCTGTGTTTCCCGTCTTTGGGGGAAGAGCTTTGCCCTGGAACCTCCTCTCTCTTATGTAACCAAGAAAGGCTGTTGATTCTTCTGTTTGTTGAGCTTTTTACATCTTGTTAGGGTCAAGTGGCATCTTCCAAGCTCTTTATTTGGGGAATAGGAAACCAGAAGTCCTTTTGCTTTCAGATGATAATAGTATATTTGCTAAGAGCAGAATTTTGAGTTCCCACTTCTTTCCTCCAAAGAGATTATAGATGATAGATTTTGCCATCTGGAGTTGAAGGTTAGAAATCGGTTTCTAGTCTGACTGTCCTTTGTATTCTTTGTTTCAAAGGTTGTAAAATTTTATCTTTATCCTTACTGTACAGTTATTTCATATCTAGATTTTTTATTTAACCTGAGATTTGGTGATTTTCTTTCTAATTAAAAGCTTCAGTTGTTACTTAGCAAAGCTGAGATATTTTATATCCTCCCTGCATTAAATAACATTATAAGCATAGAGAAAATATTTGTGTAATATCTGTGAACACATTACTGAAATCAAGCTATTCCTTATTTTCTTTTCCCTCACTCCTCTTTTTTTTGGTGTGTTTTTACAAATGAAATGTTAAATATTAATTAGTGAATCTGAATTCCCTAAGTTCTCTGGTCACATGTTCTCTGCTTTCTCAGAGGTAATCATAATCCTCAATTTGTTGTTTGTTATTCCTATGCAGATTTTGTCTATATTCAAATGCATAAATACAGGGTGGGACAAAATAGGTTTATAGTTGTGAGTGTGTGGAATACAGTTTATCCTTGTATTATTACTTATAACTTATTATTTCCTATATTAATAACTGTAAACCTACTTTTGCCCCATCACGTAGAGTATTTTATGGTTTTAAAAAATATGACTGTAGCATCATAGTGCATTTATAATCCATGTATTTGCTTTTTCTCATTAGGTAATGTTAACTTTTTGAGATTTATCTATACTGATTCATGAGTTTCTATTTTATTCAATTTAATTCAGTATTCAACTACATGAATAAACAATTTAAAAAATAAGGTGTTTCCAGTTTTTTGGTATTCTGAAATGTGTATTTCTGTACATATCTAGTATACATGTCCTAGAGGTATTTTGTTTGTTTGTTTTTAAGTGGGTGTTCCTGGATTGCTTTTTCACATTCTTTGACTGTTATCTATTAAACTTTTCTTATAGTCAATGTCTTTATAATGTCTACATTGGTGGTTAGTAATTCATTGCCTGTCGTAGGTATAAGAAACCTCGGCACAGAACAGACAGATCTGGTGACTTCTTTGTGGCAATTCTGGAGAACCTTCTGCAGATGGGACAGGCAGGATAAACTGTGAGCACTCTGAAGAACAGGGGAACACTCCTCTTATTTTAGTTCTTTTTAGGACTGAGCAGAAGAGAAATGGCTCCGTTTGATCAATGGGCCACGGATAGCCTAGTTTAAGAGTAGTGTTCCTTCTAGATTTCTTTTAATAGATAATAGGCCACCCTCAAAAGAAAGCAAAGGGTAGATATCTCCTTCCTTAGCCCTAAAACGGAGCCTGCAGTATCAGCCTCAAACCTCCCAGTAGCCATAACCCTAAGCTCTGTTGTTAACATAGATTCTCTCCCAGACATTACCAATGATATACCTAACTGTGCTTTTACTACCCAGGTTAAGTTTATCTGTTAAGCCTCTTTACCAAGCAGCCGAAGAGGACAAGGCGCTCAGGAATATAACCCATTTATGCTGGAGGTTGAAATTTTTGAAATTCAGTTCTTCAAAAATTATCTGCTAATTCACATAACTTTTTGATAAGCTCCTAGCACGCCAGTATCAGTATCAGTGACACACTCTGCTCCACGTGATAACATGTACCCTCAGCACGCAGGCATGTGTGAAAAGTCAGACCTCAGTAATGACCTTGAGCAGTAGCATATAAATAACTCATGTCACTACTGTTCCAATAATGGAACGTGAGGCATACATGGGTTAAGTTCAGGCTGCCATTTTTCCAGAATATTCTTGCATTCCAGATACTGATTTTTAACTTAAGAAATAAACATGTATTAAAGATGCTTAGAAATATATTATCTCATTATGTTCAAGCTCATTATCTTCCTTCCTCTGACTTCTTAGCTTTTCCAATTTGCAGTAATGAGATGGAAATTAATCCCAAACTAGCCATCTTTGTTTTTTCTTATTTTTTCCCCATTAGAAGGTTTCAATTTTTATGAGGTTGTTGCACTTGACACAATGGTGCTTTTCATTCACCAATGAATTCCTGTTAGCTCTAGTGATATTTTACCCCATTTTCTGGGAAATTAAAGATGCACTAAAATGATGTTTCTTATTTTACTTTATTTTTTTACAGGAACAGAGAGAGAGTCAGAGAGAGGGATAGATAGGAACAGACAGACAGGAATGGAGAGAGGTGAGAAGCATCAATCATCAGTTTTTCATTGCTGTTGAGACACCTTAGTTTTTCATTGAATGCTTTCTCACATGTGCCTTGACCGTGGATCTTCAGCAGACTGAACAACCCCTTGCTGGAGCCAGTGACCTTGGGTCCAAGCTGGCGAGCTTTTGCTCAAGCCAGATGGGCCAATGCTCAACCTGGCGAGCTTGAGGTCTCGAACTTGGGTCTTCTGCATCCCAGTCCAACGCTCTATCCACTGTGCCACTGCCTAGTCACGCAAATGATGTTTCTTAAAATGAGGAAATGTGTAGGATAGGTTGGCCTTTAGTTCAGTTCCTTTCCTGTTTTTTTGTTCTACTAATGTAACGGAATTGAACTTCCATTTTTAATCTTTTATGTTTTATTAATGTAAACTTTAAAAATATTTTAATTTCTCATTTTAAAGAAGATATACTATATTATCATATATAAAAAACATAGCTAACAATCACTATAACTAGAATAAAAATGTACACTGATTTCAGTCTGACTTTTTCTGTCACTTCTCAGGGAGCATTTGACCTTGGCCTGTGTTATCCTAGACAGCGTTAGGTAGCTTCCTGTGGAGTTGTATTTGTTTCTATCACATTTCAGCTAACCTTCTCTTTGGTCCCCAAAAGTTCTTGCATATCTCAAGGCAGCAAAAGCACACTGGTTAGGAGTTATATTGGAGTTCAACAGATTTAGAGTCATGATGTAATTATTCACCTATATCACTATTTACTTTATTCCTCAATTTTTTATTTCATCTGTAAGTACCTGGCACAATACCCAGAATCCACCCAGCACTCCACTTGCACTTTAGGACTGAAGTGCTGATTCTTCAACTGCTGAGTTTTGGAGCTGATGACCCACAGCTGAGATCCTTCTGGAAGTTGCCCTCTGCCCTCCCCTAAGAACTCAACCCTTCCCAGGGGCATCCCATATCCAGTGACTGGTCATTGAAGGGGTAGAAACACTTGGCCTCAGCGCCATGTCGTACAACTCTGCAGGGCCACCCTAGCACCTGAGCTCCCTGGGAAAATGCTGAACCCTGTGTTGTGGCTGCACAACAGCCCAACTCCTGCATCTGTCCTATCTCCCTGCTTGCTCTTCCTCCATGTGTGATTCCGGAGACACAATTCCCAGTAAACTTCCTGTGTTCTGATCTCTATTGCAGTCTAATCACCAGGGAACCCAATCTGTGACAGCTCAGACCTCCTAGTGATGGTTGTGAGGTTTAAATGACATAATTTTGTAATAAATGTTGGCTATTACTGTCACTTTTTAAGTGTGAATGTGTGTGTGAGACAGAGGAATAGGAACAGACAGGAAGGGAGAGAGATAAGAAGCATTAACTCATAGTTGCAGCACCGTAGTTGTTCATTGATTGATTCTCATGTGCCTTAACCGGGGGCTCCAGCTGAGCCAGTGACTCCTTGCTCAAGCCAGTGACCTTGGGCTTCAAGCCAGCAACCATGGGGTTATGTCTAGGATCCCACACTCAAGCTTGAAAGCCTACACTCAAGCTGGTAACCCTGGGGTTTCGAACCTGGGTCCTCAGTGTCTCAGTCAGACACTCTATCCACTGTGCCACCACCTGTTCAGGCTATCATTTTAAATAATGCGGTACTGAAGCATACTTTCAGTCTAAATGTACTAATCCTAGAATCGGGACTGGTGAGGTTAAAAATCTGCCTCCTCCACTTATTGCCCATGTAATAAGTTGCTTGACTTTTCTGTCTTAAGTTTTTTCACTGGGAAATGAAAAAAAGATGGTTCGTCTCATATCATGATATCATGAGGTTATTTTGTATGTTAAATGAGATAAATACATATAAAAGGCTGATACTGGTGCCAGGATCATAGTAAGTTCAATGAATGTTAATTATTATAACCTATATGATCATCATTTTCCACTTAACCCCAAATGATGTGAACAGATACCTTTATCACAACACTTGAATTTGAATAGTTAATTTCAGGCCAACATTAATACAAGAAACTACAGTGTGTCATAAAGTCATGGTGCACTTTTGACCGGTCACAGGACTGACATGCACCATGACTTTACGGACACACTGTATTATAGGTAGGTTATTCCTGATTGCAAATAAAATTCTACCAGGACAGATGTGACTAAGCAGGGAAGAACTGAGAATTTGAGAAGAGGAGGATTAGTTATAACATTAATTAATCCACAAACTTCTAACATTTTTTAATAAAACATTCATTTGCTAATTTTAAGTAATATAACCTTGTTCTTTATTTTAGATAATCTTGACTAGTTAAAATAATGGTGTGACTACATCAGGCAAGGTCAGTCTGAGAGGAATATGAGACTAAGGACAGAAGAGTAAAGGGGGAAGGAGAAAGGGAAATAAATAGCACATAAAACTAGAATATGTGGGTTCTTAAGTTGACTCTCAGGCATGTGTCTTTGGTATTTATATAACATATATGTGACACATATAATATATGCTACATATACTGTGTTATATGGTATGTATATATATATATATATATATATATATATATATATATATATATATGTACTTATGTAAAATATATTTTAATAAACTCTTTGGTAATAATTCTTGATTTGTAGAAAAAGTAGAGAACAGAGTTCGTAGCTCCCCAATGCTAACATAAGTAGGGCTGATTTGTCCAAACCGAGGACTTAATTTCGCCACAGCACCATCAAGTGAACTAGAGACTTTATTCACCTTTCATCAGCTTTCCCACTAAGGTCCTGTTTCTGTTCCGAGACCCAGTCAATCATTGAGTCATCTTTTCTTCCTACTCTACTCAGGTCGGTGGCAACTTCCCGTCTCTCCTTGTGGTTCATGCTCTAGGTGCTTAGAAGAGGACGCTTTAAGTGTTTTTTAGAATGTTTCTCCATTTGGGTGTATCTGATGTCTTCACATGATTACACTTGGGTGATTAGTTGTTGGGTAGAATGCCCCAGTGATGAGATGCCCTCCTCAGTGCATTGTATCAGGGCCACATGGCAGCGGTGGGGATGTGAAACTTGTCACTGCTTATGGTGGTATATTTTCTATTTCTGCTTTCACAAATTAGCAAAAACTTAGTGTCTTATAACAACACAAACTTTTGATCGTTGCATAGGTTAGAAATACTAAACAGACATAAGTGAGCTAAAATCAAGCTGTTGGCAGGGCTGCCCTCCTTTCTGGAGGCTTTAGATGAGAATCTGGCCTTTTTCAGTCTCCAGAGGCTGCTACATACCTTGTCTTCCTCCATCTTTAAATCCAGCATCTTCTAATCTGCCTCTGAGTCACATCTGCTGCCTCCCCCTTCCTCTGGGGACCCATAGGCCCACTTTAATCCTGGATAATGTACCTATTTTAAGGTTGGTTGATTAGCAACCTTTTATCTGCAACCTTAATTCCTCTTTGCCACAGGTTTTGATGAGTAGGATGTGGATATATTCTGCAGGTAGGGCTGCGTTAGTCTGGCGGCTACAGGTAGTGTCTGTAAAGTTGCTATACTACAGAGTTACTCTTTTCTCATATTTTTATTCTGCTTCTTTATTGGTGGAAAGGAGGTGGTAACAATTTTTGCCTGGTCAGATTGCGCAGTATTAAATGACCAAATGTAGTAAAATGGCACCTGGTCTTTAAAATAGTAGGTAAGGCTGAACCCAAAGACCTTCAATATCTCTAAGGTAGGCAGTAGGCATGTGACTATTCTTACCTGTGAAATAAATTAAAGATTTGCACCAATTTTATCAGGTTTGAAATGTGTGAAGAAGTCTCTGTTGGTACCAGGAAGTCCAAAATATTGTAGACTTGTAGCAAGTGCTTTATTAACAATTCTAAAGTAGCCAAGGGGCTTAAATATAAGATTTTAAAAGTTGGCTCCAACTCTCTCTTTGACAGTTTTTGGCAAGCTTTAAAAAATATATATTTTTTAATAGTTCAGTGTAATAACTTGTTTGCTTGTAAAGTTGTTATTCATGTGCATATTTATGTTGTGTAGGGAAATGGGCATGATAATTTTAATAAAGACCCTTTGATAAAGGTGCACCTTGATTAAACCAGATTGTGGAATTTACCGTGAAACGGGAGTTTCTTATCAAAGAACAAGGGGTTTTTGTTTTTATATACAATTTTTTCTACCCACTAAATAGTTATTTTAAACATACTTTGTCTGAGAGTTCATTACTTTCAGCAGAGTGGAAGAAAGAAAAAAAACAGAGTGCACTCATTAGCCCTGACCTTGTAAGCAAATACTATTGACTTGTTCTTGGTTTGTAAAATGAATAGAGCTCATTTACAATACTCAAGCTGTACTTCAGTATGTGGGCAGTTCAATATAATGATGACTTAGTATTGGGGCATCATTTCTATTTTTCCTTTTGAATTACATTAAAAAATAAATACTTAACATTAAAAGCAATGAATAAATTCAATAAATAAAAGCTATGTGTGTAGAATATAAGAATGAAAGAACTGAAGTAAAAAAAGGAGGGGAGGCAGAATGGAGTTTTGCTCACCTTAAACACATCGTGGCAATGTACTTAAAGTTTTGTAAAATGCTACCTCAGTCTTACTATTTTATAACTTTGGGTCGGCCTCCTTCAAACGGAAATCTGCACAGAGTTGGACCTACTTGTCGGTGCTGGTAACTGTTGTTTAGTAAATATTTATTGATTAAATTTAAAATGATCAGACTACAGATGCTAAGCCACTTGTTGATTCACAGGATGCTCGTTTTTTGGGTTGTCAGAAGCTGTTGTTGGCCTCCAAATAAAGTCTCAGGATGTTATGGAGAAGGGAGCATGGATTTCTTCTCTGAATCTTGCTTACATGACCTTGAACAAACCACCTTACTTCTTGGCTTAAAAATACTTAATGCAGTTGGACGAAATTAATGATAGTCACTTCTTTATAGAAATTTTCAGGTGGGACTTTTTTTGAAAACATCCTTGAAACAGCAATCCTATATTTAACACATGTAGTCCAGCAGAAGCTGGGCACAATGTTAACCTTTCTTTCAAGACGGCCTTTGAAGGTCTTTCTAAAAACCAGGGCATTGGCAAAACAGGTTTTAAACCACTGACATTAAATTCTACCAACAGCACTTTCAGCTACAGAATTTGATCTCCTGACATCAAGGCCAATATTTCTCAACCATGGGGTTGGGGCACTGTGCTGTGTCTGTTGTGTTACAGGTCATATCTTTTAGCCAAAGAAAACCTGGCTGCTGGATCAAATTAACAATCTCAGTGGATTAATCCAGTGTATCCGGTCTCACCAGTCATCCCAAAACGCAGTGGCTTACAGGAGACATTTATTATTTTCATCATGGGAGTCAGATGGGCAGCTGGTCTAGGCTGAAGCAGAGTGGCTGGTGTCAGCCGTGAGCTGGATGCCAAGGCCAAACACGGGGCCATCCATAAGGAGAGCTTCCACATCATTGGTAGAAAACTGTTAATGAGGTCTCTGTTTTAATGAGGGTGTTTACCGCTTCTCTAGCCGTCTTTCTCCTTTTCTATCGTTTGCTCTTCTCTTTATGCCCTTCGTCCTCCACTCAGAGTTTAAGGAGGTTGGCTGGAAAATGACTTAGCATTTCATTAATATATCAAGTGCATAGTTTTGAATAATCATAGGGCTCTATTTTAAGAAGCATGGAACTCTCAGAAACCCAATTTTTAAGAAGAGAAAGTACAAGTTATATTTGTTCTCCTTAGCCATGAAATCTAATCCTGGAGGTAGATGTGATTATCATTTTCCAACACAATCTAGGAAAAAAAATTACATATATTAAGATATAATTTACATATAACAGTAAGTTTAAGATATAGTATTGATTTAATACATTTATCTAATGCAATATGATTATCATATAATTGTGGGGGGTTTTTTTGGTGAGAATGAGTAAAATCTAGTCTCTTAGCAACTTTGAATTTATAACAAAGTATTACTGATTATTAGACTGTGCTTTAGAATTCCAGAACTTACCTACTTTCTGTCTCTGAGTTTGACATTTGTAGGCTTCACACAAGAGTGATGGCATTATATGTTTCCTTTGTTTGACTTACCTCATAGCATAATGCCCTCAGGGTCCACCATGTCCTTCCTCATGGCTGAGTGATATTCGTGTGTGTGTGCGCGCGCGCGTGCGTGCACGTGTGTGTGTGCGCACACACATGCCACATCTTCTTTATCCATTCATTCATTGCCAGACACTTAGGTTCTTTACATATCTTGGATATTGTGAATAGTGCTGCAGTGAACATGAGAACGCAGATATCTTTTCAATATCCTGTTTTTATTCTTTGTCTGTATACTCAGAAGTGGGATTGCTGGTTGCTGGTTCTTGTGGAAGTTCTATTTGTAATTTCTGGAGGAACCCCTGTACTGCTTTCCATAGTGGCTGTACGGGTTCACATTCCCACCAGCAGAGCACAAGGATTCAGTTTTGCCCCACGCCCTTGCCAGCATTTGTTATCTCTGTCTTCCTGACGACAGCCCCTCTAACAGGTGTGAGCTGATACATGCTTCATTGGGGTTTTGTTTTTGTTAATTTTGTTTTATATTTTCAAATCACTAGCTCTTAGTTTTAGTTTTTTTGTTTGTTTATGTTTCTGGTGTCTATTTTATTTCCAGTCCAAGCTTCAATCTTTCTTTCCTTTGTTCACATTAGTCTTAATTGTTCTCCTTTGCCTGTTCTTCGAGGTCTACAGTTAGGTTGTTTATTTGAGATCTGTTTCTTAAAGTAAGCATTTTGTTATAAACTTCTTTTTGTATGTAGCATCCCATAGGTTTTCATGTATCATATTTTCATTTGCATTTGTTTCAAGATAATTTTGTTCAGTTTTGATTTATTTGATCAGTTCAGCAGTAAGTTGTTTAGTTTTTACAATCTTGTAAATTTTCCAGTTTTCCTCTTGTTGATTTCTAGTTTCATACCATTATGGTCAGAAATGATACATGATTTCAGTCTTAATATTTGTTAAGAATTGTATTGTATGGAACACTACTCAGCCATAAGAAATGATGACATCGGATCATTTACAACAAAATGGACGGACCTTGATAACATTATACGGAGTGAAATAAGTAAATCAGAAAAAAACTGAGAACAGCATGATTTCATATATAGGTGGGACATAAAAGTGAGACTATGAGACGTAGACAAGAGAGTGGTGGTTACGGGGTGGGGGGAGGGAGGAGAGGGTGGGTTAGGGAGGAGGGGAGGGGTACAGGGAAAACCAGATAGAAGGTGACAGAGGACAATTTGACTTTGGGTGATGGGTATGCAACATAATTGAATGATAAGATAACCTGGAGATGTTTTCGTTGTACATATGTACCCTGATTTATTGGTGTCACCCCATTAAAATTAATTTAGAAAAAAGAATTGTTTTGTGGCCTGTCATATGCTCTATTTTGGAGAATGTTCCATGTGCAATTAAAAATGTGTATATTGCTGATGGATGGAATATTCTGTAAATGCCTTTTAAGTCCATCTGGTCTTGTGCAGTTTAAGCCCTGTGTTTTCTTACTGATATTTTTGATTTGGATGTTTATCCATTGCTGAAAGTAGATTACTAAGTCCTCTATTGTTTTGTTCCCCATTTCTCTCTCAAAACTATTAATATTTACTTAATATAGCTAGGTATAGCTAGGTACTCCAGTATTGGGGACATATATATTTATGATATATTACTTGATAAACTCACCCACTTTATTATATAATGACTGCCTGGTTTTTTTTTTTTTTTTTTTACCAGTTTTGGCTTAAAGCCTGTTTTGTCTGGTATAAGTATACCTGTATACCTGCTTTTTTTTTTTTTTTTTTTTTTTTTACAGGAACAGAGGGATAGATAGGGACAGACAGACAGGAACGAAGAGAGGTGAGAAGCATCAATCTTAGTTTTTCGTTGCCATCGCAACACCTTAGTTGTTCATTGATTGCTTTCTCACATGTGCCTTGACCACAGGCCTTCAGCAGACCGAGCAACCCCTTGCTGGAGCCAGTGACGTTGGGTCCAAGCTGACGAGCTTTTGCTCAAGCCAGATGGGCCCGCGCTCAAGCTGGCGAGCTCAGGGTCTCGAACCTGGGTTTTCCGCATCCCAGTCTGACGCTCTATGCACTGCGCCACCACCTGGTCAGGCTACCTGCTTTTTTGATTTTCATTTGTCTAGAATGTCTTTTTTTTTTTTTTTTTGACAGAGACAGAGAATCAGAGAAAGGGACAGGCAGACAAGAAGGGACAAATATAAGAAACATCTTTCTTTGTTGCAGCACCTTAGTTATTCATTGATTGCTTTCTCATATGTGCCTTGACCTGGGGGGTACAGCACAGTGCGTGACCCCTTGATTAAGCCAGCGACCTTGTGCTTCAAGCCAGCAACCATGGGTCCATGTCTATGATCCCGTGCTCAAGTTGGCGACCCTGTGCTCAAGCTGGCAACCTCGGGGTTTTGAACCTTGTTCCTCTGCATCCCAGTCCAGTGCTCTATTCATCGCCTGGTCAGGCTGTATGGTATGTCTTCTCTCTCTTTTTATTTCTTTTTTTTTGTGTGTGACAGAGATGGAGACAAACAGACAGGAAAATTTTCAGTTCTTTATTTGCATCTATGTATATTTAAAACTTAAGAGAATTCATATTTTTAAAAATTCATCCAGCCACCCTGTGCTTCTTGATTGGTGAATTTAATCTATTTCCATTTAGACTAATTATTTATATGTAAGGACTTACTAAATAATAGCTTTCTGGCTATTTTGTATTTCTGTTGTTTCTTCCCCCATTTTTGTGAATTGGTAATTTTCTGTAGTGGTATGCTCTAATGCCTCTGTCTTTATCTTTTGTAAATCAACTATAGGTGTTTGCCTTGTGATTACCAGGAGGCTTACATAAAACATCTTACAGATAAAAAACAGTCTGATAGCATCTTAACCTTGACCTGATACAAAAGTTCTGTCTGTTGTATACATGTCTTTCTTAGCTCTGTTTGAGTTCCAAGATAGGAAAAATAAAATAAAAGGATATTGTTGCTATTGTTACATGTTAAAAATGGGTACAGTGAAATTATCATGATTTATCATATGATAAATCCTAGTTTCAGAAATACCAAAAAAACTCTTCTGAGAAGGATTTTTTTTTCTCACTTATTGAAAGAAACTTCAAAAGCCAAGGTAAAAAGTGCTAGTGATGGACATGAATGTATATATAGGCTTGTTTGCTAGCCTTAATTAGTGATCTTATAATTGGTATCAAGTCAGTTGTCATGTAGCTGGCAGCACTCACTGAGAACATGCCTACATCCCTATTCTTTCCCTCCTTCTCAAACATTGTCATCTATTTGGGTGGCAATTCCTGCATAATACAATAGCCCTGGGGCGCAGTTAATTTAGCAGTGGTACAACTTAAGTAAGGTAAGAAACATCACTGGCTCATATGTACCTTGAAGGTCAGATGATGCCACAATTTACACCTTTGTTGTGAGACATGAAAATTAGCGATTAACATAAATATATTGATTAATATCTGGATAGGTTAGTCTGATGTACTAATGAAGCTCATCATATGTTACCAGCTGAAAGCATCCTGTCTTCTATAATGAGACATATTAAAATTATTTGTAAAATGAGAGAACTGAGATAAATATTGAGTTAATAATAATTATTATATATGAACTATATACCAAGAAAAAATAAGATGGGTCCTTGCACTAGAAAGTTAAAAATATAACTTGATTTGGTTGGACTGATTTGATATTACTCCAGTGGTGTACTTGTGTATTTGCTGTCTCTGTCATACGTCTCTCTGTCTCTATTCTTACACAATGGCTGCCATTGCCTTTGCTAGGTCTTTAACATCTTCCCTTTTGGCTATTGCCATACTCTTTATGTCTGGACTTATTTTCAGTTTGTTCAAATACTCCCGGGGTTGGGGTATCTTTCTGAGCCACACATTTGATTCCTGACCCTCTGTTGAAACTTTAGGCTACAAACCTAAAATCCAGCTCTATTTAAGGTGATACTAATAACTAAATTGTTGATATAGACAGGTGATTTAATAAATTTCTTACTCGTATTAGGTACAAAGGTCTCCATGGTGAGAAGATTGCATGAAGCTTTAAACATATTAATAACTACCATCTATTGAGCACTCACTATATTGTTTAAAAAGATTTATGTATTTTATCTCATCTCATTGAATCTTCTCTCAACAATCGTCTCAGGAGGTTACTATAAATGCCATTTCTATTTTATAGGTGAGGAATGGAAGGTATCAAGAGATGTATTATTTTATCAAAAAATAAATTTTTATTAAGTAATAGAGCATTTGCACTTATAAACTGAATCAAAAGCTTATACAAAAGCTTATACTTTTTTTTTTTTTTTTTTTACTAAGTATGAAGAAATGAAGGCAAGTAATGGGAAAGATCTAGAAGCCACTATTTTATGCCTGTTCTCGGTAAACACATGTAATGCTGGACATTTATGGACCAACACTTTGGTGTTTGGATTATTTGGAAAATTTGAATTTTTCTTGCTTAACCAGAGTGTGTATATTTTTTAGTGTTAGTTAAAAACTGAAGGGTGTTATCTGATATAAATCAACATCAATAAGTATAGGACTCTTTGCAGTCAAAGTGAGTGACAAATGCAATTTAAGGGCTAATGTTAGTCACTGTTGTGTGCTCTGACAGAGATGTTACATGCATCATTTAACTTATCTAAGTAAATAGATACTGTTGCTCGTTCTTTTCAAGGTTGTCTGTAAAAATACTGGCTTTGAACAATGAAATCTGAAGCTACAGTGAGTAGATTTGGAAAGATTTGTTTTTAAAAATAGATTGTCAAATAGTATTTCATAGATAACCATTTCTGTTAGCATTAGTTTTCCCATTGTTAACCTTGTTGACGGAAGTCATATGGTGTCCCTTAGGCAATGAATTTGAATTGCATTTATTGTTGCTAGTGGATCTGTCCAGTGGTGATGACAAATAAAACATTGACTATTTAAAACAGAACTAATTGGGAATGACTTGACTTTGGGTGATGGGCATACAACATAATCAAAAGTTCAAATACTATAGAAATGTTTAACTGAAACCTATATACTCTTATTGATCAATGTCACTGTGTTGAAGTTAATATTCTAAATAAAATTTAAAAATAATTGCACAACTTCTGCTGATGAGGCACAACTGCCAGGGTTGTGCTATTTCAGGGGGTAAGACAATGTCCCATGTAGTAACTTGTCTGTTTTGTCACTGTTCTGGAGAAAAAGGGAGAGATTGAAAGAGGGCTAGGAAAAGACAAGAAGCCACACTGGAATAGCATTGTTGATAAAGAGTAAATTGTGAAGTAGTCATGATGCTGTCTTTTAAAATTTTTAATTTTTTGATTGATTTTAGAGTGAAAGGGAAGGAGAAACATTGACTTGCTGCTCCACCCATTCATTCATTCATTGTTTGTTCAAATCAAGATTGATGAATAGTTCAGGTCTGCTTAAGGGGTATTTGCTCAACAGACAATAGTTAATGGTAAAAGATTTAATAATCAAAGATAGTTGCCAGAATTGAACAAACTAGAACATAGAAGATAGATGGGTCGAGTACTGCACCTGGTCTATAGAGTCAGGACTTCAATAGAATAGATTATTTAAAATGTTTTTAGAGCATTCTTGCTAGTGATAGTGTAAAACATAGCTTTGATAAACCTTTGGAATCTGATTTTTGGCCTTGAAAATACATAGTTAAAACAAATGGAGCAATTTATCTAATTTTTTAAACCCTCAGAACTTTAACATTTTAAAATATTCTCATCTATATAATGGCAATAAACTTGAAGGGTAAGTAGATTAATGACCAGAAAAAAGCACAGCAGATGCAGCATCAACCTAGGATGCTGAAAATCCAGGTTTGAAACCCCGAGGTCACTGGCTTGAGCATGGAATCATAGACATGACCCCCATGGTTACTGGCTTGAGCCCAAAGGTCACTGTCTTGAAACCTAAGGCCACTGGCTCAGCTGGAGCACCCCTCCCCTGGTCAAGGCACATACAAAAAAGCGATCAATTAACAACTAAGGCAGTGGTTCTTAATCTTTTTTGAGGTACCGAACCCACCAGTTTCATATGCGCATTCACTGAACCCTTCTTTAGTGATAAATAAAGTATGATTTTTTTTCCAATTTCAAGACATAGGTATGTTTTTTACTGGTGCACAAAATGAGCCGTGCATGAACATTACCTTGCTCAAAGAACAAAACTAACAAAGTGCATGAACTCACAACAAATTACGCTATGACTTTATTCTGGCCTCTGTGGCAGAGGCTTCTCCGAACCCCTGAGACCAACTCATCGAACCCCTAGGGTTCGATAGAACCCAGGTTAAGAACGACTGAACTAAGGTAATGCAACTAGGTGTTGATGCTTCTTATCTCTCTTTCTCTCTTATCTTTCTCTGTCACAAAACAAAACAAAACAAAACACAATTAAATGGTATCCTACATATTAAGCGCATATTTTGGAAATTAGACGATATTATAGTGAAGACCTGAAACTTGTCTTTCACTGTTTGAGTCCATATTCTAGCTGTAAATCTAAAAACTTGATCATACTTAAACCAGGTCTCCTTAAGACTTCTCATTGGCAAAACTTTATCATAACTTTCTAGGCTTCTGGTTGAAAATACTTCAGTACTAAAAAGGATATGTGTGTGACGTATGTGTAACAAGGAGGAAATTCTTGACTGAAAGAGGACTTGTAATACTTCCATTCTTTGGGGCTGAAGGAGGAGACATATTTAGAAGCAAAAACAAAATCCTCTGGACAATTCCCACCACCAACTGCTAGGCAAGACATGTCCTTGGAAATCGGTGATAGGTCACTTTTTCCTTGAAGTATGCAATCCTTAAAAATGAAATGAGGTATACGACCCCCCCCACACACACACTTTTTTAGTGCTTAGATAGAACTTGGATAAGATTCAGAAAATACAAATGATTCCTGAAGCCCCTTTTAATGGAGAAAATCTTTGTTCGAACTCATCACTGGAAAGGGTGTGTGTGCAAGGATCCTTGGAAGATTTTCAACTTTTGATGAGATCGCTCTTTGGATGATTTTCAAGACCTGGAGGGGTCGGTCCATAATGAAGAATCATGCTGCTTCCATTAGTGTATTTTTGTTCTTCATGTTTGCAGACAAAGCTGAGAATCTGTCCAATTTCTTCTTTGGCTAAGGTAGTCTTTATTTTAATAGAAAGGCTAGTCAACTTGGCACGTTTGCAAATGAGAAGAGCAAATGAAAGCAAGTAACATTTAGATAACTCTCATAGCCAATGGGAGATAACTTTGTACTTACCACAGCTGCACTTCCTTTTCATAGTAGTTTACCAAAAGGAGTAATATATTTGGAAAATGGTGAAAAAATTATGTCTTGGTTTATGCTTCATATTGTGAAAGAAATTTAGTTGGGATACGTGTATTTAACAAGGGAGAATGAGGCCTTTATATAGTTTATTATATAACTTATATGTCACTTTTTATAGTTCTGCAATATATTTAATTACTAATCAGGTTGATGGGAAAGGTAATAGTTTTGGGAGTTTCATCAACATTCTGATTTCCTCTTAATTTAAAAGAGAAGCTCCATGAATCTTAATATCAAATATTTTGCCTTCAACCAAAAATATAGCATTACAATGTGTACCAATTATGTTTATTACAATGGTTTAAATAGAGCACTATATTACTGCCGTCTGGTGAATGTGTTTTCCCTGAACTTTGTGGCTGTGTTTGTAATCAAGAATATTATTCCTTATTAAATTAACAGCGATAGAAAAAACCTTGCAGAAGTTAAAAAAATCATTTAAAGAATGTCACAACATTTAGGCATACATGATATGAAATTATAATGCTCCTCGATATTTTGTGACCCCATGTCTCTGAAAGGTTTTAATTTACTCTAATGCTTACCTACAGATAAAAATACATACTAGTCTTGTCAACAGTCATTAAGGAAATATGCATTAATTAATGATCTCTTAAAATAACTGAAAATATTTACTTTTTATACCTAATAAAATTTAATATACTAGTAACTGATATAACATGATTTGTAGGAGAAGATAATATCAAATTGAGCAATTTGAATTTTAAGATAAAATTGTTTTCAGGCCTTATTAAAAATTATTGTCTCTGTAATTGATATTAGCTCCCAAGCTCCCATTATCACATGCAACCAAACATTTAGTTTTTGCAGCATGATCAGAATTAAAACTCGTTACATGTAAATGATTTAGTGTGATATCAATAAGAGATTGTTTTGGTAAGTGTTATAAAGTCATAAATTCAAGAGAGACATGAAAGCTAAAATACAAAGCTCAAAAATTTTAACCCTTTCAGGAGTAGGTCTTTTTTTATTTTAGGCTTTTATTTAAAAGAGCTGATAGAATGTGAGAACATTGTCTTCAAACTGACAGAAATGTACAGTATTTTGAAAATGTATAAATAGATGAAGAGTCTTTTAAAATAAAATAATATGCTGTTGATTGATACAATGGTAGGATAAGATTAATAGAAAAGTTAATTTTTCTAAGGAACCCATGGCAGTTCTTTTATACACTAAGATTTAGAGTTTACTTTCTATATTACTTTGTACTGGTTTCAGCACAGTGTACAGCATATGGTTAGCCAATGATGTGCTGTATAAAGTGATCTCCCCGATATTTCCAGTAGGAATGTCTCTCATACTCTAGCGGAAGCCAGAGAACCCGTGACAACATCCTTAGTGCTTGAGAGGATGATCCTGTGCCGTAGGCTCACTGTGACTGTGAATACGCCTCTGCTTAATCGTCAGGTTCTAGCGAAACTCTTTAATTCCCAATTTAAGATGGCTTTCTTTAGGTTCTGAAAGGGGGAAAATATTTCAAAATAATTAAGTGAGAAAGAATCTCTGGGGTTCTTTTTAACAAGAATAATATGCTGGCTTTCACAAACTGATTTTTGTTTAGGTAAGCCATTCAGTCAAAAATTAAATGGGCCATAATAGCATATTTTGTAGCTTAAAATTTCCCTGCAGTGGCTACTGGCCTACTTTTCCCAGTGCAACGTGAGTTCTTAACACTCAAAAGCCAAAAAAACAAACCTTTTTTTTTTTGTACTTTAGAAGTTACTGTTTGAAGTGATCTGGCTCCAAGGTAGAGCTGAACTGGAATATTCCTTTAGCCAGTGGCACAGACGGACAATTCTGGATGAGATCTGCCCCCTTGTAGAGGAATGTGATGTACATTTTGATTCCCTGGCACGACTGCACTGAAACCCATCTGTTAAGATGGCATTGTTCCTTTAAAAAAATTTAAAAAGTGTTTTGTTAGGTTCCAGAAGTCCTATGTGTCTGGCATATGTGTACATTTCTAAAGGTATTATCCAGAATTTTAAAAAAATTAAGAGAGATTAGCTTAGGGTGTTTTCTCCTAGAGAATAGTTTCCCTGGTGTGCCATTACAGGGAGTTCTATCACTAATGTATCATTTTAGGTATAAATATTCTTTCTTATGTTTGACATTGTAAAATTTGAACATGAAAAAGACTTTGAGATTTAGAACTAATAATACTAACTCGTGTAAATAATCTTCATTTACTGAAGCTGTTTCTTTTATGGATGTTTGTATTTGCTATTTTATTATTTTTTATTAGTGTTCCACAGGACAGTTTGTTAGAGGGTAGAACATGCAATGGAACTACTGTGACCAATTCTAAGATGGAAATCCATACCTCAGAAACTTGACAGGATAGCATTGATGGCCTGAGGTGAAAAGCCCCCAAATGGCTTAAGTTAGAGTCAAATGATGAAAATCTTATGGAGCTCTGGAGCCCATAGGGGTGATGGGATAATGTGGTTACTGAAAAGAAGACATCCCGTTGCTTAGCTACAGGATTCTGGGTGGCAGCTCTTTTTCCTCTCACATTTCCTGGTGTTTTGTTTTTGTAAATGTAGTTTCTTGCAAATAAGAATGTCTGCATGCAGACGTCATTGTAATTGTTTTGATTTGTGAAATGAAACAATATTAGAGGAAGAAAAAAAACTCGGGAGAAGTAAAATTTGAAGAGGAAGCTTTTCTTTGTGCTTCACTGCTTAAGATAGATGATAAATAAAGTAATATATAAAACATTGTAGATATTTAAGGTACTAGTTTATATTTTGTAAGGTGCTGCATTTGAATTAAAGCACTACAATCAAATATTTTTTATCTCTTTAATAATTGCTATATATTGAAAACACAAACACTTGTTGCATGTACATGAATCAAAAAACATTACTCTGTAGTCTACTTAATGGAAAGTTTTCCCTCCAAAAATCAATTAAAAATATTCTGTATATGTATTCATGCACATGTTTATATATTTTATCTTTGACCACATTTGAGTCAAATTGATTTTTTAAACTTTGTACAGTAGTTCCTATATTAATTTCTTTAAAACTAATGTGAAATAGCGCTTCCAAATAATATTCTATATTTTATACCATATTCAGTAAAACATCATAATATGTAATTTTGTAGTCTGTTATTGGGGTTAAAATAAGGGAATTTTTAAATACATTTTTATGAAAAAGGTGTTTTAGTTATCCTTAGAAACTCATTGGTAAGAGTTGTGAAGTCAATTCAACAAAAGTTTATAGAATTTATAATTCCATAAGGTTAGTAAGAAAGGCTAAAAAGAATAATTTGATTCTTGTGCCTTTTAGATTTATTTTGGGATACACTAAATGCCTTTGGAAATGTCTTTCCTTTATTTTTGTGAGAGAGACAGATAGGGACAGACAGACAGGAAGGGAAAGAGATGAAAAGCATCATTTCTTTGCTGTGGCACCTTAGCTGTTCATTGATTGCTTTCTCATATGTACCTTGACCAGGGGGCTGCAGCAGACTGAGTGACCCCTTGCTTAAGCCAGATGAGCCTGTGCTCAAGGTCGCGACCTTGTGGTTTTGAACCTGCTTCTTCCACGTCCCAGTCCAATGCTCTATCCACTGCACAAATGCCTGGGCAGGCTGGGAATGTCATTTCTTTTTAATAGTTGATTATGTATGACACTGGATAAAGAGCATTAAAATGAGAGAAACTATTCTTAGGTTAAGAAAGCCAAGGAGACTTTGTGTGAAAGACCTGAACTATGAAATAAAAATACAGTTACTTCTCTGTGAAACTATATAATATGAACTTCAAAATTGATTTGGCTGTTATAAAAATACAAACTTAAATTATAAGTAATTAGTAATTAGTCATTCCATGGGTAAATAGACTTCAGTGTGAAGATGAGAAAGTATGAAATTAATTGGGGAATTGAATAAATACCTGAAATTGGCATCTTTTTATCAACAGTGTCCCCACTTGAGCCAAGATGCTCGTTCTACATATCTTTGTCACAAGCAACTTTGTGACCAATGAACGTGAGAAAACTTTGCAAATAAAGAAAAGGAATTTTGAGTGAAGTTAATCATGGAAGGACAGGACAATAGTCAAGAGATCAATTTGACATTGCTGGGCAATAGCCTGAGTATGCTATGATAAAGGCCCCTATTTTAAATAAGAAAATATTTTTATTATGGAAGTTATAAATATTATATACATATATATTTGTGGGCATATATGTAAATACCTGTGTGTCTGTACATAGTAGGAAATTTGGGCAATATGGATAACTAAAAATAATAATTAAAACATTTAACATAGACTCATCCATAAATACTCTTTAAGATTTTTGTATATATTCTTCTAGTTTTTAAAATTTTTATTTTATTTATTTTCTAAGTGAGAGTAGGGGAGATAGTGAGAAAGACTCCTGCATGCATCCCGGCAGGGGTCTACCTGGCAACCCCCATCTGGGACCAACATTCGAAACAAGCCACTGGCTGCAGGAGGGGAAAAGGGAGAGAAGGGGGAGAGGGAGCAGAGAGAAGCAGATGGTCACGTCTCTTGTGTGCCCTGAGCAGGAACTGAACCTGGGAAGTCCATATGCCAAGTCAATGCTCTATCCGCAAACTTTATTTTTTAATTACACTTTATGTTCCATATTATTTTAGTTTAGTTTCAGGTGTATAGATAGCATAGTGGTTAGAAAATAATATACTTTACAAAGCATTCCCTTAATATTTCCAGTGCTCACCTGGCCCCATACTTAGTTTTTACAATATTACTGACGATTTTCCCTTTTTACCTTATTATATCCCATGGCTATTTCGTAACTACCAATTTATACTTCTTAATCCCATCAGTTTTTCATCCAGTCTACCAGCCCCTACTCCCTGGCAACCACCAGTCTGTTCTCTGTATCTATAAATCTGTTTGAATTTTGTCTTTTTTTGTGCATATATTTTTTTCTTTCGATTCCTCATTAAAGTGAAGTCATTCACTTGTCTTTCTCTGTCATTCGTCTTTCTCTGATGTGTTTCATTTAGCATAATATTTCTAGGTCCATCCATACTGTTGCAAATAGTTAAGATTTCATTCTTTTTTATGGTCTAGTACTGTTCCTACTATATATTTGTACGACTGCCATTTTATCTACTCGTCTACTGATGAGCACGAATTGCTTCCATATGTTCACTGCTGTGAATAATGCTGTAATGATCATAGGAGTGTGTATATTTTTTTGAATTAGTGTTTTGGATTTCTTGGGATATATACACAGAAGTGGAATTACTGGGTCATAAGGCAGTTTCATTTTAAATTTTTTGAGGCTCATCTATACTGTTTTCCATAGTGGCCATACCAATCTGCATTCCCATCAACAGTGCATGAGGGTTCCATTTTCTCCCTATCCTTATCAACTCTTGTTGCTTGGTGATTTATTTATGATGGCCATTCTGACAGGTGTAAGGTGATATCTAATTATGGTTTTAACTTGCATTTCTCTGATTAGTGACATTGAGCATCTTTTAATATGTATTTTGTCTACCTGTCTGTCCCCCTTTGAGAATTGTCTTTTCAGGTTCTCTGCCCATTTTTTAATTGGATTGTTTTTTGTGTGTGTCGAGTTGTATGAGTTCTTTATATTTTATATGAGTTCTTTTATTTTATAGTTTGGCTATTATGCCTTTATCAGATGTATCATTGGTAAATATCTTCTTTCATTCAGTAGGTTCTCTTTATTTTGTTGATCATTTCATTTGCTGTGCAAATAGTTTTATTTAGTTTGATGCAGTCCTATAGTTTATTTCATTATTTTTTATTGTCCTTTCCCAAAGAAATATATAGTAGAAAAGATACTGGGAAGAGAAATATCAGAGATTAAACTGCCTATGTGTTTTTTATTTTTAAAGAGTTTTATGATTTCAAGTCTTACATTGAAATTTTTAATCAATTTTGAGTTTATTCTTGTGTATGAGTGTAAGAAAGTGGCCTAGTTTATTTCTCTATTTTTTATTTTGTATGTATCTGTCCAATTTTTCCATCACCATTTACTGAATAACCTGTCTTTACTCCATTGTATGTTCTAGCCTCTTTCTTCATAGATTATTGACCATAGAGTTATGGGTTTATTTCTGAGTGCTCTATAGTCTCTTCTGTTGATACATGTGTTTGTTTATATGACAGTACCATGCTGCTTTTATTACTATGGCCTTCTAGTATACTTTGATATTAGGTAGCATGATACCTCTAACGTTTGTTTTCTTAAGATTGCTATGGCTATTCAGGGTCTTTTGTGTTTTCCATATAAATTTTTGGATTACATTTTATAATCTTGTCAAATACACCACTGCTCTTTTGGCATTGTGTTCAATCTGTAGATTGCTTTGGGTAGAATGGACATTTTAATGATATTAACTCTTCTTATTCATGAACATAGTATGTTCTTTCATTTATTTGTATCTTTAGTTTCTTTCTTCAGTGTCTTATAATTTTCTGAGTAGAAATCTTTTACCTCTTTGACTAAATTTATTTCTAAGTATCTTACTTTATTCTTTTTTTGATGTGATTGTGAATGGGATTGTCTTCTTAGTTTCAATTTCTGATAGTTTATTAGTGTTGTATAAATATGCAATCTATTTTTGAATATTTATTTTGTATCCTGCTGCTTTATAATATTATAATCTTTCTTTTTAATTTATATTCCTTTAAAAGTTATGTGTACACTTATTTTGGTTTTCACTTCATATACTTTATTTCTCTTGCCATTTAATATTCTAAAATAGTAATAAGTCTAACTCCTTTCTTAAGAATGCTAGTTATTTCTACCTAACTAAATTCAATGGTAAAAGTAATCTAAATGTCCTCAGTTCATGTACTTTTTTCACTTTTTGCCTGTAATATTATATTTAACTGGTTCTATGAAGGCAGTGACATCAGTAAAGTATCTGTATTTTCTTACAAAATACCTACTTTGCAATATACTGCTTGTGATTAAGAAGTAAAGAAACCTAAAAATGTACTATATCAAAGCTAGTGTCTTATTTTCAAATTTATAAATATTCTTAGTGCAAGCTTTTTATCCATATAACTTGGCAAATTTGCATAACTAATGAAAGACAAACAGCCTACAACACAACTCTCTATACTCTAGGCATTTCTTCAAATATCTTTGGGGCTATTTATGTTGAATATCATTGATAAATTATGAATGCTGTTTTCTCGTTTTCTTTCTAGCACACACTTAAACTGTAGGCACTGTTAAAATTGCCTGCATACCCAATAAATGACATTTGTATTCCTTATTGAAAAATAAACCAGCCTGGGGAGGGGGTGATAACAGATGTTTTTTTTCCAGTTGCTTCTTCCAAACAGGAATGTTAGATACAAGGTTTTTTCTAGGGTATCTCTGTGGAAAAATCAAGATTTTTATTTTATTTTTGAGTTCTATGAATAACATAAAATAAAGTTGTAAAAAGAAAAATTGACAATTACTGCAGTGTGAACTGTAATACCATTTTCATCAATATGCTAAAATATAATTTTATTTTATAAGTTTTAAAAATTTATAAAACAATTATTTAAAAATTGCTTGTATCATGAGTAATAATTCCACAGGACTATAGCATTATAAGAGGTCATTGCTTACGCAAGAGATTTTACTTAGGAATCATCTATTATATGTAATATTTAAAAAATACCATTAAAAAGGTCAATTTATGACATTACACATATAAGTAAGAACTCTTAATCAAATTCTTCTATTTTTAGGCTATAACCAATATGAATAAAAACATAATAAAGCTATGTAGAAGAAATCGGGAAGATGACATTTAAAGAATGAGAGCCAAGTAGCCTTTGTATTGAGAAGAGAATACTTTTTAAATTTACCTATTCCCACCATAGAAAGCCTTAACATTTATCGTAGAAGGAATAATGGATAACCACTATCATTCTCTTTCTGTTTTCTCATGGGATTTAAAACTCACTGTTGTAATATATACACATTGTAGTCCCTGGAACTTCTCCATCCTTTTAAAATATCAATTATAAACTTTCGTTAGCACCTTGGATCTTTTTTAAGTAAAAATGTTCATCTTTATAAGAAGCTATTTCTGCCATATCTTTTTTTCTTTCTTTTTTTACAGGGACAGAAAGAGTCAAAGGGATAGATAGGGACAGACATACAGGAATGGAGAGAGATGAGAAGCATCAATCATCAGTTTTTCATTGCGACCCCTTAGTTGTTCATTGATTGCTTTCTCATATGTGCCTTGACCGTGGGCTCCTTGCTCGAGCCAGTGACCTTGGGTTCAAGCTGGTGAGCTTTTTGCTCAAGACAGATGAGCCTGCGCTCAAGCTGGCAACCCCAGGGTCTCGAACCTGGGTCCTCCACATCCCAGTCCGACACTCTATCCACTGTGCCACCGCCTGGGCAGGCTGTTTCTACCATATCTTAAAGATGAAGTTTAAATGACATTGAGATAGCTGTATCTATTCAGCATAGACCAGATAATTTCAGTATATAGTTGCATTCTGGTCCCAACTTATTTATACCCTGTTCTTCATAGTAGCACACAACAAATTAAGAGATTTTAATCAATATGGAAAAGTCCTTTCCAAATCCAGATAGCTGGTTTGTATAATTCATTCACTTTTTATTTAAGTAATATGCTTTTTTTTCTTTTTCTTTTTCTCATGTATTGTTTCTAAGTCTAAAAACTAAAATGCCCCACATCCAGGTAAAGAAACACCAATCTGAATTCCCTAGCAGAGGGAAGTGTAACATGAAATAAATGTGTATGTATGTAACAGATGAGAAGGAATTAAATGCCATTAAAAAAAAGGGTAAAATTAAATGTCTATAGAGAGTCCCAACACTAACATACTGTTCAAGACACATATGCAGTGAAATGACTATCTTTTGTTTTGCTGCTTCAGCTCAAAGCTGGATTCATTTTTTTTTTTGAATAGGTATGTGACAAGCAAAAAGTGAGATACAGTGATATGAAGATAATGCTTTATTCTGAGTTTGTTCAGAAAAATATTCCATAGCTATACCCATGATAAGTTGGGAAGGGCCAGATATAACAGCTTTGATATAGCTTCCTGGAGCGTCTGCTGGTCTTAAGTCTCTGAGTGGAGTAAATCTAGTGTTATGACAGACTATCTACTCAAGTGAATCATTCTGCCTCCCTCACTGTTATTTCAAGTGGATAATTCATTCTTCACTTTCTATGGAAAACATTGATGCAGAGTTGGACAAAGAATAGCAATGAGGCTTATTTTTAATGAACTCGGGGTTCTTTCTATATATACAATGAGGGCAAAATGCAATGAGATCTTTTAAGACTCCTAATTTGTCTAAGAGTCAGTTCCCTTTCCAGAACATTAGCATCCTTGCAGGAATAAGTGTTTAGACATTAATGCTGATGATTTAGAAGGCTGTCAATCATGTGGATGAAGATACTCTGGTATGTGCTTTTCTCTGTCCCCCTCTTTCCCACCATTGCCCAAATTTTATAATGTCATAACTAAAATGTATCAGTGTTCAGTCTAAGAGGTAATATAGGATGGTGGTGGGAGAGAGCAAAGACTTTGAGTCAGGCCATCTTGATCTGACTCTCAAAACTAGCACTTATGAGCTGTGGGGTCTTGGGTGAGCCTCAGTTTCATCTTCAACAAATTGGGATAATAGTGCCCAGACAATAGAATCAGATGAAATAAAGCATAAAGTTTGTACGAGGCACAGAGTAAACACTTAATAATTTTATTTTTTTATATTTATATATATTATTAATTGATGAGAAAGAAAGAGAGCACCATTCATTTGTTGTTCCACTTAATTATGCATTTTCTGGTTGCTTTCCCTATGTGCCCTGGGCGGGGATTAAACGTGCAACCTGAGTGACTGAGCTAACTGGCCAGGGCCAAAATATTTAATTTCTAAGCTATTTTCTGGAGAAAGAAACTTCAACTCTCACAAAAACACTCATATAAAACTTCATAAGTACCTTTTCTCCAGTTTAAGATTCAAATTTAGGTTGCTTTAAACAATATATTCTTTTTTTATCTTCATCTGTCTGGATTTATATACTTATATGTACATATATACAAATAACTATAGCCTGCCCATCCATCCATCCAACCAACCATCCATCATGTATCTACTTTTGCTTGCTAGAGAAAATCCCATGACTTCACAAAACTTGGATTTATAAGATTGTTAAAGGAACCATGGTAATAACATGGGATATGAGGGGAGAAAGAGATTGGGGACACATCAACATATATAACCACAACAGTGGAGTGCGGTAATAAAATTTGTATATGAAACCTATCATTCTGTCTTCTTCCTGGAAAAGCTTTACTTTTCTGCAAGAACTTACCATCATCCCAGAAAATAATTCTTATAACATCTCCCATGTTAACATATTCCCTCATTGTGCATATAATAGAGGTACAATAGTTTAATAAAACCCAGGGACTTGACGTTGCCAGAACTGGGTTGTTTGTGTTCACCTGTGACATTTGCAAGTGAAGACATACAGGGCCTTCTTTTGTTTCCTGGATAATCGCTCAGGTGTTAAAGAAGTTGATTCAGTTTTAAATGGCATGATTTTCTCAAGCCTTGCAAGTGTAATTGATGGATTTTCTTCTTTTTCCAGAGCTCAAATATACACACTGCAAAGTCATGTCTGTTTAATTTTACAGGACTGAAAATATTGGATTTAAAGCTTAGGTTTTAGTTTAGGTTTATTCTTGGTATTCAATCCTGTCTAAACTTTCACAGGCTAGTCGGAAATGAAACACAATTGAAACTAAACGAAGCTTTTTTTTCTCCTTCCTGCAAAGGGACCTTAATATTTCATTTTGTGTTTTCAGACTGAGTCTAATGATGTGATTTAAATACAGATTCCTCGTGTCAATTATTCCCTGTATTCCTCTAAACTGATCTGTGCATTCAATGTGAAGCTTCATTAAGGATCAAGCCAATAGTCTTTAAAAAGTACAGGGTTTTAGTGATAGACAGATGGTGGCTTTCATGATGTCAGGAAGTGTCAGATATTATGGTTGGCTGCAGAATGGTGGCGGCTATCCAAACAGATTGGGAAACAGACAGAAAGAGCAAGAACACCATTTGTTTTATTTAGATACATTGTGAACAGAAGGAAGCAAGACAGAGCATACTTTTACACATCTTTTTTCCACTCCTTGTGAAAACAGTTTAGGATTTGTTATGTTATATTAGCCCTTTCATTATGCAAAAACATGTGAGAGCCATCTCGGAGATGCTGGTAAAAGAATTTGTTTCGCTGTGATTTTATATGAAATTTATTTTTATTTTTAGGAAATGTGATTAAAAACCACCTAACTTCATCTCATTAGAAATTTGGAATACTCGAAACAGAAAGGACATGAAGCCTTTAGTAGCATTGTTGAGAAAGTATTGACTTTCTTCCTTTATGACTCAAAAGAAGGATGACTCTCAGAGAATATCATCAGAGAATTTTAGTTTCTAAATTGAAGGTGCTTGGTGAAGAACTGGAAACCTATTACTGTAAGGATTTCATTCAAATTGGCAGCTAGAGGGCAGTATCAGCTCCACACAGATATGCTATGTCCCTTCAGTTGCAGGATTAAAGCTAAATATTCATTTAGCTCTACTGCTAGATAGCAAACCCTGTCTTATGTCAGAAGTGGGAGTGTCTCCTTGAGCTTAATCTAAAAGAACTAGGAAGTTTGATAGCATTTTCAACAGATAAAATGCCTTTAAATTTCCTTTTCTGCAATTTACCTACCTTTATCTGTTACCATAATCTTTTATTACTACATCCCGAAGAAGGTAAAAAATACTTTGGCATTTTTGATGGATCAGAGACCCAGTACCATAATCTGCTCTACGTCGTGTCCTCAAATCATGGTGTATGTATTGTGAACTTGGTCCCTAATGTAGCCCCTCATATATTTGAACATGAAAGACCATACTAAAATCCTAAATAACTAAGGAAGGACACGTATTACCCAGCGAAACTGATAGTCTTGGGTTATACAGAATCCAAGGCTTTCGGACCTGGAAGAACTCTGAAAGACCGTTCTAGACTTGCAATTTTCACACTGTGCTTCCCAAAGTCCTGAAGTTTCACAGGACTTTCAGGATATTAGTTGGGGAGTAGGGAAGAAAGGTAGTGAGAGGTCAAGACGCCATTTTGCTATCTCTTCTTCATCTAAATGGCGGGCAAATTAGACTTTCCAGCCTAAGGATAAACAGAAGCTGGAATTTAGGCTTAAGAGATGAACATTCCTTCAATAGGGAACTGTGAAGCATTTGGCTGGGGCTGAGGCTGAGCGTTGGGCATGATTGCATTTTAATTGCTCTAAGTTCAAACAGGAGTCAAATTCCAGAAAGGTATGGGATAACTATGGTCAAGTAGATGGGCCTCATTCGCCCATTCATCTTTCCACCCTTTTCCCCCCGCCCCCCATGGTGATTTGAGTCTTCATGTGACATAAATTTCTAAAGACAATAAAGACATGAGAATCTCAGCCACCTTCCCAGGATCACTCCTGCAGCCTTCCAAAACAAAAAAGCAAACACTGCACAGGCAATAAATAATTTGGCCAACAACAGCTAAAGCAGGAGAGGCAGCCTTTTGAAAATGAGCTAATCCACAGTAGCATAAGAAACACTGAATTTTTTTAAAAAAAATTCATTGAGGTGACATTGGTTAGTAAGATTATATATATTTCAAGTGTACATTTTTATGATACATCATCTGTGTATTACATTGTGTACCCAAATTCAAATCTTTTGTCACCATATATTTGACCCCCTTTAACCTTTACTACCCCACCTCTCTTCCCTCTGGAAACCACCATACTGTTGTCTGAGATTTTGTTTTTCCTGTTTGTTCATTTGTTGCTTTCAGTTTTATATCCCAAGTTTGGATAAAGTCGTATCATTCTTTATTGAGTAGTTTTAAAATCACAATATACATATTGAGTAATAGTACATAGTTGTTAATCATCTGTTGTTGGGCAGATAAAATATATTATGCTCACTTTGTTAAAGATGGTGCTGCCCACATGTAAGTCCGTTGATATTAATGTGTTTTGGGGGACAGGCTGTGGGCAGTCTGGGTCGTTATAGCTTATGCCTTAGTTTTAAGAGTAAGCTTTTCCCCACACCCTTGACTGATTGGATGATGTATGGTGGTGCACTCTCATGAGGAATCCTCCCAGTATGTCTCAGATAAGTGACTTTGTATCAGAGACTTCCTTGTTTGTAGATTGGATTAAGGGTTTGGATTTTTACACTATAAAGTAGGACAGACCAGGAGCTTGCTCTCTCTCGGTTCCTGAGGTTAGTATTAGAGAGGAGAGCAGAGTAAGGCCACGTGGAGGCCAGGGGAAGCAGCCAAGATGGCAGAATGCTGAGGAAGAATCCAGTTGTGCAGTTTGTGCTGGAGAAGGAGATGAGAAACAGTGGTGAATAAGTCTGGTGAGCTAGAAACCTTTGATTCTAGGAGACTCGGATAAGTCAGTAGCTTTGTGAGCATTGAAAGAGTGGGTTTTGGAGCCCAGTGTGTGTTTTTGCTTGCCCACCGGGTGCAAGCTAGAATTAAAGCTGATGGCTCACCAGTTCTTGGCTCTGTTGTTTCATTACAGACTGTCCGAATCCAATGCGAACCTGCACGGGTCAGACTGCTGTGATAGTGGCCTTGGCCATTGGCCATACATTTGGTGTAGTCTGTGGCAGGATTCGATACAGATCGGCATGGAGCCACCACCACCTTTGAGCGGTGGAGTAGAGGACTGGCTGCTGTTATGGTTCCCTATGACTGTTTCTTGGGGGACTGTTTACTGGCTGACTTTTACAACCATGCGTGAGGAAACCGAGAGCTCTATGGAAGAGGCTGCCCAGGACCTGCAAACCAAGCAGTGGAAGGAGCTGGAGGAGGCAGCCAACCAGGTTTTCGAGATTGCCTGGAAATGGAGGAGCTGCTGGAGAAGGAATCACAGGTTCATGAGTTGGTGATTGCCCTGGATGTTGTGGAGAGCCAGCAGCGGCATGAGGCCGGGCCTGAATCCAGGGACTGGAGCTGAGGCCAGGGCTGGAGCTATAAGGCCTGCTGAGCAGAAGGCAGTGGTGGCCTGGAGCTCAAGCCCAGCAACAGGAGCTGATGTTTCCAGTTCCTCTTTGGAAGAAGAGGAAAATTCAGCTGGAGTTGCAATCCTCAGTCTCCAGAAGTGCCAGCTGAAATGGCAGGGAGTGCCTGCTAAGCTCCTGGTAGGTCTCTGTTTTTGGGACATAGGGGTGAATGACATCATGCTCCCCAGAGCAGAGATGGAAATGCTGACTGTCATTGCCACATGCTTTCTTTAGGACAGTGTGAGACCTGCCATGATGGCAGAAATGAGGGGGGAGGCTAACACCCCATGTGCGTGGACTGATTTCCTGAACTATGACTGGATGGGCACAGGCTCCTTTGTTTAACTTTATTTTTTTTAACGGGGACAGAGAGAGAGTCAGAGGGATAGATAGGGACAGACAGACAGGAACAGAGAGATGAGAAGCATCAATCATTAGTTTTTCATTGCCGTTGCGGCACCTTAGTTGTTCATTGATTGCTTTCTCACATATGCCTTGACCACGGGCCTTCAGCATACCGAGCAACCCCTTGCTGGAGCTAGCGACATGGGGTCCAAGCTGGCAAGCTTTTTGCTCAAGCCAGATAGGCCCGCATTCAAGTTGGCGAGCTCGGGATCTCGAACCTGGGTCTTCTGCATCCCAGTCTGACGCTCTATCCACTGTGCCACCGCCTGGTCAGTAGGCTCCTTTGTTTAATGGACTTATGGATTTTGGACAATGTGAAATATCCTGATGAGGGTGGGGGTTGGCTTTGCTGGAGGCCCTACCTCTGCCCCGGGAAGCCTTTCAGATGGCAAGAGAGAAGGCTGAAGACATTGTGCACTTTTGGCAAAGTGCTCAGAGACTGGTGAAGTGTATCTTTGTAATTGTTGAAATTGTATGATTTGTCATGTTGTTGTAATTTGTGTAATGTGCCTAATTTCCTTGTACAGGAATGCCAGTGGTGTAGATTGTGGGTAGTAAAGTGAGCATAGGGGTGGATTGTTGGGCAGATAAAATGTATTATGCTCACTTTGTTAAAGATGGTGGTGCCCACATGCAAGTCCGTTGATATTAATGTGTGTTCTGGAACAGGCTGTGGGCAGGCCGGGTCGTTATAGCTTACACCTTAGTTTTAAGAGTAAGCTCTTCCCCACACCTTTGACTGATTGGATGATGTGGGGCGGTGCACTCTCATGAGGAATCCTCCCAGTATGTCTCAGATAAGTGACTTTGTATCAGAGACTTCCTTGTTTGTAGATTGGATTAAAGGTTTGGATTTTTACACTATAAAGTAGGACAGACCAGGAGCTTGCTCTCTCTCAGTTCCTGAGGTTGGTATTAGAGAGGAGAGCAGAGTAAGGCCACGTGGAGGCCAGGGGAAGCAGCCAAGATGGCAGAATGCTGAGGAAGAATCCAGTTGTGCAGTTTGTGCTGGAGAAGGAGATGAGAAACAGTGGTGAATAAGTCTGGTAGCTTTTTGAGCATTGAAAGAGTGGGTTTTGGAGCCCAGTGTGTGTTTTTGCTTGCCCACCGGGTGCAAGCTAGAATTAAAGCTGATGGCTCACCAGTTCTTGGCTCCGTTGTTTCATTACCGACTGTCCGAATCCAATGCGAACCTGCACGGGTCAGACGGCTATGATAGTGACCTCGGCCACTGGCTTTACACCTGTATATTAAAATGAAAAAGAACTCTCAAATGCTTTCTTTTGTTTGCTGAGGCAAACACATAGAAGAAAGAATAATGAAAGAGCCACCTGATGAAGAGCTCATCCATGGATTGTGAGTAGGGACTGGAGTAGACAGAAAAGAAAGGTGATACAGCCCCTTTATACTAAAGGCGTGTCTGACTAGAGTTAGAGAGTGAATCTCATATAATTTCTACAATGTATTGGTTTATGCAGTAAATTGTATTGATTTAAATAAAATTAATTCTTATTCTACCTTGGAAAGAATTTAGAATATTTGCTGAAGCCATTAATTTAGATTATGGAATTATAGTATCTGGGAGTCATCTTCAATCTCATTTGGATTTTCCAAGGAAGTACATATTAAAGCATGATACATTTTTTATTGTTCATTATTAAGTTTCAAGCAACTGCATGGAGAGTTATATATCAATTAAAATACACTGCTTAGCAGTTCAACTTATTATTCAGAAAAGAAGTTGGGGCTTCTTAAAAATATAAATAGATTGTGATTTGTAAAAAACCAATTTTTTCAGAAATACTGAATGCTCAGAAGAGTGAGCTCATTTAAACTTTGCATAAAATTAGGTTCTTCCCTCCTGATTTTGACAACATGATTAATAAAATCCTTAGTTTATGAAAGTGGACAAAATTACTTGCCCAAGTTGGTTGGTATTAAATTCATAGGTTAAACTCAGTGCTATAAATTCCTGACCCAGATAATTTTGTCAAGCTTACATGGATAATTATGTTACTATCCCAACTTCAATATACATATGCACACTCACTGTTTTAAACTAGCCTTTTAAAACACATGATTTGGAATCATACGTTGTATGTTGGATATTTCCAAAGTCCACATGCCTACCTGATTGCATGAAATGGTTAGTTGTATACTTTACACACACACACACACACACACACACACACACACACACACACACTGTATACTTTTTTCCCCCATGACACCATCCTCTTCTTGAAGTCCTTATGACTTAAACCTCACAATTTGTGCCTTTTCTGGGAGAACTGTAATTACTGATGGTCTCATTTTTTTATCTTCCTGGTCTTTGATCAGAAGAACCAAATCATGGTATATTGGGAAGAAAAAAAAAAAACACTCAAAATTTCTTCACATTAAAATAATATCCAGAGATGACATGTGAACTTTTCCAGGGAGAAGGGGGAAAAAATCTACATTTTGCCATTACAAAGCAGCCTAAATTGACATATTTATGCATTTCCTTATAATCTACTCCTGTATTTGGCAGAAGTTTTATTGAGTTACATCATATACAATTTAAAATTGGTTTATATCAGAATTTTAACAGTATCCTTGAGTAGTAGGATTCGTACTGATACTTATTTCTTCATTTGTAACTTCTCCAATATTCAATATCCCTATGATTTTTCTTTTATAGTCAGAAGAAGGTTTTTAAAATAAGGAAAATACCAAAGTCAGTGTGGCTTTTCTTTCCTAGGTGACTTGAATGTAGAAAATAAGAAAACAGGGTGCTATTGGGACAGATACTCTTGATAGAAAGATGAGGAGAATGATCTTCAAATTGTAACCTGGCTGTGGTTAGAGATCAAGTGATGTCATTTTCCTCTCCTACCTTTAGATTGGCTTTCCTCCTGGACTGTGGAGGAAAGTTACGTGGCTCAGCCTCATAGAAGAATATATTTCTAGAGTAACTCAGAATCACATCATTGAGTTGGATTGACACCGATTAACGGGACGTGGCAGTGTCTGCCTTGAACCAATCAGTGTAGACCAAAAGGGAATAGACTTACAGATTTGCTTATTTCATGTATTTAATTCCTGGATCCTAGGTGTGAAGTCTATTTCATTGGAAGGACATGGTTAAGAATGAAATGAAGAGTTTATCCAAATCAAAGTTAAGATATATATATCCATAAGAAGATAGAAGTGGGATTCTGAGACGAATTCCACCAGAGCTTTTATGATGATATACCCTATTTAATGTTTCTCTACCTCATCTGTATGCCCCCGTGTATCTCTTTACGTGCTTTCTACCAGTTCCTATCCTCAAGTGGCTCAAATGCTTAGGTGACTTTCTAGCTTATCCTCTTCATTTTTTCTTTAGAACATTTTTTATTGATTGATTTTTAGAAAGAGAGGGTGGGAAGAAGGGAAGAGAGAGAGAGAGAGAGAGGAATGTTGATCTGTTCTGCATATGCCCTGACCAGAGATTGAACCGGCAACTTTTGTGCTTGGACCAACATGCTTATCAACTGAGCTATCCTTTCTTCTTGTCTCTTCTCACTATACCCCTTACAGACTTTGATCCACTTTGAATACTTTAATCAGCATATATATTTGCTGACACTTGTGAAGGCTTCATTCCTCTCTGAGGTTTCTCTCCTAAGAAGAGTCCTATAACACACATTTCTACTTGGATACCCCACCCTAACACTTCTCAATCCACAGTGTAAGTCTTACCTACCCTTATGAACCTTTATTTTGTTTGCATTTTCTCTTGGGGAATATTATCTCCTCTCACCTTCTTTTATGCCCAATAAATTTTAAGTCTTCTTCCTCATTATTCTTTAATGGTATCAATGTCTGTCCCCTGCCACCGTCATCTCTTGCCGGCATTGCAGAACTGGTTCCAGCAGACTCGGCTGATGCTGAATTAGTTTTCCCCTGACCCACCCTTCCCTCCTGCCAAAGGTAACTTCCTGAAATCTGACCATGTCAGTTCCTCACTAATAACCCACAAATAATTTTTCCATTACTCTGAGTAAGCCTATTAATACTGCTTAGAAGGGACCTACAGCTGTACTCTCCCCTTAGTTTTCTAGTACCATCTTTGTCACCCCAGCCTGAATTATTGGGCCAAACAGAAGAACTTGCAGTAGCTTCACTGCGCCGTTTTTTTTATTTTTAATTTAGTCTTTTCTAAGCTTTTGCATCAATTATCACCTGTACCTGGGAGATGCATACTTTAACCTGATTATTTTCTATATTAACATAATTTCCTACAAACAAGCTTTTCTCGACATCTCCCACGTGTACTCCCAAGGACTGGGTTATAAGCTTCCCCTACCCCCACCCAGTGTAGAGGTGTACAGTCTGTTTTGACATTCATTTCTCACATGACTCTCTTGCACCCTGGACTAAAAATCTCTTGAGGATAGGGATCCTGCCTTAGTCACAGTAGTATTTCTAGCCCCTAAAACACTGTCTGGTATTTGTTTCCCAGAATAATGTTTGAGTGGGTGAAAGCACTTCTTACCCCATGTTACAGATAACCCTCACAGGCACAGAAAATGTGGCTTCTTAAGTTCATACAACTAATGTCTTAATATGAATGTGGCTATAGGCAACTCTTCTATAGTCGGGCTGTCCCATTTCTCTGCTGATTTGGGGGGCACAATCACGGTGGTCCTGCTGAAGAAGATTGTGTTTCTTTATCTCCAGGAGTTTATTGGTATCAAATGAAATCTTTTTTTTTAAAGTCTATATATATAAGATCAGCTCAATAATGACAGATTTATTAGTTTTCATCTCTGAGGGGAGTTAATAGCCTAACATGAGGCAGAAATCATTACCTTCACTTGGTCATTAATCCCTATGAAATATCCTTTCCTATAGTAGTAATAGCTCTTATAAATTGAAAAGTGGAAATATATTTATGCAAGCCTGAAGATTTCTGTTTTCTGCCATTTCAGTTGTATGTGTAAGGTATTTCTAGAGATTTAATGTTCTATACTTAGGCTTCTCAGATTGGTTAATACAGGTTTCCACACTTAGCATATATAGTAGATAAAAATTTCCCCTACATCACTTCTAAACCTATGACCAAAGTAACAACTAAATCCATTTCATGTGAATGCTATTCTGAAGAATATTTGTCCATTTATCCAGTAGCCAATCTGCCTTATTACAACATAACTTGGTTCAAATTTCTGGATTCCTGATTATATATCATGGGCTTTCTATATTCTTATAGAGGCAAAGTTATGTTGTGAGAGGAAAAATCTTATATTCCAAAATAACCATCTACCTGCTAGTTTGCAGAGTGTTTTGTTTACCTGTTTTAAAACTATAATTTTTAATTAAAATTTTTATTATAGCTAACACACAATATTATCTTAGTTTCAGGTGTACAACATAACGACTAGACATTTATGATTACAAAGTGATCACCTCCTAAGACTAGTATACATCTGATGCTATACATAGTTATTACAACATTAATGACTATATTTCCTATGCTGTAGTTCACATCCTTCTGAATGTTTTTGTAACTGGCAATTTTTACATCTTAATCCCTTCATCATTTTCATCTATAACCTCCCACCCCCAATCTGCTACCATCAACTTGTTATCTGTAGCTGTGAGTTTCTGTTTTTATTTATTTTTTTTACATCCCAAGCATAAATGAAATCATATGGCATTCATCTTTCTCTGTTTGACTTATTCATTTAGCAAATACCCTTTATATCCATCCATGCTGTCGCAAATGGCAAGATTTTCTTATTTTTATGGCTGAATAATATGTCATTGTATATGTGTACCACATCTTCTTTATCCAGTTTTCTAATGATGAACGTGCTTTCATACCTTGTCTATTGTACATAATGCTGCAATAAACATAGGGGTGCATATATTTTCTTGAATTAGCACTTTAGATTTGTCTGATAAATGTCCAGAAATGGATTTGCTGGGTTATATGGGAATTCTATTTTTAATTTTTTTAAAAACCTCTTTACTGTTTTCCATAGCGGCTGCACAAATCTGCACTTTTACCAACAGTGTACAAGGGTTCCCTTTCCTCCACATCTTTGCCAGCACTTGTTATTTCTTAATTGATTGATGACAGCCATTCTGGTAAGTGTGAGGCGATATCTCATTGTGGTTTTAGCTTACATTTCTTTGATCAGTCTCTAGACCATCTATATGTCCTCTTTGGAGAAATGTCTATTGAGGCCTTCTGCACATTTTTTTTATACATTGTTTTTTTCTTTGCTATGAAGGCTAATGGTGATTTATTTATGAGTATATATAATGAACTGAACAGGTACATGTTTAAGAGACTATTCAAAATTGATGACCTAAATTATTAGGGTTTCCATAGACAAGTCAGTTTTTTAAAAAAATGTGTAATGGCAAATAACAGAAGGTCATATATTCTAACTTAGGTTTGTGGCCAGTTAGACTCTCATATGTGATCCCACTTGTGGCTAGTAGCAAGCATTGGTAACACAGCTGGTCACATAATGTGCTGTGCAAGAGAAAACTTACTCTGTGGCTGATAAAGTGCGTAATTAACATGGTTATACATGCAATAACTTCTAAACAACTGAGCCAACATCCTTAGGTTACAGAACTCGAGCAACGTGGTATTCTGTGCATAAATTCGAGCGTTGGTGTGGAAGTAGCCTCCATCTCTCAGGGGAGTGCGTTCCTTCCAGGTGCCTTTCTCTAATTTAAACTTCATATTTGACTAGCGGAGTGAATAGATTTGATGAATCTGGAACAGAGACAAATATTGTTACTTTAAAAATGGAAGGTAACCCAAGTTTATCTGTTTCACATTTGATATGCTGTTGGGTAGAATACACTAATTTCTAGGTATTTGTGTTTTAAAAATTATTAAAGTAAGTTGAATTTAAAGTGTGCAGACTTGCTTTTGACCATTGATGTTACCATCAAGCCAACTCACCTGACAAGAGCAGGATGAACTATTGTTCCTTTTTATTTTATTTTTTATTCAGGGGGAGGGGACAGGCAGACAGGAAGGGAGAAGGATGAGAATCATGCAGTCATAGTCTGTGGCACCTTAGTTGTTCATTGATTGCTTTCTCATATGGTCTTGACCAGGGGATTCTAGCCAAGCCAGTGACTCCTTGCTCAAGCCAGCGACCATTGGGCTCAAGCCAGAGACATAGGGGTTATGTCTGTGAACCCACGCTCAAGCCAGTGAGCCTGCGTTCAAGCTGGATTAGCCCATGCTCAAGCTGGTGATCTCGGGGTTTCAAACTTGGGTTATCTGTGTCCCAGGCCCACACTATATCCATTGTGCCACCACCTGGTCAGGCAACTATTGTTCCTTTTACATCAAGGCAGTCATGGTAACATGTGACTCAGACACTCAGTATTTATTTTGAACCAAAAATCACTCTATATGCTAATCTTTTACCTTTGTTGTTCTTGTATATAGTTTCCTATTGGTGTAATAAATGTACTTAATGTGTTTTAAATTGTGATCTTCATGGGTAATCATTCTAGATTTTTATAATCTTAAAAGAGCTACTGTGAAAACCATATCCATTTTTTAGAAAATGTCAGTAATGGAGATAAGAGCACATGAAATACTAGGTGTGAAGCCAGTCAGTGTAGGTTTGAATCTTGGCTCTCCAAGTAGAGTGTGTCTGTAAAGTCATGGTGCACTTTTGCATGGTGACCGGCCAAAAGTGCACCATGACTTTACGGACACACTGTATATTACTTGATTTAGTACAGTGATCTAATTACTCTAAGAGTCAGCTTCCCAGATATATTGGAAACAGCCTCAGGAGCATACATACACTGCCTATGAAGTTTGTGTGAAAGTCTTTGTCACAATGTCTGGTTCCTGGTTGGTGGACAAGAAATAAATGTTAAAAATTAATAATTAATAACAAAATGAAAGAAAATAGGTGTTATTTTAAAAGACGAAAGCAAAATAATTGTATTGAGGATTAAACTAGAATTTAGATTAGCATAAATGAATGTGAAGTTAGGAGTTATAGAGAGTCTAATTTCAAATTAAGAACAAACTGAACAGAATTGGCGAGATTTTATTTCACCCCTCCTCCTAGGTTGATGTGTGTCTGAGTAGGTTTTTGTATCACATCAAGAAAGGATTAGAATTTTAAATACCCTTGACAACTTGGAAAAATAAACTGCCAGAAATGATATGCTGAATGTTTCGACCATTTTCTTTGTATAGCAAACACATGGAGAGATCTTAAGGAAAAGGACTGGAAATTATGAAATTCTTTCTATAAGTTAGCAATATAATTATACTTGCTTTGAAATGTTATGGGGCTTATTGCAAAAAGGTATGAAGTAAAAGAAGAATATGAAAATATGTATTTATAAAGTCACTAGTTCAAACATAAATTTTATGCAGAAATTTGTTTAAAACATATTGAGAACCCAAATGTATCAGATACTAAGCTAGGTTCTGGGAATAAAGAAGCCCTGAACTCATTTCTTGCTCTCACAGAGCTATAACCCAATAAAAATATGCTATTAACATTTTTAGTAATTTATAGTAATTTTTAAAAATGTTTGTTTGTTTATTTATTTTACAGGGACAGAGAGAGAGAGAGTCAGAGAGAGGGATAGATAGGGACAGACAGGAATGGAGAGAGGTGAGAAGCATCAATCATTAGTTTTTCATTGCCATCGCAACTCCTTAGCTGTTTATTGATTCCTTTCTCACATGTGCCTTGACCGCGGGCCTTCAGCAGACCGAGCCACCCCTTGCTGGAGCCAGCGACGTTGGGTCCAAGATGGCGAGCTTTTTGCTCAAGCCAAGTGGGCCCGCACTCAAGCTGGCGAGCTCTGGGTCTCGAACCTGGGTCTTCTGCATCCCAGTCTGACGCTCTATCCACTGCGCCACCACCTGGTCAGGCTATAGTAATTTTTATGGAAGGAAAATAAGGAAACAGCATAAGAGGCTAGGGACTCAGGAGAAAGTTCTCTATAGTTTGACACCTAAAGAAATGGTAGGCATTAGCAACATTAGCAAGTTTCCAGAGGTTTATATACATATGTGCAGATGCATCTGAGTGTATGTGTGTGGGTAATAGAGTTACATGGATAGAGAGTAAACTTATGTTCAGAGGCCAGAAGATGAGATTATATATCTCTAGTCAGTGGAGGAAGGGGGAGTTGGGGGGTTGGGGCAAGTGGGAAGAAGATCAGGCTAGAAAATCATTAGAGGCATATCTTGGAGCATATTTTAAGCTTCAAAAGCATTAAAGATACTTGTTAAGAAGCTACTAATACATTTGAAGTAGAAAGATATGGAATAAGATTAGATTTTTTTTTTGTGGTAGTTGTTATACTCAGTTTTGATAACCGTGCTTTGTTAAAGTATTATTGCCTTTGCAACCACATACATAAATAAAAATGAAATAAAACACCTAGAAAATATAAGAAACCGCAAGTAGATTTAAAAAAATTATTTTAATTTATTGTGTTTGGATAGATTCAAGTGTCCCACCAAATATATCTCCCACCACCCCTATGTTACCCTCAACACCCCTTTTTCCCTCTCCCCCTAATGCCTTCCCCCCCTTCCCTCCAGAATTTGCAGTCCTGCTCTCTATAATGCTGTTAGGTATATGTAATTTCACCAATTTCTTTCCCTTCTCTGATCCCATCCTCTCTTCCCCTTTCCCTCTGGTCCCTTTGATCCCACTTCTGCCTCTATTCTATTCCTCAGTTCACATTGTTCATTAGATTCCTCAAATGAGTGAGGTCATAATGATTTTTTTCTTTCTCTGCCTGGCCTATTTTACTTAGCATAATAGTTTCCAGGTTCGTCCATGCTGTCACAAAGGTTAGATTTTCTTCTTTTTCAGGGTTGCGTGGTATTCCAATGTGTATATGTACCATAGCTTTTTAATCCACTCATCCACTGATGGATACTTGGGCTCTTTCCAGACCTTGGCTATTGTAAATAATGCTGCAATAAACATGGTGGTGCATTTCTCCTTTTGAATCAGTGATTTGGTATTCTTAGGATATATTCCTAAAAGTGGCATAGCTGGGTCAAAAGGCAGTTCGATTTTTAATTTTTTGAGGAATCTCCATATTGTTTTCCACAATGGCTGCACCAGTCTGCATTCCCACCAGCAGTGCAGGAGGGTTCCCCTTTCTCCACATCCTCGCCAGCACTTATTCTGTGTTGTTTTGCTGATGAGCGCCATTCTGACTGGTGTGAGGTGATATCTCATTGTGGTTTTAATTTGCATTACTCTAAAGATTGTGATGTTGAACATTTTTTCATATGCCTATTGGCCATCTGTATGTCCTCTTTGGAGAAATGTCTTCATTTCTTTTTCCCATTTTTTTATTGGATCGTTTGTCTTCCTGGTGTGGAGTTTTACAAGTTCTTTATAAATTATGCTTATTAACACCTTATCAGATGTATTGTTAATACTGTAGGAAGTCTGAATCTCCGCAATATAAAATGATCAACATACATGTTTTAAAATGTAATGGAATTTCCGAAGCCTAAATCATTTTCACCACTCGGATATTTTTTAAAAATGTTGAATTTATTGAGGTAACATTGCTTAATAAAATTATACAGGTATCAGGTGCACAATTGTACAATACATCTGTAGGTCGCATTGTGTGTTCACTAGCCCAAGTCAAGTCTGCCTCCCACTTCTACCCTCCTCAGCCTCCCATCCCTTCTCACCCCCATTCCTCACCAGCCAGTTTTTTTTAAACTGTCCTTGCCAATGCTGCTTTTACGTCTTTTCATATTGGGACTATTCCCTATCACTAGAATCTAATAATAATCTTGTGATGAGCTAGTAATCATTACGTTAATAAAGTAAGTGTTATTTATTGACTGTTTTTATGGGCTAGTTGCTGCAATTTTTATGTAATCCATTCATGACAGAGAGATGCCCATTTTACAGATGATGAAATTAAGGTAATCAGCCCAGGACTATATAGCAGTTATATAGCAACGTGAGCACAAGCAGAGACCATTCTGCAGTACTAGGCATCACTAATTTTTCTATTCACTTCTTCCCTGATGTTTTAATCATTTGACTGGTGCCTAACTGCTATCTTCAGACAGCAGTATAAATCTATGACTTCTCCAGGTTTTTATTTCTGTTTTGGCTGCTTCTCCACAAAGAATTGGTCAGTACAATTGTTGTAGAACTGAAAAACTAGGTTTCTTTAAATTTTGAGTCTTTTTAACCTATTTCAAACAGCCAAGTGTTAGAGAAAAAGACTTTAAGACCTGTAAAGTCCTATGTTTCTTAATATCATAAATTTGGATGAATACTTGCATTCTCTATCTTGTGTTTGGCAAGGCTTAGACATTTGAAATTAATGAATTTCTCAACCACTTAGGAGATTTAAAACAAAGTTTACTCTCAAGATGTAACTTGAGACTGAGTTATACTACTGTTTTATTATTCCTAATGGCACTGAGTCAATCCACAGATATTTCATCCTGCAATTTTCTGTTATGAAAATGCATAATGTTAATCATTGTAATACTGTATAATCTGACCATAAACCAATATTTATAGTCAGTTAATCATTGTATTACTTTGTTTTAGGTAATTTAGTACATTACCATAATGTAGCAATCTACTTAATATAAGTCTTAAAGTGAACACAAGACAATCTGTAGAGCATTAATATATTATTCATTCTAACCTGAAATTTTGAACAGAGTTCAGATGTTCTATGACTTTGGTTTCCTTTATCTTTGCTGGGAAAGAGTAAGACTTCATGAAGGGAAGAGAAGTAAACTATTATTCTACCTCCAATTACTGCGTCCCTTTCACAACTTCCTGGGGCATGAATGGAGATCTACAACCACTCATTTTTAATTTTGTTTTTATTTTATTCATTTTAGAGAGGAGACACACACACACACACACACACACACACACACAGAGAGAGAGAGAGAGAGAGAGAGAGAGAGAGAGAGAGAGGGGGGAGGAGCTGGAAGCATCAACTCCCATATGTGCCTTGACCAGACCAGTGCAGGGTTTTGAACTGGCAACCTCAGTGTTCCCAGGTCGACGCTTTATCCACTGCGCCACCACAGGTCAGGCTACAACCACTCATTTTTGAAAGACTACTCCAATTAACGGAGATATACCCCAGGTTAAAAAAATAACCAGTAAGTTTGTGAGTAGCTGGCACTAACTTTAATAAAGTAAGGTCGTGCTTCTCTATTAAAGGAATTCAAGAAATCTTTTAATGAACGCTTTTAAAATTAACAGTCTTGTAGGACAATGGAATTGGAAATTTGTTTTAAAAATAAACATTTATTGAATGGCTACTATGTCCCATAGTTTTTTTAAACTGCATCATATACCCATAATAAAGATTGAATTTTTGTAACATAAAACTTCTAAGTCTTTTAATAATGCCAAACTGTGATTTGGGGATTTTTAGAAAGCAATAAAGAAATCTGTAGAAGTGTGATTCTCTCCTTCCATTCATTGTAGGATAATGGACATATTAATGCCTTCTAGTCACCAAAGTCTCAGCATAAGTACAGGGTGGGACAAAAAGGTTTCTAGTTGTTCATATGAAAATAATATAATAGTAGTAATATAAGAATAAACTGTTTTGTTTACTCACAGCTATAAACTTACATTTGGCCCTTCCTGCATATTGTGAAGTGATTACAACAATAAGGTTAGTTAACACATTCATCACCTCACACAATTACCTTTTCTTTAATTATTTTAATGGGGTGACATTGGACAATCAGGATACATAGGTTCAGAGAAAACATCTCCAGGTTATTTTGACATTTGATTGTGTTGCATACCCATCACCCAAAGTCAAATTGTCTTCCGTCACCTTCTACAGCTAGTGCTAGACTTACGACCACGATTGGTTCCGACAGACCGGTCGTAACACGATTTGGTCGTAAGTTGAGTAGGCTATATGTACAGTACTGTGAAATAATGTTATAAAAATTTGTCATATTTTATCATAATTTTCTTTCATTATTGTTATATAACATAATTTTCTTTGTTCATTTTATGCCATTTGTATCATCTCTACACCATTTTGTTTCTTATTTTTACATTCGTCAGGTTTAAGGAAAACACTGCATTACCAGTACAACTGGTTTAATATTTGAAAAACATACAAAATTACAAAATACAGGTGCATACAAAAATACAAAATACAGGTGTAAAAAATACCATAAGAAACATTTTCCCAATTGCAAAGTGCTGCCAGAAGCTGGTCCGCACTGTTGTACACCCAGCTGGGCAATGTTTGCGCTGCCAGACGCGGAGCAGTCGTGGCTAGCGATTTTGGCCATAAAGTCGAATGGTCATAAGTTGCATAGGTCGTTAAGTTGATCAATACCTGTATCTGGTTTTCTTTGTGCCCCTCCCCTTTCCTCCCATAACCACTACACTCTTCTTGTCCATGTCCCTGACTATCATTTTTATGTCCCACCTATGTATGGAATCATACAGTTCTTAGTTTTTTCTGATTTACTTATTTCATTCCATATAATGTTATCAAGGTTCATCCATGTTGTTGTAAATGATCCGATGTCATCATTTCTAATAGCTGAGTAGTATTCCATAGTATATATGTACCACATCTTTTTTATCCAATCTTCTATTGATGAGCTTTTTGGTTGTTTTCATGTCTTGGCCACTGTGAACAATGCTGTAATGAACATGGGGCTGCGTGCTCTTTATAACCAAGTTCATGAGTTTAGTACTTATATTCTATGTAATTTATTGTTTCAATTAGGTCTTGTATTTAGGTCTTTGATCCATTTTGAATTAATTTTAGTACAAGGGGACAAACTGTAGTCAAGTTTGATTCTTTTGCATGTGGCTTTCCAGTTTTCACAGCACCATTTGTTGAAGAGGCTTTCTTTTCTCCATTGTGTATTGTTGGCCCCTTTATCAAAAATTATTTGACCATATATAGGTACACCATGACTTTATGGACACACTGTATATGTGCTTTTATTTCTGGGCTTTCTATTCTGTTCCATTTGTCTGAATGTCTATTTTTCTGCCAATACCATGCTGTTTTGATTATCATGGCTCTATAATATAATTTGAAGTCAGGTTTGTAATGCCCCAGCTTTATTCTTTTTTTCTTAGGATTATTTTGGCTATTTGGGTTCCATATAATCCTGATGATTTTTTATTCTATTTCTTTTAAAAAGAGACATTGGGATTTTGATGGGAATTGCATTAAATTTGTATATCACTTTGGGTAATATAGTCATTTTTACTATATTTATTCTTCCTATCCAAGAACAAGGAATATTTTTCCATTTCATTGTATCTTTTTTTATTTCCCTTAACAATGCTTTGTAGTTTTCATTATATAGTTCCTTTGCATTCTTTGTTATGTGTTCCTAGGTATTTTATTTTATTTTTTGTTGCAATCATGAAGGGGATTATATTTATATTTTATTTTATTTATTTATTTTTTTTACAGGGACAGAGAGAGAGTCAGAGAGAGGGACAGACAGGGACAGACAGACAGGAACAGAGAGAGGTGAGAAGAATCAATCATTAGTTTTTCGTTGCTGTTGCAACACCATAGTTGTTCATTGATTGTTTTCTCACATGTGCCTCGACTGCGGGCCTTCAGCAGACTGAGCCACTCCTGGCTGGAGCCAGCAGCCTTGGGTCCAAGCTGGCGAGCTTTTGCTCAAGCCATATGGGCCTACGCTCAAGCTGGCGACCTCAGGGTCTCGAACCTGGGTCTTCCGCATCCCAGTCTGATGCTCTATCTACTGCGCCACCGCCTGGTCAGGCAAGGGGATTATATTTTTGAGTTTGTTTTCTGATGTTTCAATGTTGGCGTATAGGAAGGCAATGGACTTTTCTATATTAATTTTATTACCTGTGACCTTACTGTATTGGTTTATTGTTCCTAGTAACCTTTTGTGGAGACTGGGGTTTTCGATGTATAGGATCATATCATCTGCAAAAAGTGAAACCATTACTTCTTCTTTCCCAATTTGAATGCCTTTTATTTCTTTCTCTTGTCTGATTGCTCTGGCTAGAACTTCCAACACTATGTTGAATAAGAGTGGACAACCTTGTCTTGTTCCTGATTTTAGTGGAAAAGTCCTCAGATTTATGCCATTTTAATATGATGTTAGCTGATGGTTTATCATAAATGGCCTTTATTATGTTGAGATATTTTCCTTCTATACCCATTTTTTGAGTGTTTTAAACATAAAATGGTATTATATTTTATCGAATGCCTTTCCTGCATCTATTGATAGGATCATATGTTTTTTGTTCTCTGTTTTGTTGATATGGTGTATAACATTAACCGTATTACGTATGTTGAACTGTCCTTGTGATTCTGGGGTAAATCCCACTTGATCATGATGAATTATTTTTTTAATGTATTATTGTATTTGATTTGCTAGTATTTTGTTTAGGATTTTAGCATCTGTATTCATTACAGATAATGGTCTGTAGTTTTCTTTTTCTTTATTGTCCTTGCCAGGTTTTGATATGAGGGTTATGTTGACCTCATAAAATGTATTTAGAACAGTGGTTCTTAACCTGTGTTCTAACGAACCCTAGGGGTTCGATGAGTCAGTCTCAGGGGTTCAGAGAAGCCTCTGCCGTGGAGGCCAGAATAAAGTAATACCGTAATTTGTTGTGAGTTCATGCACTTTGTTGGTTTTGTTCTTTGAGCAAGGTGATGTTCATGCATGGCTCATTTTGTGCACCAGTAAAAAAACATATACCTATGTCTTGAATTTGGAAAAAAAATCATATTTTATTTATCACTAAAGAAGGGTTCGGTGAATGCGCATATGAAACTGGTGGGTTCGGTACCTCAAAAACGGTTAAGAACCACTGATTTAGAAGTATTGCTTCTTCAATTTTTTTGAAGATTTTGAGTAGAATAGAAACCAAGTCTTCTTTGAATGTTTGATAGAATTCACTAGTATAGCTGTCTGGCCCTAAACTTTTATTTTTGGGAAGGTTTTTGATAGTTGTTTCTATTTCTTCTCTGCTTATGGGTCTGTTTAGGCTTTCTGCTTCTTTATGACTCAGTCTAGGAAGATTGTATTGTTCTAGTAATTTATCCATTTCTTCTAGATTTTTAAATTTGGTATCATATAGTTTTTCATAGTATTATGCAATAATTCTTTGTATATCTATGATATCTTTGGTGATTTATCCTCTTTCATTTTGGATTTTGTTTATATGAGTCCTTTCTCTGTTTTCCTTATTGAGTCTTGCCAAGGCTTTGTCAATTTTGTTCTTTTCAGAAAACCAGCTCTTTGTTTTATTATTTTTTTCTATAGTTTTTCTGTTCTCTATTTTGTTTATTTCTGCTCTGATTTTTATTATTTCCTTCCTTCTACTGGTTTGGGGTTGCCTTTGTTCTTCTTTTTCTAGTTCCTTAAGATGTGAATTTAAGTGGTTTACTTGGGCTTTCTCTTGTTTGTTCATATAGGCCTGTAGTGATATAAATTTCCCTCTTAATACTGCTTTTGCTGCGTTCCAGAGATTCTGATATGTCATATTATTATCTTCGTTTGTCTGTATGTATCTTTTAATCTCTGCTTTTATTTCTTCTATGACCTCCTCATTTTTTAAAAGTATGTTATTTAGTTTCCACATTTTGTGGGTTTGTTTACTTCTTTTTTGCAGTTGAATTCTAGTTTCAAGACTTTATGATTAGAGAATATGCTTAGTATAATTTCAATCTTTCTGAACTTGTTGATATTTTTGTGGCCCAACATATGGTCAATTCTTGTGAATGTTCCATGTACACTAGAGGAAAATGTATACTCTGGCAATTTGGGATGAAATGTCCTGTAGATGTCTATTATATCCAATTGTTCTAGTGTTTCATTTAAGGCCTATAATTCTTTATTGATTTTCTGTTTGGAGGTCTTTCACTCCGGCATTAGCAGTTTGCTCTACGCTCACAGTTGCGAGGACCAGCATCTCCACCTGCTCCACAGCCTGTACCATGCGTGAGATCGTGCACATCCAGGCGGGCCAGTGCGGCAACCAGATTGGCGCCAAATTTTGGGAGGTCATCAGTGATGAGCATGGGATTGACCCCACTGGAAGTTACCAAGGAGACAGTGACTTGCAGCTGGAGAGAATCAATGTGTACTACAATGAAGCTGGTGGTAACAAGTATGTACCTCGGGCCATCCTGGTGGATCTGGAGCCAGGCACAATGGACTCGGTCAAGTCTGGACCATTCGGCCAGATCTTTAGGCCGGATAACTTTGTGTTTGGCCAGAGCGGGGCCGGGAACAACTGGGCCAAGGGCCACTACACAGAGGGTGCTGAACTGATTGAATCAATTCTAGACGTGGTGAGGAAGGAGTCAGAAAGCTGTGACTGTCTGCAGGGCTTTCAGCTGATCCACTCGCTGGGTGGTGGCACCGGGTCAGGGATGGGCACGCTGCTCATCAGCAAGATCCGGGAGGAGTACCCAGACCGCATCATGAACACATTCAGCGTGATGCCCTCGCCCAAGGTGTCTGACACGGTGGTTGAGCCCTACAACGCCACCCTCTCCATCCACCAACTAGTGGAGAACACAGATGAAACCTTTTCCATTGACAACGAGGCCCTGTATGACATCTGCTTTCGTACCCTGAAACTGAGCACCCCCACGTATGGAGACCTCAACCACCTGGTGTCGGCCACCATGAGCGGGGTCACCACCTGCCTGCGCTTCCCTGGCCAGCTGAACGCAGATCTGCGCAAGCTGGCGGTGAACATGGTGCCCTTCCCACGCCTGCACTTCTTCATACCTGGATTCACGCCACTGACCAGCCAGGGTAGCCAGCAGTACCGGGCCCTGACGGTGCCCGAGCTCACTCAGCAGATGTTCGACTCCAAGAACATGATGGCCGCATGCGACCCCCGCCACGGCCGCTACCTGACAGTGGCCGCTATCTTCCGGGGCCGCATGTCCATGAAGGAGGTGGACGAGCAGATGCTCAATGTGCAGAACAAAAACAGCAGCTACTTCGTGGATTGGCTCCCAAACAACGTGAAAACGGCTGTGTGTGACATCCCACCTCGGGGCCTCAAGATGTCAGCCACTTTCATTGGCAACAGCACGGCCATCCAGGAGCTGTTTAAGCGCATCTCGGAGCAGTTCACAGCCATGTTCCGGCGCAAGGCCTTCCTGCACTGGTACACGGGTGAGGGCATGGACGAGATGGAGTTTACTGAGGCTGAGAGCAACATGAATGACCTGGTGTCCGAGTACCAGCAGTACCAGGATGCCACAGCTGATGAACAGGAGGAGTTCGAGGAGGAGGTGGAGAAGGGTGAAGATGAGGCTTAAGGACTTCTCAAATACATCGTTCATTGTTATTGAACTTCTGTTTTCCTCAATCAAGCATGGTCTATTTGTGTACTATGCTGCTCAGTTTTGCCTCTGTCAGAAACACTATTGATGTGGAACTCCTCCTCTAAGTGTTACAATATTGTCTAGAGCTATACTACTTAAAGAGCATGTGCCTATGGTTGCTTTATCTTTTTTATTAGATATTACTTGAATATTTCTAGTTGAATTTGTACTTAATGTTTTATTCCTAATGATTTAATAAAGAGATTAAAAAATAATGATCTAGAACCGTCAGTGGTGTATTGAGGTCTCCAAGTATGATTGTATTTTTGTCGGTTTTTGTTATTTGGTCAGTCAGTAGCTGTCTTATATATTTTGGTGTTCCTTGGTCTGGTGCATATATATTAAGAAGTGTTATGTCTTCTTGGTTCAATGTCCCTTTTATCATTATGAAATGACCATTTTTGTCTCTGATTACCTTTGCTGTCTTGAAGTCAGCATTGTTAGATATGAATATTGTTACACCTGTTTTTTTTTTTAATTAATTTATTTATTTATTCATTTTAGAGAGGAGACACAGAGTGAAAGAGAGAGATAGAGAAAGAGAGAAAGGGGGGAGGAGCTGGAAGCATCAGCTCCCATATGTGCCTTGACCAGACCAGTGCAGGGTTTTGAACTGGCGACCTCATTATTCCCAGGTTGACGCTTTATCCACTGCGCCACCACAGGTCAGGTGTGTTTTGTTTTTTTTTTATTTGCTTGGACTATTGTTTTCTAACCTTTCACTTTGAACTTGTTTTTATCCTTGTAGCTTAGATGTGTTTCTTGTAGGCAGCATACAGTTTAATTTTTTTAAATCCATTCTGATACTGTTTCTTTTTATTGGTGAGTTCAATCCATTTACGTTTAGTGTTATTGTTGACACTTGAGGGTTCCTATTGCCATTTTATATATTACTTTCTGATAGTTTTGTATCTTGTTTGGTTCTTCTCTTTTGTTTTTCTATCATTTGTATTTGGTTGTAATTCATACTACTTTCCTCTTCTTTTTTCAAGCCATGTGCTTCTGTGGTGGTATTTTCAGGGGTTACCATTAAGTAATGGAAAGAATACATATCATGTTCATTGTAGTACATTATCTCATGAGTGCTTCTGCACTCCATCCTCCTTTGCCTCTCCCTTTGTCCTCTCCCTTTTCTGTTTCTGTTGTTACAGATTAATCCTGTTTTTGTTGTGATCTTGATAGAGCTTTTACTTGTAGTTTTGTTTTGTTCTTTTTATCTGGTTGGAAAACCCCCTTTAGTATTTCCTGAAGTGGGGGTTTTCTGGTAATAAATTCCCTCATCTTTTCTGTATCTGTGAATGTTTTTATTTCTCCTTCGTATTTGAAGGATAGCTTTGATGGGTATAGTATTCTTGGCTGGAAGTTCCTCTCTTTCAAAACTTTAAATATTGGGGTCCACTTTCTCCTAGCTTGTAGAGTTTCTGCTGATAAACCTTCCTTTGTATGTTGTATTCTTCTTTCATCTGGATGCCTTGAGAATTTTTGTTTCATTGGTTTGTGCCCATTTCATTATGATGTGCCTTGGAGTAGGTTTGTTATGGTTAAGATAACTCGGTGTTCTGTTTGCCTCTTGAATTCAAGGCTTTAGTTCTTTCCACAGGCTTGGGAAGTTCTTGTCTATTTTTTGTCTGAATATTTTCTCCATTCCATTTTCTCTCTCTTCTCCTTCTTATATACCCATTATTTTTATGTTGCTCTTTCTGATGGAGTCAGACAATTCCTGTAGGGCTTTCTCTTTTGTTTTAATCTGTGATTCTCTCTCCTTTTATCTCTGTAGTGTCTCTAGTTGCCTGTCTTCTATGTCACTAATTCTCTCCTCTATCTGGCCTGTTCTATTAGCTAAGCTTGTTACCTCGTTTTTCAGTTCATGAATTGAGTTTTTCACCTCTGTTTGATTCGTTTTCATAGTTTCAATTTCCTTGGTGATACATTCTTTCTGTTCATTGAATTGTTTTTTGAGCTCCCTAAATTGCATTTGTGTGTTTTCTTGTATATCCCTGAGTATTTTTAGTACTTCAATTCTAAATTCTCTGTCATTTAACTCCAAGGTTTCCAAGGTATTGAAGTATTTTCTATAGATTTTTCCTCATCTATCTGAGCTACATCTGTCTTTCTTATCCATGATATTTTTTTTTTCTTTAATGGCATTTGAGAGTGGTATTGTTAGTAACACTGATAAGAGTTGATATAAAATATTTTTTTGAGAAAATACAGTGAAAACTGAAAATTCCATTGTGCTAAGTGGAACAAAAACTACATAGAATGAAGGGCCTGAGTTGGGGGAAAGTGACAAAGAGGCAGAAAAACAAGGTAAGAACCCACAAAATTTTATAAGGAAAAAATTTGGATTAATAGTAAAATAATTTGTAAACATATGGCCGAATGAGAAAAATAGTGAAAGAGAAAAGAATAAAGAAAAAGAGAAAAAATACAGTGAAAAATGAATTTTTTTTTGTATTAAATGGAACAAAAACTACATAGAATGGAGAGCCAGAGTGGGGGGAAATGCTAATGAGGTGAAAGTGAAGTAAACAGCACACAAAATGACACAAAAAGAAAAAAATTGAATCCAGAGTAAAATAATGTTTGAGTGAGGATCAAATGAGAGAAAAAGTGAAAGAGAAAAAAAAAAGAATGGAAACTGTTACACAAATGGGTAATGAAGTTCAAAATGAAAGGAGAACAATAAAACAGGAAGAGGATAAAATGTCCTAGGTGGAAGAAAAAAATAGAAAGTGAAAGAGAAAAAAAATGGATAAAGTTATAAAGACTGTGGTTTTGCGAGGTTATCTTCTTCCTTTTCTTCTCTTTTTGGCCGGTGGCACTGTACCCCACGTTTTGCCCCTGTGGCACTCAGAGATTTGCAGTTGATGTGTCACTATGGTGATGACATAAACTAGGCCTCCGTCCTCTTGGTAGTTGGGGCTTGTTAGCGTTTTCAGGCTCTGACAGTAAGAGTCCATTTTACCTGAGCCTCTCCCCAAATCTCTCCTTCCTGAACCAGCAGCCTGGGAACCCAGCTGTGAAGTTGCCACTGCCTGGAGAGCAAGAGGCTCTAAGAACTGCCAAATTCCCCCTCCATCTCTGCTCATAGCAGGGTTCTGGATATTCAGGCAGGGCTGGGAGCTGATTGCTTCTCAGGTGTCTTTCTATGAGTCTCTGGGCATGTCTAGTATGCCTCAGCACTCCATGGGTCTACTCTCCCCAGGTTTTTGCACTTTGTAACCTGTATTGGCTGGCAGGAAGATGCCTCCGTCACTGTCTGCAGAGCAAGAGGTCCTAAAAGCTGTCAAGCCCCTCTTCCAGGTTCATTCAAAGCACAGCCCTGGGTATGATAGGTTTACCAACCAGAGCCACCAGCTTAGGCAGGCATAGGAATGAGCTGACTTCTGGTCAGGCTCCTTCTTAAGGTTTCCTGGGTATGTCTAGTTAAATTTTGCCTCAGCTCTCCACGGGTCTGCTCTCCACAGGCTTCTCTCTTGTTAGAAAGCCTACAGCCCAGCCTGCCCAACTTCCACAGTGTTCTCTGAGGTCTGTTCTGTGGAACTGTGCTTTTTTTAAGTCATAGCCTTGGGAAAGAAGACCTTGTCAGCCAGAGCCACCAGCATAAGCCGGCTGGGCAGTGAGCAGACTGTGGGTTAGGCTCCGTTCAGCATTCTGCGGGTCTGCTCTCTAGCGGTTGCTTACAGGCTGCCTGTGTGATATGTTCACACAGATGGGGCTAGATGGCAGATTCAAAAAATATATTGTTATGAATGAGAAGAAATTGCATATATGTAGCTTTCTGATCACCTCCAATGTAGATGAATATCATTAAAGGATTTTCTAGCTATCAGTCTCAATTACAACATTTGCCAAAGAAAATTTTGGTGTGTATAAAAAAGTTATCTGGAAATTTTTCTGTGATGACTGAAGTTATGTGGTTCTCTTGCATTTAAAAGATATTTTCAGTTACATCAAGTAATTGAGTCCTTTTAGGAAAATTGCTCCTGTGGAGACATTTAGTTTTAAGTATATTGGTTCTATCATGTAAGTTATATTTAAAATTTTTTAAGACAAAATCTGTATCTTGTACCTTTTTCTTTTTAGTCTCTTTCAGAATGTGTCGAATATTGAAGAACAAGACATATTAATTTGATGGATTAAAAGAAAATTTTTGTTGTTGTTCTATTACAAAATGTGTTTCTAATGAATGCTTCATTATTTATAGATAAATTAAATACCCAGAAACTGCATAAGCAAGGAAGAGACATAGTGGGGAAGCTGGTCTACCGTTTCCTAAACTTGCTGCATTTTTGCATCACCAGATGGTCTTTTAAAAATTTCAAAGTCAAGGCCACACCCCAGACAATTAAATGATAATCTAGGAGATGGATGGGAAGTGAGATGCAGGTATCAGTACTTTTTCAAGTTTCACAGTAAATGATTACCAGAGCAAAATGTTTGGGACCACTGAGATATTTTATCATATATAATGGTCATCACTTTTTAAAAGAAATTAAATTTAATGGGGCGACATTGATCAATAAGAGTACATAAGTTTGAGGTAAACATTTCTATAGCATTTTGACTGTTGATTGAGTTGTGTTCCCATAACCCAAAGTCAAATAATTTTTTGTCACAGTATATTTGTTCCTTTTGACTCTCCCGACAACCTCCACCTCTCTCTGGTATTGGCTTCACTTTTATCTATGTCCATGAGTCTGTTTTATATCCCACCTATGTGTAAAACCATACAGTTCTTAGCTTTTTCTTAATTACTTATTGCACTTAGTATAATGTTCTCAAGGTGCATCCGTGTTGTCATGAAAAGCAATATGTCATCATTTCTTATGGCTGAGTAGTATTCCACTGTATATATGAACCACATCTTCTTTACCCAATACTCTATCGAGGGTCACTTTGATTGTTTCTATGTCTTGACCACTGTGAATAATGGTGCTGTGAATATGGAGATGCATGTCTTTCTGTACCAATGTTTTTAAGTACAGTAGTACCTTGAGATATGAATTTAATTCGTTCTGTAACCGAGCTCACAAGTCAGTCAACTTGTATATCGAACAAATTTATGCCATTAAAATAACTGAAATAGATTTAATCCATTTCAGCCCTGTGAAACATCCCCAAACCATCCTAAATTATGAAAAAAGACATGTTTTTAATTAAGAAACACACATGTATACTTTACCAATACATAACAAAATATATGAAATAAAAGAAAAAGTGTTATTTAATATTGTATTCTTACCTTGGAGACAGACAAGTGCAGCTAACAGAGGTGAATGGTGGAGGAGGAGGAGGGAGGGAGGAAGGGATGCAGGCACTCTAGACATGTAAACTGAAACTGCACTTTCTTAACACTAAATGTAAACTATAACTGCATTTTCTTTACTTTAAACAAAACTAAAACTGTACTTTCTTTACTTAAAATGAAATCACAAAAACTTAATCACGACTTGTATCTCTGAATTTTGCTCAGATCTCGAACAAAAATATGAACCAAGTTGCAGCTCGTTTCTTAAAAAAAAAAGTACGTTGGTCTGTTTGTATCTCAAGGTACCACTATATTTTTAATAGATACCCAGTAGAGGGATTTCTGGGTCATATGGTAATTCTACTTTTAATTTTTTGAGGAACCACCATATTGTCTTTCATAATGGCTGTATCAGTTTGCATTCCCATTCAAACTAGCAATTCACTAGTGTTTCTTTTTCTCCACAGCCTGTTCAACACTTATTATCTGTCTTGTTGATAACAGTGAATGTAACAGGTGTGAGGTGATACTTCATTGTAGTTTTAATTTGCATTTCTCTAATAGCTGGCAAAGATGAGCATCTTTTTATATATCTATTTATTGTTTATATGTCTTCATGGGAGAAGTGTCTGTTCAGGTCCTCTCCCCATTTTAAAATTGGATTGTTTGCTTATTTGTTGAGGAGCTTTGTGAGTTCTTTATATATTTTGGATATTAAACCCTTATCACAGCTGTTATTTGTGAATATTATCTCCCATTTGGTTGGCTGTATTTTTGTTTTATTGTTAGTTTCTGTTGCTGTGCAGAAGCTTTTTAGTTTAATATAGTCTCATTCATTTATTTTTGCTTTTACTTCCCTTGAGTTTGGGGCCAAATTCATAAAATGTTCTCTACAGCCAAGGTTCATAAATTTAGTGCCTATGTTTTCTTCTATGCAATTTATTGTTTCAGAACTTATATTTAGGTATTTAATCCATTTTGAATTAGTTTTTGTGCAGGGGGACACATGTAGTCAAGTTTCATTCTGTTGCATGTGGCTTCCCAATTTGCCCAGCACCATTTATTGAAGAGGCTTTCTTTTCTCCATTGTGTGTTTTTGGCTCCTTCGGCATTTTGTTCATTCATATATGTGCGGTTTTATTTCTAGGCTCTCAATTCTTTTCCATTGGCCTGTATGTCTGTTTTTCATCCAATACCATGCTGTTTTGATTATCATGGCTCTGTAGTATAATTTGAAGTCAGGCAGTATGATACTTCAGGCTTCATTCTTTTTTTTCTGGATTGCTTTGGCTATTCAGGGTCTTTCATAGTTTCATTCAAATCTGGTGATTTTTGTTTTATTTCTTTAAAATATTACATTGAGATTATAATGTGGATTGAATTACATTTGCATATTTCTTTGTATAATATGATCATTTTAAGTCTTCCAATCTATGAACATAGTATATTTTTTCCATTTTATTGTGTTTGTCTCATTTCTTTTAATATTTTATAGTTTTTAGTATATAGGTCCTTCACATCCTTTATTAAGTTTATTTCTAGGTATTTTATTTTTTGTGACAGAGAGAAAGAGAGAGAGGGACAGACAGACAGATAGGAAGGGAGAGAGATGAGAAGCATCAATTCTTCGTTGCAGTACCTTAGTTGTTCATTGATTGCTTTCTTATATGTGCCTTGACCAGGGAGCTATAGCAGGCCGATTGACCCCTTGCTCAGCCAGTGACTTTAGGTTCAAGCTGGTGAGCTGCGCTCAAACCAGATGAGCCTTGCTCAAGCTGGCAACCTTGGGATTTCAAACTTGGGTTCTCTGCATCCTAGTCCAACACTTTATCCACTGTTCTACTGCCTGGTCGGGTGGTATCTTATTTACTGTTGCAATTGTAAAATGGATTGTTTTCAATTTATTTTCTAAAGTTTCATTGTTGGCTTATAGAAAAGCAGTAGACTTTTCTATATTAGTTTTGTATCCTGCAATTTTACTCATTTGTTTATTGTTTCTAATAGTTTTTCAGTGGAGTCTTTGAGTTTTCTATATACAGATCACAGCATCTGTAAAAAGTGATACCTTTATTTCTTTCCTAATATGGATGCCTTTTATTTCTTTCTCTTGTCTGATTGCTGTGGCTAAGACTTCCAATACTATGTTGAATAAGAGTGGTTAGAGTGGATAACCTTGTCTTGTTACTGATATTAAAAGAAAAGCATTCAATTTTCACTACTTAGCATGATATTGGTTGATAGTTTGTCATATATGGCCTTTATTATGTTGAGATACTTTCCTTCTATACCCATTTTATTGAGTGTTTTAAACATAAATGGATGTTGTATTTTATTGAATCCCTTTTATATCTATTGACAGGATCATATAATTTTTGTCCTTTGTTTTGGTGATGTGGTGTATTACATTGGTTGATTTGCATATGTTGAACCATCTTTGTGCTCCTGGAATGAATCCCTCTTAATTGTGATGTATTATTGTTATTTTCAATTTGCTAGTATTTTGTTCAGGATTTTTGCATCTGTATTCATTAGCAATATTGGTCTATAGTTTTTTGTTTTGTCTCTGCCACTTTTTGGTATCAGGGTTATGTTGGCCTCATAAAGTGTCTCGGGGTATTGCTGCTGTGTCTACATTTTGAAAACCTTTGAAAAGAATAGCTACCAAATCTTTGAATGTTCAGTAGAATTCATTAGTGTCTGGTCTGGACTTTTATTGGAGGTTTTTGATAGTTGTTTCTATTTCCTCCATGCTTATAGGTCTATTTAGGTTTTTTATTTCTTTGTGATTCAGTCAAGGAAGATTGTACAGTTCTAGGAACTTATCCATTTCTTCTAGATTGTTTAATTAGACATAATATTTTTCATAGTATTTTAGTACGATCGTTTGTGTATCTATGATGTGTGTGATAATTTCTCCACTTTCATTCTGAATTTTGTTAATGAGTTATTTGTCTTTTTTTTCCTTAGTCAAAGCATCACTTTCAAACTTGGATTTACTGTTAAAAATAAATCCTCAAATTATTTTCCTGTAATAGTTTTATCCAAATACATATATAATACAGATCGAGTAGTGATTATATAATACTCTGTGTGTGAATGAATGTCATGGAACTGGGTTGTGAGACTAAAATTTCTCTCACCCATATTTTAGGAAAGGGAAGATGAATAGAAGGAGTATTTAGAGAAACATGATAAGCTTAAATGATAATACTCACTAGAAAAAATTGTCACAACAGAATATTTAATATGTATAGAATATTTAATGTTTGCAATCATGACAATACTATGATATATAAAACTTCACTCTTTTATTACCTAGTAATTTTGATTGCAAGTGCCTTTAGTATAAACTTACTGTGATTAGTCAGAAAAAAATGTGAAATTAATACAGAAGACATCAAATTTTTTCTACTTTGCCATATTTTTTTCAGTGCTTTAGTTAATGAAAGTGTATGCAGAATTATACATATATTAATAGCTATAACCACAGCAACACCTGGGATTTATTGAGCATCTATTTTAGTTTTTCTTTATTTTTCATGGATTGTTTCCACTCTTAAAATTGACTTTGACATTCCCCTCTTGTAATGGAAAGGAGATGGACATTTAGAGTCACTAACCAACTGACATAACTGATAAAGGGCAAAGCTGGGACACTAAACTGTATCGGTTCAACTTGAAAGTACATGTTTTTATGGCTTCTTCTATCCTGTGTCCCTGTCACAATAGCTAAGTTTGTTTTGACTTTATCCAAATTTGCTACTTCTTCCAGTGTGACTGCGCTTTTCAGTAGACTATGTAGATAGAGTTCGAAGAAGAATGACTTCCTCACCTGAATGTGGCCATGCCAAAATCTGGAAAGGGCGTGTTGTGTGGTCTTAAGTGTACAAACTTTGAGTCTGGTTTTACACATGTACGGGTGAGATAAATACAAACAGTACATGCTGGGAGGGATGAAAACGGTTGAGCTTTTGGAAATTGGCTCACTCCCGTGTTTGCTACAACCAGTCTGGTGCCTGTGTCACACTTCCCTGCCATATGCAGGCACATTGGCTCTTTTCCTAGGGAAATTGTTTATTTTAAATCACACTCAGAAGTCACTATTGGCTAAACAGTGGTTATCCCTGTTTTCTACCATACAGAACCTAATATATTATAATTATTATACAATTCTCATAGCTTTTTGTGTTGAAGTGACAAAAATCCAACTCACACTAGCTCGAGCCAAAACAAAAACAAAAGTGGACAAACGGCCACCACGGGTTTGCTGGAAGGATTCTGGAGTAGCTCAGACATTGAAGGAACTTCTGTAAGAATGGCTTTGCTTTGGTGCTCTTGGAACAGACAGGCAGGCTACGTCTCCTCTAGGCTTTCTGCTTTATTTTTGTGTTCCCCTCATTCTCTTCTGTTCCTCCGAGTATTGAGGAAGGCGTGTGCAAGGAGGGGGCTGGCTAGGTGCCCAGAGGTAAGTACAGGTAAAGTTTCATGCCTACATCACCTCAGTTTAGGGGTATGGCAGGAACCAATGCTCACCATCCTTATTCTCAGACTACAGGCAAGTAATTGCAGGGAATGCCTCTGTCTGTCTTGGCTTGGGCCCCCTGTTCTCTTGGATGTGTCACTGTGGCCAGGCCTGGGTTACATGGCTAATCCTCCAAGCAGAAGGATTGACAAAAGGGGGAGAGCTGAGCCTGGATGAAATGGGAGGAGTTGGTTCCCAGAAGGAAGAAGAAAGACTACCTGATGAACTAAAACAGTTTCACAGCCATCTTTTTTTTTTTTCATATTAATTTACTTCCCACTTACTTGGTAGGTAAGTCACAGAGTTTCCTTGTGAGGCTGGTGCTTTACCTACTGATTCAAAGGTGATTGAGGATGTAGTTCTTTTGTTGAAAACAGTAAAACTATAGGTAAGTAGGTGTCTAGCTGTCATTTTGATTTTGAATAATAAAGATAATAGAATTTGGAGTTAAAATTGAGGTTAAGCCAAAGTTCCCTCACTCTTACTGAAATTTCATTACTTCATATGCCTCATTAGTTAAGTGGAAGAATAATAGTGCCTAATTGGTAGCATTTTACATGGATTCAAACGAGAGCATTTTCCAAAGCTTAAGTCAAAAATTGCCATCTAGTAAAAAATAATCAGTGCAAGTTAATAGTGAAAACAGTTAACTAAGTAATGATAACAAAAAGACCTCTATAGTTTAGTCCTGAGGTGGAAATCAGTAAAATTGTCATATGTTGGTATTTGGCCTCATTTTATAATGTGTATACATATATATGTGTGTGTATTTATATATTTAATATACTAGTTAAGAGGGTTGAACACCTTAAGTTTGTGTGATAAGGCTTATAAAATTTCAACAACTGCTATTAATATCAGCTTTGCTTTTATGTTTTCCTTATCACTGGCCAGAATTTGAACCTTTATAGTTTTTACATTTCAATTTTTCCTTTTTAAATTTCATTCTGCATCTACATATATTTATGGAATCCTGAACCTAGCTCCCAAAGCTTCCTCTTTATGAAGAATATTCAATAAAATTCAGTTGTGTTTTAAAAAGTATGAAAATCCATATATATAAAACTTTTAAGAATATATATATATATATGTATTTTTGTAAATCTACATAATTTAAAACACTTGTCTGTAAATACATGAAAAGAAGAGTTAATTTGATATTTATAATGGTTGGGTGTATGTCCAGTGAAAAGTGTTTTGAAAGTTAGTTTCATGTTTAGAATCAATTTAACTAGATATATGGGAGTGGGGAATTAGTGACTTTATTAAAATACTTCTATTTAAAAAAGAAAACTCACCAAATTTTAAAATGGAACATTTTATTTTGCAATGGATACAAAATTGTTTTTATTTTTTATGAAAACATTTAATTGTTGACCACCAGATGGCTCTCATATTGTTAAAAATTCAGCAGGAAGAGTGAAAATCTTATTCAAAATATATGTAGACTTAAATAAAGGATACATTTAAATAAAGATAATGACACAAAAAACTTTAATTTTTAAGCACATGAAATGATTGAAGTCATATATAATTTTTGTAAATTTCTCTCATAAAAATTGTAAGAAGTATATATGATCAGCATGATACAATGTTCCATTCCAGTTTTTACTCCAGTCTTTGAAAATATTATGCTAGTTGTATTTCAAGATGGAAGAATAAATATGATGTAGAGGAAATTTACTGCAAATGTTGTATGATAGAATGGTTTTAGTGTTTTCATATTATGATTTAAGTAACACAAATGTCATGTCTCATAATTAATATAAGGACAAATTCATATACTTTTGTGCTTATCAGTTTTTCCCTAGGACTAACTGTGTATTATTGACATTTCCTTTAATACACCATGTCTTTATACAAGTATCATTCCATGCGACATTTAACAATAATGTACCATTACAAATCAAAGTTCTTCATAAAAGCAAGATAATTTTGACCTGTGTCAACAATGGAATCAGTTCTTGATGTGGGATGCATTATGCATCACAGCTCAACTGCCGACACCGCTGGTATCACGGACAGTGTTTGGAAGGATGTTTTATACTAGTTTTAATATGTAAGCTATTAAGATAAAAGACCCTGCTCTTGTCACTCTGACAGCATTTTTAAAGTCTAAGCTGCCCAATTTGTCCTTTATTAAAAGCTCTAGTGCAGTTTTGTGATTTGTAGGCACAAATCAAAGCTTTCAAAGCACACAATTCTATATTGGGAATTCTTTTTTTTCTGTCAATAAAAAAAAAAGCATATGCTTCAATGAGTCATCTTAGCAGAGCAAACTCACAAGGAGTTGACCCGAACTTCCGCCTGCCACAGAATTTTCCCTAACCTTTTCTCGCTAGTGAAAAACGGGACCCTGTGCTTCTGACCACAGAGAAGCCAGAAATGTGGAGACAAGGTCTCTGGAGCCCATATGGTTTTATTTGTGTTCTGCTGGCACAGTTATAGTCATACAGTAACCAACGTAAATTTTTAGTTTTATTATCACCTCTAAAAAGAGACAGAAATGTGAAAATTGAAGCCAGAAGGTTTGTATCACAGGATTAATTAGGCAGGGCCAACTGGAGTCTCACGCCTCCTGGCAGCCCGTGCTCAAGAAGGTGCCTGCCTTCAATTATGGAGCGCATAAAGCAATTAAAAACCCTGTTTCTTTTTCCTGAGGTGTTACTTGTTACTTGATAAATCTCTTTTTTAAAATTCTCTGGGGATCTGAACTGGCTTGAGGTGCAATCTACCAGGGTAGATATTCATGAAAAATTGATTTAGCTCTAGCCTAAGTGCAATAGGTTTAAAATAAACCTGAAAGGAATGAACAGTGTGTTTCTTGGCTGACATTTTATTGGCCACTTTTTTTAATGCACAAAAGACTAGATAATTAAGAATAAAGACATTATGGATCTCCACCAGGAGATATGAATCGAATTGGTCAGCCATCCTAGGCATTTTATCCTAAGTCACGCTACACATTTGATTAACCTTTTTCACAGGGTGATTTGTACAATTCTATGGACAACAATGTGGCGTGCATAAGTCAGAATTAAGTGCATGCTTTCCAGAACCCACATCCCCTTTCTAATAGAGAATTGGCTCTATATGAAATTATATCTTTCTCCCTGATTTATGTCCTAGTCCAGTGGGATTTGAAACTTGGATCTGTTTTTCTATTTCTCTAAAAGGAACTTCTCCTGTATTTCACTGGGTTTTTTGAGATTTACATTATTACCCTAATTCTTGAGCCATCAATAAATATTCAGAAGTAAGCTTCAATTGTCTTCTGTACAGCTAGTTTTGTGGACTGGGATTTACAACTAGTACGTAAATCAGCTAACCCTTTCCTCTGAAATATAAATAATTAAAAATATGCAATAAGTACAGAGTATAACTGGTACAAAGAATAATGCTCTATCAAGACATATGGGCTTAAGCTTTATCAGTGATCTCATATTTCCTGTTGAAAAGAGAAGCAAAATATTTTTTAAATCAATAGGCTAAAAACCATGATTGTAAATATAGGAATGAGACTTCACTTTCATGTAAAAAGCTTATTATGTACAATTTAATAAAACAAAAAAGGCAGTAATAGACTTTGGTCTATGTTAATTTCTACTGTTTGTGTTTCTGAATTTAAATTGTAAAGTTATTTAAGAAAGTTAATTATAATTAAAAATATTTTACCTCCTATTTTTTCTACTGTTCTTTTTCTTCCTCTTGAGTTTGAATATAATGTAAAGGTTAAAGAAATATTTTTAAAAGATTATTTAATAAATTCCAAGGTAATAAAATACTCTGGTAATAATAATCAGAAAAATCTTATAGCCATTAATGAAAGTAAACTTTGATAAAATATGGCTTTTAAAATCTAGATTCTAGTTACTAGAAATTCTAACAAATTCTATTGAGATTTTCTATTATCTATCTCAATCAAATTTCCACTTCTTAAGACAAGAATGATAATGTTTTAATTATCGTGGCTCTGTAGTATAATTTGAAGTCAGGTCGTGTGATACACCTGGCTTTGTTTTTTTCTCAGAATTGCTTTGACTATTTGGGGCTTTTGTGATTCCATACAAATCTGGTGATTTTTTTATTCTATATTTTAAAAATGACATTGGGGGTTTAATGGGGATTGTATTAAATTTGTATATTGCTTTGGATAAAGATGGCCATTTAAACTATGTTGATTCTTCTAACCCACCAATGTGGAACCTCCTTCTTTAATTGTATCTCTTTCAATTTCTGTTAGTAATGTTTTTAATAGTTTTCAGTAAATATCCTTCACATCCTTTGTTAGGTTTATGCCTATTATTTTATTTTTATTTGTTGCAGTTGTGACAGAAATTGTTTTTTTCAATTTATTTTCTGAGGTTTCATTGTTGGCATGTAGGAGAGCAGATTTTTTTATACTGATTTTGTATCCTGCAACTTACTGTATTTGTTTATTGTTTCTAAAGAAACATGTAGTCTTGGGGGGTTTATATATACAGAATCATGACATCTGCATAAAGTGATATCTTTACTTCTCTCCCAATATGGATGCCTTTTTGAAGTATATTAGTGCTACAGACCACACTGGATAGCTGAACAAATATTTGGTGACTTGCTAGAAATCTTCCCCATGTATAATAAGATGATCCCATGTATAAGACACACCTTCTATTTGGAACCCAAAATTTGAAAAAAAATATGTATCGCATAAAGTTATTGAACTAAAGTTTTAGTCATGAAATTCATAGAACTCCTCATCACTGTCAAAACTCCTATCCATTAGCTTATCCTCATCTATGTCTAATGACAAATCACTGTATTCAACAATGAGCACAAAAACAAGCATGAAAGAGTGGGAAATGCAAGTAAAAAAACCTACAAGCAACCCCTCTATAAGACACACCCAGTTTTTAAACCCAAAATTTTTTGAAAAAAGTGGTGTGTCTTATACATGGGGAAATACGGTAGGTTTCTCAAAGGCTTTATTCTTCTAATACACACTGAATCTCTATGGAGAAATATCATAAGCAGTATGTCCCAAACTTCTTGATAACCATTATTTCCCCCATTGGCATCTTCAGGAAGTAGTGTTGCAAAGAATCCTCTTTGGGAAGGAAAGTTTTGGGTCAGTTCATCGTCCTAATTTTGAAATCTATTACCCCTCTCTCTCTGAAGTAGGACTCTGCTACTAGACCTGATTGGGTAAATTCATTCAAGTTATAATTTTAATGGTGGTGTTAGAACAATGTGCTAAGACATTCTGAAATATTTTTACCTTAATATAACACTGAAAAGAATATTAGGGCTTTGACCAGAAGAAATGTATCTCTAGCAAAGGAGAGTTTCACACTTTTTAAAATGATTACTCTATCCATTGTAGAATTGTTAAAATTCATAATTACAAAGACAGTTGTAGTTTGTAATCTGGTTACATTCTTGCTAAAGCCCAATATCAATTTACCCTTAGCTTATTACTTGAATACTGTACTTAAAGTAGTTGTTCACATATGATAAAACACATAGGTTATAGACTTTGTTTCCAAGGCTTTAAAGCATGGCATTTCCTTTAAATGAAATGGTTGAGAAGTGAAAGATATTGCCAGGGAAGCTTTCTCTCTTCAGTGGCAGGGCCATTTTTCAAGCCTATCTGTCTCTTCCCTAATAAAGTTCCCATGGAGTCAATTTGCTTCCTTATCTCCTTAAATTTACTTTTTTCCCATTGGGCTTTTTGAGATTATTGCTGCAGAATCAATGTAAAGAATTTCTATTTCTTTTCTCTTTTTTTTGTTGTTGCTTCTGAAAACTAGAATATAAGTCTGAATAGTTGAAAAAATAAAATTAATGGGAGTGGGGACCATTAATAATGTTTAACTGAATTAATTGAAATATTATGTCTTTTAATCTCCATTATTAATTTTCTTGAGACCCTTAAGCAGCCATTGTCATATTAGACTCATATATAGAAATCTGGAGTCAGTTAGCTTCTAAACACCTTAGTGGCTTGTCATTTGCATGAAAATACATGCTTAGAATATTCTAGAGAACTTATTGTAAACTGAGAATACTGGAGAGTTTATTAATATTTTAAAGCATTTCTAATCTTTAGACTTATGTTAAATATCAAGTTGTACAAAGAGGTCAATTTTTTGGACACTCTTTTTACTTAAATCCCTAATGACCTGGTATTGTTTTCAGATATAACAATAGTAATTCTCCTCTCTTATTCCCTGAAAACCATAATGGGTTAGAAGATATATTTATGTCTACTTATCTATGCTGTGGTTTAATTGTTCCAATCAGAGGGTGGGTCATAAAGGAAAATAAATTGGACTTTATAATTCTCACTCAGGGACAGAGAGAGAGTCAGAGAGAGGAATAGATAGGGACAGACAGACAGAAACAGAGGTGAGAAGCATCAATCATTAGTTTTTCATTGCCATCGCAACTCCTTAGCTGTTCATTGATTGCTTTCTCATATGTGCCTTGACTGTGGGTCTTCAGCAGACTGAGCCACCCCTTGCTCGAGCCAGTGACCTTGGGTCCAAGCTGGTGAGCTTTTTGCTCAAGTCAGATGGGCCCGCGCTCAAGCTGGAGACCTTGGGGTCTCGAACCTGGGTCTTCCGCATCCCAGTCCAATGCTCTATCCACTGCGCCACCACCTGGTCAGGCTAAATCTGGCACCATTTGTTGGAGCCATTAATTTTTTTCTTGTAGGGGACTGTCCTGTGTATTGTAGGGTGTGTAACAGTATTCCTACTATCTACCCACTAGATGCCAGTCTTTACTCCTCCAGTTGTTACAGTGTCTGCAGACATCAAGTGTCCCATGCAGACCCAAATGGTTCCCATTTGAGAATTCATATCTAATTTTCCATCTTCTACATTTGGGAAATTGATTGGTTTTTAGTTTGGGGCTATTTGCTTAATATATTTTGATTTTTTCTCTCATTATTGGTGATTTGGTGCATTTTTGTTTGTTGTGTTTGATCCATGTTAACAATTGGGGCACAAATCTAAAATCTTTTAGGCTAGTGAAAAGTGTTCAAGTATAGCTAGCTATGTGGTACATATTTTTTGATGCATATATTTTAACTTTGAAAGCAGTTATAATTATTGTCAAAATACTGAGGATAGTTAAGGAATGTGGTAATTGACGCAGTTGAGCCAGCACAAAAGCATATTTTGGATGCTCATTGAGCTTATGAAAATGTTCTGATTTTCTCTACTTGGGCTAGAAATTAATGAATGGGCTTTTGATTTGATTGCTTAAAAGAATTACTCTTCCCATGTCTTCTTTGTTTACTTTTCCTCAACTGTAGCAGGTGGACTCTAGCAGGTGTTTATGCATTAAGAAAAATTCTGCTCTGGTTTGTGCTTTTGCTTGGTGAGATTATCATAGAAAGAAATTCTTATATGTTCTTGTTAACTGGTCCGAGAGTTTTCCTTATCTCATTCTTTGTAGTATACAGAAAATCAATAGTTACAATTTCTGGAAGAGGGAAGAGACTAAGGCGAATGGAAAGTAGGCAATCAGAACAGGGAGGGGTAAAAAATAAGAAAATGTTGGCTATTGGCCAGACTCCCCCAAATTCAAGCATACTGTTTCAGGCTGTAATTAGTTTCAAGGAACATGAGAGAGTGAATCTTTTTTTATTCTTTCAGTATTTTCCTAGGATGTCAGCCTTTATTCTGAAGAATGACTTACTTTTCTTAGTGTAATATATCTTTCACTTCATATCCCCACAGTACTTTCCCCAAGGTCCCTCCTGTAGTACCATGGTATCTGGATCAGGATAGCTTCTTGCATCAAGCCACATACTGTGCTTGTGTTGATCCCAAGTCACTAGTCTATAATCTTTTCTTCCTTGTAAGCTCTTCCAGTGCTATTTTCTTTGCAAGCCCTAGATCTTAGTTGAATACAGCAACCATCAGATATGCTTTCACTCTTTAGACTACCCAGAGAAAGACCCAGGGTACAAGTCATCTGCTTCTTCCTGGGAGGCTCTACTGTATGTGTGTAATTTCATGGACAAATAGACATTTCGGAAAGACAATATCTAACTTGACCCACCATCTACCTTGGAAGCCTGTCAAACAAAACATTTGTATATACTCTTTCCCATCAATAAGTAGGTATTTTTCAGATTGATTACTACAGTGGTTCTTCTCAAAGGGTAACTTTCACTGTTTACTTTAGAAGAAAAAATTTGCCTAGGATTTAAAAGGATAGTTTTTTGCTTTATAAAACCTTAAGATTAATTCTCTACCATAGATTCCATTCTATACAGTTTAGCAAGGTCATTTTGATATGTCAGTAAATAATTTGCTTTGGATTCATGATACAGCTAAATTATTACAAAGGCTGCTTTGTAGCAAATGTTATTTTGAGGTTATTGTGTGTATAGACAATGGGCATAGATGGTGCCTAAATGATCTGTGGTTTGAGGATCCTTTCTGGAAAGAGTAAAATATTACATTTTTCTTCTCCTCTAACTTTTATATTTTTTTCTTACTAGCATTAAAGGTAATTTAAATCTTTCAGAACATACACACATATCACACACACACAGCTTATCTCTATCATCCTTTCTGGCTCTTGAACAGAATCTATACTGTTTCTTTCTGTTCGTTTACTGCTCACTCTTCAACTACCTCTACCTCTAACAATTTGTCTTCTATTGTACATTTGCAAATCTATTTTTGCTATGCCGACCTTTGATTTCCATGTTGTTAACTGTAACAAGCAATTATCAGCTGTATCTTATTTGATCTCTCATTAGACCTCACCTCCATAACCCTTCTATCTTGTATTGGCTTACAGGTCACTGATTTTCTTCTAACTCTATGAACATATTTCGAAGACTTTGTTGCTGGCTTCTCTGTCTAGCAATTTTCAAAGACTTTGTTGCTGGCTGGTTTCATGACCTCGCAACACAGAAGACTTCTAGTTCAGTTATTTATTGTTGTGTAACAAATCACTCCAAAAATTTAGTGGCTTAAAACAACTATTTTATTATTTCTCACTAGTCTTGGTATTGACTAGGCTAAGCTGCCTTGCTTAGATGGCCTGTACATATGGCTGGCATTTGATGCTGGTGAGTGGCTGGGAATTCTTCTGGGACCGTCAATTGAGACATGAACATGTGTCCTATGCATGTGGCTTGGGCTTTGTATAGCACGATGACTGAGTACCAGGAAGTGTTCCAAGAATGAGAAATTCTAGAGGGAGGAAGTAAATGCTGTAAATTCTCTTGAAAAGTGTGTCTGTGATTGGGGCATTGTCACTGCATTCTACTTGTTAAGCTGTCACAGGGCCAACCCAGATTTAAGAGGGAAGGGAAATGAACTCCACATGTTGATGGGACGAGTAATGAAAAGTATTTGGCTATCTTTAGCTACAATTTCTATAAATTTATCCTACATACAAAATACCCTCTCCACTCCCCTGTTCAACCAAATCTCATTCTATTGTTGCCTCATGATCTCAATATTGAAATCAGGCCCAAGTGTGAATGAGGGCTTCAGACTCCTCTTGATATAAAGAGCTATGAACTAGAAGCTAGTTATCTGATCCCCACAAGCTCAGTATGCAATGTTGAGACAAGGATAGTAGAACTTAATAGACACATTCATTCAAAAAATAGTGAGGCAAATAGTTACTGGTTCACAGAAATCTTGAAATGTAGCTGGCCACATGCCAGTTCCTTGATTAGGGCTCCTTTTGGCTTTCTGGGCATGATTTTTTTCATACCTCTAGGCTTACCTGCTGGGGCCCTGGCTCTCCCAGATGGGTCATTCCTTTTCCTAAGAGACAACCCATGTATCCAGCTGAGTAGCTCTCTCAGTCTGTGTCCTGACTGCTGGCAGTTGGGCATCTCAAAGTCTTATTTTAATTCTGATTTATCATTGTTCCGTTCAGTACAAATTGGTATAAACCTCTTGAAACTTTGTGGGCTTTCTGAATATCAAAATATAGTCCATTAACTAGACAAAAGAGACAGTTTTTTGAAAAGGACCCTTCACCTTGTACTGAGGGACATCTGCTGTCTGAAAGAATGTTTCAGAGAAGGACATGACACTCTTAAAACTTCAGTTTTTTAAAAAATTTTATTGATTTTAAATTATTGTGTTTACATAGATTCAAGTGTCCCACTGAATATATCTTCCCATGTTCCCCTCGACACCCCCTTTGTCCCTCCCCCAAATGTCTTCCCCTCTTTCCTCCAGGATTTGCTGTCTCTCTATAATGCTGTGTTAAATCCTCAGTTCTTAAGGTTTCTATAGGCACACAATTGAGATTGTGATTCTGAGGGTGCATTTTTTACTGGCAGTGCCTTGGATGGTATTGTGGAACAAACTAATTTAGAAGATCACTTTAATAATATCTGTCCAATTATTTATAGTTTTATTTGGGGGGAACAAACATGGAAAGATTTGACACAAGCAACCAATTTTAATCTGCAGTGACCTAATGACAACAGATCACTTGCTCATTGGAAAAAAAAAAAAAAGAACAGGATTAGAATAACTGATTTCTATAGGAATATTTTCCCAAGAATATAGTAAAATATTTTATTTAGAGTTTTTACTCTAAAGGTACCCTCCCCCAATCTACCCATCTCTAGTAACAAACCAATGAATGAAGTTTAAAGTATTTTATAATTTCCTGAAGTATGAAGCAGCATTTTTAAATTTCTTCACATCAGCTCTTTGGAAAGTATCTAGTTAAGTAAAATGATTTCTATTAATCTATTGCTAGATTAATTATTCATTTAAACCAGTGCTAGATTTTTATGACATTTACCATAGACATTTGCAAACAAGATAATGTTACCTATTGATCAAAATTCAATGTGTAAAGTGTTGACAAAATAAGCTTAAGAAATATGACATTACTAATCACACTTCATAGCACTGAGGTTCTAAATGCTTTTAATCAACTAAGCAACATCAAAGCAAAGGTAAGCAGGTTAAATACAAATTAGAATATATTTTATAAGAGAGAAGGAAAGGTGTGGAGAAACAGGAAGCATCAACTCATAGTAGTTGCTCCCTGTATGTGCCTTGACCGGGTAAGCCCAGGGATTTGAACTGGCAACCTCAGTGTTCCAGGTTGATGCTGTATCCACTGCGCCACCACAGGTCAGGCTTATGTAAAGAACTTTTGAAGTTACAAATAACTTGAGCCTACAAGAAAGGAAAGGGAGGAATCTATTTTCATTTATGTTAAGACTTGAATTTTATAAAACGTTATATTCAGTTATGATGTCAAATATTCTTTCTGCATACAACAGTTGATTTTAGGTTTTTCCTCCTTAAAATTGTAAACTTTTTAAAGTTTGGTTTTGTGACTTGCCAGTGGTTTGGGAAGTGATAGAAAAATGGCCAATTTTATCTAACAGTAAGTAGCAGAGCTGACATCTAATGGATCTGAATGTGGGCATGTCTTTCCAATATTTTGTACATTACATAAGCTATTATGGGAGTATTTACATTATGGAACTGAACAAACACTATAAATAAGGCTAGAGGTAAATAGTCTTATGTACTGATTGAATATTTCCTTTTGATTTATGATTATAAAAAACAATTACTTTAAAATATTAGAATAGTATAAAAGTTTAATAACTTTATACTATGTAGTTTTTCTAATGTTAAAACTAATACAAATTTTAAAATATTTAAAATGTTTATTTAGATATAATTGAAATATTGTATATCATTATGTAAGTTTACCACCTGATTTCATACATTTCTACTTTAATACAATTATCACATCTGTCATGTCACATTTTCTTTTATGTGAAGTTTACGATAAGCATTGTTGTCTGTGATCACTATGCTGTGTACTGGTTCTTCCAAACTGGTTTTTCACTGGTTGCAAGTCTGTCCCCTTAAACAATATCACCCAAGTTCCCTCATGCCATCTCAGTCTCTCATAAACATCACTCTATTCTCTGCATTTACCAACTTGGATTCTTTAGATTGCACATGTAAGTGATATTAGATAGTATGTCTTTCTCTGTTTGACTTATCTCACCATAATGCTAAGTCTATCCATGTTGGAAACAGCAAGATTCCTCTTCCCATGGCCAAATAATATTTCATTGTGTGTGTGTGGTCTTATAGTTTCCATTGTACAGATATTTTATTTTCTTGGTTAAATTTATTCCAATTGTTATTTTGTTTGTTTGTTTTTGATGCTAGTGAAAGGGATATATTGTGGTATGGTCTTTCTATACCCACTTTGCTTAGGATTTTTATTATGAAAGCGTATTGTGTTATATCAAATGTTTTTTTCTGTGTGTATTGAGAGGACTATATGTTCTTTTCAGTTTTACTGAGATATAATTGCCATACAGCATAATAAAATGACTTAAATATATTGTGAAATAATTACTATAATGAGTTAACATCCATCATCTTATTAGATACAAATACATATTATTTTTCCTTCTGATGAGAACACTTAGAAGGGTTAACTATAGTCAACATGTTGTATATTCCAGCCCTAGTACTCTTTATAACTGAAAGAGTATGCCTTATTACCACATTCATCCAATCCTACCTCACCCCAACCTTTACACCTGGCAACAATAAATCAAATTTTATGAGTTTCCTTTTTTTAATTTCATATATAAATAAGACAATACAGTCTTTTTCTTCTTTTAACTTTATTTGGCATAATGTCTATTCATGTTTTGTTGTGCAAATTAGGATTTTCTAATGTTTATAACTGAATTATATTCCATTCTTTCTATTTCACAACTTTTTTTATCCGTTCATGTTGATGAACACTTAGATTGTTTCCATGTCTTGGCAATTGTAAATATAGCTGCTATGAACATGGAGGGTGCAGATTTCTTTTCGATAGTGTTTTTGTTTTCTTTAAATATAATCCTGAAGGTGAATTGCAATAGAATATTTAGTTCTTTCATTTTTTTCAAGAACCTCCATACTGTTTTATATAATGACTGAACCAATTTATAATCCTGCCGATAGTGCACTAGGGTTCCCTTTTCTCCACATTCTCACTATCATTTGTTATCTCTTGTCTATTGATGCTAGCCATTCTAGTGGGTATGAGATATCACTGTGGTTTTAATTTACATTTTAGCAATAAGTAGTGATGTTGAGCACCTTTTCATATACCTGTTGGCCATTCTGAGATCTTTTTGAAATATTTCTTTTCAAGTCCTTTGCTGATTTTTGTTATTGTTTTGCTATTGTTCCTTGTATATTTGGGATATTAAAACCTTATCATATATATGGCTTGCAAACATTTTCTCCTATTCCATAGGTTGTCCATTTTACTTTATCTGTTTGGTTTTTTTTTTGCTGTATAAAAGCTTATGAGTTTGATGTAGTCCTACCTGTCTTTAGATACATTTATTTCCCTATATTTGGTTGTACGTTTTTCACAATTTACCCATTTTATCTAGGTTGCCCAATATTTTGCTTTATAATATATAAAAATAGTAAATGAACTCAAACTGCAAATGAATATATTGTTAACTTAAAAAGAAAGAAACTCCTGTTCATTAGCCTTGAAATAGTTATGTAGAGGCTATCTGTATCACTATATTTTTAAAACTCTAAAGTATATGTATTTATAAGAACATTGATATGCTTAATATACACATTATCTATGTAGACATATACATATAGTAGATAAATAATAAGTATTTAATTTTCCTCATTGTGAAATATACTTTTTATCATTGCTATTTTTAAATTTTCTTTTTCTTTAAATAATGCAGTCGATCAGCATATTTTAATTTTTAGGAATTTTGGCATTTCTATACTTTCTAGATAATGATTATTGCTATTTCCAAACTGAATTTTCTAACCACTGGACTTTGTAATGGTGAATTGAGGATCAGCTCTTTAAACATCAAATATGACATTAAAATGTGGAGAGCAGTCCACATTTTAAAGACTGTCAATATAGTCTCTATATTTTTTCCTCCGATAATACACACACACACACACACACACATATACATTGGAAGACAACCTTGCATGTTGTTGTCTGTGTCTACTGGTGCATTGTTGAATAGTTGAGACACAGAATCTACGTCTGGCAAAACCTAAATTATTTGTTCCCTGACTCTTATAGAAAATAATTATTGATCCTTAGATTAAATTGCACATATTTATGATTATATATTAATTTTATTGCTTAATAGAATATGTATGTACATGTACATATATAATACCAAAGTAATTGCAATTTAATATTGTTTGAATGAGACTAACTTTATTCAATAATCAAAGGTGAGTTTAAAGCATATAAATAATGGTACAGATGACACATAGATTTTCTAGTTATAAATAAAATAAACCAATAAACCTGTTTTAAGAATATTCTGTAGTGCAAAACCTCTTGATTTTGTACTAGTTTATAGGGTTGATAGCAGGCAACAGTAAAACCAAAGCATGATGGTTTAAAGATAGATTTGTCTGTGGCCACAGGAAGTCTGGTGGTTAAACTTTCCATACTGGATGCATACATATACATATGAGTGAAAAGACGCCAGAATACACACAGACACTGAAGAATACACAGAACCATAACAATCAATCAGTCAATGAACTTGCCAATAACCTGGAAAAGTTGTGCAAGAAAATGTTTTTCCTTACCACACAATTTTTTTTAAACATTTTTATTTATTTTAGAGAGGAGGGAGGGAGAGAGAGAGAGAGAGAGAGGGAGAGAAAGAGAAAGAGAGAAAGGTGGGAGGAGCTGGAAGCATCAACTCCCATATGTGCCTTGACCAGACCAGTGCAGGGTTTTGAACAGGCAACTTCAGTGTTCCCAGGTTGACGCTTTATCCATTGCGCCACCACAGGTCAGGCTCACCACACAATTTTGACATTACATATTCTTATAAATATCCTACATATACTCTCAATATTCAATATAACATTTTAAGGATATTACCTCATGAAAACAGATCTCCCCAATGAAGATAATGACATCAATAAAAAAGTAGAAAGTAAAATATACCCAAAGTTTTGCTTAAATGAAATCTATATTAAGCTATTTAAGACTATGACCTACCTCAGATGTAAAATTCCAGGGATAATTAGAAGTTAAAATTATTTAAAACTCATGAGAATGCTATGTGTTGACAAATCAAGGACATCTGTGGAATGGTCTCATTAGTTTGTAAAAAGTTTTGATTCCATTATTTGTGGTTTTTTGAAAACAACATTATTATGGACTTACAACAGAAGTTTGAAATCTGTTGATGTTGTATTTTCGGTCCATGCTTTTCATTTGTCACCATTGATGGTCTCTGGGAAGGGGTCCCTAATATGAAAAACCTTACTTCATTAGGTGGATATATTCAGATCCGAGGAACCTGGAAATACTAGTGCACTGATTTTATAATTCAACGCGGTATAAATTTGCAAACCTGGGGAGTGGCAGAGTATTGATATAAAACTATTAACTAAATTATGCTTTCTGTGCTCACAGTCCCTTCTCTAGATGTGTTGGTTTCACCGAAGACCTCTGCGATGACCACAAGAAAGGACAAGTCTAGCAGATGACTGAGAGACAATGTAGAGCAGGAAACCGAGAGGATGAGGATAGCACGTGAGTGGAATGCTGGGTTGGTCACTACGGATGGCAAGTGAGGTAGTAAAAATGGAGGGAAAATAATAGTCTCTTTGTTGAAAGGTAATAGCTCTTATATATCACAAATGAATGAAAATTAGGCTTACTTTTAGAAACTGACGGAACAGTTAGAGAAGAAAGTTTAATCCAAAGAAGCATGTAAAGTAGCCACTGAAAATGCTTTTTGATACCATGTTATTTAGAATGTATCATACATTTTATGTCTAAATAAGTAAAATATAATCTTTGCTTTGTAAAAAAATAGACTATGAATCAGACTTAAATCTGAATTTTATTCCATGAAAGCATTAAAATACACTCTAGTAATCAGCATACCAGTACAAAGAGAGAGAGCAAGGCATAGGGATATGTTGAGTTCAATTAACTTGGCCTTTGAACACTGTATATTGTTATATGAGTCATTGTTCTTTAGTATTACTAGGAATGAATGAGGAAAGGGTTCTAATTGCTTCACTACTCCCACCATCTAACATAGCCTGGCATCATGTGGCACTTGGGGCATTTGTTGAATGGATATATTAGGAAGTGTATATTTTTCTTGCCTTAATTTCCTTTCTTTGAGGTTATTTAAATTGAAAGAAAACCATTCCCCCCCTAGATCTCAAAGTTTATTATAAGCAAACTAGTTAATTCATTTTCAAAGATTCTTTGGAACTATAGGTGATAGTTCACATAATATTAGTGTTTAAACTCTGGCAATTAGAATTATAGACAGGGATACTAAAAAAGACAAAGTCAAAAATGTTTGACCTACAAAACTGTATAATGTGAGGGTTGGCTGATACAGTAACATTATTCTATTCCCCTCTACTGGTTCAGCCCTCTCTGCTCTTCCAGGTTGCCAAAGCTCATACATCTTTGACCCAAAATGAAATGTTTCATCTACTAGTTTAAAGGCTGTTTAAAAAATAACGACTTTGCTTTTAGCAGTCAATGCTCTCCACTGAAATACTCTGCTGATTCACAAAGCTGTCTGAGAAATTCATGATGTCGCTGCAGTATCAGCCTGAATGAGGCTGAAGTACCCATTTGGAGATCAGAAAATTTACTTTATTGGCTAAAGGGCTACTCCCCTTTGATATAAAGAAAGGCATTAGGAAATCTATTAAGGATGAATTATATTCTGCAGCCACCATCTTTTCTTGTTACAATTAGTATTTCATTTTAATTGTGCTGCTGTATAATTTCTTATGAAAAGATACTTGGTGTGAACTCTGAACAAGATTTTTTTTTTCCTACAATAGACTTTGTTCATGGAATACTTTCTTACTCTTTCCTGAGTTATAATGAGGTACAGAGATATTTACCTTATGTGGTAAAAGAAATTAGGCAATATTTTAGTGTTTCCTCCTTATATCCACCTCTTCTGTGGTGTTGTAAAAGGAAAATGAATATAAACACTTTTTTATTTTCCAGTCAAGCCATATTTTGTACTACCTGGTGAATTAAAGTTCAGCTGTCAAAGGAAACAGGTTCATAGTTTCTTTTTATAAAGTAAAGAATTTCTTTTTTTAGAGGAAGTAACAACTCATGTTACTTCTGAAGGACCTTTTATATTGCCTTTTTTTAAAAAAACATTTCTTTACTTATTAGACATTTGTCCTAACTATTCTACCTAGCCTTTCCAAATCCTCACCATTTCTTTTTTCAATACTTCTTTTATGATAGGTGTTTGAGGTTATTTTTTAAAGCTATGCTAGTTAAAATATGAATAAAACATCCTCGGTCCTAACAAGCTCAGAGTATTTTGGGAAAGACAGACATGTAATCAATTAACTGATGCTTTAAGAGTTTTGGGCATGGTTTTTTATAAGATTAGGGCAGGCTGTGCTGAAGCTCTAGAATTTAAAGATGAGCCTGAGGGAGAAGGCATTTTGGGCTGAGTTAGCACAGGCAGAGTGTCTTTAAAAAACATGGACAATCTAAGTAGCAATGAATAATCCTCTGTGGCTAAATAGTAGAGAAATTGATGAGACTGAAAATACATGTTGGATCCAGGCAATTGAGAGCTGAATGAATACTTAAAATGGTAGATTTTATTTATTGAACAGTGGGGCTTCATTAAAGGTTTTTGAAGAGAGGTGTTAAAAGGTCTGACTTCAAGTTTAGGAAGGTAACCAGAGCTAGGTAAAAGACAGGTAGGAAAGTCAGAGGCAGGAAATATGGAAGAAATACATTTCAGTAGGATGTGTCAGTAGGAGAAAAACAGACATCTTGTTTGGAATTGCTTTCTTAATAGAAGTATTTTTAATTAACTCAATGCTATTTTATAACCTTGATGTTGAATGACAGCAGTTTTCCCAATCATTAGTCACCAATCATTAGCCCTTGGTAATCTTGAGTTTTGTTTTGGAATAAGTTATATTCCCCCAAATTCATGTGTTAAAGCCTGAACCCTCAATGTGACTGTATTTCAAAATAGGTCCTGAAGGGAGGTAGCTCAGGTTAAACAAGGACATAAAGGTGGGGCCCTAGGTCGGGTGTCCACACAAGGACAAGATGATACACCAGACATCTTTCATTTTTTTCTTTCTGAAAGCATGCAGAGAAAAGGATGTATAAGGAGGTAGAGCCAGGTACCTGTCCCCAAGTCAGGAAGAAGGGTCTCATCAGAAACCAAACCAGAGGACTCCTTGGCATTAAAATTCTAGTCTCTAGGACTATGAGACAATAAGTTTGTTGTTTAACACAAGCGCCTGTGTATTTTGTTATGTTAGCCAGACCAGACTAGTACAGGCAGGCCTAGAGTAAAAGTCTGCTTGGCTTCAAGTTCCATATTGCTTCATTTCTTTTCCCATTGGGATATGGTTTTCTAGATTTAAGGCAGGAGAAACTAAGGAGCAGCCATTAAGATATTCCTCCTCTCAAGTTCTCATGGCAGCTGAGAGATACAGAGATATTTGTTGATAGAGAAACAACAGGATTTCGAGATAAAGGCAAGGCAATATCCCTTATTGCCTCTGAACTTCTTAATATTTCCTCATGATGGTTCTGCTGAAAACATCCTCTTCACTGTAAAGCAACACCTTCACATCTATCAGTGTGGGATGTGGTTTTCCATCATGGACCTCTCAGGTAGGTTAGATGTTCCTGGTTCATGACTGTACTGTTGTTGTATTTCCCTTTACATCTTGGCTACCACCTCATTTTTCTTCTGCTCCTTTATTGGCTAGGAGAGATCAATTGCTTCTAAGATTTCTTTTAAAATTTGTTTTATAAATGAAATTTATAAACGTATAGTCCTGGATCCTCAAGTTTCATGTCTACAAATGCCCTCTGTATAATGTAATTCATTTCTGTAAATTTGTATAGTTGACACAACACCTCCTTATATACCACCTACAGCAGTGGTAGTCAACCTGGTCCCTACCTCCCACTAGTGGGCATTCCAGCTTTCATGGTGGGCGGTAGTGGAGCAACCAAAGTATAAATGAAAAGACAGATTTAACTATAGTAAGTTGTTTTATAAAGATTTATTCTGCCAAACTCAGCAAAAATTTGACATAAAGTACTTGGTAAGTAATTATCACTATATGCTTTAACTTGCTGTAACTCTGCTTTATAAATTTTATAAAGTAAAGTTATTTCCCTACTTTATAAATCACCATTACTGTGGAACCGGTGGAAGGTTAAAAAATTTTACTACTAACAGAGATACAAAAGTGGGCGGTAGGTATAAAAAGGTTGACTACCTCTGATCTACAGGGTGGGGCGACAGTAGGTTTACAGTTGTAAGTATATGAAACACAGAGTTTATTCTTGTATTATTAATTATTGTATTTTCCATATGAACACCTGTAAACCTACTATCGTACCACCCTGTATGTACTTGTTTCCCTTGTATAAATAATATAAGATATATCGTATTAATTCTATTATATATTTAGGATGCTGACTCTCAAGGAAGTGAGATTTTAAGTCATGAATTAAATCACATTAGCAAAACATATTCATATGTCAAACATAGAAATATTTAACCTTGTCTAAAACTTCTCTAAGCAAGTCTAATACTGGTCACAGCACTTCTAAAATGGAACTTGGAGCATTACAATTACTTGCAGTTGGCCTCTTTCTCAAACTTCTTAGTTAACAGCACTATTATTGACTAAAGAAATCTTAAAGCAGATTCCCAAATAATGACTATATGAAATCACTTAAAAGTTAATCAGTCCACATTTCATTGCATTTACTTGTGGCATTGGAAAGAATAAACAATAGCATGAGCATGAATATAGATTGTTGTACCATATTGAGTAAAAAAAAAAAATCTTGTGTTTGTTAAAACAAGTGGGAAGTTGTCATAGTATTTAAAGATAAATTATCTTCAAAGTTATATAGCAAAAGTACTTAATTTTTAGTTCTATACTGTTTTCTATTTTCAAGCCACATAATTATCACAAAAAATAGGAATAATACTGGGTAATCTCTCATATTATTATTGGTCTTTGTACCAATTAAACTTAAGTTAAAAAAATCAACAGCACAAAATATTCCAAGTTAATATATTGCCTTATGTAGTCTTAGAAATTTAGGAAGTAATATTGGTGACTAGTGATAATATAAGAAAGACCAAACATGTCTTAATGAAAATAAATGTTTATTCTGGTCTGGAAACCATTTCTTATTTGATCATCCTTGGAAAATATAAAATGTCAGAGCCATTATTTTTTATTAACTGGGTCTGGCATGGGTATAAATAGTAAATTGAGCTATCGCTTTTTTTGGTGGTGGGTAATAAGAAAAATTTGGGCTGAAAAAATAGAGACTTAAAGTATATCGCATATTAGTACTTATAGATAAGCAGAATCAATTTTTAATAAAAACTTCTATTCTAAATAAATATCTCAGATAATTTTGGAAAAATACAAATAACCTGTCTTGTCACACCAGGAACAGTTTTGTATGTCTGGCTCATCACAATTTTAATTGTAAATCTCAGGAAATGCAGAATATGACAATTAAGTTAGGAAGTGCTCAATGGATTGCAGAGTAGTAAATTTTATTAAATTTCTTCATAAAATAACATTGACAAATAATCTAATACAGAGCTGTTTGTGCATTTGTAGGTATTACTGAAGGAACAAATAGGCAGCTCCAAATTTACTCAAAAGATGAGGTTTGTTCTCAGTAGTTTACATGTTCTGTGATATAATTTTAAAAGTTATTTCTTCAAGGTAGCACAGGCATTTATAAAAGCAATATACCTAATAGTAGAAAACTACTATTTGAGTATACTTTAAGAAATCAAATATAAATCCATGTAAAGAGACCATTAGTCTTTTAATGTAAATTAAAATATAAATTTTAACAAAATACTGATAGCAGTATAGAAAGAATTTTCTATAAACTGGAAGATTTGGGGGGAATAAGTAAAGTTCTTGGGATTTATCTCCTTTTTCATTAGTTAGCCTGATATTTTGTCCAAAACCGTATACACCATCTTCTTTGTATAACATGCTAGGTGATAACTATGGCATGTGTACTTGTCTCTTCATATGAGCCAAGAGTATTTAAGTTCAACCCCACCCTCACTAACAGGAATAAAATGGTATGTTAGATTCAAAAGTTAAACGTACCATCACATTTGTAAACATTTACCACTGCTTAAAAACAAGTAAACTAAACCAAAAATACATCTGAACTCTCTCATTAGTTAACCATAAAGTAGGAAAAATAATTTTGACATCATTACTCTAATACTAAGACAACAATTATGTACTTTTTTGTTCGTTTCCCAGACACACCTATATAATACTCGGGTATTTATCACAGCTTTGAGAGTGCTATGGCACTTACTTGCTGCATGAGCCTAGAAGCTGGAAAGAGTAAATGCAAATCCAAAACCTAGCTGCATGTCTGCTATTCATATCAAACTCATTCGTTTTTCTGAACATTGAAGTGGGCACACATGTGATACTACCTGTATATTTTCCTATGATTCTAACATTTGGATCACTATAATTACCCAAACTAAAAATACTTTTAATTTTTCTTGAATTCACCTTAAAAGTAAAAACACATAAGTGTCATGGGTATGCTTCTTCAGGATTTCAATAATAGTCCCTGACTCTAATAGTCATTGGAGCACTTATTTACGCTAATCACTTTAGTTTTGATGTGTTGTTTTTTGGAGGTAATAGCATTGTTGGGAACTGAATTCAAGCCATCTAGAGAGGTCTTTAGTAATGTATCTAGATTTCAGTGGATTTGAAAAAATATATTATTGGTGAGTCAAGAATGGTATTTGTTAACTGGAGATCAGTTTCTATTTACTTGATTAATAGTGTTTTTGTACTGTGAATGCTAAGGACTTTAGAGTCTGAGTTTCAATTTTAGAACTGTGTTCTATTAAGTATGTGCTCATCAGCAAGTCACTGAAAACTCTGTTGCCTTATCAGTAAATTTGTATAAATACCAGAATGCCAACTTGTTGCTATAGGTTTATCATATTTAAAAAGTACCTGACATTGGTATGTATTAGGTAATTTTTGCATTACTCTATGAAAAATATGCACACTTTTTATGTGCTTTGAATAAAATTGAGTTTACTAGTTCCTCTAAATAACTACAAAGTTTAGTGATTTTTTAAAATGTTATTCTCTTTATTTATGATGATAAAAATTCTCTTTCTGGGTATGTTAAATTAAAGGGTATATACTGTTTAAAAATAATTACACTTACCTCTCTTATGGAGGTATAGGTTGGGTTATCTAGATTTCAAAGTATGATCTTCAGGACCAAAGTGTTACTAATTTTAGTGCCAAGGGTTGAGGTGAGGGAGCCTTAATCCCAATCTCTGGAATTTATCAAATTATTTTCTTAATGGCCAGTTCTTAAACGCTCCCAACTCAGTTTCCCTAACTCTAAATGGGTATTTAACATCCTTTTAAGCAGGATATAAAGATTAATTAGTTAAGATTGCAAAGTGCTTTAACCATAAAATGTATGAGATAATAGGATAAATATTAATAATATCCTGTTAGAAGTACATAGACAGCCATAGTAAGGTAACTAAGAAAAATAAATTACAGTGCTTGGTATAAAATTGAAAATCACTAATGGAATGCAAGTTTGTTCATACTGGGACCCGTGTTGCATCATGTATAATGTAATACCAGGTCAGTTTCACTTGTTTTAATTTCCATGAGCAACTGATCTTTAGAGCTTTCCTGACAAGCTCTTGCACAGCCCTAATGTTCAGAAAACAGTGCCAAAGACCAGCATTATCCCCTCTTGAACATTAAATGGTATCGACCTGCTTCAGTGGGTCCATTGCTCAACTGACTCATAAAGTAATTCATGACACAATTAACATTAATTAACTGTACAAAACACCCTCCAAACTCTGCCATTTTAAGACTCCAGAAACCAAAGAAAGTAAAGAGCAACTAAGTTATGAATCTTCTTCTGAGAGCCATCAATTAGGGTAAGTAAAAGATTCCTAAATTTTTATAACCCTCATTTATTACTTTCTACTCCTGATAAGCTTATGCTGTACAAAGATATCTTTAAAACCACTTAGTACTGAAGGAACCATTCATCTCTGTGCTTCATATTTACTTTAAAACTGAGAGTGGCAGCTTCCAAATTCATGTAAGAGTGAACCATAGTCCCCAGTGATGCTGGGTCCTATAGAAATGCAAACCCAGTACTTCTCAAGGTAATCAAGGAGAGAACTTGGCCTTGTCCTCTCACATTCTAGAGAGCTCTCCTGTGGGAATTTTATTTCTCCTTTAGTTCAAAGTATTTAACACAAACCTTCTCTAGAATATCAACAATAGCAAGAATCTACCATTTGTTATGCATGACCCTTTACATGTATTATCTATTTAGCCATTATAGTATGTTTATAAAATACACATTTCAATGATTTCAGCTGAACCTGCTAATAATACATTTGTAATCCAGCTCATATGTTCTTAACCACAACCTATCCCCTTTTTGTTATAAAGGTAGCAAAGTTGAGCATTCACTGTTATATAAAGCATGGACGTAATGACATCTCGAGGGAGATTGACTGAAGGATAGCACTAACTCTCAAAGAGAAAACAAGCTTTTAAAATTTTTTTCTCCCACATAATAGCCTGAGGGGAAAAGAACAAGAGATGGTGTATGTATCTAATAAGTATAAATTTACTGCCACAATTATCAGGTAGCTCAAAAGTGTACTGAAAAAGGTCTTGTTCTTCTTACCTTTAGACGTTTGAAAGAAGGCGGATTATTACTCTTTGTATGCACATCATAAACTACAAGGCACAATGAAATCTTATTTTCATAGTACTGTACTCCCATCTTTGAGTTCCAGATCCTTACCTTTTTAGTATCTTTTGAAACTGAAGGTCCTAACAATTTTTTATTTAATTTGTGACTATCACTTTAGAAACCATTCCCCACCTCTCTCTCTATTCCTCAGAGACCTAGACACTCCCCTGGAGAATTGATACTACCCCAGGCAGCAAAACACCATAGCCTACACCTGACTAATGGTCACAAGTCTGGACCTCTGGTAGTTTAAAATCATCTTGACCTAAGTTGTATTTCATCTCCTGAATCCTAAGGTATAATGACCACTTGGCTGCTTTTCCATTAATCCAATCAAGGGACATGACAAAAGAACACAGAGCTGTCCTCAAGGCCTCAATAAATGATTTATTACCCTTAGCTCACCTCTGACCAATCAACTTCCTTCAGGACTCAGAACCCTTCACCACGGTTTCGAGTATTGGTGCCAACCCTATAATAAATTCTCTCCTCCACTCACACTTTGCTCGTGCATTTATGTCAGCTAGTGTATGCAGGCAGAGAGGACTCAATTATTGGGGTTTGATAACACTTTCAACAGGACTATACAAGAACAGATTTTCTTTATTCATAGTCATTTTCAAATAAATTGAAGATTTAAAGAAACATGCATTCCTTATCTATTATAAGATTCTTGTTCTCTAAGAATAGAATAATTTTAGCCTGTGCCATCGCAAAGATTCTTTATACAGTTCAGATGTGGTATCTCAACAACTCCAAAGGTTATTCAAGTTGTGATAGAACACAGTATAAATGACACAGAACAGAAAAATTAGAAATTAAAATAAAAACTAAATTATGCAGCAAATACTCAAATGTAACATGTTGTAAAAATATTTTGGGGTTGGTGATTTTGTGTCAACTTTTGAAGAAAGAGTGTTGCTTATACAGTGTATTTGTCTTCCTCCATGCATTTGAAACTCACATCATTACTTTGACTATCTTTCCAATAACAGAGTATCTTAATCCTGTGTAAGCATGCTAGCCAATGCTTGGTGGCAATACATAGGCCTGTATGGTCTGAAGGTAGAAATTTTAACTCTTACATTTAGTAATTCTATATTTTTCATGTTTGGTTTTTATCCCAAACAAGGGTAGAGGATATAGCAAATTTTTCATGAAGGTTTAAACAACTTAGGAGATTTATAATCCCAATTAATTGATGCTTTTATCTAACACATGATAACTCGCCTAAAGCTGTGTTAGGAAGTAGGAATAAATGATAACTAAGACACAACCTCTTTTGACAAATCTACAACATGTTAACAATAGTTATCTAACACAAAGCAGTAAGTATAGTGATATCAATGTGAATGGTATATCATGATTACCATTCATGATAGTAATTTGAGATCATTTAACCCAGCCCAGAGTGGACAGAGAAAGCTTTTCATTGAAGCTGACTTACAATTTAGAAAGCAAACGGGTAAGGTTATTCATAACCTGTTAGTTTCTTCTACTCCAAGAATAAGCAATTGTAAAAATGTAAGAATACTTGAAAACTGATATTCTTCTAAGTAATTTATTTTTCAATTTTAAAACAGTACTGGAAATCATGGCCAGCTCTAATAAGTGAGTAGGACAGTCTACTTCCAAAAAATATTTACTTGACATCAAACCAAATGATGGCTGGACATTTAGAAGATCATGATCCAAGGCCAATCATTATCCCTCCTTCTGTCATTACTTCGCACATCAGGAACATGTGAGTTATCAGTGTTACATAAAGCTTCTCTTAGGTAACTAATGGACATACACTCAGGTAGCCTCTGTTCTTTCACTTCATGGTGTTATAATGGATGAGAAACCAAGTCATGCTTTCCTCTTAAACTTAAAAGTCTAATCATAAGAGTAAGCACCATTATCCATCCATTTATTTATTAAGCATGTTTGAGTGGAGATAAAAAAAAGATGTGAAAACAACATGACTCACCTTAAGGCACTCATGCCCTAGTGGAACAGATAGACACATAAAGAAATAATGCATTAAAAAATATCTCTTGGTGAAGATATTTACAAAGGGTTATCGGATTAAAGAGAGAGAGAATTTTCCACTTGGGTTTTTAAAGATGAAAAGATGTTAACAATGAAAAGTGAGAAGAGAATTTAGGCATACAAAGAAGCCTATGAAAAAAAGGCAGGAATATTAAAATTCACAGTTTTTTCAGAGAACATGGATTATCATGTACTTAGAAAAGAGAAAGAGTTCTATGGTGAAAGATTAGGCTGTAACAGCATTTGCAATTAAGTTTTGAAGGCTCTTTTATGCTATCATAAAGGTGTTGAACTTTATTTGAGGGCAATGAAGAGTGAATATATTTTAAAATAGGAAGTAATATTTTCAGTTGTCTTTAAAACTATTTTTTTTCCTGAAAGACTATGGAGGCAGGATGGCAAGCCAGTGTGAAATCTATTGCATGAGAGCTATAAAACTTTAAACAAGCATTAGAACTTTCAGTTTCTGGTTCTGCGTGCTAGGAACATAAAAGTCAATCATCCTAACAGGTAAAAAGATAAACATACAACTCTTCTTGGATCCATAAGAGGGGAAGACACAGGGCCAAAAGCTCTCTCCAAAATGAGAGAGACAGAAAAATTTTAGAGGAGTTTTGGCTTACAGAACAGAGACTCACAAGTGGAAACCTCTCTGGGAACCAGTGCCAGTGTCAGAAAACCTGAACTGCATTTGATGAATTGAGAGTTAAAAACTCCAGGGGGAGGCAATCAGAGGAGGTCCTTCATGATATTGTGAGATTTACCTCCAAGAGCTCAACTTGAGTCTCACAATACATATCGGGCATGCTTCCAACAGGGAAAGGGGATAAGGAACCATTTTGAAATATACCAGAATATTTTCTTTTTAACAAGGACTGCCATCAGGAGAAAGTAATTAATCGGAGCCTACTTGCTGGAGTATTTTCAGTCCCTAATAAACATGGGAAAAGGGAGATACCCAACTGCAGTCCACTTGAGCTATCCTATCTCACCTAAGGTGGTTGAAAATAATTGGGAAATTTTTGTGAATTCACCTGCAGTGGCAGAGAATCATTAAAGGACTAATCATAGAATGGTGGAATGCTGCCCGCCTTTATACCATACCAAAACATTACTAAGGACCTGTTTATATCAGTTCCTCTTACCCATTACATCACATCTGGCTGTCATGAAAGAGTTATAGGCATACTAGAAGGCAAAAAACAAAATTGGAAGAGACACAGCAAACATGAAAACCAGACATCGAAGGGTTGTTGGAATTACCAGAGTAGTCATTGAAAACAGCTATGATTACTACGCTAAGATCTCTAATGGGTAAACTAGATAGCATGCCAGAACAGATGGGCTATTTAAGCAGAGAGATGAAAATCCTAAGGAAGAACCATAAAGAAATGCTGGAGATCAAAACCACTAACAGAAATAATAAGGAATGCCTTTGATGGGTTTATTAATAGAGAATATGGCTAAAATTTTTCTAAACTTGAAGATATAGCAATAAAAATCTTCAAGTTTTAAAAATCAAATAGAACTAACACGGAATAAAACAGAATATCCAAGAACTGTAGAATAACTACAAAAGGTGTGACACATGTGTAATAAAGCGAATGCAGATGGAGAAGAGAAAGAAAAAAACTCATACAAAAACAACTGAAAGTGCCTGACGAGGCGGTGGCGCAGTGGATAGAGCATTGGACTGGGATGCGGAAGACCCAGGTTCGAGACCCCAAGCTTGCCAGCTTGAGCACGGGTCCATCTGGCTTGAGCAAAAGCTCGTCAGCTTGGACCTAAGGTCGCTGGCTCCAGCAAGGGGTTGCTCGGTCTGCTGAAGGCCCGCGGTCAAGGCACATGTGAGAAAGCAATCAATGACCAACTAAGGTATTGCGATAGCAACAAAAAACTAATGATTGATGCTTCTCACCTCTCTCTGTTTCTGTCTGTCTGTCCCTATCTATCCCTCTCTCTGACTCTCTCTGTCCCTGTAAAGAAACAAGCAAACAAAAAAAAAACCCCAAAATAAAAAAACTGAAAGTTTCTCCAAGTTAATGTTAAGGAGCCAATCCATAACAGAGAATACTAAGAAGTGTAAGTCACACACACACATTCCCCTACTCCTACCAAAGGTATTAGAAAACCAAAGAAAATTTTCTGAGGAAGCTAGTATTGATAGGAGAACATGTAACCTATGTAACCTATAGAGAAAAAGTAAGGATTACATCTACCTTCTCCTTAGAATCCATATAAGGATGGACTGAATTTATTTAAAGTGTTAAGAAAATAAACATCCACCTAGAATTTTGTATACTGTAAAAAAAATTATTGTTCAAAAGTGAAGGAGACTTAGACATTTATAGACAAACAGAAATTGAGGGAGGTTGTTGATTATAGACCTGCCTTACAAGAAATGTTAAAAGAAGTTCTTTAGAAAGAAAAAAAATAGAGGTCAGAAATTCATATCTATATAAAGAAGAATCTTGAGTAAGGAATAAATGGAGGTTTAAAATTTTTCATTTTTTAAATTATTGTTCTAACAGATAAGTTTGTTCAAAATAAATGTAAAAACAACATGGTATTATATTATGTATGCTTATGTATATATTATAGTATATGCTTATGTATGCTTATATATAAATAAAACGAATGACAAAAATATTAGGGACATGAGGGAGGAGTTAGGATTATTTTATTATAAGGTCCTCACACTATTTGTGAAGTGGTATAGCTGCTTTTGAAAGTGCACTTTGATTAGTTGTAAATGAATATTGCAAGCACTACACTATAACCAATTTGCTTGTAAAGGAGAGAAAATGGAATCATAAAATTCTTAGTTAAAACCACAAAAGGCAATAAAAGTAGAAGATAATAATGGGAACAAAATAAAGGTAACAAATAGAACACAGCAGTGACTATGATAGATATTAATCCAACTACATCAATAATCACTTTGAACACCAGTGATCTAAATGCCCCATTTAAAATACAGCCACTGTCCTAGTGGATCAAAACGAACTATATGTTTCCTAAGAAAACACACTTTTAAAACACACTTAATAAAAGGCTCATACAAATTAGTAGGAAGGAAATAAGGATCAGGGCAAAAAAAAATGAAATACTGTTTAAAAAGACAATAGAAATGATCAATGAAACTAGGAACTGGTTCTGTGAAAGTATAAACATTGTTGACAAAACTTCAGCTAGACTCAACAAAGAAAACGAGTGCAGCAAATAAATCAGAAATGAAACAAGAGCTCTTACATCTGATACTACAGAAATGCAAAGGACCATAAGAGTACTATAAACAATTATATTTCAACAAATTGAAAATATAGAATGAATATTGAATTTCTAGAAACATACATTCTACCAACGTTAAATCATAAAAAATGGAAAATCTTGTACAGATTGATTTCTAGTAAGAAGATTGAATTAGTAGTGAAAAACCTCCCCATAAACAAAAGTCTAGGACCATATGGCTTCACTGGTGAATTCTACATAGTCTAGAATTCAAAGAAGAATTAATACCAACCCTTCTCAAACTCTTCTGAAAAAAAATAGAGGAAAGACTTCCACACTCATTTTATGGAGCCAGCATTTCTCTAATGGCAAAAACCAGACAAGAATGCCCTGGAAAAAAAAAAAAAATACCGGCTAATATCCCTGATGAGCACAGAGGCAGAAATTCTCTACAAAATAGAGAACCGAATTAAACTAAAAAGATCATATACACAATAGTCAAGTGGGATTTACTTCATGTATGCAATGATGTCTTAACATATGTAAATCAATGTGATATGCCATACTAACAAAATGAAGGAACCAAACTCTGTAATCCTTTTTTTAGAAACATAAAAAGCGTTCAATAATATTTAAACATCAAATTATGATAAAAACTCTCAGCAATGTGAGTATAGAATGAATGCACCTCAACATAATGAAGGCCATATATGAGAAGACCACAGCTAATATAATACTCAATGATGAAAAGCTGAAAGCTTTTTCTCTAAGGTAAGATTAAGACATGAGTGCCCACTCTTATTCAAGATAGTATGGGCAGTCCTTGTTAGAGCAATTGATAAGAAAGTCATCCAAATTGGAAAAGTACAACTGTCCCTATTTTCAGATGATGTGATATATATAGAAAACTCAAAAACATCACATGTGTTCATATACACACACACTCACCCAAGCTGTTAGAACTCAACAAATTCAGTAAAGTTGCAGAATACAAAATTAACATACAATATCAGTTGTGTTTCTATACACTAATAACAAACTATTAGAAAAATTAGGAAAACAACCCTATTTACAACTATCAAAGACAAAAAACCCAACACCTAGGAATAAATTAAGAAAGTTGGTAAAAGATTTGTACATCTAAAACATTAAGACAATGAGAGAAATTGAATAAGACCCAACTAAATGGAAATGTATTCCATGCTCATGGATTGGAAGAATTAATATTGTTAAAATGTCCATACAACCCAACACAATCTACAGATTCAGTGAAATCCTTATTTAGATTACAATGGTATTTTTACATAACTAGGACAAATTATCCTAAAATTTTATAGAATTACAAAAGACATGAATTAGAAAAATCAATCTTGAGAAAAAAGCTGGAGGTTTCACACTCCCTTGTTATAAAGCTATAGTAATCAAAACAGTATATTAGCATAAAGAAAGCATATAGATCAATGGAACATAATGACCCAGAAAAGAGCACATGCATATATGCTCAATTGATTTGTAACAAAGAAACTGAGAAAAATACATGGCTATTTTTAATGATTCTGAAAATCTTAAAAATTGTGTGTACTTTTTAATAGTTTTTAGATTTCCTATTATATGATAATCTTTATTGCTGTAAATAATTTACAGTCATAACATATTTCTGTTCTTATAGGAGGAAAATCCACCCTTATCTTAGCCCATCAACATGTGTAAGAAGAATAAATTGATTTCAACACTTTACAAATATATTGAGACCCCAAAATTTCAAAGTTAAAATAAAAAAATTACTGCTCTTTCTGCTTTTGAAATGTGCTGTTATAATTTCTTGTTCTAATTCTAGCTATCACACGACAGTGATACAATTCACCTGGAAAATGTAAAGGACTGTATAACTGAGAGACAAAGCAGATGACTGAAAATGGAAGTAAGCATTTCACAAAAATGTGCATCAGCATTATTTCCATATTTAAAGAGCAAACATTAATAGTGCTAAAATTCAGAATGTGTAAATTTTTCCTCTGAGCCATAGTGTCTTCCATAGATTTGAGTTTTATTAATATTGTTAATACATTTGAATTTCTTTTATGCAAATTTTTACACTCATTCTGGGATCTAGTCCAGTTCCCATATGGAGTTGATATATCACTACAGTCTTAAATCTACTTTTTTGCATTTTGTGTATATTCTTCACAAAATGTAACAAAATATAAGTTGGTTTAGCTCTCTGTTAGTCTAGATTCTCCCTAAATTTCTGCTCCTAACCACACATTTTCTTCTACCCCAATTTCTTTTACTAGATGGATGGAAAACCCCATTCATACAACAAAAAAGTACTCAGTAATAAAATGGAACAACATGGAAGCAACAACAGGGATGAAACTCAAAGGCATGATATTGAGTTAAAGAAGCAATTCGGAAAGGTTACACACTGCAAGATTACATTTATACCACAGCCTCAAAAAGACAAAACTACAGTCATAGAGACCAGATCAGTGAGTGCAGAGGCTGGGATGGAAGGAAGGTATGACTACAGCAGAATCATGTGAGGCAGTGTTTAGGGTGGTGGGACTGTCCTACTGATTGTGGTGGTGATTACATTATACATGTGTTAAAGTTCATACAACTGTATTTCAAGGTCAGTTTTATTATATGTAAATACAAAAACCTAAAATTAAGAACAATAAGAACTGATACCAAAACAAAAATACAAATTCTGAAATCATTGTTTTCTTTTTCTGTGTACTTCTGTTTCCTATTTCTAAGTACTTGTCATGAAAACAAGTTATATCAGTCACATTCATTAATGTGTTTCCTGTGCTACCCAAAAAGATATCATTTAATAAATATTTTCTGAGTCTAATAAAATAAATGGGTATGGAAATATACTATGTTGACACTAATCAAAAGAAAGTAGAACTAGCTACATTAAATGCAGGCAGAGCATACTTCAAGTTTATTAAAAATTAAGAAGGATATTACATATGATAAAGGGGTCAATTCTTCAAGAAGACATAAAACATCATCAAACTACACGAGGGAAAAACTGATAGGACTGCAGGGGAAAATAGAAGTTTCTCCTATCCATGTGGAGGCTTCAACACTCCTTTAACAGAAATGGATAGGTCCAACAGTCAGGAAATTGTCGTTGGTTTGAGTTCCACTATGTCCTGACTATTACCTGAATATAATCCATGTTGTTAAACTACTTTTCCAACAACAGAATACACATTTTTCCCAGGCTCACATAAAACATTTACCAACATAGACCACATTATGGGTAATAAAACACACCTTAACAAATTTAAAAGTATAGACACCATACAATGTTAGCTCTCAGAACACAATGAAAAATTTTAAATCATGTGGATTTTTAAAAAAATTGTTGGTTTTAAAGACAGGAAGGAGAGAGAGAGAGAAATATCAATTTGTTATTCCACTTGTTTATGCATTCAAAGGTTGATTCTTGCATGTGCCCTGACCAGGGATCAAACTCACATCTTTGCTGTATCAGGACAATGCTCTAACTAACTGAGCTACCTGGCCAGGCCAAAATTATATGGATATTAAACAATACCTTTCTAAGTAGAATGCAGGTCAAAGATTATTTCAAGAAAAATTAAAATATTTTATACTATATAAAAATACAAATTATTGAGATTTATGAAGTGATGTGAAGGCAGTGCTTAGAAGGAAATTTATAGCATTGAATGTATACATCACTACAAAAGAAAGATCTAAAATCAATAACCTGTTTCCAACTTTGGACATTAGGGGGGAAAAAAGCAAATTAAATCCAGTATCAGTAGAAGCAAAGAAATAGAGTAGAAATCAATAAAATTTAAGCCAGGAAATCTATAGAGAAAGTCAAAACCAAAACCTGGTTATTTTAAAAAATCAGGCCTATACCTATAAAGATATTAAATCAATAACTAATAACTTGTTAAAACAGAAAGCGCCAAGCCCAGATTGGTTCACTGGTGAATTCTACTAATATTGAAAGAAGAAATTATATCTATTCTCTAGAATCTCTTTCAGAGGATAGAAGCAGATGGACTGTTCCAAAACTCAATCTATAAACCCATCCTTATCCTAATATAAAAACCAGACAAATACCTTAAAAGAAAATAATAGGCCAATATCTTTCATAAGCATAGATGCAAAAAAATTCCTACAAAAATTTAGCTATTTAAGTACAACAGTGTACAAAAATTATATATTATGATGAAGTGGGGTTTATCTCAGGCATACAAGGTTGGTTCAAAATTTAAAAATCAATTCATGTATTACATTAACATACTAAAAAGTAAAAAACACATGATCATTTCAATAGATGCAGAAAAAGGATTAGACAAAATCTTAACACCTATTATAATAAAACAACAACAACCCCCAAATATAGTAGGAATAGAGAGAACATTCTGCACTTGATAACATCTCTTAAATTTTAATAGCTAACATCATCTTTAATAGAGAGAAGCTCAAAGCTTTTTTACTTATATCAGGTATGAGAGAAGTATGTCCTCTCTCATCCCTTTCGACATCAAACTGGAAGTCCTAGTTTAATACAATAAGACACAAAGGAAATAAAAACTTACCATTGAAAAGAAACAAAACTGTCTTTTTTCCCTGATGACATGGTCATTTATATAGAAAATATAAAAGTACTGACAAAAAAATTGGAACTAATAAGCAATTATAAATAAGGTTAAAGGATAGCAAATTAATATATAAAAATCAATCATTTTTCTATTATAAGCAATAAGCAAGTGGAATTTAAATTAAAAAAACACGATATTGTTATGTTAGCAACCCCATAATCAAATACTTAGGTATCAATCTAACAAAATACATATAAGATCTATTTGGGGAAAACTACAAAAACTTTGTTGAAATAAATCAAAGCAAAACTATGAAAATGGAGATACAGTCTATGTCATAGACAGGAAGACTCAATATTGTCAAGATGTTAGTACCTTTCAATTTGATTTATAGATGTGATATAATCCCAATCAAAATCCTAATGAATTATTTTGTGGATATTGACAAACTATTTCTAAAGTTTAGACAGAGAGACAAATAACTCAGAATAGATAACAGAATATAGAAGGCAGAAAACAAAGCTGAGACTGAACACACAACTTTAAGAATTACTATAAAGCTCTAGTTTTCAAGACTGTGGTATTGGTGAAAGAAGAGACAAATAGATCAATGAAAAACAGAGAGCCCAGAAATAGACCCACATAAATATAATCAACAAATTTTTGACAAAAGAGTAAAGGTAATCAGTGAAACAAAGAGGTTTTTTCTACAAATAGTGCTGGAACATCTGGACATTCACATATAAATAAATAAATAAATCTAGATTTAGACCTCCCTTATAAAAATAAACTCAAAAAAGAATCACAGACATAAATGTAAAATATAACACTACCAAAGCAGTAGTAGTTAACATAGAGGGAAACTTAAAAACTATGTATTTGGTAATGACATTTTAGATAAAACACCAAGGGCACAATCCATAAAAGAAATAGCTGATAACTGGACTTCATTAAAATTTAAACTTCTCTGCAAAATACATGTCAAATGAGTAAGTGAAGTGACAGACTTGGAGAAAATACTTACAAAAGACATATCTGATAAAGGACTTTTCAAAATATATAAACAGCTTGTAAAACTCAACATTAACAAAATGAACAACCCACCCTGGCTGGATAGCTCGGTTGGTAAGAGCATCATCTCAATACACAAAGGTTGTGGGTTCAATCTCTTGACAGGGCACATATAGGAACAGATCACTTTCTCTCCATCTTCCAAATCAATCAAGAAATTAAAAGAATGAAAAAAAAATCACATTAAAATATGAGTTAAGCCTGACCAGGTGGTGGCGCAGTGGATAGAGTGTCAGACTAGGATGCGAAAGACCCAGGTTCGGGACCCTGAGCTTGCCAGCCTGAGTGTGGGCCCATCTGGTTTGAGCAAAAAGCTCACCAGCTTGGACCCAAAGTCGCTGGCTTCAGCAAGGGATGGCTCGGTCTGCTGAAGGCCCCCGGTCAAGGCACATGTGAGAAAGCAATCAATGAACAACTATGGTGTCGCAACGGCAATGAAAAACTAATAATTGATGCTTCTCATCTCTCTCCATTCCTGTCTGTCTGTCCCTATCTATCCCTCTCTCTGTCCTTTAAAAAGAAAAGAAATATATATATAAAGTTAAAAACCTTAACAGACATCTTTCCAAAGAAATACAGATGTCAAGCGTGAGTATGAAAAGATGACCCATATAATACGACATCAATGAAATGTAAATTAAATCAAGGAGCATTAGGAACTTTCATTCATTGTTAGTGAGAACTCAGAGTGGGCACAGCCACTTTGGAAAAACAGTTTGGTGATTTCTTATATAACTAGTCACACTCTTACTACTGATCCAGTAACCACACTTTTGGGTATTGACACGAAAGAATAAAACTTATCTTTACACAAAACACTGCACATAAACACTTATATCAATGTTCATAACTGCCAAAACTTGAAAGTGGTCAAAATTTCCTTTAATCAGTAAATAGATACATAAACTGTGGTATATCCAGACAATGGAATGTTATTCAGTGCTAACAGAAATGAACTCTCAAGTGATGAAAAGACATAGGAGACTCTTCAATGTATGTTACTAAGAGAAAGAATCCTATCTAAAGAGACTACATACTATACAATCCCAAGTATATGGCTTTCTGAAAAAATAAAATCTAAAGTATAGAGGAAAAAAAAAAGATCAAAGGTTGCCAGGGATTGAATAGGTAAAGCACAAAGGACTTTGAGGGCAGTGAAAGTTTTCTGGATGATACTGTAATGGTAGAAATGTTTGTCCAAAACCATAGAATGTATAGCAGTTACTAGAGTAATGTTTAATTCAATGTCATTTTTAAAATAGCACCGAGGAGATGTCATAGGGGCTTAATTCTTGTTTATATTAATTATCCCATGGAACACTTGGTTTCATTATATGTCATTTTATTTACAGTCACAGAACTTATCAATGACATTAAGAGAGGGCTTAGTCAAGAGTAAATCATAAGGTAAGGACTTTGGATGATTATGGTGTGTCAGTGTACAAGTGGGAAATTTACCTTCATCTAGCAAAAGCTAATTAAAAATATAATTAGACAATGGTCTCATAAAATACTCCTGAGTACTAAGAAATAACTTAAAGTTAATGAAAACTGATAGATTGATATGGAATTAATAAAGCAAAAACAATAAATAACTAAACTTTAAGTCAGAAAGAAGACCTAAATAATTAGAATTTTATATTCCTGTATAGAGATACTCAGTCTTATAAGAATGAAGTTTCTGCACAGATTAATTTATGAATTTAATGCGACATCAATGAGTATTTTTGCTATAACCTCACAGTCTGAGTTCAAAATTTAAAAGCTTAAATGCATAGTGATCACCAATAAATTTTTGAAAAAGATCAATGATTTAATAATGCCTCACTAAACATACAGTAAGTAAAATATGTTTTGGCAAAAGAAGAAACAGCCTGACCAGGCGGTAGTGCAGTGGATAGAGCATCGAATTGGTATGCGGAAGACCCAGGTTCGAGACCCGGAGCTCACCAGCTTGAGCGCGGGCCCATCTGGCTTGACCAAAAGCTCGCCAGCTTGGACCCAAGGTCGCTGGCTCCAGCAAGGGGTTGCTCGGTATGCCGCGGTCAAGGCACTTGTGAGAAAACAATCAATGAACAACTATGGTGTCGCAATGGCGATGAGAAACTAATAATTGATGCTTCTCACCTCTCTCCGTTCCTGTCTGTTTGTCCCTATCTATCCCTCTCTCTGACTCTCTCTCTGTCTCTGAAATAAAATAATTTTTTTTTAAAAAAAGAGGAAACAAATGCTCAATAACCAAAAACAGGTAGCTCAGAAACAAACAAAAAACACAAACATCTCTTCCATGTGAGTTTTCATATGTATCTACTGATAGTGCCATTTCAAGTCAGGGTGGAGAGGATGGGCTATTTAATTAATTCCATCAGCACAACTAGCAATATTATTGGCTGACATAGGATGAGATAGACTACAAGGTGTTAGCAAATTAACCCTAATATGTTAGAGACCATATAAACTCTGTTGAGACCCAGGCTGGACCTGTTTTATCAGTGTTGCAGATTACTTAACTGCAGCTGCTGTTAGTGTACAATGTTTACAGCTCTCAACTGAAGATGGGGGACCATCTTGGATAGTACAACTCTATGGAGCCAGAAATGGATTAGGCTAAAGTTAGATATCAACTACCCACATCTTTGTTTTATTTTCTTCCTCTGCACTATTCTTCCTTCACTCCCTTACAGGCTTTACCCCAAGTGCTTACTCAGTAATCACCTATAATAGAATCCCAATTTTAAGTTCTGAAGAACCTGACTCAAAATGACCTAATACAGCAAAAGATTATTTCTTATGTATATGGGATTTGACATCCATGCAATTCTACTTGATGTCTATGGGACTCAGGATTCTAACAACTTGTGATGATACTATCTCAGCATGACTTAAAATCTCTGTGTTGGGAGAAAAAATAAGAGCGCACAAAGAACTTCCACCTAGTCGTAAGAAAAAAGCACCAGAAATGACATGTCACCTCTGATCATAGTCTTTTGACCAAAACTGAATTTATGCAGACTGGAAAGTTTAGGAAGGCACAGAGAATATCCAATGAGCATCACTGTCTTTGCCAAGCAATCCTTCCCAAAAACTAAATTGAAGATTTGTGTATGTGTATGTGGGAACTAAAATCCTAATGGACTAGAATCTATCAACTAGTAACATAACTATATATAATCAAATAAGAATATATTTTTTTTACCATTTTGATGTTAGAAAAACATTATTAAATAAACATGCACTCTGAAACTTTTTAGGTAAAAGAAATTTTGATTTTATGAAAATGTTAATACAAAAGGCAATCAGAGATGTAATGATATCACATGTTAATAGATTGAAAGAATTAAGATGATTAAAATGCCCATACTACTGAAAGTCAATTACAGATTCAACGCATTTCCTATAATTATTCTAAAAGCATTTAGACATAAAAATTCTAAAATTTATATAAACCTAAAATGACTCTGAATAGCCAAAGCAATACTGAGACAGAAGAATAAAGCCGGAGGCTTCTCACTTCCTGATTTCAAGCTATATTACAAAACCATAGCAATAAAAATAGTCTAGGACTAGCATAAAAATAGATATGTAGAATAATGGAACAGAATCTAGAGCCCAAAAATAAACCCATAAATATAGGGTCAATAAATATTGACAAGGGAGCCAAGGAAACTCAATGGAGAAGAGATACTCCCTAGATAGTCACATATAAAAAACTGAAACCAGATCCCTGTAATACCACTCACGAAAACTAATTTTAAATGGATTAAAAGACTTAAAAGTGAAACTTGAAACTATAAAACTCCTGAAACAAAACATAGGAGAAAACTCTGTCACATGAGTCTTGGTGATGCTATTTTTGTATACGACACTTATGCCGGCAAAATAAAAACAAACAATAAACAAGTGGGACTTAACATCAAACTAAATTATCTGCAAAGCAAAAGAACCAACAAAATTAGCCTGACCTGAGGTGGTGCAGTGGGATAAAGCGTTGCCCTGGAACACTGAGGTCCCCTGTTCGAAACCCTAGGCTTGCCTAGTTAAGGCACATATGGGAGTTGATGCTACCTGCTCCTCCCCCTTTTCTCTCTTTTTCTCTCTCTCTCCCTTTCCCTTTCTATCTTTCCTCTTTGAAAAAAAATTGAATAAAGTCTTTTATAAATTATTAAAAAATTAAAGAGAAACAAAATTAAATTATAGGCCCTGGCTGGGTGGTCCAGTGGATAAAGCATTGTCCCGGCAAGCCAGAGGTCGTGGGTTCAACCTCTGGTTTGCGCAGGTACAAGAAACAATGAGTACACAACTAAATGGAACAATTAAATGAAACAATGAGTTGATGCTTTTCACTCTCTCTATCTCTCCCCCTTTCTCTCTTTCTCTCTCTCAAATCAATGGAAAAATATAAAACACACAGACTACATGATGGAAGAAAATATTTGCAAACCATATATATAAGGAGTTAATATCTAATATAGACAAAGACCTCTTATAACTCAATAACAAAAGAAAACAAAATTCTATTAAAGCGTTGGCAAACGACCTGAAATAAATTTTTCTGAAGACATACTGATGACCAACAGGCACATTAAAAGATGCTCAACCTGCCTGACTAGGCGGTGGCGCAGTGGATAGAGCGTCAGACTGGGATGCAGAAGATTCAGGTTTGAGACCCTGAAGTCGCCAGCTTGAGCGCATGGGCCCATCTGGCTTGAGCAAAAGCTCATCAGCTTGGACCCAAGGTTGCTGGCTCCAGCAAGGGGTTTCTAGGTCTGCTGAAGGCCTGCGGTCACGGCACATGTGAGAAAGCAATCAATGAACAACTAAGGTGTTGTGACAGCAACAAAAAACTAATGACTGATGCTTCTCACCTCTCTTTGCTCCTGTCTGTCTGTCTCTATCTCTGACTCTCTCTCTGTCCCTATAAAAAAAAAAGGTGCTCAACCTTACTAATCATCAGGGAAATGCAAATCAGAACCACAGTATGATACCACCTCATGCTCATTAGAATAGCTATCATCAAACAGTGGGATTGTATATTTGCACAAACACTAGCAGACATCTTCAAACTTTTTATAAACACGGCCCACTTTTGCAGTGCTGGTCAACCTGGTCCTACCTTCCACTAGTAGGAATTCCAGCTTTCATGATGGGCAGTAGTGGAGCAACCAAAGGGCACGCGATTGGCCCACCATGGAAGCTGGAACGCCCACTAGTGGACAGTAGGGACCAGGTAGACCAGCACTGCAAAAGTGGGCCATTTTTATAAAAAGTTTGAAGATGTCTGGTAGTTTCCTCAAAAAGTTGAAAATAGGCTATGATATGGTCTAAGAATTCCACTTCTATGTATACATATGAAGAAATCAAAAACATTATGTTGAAGAGCTTTCTGCACCCCCATATTTACTGCAGCATTATTTACAATGGCTAAGATGTGGAAATAATTTAAAAGTTCATTGAAAAGTAAGCTGTGAGATATATATTTGAATAAAGAAGTTATTTACATATTCATATATTTATGAATATATATCGTAAAATATTATTTAACCATAAAAAGAAGGAAATCCTGCCATTTGCAACAACTTGAATGAATATGAAGGCATTATGCTAAGTAAACTGAATTAAAGACAAATACTGTATAGTTTTAATTATATGTGGAATCTAAAATATAAAAAAATTAAAAACCAAACTTATAACTAGAGATCAGATCTGTGCTTACCAGAGAGGATGGAGAGAGATGGAGAAATTAGATGAAGATGATCAAAGGCCCAACTTTCCAGTAATGAGATTGTAAGTATTGGGGATGGAATGTACAACTCGATGACTATACCTAACACTGTTGTATGGTAGATTTGAAAGTTCCTAAGAGAAGATCCTACAAATTCCACCACAAGCAACAAACAAACAAATCAATCATTTTTAAAGTATATAATAAGATGATAGATGTTAACCAAACTCCTTGTGGTAATCATTTCACAATATATGTAAGTCAAGTCACTATGCTGCATACCCTATCCTTATACAGTGTTGTACATCAATTATATTTCAACAAATGGAACAAAACCAATAATGGGTACTAGGACATATGCAACTTTATAATATTAAATTTGCTGAACATGTAAAGTCTTCGTGCAAATTATAGAAAAAAACAACCAATAACTCCACATAAAAAGTGGGCAAAGGATTTACTTGCTTGTTATATCCTATTTGCTCCAGTCTACTTCTTGCTTCTCTTCTGCAAACTATGCTTCCCATGTTAAGGATATGAACAGACTGGCCAATCAAAGACTTTAGGATATTTCTCCTTTATCTGTTTCTGGCAGTGGTTTTCATTAGTAGGTGTGTCTGTACTCTCACTCCCAGTAGTCACCACCACGATTCCAGCTCCTGCTGTATAGCCCTGACCCCTGCAGATTGCTAATAATACACACTCTCATGGCCCACCAACATAGATAGACATCCTCAGCCTCAGTAAAAAACAGAAAAAAAGAAAAATCTTTCAAGTCTTCAGCTCTTGCACATTCATGTTATTTAACACACACTTCAATAGAGTTTGCTTCATTTTCTGAGTAGTGTACTGTTAGTCTAGGATCTCTGAGAAACAGATGCCATAGGAGAATAAACATGAGGAGAGTATTACGGGAAATGCTTGTATGACAGGAAATGGGGCAGGGACTCAGTAAGGCTGGGGGTGTTGTCAACGCACTACATGTGTTTCGCTCTGAATCATGCAGAGAAGAAGGGAAGCTAGGTAGCATACCCATTTCCTACGGCTGCCATAACAAATGACCACAGAGTATATGTGAGCACCCAGTTAAACAAAGATGTATTCTCTCATACTGCGAGGGGTTTGAAGTCTGAAGTAAAAGACTTAGCCAGGTTACTCTCTCTTGGATGGCAGCAGGAGAAAATCCTTCCTTGCAACTTGCTAGCTTCCGGTGGTTGGGGGCAATTCTTGGCGTTTTATGATTTGTAGCTGCATCACTCTAATTTCTGTCTCTGTCTCACTTGGTTATCTGTGCTATGTGTGTGTATATGAATACCATTATTTTTATAAGGACACCCGTCACTGCATTTAGGGCTCACTCTAACCAGTATGGCATAATTTTAAATTAAATACATTTGCAAAGACCCTATTTCCAAAGAAGGTCATATTCAGAGCTACCAGGCCCAAGGGCTTCGGACTTCAACATATTTGGTGAGAAGGGATGAATGACAAAAATTCTACCAGATACAGGTGGCAAGGACTTTGGGCAGTCCTTGAGCCAAAGGCTGTAGTTGAAGTCTCGAGTCTCCCAAGCACAAATATCTCTAAGTATCCCTATTACATTCAATCATTGGCAATGAGCTGCCCATAAAAATGCTGACCTCTGTGCCAAGCTCTTGATGAATTTCAGAGCACACCAGTTGGGCCCTTGAGCAGTCATTCTCCCTGTAGCTGGTAACATTCTCATGGCTACCACAAGTACCTTTTGGTTGATTCATGTACTTTTAAACATCTACAATGGGTTATTGTCAAAAAAATGTCAGTAACTTTATTTTCAAGAAGTTTCTTTGAGGGTATATGCAAACTTAATTGGTGCATCAATTGGCAGGTGCAAGTTAATTATATGGGTACTTAGTTGCTAATTTCCTATGCAAAGCAATATTTGAACTTTTAATTCTCAATTGAACATTCATCAAAATGGGTTTTTAACGGCTCAAAGTCACTGCAAAATGTCTAAGTGTATTTAAGGCTGTACATAAATAAGCTTACTTTGACACTGTCAATATGGTCCCTGGTTTGGAAGCGTAACACTGGCAACACTATTTAATAGATAAATATGTTATCTCTTAATTTTGTAAAAATAAACTTCTAGACACTCAAAAATGTGCTTCTTTACAAAATAAGGTCCATTATATATAAATTTCTAAACTGATAATTAGAAGGTGAACATTGAAATCACATCTAAAATTATCTCATACAAACATATATGTAAACAGCATTTGATCTATCTTTACAGAAATTATGCGTATATGTGGAATTCCTTCATTTATATATAAATGGGGATATATAGATATATATAACACATTCTGTCTGGGATCTGGTCGGCAGAGTTCCCTGGTAGACCACAGGATTTCTGCCATTAGTACACATCTCTCTCCATTCTATCAAATCCTAATTCATCTATTGCTGTGAAGGGATTTGCAGATGTAATTAAGGTCCCAAATTAATTGACCTTAAAATAGAGAGAGATTTTTTTTTTACAGGGACAGAGAGAGAGTCAGAGATAGGGACAGACAGACAGGAACGGAGAGAGGTGAGAAGCATCAATCATCAGTTTTTTTGTTTTGACACCTTAGTTGTTCATTGATTGCTTTCTCACATGAGCCTTGACTGCGGGCCTTCAGCAGACGGAGTAGCCCCTTGCTGGAGCCAGCGACCTTGGGTCCAAGCTGGTGAGCTTTTGCTCAAGTCAGATGGGCCCCCGTGCTCAAGCTGGCGAGCTCGGAGTCTCGAACCTGGGTTTTCCGTATCCCAGTCTGACGCTCCATCCACTGCGCCACCGCCTGGTCAGGCTGAAATAGAGAGTTGATCATACCTTTTCAACGTTTTAAATCTGAATCTAGGGGTCAGAGGTGGAGGAAGTCAGAGACTAAAAGCATGGGAAGGATCTGATAGACCATGGCTGGCTACAGGTTGGAGGCAGTGCCTTGCAGGAGCAAGATGTCCGCTACTCCTCTGCTGACAGACAAGACAGAAACAATGGACTCTACTACTGTCACAAGGAACTGAATTTGGCTATCAATGAAAACAAGTTAGGAAGGAGATATTTTCCCAGCAAACACTTTAATATCATGCTAGTGATAACCTTAAGCAGAGAATTGTGTCACGCCATGCCAGACTTGTGACCAACAGAACTGTGAACTAAAATGGGTGATGTTTTAAGCTGCTAAAACTGTGCATTTGTTCCATAGCAATAGAAAACTAAAATAGTCTCTTTTTAATGCCATAATAAAGCATTGTATTTTTTTCACCTTATTAGATATAATTCTGCCATGTTACCATTATGGTTTTATACCATACTTTATAAGTTTTAATGAGGTATGCTCTTAAGATCAGTGTAAGTGAAATGACTGGGTATAGGTATTTGCATAACAATTTTAAGGTTTTCTATTCAAAATTCCACCCCTTGTCAAAAAAAAAATGTTGATACAGATTATAGCTCTAGCAGACAAATTTGAATGTGTTCATTTGTTTTCTACTTGTCGACAGACATTTTTTTTTCAATCTGATAGCTGAAAAAGTGTTTTTTTCCTTGACTTATATTTCTTAGATTATTAAAAATATATTACATACATATATTAGTTATTTAATTTCTTATGTTCTGTCTTATTGATTTATTTCTGCTGTTCACTTTTGTACTTATGTGATTAATTTTTTAAAATGTATTTGCAAAGTTGTTTATCCCTTAGGGGTAATATTTACCTTTTCTCTGTCACATGTGCTGGAAATATTCCAGTGTGTAATTTGCCTTTGACATCTGCTCTGGTATCACTTCTTAAATCACAAAAACATTTGAAAAAATTTCCAGTAAAAAACTATATATTCATTTCCTCTATAGAGTTCTCAGTTTTGGAGCTCTTATTTATAATTTAGTTTTTAAAAATTTTGTAAACAAAAATTTTGTAAACAAAAATATTTTGCAAACAAAAATTCACAAAATTCTACTTGATATTATGCCTCAATATTTTAATATACTTAATTAAACTGACTTAGGGGGAAAATAGATATCTAAGAATTAAAATAACTATTATGGCACTACTAAGAAGAGATAATTATTTATACACTGATAAGTGTTTGCATTTTTATAATCTTGTTATGCTTGCAAGAGTAACTTTGTCTTTGCTAAAAGTTCTTTTTGTTTTTTTAAGATAGCATTTTTTTTGTTGGTTTTTTTTTTAATTCATTTTAGAGAGGAGACAGAGAGAGAGAGAGAGAGAGAGAGAAAGGGGGGAGGAGCTGGAACCATCAACTCCCATATGTGACCAGACCAGTGCAGGGTTTTGAACTGGTGACCTCAGTGTTCCCTGGTCGACGCTTTATCCACTGCGCCACCACAGGTCAGGCAAGATAGCATTTTTAATCACAGACGCTAACTAGATGACTGACACGCTTCTTAAAGAATCAAGAAATGTTTCAGAAATATACAGTTAATATTAAACCAGCTTGTATGCAAAATACAGTACTTGCCAATTTCTCTCATGACCCCTCCTCCAAAATAACTATGTGAGTCCAGTAGTACGTAAAAAGGGTAATGCAGCCTGACCAGGTGGTGGCGCAGTGGATAGAGTGTTGGACTGGGATGCAGAAGACCCAGGTTCGAGACACTGGGGTCGCCAGCTTGAGTGCGGGGGCCCATCTGGCTTGAGCTAAAGCTCGCCAGCTTGGACCCAAGATTGCTGGCTCCAGCAAGGGGTTGCTCGGTCTGCTGAAGGCCCGCAGTCAAGGGACATGTGAGAAAGCAAACAATGAACGACTATAGCATCGCAACAGCAACAAAAAACTAATGATTGATGCTTCTCACCTCCCTCCATTCCTGACTGTCTGTCACTATCTATCCCTCTCTCTGACTCTCTCTGTCCCTGTAAAAAAAAAAAAAAAAAGAGTAATGCATCACAACAAATCAGGGTTATTTCAGAAATGGTTTAACATCTAAAAAAATCAGTGTAACTCACTACACTTGCAGAATAAAGGAGAGAATGCATACAGTAATATAAACAAAAAGTCATTTGAAAAGTTTAACTCCCATTTATGATGAAAATTCATAGCTAGCTTGGAAATGAAGGAAATGGTTTTAATATAAAAATACCGATCTACAAAAATCCTATAGAAAACACCATACTTAATAGTGATATTTGGAACTTAAGAACTCCGCAAAAACTAGGTACAACACAATCATACAGTCTCCTGCTACTTGTTTTCAGCATCGCACTGTTGATTATAGCTAGTTTTAGGCAAGAAAAGCTAGGAAGAGATGGGATGAGTCTAGTCATTGTTCCTCACAGAAGAATTTGACTGTGTAAGTAAAAGGTTCAAAAGAACCAATTTCACATTGTGAAAACTAAAAGCTAATTTAGCAAATAGAAATCATTTTATACATATATTCCAGCTACAGATAGGTAGAATATAAAATTTTAAGAATACATTTATAATCATCACAGAAATATTTTAAACCCCAATAAAATTTAGAAGACTCATAAGAACACTATAAAACATATTGAGAGAAATTTTGAAGATCATACATATAAATGTAAGAATGTTTAATTTTTATAGATTGCTAGTTCAGTTTGAAAAGATGTCAATATGTACATTATAAATGATTCTCTAGCTTCAGTACAATCCTGATAAATTTTATAAGGCTTTTGTTTTTAAGTTATCAAGGTAATTCTGAAATTTAGAATTTATATTTGTGCATTTTATTTAATTGCACAAATATAAGCATGAAGAAGAAAAGTGGGGGGTATGTACTGTCATCTAGCAAAGCTTATATGAAGCTACAATGATGAAGAAAATGGGGTACAGCACAAAATTAGACAAATAAATGAATGACACAGAAGTAGATCTACACTTAAATCTTCTCCTGATTGAGAACAAAAAGAGAGAAAAGATATCTGGGCCCTGGCCGGTTGGCTCAGTGGATAGAACATTGACCTGGCATATGGACTTCCCAGGTTCAATTCCCAGTCAGGGCACACAGGAGAAGTGACCATCTGCTTCTCTTCCCCTCTCTCTTTCCCTTTTCTCTTCTTCCCCTCCCACAGCCAGTGGCTCAATTGTTTTGAGCTGAGAAGATAGCTTAGTGATTTGACCATTGGCCCCAGACGGGCGGGGGTTGCCGGGTGGACCCTTGTTGGGGCACAAGAGGAAGTCTATCTACCCTCCTCTCACTTAAAAAAAAAGAAAAAAAATATGGTCTGTTAATAAATGCTGCTGTATCAATTGGATAGACACATTCCAAAGAAGAAATCCTGATTTCTATCTTATACCATAAACAAAAATCAATTTTAGATGGAAATATAAAGTTAAAAGGTAACACTATTAGGATTTTAGAAAATAACATAAGATATCCGACCTTTGGATATGGACAGATGGTTTGAAATAAGAAACATGAACCATAAAAAAATGATAAACTGGAGTATAATAAAATATCAATCTTTGTTTATCAAAGCGCTATTAGAAAACAACATGCTACAGAGTCAGGGAAACTATTTGGGTTATGTGTGGTAGATAACTCATACATATAAAACAATTAACTACAAATCTATGAAAAAGGTATAAATGCATTAGATTTTTCCTGTTAAAATGTAAGAGACTTGAACTATCGTTCCATGACAGACAAAATTCAAAGACCAATAAATATGATAAGATGCTGAAGTTCATTTGTCATCAGGCCAATGCACATTAAAATCACAACTGAAGTACATTTAACCGAAAAAATTCAAATACATTTTTAGGGTTTCTAAAAACTTCTCTAGTGATATTGAATCAAGAAGCAGAACCATCTGTTTTAGAATTAACCAGTATGCTTTCTAAGGAAATTTTATTTATCTTTATGGTTGTTCTACATATTCTATTTCCCCAAACTAATATCAAGAACTTTGTTGTAAGTCACTGTAACAAAAGAACTAGTTTGGGGTTATGGGCAATAAATGTCAGAGATAATCTTGGTTTATTGTCCAATGTCACTGTAAAATGGTAAGTTATATTGGCATCCTGTTTAGGATACTTTTTTTATAATTAGAATGTAATTTCAGATTCTTGATTTTTATAGGACATACGTGTTTGCCTTGATATACTGTACTCTGCTGCTCTGAACTAAAAAAATAATGTAGTTCTCCAATAAAACAAAACAAAATTTACCACATTTAGGTACATAACAGAAATGATAAAATATAAAAGCCAGAAAAATGCCAATAATTCTTGATGAGGGTATGGAATAATCAAGACTTTCATATATTGCTAAATAGATTTTCAGTTGGTAGAGCCACCTGGAAAACTATTTCATAGAGTTTTTATAATCTAGCATAGACAACCCTATGATTCAGCAATTCTGATCCTTGCTATGTAATCAACAGAACAACACTATCTGCTATATCCAAAAGCTGAAAAAAATTCACAAGTTCATCAACAGTAAAATGAATAAATTGTGATGTATGTATACGATGGATCACTATATAGCAAATAAGTATCACAAGGTAATGTTTAGTGAAAGAAGCCAGAGACAGAGTGCCTATTATGTAAATCTATTTGTGTATAGTCATAAAATAATAATTAAAAATAGACACACTAATAAATGGTGTTAAAAGTCAAGATAGAAATCATTAACTCTGGGAGTGGTGATTACTGGGAGGGGGCATGAGGCATCTTCCCAGGTAGGGAGGCAGACAGACAAAAGACAAACTCCCACATGCACTGGACCAAAATCCACTTGGCATGCCCACCAGAGGGCGATGCTCTGCCCATCTGGGGCATTGCTCTGTTTTGGCAGGAGCCATTCTAGCACATGAGGTGGAGGCCATGGATCCATCCTCAGCGCCCCAGCCAACTTTGCTCCTGTGGAGCCTTGTCTGCAGGAGGGGAAGAGAAAGACAGAAAGGAGAGGGGGAAAGGTGGAGAAGCAGATGGGCACTTCCCCTGTGTGCCCTGGCCGGGAATTGAACCTGGGACTTCCACACACCAGGCTGATTCTCTACCACTAAGCCAACCAGCCAAGGCCAGTATTATATTTGTTGATAAAAGTTCTAGCTTTTCAGATAGTTCCCTTGGTGAAAATTCACTGAGATAAATACTTATAATGTATGTACCTTTCTGTATTTTTCAATAGAAAATTTTTATTTTTTTAGATGAGAGGAGGAGAGATAGTGAGACAGACTTCCACATGTACCCCAACTGGGATGTATCTGGGAACACTAACTGGGGCTGAAGTTAGAGTACCGAGCTACTTTTATCACCTGAGGCCAATGCTCGGACCAACTGAGCTATCCTCAGTGCCTTCAAGTCAACTGAACCACTGGCTGCAGGAGAGGAAGAGGGAGAGAATGGGGAAGGGTAGGGAGAAACAGATGGGCACTTCTCCTGTATGCCCTGACCAGGAATCGAACTTAGGACATCCATATGTTTGACTGATTCTCTATCCATTGAGACACTAGCCAGGGCTGAAAAACTTTTTAAAAATATTTTTAAGTAAGTAAATTAGCCCAAAAATGTGTCATCATAATATGCTTTAGATATGAATGATATTTACATAGGCTTCATAAAAGGAATATTCAATATTTATTCAAGCAAAAATTTCAAATGTATTGAGAGTATGGCAAGTTAGTGAAGCATTTAGAATATTTTTGTGTGTTTTGGGGGAGGTGATTATAAAGCACAATGGCCTTTTGACTGGAAAATTCACATCCTGTGGGTATACAAACACTCACAGACCTTTATCTGATACCCCACGTACTCCTAGAAATAAGTAAGATTTAGAGTAAGTAAAATTGTGAAATTAGCACTAGGCAGCATAATCCATTTAACTTACCTAGTCTTCAAAGGCCTACAAAAGCAATGAGCTAAATTTGGTTGTATATCAGTCAGGTATATACTTTAGTTTTTAAACTACCAATTAAATTTAAAGAGACTTGGAAGACTCTATAGGTTTAACACTTATTTATAAACTAATGGAATGTAAGAATGGAAGGAAATACGGGTTTTTTTCTTTTTTTGGAAAGAGCTTTGGATTATAAGAACTGGCTTCTAGCTCTACTTCTGTTAGAGGTGAGTACAACTTATTTAGTCAAATGACTAATTTCACGTTAGATGATCTGTGGGTCTATTTCAGAGCTAATGTGCTGTGACCGCGATAAGCAGAGAACTATTCTTTCACAAGCACAACGAATTTTAACAGAGGCTTATATTTAAAAATTTACCTTGGGAAATAATGCCAAAATAATTAATATTCATTTGAATGATTATAATGTGATAATTATATAGGAAACACTATTTAGCTGACTTACTTTAAGGTAAATAAATTGAAAAATTAAAACACGGGTAGAAACAGAGCCCTGTGGGAGCTTTTCAAGTTCTTCTCAAGCTATTCATGAGTCTAGGCCCTTTCCAGATATTTCAGTCATGTACGCAAATGCATCCCCATTTTAGATGAGCATTCTAGATAGGGTTTCCTTCTATTTACAGCAGAATATATCTGATTTTAATAAAAGATTCTCTTCTGCCTACTAATTAACAGTAATAAATGCTTATTAAATGTTTGCTCTGTTAAAGGGACTATTTTAATTTCTTGGATTGTTCAGTGAATAAAACAGAAAAAATACCATGCCCTTGTGGACTTTATAGTGAAGCAGGCAGGCAATCAAAAATCAACATGATACTTAGAAATATTACCATACAGTAAGAAGTAGCAAGTGTCATGGAAAAAGGGAAGCTGAGGAAAAGAAAATTAGGAATGGTGGTTGACAGTGGAGAGTGGTAAGTCAATATGTAATTTTGTAGGATGGTCAATAGAATTATTTTTTCTTATTTGAACTTTTCTTTTAAATAATGTCTATAAATAATTTACCTTGTATTTTATTTCTAAAGTCTTTCCCCAAACACCCACTAGATTTTTTTATTCCCATCATTTTCTGATAATTCTACTATGGCCTTCTAGAAAGGACAGCTAGAATAAGTCACCGTTTAACAGCCCCTAAAGAGGAGGCACTGCTCTTCGTTAGAGAAGCTCATTAAAGCACCACTGTCTTCGTGGAGGGGATAGATCGCAGTATGTGCCTGCTATCTCTGTGGCCTGCTACAGCAGCTGCTCCCAGTGCCTAGGTCGTGACGGCAGGGTGCCATGTGCCTAGCCTTGATGCTTTTCTGTTACATCAAACTGCAGGCTTCAGGCAGGCTATTAGTGTCATTGGCTCATGTGTCATGGCCACTTGCTAGCTCACCCTGCACCTTTATGACTCACAGAAAAGAAGAGGGCACTGATGCCTCAGGGGATGTTGACTTCATAGTCCAAAGAGACCAGGCAATGTAGTGAAGTAATTGTGTGTGTATGTATATGTGTGTGTTTGGTTGTGATGACTTTGAAGGGCCCATAATGGGAACGTGTCTTGAAGAAATACTGCCATGTTCCCTCCTGACAGAAAGTTCTGAGAAACAGGATTTCCACTCCCCCTCACCAGACGTCAGCACAGCGGAGCAAGCAGCTGTACATTTTGTGGAAACTGTGGCCCAGTTCCATAGGCTTTGTTTTGGTGTTATTCTACCTCGTGCCCTTTTCCTCCAGCCTTATGTTCCCGAGATTACAGCTTCCCGATGAAATGTTAGCAGGTGAAGTTTGCCTGAGGCTCGATGTTTTGGGAAACCACAGCTAACACACTATTGCCGAGATTATAGAAAACAGTACAGTCACATGCGAAATGTATCTGACGTTTCTACAATTCATGTGTTGCAGTTTTATGCACTTCCCCATCTGTAAGCAATAACTATGGAAGGTACAGTTTTCCTAAGTACAAAATATTTTTTGAAGTGTTGCTCTTCACAAATAATGTAAGGAAACAAACCTAATTTCAACAGCATTATCCCTTTCCCTCTACTTTCGACATTCACTTCAATATTCCAGAAACGGAAGGTAGCTATTGAATTATATTAAGTCAATAGATATTAATACTAACATGGAAAAATCATGGCATTTTGCAAACGCGGCACGGTGGCCAAGGGGCTTCTTGGGCGGGTCCCACAAAGTGAAGAAATGTAGAGGAACTAAGAAACAGAGAAGGAAGTTTCTGTTTGTGAAATTGTCATTGAGCAAGAAAGCAGGAATGTGGTATGAGCAAGTCTAGGATTCAGGGTTTGCTGCTTTGATCTGCTAGATTACATCCTTCAGAGACAAGTTATATCTACAACCAAGAAACTTGTTTCCTCACTATTTATGGGTAAGTTATTATCAATTCTTCAATTTTCTTCAGTGTTTAATATATCTGCAACTCACAATCCTAGATTAGTTTTATATCTACATGGTTGAGGGCTTTATAAAATATCTCAAACATGTTCAACACTCCCCTATCTTTCTTCTGCCCACTCTGTCTTAATTTCCTGTATTTCAAAAATACCGGAAATGCCATTCTCCTATAATTCTCTGCATAAAGTATAGAAGGATGGTGGTGATAGGATTTCTAAGAAGCATACAGTTGCTCTTAGGGTTCAATGTAATGTTATCAATAAATGATGGTCTCATCTGAGAATTCTTTTTTGTTACATTTTTGGGGAGTTAACTTTGCTAATGAATTGTTTGAGGCTGCTCAAAATGAGTGTTTAGGGACTCCATGAAACCTTGAGAAAAATATTTTCGCCCTGTGTAACTGACTAATCAAGCCTAGACAATCAGTAGAATATCATCAGGAGGTCGAAAGGCAGTTTGTAGTCACCACAAAACACTTTCTTTTTATCATACAAAATTTGTCACTTAACATGACCCCATGTGCTTAGGGATGGATGTACTAAGGAGGCACTATTAGAATGGGAACTCAAATTGTTTTTATTAAACATAGGACTTACTGAACGTTTCAAGTTGAACTTGAGGTATTATTTTTGTAACTTTGGGCTCAGAATAATCACTTTCTCTTTTTTAAGAACAATATTTTAATAGCTCATTAAAAAACTAATTTCCAAAGTCCATCTCAGAAGCTATTTGAGTTAGCGCCTCAAGAAGCTCTTTCAAAATATACTGTGATGAATAAAGTGTAATTGAAAATTAGTTACATGTGGATTAAATTTTCTTCATAATATAGAAAGGATTAAAATTTCAGAGTAAAATAAAGGAAAGCATGTCAAGATCCAGACTATACCCTATGCATTCCTGGTTCATGTCTTCCAAATGATGACAGTAAAAATATTGCTTCATGGACTGAGTCACTGAAAGGAGAAATTTGCAAAGAGTCGAGAGTTGGTTAGTAGGTTTCTTACCAAGTACTCACCAAAGTTCAGTGACTTTTTTTTTTAAATGACACATCAGCTATCCAACTGAGCTTAATTTTATAAAAAAAACTTCTCTCAACCTTGCAAAAAATATCTTGAAACCCAAGGGAGACTTTTCACATTTAGAGAGTATGTAGATAAAAGAGCAGGCATGATGATATAAAAGTTTTAATGATTAGAAATTAAAAAAAATAAAGTTAATTTAGTTTCTTTCTTTTCTTTTCTCTGTTGCCTTTCGACCACATTGCTATTTTGGATGACATTAGAATCAAAGGTGCAATATTTATAGAAGGATGTTACTCTAGTGATAGCATATTACAAAAAAGCCTTGGCAACAATCTGAGACACAGCAGGGGAGTTGCAAGAGAGCTATTTCTGTAATGTTTAAAATTACACTAAATTAAGAAAAAAATCCCTGTTGGGCTTCAAGCTTTAAATAGCATGGTGTGGTGTAACTGTTTGGAGTATTCAATTCTGATAATTTGTTACATAGAATGGAGCACATGTTGACAACTAATATTTACTTATGGAAAGTGTTTTAGGACATTTTGTTGTAATTCAACATCTAACAACATTTTTCAATGGTTATTTGTCTAAAAATAGAGAACTATAAAATATAAATTCTGCCTGACCAGGCGGTGGCATATTGGATAGAACATTGGACTGGGATGTGGAGGACCCAGGTTCAAGACCCCGAGGTTGCCAGCTCGAGCACAGGCCCATCTGGCTTGAGCAAAAGCTTGCCAGCTTGGACCCAAGGTCGCTGGCTCCAGCAAGGGGTGGCTCAGTCTGCTGAAGGCCTGCAGTCAAGGCACATGTGAGAAAGCAATCAATAAACAACTAAGGTGTCCCAACGAAAAACTGATGACTGATGCTTCTCATTTCTCTCCGTTCCTGTCTGTCTGTCCCTATCTATTCCTCGCTCTGACTCTCTCTCTGTCCCTGTAAGAAAATATAATAAAATAAAAAATAAATAAAATAAAATATAAATTCTATATTTAAATAATAATTCAAGATATTAGGCTTCTTGTAAACACAACAACTATGGTAAATTACACAAACACACACATACACACACACACAATCTCTATGCTATGTTTAATGTCCTAGGTCATTACTATAAATCAATCTTGGATAACACTATTATGTAAATTTTTCTAATTTTCTTATATTGGAACTTTATTGAGCTATTTTTATATACTATGCATATTACCTACTTAAAGTATAAAACTAAAATGTTTAGTATATTCATAGACATTTACAATTGTTACCATGACCAATTTGAGTGTCTTTTTATTACCTTAAAAAGTAAACCCATACTCTTTTGTTATTATCCCCATCCTATACCTCCATCTACCAGCCCTAACCAACCTACTTTATTTTTCTATAGATTTTCCTATCTTGAACATTTATATGAGTGAATAGTATAATATATAGTCATTAGTAGTTGTTTTTCTTCATATAGTATAATGTTTTCAAGGTTCATCCACGTTGTAGTTATCAGTACTTCATTTTTTTTGTGAGGGGGAGAAGAGTGAGGGAGAGGAGGTGAAGGGGAAAGAGGAGTAAAGGGGAGAGATAGAGAGTAAGGGGAGGCAGGGGGGAGGGGGAGTCAAGAAGGAAGAGAGTGAGAAGAATCAACTTGTAGTTGCAGCACCTAAGTTGTTCATTGATTATTTTTTTTTCATGTTCCTTGACCGGGGGGCTCTAGCCAAACCAGTGACCCCTTCCTCAAGCCAGCACCTTGAGCTTAAACCAGCGACATTGGGCTTCAAGCCAGTGACCATGGGATCATGCTGATGATCTTACACCCAAGCTGGTGAGCCTGTGCTCAAGCCATCAGCCCCAGGTCTAGAACTAGGAACCTCATCGTTCCAGGTTGACACTCCAGCCACTGTGCCACCACCAGTCAGGCTGTACTTTATTTTTTTTTTATGGACAGATAATATTCTATTTTATTGATACACTGCCTTTGTTTATCCGTCAGTTGATGCACATTTGAGCTCTCCCCCAGATTTAACTGTACTGAATGGTACGGCTATGAAGTTGGTATACATGTTTTTGTGTGGACATATGTTTTCATTTCTCTAGGGTCTCATTCTTTGTTATAAGCCATACATTTTGTGAGAACAGAGAATCTTTAAGAGAATTTCTTATTCTATCTGAAACTTTATATGTATAAAACCAAAAATTGTCTTATTACATAAATATTCGACTAAGAGACCATTATCAACAGCTAGATATTTAAACCTTATTTACTAGAGTTTTAAGTTATTGGTGTTACTGGCCTCTTCCTCGCTGACAATTTAATAGGATTTACAAGGACAAGGAGAAATTAACTTGGCAAAAGTTCTTTATCCTTTCTTTCTGTGGGATACATCTCTCAATCTTTCTGAAGGAACCTGAAAACATAAGGATAAGGAGAAAACACTTTAAACACTAAAGTTTTGACACAAGATTTAGGTCTCTGTAAGTAAATACTGGTAGCCTTTGATTTTTAGTATTGAGAGGCTCAGTGTAATATAAAAAGATGCTCATATAGAATATTTTTGTGGTAAAATCTAATACCCAGCTCAAATCATACATAACTAAATTTTTTTCATTTCCTAGACAGATACATCATCATGTTTGTGTATGAACCTCAATATTGAAGATTTTTCATAATAAATGTGTTAGATGTTTAGGGTTAATTAAAGTAAGTGTAAATTCTTTGTTTAAATTCAAGGCCAGAATTTGGTCCTTAATCTGTAATTAGTATTTACTTAACATACTCAAAGTTATAATTAGAATCCTTATGGGAGTGAGATAAACTTAACTAAAACTGGTGAGAGACCACAGAAGCAGAAGAAATTTAAAACAGAGCAAAAGAAAACTTCAAGCTTTAAATAGACAGTAAAATGGAGCTCTGAATAGGGTCTGCTGGAGGAAGGAGTGGTGTGTGTGGTTCTCCACTTGTTTTATTGTATTTTGTAATTTTCAGGACTTATATTTTATGTTATTTATTTGAATCAAGGCACTAAATGTTCTTTTTTAAATGTCCTTGTACCAATAAAGCATTCATAACAGTTAAAAAAGCAATCAGATCTTTAATAGAATTATTATCCTTGAAAAACTGAGTAGATAACTGAATTTTAAAGATGATTTTGTTCGTGTCCTGAATACTTTTCCAACTTCATTGGCACAATCTTCCAAATAATGATTATATATGACATATAAATAATGTATATAATAATATAAATATGTATTATATAATAAATGGCAATATTTTATATAATGAATGATGACTACATATATCATAAGCATGTCTATTAAATTAACATTTAAGTTTCCCCTAATTTTTATGTCCACTTCTCAGAATTATTTGTTTTTGACTTTTAATAGTAAATTCCAACAGGATGGTATAAGATAGTTTCAGAATCTTCTACAAAGGAAACAACATAACCTTCTCCTGTGTAAAATATATTAACTTATTTTGGAAAGAAATATTTGTTGTTGTTCCATACAAACAGACACACACAAACACACACACACAATTTAGAATATAACTTAGTGAAACTATATTTATAATTACATAGAACAGAGAAATTTAAATTCTTAAATCATTGAATGAACTATTACTTCACAAATTCAATTCAGATATAGTAGGGTAGGACTCAACTTTACCTAATTCTAAGTTCTAGGTAATATTTATGTGTGTTATCTATCTATTGAGCTAACTGTTAAATCACATTTAATAATGGCAACTAGCCTATTTTCCACTTTACAGATTTTTAATGTGAAAACAAAGCTTTCAACTAAGATTGTTAAAATGGAATGGATTATGGGACAATTGCAACCAATCACTCAAGTTACTAAAATTGTACACTTGAAATGGGCACATTTTATATGTGTAAATAGATTTTGATAAGAGTTGCTTGAAACAAAATCAAATTAGAAGTTATAATAACATCCCACATTTATATTTTGTTTACCATTTGCCAACAACCATACTAAGTACTTGTCATGGATTGTCTATTACAAGAACAAAGCTTTGATTTTATTTCCTCCCTTGGAGCTGATGTACCCCACCAGTCTGATCTTCTATTATGGCTTTACATTTTATTTCATAAGTTTTCATATCATGAAAGCATGATATGATGAAAGTAAGATAAAAGCAAGACTTTCTAGAATGGTTTGATGAACTTTAAAAACTACCAATCTGGGGTGGTATTGCTAACATTTGTTAGCCCTGGAGACATAGGGTCCTCACCTCTAAAATAGAACTGTAAATAACTGTTTAACATATGTTGCCAGGCTAAGTAAACAATAAGAATTCCTAAGAACAGTGGGGATCATGGTAGGTGCTTATTTATACTTACCAATGATGACAATATTTTTGAATATATGCATGCTCCCCATTTTATGTCCATAGAAATGTGTGTGCTTTTGTCAGCTTAACTGAGATTACTTGACTTTGAAACTTCAGGTAATCCTTGAAAAATGAGATTTTAGTTTCTAAAATTTTTCTTCAATTGTGCCAACTATAGTTTTTTGATTATTTAAAAAAATTTAACAGTGATGCATCTATAAGGAAAGACTAATACAAAAAGTTTGTTTTACATTTGAAATTCTATACGTGCTGTGGAAGCACATGCTTGGCAAAGAAAATAGAAATGTTAGATTAATGAATGAACACATCGTCTAAGGTTAAGCAGGAAGAATAAAGAAAGACACTTTCTGACAAGGGTACACGGACCGACTCCAGTTCATTGGAAATCTCAGAGGACATGTGCCTACTCTCTCTTTCCTCACTGTGGGTGGCTTCATCTGCCACTTCCCATTTGCTCACTTATTAAATAAAGTACTGTGTCATTAAAGAGGTTATCAACAGAAAGGTAGAGCAAGGTGAAAGGCACTGGCATTCTCCTTGAGTTGTCTGATGTAATATGACCTGAAGTTACATGAAATGGTGAAGTGATGCAAGAAGGGAAGATTCTGAAACAATGTCAACCTTCAGAAGGACATGTACTCTTTTCCATTTACATAAGAGAGTGGGAGATGGTAGAAGTAACATGTTACTAAATCTGTCCCATGGTCATGTGACCAACTAACTTTACAGCTATTTTATAGAAATTCCAGTGAGAAAACATGTTAAAAATTTCAGGGAAGAAATACCATTTTAATTATTATATTGAACATTCAGCTCTGTAGCACTTACTGTATGTCTAGTACTATTTTAAGTGCTTTAGGTGGATTAATTTATTAAATCTAATAAATTCTAGATAGTACAGAGTAATATAATCCCTATAAAGAAATGAGCAAATGAGAGACTAAGAAATGTGTCCAAGTTAGTAAGTGAAAGAACCATGCTTCTAACCCCGAGAGCCCAGTCCCAGAGCCTGCCTGGTTCTTACCTGTGAGACTATGTTAATGGTATTGGATTTTATCACCAGTACTACTAGGGGCAGGCAGCAAAGGCTCACGAAAAAATGAGGTCAGTTTGGGAAAATCACCACCTTCTCTCAATTCCAATGGCTGAACTTTACCTTATTAAAGAGGAGAGTATCTATCATGACATATTCCCATCATACATTATTTGAGGCTTTTGACAATGACACTAAAAATTGCTTTGACAGGTTGACACCAAAGTTTCACTTTGCTGATAGTCTACTTAAATATTTAAAAGATCTTCTTGGCCTGGATTAGAATAGGAACAAAGATTTTTGAGAAAGGAATGTGTAGTCCTTTCATAGGAGGGAAATACAGAAATTAGCACCAGATGGAGTCACAAAGAGGACTATTTACTTTGCTTTTCCAGTGTTGCCAGCTGGGAATTGCACCTGAGAAGTTTACCAACAGCCTCAACATATTTCATCACTAAAACCTTATTAGATCACCACTAGGTCATTAATAGAATATCAGGTCCTTAAAAATGCATTTGTCTATTTTTTCAACTTTACTAATCTTAAATGATTGCTACTTTTTTGGGAAACAGAAACTTTGTGTAATTAAGTGGTTAATTTTTGATGCTTCACTGAAAGTGATGAATAGTGTCCTTTCAATGGAAGTAGGATAGTTATCCTGTTATGCTTCACAAAACATTGGTTTATTACCATTAAAATCACAATTAACTTTTCATATTAATTAACACAAGTAATCAATGCATTGGTTGATCTAACATCAATCTACTGATAATAGGGGAAAAGCAGGAAGTAAACTGAATATCAAACAATTTGAACTTGAGTAATTCAGGATTAACAAACTGGAGGTAGGTTAATGGTTCTTATTACAATGCCTGGAAAATTTTTATTTTTTAAAATAGAGTTTCAATGAAATACCATGCTCTTTCCTAAAGTACTGTACTTCACTGATTTTGAATGTATAAATACAAGTTAATTTAGTATCATTTGGTAAATATATTAAAACTTGTAGAAATTTATTTTTGTTTTTATTTTTTAAAGACTTTATTTATTCATTTTAGAGAGGAGGGAAGGAGAGAGAGAGGGAGAGTGAGCAAGAAGGGAGGAACAGGATGCATCAACTTCCACATATGCCTTGACCAGGCAAGCCCAGGTTTTTGAAATGTCAACCTCAGCATTTCAGGTCGATGCTTTATCCACTGCTCCACTACAGGTCAGGCAACTCTTCTAGAAATTTTTATAGAGCAAAATATATTTTTTGAATGTTATTTAATAATCCAATTCATCAGCTATGTATATTGCTTCTCCATGCATCTAGGGATCTCTGAACACTCTGACACAATGCCTTTTAAAATTCTTTTTAAATTTTTTTATTTCCCCAGTATTAATTTATGATCTACAGGGTAATAGTTTTACTTAGGAGAGACAACAAACACACACAAGAGCAATTTTTTGATCTACTATCTATAACTTCCTATGTTTTTATCCTAAAAAAGAGATAATTATGGAAGCAATGGGTAACTAAAGGTAGTATTCCACAAAATCATCAATTGAGGTTATTGGCATTCAATGAGGGTACACTCATCACTTTATTATTAAAAAGTAAGCAAGTATTCCTTGAATCCATATTTAGTAGTTTTTGTACCAGACACTGGAGTTAACAGAAAACGAAGACCCAAATCTCAAGATATTCTCAGCATACTATAATGAAAGGGTGATGCCTTTCTATATATATTGATATTAATGTACAATTTTTTTGTTGTAAGAATGAACCAATTCTGTAAATGGAAAATGTAGATAAATTTAGTCCTAAGCTACTTCACACACTTCTGTCCTCTAAGATGATGGCTCAGCTTTATGACAGAAATTTTAGAAGTCATTTTCAGATACTTTTTTTTTTCCAACAGGATAGATATCACAAGCTGTGTTAGAGCTGAGGTTATTTGCAAAGTAACCTATGCAGGAGTTTTTATTACACATGTATTCGAAGCTAATGATTATCAACTTAAAACCAAACAAAACATTAAAGGGTGTATAATGTTAAATTTTTATTTCACTGGCTAAGAAATTGATTAATAAGTAGTCATACCACTTCAGTCTTTAGCATACTTTATTTTATATGATGTCCATAAACTAAATCTCTCTTCACAAATCTACAACTTTATAGCTTCATACATAAGAACTCCATTTCATTAGACAGGTAATTACATTTTTATGCAGTTCCCATTAAAGTCAGAAAGTTATACTCAGAAAGTCTTACTATAGTTCTTTGAATGCTATTGATAAAGGAAATGGTATGACCTGCCATTTCAATATTTTAATGAGGTTTCTACACATTATAAAATACCAGGTAATTATTGTATAACCGTTTTTAGAACTCTTTATAAAAATCTAATTATTTAGATGTAAATTCTGATCATATTAATGTTCTTCTCTAACAGAATTAAAAATCCGTTTAAAACAGACACCATATTGTATTCTGATTTCCCCATTGAGAAAAATATAGGACCAAGAATAAAGCCATTATTAACTTTCCTGAACAACCATCTAACTGACTTTTACTTTTTCTTTGACTACCTGTTTCTCCTAGAGTGTTCAGGCCTTAACAGCCTTGTTTCTTTAATGGTTTCAGTTCATTTTAGACATAACTGATGGGTCCAGAGGAGGTAATACAGAATAACTGAAACTGGGCTAATCAGTACCTTTCTCTAGGACATTAGTTGGGGGAAACAAATATTCAAGCTCTTTTAGACCACAGAAATGTTGCAAAGTGAACCTCAGCAATCTTGAGAACCATTCATAACAGCCCAGTGGCTTCATGTATTAAATCATTGATTTTTATATTTAGAATCAGAAAAAAGAATTTTTATAAAATGAAATTTCAGATGCACTAAAACTTCTCATGAATTACTAATTTTAAAAATTATATTAAAAATTAAAATTGGTTTATTTTTTCAATCATAACTATAATTAAAACCCATACCATTTTCTAACATAAACATGTCATTATAAAAATTCAGCTAGCACAATCAATCATATAGTATTATAATTTGGAAACCCATTGTAACCATTGTATATAGAAATATCATATACAGATTTTTTTTTCTGGCATACCATATTTTAAACAAAAAAAATGGATTATATACTGCATGTTTTTTGTATAAGTTGATTTTTTCCGTTATATTATATATTTTTTAAGTGAGTAGAGAATATATAGAGACAGACTCCTGCATGTACCCCAACTAGGATCCACCCTGCAACCCCCATATGGTGCCACTGGCAACCAAGCTATTTTTATCACCTGAAGCGGAGGCTCCACTGAGTCATCATCAGCACCCCAGGCCTATGTGCTTGATTCAATTGAGCTGTGGCCGTGGGAGAAGAGAGAGAAGAGAGAGGAGATAGAGGAAGAGAGGGAGGGAGGGAGAGAGAGATGGAGAGAGAGATAAAGAGAGAGAGAGATGGAGAGAGATGGAGAGAGAGAGAGAGAGAGGAGAGGATGAGGGGAAAAGCAGATGGTACCCTCTCCTGTGTGCCCTGATCAGGAATTGAACCCAGGACATCCACATGCCAGGCTAATGCTCTACCACTGAGCCAACTGGTCAGGGCCCCTTTATACTATTAGGCCACCAAATATAAATCTTCCTCATCATTTTAATGCCCAAATAATACTCTATTATGCAGATAATAATATAATCAATTTCTAAAACCCCAAATTTTAATACTTAAATAGTTTTAAACATTTGTTAAAAATTCTATTTTATCAAGCCTTGGTACATATATACTATGGAATACTACTCAGCCAAAAGAAATGGTGACATTGGATCATTTACAACAAAATGGATGGACCTTGATAACATTATACAGAGTGAAATAAGTAAAACAGAAAAAAACTGAGAACAGCATGATTTCATACATAGGCGGGACATAAAAGTGAGACTATGAGACATGGACAAGAGTGTGGTGGTTACCGGGTGGGGGGAGGGAAGAGAGGGAGAGAGAGGGGAGAAGAGAGGGTGGGAGAGGGGGGAGGGTAGGGGCATAAAGAAAACCAGATAGAAGGTAACAGAGGACAGTTTAACTTTGGGTGATGGGTATGCAACATAATTAAATGATAAGATAACCTGGAGATGTTTTCTTTGAACATATGTACCCTGATTTATTAATGCCACCCCATTAAAATTAATAGAAAAAGAAAAAAAAGAAAAAAAATCTATTTTATTTTTTTAGAGTATTATGAGGTTTACACCAAAATTGAGAGGGAGGTACAGAGATTTCCAATATACCTCCTGTCCCTACACATACGTAGATTCTCCAGTATCAAACCACTTACTATAATGGTACATTTTTTGCTAAGGATGAACCTACATTAACACATAATAATCAACTAAAACTCATAGGTTACCAGTGTTGTATACTATGGGTTTGGACAAATGCACAGTTACATGTATCCAACATTACCGTACCATATTAAGTTTTTTTACTGCCCTAAAATTCCTGTGTTCTACCTATTCATCTCCCCCACCCTTCAGGGCAAGCACTCATCTTTCTATGTCTCCACAGTGTTGCCTTTTCCAGACTGTCAAATAGTTGGACTCGTGCAGTATGTAGCCTTCTCAGATTGCCTTCTTTCACTTAGTAACAAGCTTTGAAGTTTCCTTCATGTCTGTTCATGGCTTGATAGTTCGTTTCTTTTTAGCATGAATAGTATTCAATTGTTTGAAGGTATACCAGTTTACTTATCCATTCGTTTACTGCAGGATACCTTAGTTGCTTCCAAGTTTTGGCAATTATGAATAAAGCTAAGAGAAACGTCTGAGTGCAGGTTTTTGTGTGGATATAAGTGTTCAACTCCTTTGGGTAGAGTTTCCTTTTAAAGAAAGTAAGTCTGAAAATAATGTTCATAAAAACACTTTTTACATCAATTTATACTCTTGATTTTGAGAATAATAGCTGGAAGAATTATTCAGAGAGTATCATTGGTCCTCTAATATCTCTTTGTCAGTGTCAGAGCAAGGAGATGTTCTGAAGTTTGCCACATGTGGTTTTAGTTTTATAAAAGCTTACATTTGCCACAGAGAATTACTTTAAGCATTTGAACCTCTTGATCTTCCAAGTATTTTAAATCCTCTTTTGAACTTGGTTTCTGTGTATCTGTATCATAGGTCCTTGAACTCTGAGAGCAAATTCGGAGAAAATTGACTTCCATTTGTTTTATTGAAAGACTACGTAGAAATTAATGAGAAATTGTAAAAGCCTTTTGACTTTTAGTAGATTTAACCTATCAAAGTATTGGTTTTACTTATTAAACCCTGGTAGGCATTTTAGGAAGAGGATGCTCTGATGATATTTGTCCAGAGGGATTTCCTGTTTACTCTGTCACACTGATAGCTGAGCAAGTCAGACTGCAGTGAGGAAATATCACAGGCTTCTTTCATGTTTCCATACTCTTGCCAATAGTCAAACCCATGCCATGTTGGCCATTAGTATTTGAGTGGTGACACAGCCCACAAATTGTGGCATCAGATTGGCCATCTGAGTTTTTCATGGGAAATGCAATGATCTTTTTCTTATTGCTATTCAATCACACTGAGTGTGCTGCGGAGTATGTTTCATGTCCACCCGAGTTGCTTTCCTTTTCCCAGAACTTTTTGTTGTTCTTTATAAAATAATGTTATGGTAGATAGTTGGCCATGTATCATGAAAGAACTAAATTTATCTGGTGAAAAGGACAACCACCCCAAACAAAATACCATGTTGGTTAAGAAAATATGGCTGTCAGGCTCCAAGAAAAATATACCTTTTGTAAATTTTTGGGTTTATAACTTTTTTTTGAATGCAAACAATGAAACTGTAGCCATGTTTATGTTGATGAAGCTATCTATATGTTATTTTAAGTTACTGCACAGATTTTTGCAAGAAGACTAGCTGTTTACTAGACATGATTTTAGATAAGCTACTGCTCTTATCAACATTTAAAAAGCTTCAGCCTTCCATATTAAAAACTGAAATTTTATAATCAAACGTTTAGAACCTTGGGTACAGTCTAACCCTTGTGCTAAAGTGAAACTACCACAAAGAGGCATATAACACTTTCTATTAGAAATTTACTCTCCTGAGCAAATCAGAATAATATAGCCATCTACAAATTTTCATATAGAAGGAAGGAACATAGAGAAACCCTGAGGACCCTGAGCACTTCTTAAGAAGGGAAAGGATACCAATAAATGGGAGGTCATTCTTGGCTGGGGGACTGGAGAATAAGGAGAGAAATGGAAGAACATTTATAAAGAAAAATAAATGTACTTATTTTATTTAACCTTTTCCAGAAAGAGACTCTGATACAAGGATTTGTGTGCAAGTACTTTGGGGGGGGGCACTGGAAGGAAACTGAAGAGTGAGAAGGAGAAGGTATCTAAGAGCTTGAGACTAAGGCTTCTTGAAGGTACTTTATTTAAGAAGTAACCAGAGGAAACCAGAGGTCACAGGAATGAAGCAAGTAGGAGTGAAACAGGAAAGGGGGAAAAACACAATAATTGATTATTAAGGTGGATGAATCATTGGGGCTCAATATCAGGACCTTCTGAAGAGCTTTCTCAGACACAGCTCAGAATAGTCCCTGTGTTTATGTGATAAAATGAAGAGAGAAACACTGATCCACTTACCTAACATATGGTTTAGTGTGGTGAGAAAATAAGTCTGTTTTAGAGATAAATGAACCTGTGTTTATATCTTGGTACAACCTGCTCGGTATTGAAATGATTAAACAAGCAAAGACAGCTTCCTGAGAGTTGTAGATTATATCTGTAAAACAGGGGAGAGAACTACTTCTCTATTTCCTAGTAAAAACCTAGATAATCACTTCAGAGTTTTCCAACAATAAAAGATTATTCCAAACATATATCTCAAATTTTATTTTACTAAAGTAGCAAAGAGGAAAATATTTTACTTTGAGATTCAAACTTTTATCTTGTGATTCAATTGTTGAACATTACTGTTAACTTTATTACCATCTTAATCTTATAATTTTTTAGATGAAAGCAGGAATATAAAAGGAAACATTGAAAAATGACATTTAATAATTGTATTTCATCAAATGCAATAGTAGGCACTAGATTTAGGAAACTTGAACTTTTTCTCCATTTACATTGATTGGTAAATATAAACTTAAATAGTATTTTATTAATGCTTTAAATATATTTGAATGAATTAATTTTAGAAAGAGCCAAATGTATTTGTAAACATAGATAAATGAAGGAATTTATAAATTTTATAAAGAAAAGATAGCTAAGAGACCAAGTTCTTGGAGATTTGCTCTACAATATGCTTTTCATTTATTCTGGATGACTTCATTCAAGATAAATGAAATCATGGAACTTTTCAGCAGGCTCTTCAGAGCCTGTGAATCATGATGAGTCACTTTCTATGAGTTTGTGAAATGCTTTCCCTAATTTATGCACTTCCTGAGATGTAGACCATAAAAATGGCCCAAACTATACCATGTACAGCCTTAATGTAGACCTAAGAATTCAGAAATTAACTTTGATATTTAAACAACATAGGTATTTAATCACCAAATTAGAATAAAAGAAACTTTCAGCAACAGAGTTGTTTAAATTTCTTATTCTCCTATTTTTGCTCTTTTAATATGAAGGATTTCAGTTCATCTATTTATAAAAATGTCCTCTATATAAATAGATGTCCATTAATTTTATAAGAACTTAATGGCAAAGGAGGAAGGGTAAAAACAAAATGCTGTGAATTTCTGCCTTTTCTTCCTATTATTCCAGGGAGGAAAGGCCTACTCCCAAAGGGCATATCACCTTCACTTCACTGTCTCACCTATTGAGGAGAGTCTGTGGTATCACAAAGACCTTTGCTCCAGGGAAAAACAGCTGTTCTGGGTGCCTGCCAAAGAAAGTGACTGTCTAACAAAAAAAAAAAAATCTGTCAACAGGGAAAACACGCCACACCCTCATACTCATGTTGTGGCTGCTTTCTCTTTTCCCTTTCAGCATACCCCTTGGGACACTGACTTATACAGAAGGCCGAAAAGGTGACATAGGTGTGAGCATATGGCACTGCCCTCCTGGGGTAGTGTACATGAAAGCATATGGTGCTGCCCTCTAGCTCATCAGCAAACACAGGGAGAACTTTGCCATAGTTACCTTGTTGATATTCCATATGGTTCTGAATTATCCCTGCAAGTGGATAATTTGCATTCATTTGCCTCCAAAATTCTTTCTAGGTATAATGATATGTCTTGGGTAGATAGTCATCCAAATATACATGTTTCTAAAGAAGAGGATGACTGGAGTCATATATAGTATGTGTATATATATGGTCATATATATATATATATCACACATACACATCTCTAGAAGAAAAATACCATTTAAATAGTTTTTAAGTGTTTTATTCTGATATATTATAAAATAATTATTCTAAGTTTAGAAAATATGACTCTTGTAGAGGCTTTTATAAGACTCTGTTTTTTCACTCCATTATACGTATCACTGCCTAAACACTTGACACTTTTAATGACGTCAAATAAATATCATGGGGGAGATACCATGTTTATATTTTTCATGATGGTGTTTCTCCCATGACTATTATGGCTCCAAGAAAGATGTAGGTGATGAATACATATGAGGTAAATGAAAAAAATGCATTATATCAGCAAAATATCGAAAAGACTTGGACAAACACAAGCATCATATAGATAAAGAGGTAATTTTATTAGAAAACTCAGCATCTAGTTACTGCTTGGATATGGGGATTAAAGAATATCATGGAAGCCACAAAAACCTGCACAAAGTTGTTTATAGCAGTCATATTCATTATTGCCAAAACTTTATAGGCAACTGAGATTTACTTCAGTTGGTGACTAGATAATTAAACTGTGGTATATCCAGGTATCGGAATATTATTCAGCACCAAAAACCAATGAGCTATAAAGTCATAAAAAGATGAAGAGGGACTTTAAATGCATATTGCTGAGAGAAAGAAGTCAATCCAAAAAGGCTACATACTCTGTAATTCCAACTACATGGCATTATGGGGAGGCAAAAACCATAGGAACAGTAAAAAAATCCACAGTTGCCAGGTTGGGATGGGACTTGCAGATAGGGGATAAAGCGAAGAACCACAGAGGATTTTTTGGGCATTGAAACTATACTAGATGATATCAGAATGATGAATGCATGTCGTTATTCATTTGCCCAAGCACACAGAATGCACAGTAGGAAAGAACCCTCATGTAAATGGTAGACTTCTGTTAATAACAATGTCTCAGTATTAGCCCATCCATTGTAATATGTATCATACCAAAACAGGATGTTAACAATAGGGAAGGGAGTCATATGAGAATTCTCTACTTTCTGCTCAATTGTCTACAAACTTAGAATCACTCTATAAGTAAACTCTGTTAATTAAAGGTTTTAAATTCTCAAAGCAAAAGAACATAGTAGAATCAAGAAATCTGAGTTTCTAGCCTTTATTAATAAAGCAAGACAATATAGGGAACTGGGTAGGGGTGAAGAGAGAAGAAAGTTAAACAATTTTTCTTTTTTGCTGCCTCTAGTGGCCAAATCTGGTCGATTTTTTTTCTTTCTTTCTACAGTGTGTCTGTAAAGTCATGGTGCACTTTTGACCATGTGACCAGTCCAAAGTGCACCATGACTTTACGGACACACTGTATTATTCAGGATAGATGATATCATGTTATAAGAAAAAAACAATTTTGTGTCTCACTGTCCCCTCACCCGGTTCTACATTGATCTGATGATCTATGGTCCCTTGTTCAATTGATCCAATTTCAAGGCTATACCCATTTATTTTCTGAAGTTGATAAACAGCAATAAACCAATGACCACACAGTTGAGATTTTCCATTGAAACAAATAGTTTTCCATCTCTGAAAGATAGTGTCAACTTAATGGAGCTGTCCTAAAACGTTACTCAGTATAAAAATCAGATGATCATCTCAACAGATGCAGAAGAAATGCATGACAAAATTTAACATCCATTCATGATAAAAATTATCTACAGATTGGGTACTAAAAAAATGTACTTTAACATGAGTAAGGTCATCCACAATAAGCCGACAGCTAGCATCATGCTCAGCGGTAAAATGTTAAAAGCCTTTTCTGAAATATCAGGAACTAGCCAAGGGTGCTCACTCTTAACACTCCTCTTCAGCATAGTAGGAAAACTCCTAGCTGGAGTAATCAGGCAGAAACATGAAATAAAAGGCATTGGAATTGGACAGAGAAAAGCCAAAAGGTCTCTATTTGCAGATGACACGATTTAATATATATAAAATCTTAAAGACTCCATCCAAAAGCAGTTAAATTAAAAAAATTCAGTAAAGTTGCAGGATTAAATATCAACATACAGAAAACAGTAGCATTACTATCTACTAACAATGAACTATTTAAAAAAAGAAAAAATAACTCATTTATAATATCAAACACAGTAAAATACTTAGGAATATGTTTAACTAAAGAGGTGAAACACTGAAAACTACTATGACATTCATGAAAAACATGAAGACACAAATAACTGGATTTATATCTCATGTTAATAGATTGACACTTAATATTGTTAAAAAAAAAAAGCCATGCCATACTACCTAAAGCCATACATAGTTTTAATACAATTCCTTCTGAGACTCCAATGGCATTTTTAACAGAAATAGAAACAAATTCTAAAACTTGTATGGAACCACAAGAGATCACAAATAGCCAGAGCAATCATGTAAAAGAACAAAACTGGAGATTATCACATGTCTTGATTTCAAACTATAATAGAAACCAATAGTAATCAAAACAGTATGGTACTGGCATAAAAACTGATGCATAGATGAGTTGAACAGAATTGAGAGGCTGGAAGTAAACCATACATATATGGGCAATTAACATTAGACAAGGGAGTCAAGAACGCATAATGGGGAAGAGAGTCTCTTTAATGAACGATGCTGAAAAAAAGTAAATATTCATATGCAAAAGAATTACACTATGCCCTACCTTATACCAATCACAAAACCTAACTCAAATGCATAAAAGACTTAAATGTAAGACCTTTAACACTAAATGTCATAGAGAAGAAAAATATATAGGAAAAAAGTTTCTTGACATCGTCCATCCAGGCACTGGTGCAAGGGATAGAGTATCCGACTGGGACACAGAGAACCCAGGTTTGAAACCCTAGGTGGCTGGCTTGAGTGCGGCCTCATCTGGTTCAAGCAAGGGTCACCAGCTTGAGCCCAAGCTTGCTGGATTGAGCAAGGGGTCACTTGATCTGCGGTAGCCACCTGGTCAAGGCACATATGAGAAAGCAATCAATGAACAACTAAGGTGTCACAATGAAGAATTGATGATTCTCATCTCTTCCCCTTCCTATCTGTCTTTTCCTAACTGTCCCTCTCTGTTTCCATCACACACACACACACACACACACACACACACACACGACACACACAGCTTCTTGACATCAATCTTGGCAATGATGTTTTTCTGTGTATGATACCAAAAGCACAGGCAACAAAATAAAAATATGGAACACATCAAATTTAAAAAATTCTGCACAACAAAGGACATAATCAACAAAATAAAAAGTCAATCTTTGGTGTGAGAGAAAATTTCAAACCACACATCTAAAGGGGCTACTATCCAAAATATATAAGGAACTCAGTAGCAAACCCCCCTCCAAGAACTTAATTAAAAAATGGGCAGAGGAACTGAATAGTAATTTTTTCAAAGAAGACACACAGATGACCGACAGGTACAAGAAAAAATGCTCAATATATCTAATTATCAGGGAAATGCAAATCAAAACAGTGAGCTATTACTTCTTGCCTTTTACAATAGGTTCAATGTTAAAAGACAAGAAATTATAAATAAATGCTGGTTAGGATATAGAGAAAAGGGAACATCTGTGCATTGTTGGTAGATTTGTAAATGAGAACAGACTGCAGAAAACAGTATAGAGGTGTCTCAAAAAATTAAAAACAAAACTGCCATATGACCCAGCAATACCACTTCTGGGTATATATCTGAAAGAAACAAGATCAATATCTCAAACAGATATCTGCACTGCCATTTTTACTGTGTCATTACTTACAACGACTAAGACATGGAAATAACCTAAGTGTCTATCATTGGATGAATGAATAAAGAAAGTGACACACACTCACATGCATGCGCACACACACACGAATACTTATTGGCCAGAAAAAAAACAAAAACTAAGGAAATTCTGCCATTGAAAAAACATGGATGACCCTTGAGAGCATTGGGACACATGAAATGAGAGAAAGAAAAATAATGTGTGATTTCACTTGTGTGTGGAATCTAATAAACTAAGTGCATACATACAGAAATTGATTTATGGCTCTCTGAGGTTTTGGTTGGTTTGGGGGAAATTGGGTTAAGGTGGTTAAAAGGTACAAACTTCCTTATATAAGATAAATAATTTCTAGGGAGGTAATATACAACATAATGACTATAGCTAACGATGTGTTCTTGTATATTTAAAAGTTGTTATGAGAACACAATCTGAAAAGTTCTCATTATAATGACAAAAATTTATATAAGATGATGGATGTTAACTAAACTTATTGTGGTAATCAATTCATAATAGTTACATATTCAATCATTATATTGCATACCTTAAACTTATACAATGTTATGTGTCAATTACATCTCAACAAAAGTGGAAAAAAATTAAGAATATTTTTATATTTTATTTTGTTGTTTAGCTCTTTTGAACTTAATTCTCAGACTTAATCATTAATATGCTTGGGTTCAGTCTATTATATTACTGTTGTTTTCTTTTGGAACCATGCCGTTGTTTTTTTTTTTTTTTTACTCTTTATTTCTTTTGTCCTTGCCTGCTTTAGATTAGTTTTTAAAAAATGATATACAACTTCATGATTAATATAAGAATATTACAATAGCATACTTTTTTTATCCTCCTATATTTGGTGCTATTTCTGTCATATATTTATTTCTACATATTTATAAATCCAACAATTCACTGTAATAATTTTTAATAAACTTTTAATTTTATTTATTATTTTAAAAATATACATTTTAGAGAGGGGAGGGAGAGGAGAGAGAGAGAAAGTGAGAGAGACAGAGAGAAGGGGGAGTAGCAGGAAGCATTAACTTCAATGGGTGCCATGACCAGGCAAGCTCAGGGTTGTGAACCGGTGACCTCAGTGTTCTAGGTCAAAGCTTTATCCACTGCGCCACCACAGGTCAGGCAATAAACTTTTAATTTTAGAACAGTTGTAGAATTAGGGAAGTATTGTGATGAGAGAACAGAGTTCCTATATAACTCAAATTCAGTCACTCCATTATTAACATCTTATGTTAATGTGGTACATTTGTCACAAGATGGCTTAATTGGAAAGTTTTTAATGTTTTTATTAGGATTAGAAAGAGGTGCCTGACCTGTGGTGGCGCAGTGGATAAAACATCGACCCGGAAGGCTGAGTTGGCCAGTTTGATACCCTGGGTTTGCCTGGTCAAGGCACAAATGAGAAGCTACCCCTAGTTGTGCTTTCTGCTCCTTCTCCACCCCTTTTCTCGTCCTCTCTCCTTGCTCTTCCTCCATCCACAAAAGAAAAAAAAGAAAAAATCAATAAAATTAAAAGAAAAAAAGAAAGTGGTAATGTTATTGGGAGAAAGTCCCCAGAGATAAAGTGTAATTGTCATCACATTATATCAAGAGTACATAGTATCAACATAATTTGCTTCTTTTAATGTTAAACCTTGATTACCAGCAATGAGTTATATTTGACAGGTTTAAAAAGTGGGAATTTATTATTTTTTCTTCCTTCCCATACTGTATTCTTTAGAAGGAAGCCTTTATGTGCAGCTCAAACTAAAGAAGTGGGAAATTACTTTTCACCTCCTTATAGATGATTTTATAAAATTCTTCTGCATGGGAAATTTGCCTAATCTGCCCATGTATTTATTCAATATTTGTGATTTATTCCAATAATTCATTTATATCATCATAGACACGATAGTTATTTCAAACTTTGAGCTCTACTCTAATACTATTTTATTTTGTTGATAGATTGTCTTACCTTTGGTCACTGATAGCACTTTCAGTTAGCTCCTGTATTTCTTTGACATATCTTCATAATTGTGATTCTAATTTTTGCATTGATTGTTTTGGTGGGAGGAGTACTTTTTCACTTTCTGACACTCTGGGCCCATTTTGTATATTTCCTACCACACCCTAGAATCAGCTATATCTCCACGAAGCCCTTGTTTCTCTTATTGTAAAATAGTAACAGGAGTCAAGGTCGGCACATGGGGTATGCCTTCAGGTCCTTTCAGTGGACAGATGAAGCAGATATGTATTTGTATGTATATAAAACTGTATTTATGCATACATAAATGATCCCTTCCATTCAACTAAGTCTCTTGATTTGGATGGAACAAAACATAAATAATACTGAAGTATCCTCTTGGAACTGATTGCTTTAAAGCTTCTGAGTCATTGCTCTTTCTACAAAAGTTGATTGATTGCTTATTACCACAGAAATTTACCCTATACATGTTCATTCTGATATTTGGCCAGAAATTTAAGGTATCCCATGAGGATTTCTAGAACTTTTCTCAAGTTTTGTTGTTCTTGCTGGTATTCTGACCTTAAAATTCTAGCTCATCCTGTCCAAATTATAGTTTATGTCTCCTGACTCCTGGTATATGTCTCAAGAGTGCTCCACTCTGGGTTCTAGGCTTTAAGCATTTTAGAAATTACCACCAGACATAATGCTTGCATCATATGTTTTCCTTTCCTTAGTATATTTCCCTCCACTGGATTTTATATAATCTGAAAGATTGAAAACTTTCCAGTTTTTTGGATAGTGACTGCAGGAAACGTTTTACCTCCAACTCCACCCCCATGAAGTTAAGTCCTATTTTGACTTTCTAAAAAGTGCTTTCTTAAAAGAATAGCTCCATTGGGATGGCGTCCCTTAATCTACTTTCCTAACCTCACACTACAAAAATATGTTGAGATCTTTGTAGAGGTTTCACAATGGAGACTTTGACTAAATTCAATTGGGAAATTCTGGATTAAAGTGGATTTAAAATTTTAACAATTAATTACATTTTTTAATGTAAATCTCCAAAGTGAGTTTGGCCACTGTATTATTTTCACAACTATTTTACCAGAGAACATTTTCTATATACTGGGAAATCGCATGGTATTAGTATTTAGTAGAAAAAATATGCAAAGCTCGTTATCCTGCCTACTTCATGGTGAGTCAAAGAGCAGGGTTGCTCAGAATTTTAAGATGGGACTTCAGAAATTAAAAATTAATCTTAGATTATATTTATTACATCCACTTTAAAATTTTAATGCTACTCTGGAAAGAAAAATTTCAGTAATTGTGCTTTTATTTTATTCCCCCCCCCCCAATTATATGTCACTTTTTGGGTATCAAAGTTGTAGATTTCTGTATTCCCTCTTCCACCACCACCTCTTTCTGCCTATTTTTCTAACTTGAATGGGTAAAACCATTCATTTCTGAACTCTGCCTTTATCACTCTGCAAAGTTGAAGACTATTTTGATTTAGCCTACTGCTTTTACTGTTTTCTTTTCCTATTCATTCTCCACTGTGGTGAGCAATTAAATACCATATGCTTTTCTTTGACCCTAAGATGCTATCTTTCATTTGATGTATTCAAGTATCAGGCAACTTAAATACTACTTAGATATACATTTATGACAGGCACTTGACAGCTCACTGTCTCCTCCGTGGCCTTTCCATATTGTCAGACACAAGACTGTGAAAATACTGTGTCTCCCAGAATATTGTCTCCCATTTGTATTCATTTATTCCTGCCCCTAGAGCTAACTTAGTTGACTCTAAATGACTTAGTGTCTCTTTAACATACAACTATATCCTTTTTAGTAACCATTTCAATTCTAAATAATACTTAAGTGGTCTTTATCCTTGGCCTGCTGACTGGTATAGCTGCAAAAAGCAAGCCAGAGAATATCACCATTTTCTCTGGCAAGCTCTTTTGAAATGAATCACAAGTGACTGCGTATTTAAAGCTCACATAGTGTCCTTTTGTTGCTCATGTCTGAACACAACTATTCCCAAGGTATTTATAATCACACTTCTAAAAAACACACATGTAGTTCTTACTTTGCTTTTGAATTCAATTCTCATAACGCAATTGTTCTTTACTGAATTGGCCCTGAGCTCGATTACAAGCCATATTGAGTTTATCTTGGGCACACCTGGTCTTTCCTATTCACATTCTAGTTCCCCTATTGTGGCATACTGCCTTCTCTTTCTCTCTGTTCACTCTTTGCTCCTCATTATCCATCATAATCTGCTCCCTGGAAAGTAGCCCTCCTGCCATTCATCATAAAAAAGATATTTAATTCAATGTGTGATATGTGTCGGGGGCTCTTGCATTTAAAGCAATGTTTCTAGTCCTACAATACATGGTTTTGTTCCATGCTATAGGAGTTGAAGTACAGGCAGAATCAATGTTAGAAAAGGTGTTGCAAAGGTGGGGTTTCTGAATACCCTGATAAACACATCATTGCTGAAGCTGTGTTTTGGCCTGATTTCAAGGAGTTTGGTGATTTGTCCGTAAAAAGCCTGGGAAAATATCTTTTTTCCATTTCATATCTCATTTCCTACTCACTGTGACAATGCAAAAATTCTAGTGAGAACTTTTTTAAAGGAAGAAATTAAGTTATTTTTATGAGCACAGGTTCTGGGGTCAACTGAGTTGGGTTTCTGCTGTGACTTGACTCTTTACCAGAAGCATATTCTTTGGGAAGCTATTTAACTTTCCTACGTTGTAGTTTCCTCATCCCAAAATGGACAGCTTATTTCAGTGGAACACACATAGAGTTTTCTCACAATTTAATGAGATAATTCATGTAAAGCATTTAGCACAATGCCCCACAACAAACGATTAACAAATCATAGTTATTATTGTTATTCTATTTTTTATATAATAATGATTTCTTCTGAAAATGAATTTCAGTATTGGGGGGCACTTTGTAGAGTATATGATTGCTTAACCACTATGCGTACACCCAAAACTAATACAAAATAATATTGAATGCAAACTGTAATTGAAAAATGAGATTAAGAAAAAAAGATAAATGAATCCCAAGTCTTCAACTAACACTATGTAGACTTTAATTAATTTTCATCATTGAGAACACTCAGTTATTTCTTTACATCTGTATTTTATTTTCACACTATGATACTATCGGTTTCATGTTTATTGCTAAAGTTCTAAGTGTGTGCTCAGCATATGGGCTAGTCAAGGATATGATTTCAAGGGCACCAGCGAATCTCATAACAAAATTATTGTTGTCTCCCAACCAGAAAATTGATGTTTGAAGCATCACACTAACTGATGCATAGATTTATAAAAGTTTCCGGTTGTAAGAAACTTCCAAATCCTTCTTGAGAAATGTCAGTCCTAGAGGGAGGAAGAATCTTGGCTAGTGTCCATTGTGTAAGTAAAAAAGAGATGTCATATTTTCAGTTCCATATTATCTCTGGCATTATATATATATATTGCCTAAGGCTTATCAATGTATATTCTTGGGTCTTGGGAAAGAGGGTGAATAATCATTGTCATTAATTCTTTCCCTGTTGAAGGCAAGCCTAGGACCAGCAGCAAGGAATGTCAAAATCTAAAACTTAAACAATTTGGAATGCTAATAACAAAGAAGGCCAACTTTATAATTTGCCTAAAACCTTTTCTATTTATGGTCTTCTTTTCTCTTCTTTTATTTTTTATCTCTATGATATCTACCTTATTCCCTAAACACATCCCATGTTATAACATAATAAGATAATTATTGTTACATGATGTTTTTGCTTTGGTCTTGATATATTTTTTCTTAATCTCCTCCTCAACCCCAGCTTTTTTCATGAAAGTCTTCTTCTCTTTTTTAAATTTCTTTTTATTTATTCATTTTAAGGAGGAGACACAGAGTAAGAGAGAGAGAGAGAAAGAGAGAAAGGGGGGAGGAGCTGGAAGCATCAACTCCCATATGTGCCTTGACCAGACCAGTGAAGGGTTTTGAACTGGCGACCTCAGTGTTCCCAGGTTGACGCTTTATCCACTGCACCACCACAGGTCAGGCGAAAGTCTTCTTTCTTTTATTGACGTTGTTAGTGTGGGATGGGGCTTGGTATATGTACGTCTGTTAGTATATTGTATGTAAATGAGTGTATGTGAATAGGGTTGGTTTTTTTTTTTACAACCTACAGGAAAATTTGCCTGCAAGGAACTCCTCTTCACATTTATTTATTAAAGATTTGGTATATGCTCTAACCTCTAGTAAATGGTGATAACTGTCATTAAACCCAAATATTGTTGGGTTGCCTGCAACATGACTCTCCTTATATAATCCTCAAATATTATATAAATTTCAAAAATGTTATTTAATCCAACACGTGAAGTGCAACAGCACCATATTAGATAATAAACAACCTTAATAAAGCACTGGAGTCTAGATGGTAGGTCATTCTGTTACATAAAGCATTTCTTCCCCTGCATGAGAAGGCAACAATTTTATTTTTCCTAAATAATAAATGTGAAAATTTTATATCTTCACTTTTGATTATGGACATGTATGCAGACATCATGCAAGTGAATATTTCAAAAATATAATTATGGTTTCTAAAATTCTAAAAATGTTTAAAAGTCTAATCTTTAAAATGTTTCTAAAGTGCATAGCGTAATTTTATGTAAGAAAAAGCAAGTGATTCTCAAAACACCTAATGCTTTTTATTTACTGACACTGCTACCCTTAAATGGCCCAAATTAGAGTAGGGTACCATGTAGTGTGACATTGCAGAGCTTTATACATATGCATATCTTTCACAACTAAATTTAATTATTAAGAAATATGTTGTTCTTTATATGAAATGTGTCTCAACTTAAGGGTTTGTGCTTTCCATTATACTTATGAAGAGTTTAAATATATGTATACACACATATATAAAATATATAATCCTATATGTATAATACAGTAATATTAATTATGATATGAGTATTGTATAGTTGCAATACATATTAAAAGGCATTTAAACAAATTATGCAGAACTACCAAATAAAGGTATAATTTAATGTTGCTTCAGAGCCAATAAATGGATTGTGAGATGGCAACATATGTAACTGATAAGTGAGAGACTACAAAATGAGACCAATGGTACTTAAAACAATATCAACTATATATATGAACCATGTTTATTTTAAATGAGCAAAAGTGGAAACTAGCTGAGTAAGGATATGAAAAACAAAGCTGGCTTGTAACCTCATAAGCAAGTATTTCCAAATGTACAGTGATTACAAATCTACAAGGTACCTTTATCCACGCAATTTATCGCATTACCCCTGTGGCATTATTGCACACAATGTCAGCTAGTATTTTACCTGGGCAAAATGATGTCTTGCCTGGGACTATTATGATGGAATAATAACATTTTATGCTTAGTTATCATTATAAACTAATTACATTTAACAGAAAATTTTAAGCACAAGAATCACTATGAGTATATGGAAGCCCACAGATTTTCTTTTCAGGTAAATAGCATTTTATAACAGGAAACGATGATAGGATATTGTAAACATTTTCTTTTGCCTACCTTTGTATTTCAGAAGTTCAATATAACCACATTTCTCCAAAGACTCATTCTGTTATTGAAAGGTAATGGTGGGAACCAACTTAAGAACATGTAAAATGCAAGATTTTTAATCAATGAGGAGCTATTAATTTAACCAACCCTTCCTGTAATAATATTGAGACAGACTGTCTGCCTGTTTTTACATTATAGCTAGCTTTGCAATCTGTGTAGAATTTAATGAGGTGTGTAATTTTTGTGAACTTATTGATTCTGAGAGATTCAAAGATTTTAATGCTACTTAACTTTAGTATTTTTACCTTTCATTGATCTTGCATAAAGACAATATTTTAGTGCTAGCTGTTGATCTCTTTGTACCAGTCTTATATATTTATTTTTCTTTAAGTGCTCATGAAAAATGTCTTTAGATGAATATACAATTTTGTTTGCTTTTCTGTCTTTTAAAATTTTTTCATACTGTATATTCAGGTATTTCATAGTTTTAATTTTTTTTTTTGAGTTGCATCATCTAGAACTCCTAGATTTGTATACAGACTCACTATGTCTTATTTCAGTCTGTATAAGAAAGGACCTTATACCTATTTTCTTGACAGTTAAGATAGCTTCTGAGTCATTTAAGAAAGCATGACATTCATGAAAACAAACGAATCCACTCTCTATTACTTCTGTTAGTCTAATATGTGAGATGGTCAAATATTTTAATAAATTATATGAAAAAATATTACTTGTAATTTGAAAATCAGCTTCACATCACAAATTTTGTGATTAACCAGAGCATAGTATTATTGGCTATTTGTTCAACACAAACCAGAAAATGTTGGGAGTATTTGCTTTATTTTATAGTGAATTATTTAAATTAATAAGGGGAATGTTTACATATTGATAAACTCAAGTTTTAATATATTCATTAAACTATTCAAAGTAAGAATGCTCAAATTCTTGCTTGTAGGTTGCTCAGAATTAAGCATACTGGCTGCAGGACATATTTTATCAATCCTAAAAATCCCTAATGAGAAGTGATCTTGCAGGTAATTAAAGCAGAGACCAGAACATATTTGCTTCTCTTTAACTTTTATATAGAGTGATTCTGGGTACATTTTTCTTTTAAGAAAAAAAATAAAGGTAGAAGAAAGGTTGTTTCCTTGCTTACAAGGTTTTAAAGCATTTGTTTAATAAATATTGATACTATTTTAATTCCTTGGGGACCTATCAATTAAAACTAGAATAAGTAGACCAGAATTGATACTTTGATATGATGAGCAAACTGGAAGACCCACAGGTACCTAGTAGCAAGTTGATGGTTTATAATGTTGTTTCCTACCTATAACCAAACATCCCCTGTATACCTCATTGATTCAATATGATCAATAGCATTTAGTGTAGAACCTTTGTCTAAGGAATTTTAAAAGTCAGTAAATTGCAACTACTTTTCAATCTTTGTCCATCCAATTGTGGAATTTTTCCGTATTATTTAGGCATATTTTCTTGTAATTAGATTGCCTTTTCAACAAACAAACAAAAACAAGCATTCTGTGATCTTACCCATCATTGTATATGCTCTGCTATGTGGCCATTACAAAGAATGTCCTCAGAGCCAGGATATTTTGGAAACTGATAGGTTAAGATTTGCTTCATCTACTCAAATTTATCAGGTATTTTATCAAATTGTTCCACAAAGTTATCCTTGTTTTAGTGATGTAAAGGAAAGGTGGATATATAAAGATTATGAAAAGTCAGAGGCAGAAAAGGTTATTTCCATTTCAGGAAATCACAAAATGCTTCATGGAGGAGACCTATTATTATTTAATTTAGTTACTTTTAACTGAATTAAAGCATAATTTTATTATTATTTAATTTAGTTACTTTTAAAAATCTGTTAAAACACAGATTTTTGCACTATGCCTCTACTCAGAATTTGTTATTCTGTATGCTTAGGGTGGGATCTAGGTATTTATTTTTCTGTGCTGCTCATCAGGCAACTACACTTTGGGAACCATTAGTATAGAGCTGGACAATAAATTCATTTGGACTAAGTTATTGACCTTGAATTGTTGGGAAAACCTTAGCTTCAATATTTCCAAGTGGTCCACCAATTTATTTCCATCCTTCTCTTTTATTGAATTCAAACAACTGAATATTTCAATTTCCTTGAAATGTGACATTAGTTCTCATTTAGCTTATTTTTTTGTTTTGTTTTCAACTTACTCTAATATTTTTATTATTTATCTTTCTAAGTGCAGTTTGTGTTATTTGTTTTATAGCCATCCAGTCATCAATTTCTGTTTTTAACTATAGGGTCCTGGATGCAATATTAAGAACAACAACAACAAAAAAAAGATTTTCATTGTGTGGTATAGAACACCTACACATAGAATGGATGTTTGATTACAACAGCATACTATTCCTTTAGCCTGGTTTCCTCAGAAATCAGAACCTGAAACAAAAGATAAAGTGCTACTCCTTCTTTGAGGAATGCAGACTAGGAGCAAAAATAAAGGGAAAAGAGTGTGGTCAAGAAGGAGGGAGAGCCAAGAAGAGGTATTTCAACCTGCCAGCACTTGGGTATCAAGCACAAATTGCTCAGCCTCCTGGGATTGTCTGAAAGGTCTTATAAATTACTGCTTTGGGGGGCAGACCGTCAAAAGGAGGAAGAAAAAATATATTCACCAGCTCCTTTCTTCCACTGGTCAAAGGCAAGCCCCAAGGGCATCAAATTTCCCTGTACTTCCTAATAGTCCACAATGGGAACCCTACAAGTTTTGATATTACATGACTCATTGTCAACAGGGAAAGATGTCCCAAGATTTTGCTTATAAAAAGATGCTTAGAATTTATAAAGAAATAGGTTATCCCTAGTGGCTGGGGTAAGCACAAATGACCAAAAAATAGTTGAGGCTCAAAGAATCTCAACTGTTTCATAATAGATGATACAATACTCATTGTAGAACCTTATCTGCCATGTTCTTTCTGCCATTGTATGAGTGATAAACATTTTCTGTTTTTGAAATTGATTATTGCTCTGATTTCTAGAAAACCAATCTCTCTTGGCTCTGTTTCTATATGTTGGTGACTCCTTATCCATTTTTTCTGGAGTTAACTTTTATGTGGGTATCTTTTCTTTTACATACCACTTAAATATTGTTTGGCATTCTATACTTGAGTATCTTGTCTTCTCACTTTTATTTTCTATTGAAGATCTACTCACACCTTCAACTGACACCTATATGTTCAATGTCCTAAAATGTATCTCTTGCTCTACTGAATTGGAGATCCATAAATCTAAAGTCACTTTCTTTATTCTTACCTTGATGTTCCTATAATAATTCAACATTTTTTTAAACTGGGATAAGTGGCTTTATTAGAGAAAGCCTGGATTCAACATTTTTAATATGAATAATTTTTTCTTCCTTCCCAGAATATCTGCATCTCCTGTATTTTATAACATACCATTAACCTTTCACCTTCTACATCCAATCTTCATGAAGTAAGAATGATTTTTTTAAAAAAAATATTGAATGTATCTAGTTCTATCCATCCTCATTACTACAGTACTTATATGAGTCACTGTCATCTCTAGCTGGGATTACTACTCAGACTTCTAATTAGATGATTCCCTACTAAACTTTTTCCTCACTCTAGTGCTGAGCATTCTTCAATTGACTCCCTTACTGTTTGAAAAGCAAACAACTTGACATGTCTCTACATGATTTGCTTTCTGCTTACTTCTTCAGTTTAAGCATTCATACTCCCAGAAAGTTGCCCTGAGTTTCAGTCAAACTAAGTCATGTACAGGTTCCTAAATCTACCACTCCCTGACTTACCTGTAGGTTTTTTTATTTATTCCTTTTGCATGAACCAACATTGTTTATTCCTCCTGACTCGTGTGTAGATTCCATAAGATCCAGCTTTTCCAGGAGGTCCCATTTCAGCTGTCCTACCTCCAACCCAGACTTGTTATGCTTCTTGTATTTTTTGGTTTTGTTTTGTACTATTTTGTTCATTCAGGTTGTCCTGGGCCTATGTTAATCACAGAATAGAGATTGCCTCTCTGTATTTTAATCTGGTATTTTCTTATTTAACTAGGACTTTCTTGAGGGCTGGAACTGCCTTGGATAGATCCTGACCCATATTAAGTGTCTACTGCATGTTTGAATGAGTTAATCAATAGTAATAATATCTACTGATAAAATAATTTGCTACATGTGCTATATGAGGTATCTTATTCCTTTTCTGACAGAAACAAACTGACACAGAAATTCAGAGAGGGTAAATAAATTTCCCAAAGTCAAAACAGCTAACAAGTGACAAAGCCAGATTCAACATCAAGTGTATATGTTTCCACAACTTTTGTCTTTACCACAGAGCTACACTGACAGTGCAAGGATTCACATTCTAACCGGCCTATTGCCAGATTAAGGCTTTACTTACCTGACCCCCCTTTTTATTTCTGAAGAGAGAAGTGGGGAGGCAGAGAGACAGACTCCTGCAAACACCCAACCAGGATCCACCCAGCATCCCCACCAGGGGGCGATGCTCAGCCCATCTGTGGCATTGCTCCATTGCAACTGGAGCCATTCTAGCACCTGAGGCAGAGGCCATGGAGTCATCCTCAGCACCTAGGCCAACTTTGCTCCAATGGTGCTTTGGCTGCAGGAAGGGAAGAGAGAGGTAGAGAGAATGAAGAGGGGGATGGGTGAAGAAGCACAGGGGCACTTCTCCTGTGTGCCCTCACCGGGAATTGAACCCGGGACTTCTACAACCTGGCCAGTGCTTTACCACTGAGCCAACTGGCCAGGGCCTTGACCCCGTTTTATATTTTTTCTCATTTTCCAAATGAGAGGAGGGGAGATAGCAAATAGACTCCTACATATGCCCCTACCAGGATCCACCTAGGAACCCCCATCTGGGGCCAATGCTCTGCCTGTCTGGGGCCATGCTTGCAACTGAGCTATTTTTAATGCCTACATGGAGCCATCTTCAAAGCCCAGGCTGATGCTCTAGAACCAATCAAACCATGGCTATAGGAAGGAAAGAGAGAGATAGAGAGATAGCAAGAGACATAGGCGAGAGGGGAGAGAGAGAGGGGGGAGAAAGAGAGGAGAGAGAAGGGAGGGGGGAGAGATAGGAAATAAGAGAGAGAGAGATAGGTGTGGGGAGAGAGAGGGGGGAGAGTGGAGAGAGAAGGGTGAAGAAGCAGATGGTTGCTTCTCCTGTGGGCCCTGACTGAGAATTGAACCTAGGACAGTGATGGGCAATCTCTTGAGCCTGGTGTTTCATAATTCGCCAAAACCTGAGCATAACTTGGGTGGTGTGTCACTTCGAGAAAAACGGCCTAACTGGAAGTCCCAGAACTAGACCCTCTGTGCCGGACTTCTGTTGTTTTGACCTACCGACCTCCAGCACAGAGTGTCTACACTACAGCAAATATTTTATCCTCGGCTATTGCACCTGGCAGTGCAGGAGGTGAAGATGAAATGTCCTTCTTGGCATGCGGTCCCATACTTCTTCGGCATGTGGCCGCATGCGGCCATGTGTCATCAAAAATGGCTATCTGTGTCAGTGCTGACACGCGTGTCATAGGTTCGCCATCACAGACCTAAGACATCCAGATGCTGGGCAAAGTTCTACCACTGAGCAAACTGGTCAGTGCCTACCTGACCCCTTTTAAAAGACGTGAGTTAATCTGCCAAAAAGGGAAGGTAATACATACCATGACTTTTTTAGATAAAATAAGCAAATATACCATACCAGAATAGAGTTCATCATAAATATTTGTTATCACTCATATTTCACTTATTTACTTAAATATTAGCAGTCCAAGCATGAAAAATATAAAATACAGATCACTTGGTGTATCATGAGTGGATTTTCAATGTACACATTTCATTAGAATTTAATAGACCAGAAACCCTCTCCTTTCCTAATATGGGAAATAAAACAATCCTATCATGAAATACTCTTCACAACAAAGATATTTCATTGGAAATTCATAGGAAATGACTGTGGAGAAAAATAAAAACCACTAAGTGGAGAATCTTCAAAGGCAATGGATTCTTTTATTGTAACTTTATACTTATAGATGAAATGACAAGAACAAAATTGTGTTACATTTACCTGGGTTGAACGCCAAGGGGTCCAATAAAATAACATTTAACACTGAAACTCAGAGGAAAACCACCTAAGGCAGCCTCGCATTTTTTTGGCAAGCCTGTTAGTCTTTTATTCTTTCTCTATTTTGCCTAGGAGAATATATGTATGTATTTATCACCCAACAACGTATAAGTGAAACATTTAACAAGCCTAATTTTCTTTCTGATTTAATAGGATTCAATAAATGGAAACTGAGCAGTCAGAATAATGAAAAGAGGACATAATATGTCTCATTCTGTTTGTGTCCTTTCTATGTTCTTTTGTCCTTTGATTGCACTGGTGGATAATATTATTTTGTTCCCAAGGAAATATGTCCCTTTGATTAGGTTGCAGATATTCTCTCATTTGTCACTGTTCTATCAAGCTATGCCATGTAGCAGCAGGAACTCTTGATTATTTAATTGCTTGTAAGAACTCATTAAATTCAACTATCAATCATGGGACATATGGTAAACATCACCCAATGGCGTGAGAGGTTGTAGCAATAATCTGTCACTAGGGCAAACCCTTTTTCAGCAATACAGGCTATGGTTTAGTTGTCTGATCATGATTATTTTTAATTGGTATTGATTTACAACTCAGGGTTCATCTAGTAGCCTTAATCCACACTTTGAAGTTAATAATATAGGCATTTATAATATTATTAGAAACATACTCAAATGAATCTTTTCTGCTTTGTACCTGATTTTCTTCTGTAATAATTGAATTTAGTCTTTTACAAACAGTACATAATAAATTTTAAAAGCTATTATTTCTCTGTTGATAGAATTTAAATAATACTTCTTAATAAATAGAATTTACAAAGTCAGTATCAAAACTTGGTTATAATCGCTGTGGGGAAATAGCATCTGTAAAGATTATTTCTGAAATGGTCCTTTTCAAAACAGAATAATCAAACCAGCTATTTTGCTGGGAGTATAATGGTAGATTTTAACTCTTATACAAGAGTTTTGGGTGAACACAAATTTTTAGAAACGTGTGTTTACAGTGAAGTTTTAGAAGCATCTAGGTTTCCACTGTATTTGAGATCAGGATGTACATTTGCAGATAGGAATTCAGTGTAAAGCTAAATGTAAGATATAGTTCTATTTCATTAGTTCTTTTCTTAGAAAACCAGGCATCTAGTGATCATCTAAATCAGGTGCACTCAAAGGTAAAAAAATATATATATAACACCCTAATTTCCCTCTTCAGATAGATTAATAAGCATTGAAGCCATTACAAAATCACAATTCTTACAGTCTTTAGAACTATCTACAAAAAAGAGGGGCTTGTATATGTGAAACAACTACTTTGAATTCTACTTGTGAGCGTTTCTCCTCAATGCCTCCTTCAATAAATGTCTTGTTGCTGCTTAAATTGAAGAAAAGTTTGTGTGTGGTTTCCCCTTCCCAAGCCTATCCCCACGAGTGGGGGAATTAGAAGTTGCACTTACTCTCCAAACAAAGAACCAACTAATTGATTAATATGGGGGTGAATGTAAAAAAGTTAACACTTATTTGTTTAGAAAATATCTTTGGAGAAGCAGGAATGAGAGGTCTGTAAAATCAGACAATATAAGGGTAATGTATGCAGAAGCTACTTCCTTTGTTCTGCATTGAAATGGCACTGGTTATGTATAGGTGGGCTTAAGTTGTGGGACTAGGTGTCTCTAAGAATAGAAGCACCACAAGGGTAAAAATTTGGTCTCCTTTTTTTTGCCCATAAGTATTTAGAATGAATATATAGTAGGTTCTCAATCCATAGTTGTAGCGTCAATGAATGAGGGAGTGACTGTCATGCCAATAAAATTCTACCTCAAATTGTTTCCTTGGGAAAAGAATGTTCTTTTTTTTTTTTTAAGTTTCTGCAATTAGTACTAAAGCTATTTAATTTTCTCCACTATATGTTACTATTTATAAACAGTGTCTCATTTAACCATGAAGCAAATTAATATTGGCAGGATGATTATATGGGTTAGGAACTATGGTAAGTGCTTTACCTATGTTATCTCATGTAATTATTACTGTTAGCATATATGGAATAGGTACAGTGGTTAGTTCCATTTTTCAGGCAAAGAAACCCTGGTTTAATCAGATTAAGCAACTTCCCTAAAGAGACACAACTAGTAATGGACAGAGTGCACATTAGAATCCAAGTCTGCCTGACTCTTAAGTTTTCACTCACAGTTAGGTGTTGAGATTCCTTAACTTTGGGACCCTTTTATGGCTCCTCTCTTCTTCCATCTATTGCTTATTGGATAGAGCACAAATCCTCAGAATCCTTCCCAACACAGGACTCCACGTAGGCACTCCCTCAAGCCATTTTGTTATCACTGTGTTGTTCTAAACTACTCTTAACCACTAACAATACAAGAACAATTATATTCATTAGTCAGACATTCATAGAAACAAAGCAATTATAAATAGAATATGAGAAGCAAAGATAGTGAATCAAGATATTCTGTGTAAAAATGTGAACACTTGGATTTCTTCCATTTTTTTTTAAAACATTTGAGATCCTGAATAAATACAACAGGTATGGACCAATTCTCAACTCACACCAGCTAAGGGATAAGCCCAGAGACTGTTTTCAACCTTGAGAGTTGACTTGCTCTTGATTTTTGTGAGTCAGATGTGACTAAAAAGGTTTAAAGAGCTTATTTCCTTACCTTTCTCTGATTGCTGGGAGGGCCACTGGGATTCCCCTTCCTGGGGAATAATTCTTGAGTTATGTTTTTTTTTTTTGTATATATATTAATTTCCATGTGACTGACATCAACTGCATTAGAAGATTTCATGTCATCTGTCTATAAATCTTGGCTTGTCACAACAATATCACTTATACTTGTATTTTAGTTTATATCATATATTCCTGTCACCCCCAGCAGAGTCTGAACTCCCTTAGGGTAAATTAAAAAAAAAATAACGCAATGTTGTATAAGTTTCATCCTGTAAATTCTAATATTCCTTAATGGAATGAATGAATGAGAGACAGAACCTGGTGTAAAAACTCCATTTTAGGACACTCTGCATTTAACCTCTTATGTCATTCTCTATCAGTTTAATTTTTTATCTTCCTCCGTCATCTTTAGATTGCCCATGGCACCTATATAATTAAAGAGGCAACAGCAAATGTTTATTAAATTGAGTGAAACCTACTTCCTTATCATTGACCCTAATAGTGAAGCTGTCAAATTTTTGGATACATTACTTAAGTTGATTATGCATGTTCATTGCCCACAATTCCCAGATACATTTTCGTGTTGATTGCTTAGAAGTTCAGTATTATGTATATGAAATTAAGAATAGTAGACCTACTAAGGCAGATGATATGCTTATAGAATTAAATAGTAGACGCTAATAAATCTGTATCGGTTTTTTCCACTTGAAACAAATGTACAATTTATAGTATCAAGAAACCAATTCTGCCATGTGGAACCAGTGAAAATGACAGAAATAATACGAGGTACCGTATTCATAGTACAGGCACTCCATGATGCACTTGTCTTTGTATGATTAACTTAGACATTTTCACTAATAGATTCAAAGATAATTGCCAGATAAACAGCTGTCCTATCCCTACAACAGGAGAGGAAATGAGTAAGGGATATTAAATAAGGGAAAATGTCACTCAGGTGCATTAATCTGGAAAAGAGAACTCATTGTAAGACATTCTGTCTTCCTTAGTATTTGGATTTGAAAATTTAAGTATAAGGCACAAAGACATGATAGGGCATTATGAGAAGAAATAATCTCTTTAGAAACCAAGTGATTATTTTAATGAGATCATTTATGGGTGAAAGAATCTTGCCATTTTATTATTCAGTATTTTACTAAAACTTACAGTATACATAAGAGGAAATGTTTAAGATAATTTTTTTCAAAAGTGTATTAATCTCAAGTCAAACATGTTTTGGAGCATATCAGGTGTTCTTTTGTTAAACTCATTTCTTTATTTGAAGATAGGAATATATTTGTCCAAGTGTAAAAATACTGAGACCATCAATGACCTCAAAATAATTTATTTTCTTAAATAATTGTTCATCTTTTAAAATCAAACTTCTCAAAAATACATATCCTATTTGTAAAACTGGAAGAGGCATTCAGTCAGTATCATTAAATTTACTAAATTTGATTTGATGCCAAATGTAAATAGACAATTGAATTCGGTAGTTGCCCTAATAGGTTAAGTAATATCTTAGATGCTTTTGTAACATTTGTATAAAACTGTTTTCCTGTTCTATTTGCTTGCTTCATTTTACATGAGTGCAGTGAGCCACTATACTCTAAAATTATTTTTTGCACATGTAAACTATTAACTTGGGCCTTTATAGACTTAGTATATTGATGGGAACTGCATTACACTAATTTTATGACTTTCAGATAGGTTAGTGCCAGTGAGGTCAGCTCAAGAGTAATGAATGTCATTTTAAAATACCAAGAAGCATGATTATTTTCATACTGATATTGCTGTGGAAAAATACCAAAGAGACAGTGAGATTATACCACAAAGTACAGAAACTGTTCCAGGAAGTAAGTGCTTACACGTGGCTGTGCAAGTGTACAGAAAAAAAACCATTAAAACCCATTAAAAAGACCCAAACTGTGGACAGAAGATAAAATAAAATTGATCAGCTGCATCCATGATGGCAATAGATTGTCCATTTATTAATTAAAAGTACATTTGATATATTGTGATGTGATAAATAGTTTGGCTGTACAGGTTAATTCCTTCAGATCTGTACTGAGGGCTATTATCATTGATAAATTATGCACTATGACATTTACTATTTCTGATAGATGGTCAAAAGGAGTGCTGTACCTGCAACTTTGCTTTGGTATTTACACAGCAATTCAGTCTGTCTTTAGTTACCTGTGAAGTATTCCTAATTCAAGCGTGACTACACTTCAAGTAAGCATGTGTTTCTGTGGTTGTGTCATTATACTTCTAGAATCAGAATTAAGTCTCTTGGAGTGCAATTATCTTGGTTACCACAACAAATGATACAGAGTATTTCTGCCATATATAAATATTATTGGGTACCAAGGGTATAATGAACTTAAAAATTATAACATATGGAATATGATATATATATATATATATATATATATATATATATATAATGGAAACATGTTTCTGTCATTATTACAGTAATATATGATGCCATCTACTTATTTTTATAAATTATTATAAATGTTATAAAAAAATTTTCTGCTAATTTCCACTTTGTTCTAGGTTTTTAATAATTTTTTTCTGAGCTAGGTAAAGTGTAAAAAACCTATAAATATATTTTTTTAAGGATCTTCCTTCAAGACACTGCATGCAGTAATGGTTCATTTGGGAAAAGTGGAACACAAAGTAGAATTTAGAAAGAAACCAAACAAAACAACTGTTAGTCAAAGTTTGAGAATCATATTATACATGCATGTGTGTGCACACACACACGCACACATTTTTTCAACTTATAAAAGGACCTTTGTTTGTAATATCTTAATCTTGCCAACTATCCCATAAGACATAAAGGAAAAGTTGATGCCTTAATTAAGTTTTTGGAAGAGTAAGACTTCAGGAGTTTAAATAGTTTGCCAATACTTGTAGGTGGGAAAACAATAATCAGAGTACAGGTTATTCAACTCCTATATGTTTCTTTCTATTATAATACAGTGGATGTAATTTTATTTTTTTATTCAAGGGTACACCAAAAACTGGAAAGGCAAATATTAGGTATTGAGTGTTAAGTATATATCAAGAACAACTTCATATGTCCTCTTTCATTTACTTTAACAAACTGACTCATATCATTAGCTAATATATAAATCACTCCACCCCAGGGCAAACCCAATAATGAATATCTAAGACAGTGACTCTCAACCATGGATATACAATAAACCACCATGGACTCTTTAAATAGTAAAAAATGTGGAATATATGCTTATTGCCAAGACACAGAAACAGAGACACAATTCAGTCTTCTATTTGAAAAAATAAAACATTGGGTAAAACATATTTTTTAAAAAATTGTTTTTAAGATAGTGTATACCAGCCAACTATGGAAAGCAACCCTTTAATGAAAGTAAACAAATGAGTTGTTGGATTCTGAGTTGAGACAATGTTGCTGAGAGTCCAACAAAAGTAGCTTAAGTTCACAGAACCAGGTACCTGAAAGAGAACTGCACATGGGGAGAATCCCAGGGATTTGTCAAAGGCTTGCTTGATTAGTAAGCAGATTTTTCAGAGCACACATGTGAGAAAATACCCAGGATGGTAAAAGAATTACCTAAATGATTAATGGAAACCCGACCAGGAGTTTACACAGGCCTGGGGATCATGCCTACCAGCAAAACTAAAGAAAAATAAATAAGAATTTATGGAGCATTGAATATGTCAACAAAAGGTTTCTCAACTTGGGGGAGTAAATAAACATGGTTAATGCTCTAATCTTTTCTTTAAAAAGTCTTAACACAAAGTCATTAAGAATCAAATTGTTTCCAAGAGCTTAACTATGTTTGAGAAACTTGTTAAAGAATAGTTATAGAAATTTAAAACTATCCAGCAATTGTCAAGGTAAAATTCCCCATGGCAGGTATCCAATTAAAAAATGAAGTCATTTAAAGAAGTAAAATATGACCCATAATAAGAAATCATGATAGAAACTCCAAACTGAAGTGGAGAAAAACCCATTCAGCTCATCACTAACTCGGGGACAGTTCAGTGGCTTTAATAAACCTGTAATTGAAGTCTCTGAAAAATAGCAGAGAGGTGATAAAAAATATTTTCAGTGATAATAACCCCAAATGTTCCAATTTTGATAAAACCGATAAACACACATCTAAAATGCTCAATGAACACCAATCACAAAAAATGAAGAGGTATACACTAAAATAAATCATAATCAAATTTTACAAAGACACTTTAAAGCAGGAAAAAGAAAAAATCATTAACATGTCTGGAGAAATAAGAAATGTTACATAGAGAGAAAAAATATTCTCACCTAAATCTTAAGGAAAAAACACTAAAGTACTAAAAAAAAAAGTCTCATGAATCTACAATTTGTTATCCAGTAATAGCTTTAAAAACAAAGATAAAAGAATTTTCAGACATACAAAGGCTGAAATAATTACACAGCCAGCCAAAATGAATTAGGAGAAATATTAAAGGACGTTCTTCAAGTAAAAATAAAACAGACATATGGATCAGTAAAAGGAATGAGGAACATCAAACGTGGTAATTACGTTGGAAAATATGTAATATTTAAATCTCAGCAGTAGAGCATTTTAAAAAATAAAGGGAATATGGAGTATAGTTTATAATTTATAAGGACATAAAATGTGTGGCAATTAGTACAAAGTCTAGGAGGGGAGAAAGTGAAGAATATTATTGTAAGATGCTTATACCATACATGGAATGAATGGGTACACAATGCAGGGTTCTGATGAGGTTTCATTGAGTTGTAACCTTAAAACTTGTACCATAATAAATTCAATAAAAATGGTATAAAATTCACCCTAAAATAGACTATGATAAGTAAAAGATGTTTACTATAATCCTAAAATAACTGCTAAAACAACAAAGAATTATAGCCAATAAGTGTAGGAGAAAAAAAGAAGCATAAATATATAATAAATTCCATCTGGCTCAGTTGATGGAGCGTCAGCCTGGCGTCTTCATGTCCCAGGTTTGAGCTTGGCCAGGGCACACAGGAGAAGTGCCCATCTGCTTTTCACCCTCTGCCTCTCCCTGTCTTTCCCACTTCCCCTCCCACAACCAGTGGCTTGACTGGTCTGATCATGGCCCTGGGCTCTGAGGATAGCCCAGCTGGTCCAAGTATTGGGCTCAGGTTCTAATAGTAGCTCGGTTAATTCAAGGATCAGTCCAAGACAGGGTTGCCGGGTGGATCTCAGTTAGGGTGCATGCGGGAGTCTGTCTCCCTATCTCCTCTCTTATTACTTAAAAATCAAACAAATCAGAAAAAAAGAGGGAAAAACAACAAATAGCAGGTGAAGCAAATAGAAAACAGCAAGATGACATTTAACACTAAGCATGTCAAAAATCACATTAAATCTGAAAGGTCTAAATTCACAATCTTAAAAGTTGGAAATTGTCAGACTAAATGAAAAAGCAATACCTAGTTATGTGTTGCATAAAAATAAGAAAAAAAATATAAATACAAAGAAGCTAAAAGTAAAATGATAGAAAAATAAATACAAAGCTAACACTGATATAAAGGCAGTTTAAATGACAATAATGTCAGATGAAGTCAATTTCAGAGAAAAGATTATTACCAGGAACAGAGGGTCATTTTATATTGATAAAGGGTTCAATTAATCAGAGGCAAAAAAAAAAAATTCTAAGTGTTTATGCATCTAACAAAAGTGCTTCAAAACATCAAACAAAAACTGACAGAACTGCAAGAATAGACAAATTCACAATTACATTTTGAGAATCAATCTCTCTCACAAATGATAGAAGAAGCAGACAAAAATAAATCAGTGAGAATATAAAAGACTTGAATATCACTATCAACCAGTTTGACATAATGGATATTTATAGAACAGTGTATCCTAAACCAGTAGAACACATTGTCAAGAGCATATGGACATCTTAGCAAGATAAACTGTATTCTAAACAAGTCTATTTCAAAACAATCAAGTCATACAAAGTTAGGTCTTTCATCACAATAGAATTAAATTAGAAATCAAGACTAAAATGATATGTTGAAAGTTCCAAATATTGGAAACATAAAAATATACTTTTAAGTAGCCTAAAAGTGAAAGAGGAAAATAAAAAGTAAAATTAGAAAGTAACTGTAAATAAATAAAATGAAATTACAGCACATCAGTATGTGTGAGATATAGCTAAAGCAACACTAATAAGAAAATTTAAAGCTCATAATGCCAGTATTTTTTAAAAAAGGAAGGTCTCAAATTAATAATCTCAGCTTCCAACTTTAAAAACTAAAAAATGAACAAATCAAATTCAAAGTAAAGATAGCAAAGAAAATAATAACTATTAGAGCAAATATTAATGAAATAGAAAGCAGAAAAGGAATAGTAAAAATCAATCAAACCAAATGTTCCTTTGAGATGAATGAAATTCATACACCTTTAGCTAAATTGCTAAAAAGAAAGAAGAAACAGAAAGAAGATATAAATGAACCAATATCACAAATGAGACAGGTTATGGTATCATGACAGATCCTACAGAGAATAAAAAGATAAGATATTATGAACAACTTTATGCTAATAAATTTTACAATTTGGATGAAATGGACAAATTCCTTGAAAGACACAAACTACTATAGTTTAAGATAAAATAGGAAGTCTGAGTAACCTTAATATAGATATTACATTTATGGTTAAAAAACTTTCCACAAAGACAACTCTAGGCCAGAAGGCTTAATTGACAAATTCTCTGAAACATTTAAAAAATAAATGGTACTAAATCTGTCAAGTATCCTCCAGAAAATTAGAAAGAAGGAATTATTTACCAACTCATCCTATGAGACTAGCATTACCCTGATATTAAAACTAGGCAGATATATTATGAGAAAAATATACACAGACCAATAATCTTCTGAATATATATATTATAATTCTATATAAAATTTTAAAAAGTCAAATCCAACATTGTATAAAATGGGTAATACATCAAAGCCAAGTGAGTTTTATGCCAGCAATATAAATTTGACTTAATATTCAAAATGATTTTCAATCTCAATAAACAAAAAAAGATTACCTCAATAAATACAGATGCCATCGACAGATGACTGGATAAACACATTGTGTTATATCCATACAATGGAATACTAGTCAGAAATAAAATTAATAAACTCTTGATTCACACATAAACATTAAAGGAACATACTAAGTTAAAGGGAGCTTGCCAAAAGAAAATGCATACTCTGTGATTTCATTTACATACATTTCTGGAAAGTGTAAACTTATTTATAGTAACAGAATATAGCCTGGTGGATCCCCAGGGTAAGGTCAGGAGAAGGGAAGGTAGGAGATTTGGGAAAAGCTAGAAGGAATGAATTACAATTGGGAACAAGAAACTTTTTGGGGTGATGGCTATATTCATGATCTTGATTATGGTGATAGTTTTATGGGTGTATACACATGTTATATCTCAATTAAGCTGTTTAAAACAAGCAAGCAAGCTACAAAAACTGAGAGTTCATTTGGCATGCACTATCAGAATCTCCACAATCAAGTCCTGCCTGCTTCTGTTAGTCTTACTAGCCAATTGGTAGTAGTGTTAGCAGTTGGCTCAGGTACTCTCTCTTTTCCCAATTTCCAAAAGTTTATCTGATGATAGGAAATTTTAATTTTCTCTTTAAATTCTACTTATAATGCTATATAACTCAAACCTCAAGAAATCATTTAGGCTATTTTTGACTGAAGTGTTACATGCAAGAATCACTTATTATAGAAATTCAGGAATCACCAACTGACCAGCAGATATTTACTTAAACTTTGTAGGCAATTCTGCTTTCTTGACAATATTGATTCACACAGCGTCAACACAGTTTTACTCAACATAAATGTGTGGACATGTCACTAAAAGAAATGCATGCAAATATTCATAGAAATGTTATCATAGTGGTCCCTAACTATGAACAATCAGTGTCTGACATAGACTATAAATAGATAAATGATAATATATTTATATATAGAATGCTATACAGGAGTGAAACACCATATAGTCACACACAAGACAGGTGAATTCTACAAACATAATACTGAGGCAAATAAGATACACATAAATGATAGATATGGTTTCATTTTATAGAAAGTTTAGAAACCAGCAAAATTAACCATTAAAACTTGACATGGTGTTTACTTTGGGGTAGGAAAAAGGAATAGTGATTTGGAGAGGGGTCCCAAGCAATATTCTGATGTGTTCATTAACGTTCTATATTTGTATTGATTAGTGGTTATATAAATGTACTCACTTAATAAATCATTTAACTCCATGCTTAACATGTGTTATTTCAGTAAAAACAAACATGAAATTTTTACAACGCACATACTAAGTAAAGTCAAGTAATTAATAATAGTTACTTAGTGAGGGATCTAGCTCTGTCAGGGTCTTCATATTTTTTAAATAATATTTTAATTCAGGTAAAATTATAGAAATTAATAATTAGTTCAGCTGTTATATAGCAATTCGGTTCATTTCTGGATGTTATTTAGAGTTACAGTTGTATTTAGGATAAAAATTATAGTTTAACCAATAAAAAAGTATCAATTGCCATGGTCTAGTTAACCATGACTACAAGTTTATTGCTATCTACATCTGGAAATAACTTTTCGATTTACAGGTCAAACATCTTGTAAAATAAAAACGTATCATAGACATTATGGGCCATTGTTTTTTCATAATTAGTATATCTACGTAATAGCTTTATCATAGGCATGCACTATTTTTATAATGTAGCAGGAAAAAATCTTATATTTATCATATTTATCATATGATTCTCTTATTTTTATATAAACAACTATGTTCTGCCTATCTCTATCTTCCTTGCCTAGTTTCAGTTCTATTAACCTCTAGAAAGTCCAATAGATTGTACACCAAAATAGAAAATTTTGACATATATTTATTGATAAATACAACACATTAAACTGAACTTCTTTTGGTGACATACTGTTGCTATGCTAGTTAAATAATGAATGTTCATTTCAGGCTGGACAAAATACTTCTCACCTTAATCCCTGTTTTTTTGTTGCATTTTAATTATGTTTCAGACACCTCTCTGGTATGTTGGAACAGTATACTAAGCAACTTTCCCACTTGTGTCTTATTTCAACCCTGGGCACATTCAACACCAATGCAGATACTACCTTGTGGTTCAGCTTAAGAGAAATGTGTGATCCTGATATCATTTCTGAACGTTTTTATCTCCTTTGCACTTCCTCATTTTATTAATTCTTCAGTGTGGTAAAGAGACACCTAGCTCCATTTTAGAGGCTCAAACTCTTAAAACTTCACTCTTATAAAATTTAAAATATGGATTATACTGTAATATCAACTTTATGATTTTAATGAGCACATGTAGGAACATATATAAATGATATTATAAATTGGTTGACAAGTAATAGATACCTAATAAATGTTTAGAACTTCTGAATGTGTGGGGAGGCATAGGAGAGAGGAGAAAAAAGAAAAGAATGGGGTGTGGAAAAAGAAAATATAAAATTAATAATAGAAATTATTAACAAAAATGATTAATAAAAATTAAGAACTAATAATACAAAGTTTTGTTCCAGGAGTTTAACTGTTTATCTTTTGAAAGGAGATGTTTTGGTGTATCCTTTTGTAATGTCCAGAATTTTTAATATAGACACACAAGTAGTTCTTGTCACATGACATGAAATTTGTCCCTAAGATGATTTAAAAATAATTGTAGGCTCTTAGGCTATCTTTCAACATGTCTAATAGGAAAATAACATGAAATTGTAATGTTCATAGAAGCAAAATAAATAAGTGATGAGCAGAACTTAAAATAATACTTCATTATTGTGCATCTAAATTATATTTGCAAAAAGCTATAGGCATTAAACAAGGAGAAGAGAAGAAAGGGGGAGGAAGTAGAGAAGAGGAAAAAGAGAGGGAGGAGGAGGGTAACTAACAACAAAAAGCAGACGAAGATGGCATCCCAGCTACCAGAACAGAGGCAGTTCTGAAAATATTGATTTTTGCTCATCTTTTTTCCCCCCACAAATGGTCTCTTTAATACTGATAAGCAAGTGCATGGATTTTATTTGATTTACATACAATGCTCAGTAAAATAGGACTTTTTCTTTTTTTTCACAGAGATAGAGAGAGAGTCAGAGAGAGGAATAGATAGGGACAGACAGACAGACAGGAACGGAGAGAGATGAGAAGGATCAATCAGTATTTTGTTGCCGTTGTGACATCTTAGTTATTCATTGATTGCTTTCTCATAGGTGGCTTGACCGTGGGCCTGCAGCAGATGGAGTAACCCCTTCCTGGAGACAGTGACCTTGGGTCCAAGCTGGTGAGCTTTTTGCTCAAGACAGATGGGCCCACACTCAAGCTGGCGACCTCGGGATCTTGAACCTGGGTCTTCCGCATCCCAGTCCGATGCTCTATCCACTGCGCCAACACCTGGTCAGGCAAAAAATAGGGTTTTTTTGATAGCCCAGAAGATTTGTCCACCTAGTTTCTGGTTCTCTTAAGACATTTTCCAGGCATTCTTGCTTGGTATGCTGTATGTTGGGGGACATATTTTCTTCTGTTTAGGTTTTAGAAAAATTTGTCTCATCTTTCCCTCCCCTCTAGTTATGGTCTGTATAATTAATGTGAAAACTATTGGGCTTCATGGATTCTATTTTATTTTTAGATCAAAGGTTAGGTAACAAACCATGAACTTCACTGGTCCATATGCAGGAAGTAGATTTGAGTTTCCAGTTTCTTAATATTTGACTTTGATGTATTGGTTAAGAAAGGCAAAATGAATTTAGTATAGAGGTTGATAGAGAAGTCAAAAGTAGAGTCATCAAGTAGAGTAGTCATAAGAAGTGCTTGTTTTGTTTGTTAAAATTGACCATTAAAAGTTTTTCCTCTTTTGAAACTGAAAAGTTATTTTGAAAAATAAAATACAAAAAGAGAACAGAGCTGTTGAGCTGTTAAAATGTTCATGGGCATTTTTTATATATTATTCCAGAAAGGCAACCTAACACTACATATAGAGATAAGATCTTTAAAAACAGGATGATAAATATAAGATTTTTCCTGCTACATTATGAAATTTACATTTAATTCAAAGCATGTATCTGAATTTTAGACAAGAATACACAGATAAAAAAACTCTAAATTAAAAAAGAGAATAAATGTTATCATCCAGAAGATAAAAAGGCAAGTAAAAATGTAAAATGTAGACACTTTCATTTAGTGATAATTTTCTCTTAGGGTTACACTTTACCATAAATGTTCTCTTCCAGTATACAGTAGTATGATTCACTAAGTCTGAGAAATATCATAAAATTGACACTTTTTAAATGTGTTACTGGTCTACTAAAATCTGTTTTTTATATAACATTTCCATCCTAGATCTCTTATTAAATTATAATGAGCTTTTGGGAAGTAAATTAGTGAGATTATTCAACACTGTGCTGTTCTACCAAATGTGGATCAGTATACAGCATAGAATTTTGCAAGAATTAAATATGATTCTCTTATAGTCTGTTTATAAGAAGAAATAATCACAATCAGGATTAGAAGTTTAATAATCCCCTTTTCAAAAAATCTTAAACTACAATGAAAAAAAATATCGAAAAAGCATAGAACATGGGTAAAGTCTCACTCTGTGGCTTTTGAACTTTTGAACTGGAGCCTAAGGTCCTTCATCTCTAAATGGGTTTTCTAGTATCAAACATTCAGGATTGTTCTGCAGAGTAATGAGGATGCATGAAAATTTCTATTTACATATTCAAATGATAGAAGTAACTCAGAAATCTCTCTCTCCCTTTAGGAATAATTTCCCCAAAATTAATTTCTGGCATATAGGTTATTCGTAAAATCCTGGTACAAAAGTTCTATCCATGGTAGATCCCAGTTTGTGTATGGTTTCTAAGGGTACTTGAGATCAGCAGGCTAATTGCCATTAAGGCATGAGGGAATGTGATTCAAACATAGCTGGATAGAGTTAGAGAGAGAGAGAGAGAAAGAGAGAGAATTAGTCCTAGAGTGAATATTAGGGAAAAGACCCTGATAAAAGGAACACTAAGAGCTAGCATTTTTCATAAGCATTATGAGCAACTGAAATACATATTAGAGTTTTATCTGGCACATTTTTGGCATGATTTCTCTATATACTATCTCTAATGGGTACAGGGCATGGCCCTATTAGAATAACACAAGATGTTTTCATAGCAGTAGGAATGAAACTCAAGTAGGTTTTGAGTGTGGGTGAGAAGGATGTTGTCAGACAAAAAACAACATGAAGAAGTTACTTTCTGTGAACTCACTGAGGAATTAAAAATAGATCAACATTTATCTTTAAATTCACACTTAATTATTTTTATTTTATGTTTCTTATTTGATGTCTCTTAGAATGGCATTACTACTTCTGATCATGATAGTAGACATCTGAAGCAAACCAGATATAATCATATATCCTATAACTATTATGATTTATATTGTATTACTTTAATATAATTAATTTTATTTACCTCTGGTAATATGAGATAAATTAAGGTTTTTCACAGTATCGTGGACTAACATTACTTGATTAAGAACAATTTTTGTTAGTCTGAACTGAGTACTATTTAGAACTCAATATGCACGGCTTTTATTGCTTATGAAGTATCTATGTTGCACTGTGTTATGAAGATCTTGACATCTAATACTCTATTAAAAAACAACTTATTAATGTCTTTAGGGACTATCCTTAGAATTGTTACAACAATTAAAAATTTTACAAAGATATACTGTTTAACTCTAGGGTATGTAGTTATTTTTAAAAAGTCATAACTAAACCTCAAACCTTATATCTTTTTCATAAGCATTTATTGAGGGAAAAAAAACTGAAAGAAAAAAAGAAGGGAAGAAAAAGAAGAAACGATATGCTTTAGTGTGTACCATCAGTCTATTTCAGATGAAGCCGGGGAGTAGGGGACCCTTTTACTGGCACTGAATCTAATCCTCCTTTCTATTAATTTGAAAAAAATATAATATTATATATATATATATATTTTTTTTCAAAGGTGTTTGATCCAAATTTATTGTAACATTATCCACAATAGCTCTTTAATATTGCCAGTAAATCACTAGTGTTACAAATATAACAAGATTATGGGTGAGAACCCTCTACCTAGTAGAAATGTATCTACATATATTAACAAGGAAGTCCTTAAAATTTTGACAGTCAAAGCTTTCCATTTTTACTTAATACTGGGACATACAATTGAATATTCTGTGTATCAGTGTTGGAAGATGCTCAATTCTATACAAATACATCATGATGATGTAAGGCAGCTAAGAGCAGGTAAAAGAAAATCCAGTGGCATTCAGTAAATGAATGCCTCAAAGTGAAAAATTTAGCATTAGAATTTGAAGTCTCCCAATAACAATTTTTTTACTGATAAAATTATTTCATACAGTTCTAAAAGTTCTGAACAATAAAAATAAATGTATATTTATTGCTAAATAATAAAGAAAACTTTTCACATATATTTTCAACTGTTTCATCATATAGGATTTCCATCAGGTATGGAATTTCATTTTAACCCACTTATGAAATTCTAAGTTAGTCTGTAACTGTTTTTGTATGCTGGCAGAAGACAAGAGACTTCTGGCTAAGAGACAAAAGATTTTATTACTCATGGCATAGTAGTCAGCATGAATACCAGCATATTTGCATTTATTTCTCTTATTCCCAAGTCCCAAATGTGTGACATCATATAGCCAGATGAAGGCTATATACACAGTTGGTTTCTGTCACAGCTCAGGGTCCCTGAGCTTGGGGACTCTATCCTTTTTTGTTATTATGTAGTAAGCAAGCCTGCTTCTAGTTGGTGTGGGGGAGAACTGGAGAGAGATGTTAATGTATTTCTTAAGATTACCAGCTGCCTGAAAAACACAGTTTTATCATTTACACCCAACTTCTATCATTTACACAAGCCAATAATGTTTTTCTTGTCTCAAACCCACAATAAGTGAGGTCACCTCAGCAGCTGGAAGTCAACCATGGTGAGAATATTTACACCTGGGAAACCAGCAAACAGTAACTATCAGGGCTGTTGTCAGAGAAAGTTGTTCAAACATTTACTAGCATGCCACTCTACCCGGCTCTGTTATTGTTTTGGACAACAGTGTAAGTGAACACATACTGCACATAATAGGTACCTATTCTAATCAATTTTAAAAGGTATGTGCCTACAGAAAGGAAAGGAAGAGAGAGGGGAAGAGAGAAAGGCATAAAATGAACAAACAAAGGGAGGTTCCAGTTGTAGAAACAACGTCTCAGTTGACAGAAAACCTCACATCTAAGAGGGAGTCCAGGAATATTCTTTTAACTGGACCAAAATAACATAGGCTCTAAAGATAAATGTTTACTTAAAAAGCAACAAACTGTTACAGAAATTGAGAAAAAAAAAGAGTGTTACTTCAAAACATATAATATAGAACTGAAACTTAGAAAGAGTGAATGAAAAAATAAAGGAAGGAGAATTACAAGTGTGGGTTTTGCAGCTTAATGTAGTCACTAAAACTTAGGGATGGACTCAAAGTCCACTAACCCTGCAGGATCCATTTGGAAGAGTCTTTAAGCAGAGGAATATTGTTAAACAAAAAACACTCGAGATAATTCTTTGTGTCAAAGCATGTAGGTTCAATAAAAATGTTAAGCAAAAGTCAATAAATATTAGCTCCCAAATTATGTTAATTAGTAATTAACTAACAATATATTCTGAAGAACTAAGATCATTTAGACCTGTTCTTTTCATTAGTCTCAACAATCTATCACATGGATAATCCTATGTCATCTCTTTATCAAAATTTAGCTATTGTACTTTATTAAACTACACCCATCATAACCTTTTACATTTCTCTAATGGTTCCCTAAAAAACCATTCAGTTTTCTTCAGATCATGTATCAGAATGCACCAAATCAAAGTAAGTTTTATATTATTTTTTGAATAAGTTGCTAGCATTTTTGGAATTCAAGACAGAATTTTGTTCAAAAATCTTTACAATGAAAAATGTGCTTTATCAGTGCATGATATTTGCAACCTCACTGTACTAGGAGCTCAGCTCTCTCAGCAGAAAAGCCATCTCTCTTTTCAATACATTTCTTTGAATATTAGCCTGAATTTCCGAGGTCCTCAGGCTATAAGCATGTGACAGCAGCTTGCTGGTTTCTATTTTTTAAATGAATATTATCTCAATTTATGAACAGTTTAAGAAAATAAATTTCTAACAGTGACCCGATTCACTTTCTTGAAAGAATTTGCATTCTTGTAAATTCTACAGTGAGTCACTAAAGGTAAGAATACTGACATCTATTGGTCTTAGTTTTGAAACAAGGGGGCACTCTTCAGCAAATCCCAATTCTTTAGACTGCATTAATAAATGTAAACAGGATGTCTCTGCACAGAAAGCATAAAACTGCCTGATATATGCAAGGCATATCTTTAATGATGTTTAAAAAGGAGCTAAACATCTCCCTGGGAATTCTTAAAACATTTATCTTTTAGGCATTTATTTAGCTTCACAAGTCTTTGTTGTTTAACAAGCTGGAGAAAATAGGTCAGCTAATGTTATATTAATCAGTAAATTAATATTTCAATTTGATTTTCTTTCTAGTTAAAATGCTTGCAGCTTTTCCTCTCCCCCCACCTCCCCACTTCAGCACTGATGTTAAGTGGTATCATTATCATATTGTACCTTGGGGTTGTGAGATAACAGGGACCAGTGATAGCTCTATTCTTAGAAGAGTGGGAGGTTTATCATGCCACTTACACATTTTAAATGACACTCCTGTGCGACAAAGTGTCTCAGAGCTGAGTCATAGGGTTTTCCAAATTGGGGTTTTCGATTTATAATCTAAAATCATACCTTTCAAATCCGAGTAGAAAATAAGATTTTTGCTTAGTAGAAATCCTGTCTTCACTAAAGAAAAAAATTGTTGTTCAAATTATCTGAACAATGTAAATGTGGTCTTTCAACTGCATTCTCTAGTTTTCTTTTTGTATTATCTAAATCAATGGATAAAGACAAAGGCTTTGATGGCCTCTTCTTTGCAAGTGAATAAATATCTATCAAGGTAGAAATTTAAGGATTAAATGAATTAATCTAATTAAACATTGAGTATTAAATTAATTATTAAATAGATTAAGTATTAACTTGATTAAAATTAAGTATTCTTATTTTTATTTTCTCAAGAAAACCTCTGTCCTTTTTTATTGTTATTTTTAGTACATACTGAGGAACTAGCACATGCTAGGAGCTGAGTAATTTTGTATGACATTATTTCTGTGATATTAATTTTCTTTTAATAGCAGTCACTGTGAAAGTTTTTGTATTTCTAAGAACCCTAATTTGGTATGATTAACAGGGAGAATGGCCACGCTGCCTCAGAAAATGTTAGTTCAGGCTAGTCATGGAGAATGTGCCTGAGGCATGGATGTGAGTTGACTGTGCTCCTGGATCCTATCTACGGAAAGGTGCAAGACTCAGCCAATGGTTCTCATCCTTGCTGAAATGCAGCAAGAATTCAGAGAAAAGGAAGATAAACCACTTTACTGGCATTGAAAAATACCTATGTAATAAAAAACATAAAAGCAGTAAAATAAAATTTCAAAGTACAACTGGGAGGTATAATAAAATCTATCAACAGGAGGCTTCCCTAGAATTGATCTATTTTTATCTTATGGTACATTTTCTTTGGCCTTTAAAACTGAGCCCTAGATGTGCAGATCCACAATGTTGTTTACATAAAATATAAGATAAAACTGCAGGAAAAATATATGATTAATTAGCTTAAATTAGTACCAAATGCATTATTTGCCGTTTGTCCCTTTCTGTTTCATGGTTCTCTAGTCTACATCAGGGAGAAAATTTCCAATGTAGAAAATCTACATGTAATTCTCAGAGAAATATTCAAGTTTATAATCTGAAACTAAGTATATTCATTTATCTTCCATGAACATGTTACACAGATTTATGATATTTTTAACATTATTGTTGTTGCTTATATTACTAGTATAGACTCATTTTAGAAATTACGGGAACACAAAGTTGGCTATGTAGAACTCCTATGAAATGGATACACTGAGATGTTTTATTTAGTATGGTTTAATTTTCCATTACATTTTCTTTTCAAAAGGGAAGTTTAGAATGATAAGAGAAAGTAAATGTGGGTATAAGAAGTCAAAGATTGTTACTTTAAAAATGCATAGAAGTATAGACTCATATACCTTGACTAAAAATAATAAGTATATCAGAGGGTAGACAAAAAAACTAATTTACATTTATAAATCAAACTATGGGCTGTGTCCTCTGCTAAATACTTGATATGTATAATAATAATAATAATAATAAAATACCTAATATTATTGAATGCTTATATAAGATACTGTTTCGGTGTTTTATGTGTTAGTTTATTTAACTCACAATCCTATTGATGAAGTTTGTTATCTCTTTTATACAAATGAGTAAACCAAAGAGGATAAATAACCTGTTTAAAGACTACACAGGTATAAGGAGTAGCTAGGATTAGACCAAAGCTCCTATAGGGAACTTGGAATTTGGAGAGCTAGACTTGTAAATAGATATTTGCAATAAATTAAACCAATACATATTGAATATTATATCCAGGCATATTTTTAAACAGCTCATATATTGCATTATTTAATCTTTGTAACAGCCCAAAGCACAAAGAGCTAAGTAATAATTTAGTTCTCTTTCCAGATGAGGTCATAGAAGCAAAAAAAGGTCAAGTAACTTGGCTAGGAATATACAGTATTTAGGTGGTAAAACAGGAATAACTCAGGTGATCTGGTACCTGTTTGCTCTCTTTACCTTTGAAATATGTTGCCCTGTCAAATGAGTTCTCAATTCCCATGGTATTAGAGTATTTATTAGTGAAATTAGGGAATACAGAGAGTGACAGTCAACGATACTGGCTGCTTAATTTATTGACTACATAAATGTATAAGTCTAATAACTAGTGTATTTGTGTGTAGTCTATGGTGTTTCATGATATCACAGGTGATAATAATTATGCTGGGGAACAATTCTTTTTTCATTTTCTGTTGCATGAGGTTTTAGAACTTTATCTATATATATATCTGCATCGCTGATTCTAAATCTAAAATTTGTTTTTTTGGTGCATGCTCTAGTTTTTATGCAATTTTAATTTCTTTTTGTTACAGTTAATGGCATGTATTGGTTTTTAAATTGAAGTTAAAAGGCAAAGACTCTTGAATTGAACATAACCACAAGACAATTAATGTTTTACAGACATCACTTTTACATAATTTAGTGGTTTTTAAATGTAAAAAAATTATTATCTGATAAAAACACCTCTTATTTCGTTTTAAGATTGAATCATGGCTTCTTTGAGTAGGCGTAAATGTAAGAATAGTCCTGACACCTTCTGTTACATATGTGGCTGATACACATTTGAACATCAAAGGTACAATATTTCATCATTTTTGACACGTGCATATATTGCCTATTTTCAAGTTCCCCTTGGCGATCGAGACAAGAATTGGGCTCCTCATATTGTATGTCATAATTGTGAGGAAATACTTCGTGAGTGGACAAAAGGAAAACACAAAGGAATGCCTTTTGGTATTCCCATGATTTGGTGTGAACCTAAGGACCACAGCAGTGGCTGTTCTTTCTGTCTGATCCATACAAAGGGCATCAGCAAGAAAAAACAGCATATATTTGCATATCCTAATATTCCTTCAGCAATATGACCTATCCCACACTCTGAGAAACCTCCCGGTTCCAGTTTTTAATGGTTTTATTTCTTCTAAGGACGAAGAAAGTGAACATGGTGATCAAGTATATTTTGATAAGATGCATGAGGAAATTGTTATAGAATCTGAAGGGTCTTCTGATGCCAAGCAGTCATTAATGGCTCAGCATTTTAGCCATCCCAAATTGAATGACTTAGCAAGAGATTTGGGCCAAAGTACAACTGGAGGTAAAATGAAATCTAAAACAGCTGAGTTATTAGCCTCCAGGCTTCAAATAAAGAATGTACTTCACTGGTCAGTTAAAGTATCCCATTTCAGGAAGCGTGAACAAATTTTTGTGGATTTTTCCGAAGACAAACTCTTTGTTTACTGTCATGATATCAGTAGTCTTCTCAGCCAGCTAGGTGTTACCACTTACAGTCCAATAGAATGGCGACTATTTCTGACAGCTCTAAACAGAGTCTGAAATGTGTTCTTCTACACAACGGTAATGTTTATGCAGCGGTTCCAATTGGTTATTCAACTCATCGGCGAGAAGATTAAAATGACATAAAAATTGTCTTCGACTTTCTGAAGTATGAGGAGCATAACTGGATCATTTCTGTGGATCTTAGAATGGTAAATTTCCTGCTAGGACAACATAGAGGTTTCCCAAAGTATCCTTGTTTTTTGTGTTTGTGGGACAACTGAGCTCGAGAGAAACACTGGACACAGAAAGAGTGGCCAAAAAGTGTTGCTCTGGAAGTAAGGATCCAAAATATTATGAATGAACCTGCAGTTAATCGATACATTTAGAAATATTTAGAGGCATCATTCCACCCCCCCCCCCACTTCACATCAAACTTGGCTTAATGAAGCAGTTTGTTCAGGCTTTGAATAGAGAAAGTGAATGTTTTTATCATATTATTTCTGCTTTTCCTGCCTTGTCTTTTGAGAAGATAAGAGCAGGTGCATTCGATGTACCTCAAATTCGAACCCTCATATGTGACAAAGAATTTGCTAGGAAGATGAATAAGGAGGAGAAATCAGCATGGCAGTCTTTTGGTGCAGTTACAAAGAACTTCCTTGGCAACAAAAAGGCAGAAAACTATGAACTTCTGGTTCATAGGATGCTGTTGGCTTCTGCCACATTGGATGTAACATGAGTGTTAAGATTCACTTCCTGAACAGTCACCTTGATAAGTTTCCTGAAAATCTTGGAGCTGTTAGTGATGAGCAGACTACTGCTGGAGCATCAAATGATATTGTCCTCAATAAGTACACAAACGCAAGAGCTACAAATGCAAATTTTTGCCTGAATAGAATTTAAATGTTTTGCACAAATTTTTTGGTTAAAATAAGTGTTTTAATATGTTCTATTTTGAATTTTAGACAAATTCTGTGCAATTACATCTTTTAGTGTATTAGTGTATTTACTGCATTATATGAATTATTATATTTTCACAAAGATGATGCCCAAGAGGACATTCTACTTCATTATGTTAAACTAAATGTTGAAAATTTTAGTATAAGATGAAAACCTAAAATCTTGAATTGCAAAAACAAACTGTAGTTTACAGAGAAAAACTAATGTCAGATTTGAGATCAGCACACTCGTATTAGGTAAGAACAAGCTTTTTTTGGATGCAACAAAAATTTTGTTCCCTAGTGTTATGTGATTGTTCGATAATGATGAATCAAAGTAAATGTAGTTAGATACAATAAAGGTATATTTCATCCAGGTTATTAATGAATAAGTGAAACTCTATAGATAGACAACATCAGTTCATCCACTGCAATGCTTTTCAAAATGTCTTTATGTTGACATAGAATTTTAAAGCTAAAATATTCGGCAAAAGCATCTTATTGCACTCAAACTATGCTCCCTGGCTATTTATTATTATATTATCTTCAGCACACAGCTTAGGGCTTCACATAAGGTAGGCACTCCATAACTATTTTTTGAATTTCTCTCTGTATTCTCACTCTTTTCCCATCCTATATTCAGGTTTCCAGATTCTATTTAATCCTGTCTCTCCCATATTGCTCTTTAATGGACTACTGCATTAAAATAGTGCCTTGCCTCTTGGCATTCTATCACTGTCACCTGTGGAGATGCTGGTGTTCCCCTACTTCCCAAAGCATGTTAATAAATTCTCTTTTAAAATTTGGTTTTCTCACCTACCAAGTGTCCATTCTTTTCAAGCTGTGTGTTAAATATCAGCCAATCTGTTGGACAACACGAGTCCTACCACTATGTAGAGAACCACAGAAGAAAAGGGTAATGAGACTCATGAACCAAGAAAGAAGTTTGAGAAGGTGACCAAGGGGAATTGAGAATAACAGGAGAGGAAGTCAACATGAGGCCTGGCTGAAGGCAGTGGAGCAGAACTTTGCATTCAGAAGAGAAATGGGATTGAACCAGAGAGCAACCATTTGGGCATTGTTCTGGGCCTGCAAAGGACTTTAAAAGCATTGTCAATATAACATCTACTACTTATCTGACAGTTATAATTATGTGTCTAATTAACTAATAATTAGATAAGAATTAGAGGGTTGAACATGAAAGAAATTTCATCACAATTAGGCAGAAATATTTAGAGGCATATAGAGAAACAGAAAAAAAAAAAATCACACAGCACTTGTCTTAGAAAAGAATGCCCAAGTCAACAAGACTGGAAAAGTGCACTGTCTTTTTTCAAGTTTGATATACAGTTCATTGGGTACTCACCAGATTCTCTTGTGGTTGGTGATATGAGCTTAGGTGACATCATAGGTAACTGAATTGAAACATAAATAGGAACTGATTTTCTAAGATTAACTCCAGGTCAAGAGTTTAGTTTCATCCCTTGGGTTCCCAAACTTGTTCTTAGGTCAATTTAGAAATACAAGTTTCTAAATTCTACCTGACCTTTTAATCTGAGTCAGGCTATGCCTGGTGGATCCTTGGACCTCTACAATGAGAAAAATTATCTTTTACTGTGTTTGAATTTAAAGTAAAATTTAAATGTTGTACAATAAGAAGAGTCCTTCTAGCCCTACCCTGATATGAGATGCTCAGGTTGAAGAGAATTCCATTGCTCAGTCAGTGCGTGGTAAGAAACATGGGCTGAATTCCTTAATATATCTGTTATGCGGAGGTTAATAAGAAAGATAAAGGTTCTACTAAAGATTGTGAACTCTGAGTAATCTTTTACAAATCAACTTGGAAACCAACATTTTGATATGATAATTTTTGTTCCCAAACCAAAAAGTACTGTTGTGATTGCCATTTAAAAAATAATATTTATTAAAGTTGATCCCCAAATCCCCTGTTTCCTGGCTTCTGGATCACCCTTTGAGTAATATAAAGAATAATATCATTGTAGTTTCATTTGTGGTCTAAAAAAGTGTTTGAGTCACTAAGGTTGAATGTCAGGTAATTTCATTTAATGTTCAGTTTTAAAAGAGAAAAGGAGGAGAAAGATTTAGATGAAAAGCAGAGTGTGTGACCTTAGGAATGTATTTATAAGGTTTGACTGCAGCAGCCAAAAATAATAACCATTGAACCTAGTGAATAATTTAAGGCCAATGAGCTAACAGTGATCTTTGCAATGGGATATTAATACGTAAATATTTTAGTCAGCTTTTTCACACCAGCATAAAATGCCTTCTATTTTATCTACAGTCTCACTTTAGGTGAAATTTGAGCGATTCTGTGTTCTCACTGATGTCTTTATATACACATTCACATCTTATAATTAAATTATTTTACTACCCAAATACATTAAAGAAGAAAAGATTATATTTTCTAAAATATGCAGTGATGATTCCTAAGGCCAAGTTTTATTTTACACATTGGGACAGTGCATAAGAGAATTTGGTTCCTTTATGAGGATCTTTTTGCTAAAACAGTGTGTTTTATACTGAAATTTAGAATCATTTGTATTTTTAATCAATACTTAGTCTTGAAGAACTATTACTAAATGCTCAACAGTTATAAATATTTGAGTCTGTAAAATGTATTAACTCTTCACATATCTATAATATATGAATATTCATATAATTGTATTCATATCTAAACTAATGTATATTTTTAATTCATTTGTGTTTCTTTGACATTAATATACCAAAGAAATGGCTTCAGTTTTAAGTCAAAAAATTTTATTTTTGTCAATGTTTTCTGCTTAATTGTTGCTTTAAAAGAAGGATATTAGCTAGAATTAAAAAAAAATTTAAAAATTATTTATTTTTTTTAGTGAGAGGAGGGGTGATACAGACACAGACTCCCACATGTGCTTCAACAGGGAACCACCCAGCAACCCATCTGGGGCCAATGCTCTGCCCATCTGGGGCCATGCTCGCAACTAAGCTCCATGGAGTCATTCTCAGTGCCCTGGGCCAGAGCGCTCAAATCAAACAATCCATGGCTACAGGAAGGGTGGAGGGAGAAGGAGAGGTAGGGAGAGGGAGAGAGAGAGAGAGAGAGAGAGAGAAAGGGTGTAGAGCAGATGGTCACATCTCCTGTGTGCCCTGACCGAGATTAAACTCCAGAATTCCACATGATGGGTGACACTCTAACGCTGAGCCAACTGGCCAAGGCTTTTGTCACTGTACATGGGAAAGTCAGGGAAAACTGGAAAGAGCATTACTAGGTCTTAATCTAGAGGCTTAAATTCTGTTCAGCTACAAATTGAGCAAATTACTTTGTTTCAGTTCATATTTTTCACCTTAGATGTGAAGATACCTCTAGTTAATTGATAAGGTCCTTCAAGTTTCCATCATGAATTAATAAAGTATGACAATAAGTGAGTTGCAGAAATATTGTAAGAAAATGGAATCTTGTAAAATGTAATCATATTTTAATGACTAAATTAAAAACAATTTAGGAGTAACACTCTCTAGGATTCTTTTCTGTAATGTTTTTTTTATATCCTTTTGTAGACTATAGATTTTCATTAGCCACAAATTTGGGCATATGAAAATGCAACTGTCTTTATGTAAATCTGTAATAAGTAATTTAAGACTATTTCAAGGTCAATTAGAGAAAAATTTATAACTTATTTAGCATTTTCACTGTTGAATGAGTTTCTCCATATACACCTACTTCTTGGATAAATAGAATCTAGGTACCAGCACAAGAAGGCATCTGCTCATCTGATAAGTTTTTGTACTTGGGATCTAACCCAACCAGAATTGTACAAGCTACTTGCACTGGTTGTCTACTGGCTAGTCATCATTAGCTCCTTAGATGTCATATCTTTTTTCAATCTATCACAACCATTCATATTCAACAGCTTTCTCTCTTTTTCCTAACGGTTCCTCTTTCAGGGCCACAGAAAATCTTTTGAATTTTCTATAAAGCTTTGATTAGCTGCAATAAAATAGAAGGACTATTTAAATCAACTCATGATGAGGTGCACGATCCCCATGTCAACTCTATGGCTGCTGTACCAAATGTGGATGTCCTCCAAACACTGCAAGGCTTGTCATATACCTAGATTTGCTCTGGGAGTCAAGGTTCAGTTCATGATTTTCAGGACTACTGGATATTTGAGGATTCCATTTTCCATCCTGTTTGAAAACTAGAACCTAGAGGGAAAGAGCAAGTTAGAGGGACCTTATTATCAAGGTCCTACCAATGTCTACGTTTAATTCTTCCTCTCTCATAGCCCTTTCCCTTTCAACATGGTAATATTTTCATTTTTCTGGTCAGTTTAGCTTTTCATCAACTCTGTTTTCAATTTCCTTTTGTATTTTTCAGGTCTTAGCATTTTTTTTTTTAAATTTATTTTATTTTATTCATTTTAGAGAGGAGACAGAGAGAGAGAGAGAGAAAGGGGGGAGGAGCTGGAAGCATCAACTCCCATATGTACCTTGACCAGACCAGTGCAGGGTTTTGAACTGGCGACCTCAGTGTTCCCAGTTCGACGCTTTATCCACTGCGCCACCACAGGTCAGGCTCAGGTCTTAGCATTTTGAAACTGAAAATGGAAAAATAACCTAGGCTCTTGTAATCAAAGCATTTCTTCTCAAAGCTATAATATCTTTCTTGAATTTCACAGGTTATTTTTAAAATAAAAAATCAAACAATTTGACTTTCTACTTCTCCCTGGATTTCTCTTGCCATTCCTTTTGGAAGGCAAACTGATGAGTCACTAGAGTATTTTATGATAACCATAATCTCTATGTCATACTTGTGTGATTAGAAAAAGGCATCATCTCTGGGTGGATGCAATAGAAACCACACATTATCTGGGTGGATTTATTTTTCCTCTGGATACAGTGTTTGGCAAGGGGACAGTGCCTTTTGTTAGAGAAAATAAGAATAACAAGGCTATAATATTTTAATGAATGGATCCAGAAGAAGGTGGTTTTTTTTGTTTGTTTTGTTTTTTTTTAGAGAGAGAGAGAGAGTCAGGAAGATAGAAACATTGAACTGTTTCTGTATGTGCCCTGACCAGGGACTGGACTAGCAACCTCTGTACTTTGGGATGATGCTCCAACCAATTGAGCTATTGGGTCAGAGCTTAATTTGTACATTGACTGATTGGTTTTTAGAGAAATAGAAGAAGTGAAGGGGAAGAGAGGACAGAGAAGGGAAGCAACCATTTTTTTGTTCCACTTAGTTGTGCATTCATTGATTGCTTCCCATGTGTGCTGTGACCAGGGATTGAACCTGCAACCTTGTTGTTTTGGGATGACACTCTAACTGCTGAGTTAACTGACCAGGACCCAGAAAAAGAAAAAATTATACAAACCCATATCATCAATTGCTTGAATGAGTTAGATAAGAATAGTCAAATTTTAAAATGGTGGAAAGAATATCATTTTCCTATTCTCTTCTGTTATATCTCATTGTTTAAGAATTCTCCCAGTTTTATATGATCACACTAGCCCAAAATCATTTGCTAATGATCACTAGATAAGAAAACCACTTTTTCATTATTTTTTAGTATGTCAGATATGTACATCATTAAGAATGTATCTAACGTGACTAAGGGAGAAATTCTGAGGACAGATGCAGACAGTATTTATAACTCAGTATAAAGTTATGTGCCTCATAAATATATCAAATTTTATCTTACTTTCCTAAGGTACAGTTTTAAAAAATGAAACATGGGCTTCAGATATGCTCTTTGAGAATGTGCTATTAGGACAAACACTTAAACCAATATACAGATAAAAATAACTCATAGAATTTTCTTTTATTGATTATCAGTCCGTTTTATTTGAACAGTCCTCCTAAGATCAAAATCACTTTGCCAAAATGACTGTAAACCTGATAAAGTAGTAGCACCAGAGGACTGCCTTGCTTCAAAAGTATATTTGAAAAGTGAAAGCAAATCAATAATAATTATATAAACCAAATTGTATTATCTTTTCTTATTAATACTGTAATTGTAAAAAAAATGTGTAGATAGGAGGTTTTTTAAAAAAGAACACAACAGTCTATTAACTAAATTTGTTCAAAGTATATAAGTCTACTGATTTTCAGAAGCCAACTAAGTGAGAAGAACTATAGAAATAGAGCAAAAGACACAAAAATAAAATGAAAATGAGGAGTTTGAAATATTATTTTGCAATTAAATTATTCTTTTTTTCAACTGAAGATACTAAAATATGTATTTTAAACAGGACATTAATTATAGGATTTAAATATAGGACCATCAGCATGTGAATCTATTGAAGGCATATTAAATATCACAAGACAGTGGATTAGTATCGTTTAACCTTCTTGAAAATTTCTAAACCATCTATTTCTACATCCTTACTCGCATTGATTGCAATCAATTGAATCCATAGCTTATGTTCATTTCCTTTCATTTGCTATTATTTGACACAGGGGAATATTTGCATTTGCATTGTATTCCTGACATAAGTAAACCCCATTTCAAAATTCATACCTGTTTTAATATAACCGTAGGTTGTAGTATTTCCTACAGTAACTCATCCTTTTTATAGGAATGTTGAATATCAGAATCTTTGACAGTAATCTAAGAATACTTAGTTTAAAAGATTAATAGTTAACCAAGGAAATTAAAAGTAAAACTTGGCAGTTAAAAAATATACTGTTTTCCACTTAAATATTAATCTCCAGGTGGGAGAAAAAAAGAGAAATAAACTATAGATTAAAATGTGCATTAAGTTATTCATTAAAAAGCATTGAGTGCAACAACCAGACTCCCAAACACAAAACCACTCAATAATTCTAGTCTTAGTGCCCAGTATAATGTAATGCTGTGGACAGGACTGGGGTGGTGAAGAGGAAGTGTCTATACCACATGCTGAGCAAAAGGAAAACAACTCACCTTCGCTTGCATTCAGTTAGTGCCTTTTGGCACAAAGATGCTTGATGCTCTAATTAACTGTGGGATTCAATTATTTTCTTTATATTTTCTATTACATATATCTAATAAAAGTCTTTTTCTTTTTTCTTTTTGTACTGCAGAATTATGTTAACTGCTTTGTGGCTATTTAAAGCACATTTTTTATTGCAGGTTTCTGGAGCCAGACTTTTTTTTTTTTTTAACAGGAAAGTACGTATCAAAAAAAGATATAAAAGTTTCTAAGTTCTACTCAGAGAAAGTTGTTATTCTTTGAGTGCAAATAATTAAATCCTTATTATCTAATTGATAACACTGCAATGTTCAATTTATATTTTTAAATTAAAGTAGTCCATGAAAAAATTACTCCATAGTATTTTTCTATCCTTGTTTTCTCTTGGTCCACATTTTTGTTATAAAATAGGGATCATAGTGAACAATATCCTATCATTTTTGCCCTTTTTGTTGATAAATTTTACAATTTGTTTTGAATGGTATAAATAATTCAGCTGTTTGTATGCGAGCTCAAATTATACCCTCTTCTTTTTGTAAAGAAAAATCTTTTTTCCTTTTATTTATTCTATTTTCTCTTTTCTGTTCTCAGTGGAATGACTAGTTTATTTCTGTATGAGCAGGCCAGATAAATGATAATCCTTAAATTGTTGTTAAAGAGATTTTTAAAACCTAATTATTTTACTCTAAGAGAAGCAAGAGAATGGTAGATAGGAGTATTTTAACATATTCCTAGATATCTAAATCCCATATTTCATTCTGGAGAAGACATAATTATATAAGTGAACATAGATTGATGCTATCTCCCTTTCCCACACATACATACTGTAGTATTTAAATAACTAGAAAAATAAGTATCTGTAGCAACACTGCTGCAAATCCTAAGAAACAAAAACATGTTGCAGGCGACTCTTTCTTGCTACTAGAATGCATCAATATTGTTGTTTCTTGTTTGTTTTTTTTTACAGAGACAGAGAGAGAGTGTGAGAGAGGGATAGATAGGGCCAGACAGACAGGAACTGAGAGAGGTGAGAAGCATCAATCATTAGTTTTTCATTGCCGTTGTGACACCTTAGTTGTTCATTGATTGCTTTCTCACATGTGCCTTGACCGCGGGCCTTCAGCAGACCGAGCAACCCCTTGCTGGAGCAGCGACCTTGGGTCCAAGCTGGTGAGCATTGCTCAAACCAGATGAGCCCACGCTCAAGCTGGCGACCTCGGGGTCTCGAACCTGGGTCTTCCACATCCCAGTCCGACACTCTATCCACTGCACCACCGCCTGGTCAGGCTAGAATGAATCAAAATTCTTAAAAATTATTTTAATGACCAAATAAAAGATAAAGTGAAATACCTTTAAACCAACGTCTACATTACATGACTGGAGGTGGGATTAAATTTAACATGGGGTTTATCCTGTAGAAGAGCCCTGAAAGCCATATTTTAAACAAGCTACACACAAGGAAGTAAAATTCTCCCCATGTATGCTTACCACATCTCTCTGCAAGTTGGTTAATTACCCATCTTTTGCATTTCTTCTTATCTTTTAAGTCAGTGAGTTTACCATCATCATTTTTCTAAATTTTGAATACTTTGAGGGATGATATTCTATGTGGTGTAGATAATCTGGAACTCCATAATTATTTAAACACTGACATTAAAAAATTATCTTTCTTCTGTAAAAGTATGTAATCCAGGTTTCTCCAAGGCCCTTACTTATATATGTTCTTGTGCATTTAAACATTGACTAATGAGACCACTCCCTCAGTGATGTTCTCCTTCACATCCGTATAGCACCCCGTCTTATTTGGAGAAAATCCAAGTAAGAACATATGTTATTACTTTAATACAATGTCAGTGGATGGCCAGAGTGAAATTAGGTGTTTTAGAATAATGGAAGTGTCTATAGTTCTTTTTATTATGCTTGCAAATACATGTTTTATACTGTGTTAAACCTCGTGAATGGGGTAGTTCTCACAAGAAAAAATTTACATTATACTATTTGGAAAAACTCATTAAAAAAGAAAAAATGACTCAATCAAAAGTTATAGCTGTTTCTTCTTAAAACGTCTTCGGTTGTAGTGCTGTCACAGGGCCATTTTTAAACTGGGTTCGGACTCAGATGACATATGATCGCTGCCAGCTGCATCAAGAGGCAGACTCTGGGTAAAAATAAGTTATTTGACCAGAACAGAACAAAGCTGAAAATCTTCTGACACCTGATCCCTTCAGCAGCTGTGGAAATCTATTGAAAAGGTTCTCCTTCTAATGCATTTGTCAGAATGCTAATTGGAAAAATGACTTCATGTCGTGAGTCATACAGTCACCTCTGTGGACCTCATTAGACTTAAATGAGCACACTCAAGTCCAGCGCAATCATTCAGATACAGCCATATGTTGGTAAAGAAAATCTTTTAGTCATCAGGCTCTCGGCCAATTGTGAACATTGTCAAGTGAAGAACTGTGTGTGTGTGTGTGGGGGGGGGATAAAGAGAGAAGTTTAATGGCAGATGCTGATATCAGGCATTCTAGCTTCCTGAGTATTCTAAAATATGTAAAAATTCTGCACCATAAGAAGTTCAACCAAGTTAAGCCAAAAATATTTAGCTAAATTTTAAGCTAAAATGCACCTTAGAAGCCCTCAGGTGCCATGAGAAATACAAAGTTAACTAAAACAAGGCCTTAGGGGCTCATGATTTACGAAGGCAAACACTTATGTAAGTAACTTTAATAAAAGGAGAGCTATAAAAATATGTAATAATAATATACAAAACGTTTCTAGAGGAAAGTGTAGAAGTGAGATATCAATTATAATTGTATTAGGTGAAAAGAAAGAGAGGAGGAAGAAATTAGGGAGCTTCTTGGGCCAGGCAAAATTTGAGATGGGAATGCAAGGATGGGGATAGATCCTGAGGGCACCCGTGGACACATACAGCTAAGAGGGAAGTAAGTGAGGAGGTCTGGGAAGCAGCAGATGCTACCTGGGAAAAGAAAGAATTGCTGAGGGACAGAGCATGGGTAATTGTAAGCTTGGGTTTGAAGCACTAGGAATTTGGTGCTGGTAAGACCCAATGTCAGGAAAGTTTGAATGTCAGCCAAGGGACCACCAGGATAAAGCCATTTATAAGATTTGACAAATTATTTTAAACAAAGATGAATTGTCTCTAAAGGTATAGATAACATTATTAGTTTTTAAAAATAATTTTAAACATTATTTTGTGAAATGATGCTTGCAATATCTTTATAGGTGAGCACATTTATGATACAAAAGTACTGCATCATTAATTCAATCAAATATTTTGTTAAGACTTTTTTTAGCCCCTCTAAGGGAATATTGACTGTTCATCTAAACCATTTTTTTTTTAAATTTCATCCAGTTATCTTCCTATGAAATGTGTTACATCACCAAGGACCTGAAAATTCTAGTGATAACAGATAATTATATTAAATGCAACTCAAATGAGTGAACATTTTTGAAAGATTATTATAGTCAACCACTTAGGCTCTATGGAAGTAATAATGGTGTGAGGGGGAACAACTGAACTACTCTGTGGTCTAAGTAGAATTTGGTCACTGCTGTTAGGACAGGTCCTATCTGGTATTTTGGAGAATGTAGCTACCATTTATTTCTAAACCTCATGATTTGCAAAATTAGCTTCAAATTCAGTAAATCCCAGAATATGCTATCTCTTTAATCTGACCTCTTTTCTGGAATACTGGTCATTTCTCTTAGTTTGAGGCCACTTATACATATGTTAGATCTTTTTCCTATTGGTTTTCTACATTTTTTTATACTGTTCATTTCTTTGCTTAATTCAGAGAGAATTTTCTTTTGATCCTGTAGTTCACTAATTTCCCCTTCAGGTGAATCAAATATGTTATTGAATACATCTTTTGAGTTCTTTATCTCAGTTTTAATATGGAATGTGTGTTTATTTTTCTTTCAAATATGCTAGGTCTTTTCTAAAAAAAATCAAGTTCTCTGATAAGAGTTACAATCTTATTTTTTATTTCCTTGCTTATTTTAATCATAGCTCTTTAAGATCTTTAACTGGTTACTTCATTCTTGAAATCCAGTGTTTATCATTTGTTTGTTTGTTTTACTAGTTGGTATTCATGTCTCCTGGTGTATATATCATACCTTATTCTAACATTTTGTTAAGTAAATTTTCAGCATAATGTTAGAAGATCATTATATTGAGTAGTCCTACACACCATCTATATTGTACAATTAACATTTCAATATATTAGCTTCATTACTATGACATACCTACACATTCCTTTAATATCAACCTCTATTAGACTGTTTTATGATTCATTTCAAAATAAGTTGAAAATAGAATTATTTGCATTATATATATATTTACAGAGACAGACAGACAGACAGGAACGGAGAAAGAGAAACATCAATCATCAGTTTTTCCTTGCGACACCTTGGTTGTTTATTGATTGCTTTCTCACATGTGCCTTGACCGCGGGCCTTCAACAGACTGAGTAACCCCTTGCTCGAGGCAGCAACTCTGGGTCCAAGCTGGTGAGTTTTTATTTTTTTTCTCAAACCAGATGAGCCTGCGCTCAAGCTGGCAACCTCGGTGTCTCAAACCTGGGTCCTTCTGCATCCCAGTCCAACGCTCTATCTACTACTGTGCCACCATCTGGTCAGGCTATTTGCATAATATTGTTGATGTAAATATATTTAACTAGAGTTTACTATTTATGTATATTTTTAATTTAGGGGTAAAATTGTATATAATAAAATATATTTGTGCATTTGAAGATATATTTTTTAAAAGATGGCTTGTATAACTGAACCATTACGATCATACCTGTAAGTTTTATTATGGCCATTTCCAAGTTAATATCTGTCTGCATTTCCCAGATAAAATCATATTCTGACTTACTCCAAAATATATTTATTATATCTTCTGGAAATTTTATACTACTAGAACTTCATATTAATAGAACCTTAGAGTAGGCAGTATTTTGTCAGTGGGATTTTCTTAACTCAGTATAATGTATTTAAGTTTCATTCATATATTTCTATGATTCAGTAGTTAATTCCTTTTTATGACTGAGAAGTATTTTGTTGTACAATTAATTATTATCAGTTCTGTTATTTTCTTCTTGATAGATATCTTGGGCTATTTCCATTTGGGGGAAATTATGTATAGAACTGCTGTGATCATTTATCTACAATTTTCTGTAGAGATTTGTTTCCATGTTCCTTGGATACTACCAAACTTGAAATTATGTGCTTTGACTTATAAGAAACTGCCAGGGATTTATTCTCTGAGGAGCACACACTATTTTACATTTCTACCAAAAATGTATAGGAATTCCAGTTGCTTTATATTATCACTGATAGTTGCTGTCTTAAGTTATTATATTTTTATTTATTCTGTGGATATATTGTAGTATTCAACTGTGGTTTTAATTTGCCTTTGCCTAATAACCATTAATGTTGTGTATTGCCTTTTTATTATTGTTATAGTATTTTTATTTAGATCCTTCTTACCAGTTCTTAGTCATAACTTGGCTAATATTTATTATATAAAAATACATACAGTGTGTCTGTAAAGTCATGGTGCACTTTTGACCGGTCACAGGAAAGCAACAAAAGATGATAGAAATGTGAAATCAGCACCAAATAAAAGGGAAACTCTCCCAATTTCATACCTATTCAGTGCAGTTCGATGTGGGCTCCACTTGTTGCCCTACACACATCCAAACGATAGTGAAGCTCTTGCCACACACGGGTAAGGACGTCTGGTGTAACAGAGTGAATAATGTCTGTGATTCTCTGTGTTAAGTGATTAAAGTCATTGATACCTTCAATGTACACATGTTGCTTCACATAGCCCCAAAAGTAACCCCTGCCTATACACCACCTGGAGAATGTTCTATGCAGAAACTCACGAACAATGGTGGCGTAGTGTAGAGGAGTGCCATCCTGTTGAAAGATGACACCTTCTGAAAATTGTGGCACTGCACACATATAATTCCAACATGTCAAGATAGGTGTTTGCCATCACAGACTGTTTCGCGAAATAAAATAGGCCTATCACCTTATCATGCATCATGCCACATCACACGTTCTCTTTACGGGTGTTACGTTTGTACTCAACGCAGGCATGAGGCTGTTCAGCAGCCCACATTCGGACGTTATGGTGATGAACATGTCCACAGATATGGAAGGTCACCTCATTGCTAATCACAATCTTCTGCAAAAATCTTGCACCACTGGCCTGACCTGTGGTGGTGCAGTGGATAAAGTGTCAACCTGGGAACACTAAGGTCGCCAGTTAAAAACACTGCACTGGTCTGGTCAAGGCACATATGGGAGTTGATGCTTCCAGCTCCTCCCCCCACCTCTCTCTCTCTCTCTCTCTCTCTCTCTCTCTCTCTCTCACTCTCTGTCTCCTCTCTAAAATGAATAAATAAAAATAAAAATAAAAAAATCTTGCACCATTGTCGATCTCATGAAGCATATCTGTAGCAAATGTGCATCGTGTGGGTCTATCCGCTGGTTTGATAGCATGCAACAGCCACAATTTGTACCCCATAAAACAGAGACGTTTCTTTAACACCTTATGAACTGTAGTATTGCTGAGGTGTAATTGTCAAGCACACGCACGCACAGATTTTTTAGGGCTCCTTAGGTAGCTATCCCGTATAGCCTCTGCAGACTCCTCACTGACTGATGGCCTACCATAACAGGGTTTCTCCACCAAACTGCCGGTTTCCTTCAACTGCTCATCCCACCGAGTAATGTTATTCCTATGTGGTGGTGCTTCATTATAAACGCACCGATATTCACGTTGCACTTTGGTCACAGGTTTGAATGTAGCGAGCCACAGAACACACTGAACTTTCCTCTGTACCATCCACACCTTGACTGGCATGGCTGTGGGCTGCTCCGCTGTATACACGGTGTTACATCATCATCTGTGCATGCGCACATGCTGCCACATCATCCTACAGAAACTGTTAGGGTTCTCTTTTGATTTGGTGCAGATTTCACATTTCTATCATCTTTTGTTGCTTTCCTGTGACCTGTCAAAAGTGCACCATGACTTTACGGACACTGTATTTAAAAGGAGGAAGAAGAGGGACATGTTTGTTTCTGTTTTGTGGCATCGTAAAGCTTCCTGTTTGCAATTTCTGTTTCACGCAGCAATGTTTCTTTACCCAAGCAAGATAATTTCTCCCTATACTAGCAGCTCAGTTTGGTTTTCAGATTTCCAAAACCTTGCATAACCAGCTTCATTGTATCTCACTCACAGACAGACAAGCACTATCTTGGTGACCTATCTCTAGAGGTCAGAATTCCAGGCTTATAAAACACTCAGACTTAGAAATACTAACACCATCTGAGCAGAATTTCCTTCTCAGAGGTCCAGGTATCAGCTTCTTGGATGCTCTTTCCTCAAAATTGTAATAATTTATATATCTTTCTTGGACTGACCAGGCGGTGGCGCAGTGGATAGAGCGTTGGACTGGGATGCGGAAGACCCAGGTTCGAGACCCCAAGCTCGCCAGCTTGAGCACGGGCCCATCTGGCTTGAGAAAAAAGCTCGTCAGCTTGGACCCAAAGTCGCTGGCTCCAGCAAGGGGTGGCTCGGTCTGCTGAAGGCCTGCAGTCAAGGCACATGTAAGAAAGCAATCAACGAACAACTGTGGTGTCATTGTGGTGTCGCAATGGCAACGAAAAACTAATGATTGATGCTTCTCACCTCTCTCCATTCCTGTCTGTCTGTCTCTATCTATCCCTCTCTCTGACTCTCTCTCTGTCCCTGTAAAAATAAATAAATAAATATCTTTCTTGAATTCTTTCAACTCTGGGAGTGCTAGCTGCTTCCTGTATTTGCTACATGTATAATTGAGAGATTTCTTTTTTATTCAGGACAGCAAATCTTACCCTTTTAGTTAAATTATTAATAATTACACTAATTTTTTTTTTCTATTCAAGTAACAGGTAAGGTTTCTGTTAACTAGACCTGTATGATATCAAAACTGGTACCAAGAATGGCTACAAGAAACAAACACAGAAAGATGGAATTTGGGAATAGATTTGAGCATGTGCTTGTGCTTGAACATGAGTTAAGCTCTTTAACAGTGGGAAGTGTGATACTAGTAACATGTGGCACAGCTAACAAGACCATTATTTGTGATTGATTTTGAAATGCCAACTAATGCAGGAGCTTTGGCAAGACTGAACAGCTCCTGCACTTAAATGTTTGGCAATACTTATGAATATAAGAACCATGGTATGGAATGGTTTCTTCTGAATTCTGTGAGCATTCACAAAAGTAAAATAACAAACTTTGGAATTTAATTTGTATGTCTGTATTTTATTTATTAACAATATCCTTTTCCTTTCTCCTCTTTTCATTTTATACTAGTTAAATAGAATGTCAGCATTAAAACTTAGTCTTTGCAGCCTGACCTGTGGTGGCGCAGTGGATAAAGAGTCGACCTGGGAACACTGAGGTCGCCAGTTCAAAACCCTGCACTGGTCTGGTCAAGGCACATATGGGAGTTGATGCTTTTAGCTCCTCCCCACTTTCTCTCTCTCTCTCTCTCTCTCTCTCTCTCTCTCTCTCTCTGTGTGTCTCCTCTCTAAAATGAATAAATAAAAATAATAAAAAATTTAAAAAAAAACAAATAAAACCCAGTCTTTGCTAACAGTATATTCAGATGGGGCTATCACTGAATTTGAGCAATAATTAATGCAAATCACACTCTTATTTTTCTAGTTTATAAACTCTAATTAATGTCCCTGTGTCAGTTATTTATTGCTATGTGATAAAGCATTCAGAATGTAATAGTTTCTAATAACAATTTAGGATCTCCTGATTCTGTGTTGCCATTATCTGGTAGTTACTGCTAGCTCTTGGTTCTCTCTCCACATATAATTTCTCATTCTTTAGGTGGAAAGCCTTGAATTTTCTACATTGGGATGCAGTGCTTCCAAAGTACAAGCGCAGAAGCTGAAGGATATCTGGAAGCCTAGACTCAAAATCACACAATTTCACTTCCATTGCATTTTTTTTTTTTTTTTTTTTTTTTTTTTAGTTCCAAACCAGTCTCAAGGGCAATACTGATTCAGGAAGTGAAAAGACAGATTCTACTTTTCATGGGTGTAGTAGAAAGTCATATTGTGCGTATGTGGTGGGAAATAGTTTCTATAGTCATGATTGCAAACAAACTCCCCCACACCCATTTTAAAAACTGATTGACACTAAAGGGGGATCCATCTATCTACCCACATTTTTTTTCATATATTTGTTATTTCTTCATCCCTCATTTCCTTTCATGGGTTTAGATTCTACAGTTCATTACTAAAAGTATATCCTTTTTTCCCTGTTTAAAAGACTTGCAAATTGCCTGACCAGGCAGTGGCGCAGTGGATAGAGCATCGGACTGGGTTGCGGAAGACCTGGTTTCGAGACCCCGAGGTCGCCAGCTTGAGCGCAGGCCCATCTGTCATGAGCATAAAGCTCGTCAGCTTGGACCCAAGGTCGCTGGCTCCAGCAAGGGGTTGCTAGGTCTGCTGAAGGCCCGGGGTCAAGGCACATGTGGTAAAGCAATCAATGAACACCTATGGTGTCACAAGGGCAACAAACTAATGATTGATGCTTCTCACCTCTCTCCATTCCTGTCTGTCTGTCCCAATCTATCCCTCTCTCTGTCCTTGAAATAAATAAATAAATAAACAAAAGACTTGCAAATCTCTGTATCAACCATACCTTTCTAGCAACATCCAAACCTAGGTTTAACAAGCTCTTGGCCTATAGCTCTCCTGTATTCAGAAGTATCAGTCAAAATAATTAACCAATCATTTAACCTACAATGATCATTTAGAAAGGATTTCTCTCAATATTTATATATCATCACTGCCTATCTGAGTACTAAAGTGGCAACACACACACACACACACATCTATGCTCTCTGGTCTCATTTTCTTTCATGACAGCAAATCTTAAACTATCGTTAAATATGTATAGTAATTCTGCTATAATTTTTGAATCCTTGAATTGCCTTGATACTCTTTTCCTCTAACCTTCTGCATCAGTTCTTCCCATTTGTCATATGATAGCTTCATTTTTTATTTAATAATAACAGTTACAACAATAAGAGGCATACTTTATCATCCTACTTCCAGTTCAACTTTTCTTCTTCCTGTTACAATGAATATATTATTTTTGCTTCTCTATCTTGCCACTTGTACACTAAATTTCTTCTTACCTACTTAAAGGTATCCATTATGCATTTTATTTACTTTTTCCTATCCTACTAGTTTATTTTATCAAGACACAGCTACATAAGCTGAACCCATTAATCTGAATCCTCTCCATTAGCTACCCATTGTTTATCCCCTTCTACAGCAAAACTCCTTAGACAAGTTTAAAAAGAAAACCAGGAGAAAATAAAAGTTTATTACATACACATGCAAAGGGAATTCACATAAACATAAAAATTCCAAGGACAGTGATGCAACATTGGGTATATGATATTATTTTTAGACAACAGAGGAAGGGGAAAATGGGATATTAGATTTCAGAAGTGAGAATGGGCTATTTACAGGTGGTTAAAGAAGTGCACACCGACGTGGCAGGTAAATCCTTGCTAGACAACCCATAACAAGACACAATTGGAAACTGGTTTTTATTAGCAAGCTTTTGAGTGGAATTCATGTTTAAGAGAGGCATGCATAGACTTGAATGTCACCAGAAAGCTTTAAGGAATTAAGATTTAAGACTGCATTTGAAAGCCAATAAAAGCCCCTTGGAAAAAATAGTCTGCTAACTTGCTTGTATGGTTCACAGCAGTCTTTTCAGGTAAGGAATAAAAGTTGCTTTCCTGAGATGGCAATGGAAGAACCTCAAGATATTTGGGGGGACCTCATGAACCTGAGCAATTCACCAAAATCTATGGTTATTTCAGGCAAAGTCTGATGGCAACTGTGTGACTTGGCTTCTTAGCCTTGAGAGACTAATTAAAGTTCAGTCTAGAGATGTCTTATAAAGTTTGAGAAAAAGCAGATTTATGATGAACGTATATGATCAATTGCTATTCTTACTGTATTTGTGCAAATAATCTGGCCAGATGTATTGGAACTTGACTTCTGCAGTAAATAGTCTTAATTGGGCTATCTTAGAGAAAAATTGGGGTTATTTTAGGGCTAGAAATTTTGTTTCCATAGAATTTATAGTACAGAGTTGTGATTATTAGATTCTAGTTCATTTAATTGTCTTTCAAATTATTTTTCACCTGTAAACTAAACCGGAACCTGAATTTTTTATAGTTTTCTTAAATATTTGGTCATAACTCTTTGAACTAAAGTTTCATTTACCTCCCATTCTTTGAGTTCGATGAATTTTGTGTAGTGCCTCAACCCACTTATTTTCTTTCATGTTCTCTTTAGTTAAATCCAACTAGGTCTCCACCTCTACTACTATAATTATATTGCTCCAGTGATATTATAAAATTCATATGTATTTCTTTTCTTAACATAACTTAAAAGATGTAGTTGACAATTCACTCCGTTTTGAAAAACTTTTTTTTATGCTTAGAAAATCATATTCTTGGTTTTCCTCTTGCCTATTGGCTTCAACTTCTGTCTCTAGCTAGTTCTTCCTACTAATTTGGGTCACTAGCAGAGGGGTGGTCCTTGCTTGGTTATTAGGTTTCTTCCCCACCCTAGTTTTATTTTTTCACTAGTAGACTCATCTAGACTCAAGGATTTTAAATACTATCTGTATCTGCTTGAGTCTCTAAATTACGTCCTGAGCTCTTCCTTGAGCTTCAGATTCACATGATGAATACTTCCTTTACATATCTACTCTATCTCCAGTCATTCCAATTCAGTAAATAGTTTTTCTAGTTTCCCATGCTAAAACTTTAGAACATGTTCTCGACTTTTATTTCCTTTAAATCCCATCATAATCCATTTCCAAGTCCTGAAAACTCTACTTTCAAGATGATCTCTGACAACAGCTTTATCATCCTTTGCCTGCAAGATAAAAGTCTGTCCTATATGTATTCCTAGGATCCAGGCTCACATTGTGGACAGAGAAGTCTTCAAAAAATTTAGTACATATCTCATCAGTACTAGTCAGTCTTTGGCTTTAATTCCCAGAATTATTTCCCCTTACTCACCTCACTCCACCTACACTACAGCATAAAGCTGTTGGATACTGGAATATAAGGTTCTTATCAGAAATCATCCAGCTGTACGACAGGGATCATATTACTCCTGGAATAGTCAGGTTCACGTCAAACTGAGGGCCTTCATATCTGCTTCTCTACCTGCCTTTCCTTTAATATTTTTCAGGTATCTTCTGAAATGTCATGCTTTAGAAAAATTTTCCTGCTTATCCAATCTAAAATATATGGGATTGCCCCTATATCCTATTTTGTTTTCTTCAGGACCTAAATCACTATTGCTATATATTTATTTCCTTGTTTGCATTCTCTCCTTACTCTAAGATTAGTATGTTGTGTTTTTCACTGTGGAATCTGCACATTGAACAATTAATGGCCCTTGCCGGTTGGCTCAGTGGTAGAGTGTCTGTATCCTAGGTTCAGTTCTGGTCAGGGCATCCAGAAGATGCGACCATGTGTTTCTCGAACCCTCCTTCTTCTCCTCCCCTCTTCTCCCCCCTCTCTCTCTCTTTTCTCTCTTTCTTTACCTCCTGCAGCCATGACTCAATTGGTTCAAGGGAGTTGACCTCCAGCACTGAGGATGGTTCTGTGACCTTCATCTTGGGGGCTAAAAATACAAAAAACAAAACAAAACAAAAACTCAAGTTGCTTAGCAACCGAGAACAGTCTCAGATGGGCAGAGCATCATCCCCTGATGGATCTGCTCTGGCTCATGCAGGAGTCTGTTTCTCTGCCTCTCCTCTTCTCACTAAAAACAGTGAAAGAAAAAAAAAAACACCCAAAAAACAAAATAGCACAAGGTAAATACTAAATGTTTTAAATTAATTATAAAAATGAATAAATATAAATTGGTATTATAATAGAAATGCTAAAATTTTTAAAATAAGCTCAAAGTAGTTTTATGTTGAGCTGGCAATAAAACAATGTTTAATCCTTTTTTCTGCTCTATATTTCCATATTTCAAAGTCACATGATCCAGCTTGATTTCTGCAGGAGTTTATTTTCAAAATATTATTTAGGTAGTTATCAGAGTATGCTTACAAATCAGCATATGTTGTTTATAAAAATGTTTTTTACTCAATATAAAGGTAATCTTTACCCAGGATACGTAAAAATGGTGGTTAAAGATTAATAACAAGTTATATATCCCCACAGATCTATGTTACAAAAGTCTTTTAATAAAGTATTTTTAATAGTAACACACACATGGGAGAAGCTATTCACAAGTGATATATTTGATGAGGGGTTTATATTAAAAACATACATATAAGGAATTCATACAACTCAACATCAGAAAACAAACACTTTGATTTAAAAGTAGGCAGAGATCCTCAGCAGACATTTCTCCAAAGAAGACATACAGATGGCCCACAGAAGTCGGAAAAAAATGCTCAATATCACTAACCACCAGAAAAATGCAAATCATAACCACAATGAGCTACCACCTCATACCTGTCAGAACGGTTAACAGCAAAAGTCAACAGACAGTATGTACTGGCAAGAATGTGCAGAAGAAGGAGCCCTGTGTACTGTTGGTGGCATTGTAAATTGGTGAAGCCAATTCCAGTATAAAGATACCTCAAAAACAGTATAAAGATACCTCAAAAAATAGAAAACTGAGCTACCATAAGATCCAGCAATTCTATTCCTGGATATTTATCTGAAGAAAACAAAATGCTAATTCAAAAATATAGATGGAGCCTGCCTGACCTGTGGTGGCACAGTGGATAAAGCATCGACCTGGGAACACTGAGGTCGCCGGTTCAAAACCCTGCACTGGTCTGGTCAAGGCACATATGGGAGTTGATGCTTCCAGCTCCTCCCCCCTTTCTCTCTCTCTCTCACTCTGTGTCCTGTGTCTCCTCTCTAAAATGAATAAATAAAGAGAAATTTTATATATATATATATATATATGGCCTATATTAATTGCAGTATTATTTATAAAAGCTCAGACATGAAATCAGCCTGTTTTATATCAATACATAAGTGGATAACACACACACACACACACACACACACACACACACACACGCACATAATAGAATATCACTCAGCAATAAAAAGGAATTAAACATTGCCATTTATAGGTCGCTACGGATGGACCCTGAGGAAGATATTATTCTAAGTGAAGTAAGTCATGCAGAGAAAGACAAATACTGTATGATTTTACTTATATGTAGATTCTAAAAGTAACAAAAATGAGAAAACTAAGACTGATGGATATAGAACAAACTAATGGCTGTCGGAACAAAGAAAGTTAAATAAAATCACAATGGCCGGTATATTAAAATTTATTAATTTCAATTTAAAAGGTTGACATTTATTGAGCAGTTTTAAAGAGGGCCCATTATATACTAGTTTTGGGGGTTTTTGTTTTGTTTTTTGTACCTGAGGACATGATGTATCACATACATTTGTGATCTTTATTTTCTTGGCATTCCTCAGTTTATTTGGGGCTGTCAGTTACTCGGCAATAAATAAAATTGATAAATTTCAGATATAAAAAAGTACTCTGAAAATAAAAGAGCATATCCTGTTATAATTCTGATGATAAAATCAGAAAATCTTTAATGTATAAAAGCTCTTATACTCTTAAGTTCAATATTTTTATGTTGAACTTGATTTCCATAATAAGAAAAGAACAATTACCTAGATGCAATGATGTGCTGGAGTTACCTAGTAGTAAGTTCAAGGGCAAATTGTGTACATCTCTTCCCAGTTATGCACAGTGGTAGTGGTAGCTTGAAATTATCTGTTTTACAATTATGTACACCACGAATACTGGAAAACTACTAAAAATCAAACTTCTTTTTTTTTCTACAGAGATGGTTGGTTATGTCTCTCTCTCTCTCTCTCTCTCTCTCTCTCACACACACACACACACACACACACACACACTAATTATATTCTTTCTGCAAAACAAAGTATATCTACTAACATTGAAAGGCAGCCACTTAAAGCAAGGGAAAGGAAGTAGGTTTTCAGAAAGTAAAATTAACCCCAAGTACTTTGTAGCTGAAGGACATGATTGAACTAATTAGTTTAGCAAGATCTACAAACGGATTAAGTGGGTAATAAAGCTATAGCTCCCAATTTGAGTCTCTAAATGTTTAACTTGACGTGATTAAAAAGATTTATACCATCTAAATGACAATAATTTTCATTTATATAGTTCATCAGATGTAGTATAATGTTTTGGACTTGAGTTAAAATTAGCATATTATCTGAAGAAATTATACCAGATAGTCAAATCATGCTCTTTAACTCTAAAGAACTTTTAATTTTCTTAATCTGTTTGCTATGCTTGGTTCTTAAACAATGGAAGTCATTAAACTCATTAGATATTGGGCACATTGTAAATTATTTTTTCAGTTAGATTACTGATTGTTTGCTTTTTTTCTTGTTTAGTATAAATATTTTCAAATATAAAATTTAGAAGCTAAATTACTATTATAATATAGAAAACATTGGAATAATAACCACTGCACATGAATTCTGTTTCACAGACACATCTTTTTTCTATATTATATTTTGAGGAAACCATAATCATTGTTAAATGAATGGTTGCCATATTGCTTTTACCCCTTTTTGCAAGTGGGGGTTGTTTTTTGGTTTGTTCAGGTTCAACTTGTATAAATATATTTAAAAAGCTACACTTTCAAGTTTTGTTAAAACAGCACATACAGAAGGCAAAATCTTCAGACTTTTAAAGAAAGATGTTATAAAGTTTAAGTAGCCTAGGGAGCAGAAGGGAATTTTTTGAGTTTATTAGCAGAAGATCTGATAGCATCCATAACAAGCAGGAAAAACTCTTTCTGGATGAAAAGAACATCTTGGTAGAGCCACCATCTTCACTTATTTCACAATATTACTCTAATGCTAACTGTTGTGAAGCCTTTCAAGAACTAGCCCACTGATTTCATACAGTATCTTCTGCTAAGAGGAGCATTTAGTAATTGATTTAGACTCCCAGAAGAGGTAAAACATGTGACCCTAAATCTTTGGAAAACAAAGAAAGTAGTTAGGTCAGTGAACACATTGATGGCAGAGGGACAGACTGAAACATCAGAAGTATATTAAATAAATTAAAAAAAAAAAGACTCAGTTGAATTCATGCAGGAAGAGACCTTCTATTAGTCATAAGACCATTCATATATATATATATATATATATATATATATATATATATATATATATATATATTTATTTATTTTTTGACAGAGAGAGAGTCAGAGAGAGGGACAGATAGGGACAGACATATAGGAAGGGAGAGAGATGAGAAGTATCAATTCTTTGTTGGGGCACCTTAGTTGTTCATTGATTGCTTTTGCATATGTACCTTGACCAGAGGTCTGCAGCAGAGCGAGTGACACCTTGCTCAAGCCAGCGACCATTGGGTCATGTCTATGATCCCGTGCTCAAACCAGCGATCCTACGCTCAAGCTGGTGAGCCTGTACTCAAGCCGTATGAGTCAGCACTCAAGGCAGCGACCTTGGGGTTTCAAATCTAGGCCCTCTGCATCCCATTCCGATGCACTGTCTACTACGTCACCTGGTCAGGCAGATCTTATTGATATAGAAAAAAACACTTAATTTGAGCATAAGCATAATTTTCTTTTATACATTAAATATATTTCTCCTAGAAATATATGCAATTAATGTTAATCATTAATTATAGTGTTTTTTTTCAAACAGAAAAATGTTTATAACAGTTTCTCCATGCAGAATGACCGTTTGCTTTACATTTGAAACAATATAGACCAAAATGCAGGCCTCTCACACTGAGGACTGTTTCTCATTCTGTCTTAGGGGGGCAAGGATCCAGAATAACAATTAGGGATTTTGGAGATTTTATATGTAATATACATGCTACATATAGTAATTTATACATATGTATATTTGACCCATTATGCATATACACACAGTAATATATCCCTATCCATATCCAAGAACCCTTATGAAGACCAAACCCCCTACTCACCCCCCCCCGTGAAAACTAAAATTTGTGCTGCTTATAGTTTCTTATAGAAAATGGTGTATTATTAACAGATAACCTATACACACCCTGCTGTATACTTTAAATCTCTAGATTACTTCTAATACATAATATATTAAAAATGCTATGTAAGTAGGGGTTATACTGTAGTTTAGAAAATATTGACAAGAAAATAAAGTCTGTATGTATTCAGTACAGACACAACAATAGTAGGCCAAACTACTGTTGGGCAAATAATTTTGTAAAATCTTTATTTTCTGTGTTTGCTCACTTTTATTGTTAAAAATGGCGCAGCCCACATGAGTGGCCCTGGCACAGGTGATATGGTTAATTACCTTCATATTTGGGAAGAGGCTTGGTTATGCTAATGTGTGCTGGAGGACGGATTTTCGTGCTGAAAATTTTTAAAAGGAGGAGGTAGGAGGCCATTTTGGAGAGCGGCCACATGGGTGGAAAGGAGGCAGGCAGCCAAGATGGGGCATGCTGAAGAGGAACAAAGCTGAGGGGCCTTGATTCTAGGAAAATTCAGATGAGTCAGTGGCTTTGGGAGGCCTGAATGCAAAGAGAAGTGTTTTCCCGCTGTTTGTATTTACTCACTTGCTGGGTGCAAGCTAGAATTAAAGGTAATGGCCCACTAGATCTTGGTTCCATTGTTTCATTATGATCTATCCAAATGAAATGTGAACCTACATGTGCCAGGCAGCTGTGATAGCCACCACTACTGGCCATACACTACTTATTACATGTTAGCAACGATGTATCATTTCCCCCTGAATATTTTCTGTCCTCCATTGGTTGAATCCATGGATACAGAACCTATTGTTACAGAGGAAAGACAATGATGCATGTATGTATCTATACACATATTAAATATATTTGCATATATATGCACAGATAGGTATATGTGTGTATATTATGTCTATATAAATATAGTGTGTATTATATATCTATAATAGAATACTTCTGTAAGGAAGGAGAAGTCATACTCCCCTACCCCTCCTCCACTGTGGAGGAAGAAACAAGAAGAATGCAAGGGAAAGGAACCAGCAGGTGTAACTGAGTCAACCAATTATGGATTAACTTCTTTCTATATTTCTCTGAAAGGGTGCTGAGGGCCACTTGCTATATAGAGAAAGGAAGATAGAACTTATCTGAAAACCTCTTCCTCTTCTCTTTTCTTAAAAGTGTTTAAGACCTTAATCTACAAATTCCAACACTTATTCTCTGACCTCACCTAAACTCACCCTCCCATCCTAGAGTCATGTGAGTGACATATACCTCTAGACAAAGGGATCACAAAACCCCTTCATGAAAACCTGTATTCTGTAAAAGGCATATAAGATGTAAGAAATTTAACTTCAGGGAGCATGTGTTTTGTTAAGTCTGTTGGGGTTACGCAGATCTGCTGGCTAAGTAAATCTTACTTTCTTCATTAGGTTTTCTGGGTGTTTTTGTCTTCCTTTGATTCCTGCAATATCTGAAATCCAGATACATCAATAATTTGTGTATTCCTTTATTGCAATATTTTTTCCAAACAAATGTTAAATTGTCATATTTTACAATCAATGGTGCTTTAAAAATGAAGAAAATGTGTTAAATCTTTTTTTAATAACCCATCTCTAAGGCCAAGGGCTGCTGCCATTGTGACCATTCACATGCAGGTTCTCATTGAATTTGAGCAGACTGTAAAGAAACACTGGAGCTGGAGGATGGTGGGCCATTCTGTTTATTGGTGTTTCACCAAGACAGGCAAGCCACAGGAAAGCAAGGGATCAGGGAGGAAAAAGAAACCTTACCGTACCTCTCAGGGGTAAGGGCAGAATCTCTCTCTCCTTTCAAAACTTTCTGCTGTGAAAACCTCTATTCCAGCAAACATTAGCAAAACAATGGCCCTTCCCAAGCAGGAAGGTAATTTGCAATTTTACAGATCACATATACCTGGCGCTGCCAAACCCCCAATGCAAACTGTAAGCAAACAAACCTAAAAATCATATTTTAAAAACTTATTTGACCAACACTATAGCTTTTTATTTTAGCAATACAACAAAATTATAAATCTATTATTTGTATTTAAATTTCAAATATATTATAATCATTTTGTTTTAACTATATCCACATATTTAAGAATATTAAAAAGATGTTTTTGTTGTTTGTTTCATACATATCTGGAGAAATATTTTCATTTTTTAAACCTGAAAATGGTGCACCTTGCAATCAATAAGATAAGATTGAACTTACAAGAAATTGTCTCAAATAAAAAACATTAAAATAATTATTTTTGTTTCTGAACATTTCATTCTCAGGAATGATTGCTACAACTATGATAAAAAGTTAACTAATTTGATTTCTAATAATTATATGTGAAATATAATAAGTAAAACTTAAAAGCTATGATTTTTGTATCTTTATGTATTAAATCACTCAATACACAGATTTTCTTCTATGACCCTTGTGGGGTGGCTAATAGGGGATGGTCACGTGAGGAACCCAGAGCCTGGGACTTTTGGCTAGGGCTGCCCACACAACCAAGCATGCCAAAAGAAAGTTCCTAGAGGACTTTGGGAGAATATTGACTGTCCGTCAGCCAGTGAGATTTCACTACGTCATAACTGCTCACCCACCCTAGAGAACCCCTTTAAATACTTCTCACACAATCTAAGTGGTGCGACTCGCTTAGCCTCTGAACCCCAGGGCTGGGGGGCATTGTCAGGCAGGATGCACAGTACTTAATAAAGCCATTTGTTATTCCACACTTTGTGGCTCTCGGCCCTTCTGTTCCTTCTTTCTCGGCGGGGAATAATACCTTACATTTTGGTGCCGAAACCCGGGAGGAGTCAGAAGCCTGGTGGGGTCGCTCCTCTTCCCTTCTTCTCCAAGAAAGAAGCAGGATCTCAGGATTTCCGACCATCCACCCACCTTGGCGCATGGTGTGGTAAGTCCCACCTTCAGGCCTTCCCCTCAGTTTTTTCCTCCAAGGCTCCCTGTCCGAAATCATAGCTACATCAGGGAAGCCTTTTCCGTCTGAGTGCATGTGTGTCCTGGAGATGTGCGAGCACATCCACTTTGCTTATCCGTCCATGGCCAGAGCTTGAGTTTTGGGACACCAGTTCTCATCTCTGACCACCCTGAGAACTGACACCGGCTGTGGGGACACATGAATCCCAAAACATTCTGGGAGTTACCTTATCCGAAATCTCTCCCTCCCTAAAGAAGAGGAAACTGTTCCTTTTCTCCACTGTGGCCAGGCCATAGAACCCACTGGATAATCAAACCAGGTAGCCTCATGAAGGGGCTTTTGGTTTTAACCCCTCATCAATTTAACTATCACCAAAATAGCTGGGAGCTGATTGGAGATCCCTTTACATCAGGGCCTCTAATTATTCGGGTGCCCATCCTTAATCTCTGTGCTGCCTGTTTAACTGTGCAGGCCTTTTTTTTTGGCCAGAGAAAACCCTCTGCTCGTAATCTTTTCTTCTCCGCAGACTCTCAACTTTCTCTCTCTCCTGCCTGACGCCCAAGGGTGCCCCTCTCTCACCCCACTCTCTGTTCCCTCTGTGGACCTCTTTTGCTCCAGTCTCTTCCCTCCAGAGAGCCCCCTCCCCCTCCCTTTGCTAAATCCTGTTTCTCATTCACTTGCAAATACCAGTCTTTCTCTTCCCTTGCTGGCCAGGAGCCCCTCCCTTCTACATTGTGTTCTTAGGTCCCTCCTCTTTTAGGCCATTCTCAGCCTACTATTGGCTCTTACACCAGTTTGCAGGATGCCCAACCCCCAGACCCCTACCTGGGACCTGTGAACATGGCATTTAAAGTTTTCATTGGTTGCGACTAGTAGGAAATGGCCAAGGCTGTTCGCCAAGCCCACATACGGCAGAAGGTGATGCTCCAAACCCAGGCATAGGAAGTACTCGACCAAGTCTGGACCGCAAGAGAAATCCCACAAGCAGCTTGCTTTAAGTGTGGCAAGCAGTACCATTGTGCCCAACAGGGCCCCTGCCCACTGCTGCCCACTGAGCCCTGCCCTAACTGCAAGCAGCCCGGTCACTGGTGGAGTGATTGCCCCTTTGGGCAGCAGGCTCATCCTCAACGCCTCTATGTGGAGGACAAGGCAGCCACTGGGCCCATCGCTCAAAATCCTAGGACTGGACTCGGAGAACCCAAGGTATGCTGCAACCATTGGGTAAGTCCATCTCATTTCTTGTGGACACGGGAGCTGCCTTCTCTGTTTTGCCACCACACTCTAGATCTCTAATTCCCTCACAGGTCTCGGTTATGGGAATGGATGGGACACCATCCTTTCTTCTTTGCATGTCACCCCTGACATGCAGTGTGAAAGGAATCCCCTTTTTTGCACTCCTTCTTAGTTATGCCATTATACCCTGTACCTCTTCTGGGTCGAGACATTCTATACAGTCTCAGAGCCACTATCCAGCTGACAGCATCTACCCACTTACTCCTGCCATTCCTCACTACCAAGGGCTCCCTCATAATCAATGCTACCCTCATTTCTAACCATGTCTCTTGCCTCAAGCTTGCTTCCATGCAGGATCATTGGCAGTCAGAACCACTGGGCCCTACTCATCTGTGGCTCACCAAAAGACTGGGCCCTGCCTGTCCCTCCCACCAGGAACCTGCCGCTGCAGTGAGCTGAAGCAGGGAGCAATGCTGTTCAGTAGGACTGGCCTGATGAAGGAAGCTTCAATCTCCTCAACCATCTGCAAGAGAAACCAAGCAAGAATTTCTCCTCCTACAACCGCTTAACTCCTAATGGTAGCCACCCATTCTCACCTAGGCTGCCCCTATCCTGACTGTCCGTCAGCTAGTGAGATTTCACTACGTCATAACTGCTCGCCCACCCTAGATAACCCCTTTAAATACCTCTCACACAATCTAATTGGCGCAACTTGCCTAGCCTCTGAACCCAGGGGCTGGGGGACATTGTCGGGCGGGATGCACAGTACTTAATAAAGCCATTTATTATTTCACACTTTGTGGCTCTCGGCCCTCCTGTTCCTTCCTTCTCGGCGGGGAAAAGTACCTTACAACCCTTATGATAATAATGAAGAGAACAACAAGTACTAAAATAGAAGCTAGAGAGTAAAGGATATAAATTTCTGCGTATTTACCGTGCTTTTTTGAGCCAGTACTAGAGTTATTCATACTAAAATATGGCTTCCCAAAAGGCCCTTTAGATAATACGTTTCCATAATAGAGCACAGAAACCATTACAACATTTATAAATACTTGAAAAATAATAGTTGGTCAAATTAAAGTATGTTTTAATTTAAACAGCCTGAAATGTCAAGGGAAAATATAAATTTTTTAAATGTGGGTAGTACTTTGCATAGTTCACAGTGTCAAATAAAAATAATACCCCCTAAACTTTTAAAATCGTCTAATCGTAAAGACTGAATTGCCTGGATTGTATTTACACAGGACTTGGGCCATAATCAGTACAAGAAACAAAGGGGAATTATATCTTCCAAAATAAAGTTGTCTGTAAAGTCATGGTGCACTTTTGACAGGTCATAGGTCAAAAGTGCACCATGACTTTACGGACACACTGTACTTAGATGAGAAAGCTGCACTTTCTCTAACATCTAATGCCTATTGGCTGTCCACAGAATTTTTTTGATACATAATATTCCTCACACATTCTTAAGAACCAAAATTTTCTTCACTTCCTTAAGAACTAGGTATAAGGCCAGTAGCCATGGACACCATCACAGCTGCCTGGCCTTTGCAGATTTGCATTTAATTTGGACAGACGGTAATGAAACTGTGGAGCCAAGAACTTCTGGGCCATCAGCTTTAATCCTAGCTCGCACTCGGCAAGCGAGTAAATACAAACACATTGGGCTCCAAAACCCACTCATTCAGCGCTCCCAAAGCTACTGACACATCCGAGTTTTCCTAGAATCAAAGGCCCCCACCAGTCTTATACCCTCTGGTTCCCCAACTCCCTTCTCCTGCACAAACTGGCTTCTTCTTCAGCACCCGGCCATCTTGACTGCCTCCTCTCTCCAACCACCATGTGGCCTCTCTTTGCCCTGCTACCAGTCTCCTCCCTTTTCTGCAAGAATGTGGTCTCTCCTCTGTGAAATAGCCTCCCAGCTCCTCCTTTTAAAACTTTTCAGTGAGACAAACCCCTTTTCCAGCACACATTAGCATAACCAAGCCTCTTCCCAAGCAGGAAGGTAATTAATATTATCACCTAGGTGACGGCCATCCACATGGGCAGTGCCACCTTTAACAAAAATGAGCATAAAAAGTCTCAACACTAGGTATTTTTTTTAAATTCATTTCTGTTTTTTATCTGTAGATATTTACAAACTATAATAAAGCTGACCTAATATGTCAATTTTCATTAAAACATTTACATCAGAAAACTCACTTCGTGTAATGGCCACACTTATTTTGTCAATTTTATAAGTTCAGAATTTTAAGAAATCACCACAGCCCTACATTAGTATGGGAAATCTCTTGAGTGCACTTAGCTGTTAAACCAAAATTTCAGCTCTATGCATTGAATTAAATGATAAGAGTGATGAATCAATGACCACAGAAGAGCTTTTAGTAGATCACATGGTTGTGCCATTTTGAATGAGAAGACAAATTACTGACTTTCTAAAGTACTGATCAAACCTCAGATATCTGCACTGGGGATAAAAGGCAAGAAGGACAAATGTAGGCAGAAACAGGTGGTATATGAGATCTCTTGTAGCTGAACATCTGAAAGTTCAAGATACAACAGTTAGGTTGGTAGTGTCTGCAATTTTACAAACCCAGTGTTAAAGGTAATGACTATGCAAAATACATAGCACATTGCACAGAACACAGTAGACACAACAGTCTCTGTGAATGTGAGTGCTTGTTGTTGCAACTAGAAAAAATCATGCAAAAATCTCATTTTACCTGATGAGAAAAGCCCCATTTCCTCCCATGAGCTCACTGTTCACTTTCACTATGAAAATACCATCTATTAGATTCATTCATTGTTTTAGGGGGGAGGGGAAATTCAGAATTCAAATGTGCTAGTTGAGAATAGAACCATTGCAAGCGTTATTCCTGATGGCTCATTTCACCAGTCAGGATCTATGTTGAGTTGAAGCCTGAAGAAATGGCAAAGAGAGAGGCTTCTATAGAGATATACCATAAGAAAAATATGTGAGATTTATTCACTTCATAAGTGCAATTTTTGTAAAGCTACTGTCTTTACAAATTCCAAAAAGTTCTTCTCAAATTACAGTGGGAACTCTGCTTACATGAGAATTATATGAAATATAAGTGGAAGAAAAGGAGGTAAAAGAGAGAAAAAGATTAGTAGAGAAATGAAGGAAGGAAGAAGTAGAAGAAACCAGAAGAAGAACTGACCATTGAACAATTGAGAAAATGTATGCATAGGACCAAACTCAGCCCAAAGGAAAGCATGCTGGGTGTAGGGATCTGCAACAGGTAAAAACAAATACAGATCTATGCAGCTTTTTCTTCCCTTTCTCCTTCCCTGTGGGGTTTTGTTTGTTTTTAAAAAGTTTGCTTTGTCTTTTCCAAATTTTTTGACCATCTGTTCAAGAGACTTCAAAATGTAATTTTTATCAGGAAATTGGAACCTGATTTTGTGATTTTTTTTGAATGGTTGCCTTATAATGATAAGCCTTATGACAGAGTTAGTGGTTTGATTTGAGGTACTTATGTAACTCCCTGCACAATAGCAAAACTTATAGAATTGGTATAAAGGAAAAGAAGATGAAAACCTTAATTAAGTACTGGATTAAAAAAAGTTTCTTTTTTGTGTGTGTGGCAGAGACAGGAAGAGTCAGAGAGAGGGACAGACAGACAGGAAGGGAGAGAGATGAGAAACATCAATTCTTCGTTGCGGTTCCTTAGTTGTCCATTGATTGATTTCTTATATGTGCCTTGACCGGGGGGTACAGCAGACCGGGAGGTCGCTTGCTTGAGCCAGCGACCATGGGCTCAAGCTGATGAACCTTGCTCAAACCCAATGAGCCTACACTCAAGCTGGTGACCTCGGGGTCTTGAACCCAGGTCCTCCGCGTCCCAGTCTGAGTCTCTATCCACTGCGCCACCACCTGGTCAGGCAAAACAAGTTTTCTCTGTTAAAAAAATACATTCAAAAAGGAACTTGAAGGAAGTAAACAGTATATTCTTTCACAAAACTCCTGAATTTAAGGTAATTGGAAAAGAAAAGTCTTATGAGAAAAACAAATCTCTACAGGTGCTAAAATAACAAAGGTATGCTAGAATGGCGAAGGTGTTGCTGTAGCAGAGACTAAACCTCAGTCGTCCAAACCTAAACCACTGCCTTTTGCCATTGTAAGTGTAATCACTTTCAAATCAATATTAATAACGCTAACAAAAGTCATCCGAGTTTTCCAGCATTTTTTGTTAATTTTGTTGGGATTCTTAAGCTTTATACAATTAGTGTAACACCTGTGAAGGTCTGATTGGAGATAAAAAGAAAATCTTATTTGTCTGACCAGGCAGTGGTGCAGTGGATAGAGCATCAGCCTGGGATGCCAAGGACCCAGGTTCAAAACCTCACAGTCTCACCTACTTGATAGTGGGGTCACTGGTTTGAGTGTGGGACCATAGAAATGACCCCATGGTCACTGGCTTAAAGCTCAAGGTAACTGGCTGAACATGGGGTCATTGAGTTGTTTGGAGCCCCCTTGTCAAGGCACATATGAGAAAGCAATCAATGAACAACTATGGTGCCACAACTATGAGTTGATGCTTCTCATCTCTCACTTCCTGTCTGTCTCTCTCTTCTCACTAAAAAAATGAAGAGAAAAGCTTATTTTGTAATTTTGTTTTCTATATTAAATCAAAATTATATTAATCTAGTAACTATATATAATTTTGGATAAAATAAGTTGAAAAAAAATGATTTGGCTATACCTTATATTTCCTCCTTTTAAAACTAATATAGGCTATAGGAACAGAATAAAAAGACAAACCACACAATGGGAGAACATATTCGACAGCACATCTGATAAGGGGTTAATAACTAAAATTTATAAAGAACTTATAAAACACAACACCAGGAAGACAAACAACCCAATCAAAAAATGGGCAAAAGAAATGAATAGAAATTTCTCCAAAGAGGACATACAGATGGCCAATAGGCATATGAAAAAATGCTCAACATCACTAATCATTAGAGAAATGAAAATTAAAACCACAATGAGATATCACCTCACACCAGTCAGAATGGCACTTATCAGCAAAACAACACAGAATAAGTGCTGGCGAGGATGTGGAGAAAAGGGAACCCTTCTGCACTGCTGGTGGGAATGCAGACTGGTGCAGCCACTGTGGAAAACAGTTTGGAGATTCCTCAGAAAATTAAAAATCGAACTGCCTTTTGACCCAGCTATCCCACTTATAGGAATATACCCTAAGAACACCATAGCACTGTTCGAAAAGAAGAAATGCACCCCCATGTTCGTGGCAGCATTGTTCACAATAGCGAAGATCTGGAACCAGCCCAAGTGTCCGTCAGAAGACGAGTGGATTAAAAAGCTTTGGTACATATATACTATGGAATACTACTCAGCCATAAGAAATGATGACATCGGATCATTTATAACAAAATGGATGTACCTTGATAACATTATACGGAGTGAAATAAGTAAATCAGAAAAAAAGAAAAACTGAGAACAGCACGATTACATACATAGGTGGGACAATGGGATTGGGGGAGGGAGGGAAGAGTGGGATAGGGAGGAGGGGAGGGATGCAGGGAAAACCAGATTGAAGGTGACAGAGGACAATTTGACTTTTGGTGATGGGTATGCAACACAATTGAATGATAAGATAACCTGGAGATGTTTTCATTGTACATATGTACCCTGATTTATTGATGTCACCCCATTAGAATTAATAATAATAAAATATATATTAAAAAAAAACTAATATAGGCTAATGTACTAGGTCTAATTTATAAATAAATTGATAAAAAAATAAATCAGCACCATTTTTAGTGTATTTGCACTTTTTCAGGTATAATGTGTGAATTTATTGCCACTATTTTACATACATACATATATCATATATACATACATATATATACACACACACACTTTTGTGCACAAACCCTGTAATTTCTCTTATAAATTTAATCCCAAAAGATTATGTTAAATATTTCTTTAAATCCTAAAGACAAATAATTTTACACATAGATTGAACTCAAATAGTGGTTTGCATAGTATTGGCAGATTTTTCTTCCAATACTCTACATCAAATGGAATTTTTATCTAATAATAGAAGGATAAGAGTTTTTAGAATGCAAGTTCTAAATTCTGCTCGCAATGTTAAACCCATAGTGAAGTAAGCCCATTGAAAGTCACACTTGTCAAAAGTTAACTATCAGTCAAAACTTGTTTGGTACATCAACATTACTTTTAATATAGTGCCAACGGTACTTATAATGTCTTTGTACTACACATTATAGATACGTCTCTCACTGTGCAGCAGTTACCACACAAATTGATCGATGAAAGTGGTTTCATTGCTTTATATATCAATAAAAGTTGACTTTGGTTTAGACATTCTAAAACTGTGAACTTTGATGCAATTTTATCTTTTAGGTTCAATTAACCCATTTGCTTATATTCCCTCATGTGATATTAACCACTGCTGTCCATCATTCCAAGTGCATTTTCATATGGCTATCTAGTTCATTTATCTTATCCTCTAGACAAGAATTAAATATTTATCTACTTAATATTTCTGTTAACTTGCATTCTCAGAAAGGATGTGTAAGGTTATACCAAAGTCTACCTGTTTCTCAGAAATCTCTCATAAACTGTTTCCAGTATTATGAACAAGTCATGATACATAAATATTTATTTGCTTATCTAATCTTGATAAAATTCTGTCATTTGAAAATTTTTTCACAAGGTTTATTATTTTATTATTATTAATATTATTTTTACAGGGACAGAGGGAGAGTCAGAGAGAGGGATAAATAGAGACAGACAGGAATGGAGAGAGATGAGAAGCATTAATCATCAGTTTTTCGTTGCAACATCTCAGTTGTTCATTGATTGCTTTCTCATATGTGCCTTGACCGCAGGCCTTCAGCAGACCAAGTAACTCCTTGCTGAAGCCAGCTACCTTTGGTCCAAGCTGGTGAGCTTTTGCTCAAGCCAGATGAGGTCACGCTCAAGCTGGTGACCTTGGGGTTTCGAACCTGGGTCCTTCGTATCACCGTCTGACGCTCTATCCACTGCGCCACTGCCTGGTCAGGGACAAGGTTTCTTAACATTAGAGTTTATGATATTAAGTTTAGTATATTAATGTTATCACTGATTTTATATTTTATTAAAATTTGTTATAGTACATTTGTTTGAATGCATTATCATTTTATGTTACTCAAGTTATTCAAGTATTAAAATACTGCATGAAATTAAATATACCCTTTAAGATGTAATTAATCATGCATACATTGAAAAGATATTTCTGTGAATTTTAAAAATAGTACCTATTGTATGTCTTACTGAAAACTGAATGAAGATTGACCAAACAAGATTGTTGTAATGCTTACTGCCTTTTGATCAGATAGCCAACTTAAATTCAACAAGTGTAATTACTGACTAAACTCATGAAGTATAATATTCAGAGTCAAGGTCCAAATGCATCTTTGGCTGGAGCATCATACCTCAAGATGTAATCTTGGTGTTTTAGAAATTCCTGTTCAAGAATCTAAGTCAACTTGACTTTGAAATTCAAACAAACCTGAATTCATATTGAAGAATTGTACAAAGGTCTCTCCCAAAAGAATTAGCCTTTTAATTAATGGGGAATTGGTATTTTCAAGGATATACATTCACTGTTGGTAAGGAGGAACAAGTTTGAATATTGTAAAGTATATAATATTCAGATTGTCCCACACTTAAGCTTCCACTAATATATAACTGAATTTTAATAAAGGAGTCACCAATAAACAGGGAAATAAAAATTAATGAGCTCTTTGACTAAATTTCAAGCCAAGCTAAATTCCTCAAATTGGCCACGGATATTAATAAGATTATGTAAGTATGTAATACTTGCATGTAATACAGCTTTCTGGTATAACAAGTTTTCACCTGATACAAAATCATTTAAAGCATTAGTTTCCTATTAAAACATTTTGCATTATGAAATCAAATAAACATTTGCTTAGATTTTAAAGGTAAAACAGAAGTCTAAAATCTTGCTTTTAAGGATGTGTTAATAAAAATAATATTTGAGAGGCTGTGGTCAAGATTAAGAATATTAAACAGGCAACTATGCTGCGCCTGGGAGCAAAGGATATATTGTTTATTGGGGTCTGTACAAAATATTTAAGGGAAAGTAGATTAAGAGGGAAATGCTTTTAGTTGTATTTAAGGAGAAATATTTTCTTGTTTCAGTAATCTGAATCTGTGGGCATCCCCATCCTGTGAATATACAAGATTCTTTATGTTGGAAAGCAAAAGAGAAAACAAATATCATATGGTATCTTGGAGGACTAGTTCATGAACACACATAGAAGGCAAATGAAAATGAGTTGCTGAAAATTGAGGGGTTGGGGTTGAAAAGCTTAAACACCTATAATTGTTCATTGTTTTATGGTCTTTTACTTTCTATAAAGCTTATATAACCTAGAGCAACACTGGTTTATACTCATAATTGCAATGAACATTTTTGAACTCTGGATGCAATCAGAAGCATTGAGATAGTTTTGTTATAAAAAATATATAATATGGTCAGATATCTTTCTTTTATTATATTATCAAAAAGTATGTGCAAATTTTATATGAAAAATATTACCGTTTCATTATAGAGTGAATTCTACAAAACTAAATCTCTATTATTGAATTTCCCATTCAATTATTTGACACCACTGGTGGGCATCTATTATGTGCCAGGTGCTATGGTAATATCTCAGGACAAAAAATACACACACAACCAGAAAGACTAACCCTTGAATTTAAGAAATTTGCAGCAGGAATGCAGGCCAGCAGCCAGAGAAAAATAATACAATTACAATTGTTTCGAAGGATATATTAATAACCTAGAAAAATCTACAAGTGTATTTAATTTCATTCTCCTGACTGGCTTCAATGACAGAAATATCTAGAGGAGCCCAAGAGTAGCTCTTAGAAGAAATAACCAACCACAATTCAAGAAGAGGACACACAATTATAATTAAACATATTTTGTTTCCTAGTATTGGGAAACAGTTATGAGGATGTGACAGCACTAAATCTATTGAGTTGTTCTAATTTCTGTCCTAAGTTACTTGACAATTATCTTGTCATTGTTACAGACAACTTGTCATTGTTACATTGTTGAAAACCCGGGCTTACAACCTAATCTGATTAAAAATTAATATAGAAGTTAAAAAAAATTAGATTTGGCATCAAGTTTACTATCGAATTGCCTTTTGTTATTTTGCAAATATTTTAAACCTTTTGGTGCTCAGTTTTCCAATTTCTGTGTCATAATATTTTACTCCTACAGCTGAAATTCCATAGCTAATATAAACAACTTTCTTTAAAGATTAAATGATATGTCTATGTTTTAAAAGTTTCAGGCAATAGTAGTAAAGAATCAACCTATCTAATAAAGAGCATCTTAAGTATTACTGAGTTAAATATATTCTAGTGAAACCTTGTTTGAAAACAAGCCTAGGAATAAGACACAGCCTGATCTGTTCAAATTATAATCATAAAAATAACTTATATTTCCTAAGAGAAGTGGTTTTCAAACTTTAACATGCATTGTAATCACTTACAAAGCTTTAACATAATTTATTGGAGTAAGATATAGTGATAAGACTATATAAGTTTCAAGTGTCCAGTCCTATACTACATCATCTGTATATTGCATTGTGTGCTTATCAGCCAGTATCGAGTCTCTTTCTGTGACCATATATTAGATCTCCTTTACCTTCTTCAGGCTTCCCTACTTCCTCTTCCCAAGGTAGCCACCATACTGTTTGTTACCTGTGTCTGAGTTTTTTTATTTGTTGTTTTGTTGTTTTCTGTTTTCTACTTCACATATTACTAAAATCATGTGGTTCTTGTTTTGTTCTGTCTGACTATGTCACTTAGCATGATAGACCCATCCATATATTTGTTTCAAATAGCATTATGAAATACTCCCATTAGAAGTTTGTTTAAAACACAGATTCCAGAAGGCCTATTCCAGAATTTGTGGTTCAATAGGTTTAGGATGGGACCAGACTGGGAACTGACAAGCTTTTGGGGATACTAATGATGATGCTCTAACAACCTCACATTTAGAACCACTAACTAAGACTACTATCACTTGATATTCCACTTACACTGCACAATTAAAAGACACACAATATCACTTGTTTTTCTACATATGTGACTCATACATATACATATGTACATGTAGATAGACTACCTACATGAATATGTCTACATGTTATTTTTAATTTTATATATTTAGCTGTTAGAGTTTAACTACACGGTGTTCAATTCTATAATAATATACCCTCAGTTACTGTTAATTAGTTTCTAACTTTAAGGTTCATAAAAAACGTGCAGATGATACAATGATACTGTCGTGGTAGGCTGCTCTTTGAGTAAAGAAAGCAGTAGTCTACAGTTCCGACACTAATGATGCTCACCTGAAATTTATGCATTCTTATTGATCAGTCTCAAGCCATTAAGTTTAATTTTTAAATAAATAAGTTAAATAAATCAATTCTTAATTTTTATGCTTACATTAGAGTCTAAATAAAACTGATCATCTGAAAATATCTATTCAAGTGACTAATGAGAAAATTGAAATATTACTATTTACATTTCTGACTTTGTAAATTTTATTTTATAAATCTATTGATCTGTAAGCCATTTTTAATAACAACTTTTGAGGACACATTAAAATAAATAATTGTCAATGTGAATTATGGGTGATCATTCTCTTAATGACCTGTTTAGTGTCTTTTAAATTTTGTATATAGAGATTTTATAAAAGCAAGCACTCATGTATTGAGTTATTGCCATAACAAAGTTTAATAAACCTATAATTTTACATGTCAAATGACCAATGTTAATTGTTTTGTAATTATTCCAAAGCACTGGTTATAAAAACTATTACACTCTAGATCTGTGATTATGTATGTGTGTATCTCATATACACAGTAGATATACCCGTGCATTTAAATGATTACACAAATAAGAGAAAAATGGGAAAACATTTGACAATCTTTTCAAAGAGTCTGTATACATTGTATTATGAAACAGTGTATCAGAAATTCCTCCTTCATAATTTTTAATGTTTGCATGTTTGTTTGTCTTATTTCATATCAGCAGCTCTGATTTATCCATTTAAAATTTTTATGTTATTTTATGTTTTGTTTCTGGTTTATTATCAGGTTATATTTTTGGAAAATTCTTTGGATTTTTTTTTTTAATTGATGAGATTTCATCCTGGTTTGTTAAAGAGAACCAGCTGTTTTCTTGAAAGATAATTTTCGGAAGCTGTTGTGTACCATAATTACACTGCAATTACACAGCAATATCCATAAAAGCAGATGAGGATTCTATGTGTCTTTTTACCTCATTAGAAGTTGCAAAAATGATGGATGCAGTCTATCGTACTTTGACTATTGCCCTCTGTTGGCAAATTCAAGATCTGGTGTAATCTTGAAGAGGGATGCAGTAAAAACAGATTTTGTTTTTTTTTTTAAAAACAACAGTAACATTTTGGGTCATAAGGTAACACCATCCAAAGTTTCAAAAACTTTTTTACAATTAAAATTTGAAACATACGTTTAAAACCTAGCTATTAAAAAAAAAAAAAAAGTCACCGATGCTAGTGATGTGTGATTTGGGGCTTTGTTCCAGCACCAAATTACACGCACTCATCTTTTCTCCCGCACTTGAAATCTACTTGAATCATAACCCTCTTCTCAGTAGACAATCAGTTGGATCTTTTTCTTGTTCCCAGCATGTAACCTCTTCTTTGAAGTCATTCTCTCTAAGAAAATGGAAGTTTTTAAGTCTCTTATCATTTCCAAAATCAGCAGTTAATCTTACCTTTAATACCTCGGTGATTAAAAATAAAACAAAGAAACCTTGAATATTTAGTCAGAGGTAAAGTAAAATTCATTTCTAATAAGTAGATGAAAGGGATTTTCTTTTTAGGCTAGATGATAATATTTTACATACTATGCGTGAGAAGGAAGAGCTAAAAAAGCCAGATTTTAACAATGTAGCTGCCTTTATCTCTAGTGTTGCAACATTTAATGTGAATTCTACTGGGAAAGATGCACATGGACAAAAAAAAAAGCATCATCTTTCACGTACCTCTGCTTCTGACTGGCAGCTGGGGAATATGGTGTTTTAATAATATTTATTTTGGCAGAAGTGGTAGGAAATAATCGAGTTTTGTAGCCAGCGTGGCAACCAGAGAGCAAATCTTCTGAGTTCTATGAACATCTAGGAGTCAGAACTTCTAACAGACTTGAACATTTTTAAAAGTACATATTTTTAAAAAATATAATAAAAATAATTTTTTCTGCTATATTTCACTTTTACCCCTTACATCAGACAAACTGCTGTCTTCTCATGTAGTACAGTGTGTCCATAAAGTCATGGTACACTTTTTGCCGGTCACAGGCCAAAAGTGCACCATGACTTTACGGACACACTGTAGTGTTGTTGCTGCCCGAGCAGCAAACTGAGATAAGTTTAGTAGCAAAGTTTCTGGATGGATGTCAGATTTAGGAATTGAGAATTAAAATTAGTTCATTTCTTTGCCAACACTAACACAAATCTTGGAGCACACTTCTTCAGATGCACTAAAATGGTGACAGCTTAGCTAACTACTAGGAAGCTTTCTGTACAAGAGCTCAGACTCATTTCACAACTTTGTCTTAGCATGAGCGCACCTCCGTCGCCTCTGCCTTTGCTTAATTAATAACAGCATTGCCTTTTTGAGAGGAAGATTTGTCTCACAAAACAAACACATTTCAAGTAGATCCTATAGTTTTACAGAAAAAAAAAAACATATGTGTCTGTCATGGCTCATCTTATTTCTTGTTTGACTCTCTTGCCAAATGTCTGTTAGCACCTACATAACATTTTAGAAAGTGAAACATAACTATGTAACTGACAGGTTCTATTTCTTCCTAGCAACTTTCAGTCACTGATTGTAAACCACTGCTGATTAGGCATTAATGGAGGTTATGTTCAGGGAAGAACCTTTCCAGTTGTCATGACAAGCACCTGGTAACATACAGAATTGGATTCTTCATTATTTAGACCAGTGGTTCTTAACCTGGGTTCTATCAAACCCTAGGGGTTCGATGAGTCAGTATCAGGGGTTTGGAGAAGCCTCTGCCACGGAGGCCAGAATAAAGTAATACTGTAATTTGTTGTGAGTTCATGCACTTTGTTGGTTTTGTTCTTTGAGCAAGGTGATGTTCATGCACGGCTCATTTTGTGCACCAGTAAAAAAACATATACCTATGTCTTGAATTTGGAAAAAAAATCATATTTTATTTATCACTAAAGAAGGGTTCAGTGAATGCGCATATGAAACTGGTATGTTCGGTACCTCAAAAAGGTTAAGAACCACTGATTTAGCCTATTAATAGAGACAAACTCCCCTTTGTCTAGTTTTCACTTTTAAATAGACTTATTTTTTTAGTGCTAATATTTCTGAGTCTTACTTCAAGTATTTTACTTATCCTGGATCAATGTTCCTTTTCATATATTGATATTCTGCTTAACTGAAAAAATTCCCTGTAAATCATATTTATTTATTCATTGAGTAAATATGTATTGAATGCTTACTATAGGCCAAGAACAATTATGCATGAAAAAAACAAATAAACTACCTACCCCAATGGAGTTTATTGTCTACTGAAGGACGTAAGAAAATAAACAATTAAGTATTTACCATGTCAAGTGGTGCTAGCTCTAAGAAAAAATAAAGCAGAGTGCAAAGTATATTCTTTACGGTTCAAGAAGGGAAGCAGAACTTCTATAAATGATGTAGAATCAAGGAGCTTGTTATAGGAACTTAATTTAATCATTCATTTTACATAATTGTGGAAGCTGATACAGAATTTAGTCAAGGCTGTTGCTTTTGCATCTGGTGGTGGGTCTGAAGTCTCCATCTGTCTACAGGGCTAGCTGTTGGGAAGAATGTCTGAATGTGAGACAGAGCTGTGCAAGAAAAATTGGAATCTAAAAGATGTTGAAACCATAAGAACACACTAGCACCCAAGTTTGTTTATCAGAATTGGATTCTGATAGACCCTGACGACATGCAGAAGGAGTGGCACTCTCTCAATGGGACTGCACACCTGCCTGGCCCAGGATTCAGAGAAGTTAAAGGCGATGATGATTGGGCAGAGTAGGGAGTTAGATTCTGTGGCCCTGGTTTTGGCTACAGGCACACTAAAGTCAATCAGAATTATACACACTAGATGCAATAGTATTGACACATTACAGAGACTTTACAGGTGAATGGCCCACTGATTCATTTCCACCTTTCAAATCTCCCAGTTTCTTCTGGGACTAACCCTAAGCTGAAGTCATACAGGTAAGGGAGTTCTGAGAGGCATGGTACCAGCATAGTTGAATTGGCAAAAGCACAAAACCATATGCAAGTAGTGATATCAAGTAGACCGTTGGATTTATGAGTGAATTTCAGCAGAATTATCTGGCTAGACATATAAATGTGGGAGTTCTTAGCATAGAGATAGATACTATTTAAAGCTATAAGACTAGTTAAGATCATCCAGAGTAAGACTGAGGAAAAAAAAATTGAAGCCTGAATGACATTCTAATATTGTCAGGGAGCTATAAGGAATAAAGACTCAAATTAGTAAAGACTCAAAATGATAAGATGAGAGAACCAGAGAGTTTCCAGAAACCATAGAAAAATATGTTTCAAAACAAAGGGAGAAAGAGCATCTCTTTCAATAACAGATGACAGGTTGAATAAAATGAGGCTGAAACCAACAGCACAATGTGGAGACTGTTGGTGACTTTGCAGGAACTCTTTCTACATATAGTGAATCTGATTGAATTGAGTTTAAGATAAACGGGTGTGATTATAATGGAAACGGTGCATAGTAAACTATTTTTAGGAATGTCATTCTAACACATAACAGAGGAATGAACAAAGAGAAACAAGGTACCAAATTTTTGTCTGGACATCTGTTTTATGATTAGTTAAATTGTATTATGTTTCAGCATGTTTATATACTGAAGAGAATGTACCAGGAGAGAGAAAAACGTTGATAAAACAGGAGAGAGAAAGAAAAAATGTACTGTCAGGATTATATCTATTCTGAAAGGACTTTTTTCACCCTGTGAAATCTGTAAAAACGAAATGAATGTATTCTGTGTCAATATTATTTCCAATTCTGGTCTTACCAGAGAGATATTAGGCGAGACCAAACATGTGAGAAAGTGCAAGTCAGAAAGAAGTTTGACTGGTGAGGTGCTAGGAAATTCTGTCACAAAAGAAACATCTTGGAGAATAAGACTTTTACTGAGGAAAAGCCAGCAGGGAAAGTAGAAGCCTAATAAAGAACTTCAGTATATTGTGAATATGCATACCCAGAGCATGACACACCCAAAATAGTGTAATAGCTAGCAACAGTGTAATAAACCGATAATCAGTTGGAACTCTCCTACAAGATATCTCAATTTAGTGAGAGGTACATCCCAGGCCCATAATTCTGCCATTAGTTTGTTTTCTCATTCTGTATACATACATATACACACATACATATACATTCATACATATATAGCCACATAAAATTCAGATTTCCCACCACCTTTCTCCTGGACTATTATTGGGCTAGCACCCTAAATTGTTCTTCCCCTATCACATTCAACTACTCACAAGTCCCCAAGTTTGTTTTGTGAAGCACAATTATTTTACCACCATTCTGCTAAAAACATTTTTTCAGAAAGCTGTACCTGCAGCAAGTTCAACAAACTTTTTCTTAAAAATCCAGTTAAATATTTTAGGCTTATGGACCACGTGGTCTCTGTTACTACTACTCAGTTTTCATGAGCAACAGCAATATTGCATTTCGAGATAATACGTAAATGACAGAGAACTCTGTGTTCCAGTAAAAATGTAATTACAAAAGCAAGAGTCCAACCCACAGATGTAAATTTGCAAAACCTAACCTGTTAAATAAAAATCCAAGTGACAGTTTCTTATTAAGACATTGTCATTGGTACCCAATTTACCCTTCAACATTATCATTATAGTCCATTATGAAAAAATACACAACCACTGATGAAAATGCCATTTCAACAACTTAAAGCATTTTATCCCAAACGCCTGACCAAATCAGAAAATGTGTTTACTGCTACATAGAAAATATTAGCATTCTCTGTTTTATTCCAAAACTTTATAAACATGATAGAATAATAGCAATAGTAAACATGGTGATAGAAAATTTATCATTCATATATATTCAGGATATTAATATCCTCCTCAAAAGTTATTTCAATATATACACATAGTACTCCTGATGAGAAACATACTTATTCTTGATACACTGAGTTCATAATTAAATATAATAATTAATGTCCCTTTTAGAAGTATAAGTGTGTATGTCTGTGAGGTGAGTATATGCATATTTATGGTAATATATATATATAATGTGTGTGTGTGTGTGTGTGTGTGTATATATATATATATATATATATATATATATATATATATATATATATATATATGTTTTAGAGAAAGTGATGATTCTGTAATGAGAGAGACCCAAGTCAGAATCATAGGTCTATCATTCCAATTATTAGTGAGATTGAATAAGTTATTAATCATCATTAACTTAATATTCTCCTCTATGGAATGGTGTTACAAAGTTTATGTAATATATTTATCTATATGTTCTGTTAAATAATGCATATTGTATAATAAATGTGCAAATAAGCAAGACATTAACCTAATAGTTATACTATATGGAATACATGTAGGTGTGCAATCTGTATTTTCTTTAAAAAATTTATTTTTAAAAACTTTTATTTCAATTCACCTCATGATGCCATTAAGTATGAGTATAGTGTAGCAATCCTTCATACATGTCTTTGGATATTTAAATGACAATTCGCTATGAAATTTCTAAATATTTTGTTCCCTTTGTCATTGTTCTGCTAATTAGAGTAATCAACACAAGCTGCCATAACATCATTGACTTTAAACAACTAGTGAAATTCTAGCAGTTTGTCAGTATGCTCCGGTGTCCAGGGCGACCCTGCCATCTGAGGACACTTCACTTTCAATCACATGCACAGAAAAGAGAGAATGGGAGAAAAATATAATCCTAAATATTTTGCTGGACTTGATGAGACACTTCAGATCTCCTCACACTCCTCAAACTCTGTCACTAAGCGCCAAAATTATTGTTAGGGAGACTGGGAAATGTAGTCTTTGTATTCCCATTAAGAGAAGAAGAGTAAAAAACATTTAGAATTTTATGTTCAAAATGATACCTAAGTTGCAAATAATATTTACAAAAGCAGGGAAAATCCATTACAACATAATAGTTGGAAATGTAAAATTTATGAAATAAATATGTGAAATTTTGGAAAGTTTTATAATCTTGAAGACAGTTTAATTTTTACTTGCCATTGATTTACCTTATGTTTCAGACAGAAAAAATAAAGCATTGAGATAAAAATGTTTTTCTTAAAACCTGTCACGTGAAACACAAATATACCTAGAAATGATTCTCCTTGATTAGGCAAATTGGATCAAATTGCTATGAAAGGCCCAATGGGTCCTTTATAGGTCTTTTGCATACCATTTTATTTAAATAGATGTTAATATAAATTCTTGTCTCAAACATTCTTGATCTATTTCTAACTATGAACTTTCAATGCCTAATACTGTAGAGTTTAGCTTGTTCTCTTAGTTATTGAAACAGTGTACAGGTTTGAAGCTGATTCTGTGGCCTTTCTTCTTCCTCAGAATAGGACATGTGATCTAACCTCCGTTGCACAATTAACTGGAGGAATCTCTAGAAATATAAAGGGTCCAAGTAAAATGTACTAAAACATCCATTTGAACATCACCGTGAAGATCAGTTTTATTTGATACAGACAAGCCTTGTGTTGTTGCACTTCACAGATGTTGCGATTTTCTTTTCTTAATAAGTTCAAGACAAGACTCTCCATCAGCAAAAAGATTACAATTAATTTAATTGAGATGGTCTGGAACCAAACCCACAGTCTAGCAGGGATACACCTGTAAGCTCTATTTGATGGATGCAGATTCCCTACAGGATGGAAAGTAATCACCTACCCCAGAGGGGACATGATTAACAAGGTATAAATAAACAACTGAGGAGGCTCTGGTTCCCTCAGCTCAGGTGATCCACACCCATTCCGTATCATTTTACATCACCCTTCACATTCTGAGTGGGGAATCACAGGACATTTCAAAACTGAGCTGAGAATCAAAAGACCTTGTCTATGCTCTTAGTGTTCACTGTCATTTGCCTAGCCTGCCTCTCTCTCTCTCTCTCACTTTACATATATATATATATATATATATATATATATATATATATATATATATATATATATATATATAGTGTGTGTGTGTTTACATATATATATGTTTGTACACACACACACACACACACACACATATATGTTTGTATTTTTCTGAAGTGAGAGGCGAAGTGTCAGAGAGACAGACTCCCACATGCGCCTGACCAGGATCCACCTGCAAGCCCACTAGGGGGCAATGCTCTGCCCATCTGGAGCATTGCTCTATTGCAACAGAAGCCATTCTAGAACCTGAGGCAGAAGCCATGGAGCCATCCTCCTCAGGGCCCAGGCCAACTTTGCTCCAATGGAGCCTTGGCTGTGGGAGGAAAAGAGAGGGGGAAGGGTGGAGAAGCAGATGGGCACTTCTCTTGTGTGCCCTGGTTGGGAATTGACCTGGGACTTCCACACGGTGGGCCAACACTCTACCACTGAGCCAATCGGCCAGGGCTGCCTATACATATTTTTAAATCTAAATACTAATCTAAATACTAAGTATCATAATAAATTAACTCTGCTGAGTCTTATGACTTTGAACACAATACTACCGACTCTGGTTAAGCAAAACGCATAGTGAACATATCAGGTGGGCACAAAAAAAGAATCAACAAGGTAAGAAATAACTAGTGAAATAACTAGTGGGTTAGATACTACTAAATGCCAAACAGGACAAATAAGCTAAGAAAGGAGATGTGGAAAGTCACAGTAAGGCAATGAATGAACTTGCAGATGGGGTAAACCACAAAAGACTCCCTAGCAAAGGAGACCTGAAAACAACGGGACACAAATGCCATAAAGGTCAGGGGAAATTTTCTTCTGGAAAAACTCAACAGAAAGTATAAAGGACCTCAAGAGAGAGCATCATTGTGTCTCTGCTGTTTTTTTTCTGTCCCAATTGAGTCAGCAGATAATTCATCAAAGGACTGAAAATTGTATACATACATATATATATAGTTTAGAAAACTTTAGTAGTGTTCAGGAAAAACCCATGACTTTAACACGTGGTAGCTTTTTAATTTAACACTATGCATACATTGTAGATACTCATTTCTGAAGCGACAGGAAATGGTTATGCCTAAACATTGGAACCTTTTAAATTACTTTTAAAACAGACCTATATGTAATATTCACAGGCCATTCATCTATGAAACAATTCTTTTTTCCTTCAAAAGTAGAATCATGGTCATTCATATTAATAACATTTTAAAGCTTCTTTTAGCCCACCTGTTATTCATCAAGTAAAAAAAATGTGAAAATGTGAGAAAGATATTGACTCTACTTTTATCCGTGAGATAAAGGACAATTGAGTTAACTTCTTAGTCACTCGTGTGACCCAGATATGTGGGTCATGTAAACAAGTCTGTAGAGAACACTTTTCCCATTGCTCCCGCTTCCTCTCAGTGATGAACTTAACCAAACTAAGAAAAAAAAACACAAACGAGATTCATTGAATAATAACACATTTCATTGAGAATAATTAAATTTCATTCATCCCTGACTGCCTTACTTTAGCTCTGTTCTGATATCATTTTGATGTTACACACTACTTTAATTTCCTATAGATGCGATAACAAGTGGCTGCAAACCAAGTGTTTTCGAACAAGACAAAATTAATATCTTACTATATTGGAGATCAGACATCTGAAATGGGTTTCGCTGGGCAAAAATCCAGACTCCTGGCGTGTCATTCTTTTCTGGAGGCTCTAGGGCAGGAAGTGTTTTCTGCTTTCTCCTCTCTTTAGAGGCTGCCTGTATTCCTTGGCTCGCCACTGTATTTCTTCCCCTTCAGAGCTAGGGAGATCAAACCGAGTCCTTGTTGTGCTGCCATTTCTCTGGCTCTTTCTTTCTTGCCTCCCGCTTGTGTTTATTAAGATCTTGTGATTCTGTTGAGTCCACCTGGGTAATTCAGGACATTGCCTTCATCTCCAGGTTAGTTCATTAAAGCCATTAATTCCGTGAGTAACCGCACCTCCCTGCCGCTAACGTGGCCACAGTTTCCCGAATGTGGGCATTTTTCAGGAGTCGTTCTTCTCTGCCTACCATAGACAGACATTTGGATTCAATTAGTACTTGATAAAATATAACGAAAAGGTTGCATTGTAATCTGAGAGGTCTATGACTTTGCCGGGAAAGACTAAGGTCTGCTTCTTTCGTTACAGATTTTTTCTAGTCGATCCACTGGATATTTCTTAGCTAATGTTTTCCTCTTCCTAAGGCAGTGTTATGACCTTCACGTATTTATTTGTATTTATTTCTGTACACTTCCTTCTTTCAAAGGGGCCACATACTTTTTAGTAGTAAAAGAGCTGCTAGTTTGTTGATTCTCTCTGAATTGCTTGATCAGGACACCTGGTTGCTGAGCCATGGCTTTGGCTTCCACTTAATCAACACATTAAATTTTTAGCATGTATAATGTGACACAGTCCCATTAGTAAGTTTTAAAGAAATTTTAGAAACTAATTTCTCTGACTCTCCACATCCTGTATTATTTTTTCTGGAATGCTAAGAAATTATGACTACTTTTATTGGCCCTAGAAATACTCTTCCCCAAAAGACACTTAAGAAAAACAAGAATTTTAGAGGACCTAAAGAAAACATAAAATATTAAATTACATAGACTACTTAGAAATATAAAAACAACACAGTTGTGCAGGAGTCTGGGTTTTAGAGTGTCATTATTTGCACAGCGAAAGATATGGTCCAGAAAACTATAAGTGCTCTGAAATACTCTTGTTTTGCTTTCTTAAACATAAGTCATTTGGGTTTCTTTATGCCATACTATGCTGATCTCATGCTTATAAGAGTTGACTGAAAATAAAGTAGCATTTTAAAGGGCAAAGAGGGAGGATAGAAATCAATATATACCTTAAATGTAAATCATCAAAGAGATTCCATACAAATGATAAGAAAGGGGAAGGGGAAGGACTTAGTTATTTTTAATCAACTCTGTTTTAAATAAACAGTGATTTGTGATGCAACATGAAAACCTGACTTTTTAATACTTTGAGAAGAGGTCAGATGACAGCATGGCATTTGGGCAAATGCTATTGATTTTTCAACTGCTAAATAGTTTTATTTTTTAGTTTATTTGCTGGTGAAGTAAGCCAACTGCAAAATATTTTTAAACAGAACAATTCCTTTTACTTAATACAGTCATAAAGTAATTTCTTAGATTTATTTCAAATTACTCAGTAGGTATTTCTCTGCATGAATTTCTCAAGAAACTTTATCTGGGTCTTCTGGTGATGCAAACAGAATGAAATATGTAAAATGTATTATTTTATAAGTGGTCCTGTTGGTAAAACATAGTATTTATAATAATAATTTTTATTAATTTTACTTCAGAGGCCTCATGAAAGTAATGTGTAAATATTTTACAGATGAGAAACTTAAAACACCTTAAAAGAGACTTAAAGTTACAGAAAGAGGTAGGTCAGACAGTTCGAGTGTTTTCTCTGGTATCTTAGAAGTTATCTAGAACTCTGCTTTCAAAGATAAACTGTCACCTTGAACTACTATTTTATCAGTTGTTTGGTCAACATGCATTTCCGCCACATTTTATGCAGTTACTAAGAAAAAGAAGAGAGCCCCCACTTTGAAAAGTTCAGAGTTTAATGGGGAAAGAAAGTGGTGTAGACAAACAATTCAATGAGTATCTTACAAATAAATGCTTCTCACAAAAATTAGGGGATACTTCAAAAGTAATATAAAGTGATAAAAAGAAGCATTTTTTTATTAAACAAGAACGTCAGCAAAGCAAACGACAAGTCAAAGAAAGTTGTTTGATTATGCAAATGAGATGCAAACCACTTTTATTTCATTGGTGAAAATGCACTACCCAAAAGGCTGAGAGTACTGGAGTATCTGCACGTTTCCTGATCCATTAATTTTTGTGAGCAGTGTCTACTGGAAGAGGAAGCAGCTCAGAGGAGCAAAGGGAAAAGTTTTAGGTCTACACAGCCTAAATTAAGACATACAACAAAAATTACAGTGGGAATTGTTTCCTCCCACCTCTCAAAATATAGCAATCACCTGTGATTCTGGCAGAAATCTATATTTGCTTCTATAATTTAGACCAGACCAGTGGAACATGGTCTAAAGGTACTGCTAGTGAAAACTTTCTAAACCAGTGTTAATTTTATCAGACCCATTCTAGCTGATCACCTTGAGTGTAATGCTTACATGAAACAAAATAATTCTAAAATAATTTTTACACTACGATATGTTCAAACATCTCAATAATCAAATTGGCTATCTTTTTAAAAAGTGTTAGTAAGTGTAATTTCGCATAGGAAAGCTGTCCATGGGAGATGTGCATTGCCATGAGCCTCAAGCCCAAAACAAAAGGAGGTCATCAAGTAAAACATTTCAGCCTCTTCTTACTAGGCACTGGAAAGAAAAATCACCTTGCACCAACCAACAGATGAAATGCTGTATTCTTAATGGGATAGGAATATGGGCTCAAAGGAAGAAGTAACTGGTTGTTAAGGATAACAAAAAGCTAAAATGACAAATTTGATAAATTAGTTTTTGTTGTTGTTGTTGCTATTGTTCTTTAGGGTACTGTGTTTGAGGAAACTATTGTCTTAAGCATGAACTTTAGGAGAACATCGTGTAACCTTACAGTGCTTTTAATTTTGATCCAGAGCCATAGTGTATATAGATGTGCAGGTTTTGCAGTGTACAACCCTAAGGACCTCATTCACTTTGTATCATTCACTTCATAGACTACTTTTCCAGAAGATAGCAGCCAAGTTCCACACACCATATCACCGCTGTATTTCAACAGATGGAGTCCTGTCTCAGGAAGGGATGTCTCTTTCTGTTTTGCACATAAGCCCCCAGGTTACTCTTCAAAGAAATCTCACAGTATTTAAATAAGTGCTAGAGGAAAACTTCCCTTCTTTTATTTTTGCTTTGATGTCAAATAGATAAACACTTGAAAAATTGATTGGAAAATAAAGTGGACAGTTCAGCCTTGACAGGCACATATATCAGAAAAAAGTTTGTCTTAGCACCAAGGGAAAGATACGCATTGAAATTTCTTCAACTTTTAATGTGGCGTTCACAGAAGCAGTATCAGAGAACTTTTTTAAAGGAAGGAAATAAAGAATTAAAATATATGTTCTGGGCGAAAATGTTGCATAACCTTCTGTAAAAGAACAATCCAGAGTTTTCTTATGCCCTATGAAATTCTATTGCTGAAAATGGTCAAAAATTAAAATAAATTATAGAGAGAAATGTTTAAAGAAATAATATCATGGTTATATGCATATATATGTTTATGTGTTTTATCATATATATGAAGCACTACATAATGTATTCATTTCAGTGATTTAAAAAATAATATGCATTATATGTTATATTTTAGGCTCACTAAAGTTCTACAACAAAGAAATCTTTAATAAACCACCTATTTGATTTTATTTTGCTTTTATGACATTTTTTTCCTTCCAAGATCCATCTACTTACATCCTGTGTAAGGGATGATGTGTGAAATTTGTGTTTTCATGAAAGTTTAAATATAAGTAGATTAAGAGGTATCTTTTTTCCCATTATACTGGCCACATTTATTATTTTTTTAATAGTTAAGACAAAATATGTAAGAAATATAATTAGGGGGAAAATTGGCCTGAGAAATGGAAAGAAACCTGTTTTATTTTAACATTCTGGACCCTTGGCCATCTTTGCCTTTAGAGGCTGCATTAAAGAACTTCCACTTAATTAACTGACACTGCTGATCTGAATTAATGACAAGATCCCTAGCACCTGTTTTCAGCTTTCTCCAGGGAACCAGTTGAATGAAGAAGGTAGATTGAGAGAGTCTCACTGGGGCAAATGAATCCAGGAGATAGCATAGAGGCTAATTTCTACTGTAAGACCTTCATTAGTCATCTGTTGAACATCAGTTATTGAGTAGGGAATATTTCTTTAGCAAGAGGTGAAAATGCCTTTCTTTAAATAAATCTGCTCAAATGTCCGTGATTTAAGATTCCCTCTGACAAGAACACTTAAGATTTCAGATACTTCAGTCATATCAAATAGCAATGAAAAAAAACGTGAATGCCAGAGGATTTTGCCCTCAAAAATTCCATTGTGCAAAAATTAACTAAGAGGAAATCAGTTTTGCTTAACACTTATTTCCAGACTATTAATATGACAGAGCCCAAACTCTGACACTGCCTCCCTTTTATCCTTTATAATTAATTCCATGATGGTAAGGACACACTCCCTCCTCTCACAGGGATCTAATTCTTTTATAGCCAAAGGACTAACTCTTACTCACGTGGCAGAACTGAAAATAAGTACAGATCTAAAAAATATCTCAATTCATTTCTATGAGTAAAAAAAAAAAAAAGAAAGAAAAGAGGCTGGACTACATCTCAATTCCAAGGGTGAAACAATGAGAGATACAGAAAAGATTTGTGTTCTAGAAGCTTCCGATGAGTAAGAGCTCATTGCATTTGTTTCCATAAGCTATGGCAATTGTTTTCTGAAATGGAGTACTTCCTGGCATAGATAGTGCTGCTAGTAAAAAATAGTAATTAAAAGTAAACTTTTTAGGAGCCCACATTGGCTTAGCTGTTTAAAAACCACTTGCCTTCATGCATTAAAAAAAAGTTCTTTTAGCTGTTAAATTGTCCATGAATAACTATTCTCATTTAAAATATAGGAGCAAAGAGAGTGTTACAAAGTTAATAAGATATCAGTAAACATATGAACTTTAATAAAATAATTTATAATAATTATAGATATTAGGAGAAATAACTTATACCAAATTGTTTTATTTTAATATTTCAATATTCAAGTAATTTTTATTGAAAATGTTAATTTAGTTTTGACTACTGACAAACTATTATAACAAGTATTACAGATATTATATTACTGGTATGCGACAAATTGTTCCATACCAAAATAACTGCTATCTGCATGTAATTCACTTTACAGTGTATTTCTGTGTTGCTTATAGATAGCAAGAATAACTTAAAATTTCTTCTGAGGGTTTGTGCAATATCAATTTGCAACCTTATTATTGAGGGGAAGGAGGAGCAGGGCTACACTAGAAATTCCAAGAATAAGCTCTGGACCTGAAAGTATCCAAGGAAAGTTCACTTTAATGACACTTCATGGGCCTGGCAGAAGGAAAAGCACATATATTCTGTGAGAAAGTTATCTACAAGGTGGGGTTTTAGCACTTTTACTAATAAAAATAAGCATCACCAAAAAATCAAGGGGAAAAAACCAACATTAATGAGACTATGCAAAAACCAAACAATATTTAATCTTCCACTCTCCTTCAAAATGAAGATTTGAAATTGCTGATACAAAATATAAAATAATTACATTTGAAATGTTTGAAAATCTGATAACATTATACTGAGTGAAATAAGTAAATCAGAAAAAGCTAAGAACTATATGATTTCATACATAGGTAGGACACAAAATTGACACTTATGGACATAGATAAAAGTGCAGTAGTTACCAGGGGGAAGGGAAGAGAGACAGTGGGTAGGGGGAAGGGGAGGGGCTTAAAGAGAAACAAAATATAGGATGACAGAAGATGATTTGACTTTGGGTGACGGGTATACAACATAATCAACTGTCCAAATGATGTGGAGATGTTTTCTCTAAATCTTTGTACTCTGGTTGACCAATATCACCCTGTTAAATTTAATTGTCTAAATAAATTTAAAAAAAAAGAAATGTTTGAAAATCAGAAATAGGAGTAAATACTATAATAAAAGTATATGACAAATTTGAAAAAAAAAGCAAATGGAAATAATTGAAAATGAGTTACATTACTTTGGTTGAGAAGTTGTCAATAAATGATTGAACAGCACATTAGACACAGCTGAAAAGAGAGTAAGTTATCAGGAAGGTGGAGCAGAAGGGATCTGGAAAGCTGCTTAGAGAAATAAGTAAATGGAAAGCAGAAGAGTTTAAAGACATAAAACATTATAATGTATATTGAAACAAGACACATATAGCAGAGAATAGGAAAAATAAAGGAAACGTAAATTTGAAGAGAAAATAACAGAAAATTTTCTAGAATTTTTGAAAGATAAAAACTCATAGAGCTTGACCAGGTGGTGGCGCAGTGGATGGAGCATTGGACTGGGATGCAGAGGACCCACGTTCGAGACCCCAAGGTTGCCAGCTTGAGTGTGGGCCCATCTGGCTTGAGCAAAAGCTTGTCAGCTTGGACTCAAGGTCGCTAGCTCGAGCAAGGGGTTGCTTGGGCTGCTGAAGGCCCATGGTCAAGGCACATATGAGAAAGCAATCAATGAACAACTAAGGTGTCACAACAAAAAACTGATGATTGATGCTGCTCATCTCTCTCCGTTCCTGTCTGTCTGTTCCTGTCTATCCTTCTCTCTGACTCTCTCTCTGTCCCTGAAAACACACACACACACACACACACACATACACACACAACCTCATAGATATTGAAGTTAAAATAATAAAAAATTAAATCTACACTTGACAAAATTTAGCAAAACTACAATATATCAATGTACAGAAAAGATTTTAGGAGGAGATAGAAATCTATTAATTTCAAAGGAACTATGCATAAATAAACAGTAGACATTTAAAAGTAGCTAGTAGCCAGTGGAGTAATGAAATAAAAATTTCATTATAAGAAAAATCACAGTTAACTTACAACTGTGAATCTAACAAAACTAACTTTAAAAAAATGAGGAAAAAATAAATAACTCTTCAGGAAAACACAACACTGCTAATTTACCAACAACAACAGAAATAAGGAGTTTCTATAAAATGTTTTTTAGCCAGACATAAAATGATTTTAGAAAAGAAGATCTGAGATTCAAAATGAAGTGGATGAAATGATGAGTAAAGACACAAGTATATAAATCTAAAATACAATAACTAGATAAAATAATAATGTTTTCTGATATGTGATTTCACAACAATGGAAGACATTAAAATATTAGACAAAGATAGCATATGATTAGCAGAGTGATGCTATTAACAGGTTTTAAAGCACTTGAATTGTTTGAGAAGGAATTTATAACAACTTTGGACTTTTTAAGTACAGTGATGACATTAAAGGTTAACCGATTATTAAAATACTATAAATAGTGTATATAAATCTAAACATATATAGAGCAGTTAAAATTTTAAAAAAGGAAACCTAAAGGAGGTAATATAACAAAACTTCATAGAAATCAGTGAAATAGAAATAAAAATATGATATTAAAGATGAGTCTAAGTAGCCAATAAATTGTAATAAGTGTAAATTTGCTAAAGAATTATATTTCAGGATAATTAATGACCCTTTCAAATACAATTTCTAGTTTACAACATAAGGTAAAGCTAATAAATATGCTAAATGTAATAGAAGAATGAATGAGAATAAGTCTTTCCTATAGTGCCCACGTGATAGTATGGCACCATGTAGATTATTTTCTTATTGCAAGAGGAATAATGTAACTTCATGAAAAGAGATTAGTTTGTTACTACCCTAACCAGTGGGTTTCTGATGTTGGCACACTTAAATATGTCTCCTAGTATGATATAATTCAAATTACCTGTTAATGCACAAAGCACATCACAGCACTTCCTCACTTAAAATTCTCCAGCATTGTTTTATTTTACCTAAGTAAACTCCAAACTGATATCCAAGACTTATGATGACTTACATGACCTTTGTCCCTCCCTGTGATCTCATTTCTAATTCTGCTCCTTCATACCCACTTGGTAGTCACACTGGCCTCCTTGCTGTTCATTTGACAGATCAAAGCTATTTCTTTATCAGGACCTTTCCATTGCTGTCTTTTCCTGTCAGGATTTGTTTTTCCCCAGATATTCTCATTGTTGGCTGCTATTCATTATTCATTCATATCTGTGCTCAAATGTCCTCTACTTGAAGGGAGCTTCTCTGACCATGCTCTAGTCTAGTTATGCCTTATCCACTTAAACGGTGTCTCTTAATAGCACTTATTCTCTCAAGCATAAGTTCTTAAAAATGTAGACATTTGCAGATAATCTCTCTTTCACACTAGAATGCAGGTTCTAGGAAGTCAGAAACTCATTCAATGACATCCTTGGTTGTCCAGAGTAATTCCTTCCTTAGAACAGATAGTCAAAATAATATATAGTTTTTTTTTAATAAAAGGAATGATTAATCATAAATAGTGATTTCTAAAGTTACACATTGGGTCAAATTAGAATTTTCACATACCTATAGAAATCTCAACATGAGATTCTATTATAACTATACAAAGCAACTACATTGATTTTTATATAGAATGTGTGCCATTTTTTATAGAAAAATATTATGGCTAAGTTATTCAATGACAGAGAAAGGAACAGTAGAGGCCCTTGGCTATCAAATGTTATAAAGTTCTCAACAAATTTATTATCTGCCTAAGGCAAGAAAAGAGACTCATTGGTTATTATAATACTTCATTTCTAAAATGTCTTAGATTTGCCAAATATCTGAAATTAAGCTTTATATCCCTGTGCAAAACAATGATATTGAGACAAACAGAGGCTTACTGTCTGTCTCTCTTAAAGTGGTGCCCTTGGAAAGCGAATAAAATTTGGCAATACTATCATAAAGTGCCCTAGAACAACTTAAAAATTAAGCCAGTTAAAGCTGAGAATACAGTGAAAGATGACTGATTCTGCAAGACACCACTTTTCCTGGAAAGTACAGGTGTGATCACAGTGAGAATCACTGCAAATTTGCTGAGAACACATTTGGTCTTGAATGGCTCCATCATCTATTGGCTCAGAAAAGGGAGATGAAGAGACAAAACATTAAATATTTTAGCTTTTACTGCGGTTCAGTTTCATATGTAAAACCTATGGTTGAGCTAGGAAGTAAATTTCTATTTATAGATTATAAAAAATAAACACATCTGATCAAGGAATGCTTTCAAATTCTGGCACACCAAACACACTTTGTGAAGGATAAACTTTTGATGTTATTGCCCCAGAAATACACACTATATATATATATATATATATATATATATATATATGGAGAAACTGACCCCATTATTATATGGCTAAAACTCAGAGGTTACCTTCACTTATGTATGCTAATTTTAGATCATTACACATCAGTTGAGAGTCCACTGTTCTAGGCATTGAGGGTCAGGGATTGTAAATAATGCCATGTCCTTGATCTGAGTGCCTCTTTCAAAAGAGATCATTTAACTACAATGTAGTAAGTACTGACGCAAAGTCTTTGGATACACCTCCAAGGAAGTAAGGTCTGTAATAAAGGGCTCCCAAAAGACATCTGGAAAGACTTGATGTAGGAGAAAATGTACAAGGCTTGAGTTAAAGTTAATAATCCCAAACAAAACATTAGTCTTGAGGCATAAATCAACAAAGAAGGAAAATTATATTTCAGGAAGAGGAGATAGCATGATTAAAGTTCTTGATATATCAAATATGTGATGTTTGGAAATTAGAAGCCTACATGTTGCTTGATTGGGAAGTTCTAAGCAGTTATTAGAAGATGAGATCTTGATTGGTAATTACATGTTAGGTCAAAGGCCATTACACATTTGTTATAATTAGGAAGAGAAACAGAGTTTTAAATGAGGCTTCACTTGGTCAACTGTTATAGACACAGTTGCACAGAAGCAGAGATTCTTAGGGACCAAGATTCAAAGGCATAACTGGCCACCACTGATCTGTTAGTTACTAACTAACATGTTGAGTTACTCACAAAGGAAGTCAACAGCCAGTCAGCACAGGTTTAGTGAGGGAGTATTTCCAGAAAATTCCATACTTTCAAATAGGAACTCAGGTCTATTCTTTACCAGGTAAGACTCAGTGAGAGGAGAGACCGCAAATATTTTGACAATCATTGTCTACCCTAAAACTACAATACTTAGCATATCATAGATGCTGGGGAATTAGTTATTGAATGAATGAGTGATTTTAAAACTTCCTAGATTAAATTAGTTTGAAGTTGAAGAATAAATAGGACATAGTGTGTCCTATGGCAAGAAATAAACCAACAGTAAATTCCTCAGATGTAATACAAAAACTTACTGAAGGACTGTGAGGTCAATATAGTTTTAATGTTCTTGAACATTTTAGGATAAGGAAATATATTTGAAATAGACACTATTTAAGATTTAAGAGGGGTTAGTAAGAAACAGAGACAAAAAAAGAAAAAATAAAGAAACAGAGAAGGCCTGGTGTTTCTGTGCTTGTGTAGAGGGTCATAGATATAATGAGCACAGAGATGAACTAATCTTCACAGATGAATGATGTTTTCTCCCCACACACAGTAGCCTAGATATGGATGAGAGAATTATTTTCACAAATAATTTATACTTTTCTAATAATATTTACATTTTAAAATTCTAGAAAGTGATTATCAGAAGCATTTAAATTTAAAAGTATATTTTAATATTACATGTTTTAGATTAAATTATAAAATAACAGAAAAAGTAAGACATTTCTTTATATGCAATTTATTTAAAATAAAATTTTAAAAGAAAGAAGTTTACTATCAAAGTCAGAAATGCCCTTGTACTTTATTTTTTATCTATGGCTTTATTTCTTGGAATAAAAGATTTATATTTTCTTTAGAAAAAAAAAATAGAAATACTGTTTTAAAAGGTAGATATGCCAAATGTTTTCTTGGGTATAATTATTCTGGTCCAAGATTTTAGTTCTTAAAATATATTTATGTTATATACTATGAAAAATAAGTGTAAAAAGTAGGAAAGATGTACATGAGACTTTTATGTCTTCTTTTAAATGCAATTGTACTTTAATAGTTTTTAAAAAGTTGTCCTGTGGCTTACTCATATCATAAAATTTAATAGTGGATTAATCATTTGTACACCAGGGGAAGATGGCTTGATCAATATCATCTCTACTAGGGCAATGTTTTGATAAGTACACTCTGAATAATCTCTTTTATGAACCGAGTCATATTTCTTAAAACATTAAGCCAATAAACATTAGATTTGGTTTGGAATTAGAGTGATCTCAGAATCACATCTGACCAGCCTAACCCAAAGTATGCCCATCTATACATCCGTATCTATGCAATAAGCCCATCTAATACATTATTAACACTGGCTGAAAATAATAATGGACTAAGAATTAATTTTTTATGTGCAATATGAGTCCTTGATCTTGTACCTCCAAAGAAGCAAATTAGTTTCTCTAAGCCAGCCAAGACTTTTGAGGCAAAAAATGTAATCTAACTTTCAACATTTATCGGTGAAGTCAAATTATTAAAATAATTCAGAATAATGACTTTTACAGTAACAATAAATGGGACAATAAGCCAAAGGAATCATCACATTTACATCGGTCTTCTCTTTACTCTTGAGCAGCTTTCTATAGCTTTCCAATATACTATTTATTTCCCAAAGTTCTTCAAGGAGAAATTAAAGACATTTGAAAGAAGCTCAAATGTTTTCAATTAGGTGGTTGGTTGCCATTTTAAAACCCCATTTTGACAAAAGCTAATGGTCAGTGCCTTATAGTATTCTGCAAACTCCGCCTCTGTTCTTTAGCCATAAAGACCAAGTGTGACATACCTCAAATCACCACTAGGAGAGAGCTTTTGAAACATGGTCAGTTCTTATTTATTTACTCATTTTTAATTTAGTGGGATGATATTGGTCAATAAAATTATAGAGGTTTCAAGTGTGCAATTCTGTATTACATCATCTGCATTATATTGCACTGAGGACTATCTCCATTTCCAAATAAGAATAATACACATACACATAAATGTACATGGAAAATAAATTCCTGTGTGTATGTGGGGGGGGGCATGCGACTTTTAGGGAGTACAAACAGTTCTTTCCAAACACAAACATTTGAAATTTTTTTACATGGCAACCACCAAAGACTGTAAAGTCCATGACGGCAAGGATTTATCTTAACTATATCGTATGTCCCAGAGCATATAGAGTGAGCACAATAATGTAGGGTCTTCATCAGGACCTGATGTATTTTATTGCATTATTTCTTCATTTGGATGCAAAAACAACAACAAAGCCCTTACAAACCAAAGAACTACATTGATTTGTTTCACTGTTTTAGTTTGATCTATTGTATATAGTACCAATACCCTTTTTGGAGAAGTTCAGTAAGCTTAGAAGAATCATACATATTTTTTCTAAAATGAATACTGACATTATCTAGTAGTGAGTATAAAAGTCACTTGTAAAACATGAATGGATCTGGAAACTATCATGCTAAGTGAAATAAGCCAGGCAGAGAAAGAAAAATATCATATGACCTCACTCATTTGAGGAATCCAATGAACAGTGTGAACTGAGCAACGGAACAGAGGCAGAGGTGGGATCAAAGGGACCAGAGGGAAAGAGGACAGAGGGAAAGTAGAAGAGAAGATGGGATCAGAGAAGGGAAAGAGATTAAAGAAATTAAATATACATAACACAGCATTATAGAGAACAGGACAGCAAATCCTGGAGGGAAGGGGGGAAGGTATTGGAGGGGGACTGGAGGAGGCGAGGGGGAATAAGTGGGTGGGGGGAGATATATTCGGTGTGACACTTGATTTGATGTAAACACAAATTAAAATCATAAATAAATAAAATAAAAAAATAAGTAAATAGACACCCCCCAAAAAAATGTTTTTGGAAAAAAGAAGTCACTTGTGAACATTATACTGTTTATAAGTACCTGATGCAATCTTTAGTTTTTTCAGTGACAGTTTACATTCACTATTATTTTGTATAAGTTTCAGGTGCACAGCACAGTGGGTAGACTATCATACTTTATAGCACGAACACTGTACTGTTTAAGCACACATGTTATTTTGGAGAGCACCATAGTGCTTAATTTGAAAGAATTTTTTTTTATTTGATATCTCTGTAACCTTAGGCAAACTACTTTTGAACCTTTTAGCATCTCAGTTTCCATGTTTGAAAAACATAAAGACTAATTATTAGGATCTGTTTTTTGAATTGTGAGGATGAGATAATATATGCCATGTGCTTTACATCGTTTTCAATAATAAAATAGCTATTCTCTCTCAGTTTATTCCCTCTGTGGTGTATTTTCTCTGCTGAATTCAGGACATAGATTTTCATTATGTCAGACAGTGATCTTTATTAAGTAAAATATGTTATTTAACTTTTCTCCTAATTTTGCTTTCTATGTTTATTAGTGAAGGCATTTTTACTTATTTTTATGTGGTTCTATATATATTTTTTATTTCAGATTATTCTTTTCTATTACCTTATATTTTCAATAGTAAATTTACATTATTCACAGTGCATGTCTTTATGTTAATGGTATTAAAAAGTTGCCTGCTGTGTGTTTTTAAGAGTACATTCCTTTTCTCTTTGCTATTATAACCCATTCAAAGACATTTTTACTGTGAAAATATGAGTACCTTTTTTGTATCCCAATCTAATTCTGTTTTCTTACAGCGTACCTACTCTTATTGCCTTATTTGGAAAGGCACTCTCTAATCTATTATGGAATATATAAGTCCTCTATATTTTCTTCTAGTGAGTTTATTATTTCCTTTTTACTATTTCAATCCTTATCTACCTAAAAGATTTTTGTTAAGAAATATGACTCTAATTGTTGTAAATATTGTAATGTTTTTTTCCCTGACCTGTGGTCGCGCAGTGGATGGAGTGTTGACTTGGAATGCTGAGGTCACTGATTGGAAACCCCTGCATTGCCTGGTCCAAGGCACATATGAGAAGCAACTTATTATGAGTCGATGCTTCCTGCTCCCAACCACTCTTTCTCTCTCTCTCTTCTGTCCCTAAATTCAATAAATAAAATCTTTTATAAAATTGTCATGTTTCTAATACCAGATTAAAAATATTTTTCCATAATATGAAAGACAAATTTTCTTATAGTAATATATTAAATTGACCTCAATCTGATTTTTTACTTTTAATATTTATTTTATTGCTCTCTCTCTGTCTATGCCAGATATATACTGGTTTCATTTGTGGCTGGGAAATACGTTCCGTTTCAACTTTCTTTTACAAAATTTATTTGATGCTTTTATCACTTTTTTTCCTCCAGATAAATTATAAAGTTATCCCAATACATTTCAGTAAAACATTTTGATGCTTTTAACTAGCATTACAATATATTCACAAATTTACTTAAAATTTAAAAATATTATTTATAATTTTATTTCAGAGGACAGAATTGATCATGCTTCTTTATAAACATATTTTTAAGTAGGATATTGCTTAATTATAAATAAGAATCAATATCCTACTTTTTCTTTAAAGGGGGATATATATTTTTGTCTCATGGGTATAAGTTTCATGTGTATAAGTTTGAATATATTCATTATAATCCTTGATGTTGGATTAGTAAATTTTGTTCCTAAATAAAAACCTGTTACAAAGCAAAATCTTGTACTTTTCTTGAGGAATATAATTGTTTCTATATCTTTAATAAAAATGAAGTTAAATTAATAAAATAAATTAAAATTAGAAAAATTTATTAAAATAGTGACTCACTTCACAAATATTTAAGATCTATCTTCTGAGATATTTTCCGCAATATTAAATTGCTTTTCTAGGAAAAGTATGTTTTTCTAGGAAATGTATGTTAAAAACCATAAATACAAGCTAGATAAGAGTCTGAGTCTAGCTTTTTTAGTCTGATTGATATTAATGATCTGCCTAATTATTGATACCACTATTAATGAACACTTCTAATTATTTGCTAATCATGAGACTATAAGTAGATAAAAGATGAGTATTCATTCAATGGAAGGTCATAATACAAATGATTTACTAATGATTTTACCATAGAATATTACACAGTCTTTTACTCATCGACTCCCATCCTTACTCTACAGAAGCATAAAAATGGTTGTCTGTACGTAAGAGTTACAACTTCTGAACTAAATATACTTTTTCTGATTTTAAGAATGATTAATGAGTGTGTATTCCCCAAAGTGATAAATCATTGCATCTATGAAAATATCTGCTTTCTGTGAATTGTTTTTAAATGGTCATTAAATTTGTCAGAGATAGTTTTGTTCTCACCTTTGTTTGGATTGAAGTTAATTTTTCAAATAAAAAATAATTTGATATTAAATAAAAATAAAGTTTGTGGATTCACGTATTGTTGTTCTGTTGTAAAAATGCTTTTTAAACCTTGTCCTTGGAGATGAATTTGCATGGAACCAACTTAAGTGTTTTAACCAATTCCAAGATTTCTGTTTTATAGTTGCTTTAAAAGGTTTTGTAAAGCCGTTTTGTTGCTTTAGATTTTGAATTCACAAACCACTAAGTTCCACTATAGTGAACATGTATTATCACTTCATAAAACTCATTCGGCTTCATCATTCCAGTAAAGATATGACAAGGCTGTTTATCAGTAGGTAATAAGACAGATAATTTAACTGTACAAGCTCTAATTGGTCTAATTCACTAACTGACCTCTCACCACTTGATTCACTAGTACAATTGAGCTCTGATAAAGCCTTTAATTGTAAATTGCACACAGCTGTGAGCTGCTTCTCACGCTGGCACAAAAACACTATCATCGACTGTTTCATCTCTGCGACCTGCTAATTTGGAGCATATGTAACTGTTTTTAACGCTGAAGGCTTGACATACCACAAACAGCAGATGTTGCAGCTGCCCCTGAGATGCTTTATTTAATTCAATTACGTCTTTTGGAGATATGTAAAAAAGCTAGGCTCGATGAGAGAGGGCAGGAGAATGTTAAAAATGGAACCCCTGGTTGAGGCCCAGGTGGCTCGATAGGCAAATGATTGGGTGAATGTCTAAATGATCTTTTTAATTGAGTAGACTGACGGCTAATCAGGGTCATGAAGTGTTATCACACTGATGAGCTGAGTGGAGCCCTGGGCTGCTCTGCAATTAATGCCGCTTTTGTGAAAGGAGAAAAGAGAAAGATAATGTATACCATCTGGCAATTGTTTATGATAAAAGCAGCAGTTTGCTGCAAATTCAAGTTAAATGCTATTCATAACATTATTTTTGCGGCTGCAGAGGGCAAGGACAAGAAGCCGGGGCCTTTGTCTGACTTCTCATTCTCCTTCTCAACCAAAACATTCATTTTCTTCCACGTGTGTTATTATTAATTACTTGGCTGCTTGCTAATGTATGGACTGAATGATTCCCTGTCTGCTATGCCAATGAAAAAGCCCGGCATATACTTCTTGGACTACATTTCAACTTCCATGCCAACATATCCAATTACAATAAAACAAAGAAACGGTGAAAGTCCCTGCCAAAAACTAGAGAAAACAAGTCAGTTTTTTGTTTTTTTTTGTCCTAAAAGGCTTGACTCTGGCACCTCTGGGATTAAAAAGGAAGGTGGTGGAGTTTTTAACAAGAGTGACAAAATACGCAGTGACATTTTGTTCCAGCCTTAAGGAGATCATCAGCATTTGCAAACTGGAGCTGATGGAGATGATTCAAAATCTGTCCAATATCTTCACTCTTTATTTATCACTTAAGATGTGTGAGAATATCATCAATATTGACATAAAGGTAAACTTAAGATAAAATTTTGATTCATTGTTAACATAAGAGGTGTATACAAGTCTCTTAGACACAATCACACACAAAAAACAGAGGTGGTTTTCATCTTGAGTCATTGACAAGACCAAAAACTAAGTAAGCAAAAAGAGAGAGATCTCATAAAAGTGTTAAAAAGCTAAACTTGGATTTTGGAAAGGAGAAAAAAAAAATGTCATTTTTTTCAAACAAATAAAGACAAGAATTTTGTGTCACTCTCTCTTTAAATTATCGAGCATACACAGTTATATTTATTCAAAAGGGTAAAGTAAGAAAATAAAACTGCCTAAAACCAAAGAGAAAAAGTAGTTATAAAATAAATGTAACACTGATGTGGCAGAAAGATCCGCTTGGGAAAGCCCTAGAAATGCTTAATATATACCTGCTGAATTAACACATGAATCATTTACACAAATGTAATGGGCATGTGACTTATCTGAGAGGTATGTCTACCCACAGTCCTCATCTCCCAAAATGATGGCAAAGATGAACATCAATGAACATAATTATTCTATAACACAGAATTATTACAGATATGCAGTGAGTTAATTGCATATCTATGTCAATGTTGACTCCTTGGGTAAATCAATACCTCTTTAAAAGCAAGAATCATATTTTCATTTCTTCAATGGCTTCTAAAGTGACTTCTAGAACATTAATGTTGTAGACATGTGATGAATACCTGCACAGGTTCACAAAGAACTTAGTTAATGGAGGAGCAGATCATATAAAAGTGTCTATTGCTTCAGAGAAGGGCATTTTCATTTATAGTATTGATGGAGAGGGAAACAGAAGGGAACAATATAAACCAAATCTTAAAAATGGTCCCAAAGTTACTGAAGTAAGAATTAGAACTATCGTTATAATAGAACATTTTTTTTGAAGAAGAGTGTCTATACAGCTAAAATTAAACATCAATAACAACAATAAAACATACACACATACATACACTGAACAAATTAAGTCATCTTGGTTTGAAGGCAAAATTCAAGCTACTGTTTTGTATGTATAAAAACTAAGTAAGGTTTTTTTCCTGGAAAAGCACGCTGAGCAGGACCTGACTATTCATAAAATATCAGCAAACAAAACTTGAACACTTCTTATACCACAGAATTGGAAAGGATAAGAACTCAAAGGTTGTCAGGATCAAAAGTCAACAATCAGTTTGTGGACTTAAGAAAGGCTAGTTTGATTTAAATTTTCCAAGAGAGAATATTATTCTAGTAATAACTAGCAATTAATAGGCCCTATTTCTTTGATGGGGATTGTGTGTGCTAAATGCTCCATATACATTAACCAATTTGATCTCTACAACAGACTGTCAGATGCATGTTATTACTCTTATATTTCGCCTATAGAAAGTGACACAGAAGGTCCCTGTGTCCCCTCAGCCAAATTTATAGCTAGTAAGGAAAGGAGGCCAGATGTAAGCCAACTTCTGACTCCAAAACCCAAATTCTTCAGTAATATTCCTTAGCTTTTGTCTTGAAAAAGGTTAGGAACATGAAAATTATTCTTGAGCTAAAACCTGTTTTTGTTTACCTTGTATACGGGTTTAAATATTTTGTAAATTATTTTAATGATTTATTTTGTAATGCCCTTAATTATAACTTTTAGCAGTCATACATCTAGGCTCACTGTAAAATATTTAGATATTTAATGTAGAAGAGAGGCTTTCTCAGGCTCCAAAATTTCTAACACAAAGAAATTCAAAGAATGATCAGAGTCCAACCTCACCAAGGGTTTAGTAAAGATATGTTGTCAAAATTTTCTGCCAAGCTAATGGAATAATTGTTCTTGCACTGACAAAATCAAATAATTTTTAGTGTACATTTTTTCCCATGCCATTATGCATTTGTTAAATATTTATCATAGACTAGGTATAGAGTCCAGGTAAATACATAAAGTTTCCCTCCCTCTCTATTCTCAAGGGGCTTCTTAGTTTAGGAGCCAAGACTCCTAAAGTAACAGCAATAATTTCAAAGCTAACCAATATCTCCTGCCTCCTCTCATTGGAAAGATGTTGGGAGATTTCATTGTCGCATTAGCTATCTTGTTTTCCCAGCAAAGTGCCTGAACATCGCTGGAGGAAATGTCAGAGCTGTGCTCCAAGTGAGCATTGAGCATTGAAGGGCAGACAGAAAGAGGGCTAGGCTGGGGCGGGGTACCAGAACAGCAGCCCAAAATAAACAAGAGGCCAGCTCAAGGAAGCCCTTATGGGAAAAGTACATGAAAACAGACTTCATAAACCTCATCAGTCAACCAGGTGATAGAAAGAGGGTGGAAAAGGAAAGACAGAATTTACACAACATTTTAATGTTATAGTTCACTGCAGAGTGTCGACAGGGGATAATAATGCTGAATGCTACAATGGTATGTCACACAAACAATAGAGACTCTATGAAAAAATCATCTAGATTGGGACCTAGTGACTCTTCCGAACCCTTATGTTTAAATTTGACATTAATCTTGACCAAGAGTACTGACAGTCAATAGATACATTATGTTCGAATACAACAGGGTCTCCTTCTTCTCCACCCCTCCTTGTTAACTTTCTCACAAATTTGAAGTGATTCTTTTATTTATTTATTTATTTTTACAGAGAAAGAGAGAGAATCAGAGAGAGGGATATACAGGGACAGACAGACAGGAACGAAGAGAGATGGGAAGCATCAATCATCAGTTTTTTGTTGTGACACCTTAGTTGTTAATTAATCAATGTGCCTTTCTCATATGTGCCTTGACTGTGGGCCTTCAGCACACAGAGTAACCCCTTGCTTGAGCCAGCAACCTTGGGCCCAAGCTGGTGAGCTTTGCTCAAACCAGATAAGCCTGCACTCAAGCTGGAGACTTCTGGGTCTCGGACCTGGGTCCTCCGCATCCCAATCCAATGCTCTATCCACTGCGCCACCACCTGGTCAGGCTGAAGTGATTCTTATAGACTTACTTTCACTCACAAAAATATGTTGTGGGGATCAATAATCAACACTGGTTGAATTGTAGTAACAACCCAGAAATGAGGCAATTATTTTTAGGCTATCAGATATACAAAGCCCCTTACACTGGACACAAATAAAAAAGAGGCCACACTCATGTGGGTCAAGTTCAAAGGGAAAGTGGGCTTTGGGTTGATCTTTGAAGGCTAGTTGCCCAGTGGGGAAAAGTAAAGGGTTTGTGATATTACTTTCTAAGGTCATGCTGGCTCTATTATATACATCCTGGGTAAACTTGGACTGATCATCAGACCTCTTTTGTTTCCATTTCCTGGTCAATAAAGCAGAAAAAATAAAATGCCTCCCTCATAAAGTTGTTTCAAGGATTAAAGGTGCTGAGATGCTAAGGCTTTCAGCTCAGTACCTGGCCAATGGTAAACACTCAATAAAGGGTAGTGATTGTTTTTATTCTTGTAAGGACTAACATGAGAAAAGAGGCTAGTGGAGGTGGCACAGACTACATGGGTAAAATTGTTAGTGAAAATGAGAATATGATCTATAAAGTAGAGAAAAGGAATAAGACAGACTAATAGAGGGATCATACTGGGAGTGATAAGTAAACATATTGAGACTATTATATTATAGAACAGTGGTTCTTAACCATTTTTGAGGTACTGAACCCACCAGTTTCATATGTGCATTCACCGAACCCTTCTTTAGTGATAAATAAAATATGATTTTTTTTTCCAAATTCAAGACATAGGTATATGTTTTTTTACTGGTGCACAAAATGAGCCGTGCATGAACATCACCTTGCTCAAAGAACAAAACCAACAAAGAGCATGAACTCACAACAAATTACGGTATTACTTTATTCTGGCCTCCAAACCCCTGAGAACGACTTATTGAACCCCTAGGGTTCGATAGAACCCAGGTTAAGAACCACTGTTGTAGAAAAATTTAAAAGTCATGAAAGTGTATGTAAGTACTAAGAAGTCATTGTCACCTACTGAGTAGGACAGCAACATGGAGAGAAATGGAGCTCATAAATTTATACAACATATACTGAGTTCTTATTATGTATTAAGAATTTGGAACCCAGTAGAAGTTAGCTGGCCGAGTAGAAGCTTGGAGAGCTTATGGCTGTAGGAACTGTTGGCAAACTGGGAATTGATCTTAAACCCCTACATCTCTCATACGTCTCCTAAGTGGGTTCTTCTTCAGTGTGATTCTCCTAAGTGTGTTTCTTCCAAAGGACCAGGGATTCAAAAAATTGCCATAATGTTTCACAAATCTGGGGTATTGTAGTGCTTTCCCTAAGTGAGATTACAGGAATTGTGATTATGTATTGCAGGATGCCAACAACGATCAATAATAGACCAGAGTATAGCAAGTATAGCAAGGAAACAAGAGGAAAGATAAAGGGAAAAGAATAAGGATTATACTGACCAGGTTGTGTTACAGAAGATAGAGTGTAGAACTAGGACATGAAAGACCCAGGTTAGAAACCCAGAGGTCACCAGCTTGATTGCAGGCTCATCTGGTTTGAGTAAGGCTCACTAGCTTGTGCCCAAGTTTGCTGGCTTGAGCAAGGGGTCACTTGGTCTGTTCTGATGGAGCCCCCCGGTTAAGGCACATATGAGAAAATAAAAAGAATAAGGATTAATCTTGAGTACTCTTACCTGGGAGGTGCAGGGAACGAGACAAGTCAAGAGCATATTGGTCAGGAAGAAAGAAAATAAACAGTTATATACTTTGACAGAAAAAAAAATAAATAAAATCTTATTTTTAAAATGGAAGCTACCTTGGCGATATAGTTTGGTATGTTAGAGCATTGTCCCGATTTAGAGTGTTGTCCCGCTGTACAGAGATTGCCGGTTCGATCTCTGGTTAGGAAACATACAGAAAAAAAAATTTCTGTTTGTTTCTCTTTCTTTCTTCCTCTCTCTCTAAAATCAATAATAAAATAAATGAAATAAAATGGAAGCTAAGATTAACAGTCAAATGTAACAAATAATACAAAGATGACAGAAATGGAAAGATCACAGCATTTGGAAAAAATGGAGGAAACTGTTGAATTTTCAGGGACCATTTTTGGTAAACAGTGGAAGCCATGAAAACTACCAGCACAGTAATAATAGTGATTCATGACATTGTTTAGAAACTGCCTCTTTTAATAACTCCCTCTACCTGGCACAGTTCATAGAAAGCCATGGTTGTCCTATTTTCCTATTCTGTCTCAACATTGCAACTCACCCTTCCACTTATGGCCAAGAAACCAGACTGTAAGGTCCTGAGACCAGAGGTTATTATTTATTATACCTGGTGCATATACTAGACACTTACCTGTTTAATGAATTACCCAAAAGGAAATTTTAACTTGAAAAAATATATATATATACTTTCATGATATTCAATATTCCATTTATCATTGTGCAGATGACTATTCGTTTTAATCATGGGAAACTTGCCAATTTGCAACAGTATAAATTTTATCTTCATATACATACTATAACTGTATGAAAAAATAGATGTGAGCAATCGGTTTTCCAGGTGTTAGAAAATTAGAGGCAGATTTCTTATCCAAAGTCCACTGAATCGACTCTTGTTTCTATTCCTTTATTCCTGATTCCCTGTGGTTAGAGTTTCACGAATAGTATGTTTTCTTCATGAATGAAGAGAACCTAACATTTGAATTATCTCCTTAAATGAAAGCACATATATTATATAGTATAAGTTTTCCTGGAATGGTGACATAACCCTGACAAATAAAGACAGTGGGCTCAGCAAAGGTTTAGCATTCAGACCCAGTGAGACTCTACCTTGCCATGGCAGATATACTCCATGTTAGAAGATCTGGGGCCAAGAGAAACAACAGTGAGATAGATTGCATTTTCTCCTACCTTATGAAGTCATACTTTTTGCTAGCCATATCCTTGTGAGTGCTGTGCTTGGTCAGTCATGTAAAGTTGTTTGGCCAATGAGATTCCGACTGAGGCTTTCATATTCAGTACTATTCTATAGAAACACTGTCAGATGGCATAGGAAAACTCTGGCTAGCCTTCTTGAAGATGAAAACTATTTCTATTCATATGTACTGTGCACCATGAGATCATGTATTATAGCCTATCCAACCTACAGACTTGTGAAAAATAATATATTTCTTGCTGTTTAAAATTTCTAAATTTAGGGAAAATTTGCTAGCTAGCAATAGACAAGGAATAGAGAAGTGGCTACTTCATTTTTCATATTTTGCAACTTGAGCTATTTAGACAGAAGATTTAGTGGATATTTGTGTCTCATCTTTCCCATAAATTCATAACCACCCACAAATTGTCTAGTAGCTGTCACAATGGACTTTTTCTTTCAGAAGAACTATAAAAAATTTTACAAGAGTCTAAGGATATCTTAATCCTCCACTCAATTGAGATATTTTTAATAATTTTTTATTGTCACATCTTCTAGATATTGTAAATACAACAACGAGACTTTACATTTTAGTGGGATAGAAAGCCATTTTTAACAGTGAAAATATATGTGAATGAAATAGTTTCAGACAGTGGTAACTGCTATAAAGGAAGTAAAAGTGATTAAATATAGGTTGATTGGCAAATAAGGAAGAGCAAATAAGGTAAAACTGTCAGAGGAGATGTTTCTGACGACTCAGTTTTTGCATTGGCCGGTTGGCTTAGCAGTTAAGCATTGGCCCGGCATGTGAAAGTCCCAGGTTTCATTCCCAGTCAGGGGACACAGGAGGAGCAAACATCTGCTTCTCCACCCTTTACCATCCTCCTTTTACATATCTCTCTTTCTTCCCTTCCTACAACCATGGTTTGAGCAAGTTGGCCCTGGGCCCTGAGAATGGCTCTATGGCCTCAGGTGCTGGGATGGCTCAGTTGCAAAGCAATGGAGCAGCAGTCTCAGATGGGCAGAGCATTGCCTGGTAGGGGGCTTGCTGGGTGAATCCCAGTTGGGATGCATGTGGGAGTCTGTCTCTCTGCCTCCCTGTCTCTCACTTCACTAAAAAATTTTAAAAAATGAAGATTCAGTCTTTAAATTTAGATCTAAATAATAAGGAAAGGGCCAACCATGGGATTTGTTGATGAGTAAGAATTTCAGGAAAAATCAATAAGAAGAGCAAAGGCTTACAGGGGAGGATGAACTTTATATCTGCATAAATAGGAGGTAAGTGGGCTAAAATGAGTGATTGGGAGTATTGAATGAAATGAGGTAAAAACAGATAGGTAAGGATCAGTTTATACGAGATTCAATATAAATTGACCTTTGAATAACACAGGGCTTAGGGATACCAACCCCACATTCCACACAGCTGAAATTCGGTGCATAATTTTTGACTCCATAAACACTTAACTACTAAGTGTCTACTGTTGATCAAAAACTTTACAAAAAACAAAAACAGTCAACTAACCCATATTTTGCATGTTATGTGTATTTATTTATTTATTTGCATGTTATATATGTTATTCTTACAATAATCTATAGAAAAAAGTGTTAAGAAAATCATAAGGAAGAGCAAACACATTTACAGTATTCACCAAAAATATTTGCATGTAAATGGAGTTGCAGTTTAATCTCATGTTGTTCAATGGTCAACTGTATGTGCATATATAATTGTTATATGCATATACATAAAATATATAATTATATCTGTAGATATACACACATATAGAGACAGAGAGATGAAGACAGAAGACAGAGAAAGATAACAAGAGACAGACATAAAGAGACAGACACACATACAATAGAGAGACAATAGAAGCTGGAGAGAGAGAGAGGCAGAGGAGGGATGGGGGACAGAAAAGAGAGAAAGTGAGTGAGAGAAAAAGAGAAGAGATTTTAAGCATTTAAAAAGTAGGGTGACAAAAAATATATGTAAATTCCCTTATTGAGCTGTCACCATCTGAAAGTCAATCTACAGATGCCTCACTTAAGATTATGTATATATTGTAGTGACACCCTGAAGTATTTTCATACATGAGAAAAGTCAAAGAGTACAAGTAAAATTTCTAGAGTTACATGGTCAGCTTCCTATCCATATCCATTTTTTAAAATCAAATTTATCTGACAAATGACAGCACATCCTTTTTCATGAGTTGCAAACATTTTCATTTGCTCCCATGTGGAAGAGATCCCTAGGAGCATAAGTCACCAAATGTTGATGTGGTTTTCATATGATTTTAGGGAACAAAGTGGTATTACAGCCATGTTTTATTAAGAAAGGTGTAAAGAACAAAAAGAACAAAATATCAATCTCAGAACTGTAGCCCCTGAACACATGGTCCTATTGATATGCTAAACCCTGCCAGTTAACCTAACAGATTGGGCTCACCTGATGTATCCATAATCCCAAAATATCTCTGATGCTTTTATTAACAAGGAAATTAAAGAAATCTGAATTAACCCAATATAAATTAATCTATTTTTGGCAAGAAGACAAATTTGGTAATAAATATATTTTGAGATCTTTGATAACAGAAGATTTTAACAAGTCCTTGAGAAACTAACTAGAATAATAGGTCTCAGATTTTACACTTGCAAGCACAGTACAAATAACATTACCAACCACATAGGAAGGGGAATGTTATCTGCCAGAGATTAGGTATGAACTTTATAAAGAATATTTAAATCTCCCTACCAACAATAAAGAAAGTGTTATTCATCATATAAATGATTTATGGTTCAGTAAAGTTAATTGATCCAAAGTCAAAGATACTGTAGATAGTGGTCAAGAAGAAACCTAAATTTCCTTGAATCAAAATCTCATAAACTTTTTTTTGTCATTTTAATGAATAATCCGTACCAGGACTAGCATAATAAATTGGAACACTTTCTCAGCCTTTTTTAAAATTGATTTTTAGGAAGAGAGGAAGGTAGAGAGGCAGAGACAATGACAGATACAGAGAGAAACATCAACTTCCTATTTCACTTATTCATGCTGTCATTGGTTGATTCTTGTGTGTGCACTGACCAGGGATCAAACCCACAACTTCAGCATGTCTAGACAATGCTCTAACCAACTGAACAATCTGTCCAGGACCCCATTTTTTTATATTGTAATAACAAAAATCCTTCACTTCACTCTGCTATTATGGTGACAAAATGTAATAATATTTCAAAATGATATCAGGAAGACTGTACTGATTATCAATTTATTGCCTATCAGCTCAAAATTAACCCATTTTGCCTGCTCTGTGAAAATGGATGTGAGCCTTTTTCACGTTTTAATTTTTTTTTTCCATTGCTAGCTGCACAATGTTAAACTTTCTTCGTAGAGGGCAATAGAGAGACAGTGAATGAGAAAATGTTTTCCTTCTGGGTGAATGTGCTCACTAGAGAGACCTTGAAATCTTTTACTTTTCCAGCACCATACACTTATAGTGTGAGGGGGTTCTCCAGCATCAGCCTTCAGCGGCTTACCCAATACCTAGCCCCTGTGGTGCATAGAGGCCAGCAATATTCAGATTCCAGATGTTTCCCTGGTCACCTCGTTCTGGAGGGTTTGTTGTTGAGGGCCTTTGGTAAGATAGTCCCTGGGAACACTTTTCTAGTACCCTACAGGATAATCTGCTGTGTGTTCTAGAGTGCACATTTCCAGAAGGTCCTGTTAGTGTGGTACCACAGAGACTTTTCTGTCACCAGTGAGCCACAACCGAGCACTCTACAGCCAGGTTTTGGTGACAACCCTGGCCCATTTTATAGAAGGGCCTCTTTCTGCGGATAATGTCTGATCCTTATAATCTGTTCTTCCTGTATTCTTTAGATTTTTCCTTACCTCTTATTAGCCAGTCTCTCCTCCTTACTCCAATCCCCTATATAATCAATAATTCTATACATTAAACTTTCAGTTTTTAAATTACTCTGTAGTTTTTATGTCCTGTTTTGACTCATACTAACAGAGACTAATATATTCTTTTTTAAAGTGTGGATTATCAACATGGCTTTAAATTTCCTTTCTAAATAAGATATGTAGATGGTGCTGTTCTGCGTCATAGTCATTCTTTCATTTATTCATCAAATATTTATCATGTACATTCTAACTGCTACAGATTAAACATAACAACGCTACACTCCAAATCTCAAAGAAGGATACAAGTTTTCCTAAAATAATGATTATGTATTATGATACTACTAAATAAAAGTCACATAAATTGTTATGCAACTCAATGATTTAAGTTTTATGGCTCTGGCTGGTTGGGTCAGTGGTAGATCATCAGTCCAGCATATGGATGTCCTGGGTTCAATTTTTGGTCAGGGCACACAGGAGAAGCAACCACCTACCCCCCCCCCCCACTCACCCTCCCGCAGCAATAGCTCTGTTGGTTCAAGCCCATCAGCCCTGAGTGCTGAGGATGGCTCCATGAAGCCTCCACCTCAGGTGTTGAAAATAGCTCGGTTATAAACATGGCTCAGATAGGTTGCTGGTGGATCCCGGTTAGGGCTCATGTGGGAGCCTGGCTCTCTATGTCCACTCCTCTTAAATGGAAAATAAGGAAAAAAAAGTTTTATAATTGATGCTTACAGGACATAGAAGATGGTGACCAAATATCTGGGTTCTAGCTCTGGACTGTGTGAACATAAATAGGTATTATTCTCTTGGCTCCTTACTAGTCCAGTGGGGGATATTGAGAAGATACATTCAGTGTGATGTCATAATACATAGAAATTACCTACCACAGTGTCTGGCTGCCAATTTAATAAATGTTAAGAAAACTGTACCATTCCTTATTAATACTACACATTTGTGAGAATTAAACAAAAAGTAATGATAATAAAATATTCCAGGCACTTTGTATAGTATAAAGTACCATATGAAAGGAAAGGGCAATTATTGCATATTTAACATTAAGTAAAATGCACTTAACCCGTGAATGGGGTTAATGGGGGCAGGACAAGTGTAGAGGACAGAGGACAGTAAGACAACTCTGTAACTGCTGCATGGTGAGTTGTGTTACGACATAAAAGAGGTGAGAGAAAATCAGTTCAAAGTCACATTTGAAGTACAGCATCAAAGTCAGGAAAGAGATGTGAGTGGCTAGAAAAAACAGCAGTGGCAGACAGCTTAACCTGGTATTTGGCACTCAGCGATGGGTGACTGAGAATAAGGTGTCTAAAGAGGACACAAGGCAGAGGCATAAATAGTGCCAGGCTCCACAAATAACAGCTGCAGCTGCAAACCCAACTGCATTATGTGGAAAGACAAGGTTTACATACATTGGCTTTTACTGTCACTAGTTCTATCCTTAATATGCACCAAGGGAAAATACACATGCTTCTTATTATACACCAGTAACATTATTTTCAATGATTCTTAAAATGGTTTAATTTAATATTGATAATTGGATGAAACTTGAATATCCATTAAACTTTATTATATTTTGGGGGGATTAAGAAATGTTTTTCTTTTTAAAATAAATTTGTAGTTTAACCCTGTTTTCTTGATTTTTAATTTTTTTGGTGACAGAGACAGAAAGAGAGAGAGACAGAGGGACAGACAGGAAGAAAGAGAGATAAGAAACATCAATTCTTTCTTGCAGCACCTTAGTTTATTGATTGCTTTCTCATATGTGCCATGGCCAAGGGGCTACAGCAGAGTGAGTGACCCGTTGCTCAAGTTGGCAATTTTGGGTTCAAGCCAGTGACCTTGAGCTTCAAGTGGACTTCAAGCCAGTCACCTTTGGGCTCAAGCCAGCGACCATGGTGTATGTCTGTGATCCCACACTGAAACCAGTGACCTTGTGCTCAAGCTGGCGAGCCCACATTTAAACCGGCAACCTCAGAGTTGTGAACCTGAGTCCTCTGCGTCCCAGTCTGCCACTCTATCCACTGTGCCACTGCCTGGTCAGGCTGATTTCCCACTTTTAGTTTGAACATGAACTTTAATTTGTAGTTGACCTAGTTACTCACCTATACATATGTATGTTTATGTATATAAGGCACATGTGTTGGTTGAGTGTAATTAACAAATGCTCTGTATGTATGTGTGTGCTTAAACAAAATAAAATTTTTCTTGGAAATGAAACATAACTACAAAGATAAATAATATTTAAATTAGGTTAAGTCTCATTTACATGAAAAAAATAAAATTTTCTACTATTTTAGAAAAAGCAGTATGATATAAATTTCCTGAATAATATAAGCTAGAATTTTTAAAGAAACATAAGCAATATTAGGTTCTTTTATATTGAGACACTTCTTCCTTTAATATCTAACACTAAAACAACCTACTCAACTGACACTGAAGAATTTCTAATCAACATATGTACTAACTGTCTTGTTCTCCTCATCCTTATAAGAATTTTTGCTACATTTTGTATTCTTGGCATCTACCATCCAATCTCTACTCCCTCTTCCAACATTTTCTGATTTATGGTATACGACCTTTGTTTTTTTGTTTGTTTGTTATAGTGAGAGGAAGAGAGACAGGGAGGTACCAGCAGGGACAGACAAAAAGGAAGGGAGAGAGATGAAAATCATTAACTTGTAGTTGTAGCACTTTTGTTGTTCACTAATTCCTTTGTTATACATGTCTTGACAGGGAGGGACAGGGAGGCGGTTCTGGCCAAGCCAGTGACTCCTTCTTGCTCAAGCCAGAAACCTTGGGCTTAAGCCAACAACCATGGGATCAGTCTATGATCTTGTGCTCATGCTGGTGACCTCTGAGTTTCAAATCTGGGTCCTCAGCATCCCAGGTTGATACTCTGTCCACTGCGCCATCACCTGTTCTGGCTTATATGACCTGTGTTGTTAACTTTTCCTGGTTTCTCTAGACCAGGGGTTGGGAACCTTTTTGGCTGAGAGAGCCATGAATGCCACATATTTTAAAATGTAATTCCATGAGAGCCATACAATATGTTTAACACAAAATACAAGTAAATGTGCATTTTATAGAAGGCCAACACTTTTAAAGTACAATAAGTCTCTGAATTCTTTTTAATAACATTGTTATGTTGTTGTTAACCAATGATGAATAAAGTACTTTTTACCATTAATGCGACTTCTGGTGCTGCATGGCTTTGCTGATGGCTGGCTTTGTAGTCTGGTTGATACGTGGTGAGGTTAAGCTTCGTATAGGCATTGAGACTTCCATCCATTAAACATGATCGTAGGTTGGTCTTAACGTTCTTTAGATGCAAGAAGGACTGCTCACATGCATATGTAGAGACAAACATAGTACAGCAATACTCACACGCTGCAGTGTGGTATGTGATGGGAAGCACATTCCAAATTTTGACAACAGCTGGTTCACGGGTTGAAGTTTTTTCATTTCTCCCCACTTGTGTTTTCTCTCCAACTCTGCTTGCTGTCATGCAAGTCTTCCCAAATCTTCATTCAGTGACTTGAACTTATTCACCCACATGTCTGAGGCCTTCAGGTCAGTAGCTTGTAGCTCAAAATCTCTGATGGAGACACCGGGGATGTAACTCAGGCTGGTACTGTCCACTGCACACTAGTGTGGATGGGTGATGAACTTAAAAAGACGAGTGAGCTCACAAAATTCTCCAAAGCTTGCTTTGCATCACTGCAGGAGATTAGATGTGAAGCCCGCTAGCTGCTGGATATCAAGATGCTGAGCAGGGTCACTTGCTGTGCATGCATCCTTAAACTCTCCTAGTTTTTCAAAGTGTAGTGATCGACCTATTTCAATGTCGGTGATGAAGAGTTCCAGCTTATTTTCAAATGCAAACATTTCTTGTTGAAGGGATAAGACTGTACTTTTAATGCCTTGTATTTTCACATTGATCTGGTTCAGATGTTCATTCATGTTCACGAGATAGTAGAACTTCAGGAGCCACTCAGTGTTAGCTAACTCAGGATGCTCAATGTTTTTCATTTTAATAAAAGTCCAGATTTTGCTCACACAAGCCAGAAACTGCTGAACACCTTCCCTCTTGACAACCAATGCACAATGCTGTGCAGAAGAAGACAAGGATAATTATTCCCAACTTCATCCAGCAGTGTTTTAAACTAGTGATCATTTAAAGCTTGGGCAAGAGGAGGGGCAAGATGGCGATAGACTAAGTGGACATACCAACTTCCAACTCCCAAAACCAAAGTGGATTATAACTTGATTTTAAGAACCAAGATCTGGATAAATCAATGCTGAACTTGACTGAGAGGACTCTTCAACCAGGGAACACTGAAGAAGCAACATTGAGACTGGTAGGAAAAGGAAAAATGCGGAAAGGCAGCCAGGAGAGATTCGTGTGGTGGGAAGAGAGGCCAGCGGAAGGGTAGGGACCTGGGTCCCAGGAACAAAGCCCCAGCCTGCAGCCCCAGAGCCTAGAAGAGGCATTTGGACAGTATTTAGCTGGGAAACAGGTTAGGATACTGTTTGTGATAAGAGACAGTTGTCTCAGACCCAGGATTCTTCTTAAAGAGACGGTGCAGAAAACCTCTCTCACAACCACTCATCCAGGACTCAGGGAGACATGGAGAGAGGAGAGGACTGGAGCAGCAGGAAGAGAGTGGGGTCTGGAAGGCACAGGGAGAAAAACTTTGAGGGACAGCCACCTTAAACCCTGGGCTGAGTCATTTCACAAATCTGAAACAAAATTTCCCCTGGAACCAGCAAGGGGAAGCAGGACACCAGCCAAATTGGCTCTCCTGCGGCAATTACAGCACAGTCGCTTAGAAGGAAGGAGCCTTCAGGACTACAGTATGGAGTGTTAGGGTCTGAGCTGCAGTGCCCCCAACCACACTTCTGAGGGATTGCTGGAGGGCTGACGGCAGCAGAACGTGAAAGCGCAGTTCTGCCAGCGGGGGCAGAGGCTGAGCCGGCAGGTGTAAGCTCGGTCTAGCTCAGCTGGGGCAAATGGGATGTGCAAAAGTGGTTCAGTGGCTGCAGGCCCGCCTGCGACCCCATCTGTGAGGGAAAAGTGGGAGCCTGGAACAGGCAGAGATCCACCACAGGGCAGGGGTGAGCAGGCATGTGGCCACACCCAGCCTCCAAGGCTTGAAGCCCTGCATAAACCGGCTTTGCCAGTGGAGGTGGGGTGGAAGCCTGGTACATGTCTGAGTGCCTAGCAGCAGCCCATCTCAGCTGAGGAGCCGAGGTTGGTGGGGGCAGGGTGGGAGCCTGGCTCCCAGCTGAGCATGCACCAGAAGCCCCTCCAGGCCAGAGGAGGAACAGGCTGACAGGGACCTGCAGCTGAGCAAAATTGCTAACCCTTGCCCTTGGTGGGTGCCCAGGCTTGTGGCCTGAGTGTCGTGCACGGTCCCACTCATGGGAGAGGGGTGAAGGCCAAGACCGGCTGAGCCTGGCACGAGAACACAGCCTCTCCTGCAGAGGCGAGGCAGAGACTGCTGCAGCCACAGCGGCCAGCCCCGGCAACACCCACACCCAAATGCCCTGGGCAGCAGCAGAGGGGCTGGCGGGCCTGCAGAAAGACCACACCTAGGGAACACAGAGGCAAAACCCAGTGGATTCCAGTAGCCAAACCCTTCTTACACACAGACAAAATAGGCAGGCAGAGTAATGCAACCCAAATGAATCAATAGAAATCACCAGAGAAGGACCTGAATGAATCAGATATAACCAAACTACCTGATGCAGAGTTTAAAATAATGATAGTTAGGATGTTCAAAGAGCTTAGAGCAACAATGGATAGTCATTATGAACACCTAAAGAGATAGCAAGTATACAAAAGGAAATTGAAATCATAAAAAAGAATCAGACAGAAATAACAAATACAGTATCAGAACTGACGACCACAATGAAAGGAATTAGAAGCAGGATGGATGAAGCTGAGGATCAAATTAGTGAGTTAGAGGACAAAATAAACAAAGGCACAGAAGCAGTGCAGAAAAAAAAAAAAAGATACTCAAATAATCTGAGGAAACTCTAAAGAAGCTCTGGGACAACATGAAGAGAAATAACATCCGCATCATAGGGGTTCCTGAAGAAGAGAAGAAAGAACAAGGGATAGAAACTTTGTTCAATCAAATCATACTGAAAACTTCCCTAAATTAAGGCTGGAAAATGTTTCACTTGTGCAAGAATAGAGGGAACATTTCTTAACATGATAAAGGCCATCTATGACAAACCCACAGCAAACATCATACTAAATGGGCAAAAATTAAAAGCAAACCCCTTAAGATCAGGAAACAGGCAGGGTTGTCCCCTCTCACCACTCTATTCAACATAGTTCTGGAAGTCCTAGCTACAGTAATCAGACAAGAAGAAGAAATAAAAGGCATCCAAATTGAAAAAAAAAGAAGTAAAACTGTCATTATTTGCAGATAATATAATATTGTATATAGAAAACCCTAAAGCCTCAGTCAAAAAACTACTGGACCTGATAAATGAATTCAGCAAGGTGGCAGGATATAAAATTAATACGCAGAAATCAGAGGCATTTTTATATACCAACAATGAACTGTCAGCAAAAGAAATTAGGGAAACAATCCCTTTCACAATTGCAACCAAAAAAATAAAGTACCTTGGAGTAAATTTAACCAAGGAGGTTAAGAACTTGTACTTGGAAAATTATAAAACATTGATAAAAAAAATTAAGGAAGATACAAACAAGTGGAAGCATATACCGTGCTCATGGTTAGGAAGAATAAACATCATTAAAATGTCTATATTACCCAAAGCGATTTATAAATTCAATGCAATAGCAAGTAAAATACCAATGACATACTTCAAAGATATAGAACACATATTTCAATAATTTATATGGAACCAAAAAAGAACACGAATAGCCTCAGCAATCTTAAAAAGAAAAAATAAAGCAGAAGATATCACTCTTCCGGATATCAAGATTTACTACAAGGCCATTGTACTCAAGACAGCCTGGTACTGGCATAAGAATAGGCACATAGATCAATGGAACAGAGAACCCAGAAATAAACCCACACCTTTATGGACAACTGATATTTGACAAAGGAGGAAAGAGCATACAATTGAGTAAAGACAGCCTCTTTAACAAATGGTGTTGGGAAAATTGGGCATCTACCTGCAAAAAAATAAAACTAGACCATCAACTTACACCATTCACAAAAACAAACTCAAAATGGTTAAAAGACTTAAATGTAAGCCGTGAAACCATAAGCATCTTAAAAGAAAACATTGGGAGTAAGCTGTCTGACATCTCTTGCAGCAATATATTTGCCTATTTATCTCCAAGGGCAAATGAAATAAAAGGCAGGATAAAAAAATGGGACTATATCAAACTAAAATGTCTTTGCACAGCTAAAGACAATAGAACAGAATAAAAAACAAACCACACAATATGAGAACATATTCGACAATACGTCTGATAAGGGGTTAATAACCAAAATTAATAAAGTACTTATAAAACTCAACACCAGGAAGACAAACAATCCAATCAAAAAATGGGCAAAAGAAATTTCTCCAGAGAGGACATACAGATGGCCAATAGGCATATGAAAAAATGCTCAACATCACTAATTATTAGAGAAATGCAAATTAAAACCACAATGAGATATCACCTCACACCAGTCAGAATGGCGCTCATCAGCAAAACAACACAGAATAAGTGCTGGCGAGGATGTGGAGAAAAGGGAACCCTCCTGCATTGCTGGTGGGAATGCAGATTGGTGCAGCCACTGTGGAAAACAGTATGAAGATTCCTCAAAAAATTAAAAATCAAACTGCCTTTTGACCCAGCTATCCCACTTTTAGGATTATACCCTAAGAACACCATAGCACTGTTTGAAAACAAGAAATGCGCACCCATGTTTATGGCAGCAGTGTTCACAATAGCAAAGATCTGGAAACATCCCAAGTGTCCGTCAGAGGTCGAGTGGATTAAAAAGCCTTGGTACATATATACTATGCGATACTACTCAGCCATAAGAAATAATGACATTGGATAATTTACAACAAAATAGATGGACCTTGATAACATTATACGTAGTGAATAACTAAAACAGAAAAAAAATTGAGAACTGCATGATTTCATACATAGGTGGAACATAAAAACGAGACTATGAGACATGGACAAGAGTGTGGTGGTTATGGGGTGGGGGGAGGGAGGAGAAGGATGGAGATGGGGGAGGGGAGGGGCACAACGAAAACCAGATGGAAGGTGACAGAGGACAAATTGACTTTGGGTGATGGGTATGCAACATAATTGAATGACAAGATAACCTGGAGATGTTTTCTTTGAACATATGTACCCTGATTTATTAATGTCACCCCATTATATAAAAAAAATAACGTTAAAGCTCGGGCAACAATAAAGTTGACCACCCGAATGACCAGTGACATTACCTCACCAAGCTGCTCACCACACATCTGAGCACAAAGCGCCTCCTGATGTAGCATGCAGTGAAAACTTAGGATGGGTCTCTTTTCATGTTCACGAAGAAGCGCTACGAATCCTATGTTTTCCCCCACCATGCTCGGAGTACCATCCGTACACACTGAAATAAGTTTATTCATCGGTAGATTTTTTTCTTTAGCGAATCAGTGAAATATTTGAATAAATCCTCCCTTCTTGTTGTCTCTTCCATAGGCAAAACAGCAATACTTTCCTTACGTGGTGTGTCACCGACAGCATACCTTGCAATCACGCTGAACTGGGATAAATGACAAGTCTGTTGACTCATCCAAAGTGAGAGAAAAGATTGGTGCTGCATTTATATCCTTCACTTGTGTTGCCTCAATTTGATTTGCCATCATGATGGTATGATAGTGAACAATTCTTGCCAAAAGAGGCATATCTTTTATTCATTTGATTATCTTGTCTTTATCCGAAATGTTGTCTAAAAGTTCATTGGCAACATCAAGCATGAAAGTTTTGGCATACTCTTCATTGTGAATGGCTTTCCATTTCTCACAATTGCTAAAGCACCAGCAAAGCTAGCCGAATTCCAGTCACCTTGTTGGATCCAAACATAGAGGTGCTGCTGACTAGTTTGCTCTTGACATGCTTTCTTCCTGCTGTCCACTGCTGGATACTTTGATGCAAATGTAGTATGGCATGTGTTGAAGTGCCGCTTTACATTTGACCATTTTTTCGATGCAATTTTATCATTGCATATTAGGCACACTGCAGAACCTGTTCTCTCCTCAAAGGCGAATTTCTCTGTCCATTCCTGCTGAAAAGTACTATACTCTTCATCTTTTTTCTTTTAGCTATCTTCTTCGTCAAAAGGGTTTCTGCAATTAGCTAGCTGACTACTTGAATAAAAGGAGAAAAGTTTACTTCCTGACCTCACAATGACCTATGTAAGTTATGCATTATCCAATAAAAATTTGGTGTTGTCCCGGAGGACAGCTGTGATTGGCTCCAGCCACCCGCAAACATGAACATGAGTGGTAGAAATGAGTGTATTATAATACATGAGAATGTTTTATATTTTTAATGTTATTATTATTTTTCATTAAAGATTTGTCTGTCAGCCTGATGCAGCCACCAAAAGAGCCACATCTGGCTCGCGAGCCATAGGTTCCCGACCCCTGCTCTAGGCACTGTTCCTGGAATAAGCTTCTATCCCAATTATTGGTGAGTCAAATTTGAGAGCCATAAGAGTAAGGTAGAAAAAGTAAGTGAGGTAGAAAAAGTAAGTGAGGTAGAGAATGAGCAAAAGCAAACCCAGGGAACTTTTTACCAAGCTGACCATGCCTCACATGCTAATACAGCAGGTTATTTGGCCATGTGAGAAGTCTCTCTGCAGACCTTATTGGACATCTTCATCTAGCAGCAGTTCACTAGGAAAGAGGAAGAGACATAGAGGAGAGTTATTCTGTTTTTTACCTTTTATTTGTAAAAATATTTCTCATAGGGATATTAAATTGCCCACATTTCTGGCTTATGTTGCTGTACTCTTCCTAAGAGACCTCACACCTCAATTGTGCTTTGGTCCACCTGTGTCCAGACACAGTGAAGTCAACTTTCACAAGAAGAGTGGAGCCTGGACCCATTCTATTTCCCTTCAAGATTGTTGAGGTGAGGTTGTAACATAGGTCAGCTGTTACTATGGCAGGTGCACAAACTTCTGGTGATATTAGAAAGAAGCAATGATGGTGGTAGCTGAGAACTCTCCATTGGCCAAGTAGCCTAGGCCCTAGAGATAACTGGGACAAGGGAGGAGAGAGATTCATAAACTTGGTCCATTTCCAAAGTCTATTCTGCATATACTATTTTTCTCTCAAAGGATTTTATCCACATCTAAAGTTTTAAGTATCATGTCTATATATATATATATACATACATACATACATATATACATACATACATACATAACAACTGCCATTAAAACTATGTCTAACCTTAAAATTTATAACTTCTAGGAATCTATACAAAGATATATCATTAGCCTCTTAAATTCTATAAATGATTCAATATGTAAATCTCTACAATGGGTATGACAACATCCTCAGAAATGCTTACATCATTGAATGACTATTGATATTAAATAACGCTGTAAATATAAAATGAGATGATATATGGAGAATAATAGCACAGGGTTAGGACACATTATGTACTCAATAAATGCTAATTTCCTACACTCTCATCTTCCCTTATTTTTTGGAATATGTTATTAAAATGGAAAAATCTCCCTAACTCATATAGAAAAATTTGACAAATGACCGTGTTATTATAGTACCAGAGGTGGTTCTCAGTTTTCAAACTAACCAAATTTTTGTAATATGTTTTTATCCATAAATTTATCAGCAATCTCTATCATTTAAACAATCATATCTAAGAATCAAGGAAAGTACCGGAGAGAGAAAACCAAAATCTCCTCTTCTGTTTGCTCGGTTTTCTATTCATCCTTCAGAGGCAGAGCTTATGAAAGCAGTCCTTTTTCAAAGATATGGAGAATGACTGATGTTTTTGAACCAGATGTTTTTTACAAGTGTTATTCTCATTATAGAGAATTAAAAATGATTAAAAATTAAGAAATATATTTCTGAAACATGTCATTTAATTTTAATTTATTTAATTTCAGTTGTAAGATTTTAATGGTAAATTCCATAATTATTTTATTGGTTTTGGCTGTTTTTTTCTAGTCTAGAAAAATATTGAGTAAATGAATGAATTGTCTCATTTTTTAATATATTTCAAACAAAGATTTCTTAAACTATTAATTTGATATCCAATTGGCCAGGGAGATTTGAAAAATGACCTATGAAGATCGCTAATAATGAGAATAAAAACAAATAAAATTAAAACAAAAGCATAGTCACACAGCATATTAAACATAGCTAAAGACTATGTGATCTAAAAGACAGATATAAAGAAACATTCAGAATGTAGCAAGAAATGTAAATAAATAGTTAATATGAGGGGGGAGATTATTTAGAGAATAGATTTAAAAATTTGAACATATGTCTAATCAGAGTTCCAAAACTGATTATAGAGAAAGTGGGGGTAAGCAATATTTAAAGAGACTATGGCTTCAAATGCTTCAGAACTGGTGAATGTTATCAAATATAAACTGAGAAAAATACATGAAATTCAGATATTGTTTTAAAAAAAAGCTGACACTTTCACACATTATAGTGAAATTTCTAGAATCGAAAGACAAAAAGAGGATCTGGAAAGCAATCCAAGGTTAATTTAAATTTTTCAAAAGAGCAATAAAAATTAGACTGAAAGTATCAATTAGCCACTAGCAAAAGATACATCAGTCCCACCTCCCAGATAACATAGCTCCAATTCCAGACCTTACTGTTGGAGATGACTTCCTCTCCTGCTTCACAGATGACTTTACCTCCACACTGACACCACTACCCCAGCAATGCACATGGGCTGTCTGACCTAAGGCACTGACAAATTGGACATGGGACATTTATTGCTTCTCTTTCTTTGAGGTTAGGGATTCTGTTGTTTTCTGAGCTTGTTTGCTTAGCCCATGATTCTGGTATGCTCCTTGCTCTCTGCCGAAACATACACTCCAATATTCCCATGCTTAAAGAGAAATCTTGTGGAAGGTACTACTTACTATCTGTGCCATTCTAAAATTAGTGAAGATGACTGCTTTTCCCAGGTGGCAACTGCCTTCTATTGGTCCAGGCCTTGAGCCCCTGGAGAAAGGACTTTGCACTCCCTAGTGCCTTCTTCTTCCCTCATGCAACATGACCTCCTCACTTGTTTCTGAAAATGACCACCACAACCACCCATTCTCCTTGGTTATGAACAAAACCCACTAACCTTTATATGTGCTTCCAACAATGAACCTGCTAGGTCTGTAACCTTGACCCCCCAAAATGCACCAAAACGTTGTCCTAAAAAATGTAGCTCATACTTTTAACACCTTTAAACGCAACTATGATATATTTAGAGACCCTTAACATTTTCAAATTTGTTTTCTTGGCTAATGTCATATAAAGAGGGACTTGATTATGGGACCAGAAAAGATGCTTATACTTGTTTTTCTACTTTTTTACTCTCATTATAAAGGGCTTTCCTATGATGCTTAGGGCAGTTTATGCCCCAGTCTCTAAAAGTCTCATCTACTATCTGAGCCATGCAAATACTCTAAATAATTAAACTAAAAACTGATGTGAAGACATCAAGAGGACAATTGTAATAACTTAAAAAACGTTCATTGGTGTTTTTTATAAATGTCGCTGTGACCCAGTTTTGATGCCCTGGCTAGAGACCGGTCAGTTCCCTTTCCTGAGCTGGTTAAGTCCACCCCCAACCACTTCCTATGTCTGACTGTCATACTCCAGGCCCATATGCAGTGCTCTAGTTACTGCAGGGCCAGGAGAAAGACAAATAGGGACAGACCCAATGTCCAAGAGCCTAAAACTATTTAATTAGCCACCTACAGGGAGCCCCTTGCCATACAGAAGCAGCCCACTATGGCTCCGTCTCCTCAGTCAGACTCAGTTTCATGTAGATTCAGTCCTTGCCCACTGGAACTCGAGATACCCCAGTAACACTACACAGAAATGCCCCACCCTACCACCCACAACATTCACCAGATTTATTAGTTGTGACTTTACCTCAGGCCAATGGCTTGAAAGATGATGTCCTCTAGAGTCTGAGATGTGGGAGAGAAAATTTATTGGGTTCAATATATCTGAACATCTCCTATTATCTGATGAGAAATTGACTCCGGGAATATGGAGTGAATGGGGGCAGGGTGGGTGGTAGAGGTGGGCAGAAGAAAACACCAACCAACACCGTGACATCTGTATTCCACTTTTCTTACTGTCTGTTTATTTTCCTCATATGCCTTTCAGGCTATCTGCCTTGTCTGTTATCCGTTCCCCTCACAAATAAGAGGCTTTCCTCTTGTTCTCACTTAATTTTGCATTTGATGACAAAAATGTATATTTAGGAGCCACATGGATGTGATATTCTGGCTGCTTGAAGAGAACTGTTTGAAGCTTGAACTGGTCAAAGAGGGCCAACTTGAAATAGACATTTTGTTAATGCTGAATTTTTATTGTGACCTCTTTTTGAGGATTTCCTTGATCCCATAAGGACATCCATTGTACTTAAGAAGCATCCTAAAGGTATCAAAAGAACAGATCATATATATTATATATAATTATATATAATTATAAATTAAATATATATGTATGTATATATATATGTGATATGTGTGTGTGCGTGTGTGTGTGTGTGTGTGTGTGTATATATATATATTATATATTTCTGATAGAAAAAGGCAACTAATTTTAAAGCTTTGATCCAAAAATTGTCCTTTTTATTTGGCCTGACCAGGCAGTGGTGCAGTAGAAAAAATTTTGACCTGGAACACTGAGGACCCAGGTTGGAAACCCTGAGGTCGTCAGCTTGAGTGTGAGAGTGTGAGATCATAGACATGACCTCATGGTCGCTGGCTTGAGCAAGGGGTCACTGGCTCGGCTGGAGTCCCTCACCTTCATCAAGGAATGTATAAGAAGTAATCAATGAACAACTAAAGTGCTGCAACTATGAGTTGATATTTCTCACATCTCCCCCTTCCTTTCTGTTTCTGTGTCTCCCTCTTGGACGCTTAAAAAAAAAAAAGTCTCTTTTCTCCTTCTCTCCTAAAAGCCATTTTCTATGGCTGAGCAGGTAGATTTTGAAGTAACTCACAAAAAATTGAGGGAGGTTTCCAAATCAGCAAAAATGACAGGTTTACTGTTGGACAATGTATACCTCAGAAAAATAGGCAATTTTCATATCAAATTTGATTGACTTGATGTTTATCACCTTTGGTTTCTTAAGAGAGAATGTTGAGCAGTGAAAATATTTCTAACTACCTAGAAAATACACAATTCAGATAAAATACAGTTTTAAATAGTTGGAATCTAATTGTCTTTTTTATTTAAAAAATTAAAAATGACAAGGTGAGGCATAAAGGCTCACAGGACAGTAATATTGACAGAAATCCTATGGTTCAAATGAGTAGGTAATAATATAAAATGTAAAAAATATATAAATACAATTAAATACATTCTAAAAACAGGTTTGTTAAAGTACTAGCAAATCATAACTAGTGTTAGCACAAAGTTCTCAAAGATATCCATTCAAGAATTTAAAGTTTGGTGTTACAATTAATTTCTTGTATTCTTTATTCCTAATGTTAAACACATCGTAATATTAGTTTAAAACTTTATAACATGTCACAGGACAATTATTAATAGATTCCTGGAAACAAGTTGAATTTGTCCACTTATGTATATAAAATATGTCATAGTGAAAAGAACCACCTAAGAATTCTTGTTTATTTCTGAAATTTTTGGTTGCATCACAGGTTTACGTGAGAATCTAAATCTCCTGTAACTCACGTGGGATTATATTGAAATGCAATCCCAGAGAAAATGTTTATATAACCAGATATTCTCTGTAAAATTGCAAATAAAAAATTTCATATGACACTCCATAAGATTTATTTTAAAAGTTTAGCTGTTAAGTATTTCCCAATTCAAAATATAAATGAAAATGTAAGATTAGAAAACAGACCAAATTCATTGGCAGTATCTCAGTAAAAGAGTCCTCCTTATAACCTGAATTCATTAGTCTTTTATAAATTGGATAGTGATTATATTATAAGCTTCACTATGAACAGGAATTTATTTCTAATCAAATTATTTGCAAATATTTATAACCAGTAGTTCTGATTGGAAAATAACATTGTGCATTTTAGAGTACAATTTGTAGAATTCTGATTAAATTGAGAGGAAAACATCTCATAATGCATATTAGTCTTGTTTGTGGAGTCTCTAGTTATTTATTTTGAATTGGATTCTTTTTAGCCTAACTGAATGTGGCTGTAATTTCAAGGATGAAGGATTTAAGTTTATTATTATACATATAAATTTCACTCTGAATATAGTACTGTACTTTAGAGAAATATATATAATAGGAAGTATCTTTCTTCTTAACAAATCATTTCTTGAAGGATTTATTTTTTGCCCTAGACAGTAGAATGATAGAAAAATTTTATTTTTCTTAGGAGAAAATGATTACAGAAAAATGTGGCAATGGTACTTTGCATCTGAGCTATATTGCATTCCCATTACTAAAACAATAACACCAATTTACTGCCCTTGATTTACAAAACAATAATGTAAATGTTGCCCACAGTTACTTTCAAGGCAGAGAATGAAATAGTCTGAGCAGTTCTGATTATTTTCATTTTTATAGGAGAGTGAACTGAGATTAAGATATTAAGATGTACCAGAGGTCACAAACCACATCTGTGATTGAACCAAGAATATAATTTAAGTTTTACAAACTCCAATTTTACCCCTCTTGTCTACTCGGCCATCTTGTCTTAGAATCCACTCTGTGTCACCATCAAAATATCTGTATGTGTATATCCAGATTGGTCTCTGTTTCTAAGTATAGAGTCATGCTTAATATATTTGGAAAAAACGTGAGTAAATCTTGTTATCAAATATGTACACAAATATATATTTATATTCTTTTCTCAATATATTTGGACAAAATGTGAGTAAATATTTAATAATCCTTCATGTGTAATTCTCTGGGATGGAATACAAATCGGTGACAGAACTCATATTCTTGTGAGAAGTGAGTCATTCAATGTCCCTCTGCTGTATCAGCATCAGCACTGGAACATGAGTTCTTGTTCCTTACCTGATGCTCTTTCTCTGTTCCCTTCATTTCTTGTTATTAGGTTCATTCTTCTTCTCAAAATCCTTAATTTTTATGACCTTTCAAACTGTATGGCCAGAATTAGTGTATTCATTTTGAGAAAGGTAAACCACAAGAAATATCTTTATATCAGTGTAAAAGATGGAGGTCTCCCACATTAATGTCAGCTGCAAAACAAACAACAATCCTCTTGGAAAAGAACTGAAGGATCTCTTGGTTATTATAATAGTAATCTCTGAAGTAAATTTTCTTAGGAATTCTTATAATTATGCTATGTCTATAATGATCAATCCACAAATCTGTAGGGTTTATTAATTGTCATTGATATTTATGCCACCTGGGGTTTAATTCATCTAGAATGATTTCAACTGGGAAGCTGTCGTTTTTATTGATGATTAATGGGCATGATCAAGTGGCTCTTTTCCAAGGTCCTTCTTATTGACTTCACCAGCTGTTTACGTGCGGGGTGTTTCTCTTACGCTGGTGGTGGAGTTCAAGAACACAAGCCTAACTGCACGGCATAGCTTCAGTCTCCACTACCTTCACATCTGATAAATCCATTGGACCAAGAATTCACATGGCCAGGTCCACAGTCAAGAGGCAAGGATGGATACTCTGTAAAATGTTAAGTCCCTTTACAATTACATGACTAAAGTTATGGATATATAACCCTATTACTGGGGAGGAAGTGGAGAGTTGAAACACTAATCCATTCTACCACATACATGAAGGAGGTCAATGTGTAGGTGTAAATCACTGAGTGCTCATCAATGAATTTTTCATCTCTATTCTGAGAGCTGTTTTTCTCCTAAGCAGAAGAGAAATCAAGGACCTACAAGATCTTTTAATTCTTACATGAAGTGAGCCTAGCTTAACAACCAGTTTCGACCTGCAATGTTGAGGTCACTGGTTTGAAACCCAAGGATTGCCCAGTCATGGGACATATGAAAAGTAATTACTATGAGTTGATGCTTTCCACTCTTCCTTACCTTCTCTCTCTCTCTCTCTCTCTCTCTCTCTCTCTCTCTCTCTCTTTCTCTCCTTTCTCTAAAAAATTACTACAAAATACAAAACATATATTAATTCCAGATTTGAGATTTCAACACTGCTCCTGGTTTTGCCCCTCAAAGGGTACCCCGGTCTCACACAGAAAAGGTGGTTATCTTACAAAATCTTCTTTCTGGCAAAGTTTGATTTTAGCCATATCAATTTTGTAGCCTGATTCAGAAAACCTCCAAGAAATGTCCCAATTATCGTGCATTACAGTGTTTATGTTAACCTCTGTGGGGAGCTGAATGCTCCCTGTGGTGCCTACAAAAGAAAAACCACACAGCACCAGTTAGACAGGCAAGGAAGACCATATTCAAGGTTGTTGCCACAGGGAAGGGAGAATGAACTCAACTTACCACCCTCAATAATTACATGTCAAAGCGATGGATTTCTTGAGAAAAAACACTTCCATCATAAAATGGGTAAGAGGCGTGAGAAGATATATATCTCAAAGGGACAGAGAAAAAAGTATGCAATTATAAGTTGTCTACAACAAATGTTCTCAGAAAGAGAGTTTAGGAGCTTAGAGTTAAGAAGAAATCTGTCTGAAGTTTACTCAAGCCAATGGGACTCTTAAGGCTCTTTGTCACACAGGTTCATACAAAAAAAGAGAAAGAAGACTGATGAATTGAAGCACAATATGACAAGTCACAGGCTGGCGACCTAAGTATTTTCATTGACCATATCTGTTACATTTGTAGAGAATATATAATGATTCTGCACTTGTCTTGAGCAGTTATCTAAATAAATATAAATACAGTTTTGATTAGACTTCTGATTAGATAATTTTTAAATTCATGTCCTAAATGCAAATGTGTTGCCTAAATAATAAATAAAATCACACCTGACCTGTGGTGGCACAGTAGGTAAAGCATCAACCTGGAATGCTGAGGTGCTGGTTCGAAACCCCAGGCTTGCCTGGTCAAGGCACATATGGGAGTTGATGCTATCTGCTCCTCCCCCCTTCTCTCTCTCTGTCTCTCTTTCTCTCTCTCTGTCCCCTGTCTCTAAAATGAATAAATAAAATATAAAATAAACAAACAAATAAATAAATATATGTATAAATAAATAAATAAAAGCACATATTTCAACTCTTAAAAGGTGGCAATACTAAGATTATTACCTTTCATTTCCAAATGTGAGTGAGGGCTGGACTACTTGGAGATAATAAGACATGTTATGTAAGATAGGTAAGAAGAAGTAGTAAGATTTTGGGAGAGGTGGGTTATTTCTGCAAACAATATAGCTTCCTAATACCAAAACTCAAAACTAAAAAGACTTATTTACCCAGTCCTGCATGGACTTCCCACTGCAGGGACTGAGATGGTTGCCATATACGGATGGCTAGACGATTAGAGGAGAATTGTGCCCTCCTCACAGAGAGCAGAGAAAAAAGAGCTAGGCTGATCAAGTTTGTTTCTCTTTCTGAATTAGCCAATCACTCATCCTTCTCTGTGGAGATGAAAATTAGGAGTTAGAGAGAGACCTGGAAGATTAGCCAAGAAAAATTTGCTACAGGTGGAAGGAACTATAAAAGGAGAAAAGGAGGTACCCACTACCTTTATCCAACCCACAACCAAACATGAATAGGTCTTTATTTGTGGACTTTATATATTTGAAGTGGATGCATGATTTATATGCTTACCTGCTCATTGTCAGGAAAATAAGATATTCAGAAAAGTATATGTAGAGTATATTTCATTAGCTGCCTCCTTTATGCCATTTTCCTTTCCAAGAGAGAAATTAGGCTTAACTTTATCCTAAGCAATCTCTAACTAGGAAGACCAGTCTGCTGAAAAATATACAAACTTCTAAGTTATGTACAAAATTTCATTTATTTCCTGGTTTTTTATTTGGTTCTATAACTAACTATCTTGCTCTTATTGCTTTGAATAATTTAGGACTGACAGTGCTGTTAGTTAAAATATTAAGTGAGAATTAGCACAAATATGTTCTTGCATTAATGAAAAATAAATAACCTAGAGTTTTTTCAGACCATCAGCAGAAACACTGGGATGCCATGAAAGATAACTTCAAGTATCTTGTGGTTATACTTTAGATCTTGTAACACTTCAGTGAAATAGAAAAAAATAACACGTGATTTTCTCTTTGATATGATATTTCTTATGTAGTGAGAAAGACAGCCATGCAGTAATTTTCAGGACCTGGCCATTTAAAAAATCTACACCATCTCTAAAAGTTTACAAGGAGAGGAAAATAAAGGTGGAGTGGGCTTTCAGACAGAGTCAAGAGCAATGACACTGTTCTTGGTATGTAATCCATCATTAGTTTAACAATACTAGAGAAAACAAATACCCACAATGTATCAGAATGAGGGTTGTCTATATGGAAAGAGATGAGTGCCATTGAAGTAAAAAGAGAGGGCTCAGGGAGAGTAAGGAGGCATTGTTGAAAAGCCACATGGCCTTTGAGAATCTGTAGAGTGTTAGAAGAGAGGGAGTTGGAGCTCAATACTATTTCTAAAGTTGTAGATTGATTCAGAAATGGATCTCTGGATATAGATCTGTGTCCAATTTTATTTCTGTAACTACTTTTATGTCTATATCCATAGTTATTTATATAAATAGCTGTACTTTTGTACATAAAAAGGTATATGTCCTCACTCGAAAGTCATTTTAAGATTTTTTTGTACTTTTAATTTGAATAGCATTATGAGAATGTTTCTTTCCCATTAGATGTAAAATGAGCACATTCATGAAGCATTTCTAAAATTGACATAATATTCTGCAACTGTGAAAAATCATTATTTACAAATGGCATATATATTTTTTCAATGAGAAACATATTTATGTAAAACTCTACTTGCTCTTATTCTTTAGGTTTTTATTTATTTTTATTATTTTTATTTAATTTTTTAAATTAATTTTAATGGGGTGACATTAATAAATCAGGGTATATATGTTCAAAGAAAACATCTCCATATTATCTTATCATTCAATTATGTTGCATACCCATCACCCAAAGTCAAATTGTCCTCTGTCACCTTCTATCTGGTTTTCTTTGTGCCCCTCCCCTCCACCCTCTCCCGCCCTCTCCCACCCTCTCCTCCCTTTCCCCACCCTGTAACTACCACACTCTTGTCCATGTCTCATAGTCTCACTTATTCTTTAGGTTTTTAATATCACCTTGAAGATGGTGCTCAATAAAAACCCCATGTTTTATAATCACCTGGTTTATTTCATTGTATTTACATCTTGTTTTAATCTTTGTTTGATATGTAATACTGGAATGCTCATACTGGCAGAGTGCTATTTTAATTGCAAACACATTGCATGATTAGTCAGAACTGTGAGTCTGGCACCCTAAGGTGAAGATGTCTTCTGGCTGGGCCTTCTGGGCATTGGCATTCTGACCATTTCTGCTGTTTGCTATTGATGCAAAGGGCAATTGTGGAGTTGAATAGCTTCCATTAACCAGTCGGAGATAATTCAACAAACCATGTTCAGGTTTTCTATTCTTTAGCTTTTTATAAAAACATGGAGAAAATATGACTTTATCATAGAGATTAGGTTTTTTAGTGGGGCTAAATATGTAAAATAAAGTTTAAAAAAGAACCTGACCTCTATGGCTCATTAGTAACTTAAAATCGGGTGCTTCAAAAGCTCAGTTTCAGATCCTGCAGAAAATGCTTTCTGAACAAAGAAAAGAAAAACAGAACAATGTTAAATGACCTGGATGGAAAGTGCATTCTGGAGGACAGCTTGATATTTGAAAAACTAGTAGGACTCAATTACTACTGATTCATTTGTTTGCTGGAACTTTGAATCTATCTTTTCTACCTAGATGTTTAAAAGATATTTTTTATTATTAAGGAAAAAGGTCTGTAACTGATAGGTCAAAACAGGGAATTTTTATTATTATATGAGATTCTGCTGATTGATTAGATATAATAATAATCTTTTACAATTGTATATCACTTTGCAGTTTTAAAATCATTTATATAATTTTTTTTAAAGTTTATGTTTTTTAAAGTATTTTTTTCTTTTTATTTTATTCATTTTAGAGAGGAGACACAGAGTGAGAGAGAGAGAGAAAGAGAGAAAGGGGGGAGGAGCTGGAAGCATCAACTCCCATATGTGCCTTGACCAGACCAGTGCAGGGTTTTGAACTGGCGAGCTCAGTGTTCCCAGGTCGACGCTTTATCCACTGCGCCACCACAGGTCAGGCCATTTATATAATTTTTATTGATAACATCTAGTTATATCATTTAACTTGAATTACTATGCTGTATTATCATAAAACCTATCTAACAAGATAGGCAATGTTTGTATTATTAGTGATACTTGACCAAAGAGGTCCACTAAGTTGAAGTGACTTACACAAAGATACAAAATTCATCATTAATAGAACTTATGTCATAAAAATCTTATGTCTCTCAGTCTTTTTATCATTCATGTGCTCTTGCCTGATGAACTACTCAATTCTCTTTCATATGCCAGATATTTATTGAATACTTATAATGTATAATCCAATGCTTGTGGTAATTCAGAAACCCAAAATTCTTATTTTTAAAGAAATGATCATTTATTTGGGGATGAATGTTAAGAAAGTATTAACACCTGGAATAATTGGTGTAAAAATGGAGAGATACAGCAGTACTCTGTAATGAACTCTGCAAGGCTAGAATAAAGAGGTATTTCAGAGGGAAGGCAGTTGAAGGAGGTTTTGAAGAAGGAGAGTGTTTCCTTTTTGAAGCCCGAAAGCAAGGTCTTTCCATTTGCACAAGAGTCATCGTGGGTTCTTGAATCAGCTTCAGGTCTACAGAACTGACAGCAACTGGCTGGCCGACTGGGTAAATAGGAGGGGGCTGTCTCTTTTTAGGAATTATTTAGAAAGCTATATGCTTGATGCATTTCTGATCTGGAGATCATTCGGATCACAGAGTCCAATTATCTTTATTTTAGCCATGACAAAATCTAAACCTCTGGGGAAAAATGAAAACCTGCCAAAGATTAAACTAGTCAGAAGAGTGGCAAAACTGACCCACCGAGCTGGGATGGGTTTACTCTAGTCCGAGAATCAGGACTTTTTCGGCCAATCTGCAGGCATATTCCATGACAGTGAGAAAAACTAGATGAACTCAATGTGTGTAGAGGATATATTTTAAAAACACTGTTGATTTTGAATTCTTGACTCTTAGGGTAAAAACCACCCTATTCTGCTGCTGGCAAAGTGGATTCTGCTACTACACAGAGGATCAGTCCATTAACATTCTTTGTATTTACACTAAAGAGATTGGATAGCAACAGTTTAAAAGAATACACTTCACCATCACATTGAAAGAGATTTAAAAATTGACTCCTAACTTAAAACTATTCCATTTCTAAACATCTTCTAATGCCTTCAAGGGCAATTCAGTTGCTAGGAATTCTCAAGATGCCAGTATTATCATTATGCTGAATTATTTACAAATTTGTATCAAAGCACCAGATTAAATTGCTTTGGTCTTATGTATAATTCCTCTGATCTTTGGCAATCATTACTTATTTACAGCTTCCATAATTTTCCCCCTTTGCAAATTAAAAAAAAAAGTTTCTTAACCATAGCTAAAAGGCACTATTATACTTTTAGAGTAAAAACTGTCTCTAATATAAAACAGTTAAAGAGAAAAAACTAGTCTCTAAGATTTAGAAGCAAGATTTTCTATGGAAAGCAGATTATCTAAACAGTTTCTTTCTCTGAGAGAGACATTCATAATATTTATTGTAAAATATAAATATTAGGTTTCTTGCTTCATGTGAACTATTTGTAGGTATAGTAAATATAATTCTTTTAAAATAGAACTAGGATAATAGCAACAGTTAATGTTTAGATTTATAAAAATAATGTGAAGATTAGTTCAAGAAAATGTTCAAAAATTAAATAAAAATTTTCCATATGTTGGAAAAACTATTCAACATGTGATTTGAACTGAAATTGGCTTTAGTGTCATACTGTAACTTTAAACAGAACAAGTCTATGTTCAATACAAATGTTTTCGTAAAACCTAGAGTTAAGTTTGTACAAAAAAATTGATACTGAATGATCTGGTTTACATATTAATAATCTTTAGCAACCTTTTTGTCTTTAATTTAGAACTATCTACTATTATCTCAGCAACCTTAGAGAACATCTTAAATTAATAGTAACAAATTGGTTTTTGTCTGGTTATGTATGTGTGATTTATTGTTGTTGTTGCAGAAAGTTTTTATAAGATTAAAGTTTAAGAAAAGAGTTAAGTAAAAGTGTAGTTGACACCTATAGTTTGGAATCTTTTATTTAAATGAAAAACCAGATTTTTTCAGGATGTAATTAGTCCCAGAAATTAAAATGCTTTGATATCTGATAACTTTTGTAATTTGTATGATTTTTTAAAGTAGCAGGATACTATTTACAATAATGTATTGTATTAATAATTGAGTAAAATTGACCTCTGAATATTTGGAGAAATGTTGTGGTTTTTAGAAGGATAATTAACAAAAACTAGGCAGTAAACTATGATGCACAGATCTAAAAAACACTGTATAGTGTGAACTGAGAATTACATTGTAGAATTCTCTATTTTTCCCTTCCTCCTTGTCCAGGTAGAAGACACGCAGCTTGGTGGGAAAAGCAATAAGGTGAAAAGTCCCTCTTTTCCAATTGAAGTCCATCTTTCAATTTAACTAGTAGTTGGATTTCAGGTAATTGGATTGACTCTCTGAATACATATCTTCACCGGTAACCTTGGTGACTATTGTTACTAATAGCTAATATCCTATGAAGTGTATACAATTATTAGCTCCATTATAAAGTGAGTAAATTGAGGCACAGAATAAATATTTACATCGGGTTTCACACTAAGGAAGAGCTTTTTGCTCATAGACACTATAAATTACTGACACTCTAATCCCTTAACTTCCATTTGGTTGTTTATATGATTTAAGGGCTTCGGTGAATTTTAAAGGGCTTCGTGAATTAAAAACACAGTTCCAAAGTATGGATTATTTACTATTTTTCTACATGTCAAAATAATTTGGTTATAATAATCTATATTTCAAGGAATATCTGTGTAAAGTCTCTAGTCTAGTTAATTGTACTGTCTCCATGCTATTTCTTTAATTGGATATGTAAAATGTTACTACTAGGAGAAGCTGGAAGGGTATATAAAACTTCTTTTTATGTTTTCTGAAACTTTTTGTGAGTTTATAATTATTTCAAAATTAAAAGTTCAAAAGAGAATCTGTTTTATAAAGTGTCTCTATAGAAAACCACAAGATGTTCAATTACCATATAGGAAGAAAATATTAGCACTTCTATTTCCATTATTTTTCTTTATCCATTCAAGACATTTTACTTGTTCTGATTCTCACATTTTTTCTTCTATTAAAACAAGAATGATAATAATTCTACTTTTGTAAATTTTATGTGAGATTTGTGTTTTGTGCCAATATGTAATGACCTTAGCGAATATTAGCCTGCTTTCCCCTCCTTTTGAGAAAATTAATGTTCTATATATTTATTTGCATCATTCTCCTGTATAAGAATTAGTTATAAAAGTCATAGATAATTAGATAGAATTGTGTCAATGCAGTATTTTTGAAGTTACTAAAATTCACAAGTATTGTGGAGTTTCTGTTTTGTGGATATCATTGTTCTTGGCCTGAGTTGAAATTTTATTGGGTAGTCCTGAGTTAATATTTTCCCTTTAAATAAAAGTTTTATTCTTACACTTGCAAAATTTCCATATCCTTTTTTAGTTTTTAAATCTTATCTTATTTCAGAATGGCTGGAACATACTCTGTAGCATGTAAAATTCTAAGAGAGTTGAGCTCAGTAATATAAATTGTATTTATATAATACTCATGCTGACTCTAAGCACTAACAGGTTGCTCTTCTGGGCTAATGCATATGAAATTAGTGATCACAATATTTTCAAATTTTGAATTTAGAATTTCTACCTCTCTCTTATTTGCCCTAATTGACAATGTGTTAGTTGTATTTGTGGAGTTAGGTAGCAAATCTCTCTTTGATGAAAAATTTTCAATCAATGGTACAGTTTGTTAAAGAAAGAGTTAAGCTTTCTTAATGTTGATGTTTTCTTAAAATTTTACATGTGATCCTGGCCTGTGGTGGCACAGTGAATAAAGCATTGACCTGGAACGCTGACGTCACCAGTTCAAAACTCTGTGCTTGCCCAGTCAAGGCACATATGGGAGTTGATGCTTTCTGCTCTTCCCCCCTTCTCTCTCTCCCAGACACTCTTCTCTCTAAAAAAATAAATACATAAAATCTTTAAAAAATTTGCATGTGCTCTTTTGTATTTCCTAGTAAATTTTAAGTAGCTTTGCCCCACATGAGTATTTCCGGCCAATGAAGAGTGAACAGAGAAATGCCTGTCACTTCTGGGTTGAGTCAGTTGGGAGACCCTGTGCTTTCTTTTCAGGATCCTCCATAGCTTCGTGGTTCCAGAGGACCTGGCTATAAGCAGGAGGACCAGCTGCCTGCATTTGACATCATCTCAGAAAACATGTTGAGCCACTGAAATTTTAGAGTTTGCTTACTTTGGCAGCTAGCTGCCCCGATTTAAACAGTGGCTTGGCTGGTTTACAAGTTACATTCTTGAGAAGTTAGCATATTTTATGAATCAATTAAAGATTAATATTAGTTCCTTTTGGAGATTATAGTTAATTTTATGTTAAATCACACTTTTGTTAAAATGAAAATATTTTTTAAGTTAAGAATGGAATGTGCCTGACCAGACGGTGGCGCAGTGGATAGAGCATCGGACTGGGATGCGGAGGACCCAGGTTCGAGACCCTGAGCTCGCCAGCTTGAGCACGGGCCCATCTGGCTTGAGCAAAAAGCTCATCAGCTGGGACCCAAGGTCGCTGGCTCCAGCAAGGGGTTGCTCGGTTTGCTGAAGGTCCGCGGTCAAGGCACATGTGAGAAAGCAATCAATGAACAACTAAGGTATTGCAATGGCAAAAAAAACTAATGATTGACGCTTCTCACCTCTCTTCATTCCTGTCTGCTGTCTGTCCCTATCTATCCCTTTCTCTGACTCTCTCTCTGTCCCTGTAAAAAAAAAAAAAAAAAGAATGGAATGTAAGGTAAAATATTTTTAAAATTTATTCTTGGTCATCTGTAAAGATGGTGTCATTTAAAACTTATCTCTATATACAGCTCTTGTTGCTCAGAGACCTGCTAAAATTCTCTGGATTGACCAAACGAGAACAGGTCGTTGCAACAAAGAGGAATCCTGTATGTATTATTGTCCAGGGAATGTGAATTATCTTCTTCAAATGAATTCAGATTTAAGGGTGCTCTGTGATGAACTGTATTTTTAAAGGAATAAAAAATAAATAAAAAAAATAGTATCTTCACTTGCAGATTTAATGTTATTAAGTTTTCTGAAGTGACCACCACAGCTGTGTGGAATAATTCTCACTATTTAAACAACAACACACTTTTTTCTTATAGGAATAGTGGTATATTATACTTAAAAATATATATAACCCGGCCTGACCTGTGGTGGCGCAGTGGATAAAGCGTCGACCTGGGAACACTGAGGTCGCCAGTTCAAAACCCTGCACTGGTCTGGTCAAGGCACATATGGGAGTTGAAGCTTCCTGCTCCTCCCCCCCCCCTCTCTCTCTCCCTTTCCTCTAAAATAAATAAAAATAATTAAATATATATATATATATATATATATATATATATATATATATATAACCCTTTTACTCCATTGTGAAAAATGTTGTTTCTTAGTTAAAAAAGCAAAATTCATTCCCATCCCCAAAAATCCACCTCAGGAAGTAAAAGTTTTAAGCTCAAAGACATGGGTGAATATTGCAACTAAGCAAAATAGAAGTAAATAAATATAAAATAAAAATGTTTTTTCTTTATAGAAACTTGTAGTATATCTTTAAAGTTTAAAGTTTATAAATATAATACCCACTAAGAAACTGAATGGATAACTTGTATCCACATACACAACAACATTACTCAGTTTAAAGTCAATTGTGATAAATGGTAGCTAATGAAATACCAGTTAATTCCTTCATAGTCTCATTTGGCATTAAAACACAGGTGGAAAACAAACCCTTGTTCAAAGGGGAAGTTCAAAAAGTCTCTAGAAAATCCATTTGAATTACCAGACCTACCTGGCTCTCAGGTAAACATTCTGAGGCTTTTGTTCAAGGAACCTCTGATGTCCCAAAGCGATCAGAACCTCAGTTCTGCAACTGATTCCAAATAAAGCAGGTTTTCATAGATAACAGCAAAGTAACAGTTAATCTCCGGACACATGTTTTGAAATCCCAGTTTCTTTACAACTGAATGGCAGTAGTTGGCCCATTTTAAAATTATTACTTATTTAGTTTCCAAAATAGTAAAAATAAATAAGCAATATATATATTTCAATTGAAGAAAACATGGGATGTCCTTTTTCACCTTGAATCAAATTTAGCAGAGAGAAATATTGTGCAACACAATTTCTTTTTTTTTGTCAGAGAGAGTCAGAGAGAGAGACAGATAGGGACAGACAAACAGGAAGGGAGAGAGATAAGAGTATCAATTTTTCTTTGCGGTATCTTAGTTGTTTGTTGATTGCTTTATCACATGCGCCTTAACAAGGTGGCTACGGCAAAGCGAGTTACTCCTTGCTCAAACAAGTGACCTTTGGCTCAAGCCAGTGACTTTGGGCTCAAGCCAGCAACCCGGTGCTCAAGCTGGTAAGCCTGTGCTCAAGCTGGATGAGCCCACACTCAAGCCGGCGACCTCTGGGGTTTCAAACCTGGGTCCTCCACATCCCAGTCCAATGATCTATCCACTGTGAGACCGTCTGGTAAGGCTGAAATGCATTTTTTAAGAACATACTTCTTTCTGAAATTTATTTTAATACTAAGTTGTGTGTCTACTTTATTATTTTACAATAGAGTATGAACTACTTACTTTAATGTTTAACCATCTAATACAGTGTGTCCGTAAAGTCATGGTGCACTTTTGACCGGTCACAGGACAAAAGTGTACCGTGACTTTATGGACACACAGCTGTAAATCTTCAATTTCAAGTAATAGAAAGTAACACTGATTAACGTAAGCAAAAGGAACCTATTAGGAACATGTTGGTAGTTTATAAAACTATTGCAACCTGAGCTAAAAAATGGTCAAAACACCAGGGACATCTGGAAGCTTAGCAAAAACGTCAAATTCAACCATAGGCTCAAAGAACTAACACCTTGGTGAGAAATATGAAGACTGACTTCCCCTTAAAAGACAACTGTTTATTTTGCCTTTGCATCACTGCCTTAATTATGGTCAAATTATCCAGCTGATTTAGCTCATGGCATGTTCGGCTCTCTGGATGAATTAATATTCTGATTGGTGTGGTTTGCGCATGCGCACGTGTGAGCAAGAGAGAAAGGAGCATTACTCCACACTTTCCATCCCTTTGAATAACTAACATTCTTATAAAACCTTTAAATGTTTTCATTTCTAAAAGTGACCCTGTTGAATATAGTGCAAGAAAAAAAAAAACATTAGAACAGTGTGATTTTAACACTTTTCTTTCTATAACTATATTAGTATTAAGGACAGATAGCAATTCTCACAGCACTGATAACAGTGGAGAACATTTTTTTTATCTTCTGTTGCATGAGGTTTTAGAACTTTTTCTATGTATATCTGCATCGCTAATTCAAATCTGAAATCCGTTTCTGGTCCATGCTCTAGTTATTATGCAATTTTAATTTCTTTTTGTTACAGTTAATGGCATGCATTGGCTTTTAAATTGGAGTTAAAGGGCAACGACTCTTGGATGGAACATAACCACAAGGCAAATTAATGTTTTACAAACATCACTTTTACATAATTGTAGTTGTTATTAAGTGTAAAAAATAATTATCTGATAGTCCTGACACCTTCTGTTATATATGTGGCTGTTACACACTCCAACATCAAAGGCGCAATATTTCATCATTTGTGACACGTGCATATATTGCCTATTTTCAAGTTCCCCTTGGCGATCAAGACAAGAATTGGGCTCCTCATATTGTGTGTTATCATTGTGAGGAAATGCTTCATGACTGGACAAAAGGAAAAGGCAAAGAAATACCTTTTAGTATTCCCATGGTTTGGCATGAACCTAAGGACCACAGCAGTGACTGTTATTTCTGTCTGATCCATACAAAGGGCATTGGCAGGAAAAAAATGGCATATAATTGCATATCCTAATATTCCTTCAGCAATACGACCTATTCCTCACTCTTAAGACACTGCGGTTCCAGTTTTCAATGGTTTGATTTCTTCTAAGGATGAAGAAAGTGAACATGGTGATCAAGTGTATTTTGATAAGATGCATGAGGAAATGGTTGTAGAATCTGAAGGGTCTTCTTCTGATGCTAAGCAGTCATTAACCCCTCAGCAGTTTAGCCAACCCAAATTGAATGACTTAGTAAGAGATTTCGGCCTATCAAAGAAAGCAGCTGAGTTATTAGACTCCAAGCTTCAAGAAAAGAATGTACTTCACTGGTCAGCTATAGTATCCCATTTCAGAAAGCATGAACAAATTTTGTGGACTTTTTTTTTCAAAGACAAACACTGTTTACTGTCATAACATCAGTAATCTTCTCAGCCAGCTAGGTGTTACCTCTTACAATCCAACAGAATGGCGGCTATTTCTTGACAGCTCTAAACAGAGTCTGAAATGTGTTCTCCTACACATGGTAATGTTTATGCAGTGGTTCCATTTGGTGATTCAACTCATCTGCGAGAAGATTATAATGACTTAAAAATTGTCCTTGACTTTCTGAAATATGAGGAGCACAACTGGATCATTTGCATGGATCTTAAAATGGTAAATTCCCTGCTAGGACAACAGAGAGGTTTCATGAAGTATCCTTGCTTTCTGTGTTTGTGGGACAGCAGAGCTCGAGAGAAGCACTGGACAAGGAAGGAGTGGCCGAATTGTGAAGCTCTGGAAGTAGGGATTCAAAATACTGTGAGTGAGCCTGTAGTTAATTGAGACAGGATCATTTCCCCCCCACTTCACATCAAACTTAGCTTAATGAGGCAGTTTGTTCAGGCTTTGAATAGAGAAAGTGAATGCTTTCAACATATTATTTCTGCTTTTCCTGCCTTATCTTTCGAGAAGAGAAAAGCAGGTGTATTTGATGGACCTCCAATTCGAACCCTCGTACATGATGAAGAATTTTCCAGGAAGATGAATAAGGAGTAGAAAGCAGCATGGCAGTCTTTTGTGGCAGTTACAAAGAACTTTCTTGGCAACAAAAAAGCAGAAAACCACGAACTTCTGGTTCGAAGGATGCTGTTGGCTTTCCACGACATTGGATGTAACGTGAGCATTAAGATTCACTTCCTGAACCGTTCCCTTGATAAGTTTTACAAAAATCTTGAAGTTGTTAATGATGAGCAGGGAGAACACTTTCATCAAGATCTGAAGATGATGGAAGAGGGTTATCAGGGGTGATGGGACAGATATATGATGGCATATTACTACTGGAGCATCAAACAAGATTGTCCTCAATAAGTACACAAACACAAGAGCTACAAACGCAAATGTTTGCCTGAATAGAATTTAAATGTTTTGCACAAATTTTATGAATAAAATAACTGTTTTAATTAGTTCTATTTTGAAATTGTAGACAAATTCTGATGCAATCATATCCTTTAGTGTATTAGTGTATTTACTGCATTATATAAATTATTATATTTTCACAAAGATGATGCCCAAGAAGACATTCTACTTCATTATATTAAACTAAATGTTAAAAATTTTACAATTAGATAAACGTAAAATCTTGAATTGCAAAAAATACTGTAGCTTACAGAGAAAAACTAATGTCAGATTTAAGATCAGCACACTCGAATTAGGTAAGAACAAGTGTTTTTGTGAGTGCAACAAAAATTTTGTTCCCTAGTGTAATCCTGAGTATCTAGTATTACTGTGCAGTAAATTGGATATGCATTTTCTGTTAGCCAACAAGAAAATACACATCTAATTTTATACATAGGTAATAAAACTTATCAATTCCAAAGAGAAGCTCTGAAAACAGATGGATATAATTCCTAATTCTTAAGATATATTTTTCCTATTAATATTATACAAAATAAATAGCATTGCATTGGAAGAGATTTCCAAATTTTTAACTATCATCTTGAATAAGAAACCCATTCATTATAAGGTTGTTCATCATTCAGCTAAATTTTACATTACACCAGAATTTTTTTAATGACATACTTGTTCTATTAACACCTTTGCTTTTACCATCTATTCTTTTTAACTGGAATTTTCAATTGTTGATCAAACAACTTTTCTTTGTGACTCAGAACTGATTCTTTTCTTTTTTTGAGAATAATATCAGGTTGATAAGTAATATTCAAGTTGACATGGGTTAGTCTCTCCTAGCAAGGATTTAATAATGTGATTTATGACCAACTGTATTATCACACTACCTTTACTGGAGAGCATCCTCAAAAAAATTTGCTTTAGTTATCACTTTTTTTGCTGATGTTTCCTAATTTCATTTTAAAGTTACATCTTCTTTCTTAGATTTGAAATATATACTCCCTGTTGTGTCCTGTATGTTCTCAGGCTCTTTTAATATCATCAATCAAAAAAATCATGTACACCTAAATTTATAATTGTTCTTAATGTATTTTTATGTTAATGAGTAAAATTATTATTGATTAAAACACACTGTATTTGAAATTTGAAAATTATCTAAGAATATTTCTTTTTACTCTTATTTAATCTACATATACCCAATTTATCAAATCCAATTGATTTTAGCTTTAAATATTTTTTAAATCTCTCTATTTCAAACATACTGTCATTAACATAATTTAGTACTAAACATTTTATCTAATTATTATAATAAATCATAGTTAACATTTAGACTCCACTTTTCATATTTCAAATCCCTTTGGTTTTTTTTTTTTTCCTACCATCAATCTTTAAAACTCATTGGGAGAGGTTATGCTCCTTCTTCTCAGTTAAATCTTCAAGTAGTCATTTGTTGCATTAAATGACAATGTTGGACATTTTAGAAGGGAATATAAAATCTCTCCTTTATCGAAAATTATAACTTATCTTTTCTTTCAATATATTTGCATCAGTTGGAAATGATGGCCTGAGATTGGCATCATTCCTCTATCTGTTTCTTTTGCTTACACCGGCTATTGAGTGCTATGAATCTTATTCAACTGAATGTCATTAGGAATAATCACAGTATGTGAATAAACCTTCACAAAAGAATAATACTAGCCTCAAAATAGTAATAATGATAAGCTTTTATTGAATTCTTACTAACTAAATACTAACTGATACTTTACATGTATCATGTCATTTATCTCCATGAGGATATTTATAATCTGTCAATTATTACTGATGACTTCTCTGTTTGCCTATATTCGAGTTATCCAGAATTTAGTAAAGTTGATCTCAACCTCCTTATTGAAACAGTTTTTTTTTTATTTTTAATTGGCTTTCCAAACACCACTGTTTGTTTATATTTCTTTCCCTTTCCCATTCTGCCTCTCCCCTACTTCTTATACTGGTTTGTATTGAAGTTTATGAAGGTTTACTTATTAAATATTTTCTTTTTTTAACTACTTTTTTAGATGATCTTATTCAGTCTCCTGGCTTTAAATATATTCCAAGTGCTGGTGATTACCATATATGTATTTCATCATAGACCATTCATCATTTTAACTTCAGACTTGTGATATTGGCAACTTACTCAAAATCTTCACTTATATAGTTAATATGGATTTCAAACAGCACATATCTAACATGGAATATTGTATTTTCAACCCCCTTAATCTACCTTTGTGGCATCTTTATCTCGATGAAAGACAATGCCATTTTCCAGGTTCTTTTATCACACAACTTGGAATCATTTTTCATTATTCTCTTACTCAAACATCTTGATGCATCTGGAAATTTTGAGGTCCATAGATTCTAAATAAATACAGAATTAGCCTGCTGCCCAACACTCACCTCCACCATGTATATTAGAATAAGTTACCATCACTTCTTACTTGCATTATTACAAGTTTATTATTCCAGTTTCTACTGCTGCTGCCAACATGTATATTCCACACAGTGAGCCCTTCAAAATTTAAGTCAAATAATGTCATGTCTCTCAAATTCTCAATACTATGCAAAGAAAAAGCAATGTGCTTTAACAAAGCTTGCAAAGCTGTACATGATCTCACCTGCCACTCTGACCTCTTCTTAATCTCTCACCCACTCATTTCTTTCTTTTTTTTAACGAGAGACAGAGAGAGGGACAGACAGACAAGGAGAGAGATGAGAAGCATCAACTCTTTGTTGCAGCAACTTAGTTGATTAATTGTTTCCTCATATGTGTCTTGACCAGGAGGCTCCTGCTGAGCCGGTGACCCCTTGTTCAAGCCAGCAACCTTGTGCTCAAGTCAGTAACCTTTGGGCTCAAGCCAGTGACCATGGGGTCGTGTCTATGATCCCATGCTCAAACCAGCAACCCCACGCTCAAGCTCGTGAGCCTGTGCTATAGCCGGATGAGCCCGCACTCAAGCTGGCAACATCGGGGTTTCAAACCTGGGTCCTTTGCATCCTAGGCCAATGCTCTATCTGCTGTGCCATCTCCTGGTCAGGCTCACTCTCCTATTTCTAGCCAAATTGACCATTTAGTTGCTTCTTGATATGCTGAGCTATATTCTTATCTGATGATCATGTTCACATTTGCTAAATATTGTTCAAAATAGCTGTATAGTTTCCTACCTTACTTACTTTAGTTCTCCACTCAACTACCACCTTATAAGAACAGTTTTCTATGCTTTCCACTGCATCGACACCTTTTGTCACTCTCATTCTTTTTTACGCCAGTCCTGTAAGACTGCATATCTCTTCCCTACAACACTTACCACTCTGTGGTGTATTATATATTTCTATTTGTTTATTGTCTATTTGGTCCAACCCACTTCACCATTACTAGAATTTAAGATTCATGAGACTCAAAGATTTAGACCTTTTGTTTTCTGTTCTATTTACTTGAGAACAGTGTCTGACACCTTGAGAGAGATTATGGTGAGCATGTTTACTGCTCAATGAGAGTCAGTTTTTTCTTCTTTTATCACATGGGATATTTAGTCTTTCTTCATACTCTGAACTAGGGGTGGATATATCATGCTTTGCTAAAGACATGTGTATGAAAATTCTATATGTTACTTCTAGGTGACTACATTTAATTGTAGACTTTTGCTTCTAAAGCCCTCTGTTTCCTCCTTCTGTGAAGATCTTGGAAGCCCATGTTCATGTGGAGGTGCCAAAAGTGTGAAGCAGCCTGGACTGCTGAGTGTACACACAGAGGACAGCTGTTCTGGAGAACTGCCCAACCCAAAGCGGATTTGCAGGACAGGAAAGTAAACTTGTGGTGTGAAGCCACTGAGAGTTACAGAGTTTATAACCACAGAATAACCCATCCTATCTTGACAGATGTAATAATCAATTAAATATGTGTTGAGTGAATGAATAAATGATCCTGTTTTATAGAAGTAAAAGAGATCCTGTTCTATAGAGGTGAAAGTGGAGTCACAGTGAAGGCATGTTATTAGCACAGGGTTGCCAATGGCAACGAAAAGTCAAAGCCAGGCCACATATAATATGTATTTAAAACATTCAACAATCATTTTAACCAAGTGAGATAAACTGTTTATTTTAAATTTACTTGTAATATAAATCAGTGACAAAGAGATCATAAGTCAGTAACTGACTTAAAACTCTGAAGACAAAGACACACCATAGAAAAATATCTAGCCTTCCCAAGCTTTTCCTTCATCTTCTTAAGTCATTTCAAAGTAAATGTCTAGGACTCTTATCTTAATGACCTAAAGACTAGTTCATTGTCATGGGGTTTAATTGAGTACAAACTCTGTCTTTATAGGTTAATGCAAGACTCATAAGATGGTATATCTCATAAAAGAATTTAATAATTCTTACTTGAGATTAATTCCAGGAAACGTTTATATGTACAAACAAAAATGTTTCCTTACTTATGGGAGAAAGCAAAAATTAAAAAGGATGATTATGTCTCTAACTTCCTTAACTTTCAGCTTGAAGCCAAATTTTGTATTTAATTATGGAAAGGAAGGTCCTTCACTCTTTAAATGTGGAAAGCCACATTTAAAAGAATGAAATTAAATGACTATCTGACACCATATACAAAAATTAACTCAAAATAAAGACGGAAATATAAGACCTGAAATTATATTTATTACCCATGTACTCTTCTATATATTTTATAAATACTTTGGTCTAAGAGTGGTTTTTGTAAACTTGACAACAAAGTCAAGGAAAGCAAAATAAATAAATAAATAAATAAATAAATAAATAAATAAATAAGGCCCTGGCCAGTTGGCTCAGTGATAGAATGTTGGCCTAGTGTGTGAATGTCCCTGGCTCAATTCCTGTTCAGAACTCACAGGAGAAGCACCCATCTGCTTTGCTTCCTCTCCCCCTCTCCCTTCTCTGTCTCTTTCTGTCTCTCTCTCTTCTCTTCTTCTCCTGCAGCCATAGCTTGAGTTTGCCCTGGGCGCTGAAGATGGCTCCATGACCTTTGTTTGCCTCAGGCACTAAAAAATAATGGCTACGGATGCAACGGAGCAAGAGCTCTAGATGGGCAGAGCATTGCCCACTAGTGAGCTAGTAGGGTAGATCCTGGTCAGGGTGCATTCAAGAGTCGGTCTTTGTCTCCCTTCCTCTCAGTAAAATAAAAAATAAAAAATAAGACATAAAACAATAAATGGGACTATACAATACTAAAAAGCTTTCTCACAGCAAAAAAAAAAAAGAAAAAAATCAACAAAACACGAAAGCAACCGACTGAATGGGATAAAATATTTGCAAATTATAAGGGGCTGATATCCAAAATATATAAAGAACACATATAATGCAACCACAACTAAAACCAAACAATCAAATTTAAAAATGGGCAGAGGAACTGAATAGACACTTTTTCCAAGAAAATTTACAAATGGCCAACACATATATGAAAATATGCTTAATTTTACTAGCAATAATGAAAATGTAAATCAAAATGACAATGACATTCCACTTCACATCTGTTAGAATAACTATTATCACTGAAACAACTAATAAGTGTTGGGGAGGTTGTAAAGAAAAAAAGAACCCACACTCTCCACTGGTGGGAATGTAAACTGGTACAGCCATATACATTAAAAACAGTATAGAGGGGTTCCTCAAAATATTAAGAACAGAACTACCATATGACTCAGCAATCCCTTTTCTGGGTATCTACTGTAAAAAATTGAAAACATTTATTTGTAAAAATATATATGTACCACTATGTTTACTGCAGCATTAACAGTGTCCAAGACATGGAAACTACCATAGCAAATGATGAGATGTTATCATTTGTGACAACATGAATGGATTTTGAAAGTAGTATGAAGAGAAATAAGTTAGATGGAAAAGATAAGAACCATATGATTTAATTAATATGTGGAATATGAAACAAGAATCAACAAAGAAACAATGACCAAAAATAAAAAATATCTCAACAAACTCATAGACTCAGAGAATAGTATGATGGATACTAGAGGGGAAAAGGGTTGCAGGAGTATAAAGAGAGTAAAAAGGTTATAATATATATAGGGATGGAAGATCAGACTTTGGTTGTGAGCATACAATGCAATAACATACAGTTGATTTGTTTTAAAACTGAACACCCAGAACTTATATGTTATTAACCAATGTTACCTCAATAGATTTAATGTTTTAAAAAAGAAGAAGGGTTCTTGGTAGTATTTACTTCTTTTTATTTTAGATTTCAGTATCCTCTCTTTCTCACTCCCTCTTTTTCTTAAAAAAAAATATCTAAATTTCTTAAACTACTTTCTATGTGGTAAGACTTTACAGGTCTATTTCAAAATTAAGATGATGTTTAATTTAAAATAAATTGAGAATAAAAAATAAATAAATAGAAAAATGGTCATTTAACTAATACTTTATTAATGAATTTTGGAAAAATTCAAGTAATCAACATTGTAATTTTTTGTATAATTAAACATGCTGAGTCTAAATATTTGGACAATGGAAGAGAAGAAAAACAATAAATTGCAAATATCATATAACCCAACAGTAAAAACCATTATAAAACATATGCTTCATTTTTTTCCTACTATAAATACCATTTTAATGTTTTTATTTAGAATTTATTTTATTTACCTTCCTTTGTGTGTTACTAGGGAATCACTAAAATCCATGGAAAAGGGGATGAAATTTAATCATTAAATATTACTAGGTTATCCTATATCACTCTAATATATGGCATTTTTGAGACTTCTAAACTATCTCTTCCTGCTCTCATTTTAACCGAGTTTGATCCTTTGAAAAGTATGAGAAAGATAATTTCATTGCCGGCTTTTACAATTTAATTGCTATTGATCTCTCATCATATTGATTTTTAGCAACTTCAAAGTCTATTAGCCTATTTGGCATTAAAACAGCATTGTAATATTTTATTAGCTGTGATTTTATTAATTCTTTGAGCATTTTATAATTAAATATATTATATCTAAATATATAATTTACAATAACACTAATTTTATAATATAGTAAATGTCCTAAGTCATAGAAACATGTTCTATATATTTATAAATATAGAAAACACTTTATTTTTATACATGCAGAAAATATACATTGTGTTAGAAGTATGACTCAGCATACACACATTAGGGAGTGAACAATTAAAATTCTTTCATCTTTATTCTACCTTTGTTTTACCACTAAATCTATTTTAATATTTTTCTAATAATCACTTGCTAAACTTTCTCAATCATCTCATTATTGAATGAATCCTTTGATAGATTCCTCAAAAATACTCATGCATACAATATTCCTTGAAATTTACATGTACTTCAGTTGTGTGTGTATGTATTTGATCATTGAGCGACAGTTTGATTAGTTATAAAATCTTGAGATTACAATTAATTATCTTCCCCCCCCCCCCGAAGTTAGAAGCAGGGAGGCAGTCAGATTCCTGCATGTGCCCAACGGGATTCACTCTGCATGCCCACCAGGGGGCGATGCTCTGCCCATTTGGGGCGTTGCTCCACTGCTGTCGGAGCCATTCTAGCGCCTGAGGTGAAGACTATGGAGCTGTCCTCAGCACCTCAGCCACCTTTGCTCCAATGGAGCCTTGGCTGCAGGAGGGGAAGAGAGAGATAGATAAGAGGGGTAAGGATGGAGAAGCAGATGGGCGCTTCTCCTGTAAGCCCTGACCAGGAATCAAACCCAGGGTTGCACATGCCGGGTCGACAATCTGCTGCTAAGCCACAATTAATTATCCTATATATTGCTTCACTGTTTTCTTGGTTTCAATGTTGTAGAAATGTTTGATGTCAAATTGATTTTCCTTCCTTTGGATGTGACTTAATATTTTTGTGTAGAGCCACTGGAATTTTTTTTTCTTTAAAATGTAATTTTATTGAGATATTCTTCAAGTTGACTAAATTAATTTTCTGAGTGTTAACTACACCATTCCTATATTCATGTTTTCTTATTCAGAAACACAATTTTTCTTTTACAGGAAAAAATTAATTTTATACTTAGTGGGTTACTTTGCTTCTCTTTTCTCTTTTTACTTCTCTCTTTATTTTGGTCTGATTTTCTTAACTTTTTTCAGTTTGAATCTCTATGTGTCTTATTATCATTTATTCCAATTAGCTCATTATACTTTATGTTCTACAATATATTTAGTTTTTAGTTTCTATCCAAAGTTTTATTTTCACATTTTCTCATTAATTTTATGTAGCATCTTTCCTTTTTATATACATTATTTGTTATAAAAATATAATTATAATGTTTATGTTAAAACATATATTCTTATATATTGGATTAATAATTGTAATAATATAAAATTATTTACTTTATAGATTATTTAATGTGTGTAATTATTAGTTAAATTATTTTCATTCATGTTGAAATAAGAGAACCAAATTTTCTCAAGGCAGTATGGCTTCAAAGCTTGCAATCTCAAATAGTAAACAATATAGAAATTTCTGTCTCTCTGTTTTCACCTTCCTATAATGTATCCATGATCACATAAAGAAGTTTGATAATAACCTTTGGAATATGAGAAATCATGTGGAAGAGAACCAAAATGGCCAGTTTAACAACCCCAGTGATCAACCAAGCATGCTTGTGGGTCTATCCAGAAAAATCCAGCTCAGGTTGACATTATAGACTGAAATTGCATTACTGAAATCAGTCAGCCATTAGACACACACAGGATATATCCCAGATAGTTTCTATCCAAGCTGCTAATATACAGAATTATGAACATATAAATGATTATTAAAAGCCACTAAATTTTAGTGTAGTTTATTACGCAGCAAAAAATAGCTGCTATACAGGATAGAGCAAAAGTGGGTTTATAGTTATTTGTACAGAAAAAATAAAATAATTAATAAATAAAAATACAAGAAAAAACTGTGTTTCACATACTGACAACTATCTGCCCCACCCTCTACATTTATATTTGCCTGGAGAGAGACGAGACGATATGCACATCAAATTTTACACTGCTGAACTAAAGACAGAGAAAATTGTCCCATCTATATATGAAAGAAGAAATTATTAGTGTGTTTTAAAAAGTGGTATGCCAGGAGCTTACTGGCCATTGTTGCTCCTTTCTCAATGTGTAAGTGCTCAAATAGTGAGACCCTCTATTGGCCACCTATTTACTTACTACTTACTATGTCCAGGGGAAGTATCTGGAAGTTATCTGAAAAATAAATGGGTCTTGGCAAAAAGAATAAATACTCTTTAGTTGTCTATATGCAAGAATAGAAAAACTTTGAGACTATTATCAACTAAAAACCATATTTCTGTCAAAGTTTTTCTTGTAGGCATTATAATACCATATTTGAGTGTATGAGTCTAAAAATATATATAGTCCATATTATTGAGATTAATTTTTAAAAAAAGAATAAATGGGGTCTGATCAGCAGAGAATTTCTATTTTTTTTTTTGAAGTTAGGTGAGTTGCAGAAGAATCCCCTGTCCTAATCTGCATATCAGGGGCAGAGCCTGCTACCATGAATAACAGAGCAGAGAATCGGGAGACCTGTTATGACCCTGTGCTCAGGACTTTGCAAAGGGGTTTGCCTAATACAGTAGTTCAGTATAGAATAGACACATTCCCTGATAATAAAAATAATGATTATTTGGCCTCTATGGCAATTTTGCTTTGTTTGTTAATTGATTTAGAAATATGCATTATTTTGTTATATTTGACTATACAATGATATAATAAAATAAAAACTGTATAGCTTGCAAATAAATTCTATGACAGGTTATAAAAATTATTATAAAAATTAGTAGTGTCCTGCTGGGTGAAACGGAATGATGTTTTGTAAAGTTGATTTTTCAAATATTCTAAGTATGTTTTCATTCATTATTTTATCTGAAATTTTCAGTGGCTGGGAAAAATATCTAAGAAGGCAATTCTTTTACTCACATTTTTTACACATCTGAAGAATTTAATATTTAAAAAGAAACTGTGGGTGAAATAATTATTTATTTAATTCAATTGTATTTTGGGCTCCCCTGGAAACCACACAGAGTAGCTAACCAAAGTGACTCAAGTGTAATTGATCTTTTATATTAGTCACATACCCCTTTGACTTTGCTTACTATATAAAGCCATAGACTTTCCTAAAATATTTTGATATCATGTTTTATTTATTTTAGAAAATGATGCTGTTTCAAGCCAAATAAATAGAAATATTTGACTTTACAAAAGCATTCTATGCTGTGACCTTTAAGTCACCCAGAGAGTGTTCAAAGCACCTTTTACTGCTTAATCTAACTACAAAACACTGAATTTTAACTCTTTACTAAAAAGCAAAATATACAATAACATTATTATCAATTGACTAATTTCTCCATAAACTCAGATGTAATATAGAACAAATTCTGTTCAATATCTATAGGTATTCTTAAAAAGGTGACTTAGCAGTGTCTTCTTTAATTGACACTCCATGACTCAGTGTAACCACAATAGCAGTGACTAAACTTAGAAAAAATTCTCAAGTCTTTGAATAGTGCTACCCAATTTAGAAATTATGCAATCATCTATTGTAATCAAGCTAGGTGGCTATTTAGCCTATCTTGAAATAAGCACGTCTAGAAAAATAAATGCTTCAGAAGTTCGAGTTACGGAACACAGACTGTTTGACCATGCAATGACCAGTTCCAATGTATCAGACCTTAAGAGACTAACTTAAAATGGAACCAGAAAGCAGTCCTCTGGGTGCCAATGCAGCACAGTGCATAGATGGAATCTTCCCAGGCAGCAGGGAACACATCTGCAGGCTGAAAGATTGCTACCCTAGTGTATTGCAACACCTTGTAGCACAAGCCCCTCACATATGCACATGCTCACAGTAAAACTTGGTTTTAGAAAAGTAATAAGGCAAGCATACTGATGGCGTTCACTTGGAGGCAAATATTCACTTAGGGTAATTAGCTTGAATAGTGAGATTTTAATCATTTCATTCTCAACATAAATATTTGGCTAATCAATATGAAAGGTATTTCTTTTCTCTATAGTTGGCTTTGCTTCCCAGCATTAGTACTGTGTGACAGATGGCTGATGTCATCCCTGTTTGGAACAACTCAGTTGGCAATATTAGCGTGGCATATTTCTGGGGACTTGTGATATGCTGTGAGATGATGAAAAGTAAAAGGGTCCAATAGGGAATTCCCCAAAGCAAGTATATGATTTGATACTCTATCTTACTGACTCATCATAAATATATATTCCATTTAATTAACATTTTATTTAAATATATTATTGAACATATTAACATAAATATTGAACATGCTTTTGGAACACTGGTAGTTAATATCACAAGCTTATTGGTTGTTTATATTTTGCTTGTCCTCCCCTTTGTTCAGATATGCTGATAGAACCATCTTAGTTGTCATTAATGTCACAGAGGACAGCAACAATTATGCCAGAGCAAGAGGACTTGATGGAGTTTGCTGTGTCAAAACTTGACCTTTACAAACTTCTCAACCGATGAGTCTAAAATGACTTTTCCACCTCAGTTCTATGTTCTGGAATTTGTTGTTGCTGACAGAGAGTCTATTATTATACTTTCTTCTCTGCTTTCCCTCTCCCTTACGCAGCCTGCAGCCACAGAGTGGCTTCTGTCAAAACCTTGGTTTGGGAAAAAAGAAGGAAGAAGTTGTCAAAACTGAGGTGCCTGGTGGGAAGGCTTAGGGTGGGCAGGAAATGACACAGGGATTTTTTTTTTAATGGAAAATAAGCCTTTATATAATAAAGCGTTTATTTTGTTACAAGTAGTCTTTGGGACAGAAGTTAACTCATTTATTCAATGATCAGTACAAACAGATGAGGTGGAAGCTAACACTGTTTCTGTTAGAAAACTGAGGAACAGGAAGGACCCTTATACTTTACTCAGGGTCTCAGAACTGATTTGTGGTGGAGCTGGGTTTTAAACTGGAGCAGTTTGGCTTCAGAGTTTGTGCTCCAACTACTATTCTAGACACAAGAAAGCAAGGGCTCCATCCATAAAAGGAAGAAAAGAGGAATTACTGTTGTTATCTGACTTCTGTCAACAAAGACTTAACTATTTGATTTAGCATGTTACAGAGGAGTAATACCTCCTTGAAGAAAGGGATTGTGTTTTATTAGGTCTTTCTCTTTTCTTTCCTCTATACTACAATAGGCTATCCTAAAAATTAAATTAAATATAATGACCATAATAGTAAGGAAGAGATTTTATAGATCTAAGGGAAAATTCAAAATATTTTTGGTAATATACAAGAATGTATAGGAGAATGTGAAAGCAAATATTGCAAGCAAACATTTCTTTTATAATGTGAAAATTACTTTTAAGAAAGTGCCATGCCAATGGATATGTGCACATAACTTACTTACTCTTGGAATCTGTTTGTGCCTTTAGTAGTATTTTTAATGGGACTATTAATTTAAATAACCCTGGAAAGTTTCCTAAATTTAAGATGAAATTGCTACTAGTAATTCCTCAAGATCTATTAATCAGAATTAAAGAATCAATATTTTTCCCCCTTTGGGGGAAAGATTGGGATTATTGCATTTGTTGCTATTACTTCATTCATCCTAAGACTCTCCTAAGAAAAATATACATAGTATTAATTGTAGGGGAAATAGAATAATTTTCTAAGATTTTTCCTCCCCAGCTATTGAAAACTAATGACAATTGCTTAATAATATAAACATATTATCAAAATATTCACATATAGAATATCTTTTCAGGTGTCATAGGTGCTTATTAAAATTTTAAATCTCAAAGTCAAAGCTAATAATAATGACATATACACATGTGTGTGTATATTCTATAATCAGAAATATTACAGGGTCTAGTACTATATTAGAGTGAGGGGATCAAGAGTGCACCATAAACGTGGCAGATACCAGGAGACTGATGCCTTTTTTCTGAGATTTGCTGCCTTTTCTTTCCCAGAGAAACATACATACAAAACAAAATTGTGAAATTTATAAGACAAGATTTTTATTCATTTTCTCATTCGTTTCATAGGGAATAAAGTGAAATGGTCATATGTGACACTATTCAAGAAAGTTTTATATTGATCTATCATCTGAATTACATTAAACTTAGTAAGTTACAATTAACCAACGATACTTAAAAGTACCTCTGTCGGCTTGGACCGTTATGCCGGTAAATTTGAAGCAGGTCAGCCTTATAATGGCAGCAAAAGCGTGTCACGTGTTGCCTTCCTGTGCTCACTGTGCATTGCAGACAGCCTCCATCCCAGCAACTGAGAAATGGAAACTGACAGTAGAACGCTGAAACAGCCTAATGGTGCTGTGTGTTTCTTCTCTAAGTATGATTAAATAATCATAAGAACTTCTCTAAGGGCTAATCTGCTATATTTTCCAGATTTTCACCTTGGGGACATATTGTCCCTTGTCACCGAAACCTCGGGGACAGAAGGGGACGCCACAGGGTGGCACAGCAGGAGGTTGAGACACTGATGAAACAGTGTTCAGTTAATGAAGGCATGGCCCGTGGCCTCCGCTGATCTGCCATATGTTTGAAGAAATGCTAATGACTACAATTCAAATACCTTTTTCATCTTAACTATATGTAAATGTGTTTATAAATGCTCTCTTATAAATATACGATCACATTTTTAAAAGCCAAGTGCTAATGTTGCTTTCAACATCTATAATACACAATAATTAAAACTTAAGCAATTCTGCTTAATTATACCTTATGGGAAACTATACAGTAATTTATAGAAATTAAGCAGAAAAACAAAGATCAACAGAAAATATAGCAGCAGTCGAACAACTGAATAATAAATCACTTTGATCATTAATTTACAACAGCAAAATCACTGTAAGTAAAACACTTCGATTCTAATTCTTAAAACAGCTGACTTGTGACAAAGAGGGTGTTAGAAATTTGGGTATTCCTTGTAAGAGCACAGCTTGAATAGATGGTGCCATTGTCTACACTATTTATTTTTATGCTGTCCCTCCAAATCATTAATAATTTTTGTTGAAACTTTGGTTTTTCTTATCCTAATCAGAATTGACCCTCCCCATTTCTTTAAACTACCCTTAAATTTGCATATGATTACTAACTAAAATTTGGTCCATTTATGACTATTCATTCTTCAGTTACCCATTTTCTATAATGGCTGTTGGTTGAAAAGACCGAATGATGCCCAGTTTGGGATATTTTGTACATTATACCTTTTTTAAACTACTCAAACAGCTCACTTGATTAAATTTATGAAAGCTCAGCTACTTACATTCTAATAAAAAATAATGAAACATTCTCTCATTGAAAAATTCTTTCTATCAATACAAAAAAATGCTCTTTTATTCAAATTATTTTTCATTAATGAAATCAAAACATGTATGTATGTATTAATATAAATAAAAATCCTTAGTTTGAATAACCATTATTTTTAAATGTTTCAGAAGGATTAATTGCCGCTAGTTTAATATCTAAAACAAAAATATTTGTTTAAACTCTTTTTATGACATCTTGCCTCTCTTTTGTTAATAGATGTATTTTTTTAAAGTTTGCATAATTAATTCTTTTCTTTAATAGCTGCTAAATTTCTGGTTTTCATAGAATTTCTCCACATAGAGGTTATAAAAATATTACTTTGTTTTATTTTACTCCACACCTTTATTGTTTTATTTTGATATTGATAGCTTTACTCTATTGGGAATTTAAAAAATATGATGAGAGGTAGTGATTTAATGTGATAGTCTTTTAAATAGATACATAATTTTCAACATCATTGATCCCATACACAAATCACTAGATTTATTTGCAAATACATTAAATTTCCATATATATCTATCTGTTTCTGAACTCGTTTCTCTCATCTATTTGCTATTTTTTGTGAATATAGTAAACTTCTAATTTTAGAAATTTTATGATATATTTTAATACAGAGCAGAACAAGTCCTTCATCCTTTATTTTCCCTTCACTCTCTCTCTTTTTTTTCCTTCTTTTCGAAGTGAGAGGATGGGAGAGAGAGAGAATCCTACAGGTGCCCTGACTGGGATCCACCCGTCCATCCTCATCCTGGGTTGATGTTCTGCCCATGAGGAGACTACTCTTCCTCTGTTTTAGCCCGAAAGTTTCTTGGCATTTCTCCCACAGAAATTATAGAAATTTTGCAGCTGGCCCACATATATCTCACCCCACAATTTAAGATTTTTCTAAAAGGCATACAACTATAGATGAGGGTGCATCTCCCCATACTGTTGACAAGATCTCACAACCCTGCCTTCAGCTAAGAGGTGACCACTATTCTGACCTTCCTCTTCATCATTCCCTTTATTTAGTATATAATATTCATGATGATATATAACTCTAGAGGGATATTTAAAATCATGTCATAATTTATTTGTATTTCTTGGATGTATTATTTTCTATAATATATATATATATATATATATATATATATATATATATATATATGCAAAACTTTGCGATTGCATGTAGAGTTTATTCATTTATACTGCTATAATTTTTTTATTGATTGATTTTTTTTTTAGATAAACAGAGAGAAGAGAGAGAGAGAGACAGGGTGAGGGAAGCATTCATTTGTTTTTCCATTTAATTGAGCTTTCATTGGTCACTTCCCATATGTGCCCTGACCAGCAATCAAACCTGAAACCTTGGTGTTTTGGGACAACACTAAGTGATTAAGCTCACTGGCCAGGGTCTGCATATAACATTACATTGTGGGATTGTACCTCAGTTTATTTTTCTATTCCTTTTTATGGAAATTTCATATATTTACCAGTACTGCTAGGCACAAGGACAGTTTCTCTAAGGTACTTACCTACAAGTGAATTCACAGAACCATAATGAAGATGAAGGCTTAACTCTAAAAGATAAAGCTACAATGTTTTCTAAAGTATACGAAACACCCATGCATCTCTATTGTGTGATGTGTGCGCTTGCACTTTTTCCCCTAAATACTTTAATTTGAAAATGTATTAAATTACTTACACTTTATTCTACAAAATCAACTGCCCACTTTAAAAAATCTTTAGTCACTACAGTGATTATATCGATATGATCTTGAACCAATTAGATTGCAGCTACAAACTATTTTTCTTCAGAAAACTAAGAATACAACTTAATTCATTGCTAAGTTAAAATGAATGGGATGGTTCAAGCACTTAGCACACAGTCTGAAATATAGAAAATGCTTAGTGAATGTCAAGTGTTTACTATTGTTATCATTATTGCTACAAGCTACGTAAGATCTTTGGGCCTATTGCCCTGTCAAGGCACATATGAGAGGCAACTACTACAAGCTGATGCTCCCCATTCACCTGCTCTCTCCCTTCTCTCTAAAAATTAATAAATAAAATTTTTACTTAAAAAGTAATAATTTAACAGAAGGAGATCCTTGGTAGAAGCTTAGCTGATTATGTGAAAAATGGGAAAGGCAATAAGATTAACATGTAATTTCTATGTTAATCTGGACACCTAAACAACCCAATATTTAAAATTATTTAAAAATCAATTTGAGTATTTAAAAATAAATTATCCAGATATTTTAGCTACATATGCTAAACCACAAAATATGAATGTAATACTTTTCTGAATATTTCAAAATTATACTGACAGTCTGACCAGGCAGTGGTGCAGTGGATAGAGAGTTGGCCTGGTATGCTGAGGACCCAGGTTTGAAACCTCAAGGTCGACGGCTTGAGTGAGGGTTTATTGGCCTAAGCATGGGATCATAGAATTAACTCCATGGTTGCTGGCTTGAAGCCCAGGGTTGATGGCTTGAGCCCAAGGTTGCTGGATTGAGCCTGGGGTCACTTGCTCTGCTGTAGCCCCCCAGTCAAAGCACATATGTGAAAAATATCAATGAACAACTAAAGAATCACAACAAAAAATTGATGTGTCTCATCTCTCTCCCTTCTTTTCTTTTTGTCCCTGCCTGACCCCCCTCACTCTAAAAACTAATTTAATTAATTAAGCTGACAGATTTGGTTAAGTTTCCCAATCACTCCAAAAGTCTATTTTTATAATACAGTGTGTCCATAAAGTCATAGTGCACTTTTGACCGTGTGACTGATCAAAAGTGCACCATGACTTTATGTACACACTGAACACCAAAAATGTACCAGATCAGGAAGATAGGAACAGTATTTAAAAATGTTAAGTATAAAAATGAAGATAGTAGGCTATCTAAATGCATGCTACAAATCAAAGGACAAAAGTTAAACAAGTTCCTCAATGAAGGCTAAAGAACGAGGGATGAAAGGCCATTAAGTGATTTAGTATATCTAGAAAATAAATTTCAGTGGTACTTCTCTAAATGGCTTGACCATAGACATATCAAGATGTATCTGAAAATAAACATGCATTTTTATTTCTCCCAAGTAATATTATATATGGATATTTCTTCCATATCAGCTCTGCTTTGTTTTAGACATGTACTAAGGGAATCTAATTACCCAGGGTCACCTAGTCCTTTCTTCAGCAAAAGCCTTTTAGTAAAGAAATGTCACATGGTCAAGACAAAAACTGACAAAAGGGCAAATTCTTCTCCTTTCTTCATTGAAGAAGATAATAGGGTGGAATACATTCAGAAACATAATGCCTTTAAACTCATTTCCCAGACAAGAATCACAGGAAAGAAATATAAAATGATCATTGATAGAATTGGACATTGTTTACTGGTAAATCATTTGCATAATGTTTGCATATGAATATATTACTTATGAGCATGTGCTTTTCTTATATTATTTTTCTTAATGAATTTAATTTGGTTTTTTCAAAAAGAGGGGAAGTGTCTCTCTACTTCTGTCTGGTGCTGTTCCGGGTTGTAATAGACTTTGTCAATCTATGTTTCTTCTTATGGCCATTTGGAGATGGAATAATGATACAGTTGTCTTGGGGTTTATGAAAATGACTCAACGATGCAAAGCATATGGAAATGCCTCCAAATAATAATGTGTAATAGCAAGTTTCAAAAGTGAAGGCTGCCTTGAAGTTTGATATCTTATTCAGGAAAAATTAATGATTAGAAAGTTGGAGGTTCAAGGGGAGAAAAATGAATAATTTACATATGTGACCTGGAAATGTGACACCTTCTCCTTGGACCTCAGGGAAGATCTGAAAATTTCTTTTTCAGAAAAGTAATTTTCCTTCAGGTTTATATTCTGCCCAGTGAACCACATTAGTAATGCCTTCATTTTGAAACAAAACAAAAATATTTTAGCACAGACTTTGAACAAAATGGCGAGATTGGGAACAGGTATATGCACTCTGAGCTCTGTGGGATGGACTTATGTAAAAACTTTCAACCTCAGTAAAAAACTTACTAGAAATAACTACTAATGAAATATCAACTGTATGGAGTAAATGAGAAAAAAGGTAAGATATCATGTAGGGACATAGTGCTTCATAGTCATTGAACCTGATAATACAAGAAATGAGACTCCCTAATCAAACTGCCATCTTCCCACCATTCTCCCTCTCCTCCCCAGTGTCCTGATCCCCAGTGTGGTTGCCTCTAGTCCTTACTCCAGCAGTTATGAAAAGCCCAGCCTCTTCCATTGGATCATAGTTGAAAGTTCTTCATAGTTTTGGGGTAGGGAAAATTTAAAGTCTAGCATGAAAGTGGTCTCTGATTGTTTTTCTGTGAAATAAATTTTAGTTATGATTCATTTATTAAAAATTAAACCAAAAACTCTCCCCAAAACACAAAGAAGAAATCTTTTGCTGCGAGGTAAACTCTGCCAAAAGTGTTTCCGAAGTCTGAATAGAAAATGATGAACAACCCCAACAGAGCTGCACTGACCCATTATTAACTACTGGAGTGCCTTAGAATGAAAGATTGATATCCACAAGCATATTGTTCAAGTTGGGGCGACTCCTCAATTTTACTCAATTCTGTGAAAATTGAGCCTCTCTTAAAACAAAAGATTGCCTTGAGTCTTTTATTCTAATTAATTGTGAGCTCAAATTTCTCTAATGAAATGAAGACAAAATTGACACAGGAGTATTTTTTTTTATAGATGTCTGGTCTATCTGCCTAACTAAGCTAAGTCTGTATTTTTTTATTGTTTGCTAATAATATTTATATTTAAAGTCCACTAATATTTTGCATGCAGTTTTCTATGAAATGCAATTCAAAAGAATAAATATAATAGAAACAGGTAAATATTGGTCATGAGCATCACTTTAAAATCATGTTGAAAAAGTAAGAGATTAAGTCTCTATTCTGTAAAGTATGAGAACTGATAAGAGAATAAATTCCCAAGTGTCTGAACTTTTGTATCTGTATTTAAAAATACAGGGGTAGGCTAAAGTAGGTTTACAGTTCTGAGTACAGAGAACACTTTATTCTTGTATTATTATTTGTTAATTATCATATTATTTACCAGATGAACAAATGTAAACCTACTTTTGCTTATCCCTGCATATATGATTAGTAAACAGAAAGAAAATTAGCAAATCTGCATTTTTTTTCAGTGAGAGGAGGGGAGGTGGAGAGACAGACTCCTGCATGCACCCTGACCAGGATCTACCTGGCAACCCCCTTATGGGGCTATGCTCTGCCCATCTGGGGCCGCTGCTCCATTGCCTGGCAACCAAGCTATTTTAGCACTTGAGGGGAGGCCATGGAGCCATCCTCATTGCCCGGGGCCAACTTGCTCCAATCAAGCTATGGCTGCTAGAGAAGAAGAGAAAGAAAGAGAAGTGAGAAGGGGAGGGTTAGAAAAGCATATGGTTGCTTTTCTTGTGTGTCTGTACTAGGAATCAAACCTGGGACATACACAAGACAGACTGATGCTCTACTACTGAGCCAACTGGCTGGGGAAAATCTACATTTTTAAACAAAGTCATAGACCAAACATCTCTATTGTATTTCCAAAATATTTAGTTTCATAAGAATATCTATTTTTAAGATTATTAATACAATTCAATGAATATATATTGAGGCATAAAATATTTTCATATATATAAAATAACAAATAAGGTAACATTATAGCAATATACTCTAAAGCAGATGAGTCATATTTTTTAATACAGTTGTATATCAGATGAACATAAACAACACAAATGCTAGGGAAGAGGCCAAACATTATTCTTGATTCCACATTTTCTTTCATATGTTAGTTTCTATTTTGACTTAAAACTTAACATAGAATGGGAATAGATAGGCCTGATATATCAAACCATGGGCCATCTTTGGGGAAAGATAATGATCGTTCAGCTTATCTGATCAATAAAAATTGTTAATTAACAACTAAGCGTTTAGGCAATAAAGGTCTATATTAGACACATTGAATGTCCAGATATAATAAAACATTTAGTGAGAGAATTCTTCTACTAGTCTTAGAATGAAAATATTGAGATATGCACAAACTATTCTTGAGCTCCATTATTTTAACAACCAGAGAGTTATGATACAGAGATATTCACACAAATAATAAATGGCATAAATTAGCCAGATTAAAGCCAAGTCTTTCAACTAGTATAATTTGTAATGTTGCTTACTCATTAAAGATCGATAGAGATTTGTAGTTCCATTTCAAACAACGGGTATACATGTTGCTAAATTTAGTCCACTTAGTGACTGGTATGTTAAAGATCTAAGAAACATCTTAGAAAGTGAGTCAGTCACTTAGTGTGAAAGTTAATTTTAACTCAAGTCATCATTTTTCTTATTACTGTGTTTTATTTTCCTCACTTATAAACTTGGCCATTTCACAGTTGATGCTTTAGCGTTTTTCAGCATTAAAATTTTATAGTTAAAAAGTAAAAATACCAAGCTTTCTAATAGCTTATACTCAGTTGATAGCTGGTATTGTGTTTCCCACATTTGAAGCATTATGGAGGTTTAAATTTGTTTACCAAGAGATTGTTTTCTATATACAATATTTTTAGATGTATTCCTTTTTTCCTAAAGATTTTATTTATTCATTTTAGAGAGGACAGATAGAGAGATGGGGGAAAGTAGGAAGTGTCAGCTTCCATACGTGCCTTGACCAGGCAAGTCCAAGATTTCAATCCAGTGACCTCAGTGTTCCAGGTTGATGCTTCATCCACTGTGCCACCACAGGTCAGCCATTTCTATCCAATTTTATTGTAAAATATGGCTGTTAGTTATTTGGCCAGCATGCCATTTTCATTCTATGTATATGTACCCTTTTAATTTTTATGTAGTGGAGATGAACCTTATATGGTAAAAATATAACAATATTTTTTTATAATGACACTAATTTTCATTATAAATCGTCATTTTCCTTATGGCTGAAATCAAATCTCAATGAACTTAGAGGTCTTTCACATCTCTTCAAATCATTATTCAGAAGTAGGTGAAAAGTCACTTAATGAGATACTAGTGGCACATGTGACTGCTGTTCCTGATCAGGGTCTCTGTTTCAGTATTGCCTTTACACACAAGTCCAGATTCCATCAGCCTTTATGCTCATCTAGATCTAAAACTTTCTCAATTGGCATAGGTTCCTGGGTGGTGCTGGTGCATCTACAGGGCCTTGGTCCTGCAGCGTGTGGGCCACATGATATTCTTCAAGGCACCGGCATGACTTCACAGCTCACAGGCATTGCTTAGGGTATTGAACACTCTATGAGGCCAAGCTGCATGCATATACCATGCAACCTATGCTACTCTGGCAGCGTGGCCATTTTCTGAGCTTTCCTTCAAAAATCAGAGTGCAAATCATCTTGGCTTTAAGGTCTATTTCTACTTTTTGGGGGGTCTCATTTACCTATTATATTATGGATAGGATCTAAACAAATACTGTATTTCCCCATGTATAAGATGCATGTTTTTTTTTGGAAAATTTGGGGTCTAAAAACTGGGTGCGTCTTATACAGTGGTTGGAGATATTTTTACTTTCATTTTCTGCTTTTTCGCACTTGTTTTTGTGCTCATTGTTGAAGGCAGTGATCAGACACAGATGAGAACAAGCTAATGGATGGGAGTTTTGACAGTGAAGAGGTGTTGTATGAATTTTATTATGAATAAAGCTTGAGTTCAATAACTTTATGTAATACATTTTTTTTTCAAATTTTGGGCCTCAAAATTAAGTTGCGACTTATACCTGGGAGCATCTTATACATGGGGAGATATGGTATTTGTTCACAGATTTTTCTATATAGAAATAATATTTATTAATTTCAGAAAATAATTTTTTCTCCACCCAGTTTGATTAGATTTGATGTAGGCTGGAGTCTGAGTTACCGCATATTCACATTATTTTGAATAGCATCTGAGGGATCTAAGCTAAGGACAACCAGAAGCACCATTGGCATTCAAAGCTATAGCAATCTTTCAATGACAATGTGTGCCTCTTGGTTTAGCTTCTTAAAAATAAAAAGCATTAAGGAATAATAGAAGGCAAAATAGTTTGTGTTTTAAAATTCTACCTCATCCATATTCACTTTCCATTTCCCAATGAAGAAAAAAAAGTGAAGCCAAGTTGGATATCCCATTTTATTGACCATTAGAGCTTCCATACCAAATGGAATTGCTGTCATTGGTTTTCTAAATGTATAAGCTATTATATTTTATTTAGCACAACTTATGACTGATACCTATAGTTCAGCTATTGTAAGTGCAAGAATTTGGTCAGATCTCATTGAAACTATGGAAGATTTTCTTTTGGGAAAGATTTCTTAAGAAAATATACCTCTTAGAATAATTGTCTTAGAAAGGAACATATTCACTTGCAGCCCTATGTTATTTACAATAGTCAAGCTATGGAAGCAACTCAAGTGCCCATCAATAAATGAGTGAATAAAAAGCTTTAATATATAGATAGATAGACACACACACACACACACACACACACACACACACAAAATATTCCATAAAAAAAAATGAAATTGTAACCATTTGCGCCAGCATGAATATACCTAGAGGGCATATTGCTAGGTGAGAAAACAGTCAATGAAGAACAAGAAAACAGTCAATGAAGAACAAATATGACAGGGTCAATAATATAGCGATAAGTATTCAGCATTCCATTTGGGGTACTGGAAATACCAAGGGAAATACTATGTAAAGAATATGAATGTCTAACCACTGAACTGTACTCTAAAACCAATACCAAATAAGACTGAAAGAAGAAAAGGAGTATATTCACATAAAATAATCCATTTTATTTAACGAATGTTAATTTACTGGCAATAATGTATTAGATAAATAATAATGGGTAATTTATTATTTTATAATTAGTTATTCTGTGCTTAACTCCATCTCACTAATCCAAAAATGAGTATAAGTAGAGCGACCCATCTTTTGGTTCAGCTGTGAAAGTCCTGGTTTGTGCCTGTTGTCCTGTGAAATTATTTATTGTCTCCTTTCATACTGAAAAAAATGCTTGTTTTCAAGTAGAAATTACTTAGTGTCCTAGTTATAAGGGATTATATCTGTCTCACTTTTTCTTGTGTATATCATGAGTAGATTAAGAGGTTTAAAAGTTTCTCTTAGACAAAATATACTATTTGTTACTGATAATAATTCAGAAGTATTTAACATTCCTTAATCCTCCTAAACATTAGGAAACAATATTTCTACCTTTCAAAAGTAGGTCCAATCACTGAGGAAAATAAAGACATTTTTGAAGAAAAAGGAATTTTGACATCAATCATTGTGGATGACATTAACCTCTACAGTTATTAAGCTTAAATACAGTATTTTCAAACTCGCTTTATTACTTGCATGCTCTTGGAGGTTCACAACGTGGAAATGAATGGCTTAGCCCATCTGTAAAAATAGTTGCTTTTTGTAACTTTGAGCTACAGAAACAACAATTTTTAATCTGACTTTTCAATATTTAGCACCAACTTCATCTAAATTATACTTCATAGAATTTTAATCAGGTATCGTACATGAGGAATAAGATTTCAGTTATAACCATCATACTGCTTTGTTGTGTTGTCTGTGTCATATTAATAAAAAGGGTGTTCAAGGATTTGACAACATACTATTACATTGCATTGATCCTGTTTTTAAACTGGGAATTTCACATAAGCCCAATTGTGAAACCTCAATATTTACCTGCATCTTTGAACATTCACTTAGAATTGTTATTACACTACTCCCCTAATAATTACAATGGTCAAAAATTACCTTCTGAAATTCCTTTTTCTGTACTTATTAAACAACACTTGTCTAGCTTTAAACAATCATATACATATATACTCCTAACCTATGGATAGTAGCTATCCATTTAGGAATAGGAAGCAAGCATTTTTTATAGGGTCTTAATCATATTTCAAAATTAGCCTTAGGAAGTACCTGAACATATTGGCCAATCATAAAAAGAGAGGCAAACATTAATTTTAAAAATTTCCTTGTATTAAAGATATAAATATCACATTTAGAAAAATAAATCCTACTGTACAGATAAGATATAATAAAAGTTATTGAATATATTCTTATATTTAGTTATGTAAGACTTAAATTTGTCTCTAAGTTGTAGGCTATCATTATTATTTATTTTTTTAGTTATGTCCAAAATTGAATTTTATAACAATCATGTTAATGATGACTTTCAGTTATTCTTTTAAAGCCCTTATAATTATCAAGCTAAAGATTGCTTTTCTACCATATAAAATTGAATTCTAGAATTTTGGTAGAGTACTAATTACAACACCTCAACAGAACTAAAGTGACTCTGACAGGAAATTAGATCACTAATTTCTTTTGTAAAAGTGGTGGCCTGCTAATTAATAAGATAATACAAATCAAGCTGCTCAGTGTTTAAAAAATTCATTATTACTGTCTAAAATTCTAAGTACACAGTATGCAAATTGTCTTTCAATAACTAGTATAAATTATCTGTTTTTTGAGTAGTTTCTATTTATTTCAAGTCCAGTTGATGTGTTTAATATAAAGAGAAACATGCTGTCTGACCAGGTGGTGGCGCAGTGGATAATAGAGCATCGGACTGGGATGCAGAAGACCCAGGTTCGAGACCCTGAGGTCGCCAGCTTGAGTGCGGTCTCATCTGGCTTGAGCAGAAAAAGCTCACCAGCTTGGACCCAAGGTCGCTGCCTCAAGCAAGGGGTTACTCAGTCTGCTGAAGCCCTGTGGTCAAGGCATATATGAGAAAGCAATCAGTGAAAACTAAGGTGTCCAAATGAAAAACTGATGATGTTTCTCATCTCTCTTCGTTCCTGTCTGCCTGTCCCTCTCTATCCCTATCTATGACTCTCTCTCTGTCCCTGTAAAAAAAACAAAAAGAGAAACATACTAAATCAAATTTTCCAAGAGTATGGGATTATGCAATTATGATATTTGAAAATATAATTTGGGAACAGAGGAGAGTAATTTATCATCAAGTGTTCTTTAAAATTTTCCCAAGAAAGTACATTTAAAAACAAATAAAACAAACAGAAAACAAAATTATGATATACTATCACCAAAATTCAACAAAAAAGACATTTTAATGTGAATGATTTAGGTAAAAGTCTCAAAGTAAAATATAACCTTACACTAAACTACATATGTAAGAAAATGCTAAATTGTCTTTATTTTTTCCATATAATGCAATAAAAAGTATTATCACAAAGACAGAATTCTTTCACCAAAATTGGAGATATGATAGTCATTGTTCAAGATTCTCAGATACTTTCCTTTCTAATAACCTCATTAGCGTAAAGCTATACATATGATTTTATTACCATGGCCTGCTATAAAATCATATTAACTAAACTTTTATTAAATATATTTGTCTTTTACTGATAAATAAAATATCTTGTATATTATAAAATTATTACCAAGCACATTAAATACCATGGTAGTCAACATTGTTTAAATTTTGTCATAACTTGCCTGACCTGTGGTGGCGCAGTGGATAACGCGTCAACCTGGGAACACTGAGGTCGCCAGTTCAAAACCCTGCACTGGTTCGGTCAAAGCACATATGGGAGTTGATGCTTCCAGCTCCTCCCCCCTTTCTCTCTTTCTCTCTCTCTCTCTCTCACTATGTGTCTTCTCTCTAAAATGAATAATATAAAAATAAAATAAATTAAAATTTTGTCATAACATATTTTTCTTAGGGTTAGGAAATGAAATGGAATATATTTTTTCTTATATGTCCAATGTCAGTTTTTACCTTTATTTTTACAAAGCTTAAAATTATTTTTTTCTAAGTTGACAATTTTCCTAGTTCTGATTTTGGGGTTGCTGTTCTATTTTTTTTTCCCTCAGATACTTAGCTGTTTTTTTAAGTTTGATATATATTCAATGGTAAGGTAGTCTGAAATCCTTTTGTGGAAGTATGTGGAAGGTCAATAAATAAATAGCATACTGTTGATGAGAAATTAAGTGCCCTGTACGTTGAGAAATTTGTCCTCTGAGTGAGAGTTTTGCAATTAGACTATATGGTACCTTGATTTCTGATGTAACTTGAGTCCTTAGCTAATTAGTGTTGTCTACTCATTTGTTTGTTGTGGATAAATCTCACACTATTAAGTGTGTGATGCCAATTAAGTGTAAATTTTATTCACCTTCTAATGCTAAAAGATGCTATGATGGGTTCTCATTACTTAAAAATCAGAAACTAAACTATGAAGCATGGTACTGAGTCTTTAATTCATACCGCTGTTCCCCTTTCTTTTGTCAGACCCTCTTTCTTTAAAGGATTTACTCTGAGATTTGGACAAAGTCACAATATTTTCTAGACTCATGAGATTCAAGCAGATTTGCATAAACATTTTCTATAAACCTCACATACATCTAATATCTATTCATATAATATGTGACATAAAGATCTCTGCTTTTGCTTTTTTTGTTGTTTTTTTTTGTTTTGTTTTGTTACTACTATTGCTAGTGTGTATCTTTTGGGTCGTGAGATTTTAAAGTCTCAAACTAACAACCTAAAATGTTGGTAAGAGGAATGATGGGTGAATAGTCAACAATCTTCTTTCCCCTTACAAATTTTATTTTAACTCTTATGACAACACTGTCTCTCTCTTGTTCTCAAGATATAGCAATGGAGTAGAACCTGAAGCATGTCCTCTCTGGAAATCCTACTTCATTCTAATTTGAATCAGGCTCTTTTGTGAACATAAAGCATCATTCAGCTTTGAGGGTTCTGTTCTATGCAGAAGCCCAACATTTGCTGAGTTCTATAAAGAGAAGAATTTAAGTTCCTGTATATTTCTTACCTTTGTCATCCTTGAGCAAAAGATACTGTAGTCAAATATATATGGATTGGTGACAGTGAGTGGCATGCTTTATATTCAACAGCTTGCTTCCCTGTGACCTTCTAGTCCAGTTGTATCTGGAAAAGAAAATGTTTATGACAATAATTTTTCTTTATTTTTTATCTTTTGTCATTCTTCAATTTATCTGATTTAAAGACATTTTCCTGCCACTATTCCTAAGGGTCATTGCTAAAACATAGTTCATTTTTATTATAGAAACAGAGTAAGCTAATTATCTCCAGAGAACTTGCTATAATTTTAAGGGTTATGCACAAGATGTTAACTAATCACACAGCTCGCAGATATTTGTAACATGCAGTGTGACTCTGAGGTCTCATTTAAATGAGTGCTAGGCATGACTCATGATGTGTTGTTTCTGGTGCTGCATGGAGGAAAAAACGGTGCATTGTGCAAGGTTAAATTCATAATACTTGACATGTCTTGTAATAGACATAACAGAAGTGTACCATATTTCATCCCTAACAATCCACAGCATTTTCTGATAAACAATCTCTTTAGTTAAAAATATTTGTGCAATAAAAAAGAAGAAAGTAATTGTCAAATGTAAATATGATGCAAATAAATGCAAACTAACATGAGTTAATATACATGTTTTAAGATAAAAATTCTTTTAAAATCATATTTTAAACTGATTCCAGTAATATGAATGGGGGAACTTATGGTCTGTTTTTTAACTTATGTTTAGTCAATTTTATTGCTGTAGTAATATGAAATTCATTAGAATTATTCAGCATTGTCAGATAAAAATGGAAAATTGTTCCAACCTGGCACATTTGATTTGCAAATTTATTAACTACATATCATTATGGCAAGGATAACTTTTTATTTTTATAATTCACAAATTTCTCCAAAAACATGCTACATTCTCTATATTTATTTATTCACTATGTATTTATTCTTTTTTGTGTGAGAGACAAAGAGAGACAGAGTGAGGGACAAATAGGGACAGACAGACAGGAAGGGAGAGAGATGAGAAGCATGAATTCTTCGTTGCAACACCTTAGTTGTTCATTGATTGCTTTCTCATATGTGCCTTGACCGGGAGACTATAGCAGACCAAGTGACCCCTTGATTTTGTGCTCAAGCTGGTGAGGCTTGCTCAAACCAGATGAGCCTGAGCTCAAGCTGACGACCTAAGGGTTTTGAACCTGGGTCCTCCAAGTCCCAGTTCAATGCTCTATTCACTGTACCTCTGCCTGGTAAGGCTGTCTTCATTCTTAACTCTTTATAGTCTCACATATTCTACCCAACTATTGACCTTACTCTTTTTAACGTCATAATACCCTTCTAATTCCCAAATACAAGAACAAATACTGAAGTTATCCTCCCAACTTTACCTGAAGCCTGACATGGTTACTCTTCTATTTTCTTTGAAAACTTGTCCTCTCAAAAAATGTTAAACTATCTCATTTCTTTACTTACATCTCAGACTATTTTCACATACTCTATATTTTTTCCAGCTTATATTAGAGGTTCTCAAATGTTTTCTTCTTACATCTTTTAGTCTTCCTCCTCATCAATATTTTCTTTAGGTTTATCTTATTATCTCTTCCAATTTCCCCTGATGTTTTATAACTCTAGTAGCACTTTTCACTAATTAGAGTTTATTATTGTGTTTATTTATACACATTTATTTCCTCCATGAGATTTCACATACACAAGAATTTAGTAAATCTATTATTAATAGCACAAGTGATATGTGTATAAGAACTTGCAATTTTTTGAAATGCTTTACATTTCATTTATCTTTTTTTTAAAAAGTACACTATCATTTCCATTCTTTTTTTTTATCCAAAATATAAGCTTAATTTTAACACTTGTTCAAAATCTACTCATGGGTACAGTAAGAAAATTGAAGGTCTTTATGCTTTGAAAGAATGTGGTCTTGAAACTTGAGTTTACTTCATATAAAGGAGCATAGGTTACTACTTGTGTCCTCAAAGAAACACGGAATTTTTTTACCTGTCAAATGCATTTTTTCAGTCTCAGAATCCAGTAAGAATAAAAATATTTCAGTTATTCTTTCTTTTATCTCAACTATTTTTGACTATTATTAATTTTTCACAATAATTACTTATATTTAATATAAATTTTATCTTTTATTTAATAAGAGACTTAATGAATCATTAACTATATAACAGCAACATTCAGCCTTAATTTAATAACAAATATTTTTTCTGCCTAATTTTATACAGAGCATTTCTGTGAAATATATATATATATATATATATATATATATATATATATATATATATTACTGAAGTCCATAAGAAAGTGTAATACAGAATTTTATGATATTACTTATAAGTGCAGTTTTAATTATGACTCAAGTAAAATCACTGATAAAATAGTATATTTAAAATTGTATTAGTATTTATAATATTAAGGTTAACATATGTGCTTATATTTCTTTTTTATTCTTCATCAGATCAATCCAAAATATATGTATGAAGCATAATATTCAGATTACATTCAGAATATTCAGAATCTAATGTAAAGCCTTTCATTTCATGTTCCTTTAAGATTCTCTGTATTGAGCTTATTGTATCACCAGGAATATATTTATTGCATGGATTTTAAGATTTTTAATATGTTTCTATTTAAGATTTTCGTGTCATGCTCACATTTTTCAAAGAATAAAAAATAATAAAATAAATTACTTTCTTTTTTAAATGTCTGAACATTGAGAATATATAATGTCATGCTAAGAGTGACTGTCATTAAGTCATCCATTTTTTATAACAAGGAAGGACTTTTTTGGAAATTTGTTATGAGAAATGATACAACATAATAAGAAACAAAATGATGCTCATCTAAATGTGCCCACAACTCTTTTCCTTCCCACCACAAAAATCTAAAATATTCCCATGTTGTAGACTTTAGATTTTGAGAAACTGTCAGAAAGGTTGTTTGTGTAGTGGTTAGGGTTTCATGTGCTACTCTATCTTTTTGTGCTAAAATGTTCCACATTTATTTACTTGTTGAAGTAGCTCCTCCTACTCCTATTTCTCTTTCTGATTCTCACCCAACTGAGTTATTTCAGCCAAGAAAATACACATGCATACACACACTCACACACATGCATACACACACACACAAATTGTCTTCTTTCATAATTTTTAACTGTTTTTCAGTGGCTTGGCTGACACTCTTTCCCCACAAACTGTTGATTGGCTTTGGCGATTTCCTTAAACAATACCCCAAAGTTTTCCCCTCTGAGTCTGCACAAAAGGCCTCAGTTGAAAAGGAAGGAAAGACAATCAATGCAACACAAGACCCTCAACTCACAGGCAGGTTATATAAATCAAGGGTCAAACCGTATGGGAAATGTCCTTCAATTTGACAGAGAAAATGAAATTAATCTTTACCAAATTGGGTCAACTGTTAATAAAGCATAAGGTAACCAGATGTGTATCTATTTACCTTCATTTCCTAGTTATTCTTGTATCTGGAGTGTGGGCTGTGGGGAGAGTTTCATATTAATACCTCGGTTTACACTAAAGTAGTGGCACTATTTCTAGAATAAAAACCTATCATACTCCCAGAAGAAAACAAATTAAGATTCCTTTTGATTGAGAGAGAAAGCCTGACCTGAGAACCAGAATTAAAACAGCACAGTGTCATCAACATCATTCAAAGTTTAAATATTTTTAAATAAGTAGTGTAAACCTGAAACACATATTATACCCAGGGTTATATAATATTGTGCTGCAGTATTGACAGATCCACAGTGTGAATGTGGGATGTATCCTCTGAGCAGCAGAAAGAGACATTTATTGATAAATTAATTGGTAATTGATTGAAAAGCGATTTCAAATTAAAATTAGTATAGATATGATGCACACAGTGGATTTGTGAAACACCACCATATTTTTATCCCTTTGATTGAGCACCAAATATGCAAATCTACACCCTGTTTCTCATTTATGCATAATGTTTAAATAATAAAATCAAAGTTTTCCCCATGACTAAGACAGTCCTGTGTCAATTCATAATCAACTAACTCTGGGTTCTATGATGTTTGCCTTTTTTTTTTTAATTTCTCTAGTTAGAAATTTTGTGAATCTCACACTATAGTTGCCCCTAAGAACAGAGAATTTGCACATGGCAGACCTCTGAGAGTCTGGTGTGACCTCCATTGATACCATCACAAAGATCTATTTTGACATCTCTACTTATCCTTTTAAAGAATAGAAGGAGCCTGACCAGGTGGTGGCACAGTGTATAGAGTGTCAAACTGGGATGTGGAAGGGCTCCCGTTTGAGACCTCGAGGTCGCCAGCTTGAGCGCGGGCTCATCTGGTTTGAGCAAAAGCTCACCAACTTGATTCCAAGGTCACTGGCTCCAGCAAGGAATACTCGGTCTGCTGAAGGCCCGCAGTCAAGGCACATATGAGAAAGCAATCAATGAACAACTAAGGTGTCCAAACGAAAAACTGATGATTGATGCTTCTCATCTCTCTCTGTTCCTGTCTGTCTGTCCTTATCTATCCCTCTCTCTGACTCTCTCTCTGTCTCTGTAAAAAAAAAAAAAAGAGAGAGAGAGAATACAAGGAATACTCTTTTAAATGATTGTAAAGAATTTTCAAAAAAATAAAATTTGAAAATAAATAATAGTACAAATATTTTAAAACTATACACCTGCAGTAATCCCAGCTTGGGACATTTACATAAAATAAGTTGTGACTTACCATTTCTAATTTCAGTTTTATCTTCTGTGAAATTGGGTTAAAAATTTGACCTCAGGATTATAATTGAGAAAATGGTAAAGCAATATTGTCAGTATTTTACATCTAATTTAATGGTCATCTTGTAGCAGAGTTAGTGGTCCTGAAGACATGGAATTTGGTACAGGAGTTTTCTGTTATTGTAAGAAGATTAAGAGTCTGGAGTATGAGCATTAAAGTAGGGGTTCTTTGTTCATTTATTTCTTTTGCATTGGCCACCTTCTCCCCTTCCTTCCCAGGCTGACTGTGGCTTACTTACCCTTAAGGTCTGGTTGTGCATTGCCACATGTGGGAAGCGTGCTCTAGTGATACAAAATGCATCAAATTAGTTTTAATGTGTCTCTGTAGCATTATATGTATAATTCTAAAACAGTAGAGCTTATTGATAGGCATATTTTTATAGTATTTACCACACAGTGATGTGCTTGCCTGGTTTCCCAACTGAATTTGAGCTTTATTTACACATTGCATGATTCTCAATTCTATCACTGAAATGGTGTACCTTATGTCTGGACCCTATTCCTTGAGCTCCTTCCATGTAAGGCATTTAACATTTTTGTTCATGGGAATCCCAGAGGATTGAGGTCTGAGTTTGTAGTTTGGACATATATATAGAGTATGTGAAAATAGTCTGAGATGTAAGTAAAGAAATGAGATAGTTTAACATTTTTGAGAGGACAGGTTTTCAAAGAAAATAGAAGAGTAACCGTGTCAGGCTTCAGGTAAACTTGGGAGGATAACTTCATTATTTGTTCTTGTATTTGGGAATTAGAAGGGTATTATGACGTTAAAAAGAGTAAGGTCAATAGTTGGGTAGAATATGTGAGACTATAAAGAGTTAAGAATGAAGACAGCCTTACCAGGCGGAGGCACAGTGGATAGAGCATCGAACTGGTACACTATTCTAGCTCCCTGACGTGCTAAATCCAAAGCACATGCTAAATCTTTGCTCTTGGTGAAAAAGTAAAATGTAACTATTCACAACAATCAGGATAAAACCATCATATTATTTAATAAATATAATAAATGCATTAAGAAAAATATATGCAGATTAAAATGTGTGAAGTGACTCTTCCATACTTTTTATTATTTGTCAAAAATTCTGGACTAATTTTGCTGGTAGGGAACAGCATATGTGTCTATAATAAAGGATTTACATGGCCACACCTGTGGTGGCACAGCAGATAAAGCATCAACCTGGAATGCTGAGATTGCAGGTTTGAAACCCAGGCTTACCTGGTCAAAGCACATATGGAAGTTGATGCTTCCCGTTCCTCCCTCTTCTCTCTCTCTCTCTCTTTCTCCTCCTTAACATTAATAAATAAAAATCTAAAAAAAATTTTACAAAATATAGTTTCTCAGGTCCATAAAATATTTATCAATATTATGATATACCTACCTTAGACAATTTAGAAAACTCAGAAAAATACAATGAAGAAAACAGAGTTCATCTTCTGATCACCCAAATGCAATTACCATTAACATTTCTGTGTATTAAATCCATTATTATTTTCAACAATACAATGTCTTGTAATGTTTTTACTTAGTTGCATTCAGATCACCCAAAGGCACAATTTATTACTCAGTTATATTCTTTTAATCATACAGAGCTTGAATATTAACATTTTATTATTTAGCTATATTATTTTAATTATACAGAGTTTAAATATTAACTAAGCAAGGCAGAGATTAAAGAGGGTGTAGACAAATCAGATTCAAAGTTTTCCTTCTCTCCTATTTATTACTAAAATATACCTGGATAATAATTTTACCTTTTATAATTAAATAAAATTATTTCTGAGAGTTTTTTAGATGTAGACTACAGTTAAATCACCAGTTAAATAAGTAAGTCTTATTGATAGGGAAGTAAAAAAAAATGTGTGTTTATTTTTTACTGTATGATTTTTTAAAAATTTAATTAGAATTTTTCACATTTGGAGATTAAAGTGCATAGTTTGAAAATTGTAAAATACCAAGAACTCACAGGACTAGATAGGATTTGAGACTTCCTAGAACAAAAAAGAAGAAGGTTGATCACTTTGCTGACAAGTGTTTCTTCACCGAAACAGCCTTTCTCCTTGTCATTTTCATTAAAGTGGCTGATGTATATGAAAATGAGACAGTTAAGAAGGCACTTGAAAAGGTATTGTAATATGGGAATTATATAATGTTTTTGATACTTTCTTTCTCTAAGGGAAGCCTTAGTCTGGAATATTCCAGAATCTCAATGCATAGAAAATAAACTGTCCTGAGATTCTGATGAACAAAGGTCTTGGTTTTCACTTTAATTATCAGAAAAGCTAGGGGACACAACAGCAAGAGAGACACAGAAAGCCATAACAAATATTGTATGTCTAATACTAGACATTGTTTTCTTAACATAAGATTTCCATGAAAGGGTGCATGAACAGACAGACACAAACCAGACATTCTGATTCTGCTATCAATGGAGACGAGAAAGGAGGATAATAAAAACAATCATTGTGTCCACTGCATCCCAATTCTTGCCTTACTTTGTCACTTCCACACTTACTTTTGGGGAGAGTCCTCCTGGGTGTATTAGGAGCCAGAGGTCTGATAATTCCATACTATCTAATATGGCCACAATTAATCCAAAGAATTTTTTCTTCCACCTTAACATTTTTGTTCGTGGGAATCCTAGAGGATTGAGGTCTGAGTTTGTAGCTTGGACATAGCAGACCTATAGATGTATGTGTCCTAAGAATCAGTTGCTTTAAACACCAGGCTGAAGCTGGTTCTTTTCTCATTCTAGAGAAAGTCAGCTTCTTCTCTAGGAGGCAGATTCCTGGGTTCAGTCAAATTAGTTGTTAACTTGTTCATTCATTGCTAATCCTGATAACAAATAATGACCTCTCAATCTCATACACCTCAGTGCTGAGAAATGAGTCTATAGCATAAGGTTTCTGAGGCTGATCCCTAACTGTGAAGCAGGAAGCACTGGAAAGAAGTGAGAAGTAGTAAAGGCTGTGCTCACATTCATCCAAGGCAAACAAGGAAAGTTGGTTTGCCCTCCTAGGAAAAGCAGCCTGGGAGGGATATTTTGTCCAATGGTTGTTCTCTGCACTGGTAAACAAGCATTGTTATGAAGTGATGCTCAGTTTTCCTGTATTTTTTTAATTCTTTTTTTATTTTATTCATTTTAGAGAGGAGACACAGAGTGAGAGAGAGAGAGAGAGAGAGAGAGAGAGAGAAAGGGGGGAGGAGCTGGAAGCATCAACTCCCATATGTGCCTTGACCAGACCAGTGCAGGGTTTTGAACTGGCGACCTCAGTGTTCCCAGGTCGACGCTTTATCTACTGCGCCACCACAGGTCAGGCCTCAGTTTTCCTGTTTTACACAGCTTTGGTTGGGGCACCTCATTGCACCTGACAAAGGTAAGGCGAATAGGGAGAGGAATGGAACAGCCCCATGCTAGCATGCCACAGAATCCCATTGTCGTTACATAAATTTGGTAGATGTGCTTCTCAATTGTTCAATATTTGATCAGTATCTAGAATCCTGAAATTGTTGTTTTTGATACTTTATTTTGTTGCCTTTTGGAGAGAGGCTTTGCTGAGTTCTTTCTTCTACCATTTCAGAAGTTCTACCTTTTATCTACTTTTATAAGACACTGTTTAGTGATCATCTATATGCTCTACTCCAGTGGTTCTTAACCTGGGTTCTGTCGAACGCAGGGGTTCGATAAGTCGGTCTCAGGGGTTCGGAGAAGCCTCTGCCGCGGACGCCAGAATAAAGTAATACCGTAATTTGTTGTGAGTTTATGCACTTTGTTGGTTTTGTTCTTTGAGCAAGGTGATGTTCATGCATGGCTCATTTTGTGCACCAGTGAAAAAACATATACCTATGTCTTGAATTTGGAAAAACAAATCATATTTTATTTATCACTAAAGAAGGGTTCGGTGGATGTGCATATGAAACTGGTGGGTTCGGTACCTCAAAAAAGGTTAAGAACCACTGCTCTACTCACTACATCAACTTGACAAGATTCAAATAGTTTGAGACCTCACTCACCAGGTGTTCTGAAACAGCATTTACTGGAGGAAACTCCTGAAAACAGAAACATGAACAGGTATCTGTCCCCTCTTTCTTATTGCATTATGTATAACACACATGTATACAGCTAGCTAGATGTCAAATACTAGAGAGTAGTCTCAAATATTTTGCAAAATTTTTTGCTTGGGACTTTTTTATTTGTTTATTTTTTAAGGATAGTTCCTTTTGAATAGGTGCTGGAAAAGAATAATTGAATTAATGGTAATGAGCTTTTTCTTGTCTCTTAATAAATGATACTACATTGAATGGGAAAAGAATTTTATTACTTTCTATTTTTGCTAAGCAAAGTATGGAAGTGTTTATTTCAACAGACACAGGCCAGTTGAGACAGAAACAGTTCTTTGATTTGTACTACTAATAAAGACTTTCCTCAATATTATTTTACTGGTTCTATTTTCTTTGATCATTGTTTTATTTATGTATTTTGGCAGTTTAATATCCTTTTTATTAATTTGACATCATACCAAATAAATCCTCAATACATTTACTGCTTTATTCAATACTTAAAAAAATTGAGTTAATTAAACTAATATGTTCCTTTTAAAATTATCATATTATCAGAACACATTTTAACTTGTATACAAAAACAAAAGATACTGGACCATTTAAGTGCTTAAATTTAATCACTTAAATGTTACTTAATTTAATTATAAATCAGTGCATAGTTAGTTGTTCTCTTTCTGACAATGACAGAATAAGAAGAAATGGATAGATGAAGTGTATGTTTCAATATATGGTAATTAGATTTTGGAAGACATTAATTTATGACAGGGATTGTATGTCCTTTAAATATCTTTAAAACATCTTATTTTGCTTCTTTAGCCACAAACCTGTAACATTTTTAGTCTAACAAAAACTTATGGTATACATTAATACATGTTTAGAAACATTATTTTAGAAATTAATACAATATTCAATTTTACCTAAATTTTTAATTGTACAAAAATGTTTTCTGTTACTATTTTGATAGCTACTGATTTCATTGTCTTGGCTTCCAATAAGACTGTACACATATGTCACTACCCTATGAATTTTAGATATTTTTTCCTGCTATTATTTGTTTCTCATTAGTTATAAATAGGTATAGTCTGCTTCTAAAATAAATATATTGGACATAATTTTTATGCCTACATGTTTTTATAGTATGTTTAGTCATATAATTTATGTGAGTTTTACAATATTTTCTACAAATGTAATCATTTATCTTGAAAGCTAACATGGACATCTGCTTCCCCCTAGAATTAGAAGGCCAAGTAAGTCTTTGGCTGGGCATTCACCACCCCTACTGACTTTAGGTAGAATATCCAAAACTCATCCAAGAATAGAATTTAGCTCATAAAAAAAAAGACATAGAAAGTTTAGATTTTTACATTTGTGGGTTTGTTTTTATTATTCTTACCTATTATAAACCTTGAATGCTGAAAAGGAAGAAATTATAAAAACATGCAAATTTCATTATTTTAGCTTATGATTAATCCGTTCTTCTTTACATGTTTCTGCTCAATGGTATCCCTATCCTGATACCATATACTATATTTATTTATTATAATATTTATCCTGTTTTAAAATGAATGCAAAATGAATATAGTAATTTATCTTTGCATTGCTCCTTTGACTACTCTTTTTCCTAGGTTTATCATCCTCATTTTTCAATTTTTACTTTTTATTAGAAATCACATTAATGTTACTTACCTTTACAGAAACAGTGTGACACGTCTATTTGTGTGATTATTTGTGTTATAGATACTTTCTCCCTTCCTCCTTCCTTCCTTTGTATCCCTCACTCCCTCCTTTTCTTGTTCTGGGTTTCCAAGCATAATACAGTGTGCCCATATAGTCATGGTACACTTTTGACTGGTCACATGGTCAAAAGTGCACCATGACTTTACAGACACACTGTATAAGTACTTAAATAAGGTATCACCCTCTATAAGAATCTTGATATTTTCAACAATACATTTCTTAGCTGAAACTGCTTCAGAAACACCAAAGATAAATAAAAGGTTTTGCATGTGTAATTCATGTATCCACATGTAGACTGGCAGTTCCAAGATTACAAACTAGTTGCATTCTACTCATCTGCTTAGAAGGTAGCTATATGAAACTCAAAACTGCATTTTTCTCTACATCTAAATTTTCAGGACAAGTTAAAAAGCCAATATAAGCTAAATACACTTGGGAAACAGAACTGATTGATGTTAGCTGTCCATAACATTTTTATTATACTATTTCTATTTCTAACTTTATATCTTTATTATGTAACTTATTTCTGTACTGTTCTATTTTCTTTGAGGAAGAAAGTTCAGTTGGCTAGCTACTGTGTAGAATATGGCTCTCAATTAATTCTTTTCTGGCACTTGCCTCCATGAATGGTATCATACAGCAATATTTAGGTATGTTCTCTCTGGCTAGCTCTGTCTTTTGTATTCCTTTCCCTTGTGGATTTTTATTTTTTTTGCAGGACCTATTTCTATAGGAGACACACTGACTTTGTACAAGCTTAACTGGGCTGAAAATATCACACCTGGTGGGCATATTGGTATTCAGAGAGTGCAATGAGGAAATATGCCTTCAAGAAAGAGACAACAGAATGTTTTCAGAGATTGGGATTCATGGTTAAAGGATGAAGATGTCTCACACTGTCTTAGAATGTTGGACAGTTAGCAAGACCTCAAATGTCAAAATAAACCAAGGAGGTTAAACCCTGAGGTAAGTTAGCATCCACTAATCAGGCAGGGCACATTGCCACTGGAACACGGGACTGTGACAATAGATACTTCAGCTTCAATAGGTGACAAATGACCAATTGTCTCTGACCAGTTGACAACTGACAGTGACCAATTTCAAAGATTAAAAGAAATATTTTGCTTTACATATCACAAACCCAAGAGAACAGCATGGTGAATGAACCAGGCTTTTTGAATAGCTGCTTGTTTTCCACCTCTTATAGTATATGTGAAGATAAAAGGATCAGAAAGTGCTGGGTAACCTAGATTCATAGCGTTAAACAAAAATAAATACAGTTTTCCTCACTGAAATGGATTGTGGCATCATTTGAGCTCTGCCTAATATAGCATCTAGCTACACATAGTTATCAAGTATGCAAACTGTGACTAGTATGCTTAAGAGATTAAATCTTAAATGCTTTAAAAATTGTTGTTATTTATAATTTTAAAAGCCACATATAGCTAGTGGCTACCATATTGAACAGCCCAGTGAGACTCATCAATGGAGTTTTTTTATCAAATAAGATAATTCTGTGTTTTGTCTTTTTCTTATCTTTTTATACCAGTTCACTATGCACTCTCTTTTCATATTTTTCCCCTTAAGCAGTATGTTACCAAAAATGGCAAGGATTGCAAAAGCATTCTTCTATTAGTCAATAGTTATTTTAAATGACATTTCTAATTTGAGTGTCCCTTTTATCCAAATTAAATGTAGTTTTACCAGACCCTGGCTGTCTGGATAGAGCATAGTCTCTGAGCGCCAAGGTTGCAGGTTCAATCCCCGGTCAGACCACATATATACAAGAAGCAACCAATGAATGCATTAAATGGAACTCCTAAGTGGAACAATAAGTTGAAGCTTCTCTCTCTCTCTCTCTAGTTAATTGAAAAATTAAAAAAAAATAGTTGGACCAATATTTTTCTAATGTAAATTTAGGTTAATTAGTTTCTTAGTTTGAGTGAGAAAGAAAAGAAGGATGCAGAGGCAATAGGGTAGTATCCTCTCATTCCTTCCTTCTCAACTCCTCAACTGCGTTCCTGCCTCACTCTCTTCGTTTCCTTATTACATGTCACATATGTTGGTGGGGAAGTAATCATCTATAAACTTTTTGCCAATGTTATAGCCTGTGAGGCCTTGCACAATTCACTTAATCTTTGAGGCCTGTTTTATGTGGGAACCTGCAGGCAGTCAAAATCACAATAAAACAACAACCAACAATAAGCAAGCACATAAATGGAAAAAAAGTACAAATAAAAAAGAATTTTTAAAAACCATCCTGCTGATAGGCATAAAATTTGCTACCCTAAAACTATATAAACATTGAGTCTCATTTTTTTTAGTTTTAAATTGGTTAAATCTTGTGTTTTTGTGCTATTAATATATTAGACTTATACTATTCTAAATAATGCTAAAAAACTAGGGGACATTTTTTTCTAAAAATAATCATTAATTATCTTGAAATTAAGCTTGTTTTTAAAATAATTAGGGAAGTAACTTGACCAGGAAACTGGCAGAAAGTGAGATTTTTTGATGCTGACTTAAAGTATAGTCAAAGACTCTTACAAACAACACAATTATGTTCTTATTCATGCATTATATAGGCAAAGTTTAATTTTTATCAGAAAAGATATTTTTAGTATAAAAAAACTTATGCAGTCCCCAACTTCATTGGTAAAAAGTATTTATACATACATATCCATTATCTTTGAGCTCACAATGAGTGTTAATGGATTTAGGCTGAGAATATGTCAACTTGTTATTGCGTCACAAATATTATAGTAAATTTCATATAATATCTAGGAGTTCTCCCTTTAGATTTTTCAGTTGTAAATCAGATGGTCTTTGTTTATGAGTATTATGATTTCTACTAAAATTAATTTTTCAGTATCTGTTGGTTTGACTTTTTCTGCATATAGTCAATAATATTGCTTACTAAAATTAAAGGCAAATCGAAGCCACAAAGGCTCTCTAAAGAGTAGAAGGCAGAAGGGAATAGAAATTTGTGCTAGGTTTGCCTCACACTTCAAAAAGGCAAAAGTTATTGCCACAGTGTGTAAGTGCTTAGTTAAGATGGAAAGACATTAAATTTGAAGATGGAAGACACGAAGAGAAAGTGTGTCCTTATTGGTGACAACATGTTATGCCAGAAAGCATTGACCTTTTACAAAGACTTCTGCCAAGGATCCCCTGAAACAAGTGACTCCAAGTCATTAACTGCAAAATAAGGCATGGCTACACAGATTCAAGAATAGGTTTGGCATTTTATCATCTCATATCATTACAAAAAGAAAGGTGAGTATAGTACAATGAGAAATTTTGAGAGACCACACTCACATAACTTTTATTTCAGTATTGTTATAATTACTCTATTTTATTATTAGTCATTGTTCATTTTATACTACTCCTAATTTATAAATTGAACATTATCATAAATATGTATATAGAGAATGGTAATATATGTATATAAAAAATAGTATATACAGGGTTTGGTCCTATCTATGGCTTCAGGCATCAGCTGGGGACCTTGAAACATATTTTTCTCAGATAAGGGAGGTTACCATAGAGATCGCCTTCTGGAATCTATTAAATAATATTATGCTGTTACTGCTTTAAAGACTTATAATCCCTTTGCTTCTTTTTCAGAAATTTTCAAAAGTTTGTCAACTCAATGATCCCCTTTATCATTTTAAGCTAGGCCAGTTTTAGGGATTATTTTTAAAACAAATGCACTAAACTTTAAAAGTGTTTTCACAGCATCTAGACCAGTGGTTCTTAACTTGAGTGCTATCGAACCCTAGGGGTTCGATGAGTCAGTCTCAGGGGTTCAGAAAAGCCTCTGCCGCAGAGGCCAGAATAAAGTAATACTGTAATTTGTTGTGAGTTCATGCACTTTGTTGGTTTTGTTCTTTGAGCAAGGTGATGTTCATGCATGGCTCATTTTGTGCACCAGTAAAATAACATATACCTGTCTTGAATTTGGAAAAAAAAAAAATCATTTTATTTATCACTAAAGAAGGGTTCGATGAATGCGCATATGAAAATGGTGGGTTTGGTTCCTCAAAAAAGGTTAAGAACCACTGATCTAGACTGTTCAATGAAGAAGGTAAAAGAAACCTGACCAGGCGGTGGCGCAGTGGATAGAGTGTCAGACTGGGATGCGGAGGACCCAGGTTTGAGACCCCGAGGTTGCCAGCTTGAACGCGGGCCCATCTGACTTGAGAAAAAGCTTGCTAGCTTAGACCCAAGGTCCCTGGCTCCAGCAAGGGGTTGCTTGATCTGCTGAAGGCCCGTGGTCAAGGCACATGTGAGAAAGCAATCAATGAACAACTAAGGTGTCGCAACGGCAACTGAAAACTAATGATTAATGCTTCTCATCTCTCTCCATTCCTGTCTGTCTGTCCCTGTCTATCCCTCTCTCTGACTCTCTCTCTGTCTCTGAAAAACAAAAAAAGAAGGTAAAAAAAGAAAGTAGAAAATGCATTTGCACAAAATCAGTCAAACTAATGAATTTTAAATTTTCAGATATAGCTGATTTTCTAGATTGTAGCAATTATTATGATGGCTACTGTAATTAGAATTGTGACATCTTAAAGATCTTATATACACTTCAGATGTGTTGGTTTAATCGGGACTGTTTTTATATAAACAATTTCATGGAGATGCTGCACAACAGTGTCTTTTTAAACCTTTTTTCTCCAATAACTACTGAAGTCTTCATTTACACTGAACAAATTATTCTGAGCAGAAGGTAGGAAGTAATTAGCAAGGTGTAGCTGGAAATAGGTCTGTTTTTATTAGGGGTTGGACAGGGCCTGGGGACATGATATTTGTCTGGCCTGGTAAGGTTGAACTATATTAAAAGAAAAAAAAGAGAAACAAACAAACACTGAAAAAAACACAGACACTGTTGACCTGTTGCCTTGGTGAGAACACAAAATAAAGGAAAATTTGAGAGAGTACATGGTTTATGGTATAAACAGGTTTGCTATGGTGAAGATAAGTCCTTAAGAACTGCATTTGGGAGAGGGGCAAGATGGCGATGGAGTAAGCGGATGTACCAACTTCCAACTCCCAGAACCAAAGTGGATTATAAATTCATTTTAAGAACCATCATCTGGATAAACCAATGCTGAACTGGACTGAGAGGACTCTTTAACCAGGGAACACTGAAGAAGCAACATTTAGACTGGTAGGAAAAGTGAAAATGCGGAAAGGGCTGCCAAGCTCCCCGGAGTGAAAGGCAGCCCAGAGAGACGTGTGGCAAGAAGAGAGGTCCCCAGAAGAGTAAGGACCTGGGTCCCAGGAACAAAGCCCCAGACTACAGCCCCAGAGCCTAGAAGAGGCATACGACAGTACTTAGCTGGGAAACAGGTTAGGATATTATTTGTGAGAAAGAGACAGTTGTCTCAGACCCAGGATTCTTCTTAAAGAGATGTTGCAGAAAACCTCTCCCACAAACACTCACCCGGGAGACAGGGTGAGAGGACAGACAGGACGGGAGCGGCGGGAAGAAAGTGCACTCTGGAAGGCACAGGGAGAAAAGCTTTGAGGGACAGCCACCCTAAACCCTGGGCTGAGTCACTCCACAAATCTGAGACAATATTTCCCCTGGAACCAGCAAGGGGAAGCAGGACACCAGCCAAACAGGCTTCCCTGCGGCAATCAGAGCACAGTCGCTTAGAAGGAAGGAGCGTTCAGGACTACAGCATGGAGTGTTAGGGTCTGAGTTGTAGTGCGCACACCCACACTGCCGAGGGCTTGCTGGAGGGCGGAAGGCCTCGGGATGCAGAAGCGCAATTCTGTGGGCGGGGGCAGAGGCCGAGCCGGCGGGTGTGAGCTTGGTCTAGCCCAGCAGGGGTGAAGGAGACATGCAAAAGTGGGCCAGTGGCTACGGGCCTGCCTGCAACCCCACCAGTGGGGGAAAGCAGGAGCCCGGAATGGCAGAGATCCGCCGCTAGGCAGGGGCAAGCAGGCGTGCAGCTGCACCAGCCTCCGAGGCTTCAAGACCTGCCCAAACCGGCTGTGCCCGCGAAGATGGGACGGAAGCCCACTGTGCGGCTGAGCGCATAGCACCAGCCAATCCCAGCCGAGAAGCTGAGGTTGGCAGGGGCAGGCGGAAGCCCAGGCTAGCAGCTAAGTGCGCACCAGAAACCTCTCCTGGCCAGAGAAACAGGCTGACAGGGACCCGCAGCTAAGCAAAAGTGCTCACCCTTGCCCTTGGTGCCCAAGCTTGTGACCCAAGTGTTGTGCACGGTCTCATCAGTGGGAGTGGGGTAAGCCTATGACCAGCTGAGGCTTATAGAGCCTGGTAAGAGGACACAGCCCCTCCTGCAGAGGCGAGGTGGACACCTCAGCCGCCAAGGCCAGTGCCGGCAACACAGTAGCAGAGGGGGTGGCAGGCCAGGAGACAGACCACACCTACGGAACAAGAGGAAACACCCATTGGACTCCAGTAGCCAAACTGTTCTTATAGACAGACAAAATGGGCAGGCAGAGAAGTGCAACAAAATGAATCAAGAGAAATCCCCAGAGAAGAACCGGAATGAATCAGATATAACCAAACTACCTGATGCAGTTTAAAATAATGATAGTTAGGATGTTCTAAGAGATTAGAGCAAGAATGGATAGTCATTTCAAACACCTATGTAAAGATAGCAAGTATTAAAAAGGAAATTGAAATAATAAAAAAGAATCAGACAGAAGTGAAAAATACAGTATCAGAACTGAAGACCACAATGAAAGGAATTAAAAGCAGGATGGATGAAGCTGAGGATCAAATCGGTAAGGTAGAGGACAAAATAAACAAAGGCACAGAAGCAGAGCAGAAAAAAGAAAAAGACTCAAAAAATCTGAGGAAACTCTAAGGGAGCTCTGTGACAAAATGAAGAGAAATAACATCCATATCATAGGGGTTCTTGAGAAAGATCAAGGGAAAGAAACTTAGTTCAATTAAATTATAGCTGAAAACTTTCCTAAATTAAGACTGAAAAATGTTTCACACGTTCAAGAAGCACAGAGAACTCCATTAAAGAAAAACCCAAAGAAATCTACACCAAGACACATCATAGTTAAAATACCAAAGCTAAGGGATAAAGAGAAAATTTTAAAAGCTGCTAGAGAAAAAAAGTCTATCACCTACAAAGGAGCTCCCATAAGGATGTCATCCTATTTCTCAACAGAAACACTTGATGCCAGAAGGGAATGGCAAGATAAATTCAAAGTAATGCAGAAGAAGAACCTACAGCCAAGACTACTCTATCCAGCAAGGCTAACGTTTAAAATTGAAGGAGAAATAAAGAGCTTCCCAGACAAAAAAGCCCTCAAGGAACTCATTAAAACCAAACCAATTCTGCAAGAGATGCCAAGGGGCCTGTTGTGAACAGTTCAAATGGGGAAAAGAATATAGCAAAAGAAGAACACAGCTTTAAAGAATAAATGGCAATAAACAACTACATATCAATAATAACCTTAAATGTAAATGGATTAAATGATCCAATCAAGAGACATAGGGTAGCTGCATGGATAAAGAAACAGGACTCGTACATTACTGTCTACATGAAACAAAACTTAAAACAAAAGATGCAAATAGACTGAAAGTAAAAAGATGGAAAAAATATTTTATGCAAATGGAATGAAGAAAAAGCTGGGGTAGCAATACTTTTATCTGACAAAATGGACTTTAAAACAAAGGCTGTAGTAAGAGATAAAGAAGGACACTACATAATGATAAATGAAACAATTCAACAGGAAGATATAACCATTATAAATATCTACGCACCTAATATAGGAGCCCCATCATACATAAAGCAGACTATGATGGATATAAAGGGTGAGATTAACAGCAATATTATAATTGTAGGGGATTTTATTACCCCACTAACATCACTGAATAGATCCTCAAGAAAGGAAATTAATAAAGAAACAGCAGACTTAAAGGATACACTAGATAAACTTGATTTAATAAATATCTTCAGAACATTGCACCCTAAAGCAGTAGAATATACATTCTTTTCAAGCGATCATGGTACATTCTCTAGAATAGACCACATGTTAGGACACAAAAGTGGTCTCAACAAATTTAAGAAGATTGAAATCATATCAAGCATTTTCACTGATCACAATGGAATGAAATAGAAATTAACCACAAAAGAAAAACTGAAAAATACTCAAACACTTGGAAACTAAATAGCATGATATTAAATAATAAATGGATTAACAATGAGATCAAAGATGAAATAAAAACATTTCTAGAAACCAATGATAATGAACATACATCAACTTCAAATTTATGGGACACAGCAAAAGCAGTACCGAGAGGGAAGTTCATAGCACTACAGGCATAACATGAGAAGCTAGAAAAAGCTCAAATAAGCAACCTGACCCTGCATCTAAAAGAACTAGAAAAACAACAGCAAATAGAGCCCAGGACCAGTAGAAGAAACAAAATAATAAAGATCAGAGCAGAAATAAATGAAATAGAGGCTAAGGAAACAATACAGAGGATCAATGAAACCAGGAGCTGGTTCTTTAAAAAGGTACACAAAATTGTTGAACCTTTAACTAGACTAACCAAGAAAAAAAGAGAGGGGACTCAAATAAACAAAATTAGAAATGAGAGTGGAGAAATAACAACTGACACAACAGAAATACAAAGTATAGTAAGAAAATACTATGAAGAAGTCTATGCTAAAAAATTAGAAAACCTAGGTGAAATGGACAAATTTCTTGAATCATATAATCTTCCAGAAATCAATCTGGAACACTCAGAACACCTAAACAGACCAATTACAACAAATGAAATTGAAACAGTTATCAAAATACTCCCAAAAAAGAAAAGTCCTGGGCCTGATGGCTTCACAAGTGAATTCTACCAAAAATTCAAAGAACTAACTCCTATCCTCCTCAAGATATTTCAAAAAATTTAAGTGGAAGAAAGATGTCCAAACTGCTTTTATGAGGCAAGCATAATTCTGATCCCGAAACCAGGTGAAGACAACACAAAGAAAGAAAATTATAGGTCAAAATCCCTGATGAATTTAGATGCTAAATTCTCAACAAAATATTAGCCTACCGGATCCAGCAATATATGAAAAAAATCATACACCATGATCAAGGGGGATTTATTCTGGAGAGGCAAGGCTGGTTCAATATTCGCAAATCAATCAATGTGATTCATCACATAAACAAAAGGAAAGACAAAAATCACATGATAATTTCAATAGATGCAGAAAAAGCATTTGATAAAATCCAGCACCCATTCATGATCAAAACTCTCAGTAAAGCAGGAATACAGGGGACATTCCTTAACATGATAAAGGCCATCTATGACAAACACACAGCAAACATCATACTAAATGAGCAAAAATTAAAAGCAATCCCCTTAAGATCAGGAAACAGGCAGTCGTGCCCCTTTTCACTACTCTTATCAACATAGTTCTGGAAGTCCTAGCTATAGCAATCAGAGAAGTAGAAGAAATAAAAGGCATCCAAATTGGAAAAGAAGAAGTAAAACTGTCATTATTTGCAGATGATATGATATTGTATATAGAAAACCCTAAAGTCTCAGTCAAAAAACTACTGGACCTGACAAAAAAATTCAGCAAGGTGGCAGGATATAAAATTAATAGTCAGAAATCAGAGGCATTTTATATACCAACAATGAACTGTCAGCAAAAGAAATTAAGGAAACAATCCCCTTCACTATTGCAGCCAAAAAAATAAGGTAGCTTGGAGTAAATTTAACCAAGGAGGTTAAGGACTTGTAATTGGAAAATTATAAAGCATTGATAAAAGAAATCAAGGAAGATACAAACAAGTGGAAGCATATACCGTGCTCATGGTTAGGAAGAATAAACATCAATAAAATGTCTATATTACCCGAAGCAATTTATAAATTCAATGCAATACCAATTAAAATACCAATGACATACTTCAAAGATATAGAACACATATTCCAAAAATTTATATGGAACCAAAAAGAACACGAATAACCTCAGCAATCTTAAAAAGAAAAAATAAATCAGGAGGTATCACTCTTCCGGATATCAAGGTATACTACAAGGCCATTGTACTCAAGACAGCCTGGTACTGGCATAAGAACAGGCCCATAGATAAATGGAACAGAACAGAGAACCCAAAAATAAACACACACCTTTATGGACAACTGATATTTGACAAAGGAGGAAAGAGCATACAATGGAGTAAAGACAACCTCTCAACAAATCGTGTTGGGAAAATTGGACATCTACCTGCAAAAAAAATGAAACTAGACCATCAACTTACACTATTCACAAAAACAAACTCAAAATGGATAAAAGACTTAAATGTAAGCTGTGAAACCATAAGCATCTTAGAAGAAAACATAGGCAGCAAGCTCTCCGACATCTGTAGCAGCAGTATATTTGCCGATTTATCTCCATGGGCAAATGAAATAAAAGGCAAGATAAACAAATGGGACTATATCAAACTAAAAAGTTTTGCCTGACCTGTAGTGGCGCAGTGGATAAAGGGTCGACCTGGGAACACTGAGGTCGCCAGTTCAAAACCCTGCACTGGTCTGGTCAAGGCACATATGGGAGTTGATGCTTCCAGCTCCTCCCCCGTTTTTCTCTTTCTCTCTCTCTTTCATTCTGTGTCTCCTCTCTAAAATGATTAAAATAAAAATAAAATAAATTAAAAAAATAGTTTTTGCACAGCTAAGGACTATAAAAACAGAATAAAAAGACAAACCACACAATGGGAGAACATATTCGACAATCCGTCTGATAGGGGTTAATAACCAAAATTTTTAAAGAACTTATAAAACTCAACACCAGGAAGACAAACAATCCAATCAAAAAATGGGTAAAAGAAATGAATAGAAATTTCTCCAGAGAGAACATACAGATGGCCAATAGGCATATGAAAAAATGCTCAATATCACTAATCATTAGAGAAATGCAAATTAAAACCACAATGAGATATCACCTCAAACCAGTCAGAATGGCACTTATCAGCAAAACAACACAGAATAAGTGCTGGCGGGGATGTGGAGAAAAGGGAACCCTTCTGCTTTGCTGGTGGGAATGCAGACTGGCGCAGCCACTGTGGAAAACAGTATGAAGATTCCTCAAAAAATTAAAAATCGAACTGCTTTTTGACCCTGTTATTCCACTTATAGGAATATACCCTAAGAACACCATAGCACTGGTCGAAAAGAAGAAATGCACCCCCATGTTCGTGGCAGCATTGTTCACAATAGCGAAGATCTGGAAACAGCCAAGTGTCCGTCAGAGGACGAGTGGATTAAAAAGCATTGGTACATATATACTATGGAATACTACTCAGCCATAAGAAATGATGACATCAGATCATTCACAACAAAATGGATGGACCTTGATAACATTATACGGAGTGAAATAAGTAAAACAGAAAAAAACTGAGAACAGCATGATTTCATACATAGGAGGGATATAAAAGCGAGACTATGATACATGGACAAGAGATTGGTGGTTATGGGGTGGGGGAGGGAGCAGAGGGACGGAGAGGGAAAGGGGAGGGGCACAAAGAAAACCAGATAGAAGGTGACAGAGGACAATTTGACTTTGGGTGATGGGTATGCAACATAATTGAATGATAAGATAACCTGGAGATGTTTTCTTTGAACATATGTACCCTGATTTATTAATGTCACCCCATTAAAGTTAATAATATTTTTAAAAAGAACTGAATTTGAAGGCCTATTTCCTTTTCTTTCAACCATAATTTCAATTTCACTTTCTTTTAGGACTCCCAAATTACACTTTTTATGAGTAAATTGAGGGAAAAGAGCAGTGAACTAAGAAAAGAATACTCAAAAGAAATTTTAAAAAGAGTCTTTAAGAAAAGACAGATAGACTATTGACTCTATTTCTGACTAACTTGAAAATGTAAAATTTGGATTAGGAGGCTGAATAGACACCCAAAGCTGTTGATCTCTTCCTCAGATTTTTTAAATAACAAAACAGGTTATTCTCATCCTGCTTCCCTCAAAGAACCCCGGAGACATGCTTCTTTCCATCATGATATAAAGCCCATAAAATCTTGTACCCCAAAAATGTGATTAGGAGAGTTAATCCATTACATTTAGAAATAGATAAATTTTATTTCTAAATTTTAAAAGGACTACTTACAGGACTTTTCTATATGATTTATAGAATCTTTATTGCAATTAAAGTGAGAATAAATCATCCATATTCCTTTTATTTTGGGTGTTTCCATAAAACGGCAGAGCTAATTGATACATAATTATGTCTCATTTAATTCTAGTATCATGTTTTAATATATATATGGTAGACCCACAGAGAATCTGTAGGTATTGCAATTATATAATTTAATGGTAGATTCGTCTTCTGTTTTAAGACTTAAGACAGAGGGAATTCAAGTTTGTAGCCGAGAGAATTATCTGGAAATGACCCATTCCTGGGTGGTGGTGAATATTAAATGACAATTTGATAATGACACTCTACTGAAACATTCTACTGATTAAAAAAGATTATTTAAGATAACTAATGTCATAAAAAATTGCTAAAGTTGGTATATCAATCACAATTATTTTTAACTGACTCTGATAGTGGTAGTAGTAGGAAGCAACACTAGATAGCCACAGAGTCAAAACTGGTAACATTTTTTCATTTTGACAAAATAATTATAACAATTATCTATATTTGTAAAAATTGATATAACTTGGCTTTCTGAATCTGATTAGTGCAATCTGAAATGTCTTCAGGACTTTTTATTAAACTTCCCAAACTTCTTACTATTCCAGTCAACATATTATATAGCATGTATATATTGGGAAGAACACAGCTAATATAAGTACTTTATCAAAACTAATTAGTGTAAGCCAGACTAACACTGGATAGTGGCACAGAGGATAGAGAGCATCGGACTGGGATGTGGAGGACCCAGTTAGAAACCCCAAGATAGCCAGCTTGAGCGTGGGATCATAGACATGACCCCATGGTCGCTGGCTTGAGCCCAAGGTCACTGGATTGTGCCCAATGTTGCTGGCTTGAGTAGGGGGTCACTCACTCTGCTGTAGCCACCCTCCCTCCCTCAGTCAAGGCATATATGAGAAAGCAATCAGTGAACAACTAAGGTGCTGCAACAAAAAGTTGTAACAAAGAATTGATGCTTCTTATCTCTCCCTTCCTGTCTGTTTGTCTCTGGCTGTCCCTCTTTCTGACTCTCTCTGTTCTCTGTCAAAAACAAAAAAACTAAAAAAAACTGAATTAGTGTTCTTCTTTCTTATAATTTGAATGTGAAGTTATTTGGATGCTATATTTTTCTTTTCCTTCCAGTAAACATAATTTCAAATCTGATTTTATCTTATGTTCAAAACCTATTTTTACTTTACATTTTTCTTCTTAGCTGCTATGTATTACTTTAGAAATAAATACTCTAATTTTATTTTCATAAAACATTTTTTTTTTTTACAGGGACAGAGAGAGAGAGTCAGAGAGAGGGATAGATAGGGACAGACGGAACGGAGAGAGATGAGAAGCATCAGTCATTAGTTTTTCGTTGCCATTGCAACACCTTAGTTGTTCATTGACTGCTTTCTCACATGTGCCTTGACCGCGGGCCTTCAGCAGACTGAGCAACCCCTTGCTGGAACCAGCGACCTTGGGTCCAAGTTGGTGAGCTTTTTGCTCAAGCCAAATGGGCCCCGCTCAAGCTGGCAACCTCGGAGTCTCGAACCTGGGTCTTCCACATCCCAGTCCGACGCTCTATCCACTGCGCCACTGCCTGGTCAGGCTATAAAACATTTTATAGTAAAATATTTGCTCATAAATGAATAGGTACAAAATGAAATACATGCTCAATAAACTATCACAAAGGAACACATTTCAATTGCCACAAAAATAAAAAAATAAGGTATTATATATATTCTATAGATTATAGGCTTCCCAATGTAAATATAAACTCCTAAACCCTATGGTTTAGTTTTGTATGTTTTTGTACTTTGGATACAGGCTAGTTCACAATATTTATTATTTTGTACTTGGCTTCTTTCTTTCAACAATTTAAAATATCCATATTATTTAACGTGACTATAATTTGTTTGTTTGAATTGCTCTATTGTATCTGTTATATAAATATACTATACCATATATGCTTTATTCATTATGCTATTAATGGATGATAAAATTGTTCCCAGTATTTGATTTCTATGAATAATGCTTCATTAGACATTCTTGTCTTTGAGTACAAGGTACATGCATTTATATTATTTGCCTAGAAGTAAATTTTCTGGGTCATTGAGAATACATGTGTTCAACTCATGCATTCTCAATAATATAAGACCAAAAATGTTGTATAAAGTGGGTATGCTAATTTGTTCTCCAACCAATAAAATAGAACAGCTATGTTTCTGTTAAATTATTTTCCAATATAGGATATTGCTTATCTATTAATTTCATCATTCAGGTGGCTATGTTGTCATTTTTAATTGTAGCCTTTTTTGGGTTTCCCTGATATCTAATGGTGTTGAAGACCTTTCCATACATATATTTTGCAAATCTGTTTCTAAGAGTTTTTAAAATTTTGATTGAATTTATTGAAGTAACATTGATTGATAAAATTATATAGGTTTAAAGTGTGCAATTCTATAATACATCATCTGTATACTATATTGTGCTCACGTCACAAAGTCAAGTCTCCTCTTGTATGTGTTTATTGTTCATGTTGATATCCTCCTTTGTTAAGTGCCTGATCAAAATATTTGCCATTTTTCTATTGTCTAACCTCTTGTTCTCAATAATATGTACATGATCTTTATAAATTTTTGGTAGATATCCTTTGTGTTGTATATGGTTTTAAAATTTTTTCGCTCTACCTGCTGTTTGTCTTTTTATTATTTTAATGGTGTCTATTATAAATAATAATTTTTGATTTTGGTGAAAAGTAATTTATAATTATAAGAATTACCTTTAGTTTTTTAAATGTCATGTTTTGGACATTTTTCTGTACATAAACTTGTAAATATTTTTTTCTTATTTAATCTTTAAGAGATTTGTTGTTCTTTATTTCACTCTATCATTAATAGTTTCACTAGCATTAAATTTCTGCAATAAGAAGAAATACAATGTTTCATATTTTTCATATGAATGTCCAAAAGTTTCAGTAACATTTATTAAAAATACCATCATTTCTCTACTAATATGTAGTATTGTCTTTGTCAAAAATCTGATGTGATCAACATTGAAATGCAACCATCGTTTGCCACTGACACATTTTACCTTTTAAAGAAGGAAAACAACTCTGTAATAGTATTTTTAAGAGACAGAGAAAGAGAGAGAGAGAGATGGAAAGGAGAAAAGATATGAAGCTTCAACTTGTAGTTGTAGCACTATACTTATTTATTGATTGCTTTCTCTTGTGTGCCTTAATGGGGGGGCAGGGGGTGCTCCAGCCAAGCCAGTGACCCTTTACTCATGCCAGCAACCTTGTGTTTTAATACAGAGACCTTTGGCTTCTGTATATCATCCTGTGCTCATGCCAGTGACCTTGGAGTTTCAAATTTGGGTCCTTAGCATCCTAGGTTGACACTATCCACTGCACCACCACCTGGTCAGGCTACATAGGTTTTAAACACAATGATCTCAAGCTATTTTTTGATAGGAATTTGTCTTTCTTTACTAAGTACTTTAGCAAGGTCGCAGTCTTTCTATAATAGATGCCAAGAAACTAAATAGTATGAGTGTTATAGATTTGGTATAAAGGTGTGTGTATGTAGAGATGTGTGATCAAACCTGGAGAATAGTCATATGCACTTTTTCTGACTAGAGTCAAGATTATCAATATCACATACTCTCATTAACACCAAGTTTTACCAAATTTATTTAGACCTTTTAAAATAAATGTACAACTATAAATTGACTGGAAAAAATCTGTGATCACTGAAATCAACATATTTCCTCTATTAAATATGCTTTCCTTAAGGAATATCTTCCTACAGAGCAAGAAAATCATTGCAAATTTCCTTTGGGTTTGCATATGAAGAAATAATCTCTGTCTTTTCTGAAAGATGCTGAATGTCTGTCAAAAATAGTGCTTTAAAAAAACACACAAATAGAAAGTAATGTATCCAGGGAATATCAAAGTGTTTTCTTTGCAAATACAAAGAATTAATTTATATATCCTATTGTTACATATTTATTTAAGTTGTTTATAATTTTTGATAAAAAAGTATGGAATAAAGTATTTTGATATATGCCACGTTATTCACATTTGCAAGATTTTATATAGATTATGTATCTGAGTGTAGACATTCTGGGCACAATATATAAATATCTTGATTTTATTATATAGTGAAAAATTACTTTAAAATTTGATGTTGCAATTTATCATCTCACTATAAGGATATAAGAGTTTTATTACTTCAAATGCTTAACAGTACATAAAATTGTAATTTAAAAAAGATTATGTTACATGGCCATGGAATTCTGAATATCTTTCCACCTGTTTACTGGAAATTTACTTTATCCTCTGTGAATTTATTGTTAGTATATTTTGCTCAATTATTTGTCAGATTGTTGGTTTTTCTTTCCTTCTGTGTCTCTTTTATCTTCAAGATACTAATCATTTTACCATCATATGTTTTTGCATATATTTTCTAAATTAGTTATTATATATGCTATAAAATAGTGATCCAATTTCAATGTTTTTCCATATGGACAACCAATCACTCCAACATTTACTTTATAGTAAATTTCTTCCTTCTTCCTGTAAAATACTGACTGTGACATAAATCAAGTTCCCATATATGCATGGTACTGATTTGAGACTTCCTTTCTGTTCTATTTGTCTATCCATATGTCAGTATCATATATCATAATCACACTGCCTTAAAACATATTTTATTATTTAGTAAAGTAAGTTTCCCCCTCATGCTTTCTTTCTATAAAATGGTTAAATTTTTCTTTATATTCCAAATTTTTGACCTGCTCTTTTAAGTTTCTTGAAAATAATTTATTGAGAATTTCATTGCAATAGCATTTATTTTTAGATTATCTTACGGAAAATTGAGTTTTACAATATTGAGCCTTCCTATCCATGTGGTTGTTCTTTAATATAAATTCTTTACATTCTTTTTCTTTATGTGTGTGTGAGAGGAGGGGAGATAGTGAGGCAGGCTCCTGCATGTTCCCAACAGTGATCCACCTGGCAACCCAGTCTGGGTCCGATGCTCCATTAGAGATATTTTTAGTGCCTGAGGCTGGTGCACTCAGACTGACTGAGCTACCCGCAGTGCTCAGGGCCATGCTTGAACCGACTGAGCCACTGCCTGCAGAAGAAGAAGAGAGAGAAAAGAGGGAGAAGGAGGGAGAGAGAAGCAGATGGTTGCTTCTTCTGTGTGCCCTGACTGGTAATTGAACCTCGGAGGTCCATATGCTGGCCCGATGCTCTAACCACTGAGCAACTAGCCAGGGTCATTTTTCTACATTCTTGAAGAGGGGTTTATTATTAATTACATATAGTTCTTATCTATCATTAGAACATGTAAAAGAAGTAATATCAATATCTCTATATATAGATATAAACCTAAAACTGTTCATATTACATATAAATATATATGTTACAACTGCTATGTATTATATGTAATAATTTTATATTCTATTCTACATATAACTGTTATGATTAGGCTCACAGTCATTTAGTAAACAATGTAACTGCTGTTGATTTTTCTATATTATGCTTATATCTTTGTGATTACATTAGTTAAGAAAACTTATTATTTCAGACATTGTATGTAGATAGTTATATATTTGGCAAATATTCTGCTTATTAAACTATGGTATGCCAGCTCCAAACCCACCCATATATACTTCGGTGTGTGATCCCAGGGAGGAATTATGAAAACCATATTTATCCCTTCGCCTATGGCTTGCCCTTTGACTCTACCAACACAGTGTTAGTTACTGGGTAGGAAAAAGGGAAATATTCCTTTGTTTCTGCTATTGTTCTTTTCTTTCCTTTGTTTACTTTGGTTTATTCCTATCTCCATGCTCCATCACCGCCCCAGCAGCTGTCCTTTCCAGGGGCAGCGGTCAATGTCACTTTGCAGTTTTCCAACACTTCTAGACTCCTTTGAGAGGCTTTGTTCACCCTCATTGTCTCTCCTCTGAGTTCAGAAGGAGGCAGTAGTCACTGAGCCGTGCATTTTTTAAACACTATTTTAAAATTTACTCTTAAAATAATTGCTTATTTGAATGGACATAAATAAAACCATTATTTTAATCATGTGCATGGAAATAAATACCACCCAAATCGATTTTCCTCCCTTGAAACTAAACAAGAAAATTTTGGTTCATGTGTCAAATAAGGTTTCTGAAGAAACTTAGGCTGTTTGAATATTCAGGCAAAGCCAATCACTCTGTCTTTGGTTAATATAAAATTAATTTTTCTGATAATTAAATGTGGTCTGATGTCCTAAGCAAACAATTTTGTTATGTGTCGAATCTTCCATCTTCTCCATTCTCAAGGCCAAAGATAATGCTTTATTCCCTTTCTTGGCAATTTTCTCTTTCCATTTCAACTACCCCTCACCATGTATAAACTGCCACCTATATTTCTGCCTTATCAGTTCTAGAGTGTTAGAACTCTAGTTCCTATTCTTTCATTTTTAGTTTATTGGGGTGATATTGGTTAACAAAATCATAAACATTTTCTAAAATGTTTGAGAACCTCGGCCTTAATCTCAAACTTCTAAATTAAAAATATTTTAACTTTTTTCTTTGTTCCTCCCTTTCTGTGTATTTGAATATTTCTGAATACATTATATATACATATTTGCTTTAAAAACCTTAATAGGAACTACATTTACTAGATAGGTGGCCATGATAAAATCTGTCACTTGATAACACTTTCAGTTTTTTGCTTCAATCATCTTAAAAGTTTTGGAATTATTAAAAAATATAAAATCACTATTTATATTGAATCTGTGCTCTCAGAAATACTAAGATATTCAACTAATTAGTAGCGGTGAAGATTCTTTCAGATATAGTATGCTAACCCCAGAGCAACAGTTTAAACTGAGATTTAGGGGGTTTTGATTCATAGTAAAATATATTTTGATTTACAGAGAAGACATGAGTCAATACCATTATTGCTTTATTTAGATCTCTTAATTTTGCCTCATCTTAATTTTTATTCTTTTATTTAAATTTTATGTTTTATTATACTATGTTTTATTACCCTGCCATATAAAGTAATAAATTAGTAAATAAAATTGTGAAAATAAAGTAGAAAAGACAAAAGTAATTTGTAATTACACTAATCAATACTTTAATACACCTAATCCATCCAGTTATTCCTAGTTCCTTTTTCTATACATCCATTGACAAGGTGTAGATGCTCTTAAACTATCTTCATACTTAGAGTTTGTGAAAACTTCAAACACAGTCTTTATTAGAGAAAGATGTAACTGTCAATACCAAAACAAGCTGCCCTCTCTCTTTTCTTACCACTTTTTAAGTTATGAAGGTTAAAGAAAATGCAATTAGAATAATCCAGTAAAAGCTTTATTTGCCACCTGCCATTCTCTGAATGCCTGCTGATAAAAGTGATTTTCTAACATGCAGATTTTCCTTGATAGACTGGAATTAGGAAAGTTATCCTCTAAAGTGAGTACTCCAGCTGCCACATGGGGGTAAATATAGAATCAATCAAATCAAAATTTGGCAATATGGAAGTAAAAAATGCATTTGATCTGGTCCAAAGATTTGTTATTTGCATAGAAATAAAATTATTAACTCATTTGTTATTTTTTTTAATTCTCCAAAGCTTAATTACAGTTGTCCATTATTTGACCTGATTGCCCCCACCCCACCTCACTCCTGGCCAGGAGGGAAGGTATAACTGAGTTGTTCTTATGATTCTGACTACTTGTGCGTAGAACTACTTTCCAGGTCATAAACCCAAGGTGCTGTGGGACAGTGATTATTACCCTGCTCCCTAGGCTGTAGAGCTGGAATATATGAGAAATATATGATTTTAGCAGCCCTGGACAGAGTCCTGAAAACTCATGTTACAATGAGCAAAACTATCTGAATCTTTCACAGTGTGTTAATTATAGTTCATTTGTTTGTTCTTTAATCTCAACAATGTCTCCTTTACTTTTACTCTTCAGGAAAAATTACCCGCACAAGGGTGTCGGCATACAGAAACAGATTCTGCTGCTTCCATAAAGCTCCACGCTTTTAAGCTCTTTAAAATTAAGGAACCACCTGTAAGAGGCAAGTTGCATGACAGTATATGTAGCAATTATTTATCATCACTCTTGACATTTCTGGATATCATGACTAATCTCAAGGCTTCTATGGGGAAGATGCTCTGGGTTGATTAGAGGCACGAAAATTAAGTTCAGATGTTAAATTAGATGCAGATTAAGTTAGTTTTCACTGGAACCGGACCTAGTGACTCAGGGTTACTTGGGTACTTGGCTACCTTCCCTGTTATTTCTCAGAAACATTGCTGCTTCCTCACCAAGCTGATTACTATTTCAGGAAGTCGTTGTCCCCATACCTTGTTTTTCATGTGTGTGTGTGTGTGTGTGTGTGTGTGTGTGTGATACACCATCCTCTCCATCCCCCATTGCTAGCTAAATGAATGACAACGTAATCTTTACATTTATCCCGGCATTGTTTCAAAACCTTTCATCTAAATTTGTCTGAATAAACACATGACACCATTTTTCAATCTTTCTTTTAAACCAGATGTCTCCATGCCCACAGAGAGGAAGGACTGTGTTGGTGCTCTTGTTGACTTTTCCTCCTGACTCACTGAGATAGTTTGTTTCCTTGATTTAAGTTAGGAACTTTGAGTAAGACTCCAAGTTCATATTCTCTAAGAAAGCAGAAAAAGGGAAGCAAAAAAAAATGTAGCAGGGATAAGAAAATAGGCAAGAAGAAAGTAAATGGAAAAGAAGGAAGAAAAATATAGGAGTGTTTTCAGATCATCAGTCATTTCCTCAGGAGTCAAGTCCACTGAGAAGATAATGTGCCCTATTACCAGGAAAGAAAACAACAATATATTTCCTGATTCTGCAAGAAGCGGCATGGGACCTTGAAATGGACTAATTTCTAGTGGCATCTGTCCTGAGATCTGAAACTTGCTTTATAGTTCAAGACCTAAAATGTGTATCGTTGATCAATAATTCACTTCACTTCACAAAACCACTTTGCAATAATGAGCCAACGATTCAGTCTTCTCTCCATGCAGAGACTTTTAACACACGGATTACATTTTATGACCGATAACTCATTAATCTTTGCAATAACCATATTCAGTGTAACATTATTAACCCACATTCTAAGTAAAGTGATTGAGGGGAAGTATTTGACTTGCTGAAGGTCAAAGTGAAATCACAGGCAGAAGTGGATGAGGTATGAATGTGATTCCAGGACCCTAAGTCCTAACTCATGACATAACTTAGAAAGGCCAATTTTTTTACTTTTAACTTTCTTTCTTTGCTACTATCAAAACTCATTCTTATTATCTAATTATAGCTTTAATGTCATCTTGCCATTTTGATAAACTATTAATAAGGAAATCTCAAATAGAGGCAACCTCTTCAATACTAAACATCATTGCAAAGTAAAATTGTATTTCTCTCTATGGGTTTTAAATTTTAAAATAGCAGCTACAAGAAATATAAAGTTTTATATTTAAAAAATATGGAAATAAGCTTAACTGTATCCTGTTCTTAAAATCTTTGAGTGGGTGCTGGAGCATTTTTATATGGAGAGATACTAGGATAAACGTGAAGTACGACAGAAACAGTGGTGTAGAGTTGGAAAAGGGGGAAAAACATGATACCATGAGTTTCTTTCAAACATTAAAAAAAAACAGGTTAAAAGTTTCTCTCACTGATGAAATGAGCTCTTTACATATAAATTATATTGTAATAGCAGAGCTCCTGGGTGGAAAAGAGTTCTTTCTCCTGCTGTCAAAAATTAAAATAATCACAGATGGCTAATGATCAAAAATACTGACTGACAGCTCTGAAGTATAAGACACAGAGAATGTTCTCAGACGAGTGAGAATATTCTCAGGGTGTGTTAAGTCAACACTCAGAGTTGGTTTAAGAAACCCACTGGATAGTCACCTACAGGAAGCTTTGATTCTGCTTCAGGAAGTACCATATAGATTCTTAGAGCTCCTTCAATTAAGTTAATGGAATTCTTCATCATTATGATTACTTTAGAATTCTGGGGTAAAATGCAAAAATTTTCTATGAAAAAGTAGTCCATAATACTTCCTAAAATGTATGAAAACTTTTATAATCCAAGCATTAAGATTCCAGTCTCTTATTTTAAAATATAGCTGGAAAAGGAGGAACTACCCAGCAGAATTAACTGTCTTTATAAAAATGCCAAACAATGTTAATAATAGTGACAACTAATAGTTATTGAGATGTTACGTGCCAAATGCTCTCTTAAGCATGTTATTTATTTACGTCATTTAATTTTAAGAAATAACTCTGTAAAATGTATTATATTATAGAAACCAAGTGCAAGAAAAGTTTAGAACTGTGGCCCAGGTCACACTACAGCTGGTGAGTAGTAAAACAAGTATTTAATCCCAATATAACTATTGTGTTAACTATACTATTGGGATACAAATTTAAGAGTATTCATGATGAGACCACAACAAAATGTCACATTTTATATCACTTTAAAAAGACAACTAAACAACCATTTGATTGTACAATCACCAATAAAACACATACAGTATTACTAAAAATAACAATTATTAAATGGTGACTTGAGTTTAATCATATTCATTTACTTACTTGTTAACTTGTGAAATCAAAAGAGGACTAATATATTAAATGCCTGTTGAGGTATAGTTTTTGGATATACAAACATACATTATGCTGTCCCTGCTTTTTTTATGTTTATATTCTACATAGTGACATGTATGCCATATATATATATATATATATATATATATATATATATATATATATATTCTACAATTATGCATGTGAATGATTCGTATGAGAGTGCCAAGGGCTATAGGTCCCAAGTGGAGAGAGTAATTTATTCTACCTGGTCACAGTTAACAAGGAAGGCATAACATTTTGCATGGCCTGTTGTGGCACAGTGAATAGAGCGTTGACCTGGAACACTGAGGTCGGTCACCGTTTTGAAACCCTGGGCTTGCCTGGGCCAGGCACATACAAGAAGCAAGTGATGAACAACTAAAGTGAAGCAACTATAAGTTGATACTTCACCCTTCCTTCCCTCATATCTCTATAAAATAAATAAATAGAATCTTTTTAAAAAAGGCATTGTGTAAAGACAAGGTCAGAAAATTACATATAGAGCAAGGTTTTGAGGGATTGGTAGAACTTTGCTAGGGAGAAGAAAGTTAAAAAAGGATTATCACGACACTGGCATAGTTCTGCACATAACAACATTTAATTAATAATCTTCCATTTTCTATATCTGATTTGAAAATTATAACCACAATGGACAAATTCTTTTGGAATTACAGCCATCTTGTTGACAAAATGAATGATGTAAACTATCATAAGCAAGAATCCTTTCTAAAGTAATTTTTTAAAAGGACCTTTACAAGACTTTGCATGTCAAAAGCAGAATATTTTGGAACAAAAGGTTACTGCTTTTAGCACTGGCTGAAAGGAACACAAGTTAGTAACCATTTAATGGTTGCTTTTCTGTTATCTCTGCCAGAATTGCTTATAACGTGCGATTTCTTCATTTGGGTGTTACTTATTCCAACTAAAACATTTCCAAGTCAACTGACTGTACTTCACAATACACTAAAATGAGTAAAAGTATTAGAAGCATGCCTGAGGCGACAGAAACTTTTAGGCTAATTTCCATTTCTTCAAGTATGTTTGATGAATGATGTGACAAAGGAACCCTAATTAAGGTTGAAATCCTGAATACTAAATAAATGAGAAGTGCCACTACATTCATCTTCCACAGTGATAATACTGCCACTTCTGCTTCTCCTTAGCCTAGCCCTTGACTTTTTGGGAAACCTTTTTCTGTATCTTTTTCCCTCTATCACATTTGCAGAGAGGAGATCACGAGTACCCTACCTAGTTTTAGTTAAGCCAAAATCTAAAACATCTGTCTTTCTTTGTTCTATTTCTTTTCACAGACTCCTCTGTATCAAAAGCAAACATTTTATATTACACTTGATCTCCAAAAAGTTTTACCCTTATTATGGCAGTTCTGGTTATTTTTCACATTACAATATCTAGAGACAAAATTATAAGATGAACCTTTAGCGTCTGAAAAAAAAAATAAAACATAAAGCAGTTAGAGTACTCTCAATAAAAATTGCCTATGTAATAGTACCATTTCATTCTTACTATTGTTATTGTTATTATTATAAGTTAACTAGTAAGGGTACAAATTGTTTCATCTCTCACCAGCTGGGGAACCTTGGTAAGTTACTTAATATATGTATAATTCTAGCATCTTGATTCTGAACCACCCCGGCAAATTATGGATGTAAACCTACAGGCCCTAATGTTTTGGTTAAATTCTGTTCATTTTATTTTAGATATTTTCATCAAAATAGATATTATCCTCTGAGATTACTTAGTCTAGAGAAATGAAAACTAATATTTACAAACCAACAAATGCAATTATTTAAAGCATCTATATTCACAATCATAATTGTCAAAAGCTGGATTGGACACCCATGTCCATCAAAGGATAAATGAGTGTATAAATAGCGACCAATCTGTACAATAGAAAACTATTTAATATTAAACAGGATTTTTTCAAAATTTTATTTCAAACTACTGTAATGCAACTCTAAGACCTGATATTTGATTTAATCTTTGGAATATTTTAAGGTATGTTTTGACAACTTGTCTGTGTTATTCTTCTCTTACAATATAAATCTTATGAAATCGTACCTGACCAGGCAGTCGCTCAGTGGATAGAGCGTCGGACTGGGATGCTAAAGGACCCAGGTTCAAGACCCTGAGGTTGCCAGCTTGAGCGCGGGCTCATCTGGTTTGAGCAAAAGCTCACCAGCTTGGACCCAAAGTCGCTGGCCCCAGCAAGGGGTTACTAAGTCTTCTGAAGGCCCGCGGTCAAGTCACATATGAGAAAGCAATCAATGAACAACTAAGGTGTTGCAACAAAAAACTGATGATTGATGCTTCTCATATCTCTCCATTCCTGTCTGTCTGTCCCTATCTATCCCTCTCTCTCTGTATCTGTAAAATAAATAAATAAATAAATAAATAAATAAATAAATCTTATGAAATCTTGATAAGATTTCATAATAGCTCAAATATTCATGATTAAATTTAACTTCTTAATTGAGATGTTCTAAATTGTGGAATATACTATGTTATAAGGCTTATGAAGAAGAGAAGGATATAAATAGCTTAGTCATTATTCTAGTATAAAGTACATTTTAAAGTGATATTTCACTTTGGTGTTCAATTAAAAGCAAAAGAAACAAAAAATGTGAGATCGCCTTTATTTTCTGTTTCACTTTAATCAGGTCCTGATTGTGAATTTATAGGGCCCTTATAAAATAAATTGAGGGCTTTCCAGTTTTGGTCATAGGTAATTACAATAATTTTGAAAGTACCTGTCCTTCAAGATTAAATAGAAGTTAACTGACACTTCAGCTGATGCTGATGCCCTTTACCAATCTATATTGTGGTAACAGATCCAATTTAGATATTTAACTTCTTCTTGGGTCACTATTGATCATTTACACTTAAATGAAAAACAATACATTTCTCATAATTTTAAAATCGCCATAGGTTGCACATAGTGTTCAAGCATAATTTCTTTAAGTTTCTCTGTATTAGAGGTGTCTGTTCGTACTTTCCAAAACTTGTGTTTTCTTCTCTTGCTTCTTTTTTAAAACTACCCTTGAGAAGTGTTTGTCTCTTTAATTGGTCTTTTCAAAAAAAATGTGTTTGGATTTAGCCATTATTTGTTTCAAATTCATTTAATAGACACTTACCTAGGACTTATTCTGTGCTAAGAACCATTTTGAACACTCTGAAAATAGGAAATTTTTCATGTAATTCTTTATAATAATCCTATAAGATGCCACTACTATCCTCATTTTATTGGTAAGGAAACAGTCACCAAAGTTATTCTGGATTTTCTTTTTAAGCATCATACTTTTCTATTCACTATTTGCATTGAGACCAATGTCTAAATGATTTATAGATTTTGAGATGTTTCTTCCATTTTCACCTCCTCCTACCACTAAATTCATTCGGCTTCTTCAATGGGCCATCCTTTCCTTTAATATTTACTAATTTTTAAAAATTCAACAATTATGGTATTCAGGTTCAGAATGGTGGTTTTATGTTTTCCTTGGTGTTTTAGTTAGTTTATTATCTCTCCGAGTTGGCTCCCTATGGTGACTGATCTTTCTCTCAAGCTACTAAACTCCTTAGTTATCTTATTGCTGTTGTTTTTGATATTGTCATTGCTGTTGGCTTTTTCTGCTAACTGGGAGTATCTTTGATAAGGTACCCTTCAAGTGTTGGAAGGAAATGAAAGAAAAGTATCTTTAGCAGTTATATATCTGTATTTTCCCCTGGTCCTCATGTTCCTCCACTATCCTATTCTTAATTATAGAGAGACTTGACAAATTCAGCTCCTGTTCAGTCACTTGAGTTCTGAAAGCCTATACATTTTCAAGCAGGGCAAATGTATATCCAATGTCTGTGTTGTGCGTGTGAAAGAGACAGAGGGTTGATCACATTTGGTGGTCCTCAAATCGTTGACCTCCTAGCTCTTCTAGTACTGTATATAGATCCTATTGTGAAGCTTATTAGAGACCACCATATTTCTCAACTTTTCTTAAAAGGTAAAGCTGCACAGCCCCCATACCCACACTGGTGCATTCTAAGATGACCACCCATCCTGGGGGACTGCCCAGATCTATCTAGCTCAGTAGAGGTGAACAATCAGGTATGGAAGCGTAGAGGATACATTCAGAACAGGCTGCCATATTTCCAACATCCTTCTTCTCTTTTTAATAAATCCTAAAAGTAAGAAATAATAAAAAGTAATATTTATAATATTTTTATTAATCCAGAATAATATAATATCAACAAAAGATAGAATGTTGCAAGGGAAGCAGAAAGATGTAACAAAGGTACTTATTTCTGTCATTTACATAAGAATCAGTAAATACAAAATCAATCATGATATTTGAAATTAAATAGAATATGATTTTTAAATGTAAAGGAAAACATTATTAGACATAGAAGCAAGATGTAGATAATCAAATTTTTATAATAATTCCAAAAAACCTTAAAAGATATATTTTTCAAAAATTATTTATCAACCACTAGTCCCTGGTATAGTTTTACTACATAATAGAAGTAAGACAATTATACCAGACCTAATAGTCATAAATAATTATTATGGATTTGAATTTTTCTTCTTTGAAAAATTATGTTTCTGCCTATATCATCCCTGAAGTTAAATAAATGTCATATTTCTAGCACAGAACTTAACATTGTCTATACAATAAGACAGAAAATGAAGAACATACAGGAAGAGACACAGTAGCAAATTAGGTTTACATAAGAGGAATGTAAACTTTCATTCTTTAAAGCTTTTTATAGTTTAGGTCACAGCAACTGAACCTATAACTTAAACAAAGCAGGGTATCTACCTTTGTGGGTTTTATTTGTTAATTAGATTATTTCATATGGCTTTTGTACAAATGGATATCAGGGTTTTAGTGCTAAAAGTCAAAGACCATTGTACTAGATATGTCAGTCATATCAAAGTTCATTCCAAGAGAAAACAGGAGAAACACCTGTTTGCACAATTGCCTCTGAGAGATCAACCTAGAGAATATATGCGACCCTGACCTTCCTATGCAATTTGAATGAGGGATGACCCCCAAAATGCCTGGGCACCAAAAATGCCAATACACGGGTCTAAGTAGTAACTAGCTGAGTCAATCAGAATGCCTATGTTAAGAATAAAAAAGTCAGCCCCATAAGTAGTGAGAAGACCAGCAGAAATAGAACACTAACACATAAAGAGATTATTTAGAGACATAGGTAAGCGTGAAAATCTCTTTATTTAATTCTATAGGTATTGGAACCCTAAAGTGAAGAGTCACAAAGTCCGAAACCCGAGAACTGCCCTACATGCAGAATGACCCTCTATGGCAGGAGCCCTCTTGTGAATGAAAACGTGGTGTTGTAATAAATCTAAGTAACCTCACAGGTGATCTGATCATAAATTCCTAATTGGGCAGTTCATGGAGGTAGACACGTCCCAGACCTATTACTTCTTCAGTAAAAGTTTTTTAAAGTAAAGTCCTGTCCATTTTTCTGGTGCATCTAGGTAGGTTAACACACCTTTGAAATGCCAGAGTGATGATGCTCTTTTCCAGACCCATCAAAGGCACAATCATCTTCAAGGGGACACATGATCCTGTTAACTATCTTGCATCTTGCTTTTTCCCAACTTCATACTATCTTCCTTCAATTCTCTCTTAAATTTCAAATAAATTGAAGAAACTGAAAAGCTGTCATTCTCTGGAGCATTTGAGATTTTGCTTCCCAGCATTATCATCAGTTTGTTTCAAATAAACTCGCACAAATTCTCTACAGGTTTGGATGTTTTCTTACCTGCGCACTCTCTTTTCAAGTTCTCACGCTTTGATACATCAGGTTGCCTTATCTAGTGTTAATAAAGTTCCTTCATTATCTTAGAGAAGGTGTCTTTGTTTCTTTCAATTTAAATTAAAACAAAGAAAGGAGGAGCAACAAGGAAACATAAACATGGAAATAAAAAAAAATAACAGAGTAAAAGGAAAACCCACGAAATATGCCGATAAATATAAATGGGTTAACTATTTGAGTTAAAGGAAAAAGCAACATTTTATATAAAAACCAACTTTCTGAGCTGAGAATCCTCACATAATAGTAATGACAGTTACTAGGAAATGTAAAATGTGGCCCCACAAGAATGTTTTACAATTCAGCTTCCAATAATTCAGTGTAACCTTAATCTGCATTGAGAGACAGAGAGTAGTAGAAAAAGAAGCTGGCAGGGTGTAAAGAATTGGCAACAATTTTTTTTTAGCAAAATCTGTCAACTTCCTAAATGCCTAAGACTCAGAACGGCACATGGGCAGATCCTGCAAAGCAGTAGCTAACACACAAAATCAAAGAGCAAGCTTACTGTGTGCACTGATGTTAGGTACACTGGGCCTCACAGATTTTTTTGAGCACTGTTCACATTTACATCACTGTGAGTAGAATATTTAAAAACATACAAAAAAGCAACATTGAGTAGTTTTAATTCAGAGAGAAATGGAACATTTTTTAATTACTGCTAATCACATTTCAAAACTTATTTCACATTTTTCTCTCCTCCCTCTCTCTTTGAACAGATGTATAGGTGAATGGGTGTGGTAAGAAAGGATTAGCATATGAAAACCTTTTCCAAGGAACCTATTATCTGGTGGTGTTGACTTTTGATGGAGAGGGAGGAGGTTGGGAGGAGGTGGGGAGGAGGAAAGGAATGCCTGAATACTTTCATTGGATGGGTGAGAGTCATATTAATTAGGGACCAATTGCCTTTTGAAAGAACCCAGGAACTTCCTAATGGTCTCTAGGGCTGAGAACTGTCATACCTCTGCCTAGTTTCATGACTGGTTTTTGTATGAAATGCTGATTTCACATTTGACTTGGAGAAGGATATTGAACTGTGTGTAAATATGAAGCCTTAGAGACTGCACCATCTGGAGCTAATATTTGAAGTGATTTACACATGAAACAGAAAAAAAAACAAAATCCAAATGAAATTATGCTTTAGATTTTTAAAAAATAGATGAACAGAATGTATTTATTGCCTGCAAATTGTAGTTAGATTATGAATTAAAATTAATTTCCTTATGTTCTTAGTTATTTTAATGATCATTAAACAAAAGTGACTCAGGATTTGAGGTAGAAGGATATAAATTGACTTGCTTTTTGTCATTACTTATCATTTCACTGCCTCCTACTCTATTATAAGCTTTCCCTCTTACCAATTCATCCAATCCAAATGTATATTAAGCCCACTAAATGTCATATACTGTGCTAGACTTGGGAAGCCAACAGTATTTCTAGACAATGGTCTCTACCATTTGGAAATAAGATATTAGTTAATGAAACAGGCATTAACCAATTATTCCTATGATTATATAAAACATATGCTAAGAATGAATGGTACATGGAGTTATAACAAATCTAAGAGGAAATGGTACTACTGAGAAATCCCCAGAGACTTTCCAAGTTGGTGATTATTATGCTGAAATTACTGTCTAAATCTTATTATTCCTATATCTTCCTATAGAGTGTATCAGTCAGGTCAAGCCTTACACCAGATGTTCCCACTGTTGTTTTAAACAGTAAAACTGTGTGAATGAAAATATGTCAGATGTATCAGGAGTCAGAGGTCAGATTGAAAATAAAGGCCATGAGGCCATTGCTTATTTTTATAAGAATTTCAATAAAGACCATAATTACTGATGTCATATGTGATCATCAAACTATATGGTTATTGAAGGACTAGCATTACTTAACTAATTTAGAAAATTCTGCAAAATATTCTGAGGGGTTCATTCTCCTTCTTCATATGGAAACTTCCAGGAGAAGTGTGGCATATGATTCCCAATCCAAGAAACATTTAAGTTGCCCAAGAATCACTCTAATTCTTGCAAATTGATTCTTTCTAAATCATGTGTAGCACAGACATGGAAGAGCCTGTTCCAACACTTAAACTGCACAGCTGTTTTGCTCCCGAGAGCCCCCATTCAACATGCACAAACATGTATACACATAAACTTTGTCTTTTTGCCCCAGTAAATGTGCCCAGATATGCTGAGGCAACTTAAAATGAATTCCTAGTTGGAATTCAATATCTCTGCTATACTTCAATGTGGGCTGGGCCAGAGGCTCAAGAAAGCATAAAGAATTTAGTTTCTGTTCCCGTTACTTCTTGTCCTCTCCCAAATATGTTTCATCCTATGCTTGGCTCCTGTGTTACTTTAGTTTCTCTTCCAGGAATGAACGGAGCTTTATATTCTTTTCTTTAATTCCTGATAGAAAGATAACTTTGCTGCTTCAAAATAACAAACAAGGATCCCTTGAATTCCCCTAAGTGGATCAGGTCACATGTCCGTGACTATCCTGGTGATTGGGATGTACTGATTGGTTTAAGGCATCCAGTCCACATCCAGGAATGGAGAGGCTGCCTGGGGAAGGTGACAAACTAAAGAGAAACCTGGATGCTGTGACAAAAGGGAAGGGGTGGAATAAATTCTGGATGGACATTCAACAATATTCATTATACCAGAGAAATGATTGGCTTTCAGGATCAAAGAAAGAGAGAAACTCAAAGAGTTTGTTATAAAACTTTGTTCCGGTATCTCCCCAGTTTACTGAATCTTCCCACACAACGGGCAGCCCATTGGGTAATTACATCTATGTCCAAATCTTTAGATACCTCATTTTATATTCTTGTCTGCCAAAGCCTAGTGGTAGTTCAGGCCAGCCAGCTATGCTTACTTTTGACACTTATATTCCTAGATTTTAAATTTCTTCCTTGTTAATTATTGGATCAGCTGTTATATTCAGAACAGCCAGTTAATGACAGTCAGTGGCAATTTCAAAATGCCCAGTCAGTTTTTCAGAACCTATATAACAGGATTTATAAATCATCCAAAGTCATTATTTTTGAGGGGAAATAAAGAATGTATTCTTCACCGGGTAGAGACTACTATCTGTCTATTACAGTGTTGTTTTCCTGAGGAATAGCTCGGTGACTGGCTATGCAATACGGAAACAGAAATTCCAAGGAAATCCAGGACATCCTACAAGTAATGCCTTATCTATGTCTCACAGACCAGTATTCTGTTGGCAGCAGCATAATTTTGGTTAAGATTACTAAACCTTGCCTGACCTGTGGTGGCGCAGTGGATAAAGCGTTGACCTGGGAACACTGAGGTCGCCAGTTCAAAACCCTGCACTGGTCTGGTCAAGGCACATATGGGAGTTGATGCTTCTAGCTCCTCCCCCCTTTCTTTCTTTCTCTCTCTCTCTCTCTCTCTCTCTCTCTTTCTCTCTCTCTCTCATTCTGTGTCTCCTCTCTAAAATGAATAAATAAAAAGAAATAAAAATTATTTAAAAAAAATAAAGAAGTTAAAAAAAAGATTACTAAACCTCGTTGTTAATGAAAAGGAGTTAAATTTAGCCTTTAGAAATGGCACATGAGAAAGTAGAAAGATTATCATGCATGATTCCATATGGAGAACAAGTTTTTTAAGTAGCAATCTCTCCTATGAGTGATGGGACTCTGTACACTATCAAAGGGTGTAACTAAGTTGACGGAGGCTCAAAGAGGAAAAGTAACTTGCTGGTTATCATATGGATTATAAATGATAGATAATCTTTGCAACTCAGGGACCAGTTCTCAAGATGAAACCGACATTAGGGAGGGAGCAGAAGGGAGAGAAAAGGAAATTGAGCTGACTCATCTGGCTCAAAATTCCACGCTCCTGTTACCACACCATGCTCATAAATGTTTTGCTTTTTCTCAGTTAGTTAAAAAATAAAGGGCTTTTAAATAATGTGTCTGCAATTGCATCTTCTAGAAGTAATCAGCAGCTTATTAACCTTAACCATAATAACACATTATCACTATTTTGTTTTAGTGAGTTAATTTGCAAAACAATAGTGAAGATCCTACCCAATGTGCAGGAATTTATTCTTGAGTTATTGGCACTGAATAAATACAGTGACCCTCACTGGAAATGTCAGGGACTTGAAAAGGAACTGCAGTATGTCACGAAGGCAGGAAGGTTGAAGAGCTCATGAGGAAGTCAGAGTTAGAAACAAACATGGTCAACTAATTGACACAAAGTGATGGCAATCAAAGCCAGACTTAAGAGTTTGCAGTGAAGGTCAGTTTCATTTTTTTGGTGTTATATCCTGCTTTGCTAAACATAAGAGGGAATGGTATATACTTCAAGGTTTGGTCCATGAGAATTGTTGCTCGTTGGTCTCTCAGATAGCTACAGGGAAAGGCTCTTTTAATAGATGGAAACCCTTCAGTGATTACTTTAGTTTCACAAATAATCAGTTGAAAACTATCTTTCAATTCCAACCAAAAAAAAATAAGATACTTGGGTTTCCAGATCTTGAGGATCTGATAACAATTATGTTTACTGCTAATTCATTCACACCAAATTTATTCATTTCAGTGAGAGAGAGGAGGAATGGGAACAGAGAAAAAGAGAGAGAGAGAGAGAGAGAGAGAGAGAGAGAGGAACAATAAGCTGTTCCTGTGTGTGCCCTGACCGGGGATCGAAACGGCAACTTTGATGCACGTCCGACACTCTTCACAGAGTTAACCGGTCAGGGCGTGGGTTTCCAGATCTTATCTTTTATATATATATTGTTGTTGGCTCAGACTAAAAGCAAGGCTCTAAAGCCATGGGCTTTAAAAAGCAAATATCTATCTTTCCTTGTAACTAATTGAAAGCCACTGGTCTTTGTGGCAGGGCTTTTCCCAGACCCATAGAATTTAAAAAAGGAAAATAATGTTCAGCAGAAATAACAGGTTCAGCCTAAGACCACACTCTTCATTTGTCTTTAGAGCACTACTACAAACAAATCAGGTGGATTTAATTTTCTTCCTACTAATTTTCTCTGATTTACTTAGAGGTTTGCCTTATTAGAATTGTGATTCTTTGTCCTCCTATTCTATATGTACCAGAGAAAAGTCTGGATATTCATTCAAGCACGTGATTTTTAAAGAAGGTAGTTGTGCACATTGTATTGAGGATAAGAGAAAACAGAAGACAAACCTAAAGTAACATAACATATGGAAGCTTCTCTGACCACAGCATAAGACAAAGACATGAAATATCAAGACACCTTGGAAAATTCTAGAGGGGAAACAGATATATATTGGCCTGTAACTTTTTACATTGCTGTCAGTCTCTTAATATTGCAGTGATCCCTCGTCTATCATGGGGGGATAGGTTCTAGAACCCTTTTGTGATAGGTGAAATTCCACAAAATAGCGACCTTATATTTATATTATTAGTTATATATATTTAAGGCTTTATTTCAATTTAATATTTTTAATAAGTTTTAATTAATATTTTTATATATTTTATTTTGTTTTCAATTTTTTAGGCTAGAAAGTGCTTATTTTACCACAAAATAATTAAAGTAATAAATATATTAAAATACCTATATACCGCAAAATCCTGCGATATAGTGAAAAATCTGCGATACAAAATTAGATATATACAAATTAAAAATCTGTGATACAGTGAGACCACAAAAAGTAAACCATGATATGGCGAGGGACGACTGGTATTCCCTTGTTTACCCTCCTCTAGGAAAACTGATTTCATTACTGTAACACTAATATGCCATATATTCCTGCATCTGAGAGTCTTTGCTTTAGTTATTCCCTCTGGTTGGAATGCTCTTCCCTCAGATGTCCACTTTCTAACATTATGTCTTTCAAGTATTTTTTCAAATATCATCTCCATAAGATTGACCTCAATCACCTTATTCATACTGTATCTTGCTCTCTTCCTGTCTAATTCCCAGATATATGCAAGTCTTTTAAACCTGTTCTGCCTTTTTGTTATTCCATAACACCTACCACCATCTAACTAATCACAATTTATATATTTATTATGTTTATGTTTATTTTCTGTGGCCTCCTGCTAGAATGTAAGCTCCATACGAGCAAATATATTTAATGTTCTTCTTCTTCTTTTCACTTTTGTATTCAAAGTGAACAAAGGCTGGCCAAGCCAGGCAGAGAAAGACAAATACCATATGATTTCACTTATATGTGGAATCTAATGAACAAAATAAACTAACAAAGAAAATATAAACAGACTGACACCTGTCGTAGGGGAGTTTGCAGTGCTAGGTGAGAAAGGTGAAAGGATTAAGCAAAAATAAATAAATATAAAACTTCATAAACATAGACATATCATCAATATGATGATGACCAGAGGGTAAGAGGCATGATGAAGAGGGTAAAGGGGAGATAAAATGATGATGGAAAGAAGTTTGAATTTGGGTACTGAAAATACAATAAAATACACAGTTGAAGTATTCTAGAATTTTACCCCTGCAACCAATATAATTTTATTAATCAATGAAAATATATTGAATTTTCTACTAGAATTTTACCCCTGCAACCAATATAATTTTATTAATCAATGAAAATATATTGAATTTTCTATCTAAGAAAAAAATGTTAAGAAAGCAATATATCTCCAGCTTATATTCCACTAACAATTCCAGAGTTGCAAAAAGTATGAATCCTGCTCAGTTACTATCCAAGAATAAATTATAAATCCTCAGGTTCATAAACTTTGAAAATATGAGGGAGAAGGCAATTTGAAGTAAAGAAAAGAAAAGCTGAAACCACATTTAAAAAAATTTTTCAGAAATGTAAAATAGAATGGGACCCCCCAATGATAAATCTTCTAAAACACAAAATTAGGTACATGTAAAATTGCATTTAAAGAAATACATTACTAAAGTATTGGGAAGATCACATTGAAAAGTTCTTTGTATAACAAAGCAACATCATTTCACTTTTCCTCAGAGACAATATGTACAATGATTCTTGACTTTCCCCCTAAAAATTAGGAAGCATCCACCAAAGCTTTGAGTTTAGTATTAAATAAAAATGTAAAATTAAAACATTGGGAATAAAAATTTTAAACTAAAATACTCACAATTAGGATCTGGAATATTCCTCTACAAAATTTCTAATTTTTCAATTTTGGTATGTAAATTTCCATTAACACTGAAATGAAAAAAATAATAAAATAGAGACGATCATTGAGAATTCAGGGTGCTTTCTGAGCAATAGCCCATACATTAACATTTTGTCATCATCAACCACAAGAAATGCTTATAATATCAGAATCCCCTTTTTAAAATAAAGTATTTGAGATTAACACAAGTCACATCAAAAATATATATCGGTGGTACATATATACTATGTAATACTACTCAGCCATAAGAAATGATGACATAGGATCATTTGCTACAACATGGATCAACCTTGATAACATTATACTGAGTGAAATAAATAAATTAGAAAGAACTAAGAACTGTACAATTCCATACATAGGTGGGATACAAAATTGAGACTCATGGATATGGACAAGAGTGTGGTGGTTATGGGGGGGCGGGAAGGGAGGAGAGAGAGGGGGTGGGAGGAGGGGACGGGCATAAAGAAAACCAAATAGAAGGTGACGGAAGACAATTTGACTTTGGGTGATGGGTATGCAACATAATCAAATGTCAAAATGATCTGGAGATATTTTCTCTAAATCAATGTACTCTAATTGATCAGTGTCACTCCATTAAAATGGATTGTTTAATATATATATAAAATTCTTTCTTTTTTCCTTCCCACTCTACCTACTGTCATAGTGTAAGCCACTGTTATCCATGCCTGAAGAGTTGCCTGGACTTACACCCATGCTGTCAGCTTAAACTTGTGATTCAATAAATTCCATTTCAACATGCTGACAGCAGAGATATTTCTCAATACATACCAGAGTATCTTAGTTTTAAACTGGAACCCATCAACAGTTTGCCAAAAGTCTCAGAATAATGTCCACAGTAGTCAACATGACATTGTAGATAACTAGAATATGTTGCATTGTTATTAAATTCTTCACTCATCATACCATTTTTTTAATAGAATTGCATCACTTTCTCTCTCATGGTTCTCTATTTCCTTGTTTGCCTTAAGAACTGTGTAACCCTGTTAAATAGAATGAATGTATCTTATTCTGGAATATCATTAAATACTTAGTGCTTATCACTGTATAGATGAGGGAACTGACTGATTAGAAGAAAAAATTGGCCTTTTTTTCAGTGTTTTTACTTTATAGAATAAGGAGAGGACTATATGTCACCCCAAAATGTGCCACTATGACATGTGGATTATTTTGTACTAAAGTCAGCCAAGACCCAGCACACTCAGGAAGAGCTTTCAACCTCCTTCATAAAAGAACTTAGAAAGAGAGCCTGTACCAGAGACAATTTCCTCATTTGAAAGACTTATCTATCTGCATGGCAGGGCAATCATTTGTTTACCAGATACTGGTTTTTCTCATCCTTCTGTGAATTGTCTCTCTCCCCTTTGAACCTAGACCACTAATGCTTTGGCTTGGAATGGTACAGAAGCCCTTATTGCCCAACTGCTTTTGAATCTTACCTTTTTATAGGCTTCTGTATATAAAAACTTAAATTTGTATTCTACTGTCAATCTGTCTTATGTCAACTTAATTATTAGACCAAGAGAAATTGGATAAAATTTTATCAATTTGCTTTACTTTATTGATGTATTTTCTTGATAAATACCTATGAATATAGGCTAACCTCAATATAATTCTTATGTTTAATTTGTAATAAGAATTACTATTAAAATATAATTTTACACAAAAATGGTAAATAACCTTGGTGTATTAGTGCATTAAATAAGTTCTGAAGTAGATAATTTTAGATAGACTTTATCGTTTTTCAAAAGTGGGTTACTATAGAAAGAACACAGTGAAAACGTATCTTATTTTGGCACTCTCTTAACTAGCTGTGTGGCCATCAAAGTCTTGTAGACTTCATTGATTCTAAATGTTCTCAACTATAAAATAAAGACAAAGGTTATCCCAGGCACAGGTACTGGAATACTGTTAGTAACCACACTATAGAAAAATAGCTATCTTCTGTGTTCTATTATATCTAAATTTATCACCAATTTCTGATACATGATTGGCATATTTAGATATACAGATATTATATAGTACTTAATATCTTTCACAGAGAATTACTAAAAATCTAATGTCTTTTCTAAATCTTCTATTCCCCTTAATAACAAGAAATGAAAAATGAATGTATTTACTGAAAATGACCCCTGTAATATGATGTACAAGCTCTAAGACAAATATGCTTAGAAAATTAAAATATAGGTTTTAATGATATTAAAGTTAAAAATGTACCCATAAAGCAGTGTTTTAGAAAAATAGACATGTTCATACTCATGGTGATTAAACACATACTTCCTTGTTACAGACACCTATCTAAAATACACTTATATATACTATATACCCAATATTCACACATGAATATTGTATCTGGGCAGAGAACATCATTATACCAATTTGAGTTTTCAGTAACTTATTAATAATTACAGGAAACATATTAAAGCTACTGTATTCTCTTTTTCATACTTAAGTAGATTAGATTATCCTGAAGGACTCTTCTTTGAAATTTGTTCACTTAGTCAGCTCAAGAAAAGGAAGAACTCCATGGTAGAGTGCATGTACTTGAATCAAAGGTAGAAATGAAATAAGGAAGTCAGGGAGAAAAGAATATAAAATTCCAGATGAAGATGATTCCTTTTTATCCTTCTTTCCTTCCTTCCTTCCTTCTTTCCTTCCTTCCTTCCTTCCTTCCTTCCTTCTTTCCTTCCTTCCTTCCTTCCTTCCTTCCTTCCTTCCTTCCTTCCTTCCTTCCTTCCTTCCTTCCTACCTTCCTTCTTTTCTTCCTCCCTCCCTTTTTTCTGTTTGTGTCAATATAGCTTTCTCTTATGCCAGAAAGAATAGTCTATATTCTATATTAACAAATTCAACAAATACTAATCACATTACATAATTATGAAGGAGGATGGGGTGTGTTATCAACTGTTAAATTTGTCCATTCAATTTAAAGTAAAACTTCAAGCCATCAACACTTAAAATTGGTTAAGTATTGTTTTATGGAAAAATAGGATGCTTGATGTGTTAACTGATTATTTGATTTTCCCTAAATGACAAATGATGGAACATGGCATGGACTCAAATTTCTAAAAGCAGCTTTTTAGTTGATGACTAAATTTTGAAAACCTAAATTGATGGTCAAGTCAGAATAGGGGCATAGACCCCAGTTTATCCAGCCACAGGCTTGTTCTCTCCTCATCCAGTAAACAATGAGTTAGGTTTGAATAATTGATCTCTATAGATTTACAATAAAATAGCAACACATACCACCCTCATTAAAGATTTATGTTTTTATTCAGTGTTTATGTTGATATCTTAAGTAGCAAGCACATCGCGCATCGCTGTGTAGTGACAAGACCAAATGCACCTTGGCAACACTTCAGTATAAAAATTAGAAGGTGTTGATTTCATTACCACTCTGGCAATACATTTGGAAGTGTGTTAATGACTATTAATGGCCTAGTCCTCAGCCAGAAGAATGCCTGAAGTCAGTAAAAGTGGCATTTTATCTGCTCTTAAACATTAAGAATGGAGAGCTCCCTACAATCGCATTTGTAAGTAACTTCCCTGCTCTACACATAATCACATCCCCTACTTAACTGAGCTTTTAAAAATGTTTAAATTCAAGGCAAACCCAATTTCTCTACTCTGGAGATTTTCCCTTTCCTTTTCTTTATAACAACTAACACATTTGGCTTTCCTTAAAGGTAAATGAGAACGAAATTTATTTTCAAAGGCCATTGTGTCTCTTTTCAATTTTACAATATAAAAAAATATAGAGACTCTATTGTTTTAGGTTTAACAACAACAACAACAACAAAAAAAGAGTTACTATCTTTTCTTATTTATTTTTTGCAGCTACAGAGGAGTCTAAACAATCATACCAGAATGTATTATATGAATCAGTCCGTGTTTCTGAAGCCCACATGTTTGCAGGGTTTCTTTCTCCCTCAAATAATTTTTTTTTCCCTAGAGGGTCCTAAATCAACAAGTGATTCGATGAGGAATGGAAGCTTCTGTTTCAGAAAACACAACTTCAGCTAGACAACAGAAAACAGATGCCAATTATTTGCCAATGGATGCTGGAAAACAAAACATTTTATGACATTTACTTTGCCTTACCAGAACTGCTGCTGCTGCCAAAGAAATATAAACTGGTCAAATTACCAGCAGCCGGTTTGGAAATGTGGGGTATTATGATTTGGAATCTTGCTCTACAATCAGCCATTCTGTGACCTACATATTTCTTTAAACATTGATTCTCCATGCAATCTGTTTTATCAGATATATAGGAAGAACAGGTACAACTGCTATGTTAATAAAATATTTGATATGTTTCAGTAGTTTATTGCATTCTCTCCTAATTCCATTAGTCTATTTTTACAGAGCAATAAAGATAATTGTACGTTTGCTATTTGAAAGTGACTTCAACATACATTTTTTATTTCATGTGCAAATGCTTCAAATTCAACGTCTTTCTTACATTGAACCCAGCTGAATTATTCATTGTTAATGTGATATTACAAGCAGTGTTTAAGTATTTTTCCTCCAGTAGTTCACAGACTTAATTTAGTCACAATCAATATCCATCTAGCCACACAAAAATATAAATTTTCCATAAATAATTTTAGATTAAGTGTTTTACCTTTTAGATGCATTTAGAAGAATTATCTTGGGCTGATTTCACTAAAACTAGCAGTATGTCAAATTCCTACTTTCATTAGCCATAATATCTAGATATGCAAATAAAGTCTTGACAAATATATGCAATATGTGCCTAGTTCTTCTCTTCATAGTGATTGAGCTATCTTTCAGGTTGTGAAGAAAAACAATTAATGCATTTTCCTTAATAGTAAAGTTACTGCAAGCAGTGCTGTTATAAAATCCATAATAAGTGTCTACATTGTCTTAAGATGTGTCTTGAATGACAGAAATGAACTAAATTAGTGACAGCACTTATATCAGAGTTTTTGTTGAAAATATAAGCTGAAAAAATTATGGTACAAGTGACTTAAGGAATGTCATGCTTCGAGGTTTTTAACATGCACAGGAATGACCAGGGTTCTTGTCCAATGCAGGTTTTGATTCAGTAATACTGGGGAGAGTCTGAGATTCTGCATCTGTACAAGTTCTCGTGTGATGACTTCAAAGCAAGTGGTCAGTGAACCAAACTTTTGGAAGCAGGAGTGTAGATGGCCTGAGGTGGGGCCGTTTGTCATTGAATACTAGAAATGTTCTGAAGTACTCATAGCCAATCTCAATATTCAAGGGGATTGATTCACTTGAAGTCAGAACTGCAGGCACCCTGGTACAGCTCATCTCATAAGTAATGAGTGCTAGCATTCTACTGAATTTATCTGGGTTCCATTGTGGATGCCAAATGATGGACTAGGTAGGACTTGAATCTTCTCTTCATTAGATTTAATAGTACTAAGACTTTTTATGGTGTGTACACACACACACACACACACACACATATGACAGTGAGAGCATTTAATGATAAGGCAGACAAGTATGAGAATATTATGTCATGATTAGAAAAAAGGAAAAGTATAATTGCCCATAAGGTATGACCCAAATGAGCACTGCATGTAGTTCCTACTATTAGCATGTCTGCCTAACTTAGGTGTCAATCACACTAAACACCTGGATAACTATCATAGCAAAGGAAAGTTAGTCTCATTTGTTTTTATACCCATTTTACGAAGCAATAGAATCTAAAAATGAGATTATTCTAGATAGTATTTTAACAAGTTTGATGTACATTCAGTTACCTGCACTTAGCCAATGTAACGTAACGGTAAGCCCATCTCTTTTATGTCACTTAATCTTCAGTCAGAGGCAAACTTCCTATCACACCAAAACCACAAGGGACTGTTCTACTAAACCTGAGTAACTTAAATGATATTCTCTGAACACCTACTCCCCAAACACCTGGGACAAATTCATGCTGCTCCTTCAGTAGACAGGAATTTTGGCAGATTTTCTTTCTAGCTGGGGAGCAGCTGGCAGGATGTCACAGCCAATTAGGGGGAATAGAAGCACTTAATAATCTTTTGAAATATCAGGACCCATCTGGGCCACATCATACTCCTCCCACCCACCTCCAGTCCCCAAGTAACACTGATCCTTCCACAGATATATTTCTCCCCTTTCATTCATCTGTGCTCAGCCTGACCTAATGACAGCATGTTTAGAATGTTGCAATTATCTTCGAAATGGTCTGCCTCTCTCATATTTTCATAAAGTTAAATAACAGTGTCTCATTACTCCTCCAGAACTCTAGCAGTTTCTGCTTAAAAACTTTCATTGGATCTATTTAGCTACAAGCATTAAGTCTGAGTTCCATATCTTGTTGTGCAAAGTTGCCCATGATATGTATCAACCTCTTCTGAACTTCTAAAGTAGCCTCTATTGTGTGTCAAATAATCTGTGCATACTATTATGTCTACTTAGATTTTTACCAGCTTTCCAACAGCTTATCTAAAACCTAAATGTTTCTCCATTTATTCTTCCTTGAGCCTCTTCTGAACATCCCAATCCTTAGTGATTTCTACCACAGTAGTTATTGCTACTCATTTTGTTACTTTTTAATATGCTACCTTGTGGGGTTTTTTTTCTGTTGCTATTATTTTCCCTTTAATTGTGACATGCTATATTAGGACTCTGTTCTCTTATATATAAGTTTAGAGAGTATAGGTTTTGGAGTCAGTCTCTATGTGAGTCTTAATGAGTGAATGCTAATTTTCATCTATAAGTGGGGGTGAAAACATCCTGCATTTTAGGATTAGTGTGGTGTTTCAGATATAATAAATGTAAAAAACCTAGAAGAATTTCTGAAATATAGTTTTAATTCCCAGAAAATGTTAGCTTTAATTAAATTCTGATATTAACAGACACTAAGGACTTTGCAAGATAGAACACATTTCCATTTTAGTACACAGAAGAATGCTCAGCACAAAGTAGACATAACAAACCGTTTCTCACATTTAATTTGATTCAACATGTCTGAGCTAAATGTTAACTAGTAGTTAAGGAGCTTGTGTGGTAGAAATACTGGTCAACTTATTATGCATCTATTGTTCTTGAAAAGTAATTCTTCTATGGCCATATATAACCTATGCCTGGCTTCTATCCCCTTGAGATACTGTCATTTGTTTGACATGATTATATTTTTGATAGTTACTCTTCAATAGTACACAAAATATAGAATCATTTTAGCTTACAGAAGAAAATGTAAAAACCAATCATACAAATCACTAAAGAAATAGATAATGTAGGTTTGACTAAACTGTGATCATCAAAGCCATCCAAAGGTCTTTAAGAGGCAAACATAATTTATTTCTGCACAACTACCGTGAGATTGGCACACAGTAGATATTAAACAAAATTTTATTGAATAGATGAATGATTTAATAACATACATTCTACTTATGTTCCTGTGAATCTCTGGTAATAGCTTTGTCTGAAGGATTTGAAAGTTTTGATTGATCAAATGATTTAAATTTTGTAATAAGTATATTTTCTCATTAATAATATGAATATTTATTAACCCCTTCATATGGTAGAGTATCTGTTAGTGGATAAATAGGAAAATTAAGTTTGAATATCTGCCATGAAAAATTGTTTAGCAGTAGTAGTAGTAATCTCCCATTACTGAGCTTAGAATACTTATAAAGAGAAGATCCATGAAGTGATTTGACTATAATTAATTTTAGATCTAAGGATTTGTTTATTGTTGATAATAATTAATTTTGCTTCATTAAACTCTTAGGCATCTTGGTCATTAATTATAGCATAATTTTCATGACAATGATATCAATTTATTGGAAGATTTCTACTATATGTAGTTTTTAATACCATTGACTGTAGAACACTTCCAAAGTACTAAATTTTTATAGTGAATTATGGACCTGATAATATTTTCTAAATACTTCCTCTGACCTTCTCTTGAAGATATACATATTATAAAAGACCTGACAATAAGTACATGTTTTTAACACCTATAAATATCTAAACAAATTAATCTGTCCAGTGGGAGCGATGGGTATTAGTGCTCAAAGAATCCACTTGCCTCAGGACTAAATATTGTTGTGTAGATTGTCAATCTATATTTAAACAATCTTTCTCTAGAAGGTTTGAGGTCATCCTTCATTCCTGTTTAGTCAACTAGAATGTCATTTAGCACAAATGATATACCTGAACCTGCCCCCCTTTCTCTGTTTCTTTCATTAAGATGTAACTTGATTTATGATCAGCACTGTTTTCTTAAGACAGAGATTAATCACAATAAATATGGTAAAATTATTCCATCAAGAGTGAGTCTAATTTTATCATTCTGAACATCTACAGTGGGCTATATAACAATCATCAACACAAATTTTATTTAATTTCTGAAACAAAAAATATACATATATGGTAAAGAAAAAATATGTTAGGAAGAATATTATATTGAAAGATGAAACAGGTAGTACTAATTTCAGACCTTTATTTTGTCATTTTATTTTTGAATCATCAATATTTATAAAGGTGTGTTGTTGTAAGTCCACAAGTTAACCTTGGAATAACCATGGTCATGAAGTTATTATTTGAAGTTTTAAAAACATGGAAATATGTTAAATGGGGCATACTAAATTGAAGACTATATTTGACAGTCATTCCATTCAAAAAGATTTATAGTATTTTATCTATTATCTTCCTTTTGGCAGATTTTCTATTCTCTGAAAATAATTATATAGGACAGTATGGCATTTAAATTGGGAGATAATAGAAAAAACTTATTATCTCTGTCCTATAGTATGACTAAAACTAATTTCTCAAATAACCAAGTGTCAAATTATATTTTAGGTGAACTAAAAATTAAGAATTCTGATAAATTAAATTTAAATTAAGAATCTGGTTACCAAATAATTATGCAAACGTACCTCTAATGTGTGCAAAAATAATTTATTCCTGATTTTTAATAGACCCTAGAGATATTTTAATCATCCTCTTAGTTGGGACTTAATTTGTCTATATGTTATAAAATCTGGGAGATCTTTTTATATTTTTAAAATATATACTTTTATGTATAAATAAATAAGTTTGAAAGTTAATGTTTAGATTATGATATATTCTAATGTACAAAAAAATAAGGGTAATTTGGAAAATCTTCAAATAGTTTTCAGATTATACCTTTTTCAGTAGATTTAACATTTTTAATGTATCAGTTTATTTTATGATTAATCTGAATGAATATATATTTATTGACATTTATTTACTAAGTTTGAAATTCACAAAATGTCATCACCTTATTGTATTTTTTTAATGGAAGTATTTTACTGGTGTTCTTATCAAAAGTCTGCCTTACTAAAGATTTCTTCTATTTATCTCTTGTACTGTTATTCAATCTGTTCGTTCCCTTGCATTTTGTTTATATGTGTCATTTACTTGTTTTGTAGACAAATTATTAGATTTCTAATGGTAAGTTACACCACTCAACTTAATATGGATGTTCAAGTATGCAGAATAATATACTTTTGCTTAATATACATTACAGTCACCAACTAAATGAAACCTTCCTTGATTGCACCCAACAGTTTGCTGTGTAGTACTCTCTGTTCTTAAATAGAAGTAAATAAGAGAAAGAGACAAAATAGTTTTTAAAGAAATAGTGGTTGAAAATATGTCAAATATGATTAAAAAAAAACTTTTATCTATATACTTGTTAGGCTCATCCAACTCCACATAGGATACACACAAAGATTTAGATGTATACATATCATAGTTAAACTGTTAAAAGCCAAAAGTAGTTTTCAAAACAATAAGATTAAAAACTTTATGGTACATAAAAGAGAAACATAATAAAATGAAGAGCTGCTTTCTCATCAGAATTGATGGAGGCCAATATTCAAATTGATGCAGAAAATAAAGATGTTAACCACTAATTTTATAACCAGCAAAACTGTGCTTCAAAATGAGAAAAAATAAAGACAGTCTCAATCTCACACCCAAAAGATCTGTATGAAACTGAAATCTATGGAAAAATACATCAAATAGCAACCAAATATACATACCTTTTAGCATATAAAAAATTCTCCATATAAATCATGTGCTAGACCATAACTTAGAAAAAATAACTATAGAAATATTCACCTGAAATCTAGGTACACTTATTGATCAATATCACCCCATTAAGTTTAATTTTCTAAGAGAAAATTTAAAAAATAATAACTTGAAAAGAAATAAAATAAAATATGTTTTCAAACATAAAAAAATTAAATTAGAAAACAGCAACAAAGAAAATCAGAAAAATTCTAAACTTTGGAAAATAAGTCACACACTATTAAGTAATATGTGCTAGAAAAAGAGTTCACAGGGAAATTAGGAAACATTTTTAACTAACTGAATATAAAATCACAAGATATAAAAAGTTATGTAATGTTTTAACTTGTGGAAAGGAAAGGAAAGGAAAGGAGAGAGAAGAAAGAAAGAAAGAAAGAAAGAAAGAAAGAAAGAAAGAAAGAAAGAAAGAAAGAAAGAAAGAAAGAGAAAGAAAGCAAAGCAATCTCTGAACAAACTAGGAATATAAAGGAACTTCCAGAATCTGTGGGATGGCATCTATAAAAAATTTTGGCTATTCTCATATTTAATGCTAATAGAATAAATGTTATCTCATTAAGACTGGAAATAGAACAGCAATGTCTACTCTTGTCATTTTTATTGAACAATATACTGGGCATTCTAAATAGTAAAATAAGGCAAGAAAAAAATAAGAGGCATTTATTATGAAATGGGAGAAATAAAAGTGTCTTGATCCTTAAACAACATAACACTATATGTAGAAAATTCTAAGGACATTTAGACAAAAGCTAATACAATTAAATGTATAGAGCAAGGTCACAGAATACAAGTTCAACATATAACACTCAATCATAATTTTATAAACTAGCTATAAACAATTCAAAAATGAAATTCAGAAGTTTCATGCACATAACAAAAAAAAATAGATACTTGGAATTAAATATAAATTGAACACAGCAAACTTCATAACTTTGCTGAAAAAAATAAAGATAATTTTTAAAAAGGCATTCCATACCTATGGACTAGAAGACTCATCATATTAAGATGGTAATTACTTCAAGTTGATCTATATATAGACAAAACTATCTTTCAAAATCTGAGCAGACATTTCTTCTTACATATAACATGTCTAGGTATCAAGGAGGATTTTAAGAATGACTCCCAGTGACCCTCACTCTTGCATAATGCCCCCCCCCCATATTTTAGGTTGAATCTAATCACATGAGTCCTTTAACAGCAGAGAATATTCTCTGGCTAGAAAATAAAAACAGTAAAGAAAATCAGCAAGATTTGAAGCATGAAAACTAGACACGCTGTTGCTGATTTGAAGATTGAGGGGGTCACATGAAAAGAAATGTGGGTGTTCTCTATGTACAGACTGTCCCCTGGCTAATGGCCAGCAAGGAAAAAAGGGACCTCAGACTTACAATTACAAAGAACTGTATTCTGACCATAATCTGACTAAGCCTGGAAGAGTCTGTCTTCTTCCTGTATCTCTAGATAAAAGCTTCCTCTAGTAGACATCTTGACTCTGGCCTTTTTAGACTCTGAGCAGAAAATTTATGAGTCTCTTTTCATGATACATTTTTCTGAAAACACTTACCTGTTAGCCTGCATATGTATTTGTTTATTTATGGTCTCCCTATATTCCATTACAATATAAACTTCATAAGAGCGAGGAGTTTGTTTTGTTTACTGCTATATTTTCAGGTGATAAGAAGAATGTCTGACACATGATAGGCAATCACTAATTATCTGTAGAAATATTTAACAAATTAAACTCTAACATACTGATTGGTTTTAAATCTTACTGGTTTAATCTTGTAATAAATTACTTCTAAGTTAGAATATTTGCAATAAAATATTTTATGACTATATTTTTGAGGTGTGTAAGTGTATATATATACACATTTTATATACACATACATACAATTTATTTTTTCTGATTAGTGTCTTAAGTATAAATCCTGAGATCCCAAGCGATTGTTTAAGGAGAGCTCTATTTCTCAGGAACATAAGGGAACTTCATTGACAGAAGTTTAGTGCCTTTAATCTTTTAACTCAGGGATTATAAACATAGTATTTAATAGTTGTGATCCAGGTTATGAATCTTTACTCTTATATTAAAAACAATGGAATTTTGACCTTGTGAGGAACTTAAAAGTCTGTAGGCAAACATAGAAGTAGCTAGCTTACAGGCTAATTAGTAACTAACACAATACTTAGTATAATATCTAGCATAAAGTTGGCCCTTAATATGTGGTTATCCTAAATAAATGAGTGATTAATAATAAATATTAATAGACATATTGATGATGTCAGGTAATAACAAAAAAAAAACAGTAAAAGCCAGTATTTTTTGAGAATTGTCTCTATAATAAATGCTAAGCTAAGCATTGAATTCTTGCAAAAACCTTATGATATGGCATAGGCAGGTTAATACATTGTTAAAAGTCACACAGGTAGTAAGAAGAGAAATGTACACGTGATCTTATGTACACGTGATCTTAAACCCATCTAACTGCACAGCTGGCTTCACAGTCATTCAGCTTTAATGTCCTAGTCATAGCCAAATTCCCTAAATCAGAGTATTCAGTTTAAACACGTGCCCCCTGAACCTTTTATGCCATTTCTGTACTCCTAAAGGATTTCGGTATTTAGGACAATCCGAAGGAGATCCTGTTAACAATGCAAACTGCATAACGAATCAAATCCTTGACCAGAATCTCTGAAGAATTCTAAAATTGGCAGAGAACCTTACTGTCTCCAGGCTGTTGTTGAATATAAGCCAGTCTTTATAAAGCATATTTTTGTTTAGAATATTATTCATTTATAGTCATTTCAATGGACAATTTCTCCCGCATACCATGGACACATTTTTGCAATTGAAATAGAAAATAACACAAAGTATGGTATTTCTCCTTACTCCCACTATTCTAGATAAAATTATATATAGATCATGTCTTTGTATTCCCATACCTTCATGGTTCCTTTGGTATGTAGCATACTCCTTATCCCAAAAGTCTGCTTTGTATTTCTTCTCTCTGTCCTATTTTCACGTCTATATTTTATTACACTGGCTAGAAAGCAGCTTAATTTTTATGAAAGAAGACAAATTCACATGAATTTTTGATATAAAAAATTATGCATACACTGTTTTGTTTTAGTTATTTCAAAGCCCCAGTAATTTAACTCTCTGGAAGTGTGCAATAGTATTTATTAGCTCTCAAGTTATTGTATAATTATTATAATAACTTTCAATTTATCTCAACTTAATTTTACTTCTATCAGTATTAAATCCCAACACACTGGTGATTTTATTAAATATATTAAGACATTAATCTTGTCTATTTTTCATAAAGCATTCAACTCCTCCTAGTGGATACTAACATTTAACTAAAACGACCACATTTCTATATTTTAATAATGTATTATTACTGTTGTTAGTTTAAAGTAGATGTTTAAAATTCATGCAGCATAAGGCAAATATGTATCAAAAGTTGAAATCAAGCTATGGAAAACAAAGAATTAGATTTTAAATAAAATCAATGGAAATTGGCAGGTAATGATTTCTATGTTATTATTAAATATATTCAAGGGCAATAATGGAGATATTAACCAATTAAATACTTTATTTTCTTTCTTTCTGTCACATTTTACAACTCTCCATAAATAAAAAAAGGAATAACTTTGGGGAGGGGAGAAGGTAAATAATATCGAATCCTAAATTTTAAAAGGGTGGGGAGGATAAATTTTCTAATTATCATATTAATGAACAAAAATAAATACAGAGTATGATTTGAAAAAATACACAAGATGAATGGCAATATTCAGCTCTTTCCCAGGGGAAAATGCTTGTGAAGGGAAGTGTAGTGCCTGGAAACCACACCCATGAGCCATGGAGTGCACATCTGTTCAATACAGGCCCAGCCAAAATCTGCAGGTGTCAAAATACCAGTAGTACACACAAAATGATAGAAATGGAGACAAATTATCTTTTGAAAAGTACTAACATTCCCAAATTTTGTTAATTTTTCCCCCATGAAGTTATCATTTGCGTTTTTCTCCCTTGTCATGTTGTATATGAAGTTTTATGAAAATCTCTGAGTGAACAACGAAAATTGCTCCCTCTGCAATCAACAGAGTAACCAGATAACCAACCTGTCATCTCATTAGTTTTCCTAGGAAATGCCTGGATACTATCACCATTATCATCATTCCTTTTAAAAAGCAAATTGGAAAGGTGAGCTCTTATTATTTACATAGAACTTTTTAGAGATATTTCTATAACATATGCAGAAGACTTGTAAATTTTGTAAATCATTGGTTCCATGTCTGTGGACTGTGAAGCCAATAAGTTACAGATTACAGTCCAGATTCTACTGATTTCCCCACTCTCGGGTCTCCAAAATGGCTCTTGATGACTTTGTGAAAATGATACCCTAAATTATTAAAATAAATTTTGTCCCTAATAAGCTCCCCTCTAAGCCATTGAGATGGGCACTGTGTTGAACACTGACCTGCTAACAGACTAGAAAATGCTGCTTGCAAATGTGATCATACACATTTTATTGGAGTATCTTTTTAAACAATTTTCTAATACATATATTTAGTATTGTTATAACACTTTAATAAAGTTGTTTAATTATGTTTATTTATTCCTCAAAAATCCTGAGCTAAAAGCCTGACATTATTGTTATCTGATTAAGCACGTGGATAAACGTAGTGGTTTGCCTAGACTCACACTGATATAAATGGTAGCAGCACCACCGGAACCTGTCTTTTGACTCTTATTTCAGTACTTCTCCTATTATCCCATACTCTTTTCATTAAGATATTAAATCTTAGTTTTCATAATGTTAGTCTATATCATTCATAGATTTGTCATGCAATATTACACAAAGCTACCAATTTAGATGTAGTATGAAGATTTACACATTGTCTTTTAAATATGCACAGGAAATAAACACATATAGTAGTAGTCCACTTCTTACATTAATAAATCAGTAAGTGGACCTAACCATTATTAAAACTTAGAAAACAAGAATGAAAACCTAATAGATTATGAAAAAAGGGAGTTAGCCACTGATTTATACAAACCATATATTAGTATCCTAGGGCTGCCATGACAAAATTTCACAAACTTGGTGGTTTTAATAAATAGATATTTATTCTCACAGTTCTGGAGACCATAAGTTCAAAATGAAAGCATTGGCAGGTCCATGCTTTCTCTGTAGTCTCTAGGAAAGAATCTTTCTTTGTCTATTCCTAGCTTGTGGTGACTGCAGGAGTTCCTTGGCTTGTGGCAGCATCATTTTAATCATTGCCTCCATCATTACATGGTTTTCTTCTTGATGTCTCTCTGTCTGTACTGTACTCTCTTCTTATAAGGAGATCAATCATTTTGGATTTAGAGCTCACTCTATTCCAATACGACCTCATTCTTACTTAACTAATTATAGCTGTAAAAACTCTAGTTCCCAATAAAGTAACATTCTGAGGTTCTGCGTGAATATGAATCTTTGGCAATGGGGGAACCCCAGTATACAATTCTTGCCAGCTACTTGTAGATATTTCTTCCTTATATAATATCAAAATATAGGACCTCTTTCTTCACCTTATGTCAGGAAACATTGGAACCATTCATATTTTTTTTTTATTTTACTAGGTCTAGGGTTATTTTTAGATGTACTAAGCAATCACATTACTTAAATGTAAAGAAGAAGAGAGAAGGAAAGAAAGAAACAAATTGATTCTAATATTAAAAAATTATTGTTGTCCCAACATACTCCATTTTAAATATTTACTTCTTTACCTTCCACAAATTTATCTTTCCCCAAATTCCAGTAACTCTAGAAATCTCCTCCTGCCCCTCAACATAAGCTAACTTGAAAAAACTGCTTAAGATACACAAAAATGAATGCATCATATTTAAGCTCCAAATCCTTCTTCAGTAACTATAGTACGTACACAATGACCCATGCAGTCTTAAGCAATTATAGAGAGGAACCATGGTTATAATAGCAGAATTTGCTTTTAATTCTTCTAAATGTAACAACTCAATGTTGACCATAGTTTGAAATTATTGGTCAAAAATTTTAATGAAAGAATATTTTCAGTTAAACATAATTTTTATTTGGTCTTTGCAAATCAAGCTTTCTTTGTACAATCTCTCTGCTAAGATTTTTGTTTAAATTCTAATTTTTAAATCAGTAAATACAATCTGCATATAGTCAGTTTGGTTTAATTCTTCAATAATAATATGGTCAAATATATGATTCTATTCCATAATTTCAAAACAGTCAATTGTGCTTGACTTTGTACTTTGTTTCAATTTTAATATCACTCAATTATAATTATTTCTGATGATCTTTGATGAAATTAGAAGCAATGAGTAGCTCTGTATGAAAGGAAAAGGATAAAGGACACCTTACAAAGTACCCTGTAGGTAACCCCAACCTAATTTAAGGCCTACTTGATATGTAGCAATAGATAGACCCTGGTAAAATGGCAAATGATTCTCTAAACAGAATAAAAGTAGCAGTTGAATCCCTGCCCAGACACAGTAAATTTGTATTAACATGGTGCTTTTCATTAGACAATCAATAATATATTTTATTGGTTCCAGAACACTGCACAAAACTCACTAGAAATCTTCTCACTCCTCTGTTTTGTGTGAACATAACAATTAACCAAAGAAAAAAATAAATTAGTTTTTCTGAAATCTGGAGGTTTTCTACTTGTAAAAGCCCAATTACAAATTAGCAAGCTGTGAATAATCAGATTACAAAATAATCAGTCTCAAGCAGCAAGTGCTTCATTTGTAAAAGAAATCTACAAAGATTCACAAACTTAAAGAACTATGAGAACTGATGGCAAGTGGAGATAGCAATGATATTAAATAGAATCACCTCTTACCCCAAATGTTAGTAGATTCACTCTATAAATCCTTAACATTTCTTATTTTCTGCTAAAGAAGTGCTTATTTTGAAATAAGGCTATGCCAAGAATAAATATCAAATATAACCCTTCTACTTTCCTTCGTGTATTTTTCTCCCAAGGGCCTTGCCCCTTAAAACTGGGCTTTTATTCAAAATGGAGTATTTTTATCACTAATTACCTGCTTTTGCAGGTGCTGGTCTTGTACCTGAGGTGCCCTGTCAAATTGAATTGTGTCTGATTATCCCTCTCACTTTACTTTTAAGGTATAGCACATTTTTACAGATCTTTCAAAATATGTTTTATATATAGTTTAAATTTTAATAAATTCTGTACCCTTATGGTTATTTCATCAATTGAGGACTTAAAAATTAAAAACAAACAAACAGAAAAAGTACTAAAAAGAATTATTAAAAGATGGCAATGGTAGCAACATACATTTCAGTTCCTTTAAGTTCACCTATCAGAATGGAGATCAACCAAGATAGTTGATCATAAAACCCATGGAAAATACCCACACAAAACTCAATGGTACCATAAAAGTAATTTGCGGCATTAGTTTTTCCCATCAGAAGAACAAAGGAAGACAACAGGAGTTGTGATGTATGTGATAATAAGACTAAAAAAAGACAACAAGTTAATATTATAAATTTTCAGGGGTCAACTTGAGATAAACAGCTTAAAGAGGGACACGGTCACAAGTGATGGATGAGTGTGTCAAGAGTATGAAGGGACTGAATTGGACAATTTATTTGACAAAATCCAACATTCATTTGTGTTAAAAAATTCTGAATAAAAATTGGTAGATAGATCTTAATAGAGAGAAGATAAATAAACCTTAGCCTGATAGCCACCATTCTACTTATTATAAAAACAAGAAAGACATCCCCACTAAAATCAGAAATGATACAGCTATGCTGCTGTCTCTACTACCATGTAACCTTGTGTTGCAGATGCTGGTTAGGTCAATTAGACAATAAAGGAAATTAAAGGCATATATGTGGAAAGCATAAAGTGGAAATATCTTTTTTGTCATACCTTAACTACTCTAATTGATAATTTGGAACTGTTTATATATATACCTGCTAAACTGTATGTTTTCTTTCCATTCTCTTTCCCAGATATTTTGGTTGGGAAGGAAAAGGCTAGACTCTGTTTTTCATATTTCTCTTTTTGCAGAGATTATTTCTACACTGATTTGGATACATAGCTATTGCTTATCAATGGCAAAAGAGTGATTACTTTAAATAGTACTTATAGCCCGACTGATGGTGGGCAATGAATAGAATGTCCACCTGGAATGCTGAGGTACCTGGTAGGAAACTTCAAAGTTGCCAGCCTGAGCTGGAGCATGAGTTTGTGGGTTTAATGTGGACACAACAGCTTGACAACAGGGTCTCTAACTTGAGTGTGGGATCTTCAACATGATCCCAAGTTTGCTGGCTTGAGCCCAAGGTTGCTGGCATGAGCAAGGTGTCACTGGGTTTGGCTTGATTCTCTGTTCAAGGCTTGTACAAGAAGTAATCAATGAACAATTCTAATGAAGCAACTACAGTTTGATGTTTCTTACCCCCTCCCTCCCTCTCTCCCTTCCTGTCTCTCTCTCTCTCTAAAAAATCAATTAAAAATAGTATTTATTAACAAAAATTTCAATAGGTAGTATAATAAATATGTTTAAGTATATTAAAGAATATTATTATGAGAGTAAATTGACCCAATCAGCATTAGAAAAAGTAGAATTCAGTTAAATATTATCAACCAATTATTTTTTATATATTTAATATATGAGTTTCTAAATATAAAGAAAAGCACATATTAATGATTAACTTTTTTAATAACTTCCTACTCATGAAAAATTTCTATAAAATCATATATGGACTATTAATTGACTCCTATTTCCTTGGATGGGTAAAATGATATGAGAATTATCTTCCTATGTATTTTTTTTTCTATATTGCCTACAGTCTGCAGTTGTCACAGTTATCACAAATTGTTTGCTTTTAAACTGATAAAGTTAGAGGAATTCTTTCAAGGACTCAGAAGTCTTCTATATAAGAAGCTTTACCCCTTCAGAGCCTGACCTGGTGGTGGCGCAGTGGATGATAGAGCATCAGATTGGGATGCGAAGACCCAAGTTCGAGACCTCAAGCTCACCAGCTTGAGCATGGGCCCATCTGGCTTGAGCAAAAGCTCCTCAGCTTGGACCCAAGGTCACTGGCTCCAGCAAGGGGTTACTTGGTCTGCTGAAGGCCTGCAGTCAAGGCACATGTGAGAATCAATCAATGAAAAACTAAGGTGTTATGACTACAACAAAAAACTAATTATTGATGCTTCTCACCTCTCTCCATTCCTGTCTGTCTATCCCTCTCTCTGACTCTCTCTCTGTGCCTGTAAAAAAACCAAAAAACAAAAAAACTTTACCCCTTCAGAAAATGACACTTTCTACATATTCCCCTCATATCAAATGTCATCTGTGAGCCCAAGTAGAAGCCTTTGAAGCTTTTTCTTGGCACCAAAAGTATGGTCAGTTCCACATGAAACTTCAGCCTTCTGTAGTGAGCCCTGTATTTGTGCATGTCCAAAGAGCTGTGCTCTCTCCTATTCAGAGCTGATACTGCCTTTGTGTTCCACATGTTGAAAGTTTTTCCATGACAGTGATAGTCTACCATTTTGTCCACTTGACCATAGGTCTTAAGCTTAGTGTAATAAGTATGATTATTAAAGTAATAAAGAAATAAATCATGCCTGACCTGTGGTGGCACAGTGGGTAAAGCATTGACCTGGAATGCTGAGGTCGCCAGTTCAAAACCCCTGGCTTACCTGGTCAAGGAACATATGGGAGTTGATGCTTTCTCCTCCTCACCCCTTTCTCTCTCTCTCTCTCTCTCTCTCTCTCTCTCTAAAATAAATAAAATTAAAAAAGAAAGAAATCATAAAATAAAAAGTGTTAAGGAAGTCTTTATTTTAGTTCAACTTGCATTCCCCTTTATATTCTAATAATCAACACCTTGCTTCTGGTATTGCCCAGGTCTCCCGACTTCAGACATTTGAAAACTACCTCCATGACTTTGCCAAGTCTGTATAATGTTATTAAAATTTAACTAAATTTTAAATAATTTTACTGTTTAACTTTATTTTCTTCAAAGCAACAAAGGTATTGTTTTAATAAATAACTTATACTTTCTCTAATGCACATTAAAATAAAGACAATAAAAATACAAAATATATAAAATACTTAGGACACTGGGTTTCAACAGTAGATAAAGCAATTAAGTCCTTACTTTCATAAAGCTTACATTATAACTAGGCAATGCATTCATTAAATGAATAAATATAGAGATAATAGCAAGAAATGAGATGATTAGGAAAGGGAATAAGGAACAATAAAACTATCAAAGGGCAGTGGGTTGGAAATAATTTGGGGATTCATGAGCAATTACGACTGAGCAACTAGAATATTTTTTAAATGAAGAAGCAGGATCCATATAAATATTTTAAAGATGTAATTTCAATTCTCATCTTTAATATGGAATGATTAGAAATATATTCTTTCTTGTTTTGTAATTCATGTTTCACTAACATAAAGTAGATTTTGTTTAGAAAGGAGAAACATTAGTACCTCCTATTATACCAGCATTAAATACACTTACCCTCATTCCACAATGAGAAACCTGAGGCCTGACGACATTGTTTTTTCCCCAAGTTTGCATGGAAATTCTATTGTTATACTCAGCCAACGAAAATGATGACATAATGACATCTATGACAACATGGATAGACCTTGAGAACATAAACTGAGTGAAATAAGTAAATCAGAAAAAGGTAAGAACTGTATGATTTTACACATAGGTGGGATATAAAACTGAGACTCATTAACACAGATTAAAGTGAAGTGGTTACCAAGGGGAAGGGGATTTAGGAGAAGGAGTTGGGGAAAGGGCATAAAGACGGACAAATATAAGGTGACAAAAAATGATTTAACTTTGGGTGATGGGTATACAACATAATCAACAGTTCAAATGCCATAAAAATGTTTACTTAAAATCTATGTACTCTTACTAATCAATGTCACCCTGTTAAAGTTAATTTTCTAAATAAAAATTTAAAAATTTTAAATAAATAAATAAATTTGGTTGTAATGGGTATTCGCTAAAATCTTTAACAAAATTGATATCTATTTTCTACTTTACAGATCTTTTGATTTGATTGTTATAAATAACACCTGGGCTTTGAGATTTCTAAATCTATATCATTTTAATGTCAACTAAAGATTTGGATGTAAGAAATTCCTGCCTTGCAGTCCTGTGGACTTTACAACCTCTTTCATTTTCTTCCAAAAACACAAGACTCTCCACACCTCAAAAAGAGAATTTTGGTTTCTAAAATTCAGGTGTCTTGTCTAGGAATGGTATTAATCAATACACTAGAAACAAATGTTTTTAGTGAATACAACCAAAAAACCCTTCAATAGATGATTGGATAAAGAAGATGTGGTACATATATACTATGGAATACTACTTAGCCATAAGAAATGGAGACATTGGATTATTTACAGCAACATGGTTGGACCTTGATAATATTATACTGAGTGAAATAAGTAAATCAGAAAAAACTAAGAACTATATGATTCCATACATAGGTGGGACATAAAAATGAGACTCGGGGACATGAACAGAGCTTGGTAGTTACCTGGGGTGGGGAGGGGAATGGAGGGGTGGAGATAGAGAAGGGGCACAAAGAAAACAAGATAGAAGGTGACGGAAGACTATATGACTTTGGGTGATGGGTATGCAACATAATCAAATGTCAAAATAACCTGGAGATGTTTTCTCTAAACCTATGTACCCTGAATGATTAATGTTACCCCATTAAAATTAATAATAAAAAAATAATAAGAATGGCAAAAAAAATCAATATACAGAAACAAATGTTTTTAGTGAATAATAGAGAGTAGACTGACTGGAAAAATATTTAATTTATTATAAGTAGAAATATTTTGGTTTACCTTTATTGATAATTTATAGGAAGAGAACTTCCTGGTGACAGTAAAATGTTGAAAATCCAGCAGAAGCAAAAGTAGACTCCCCCAATATTTTTTGGTAACGTTCATTCCTATCATATGCTTTCTTCTGCCCAGCTTTTTATTTGAGAGCTATAATAATTTTTAAAAGTTTGCATGAAAATTCAATTGTGTAGGTATGAGTGTGGGTGTATGACATCTCTAAACTCTTTAGATGTCCAAAGCTAAATTTTTATTTTTCTATGTTATAGTATTTAGATATATATTAAGCATTTTAACTCAATGTTTCAATAAATTAAACTTCTATTTCCAATGATACAATTCTCACCTAATAGGTTTCCTGTTTGAACTCTTAGTTTAGCTAGTCAACAAACATCATTTAATTAGAAGGTAATGCTATATATCATCACTGAGAATTGATTTTTATTTAGTGAACAGATCAGTTCAAAAGAAAACTGAAACTTACCAAGAAATATTGTTGCTTTGTTATAAATAAGTAAATTACATGTATCTGATTAAAAGTATGAAACAAACAATTTTATTATTTCTTATTTTCTATAATGAATATTTGACAATGCTAAGCTCTTGAGTTCTATGAGTGTGGTATTTTAAACCAAAACAAAAGCATTAATTATAAAATAGTTCAACTAGAATTTTGACTTGAAGCATCACCAGAAACTTAAAAACATTTTTTTTTTCTTTTCTACTATCCTGGTAATTTAAGAAACCTATATGAGAGCAGTACGAGAGGCTCTAGTAGTATCAATTGCTGAATAATATTCTTTCTGATCTTATTTTTTTAAAAAGCCAGATAAGACCTACATTAAATTGCTTAGAAAATAAAAGGTTTGGAAGCATAAATGAGATATTGTGAGTACAAATGAGTAGCTTGGTTTTGGATTGATATCTAAACTTAGGCTGAATTCATTCTGGTCTTCCCTTCAAGGAGTTGCCAACAGTAATCCCTAAGCAGAAGGCAGCCATCTATAATGTGCCATTGGGAGCCATTCTTTTAAGACTCACAGTGTTGTTTAGGTCTAAAAGAGAAAAATCCAAGTTGCTTTTAGAAACCCGGTACTTTAAAAAGAGAACTGAAACAAATTAATGAGAAATCTAATTATTAAGCCTCCTGTCATTAACAATCCAAACAATGTGAAAGTTGAAAAAATATAAAGTCAATAAAATATAAATGTTTTCTCTGCAATATATTCACTGAAAAACTAAAGACAAATTCCACAATACTCATAAGGCATCCTGACAAATATACATATCTGAATACAAATGTGTGATATTTACTGATAAATGTATGTGTATATGTATTTCCTGATATAAAATGTAATTGGTTCTAAATAGTTGCTCCTGAGTAAAAGCTTATGCATGTGATGTTGTAATCCACTTTTTTAAATGTAAAAGTTCATTGTTTTTATTAATAGGCAATTAAGTTTATAAAGTTAACTTGGATAGTCAATAACATTTGCTTATAATTAAGTTCTTCAGATAACTGCCAATGTGGTACTTGAATTTATAGAATGTTAAGATTATTGAAGCAACTAAGCACTGTGTACCCACTGCACAATAAGTTCTCACCTAACATTATATGACAATGCTAGTGAGTAATAACATGATAACTTTCAGAAATAACATTGGATCTAATTTTTCATGAAACAAAGAAAATTTTATTTTTCTCTTCTTATTATATGAAATAAATGTACTGTATATAATATATATGTTATATATTTTAGATAGAATACTATTATCCTGCAAGAATAAATAATGTAAGAGCTCACCAGAGAGAAATTTACATCACAATGATGGTAAGAATAAAATGCATGTTGAGAGACATGGAATTTCTTAGCCCAAGACCAGGCAATAACCAAACTCCAAACTTCTCTAAGAGATAACATATTTTTATGGTTACTAAATATATCTCTCTATTATCTATCATCTATCTATCTATCTATCTATCATCTATCATCAATCTTTCTATCATCTATCCCATCCATCCATTCATCCAACCATCCATTCACCCAATAATACTTCTGTTTACTCATCTTTATGTATGAACAGTTTACATAAAAAAATAAAATAAAATCTCTAACTTTTATTTTTCTTTATTAAGTAAGCAGTGCTTCCTTAGGTAAGAAATCAGAAGTATTGCTTGAAGAACATATCGGGATAAACATTGATAGATAATGATTAGTACTTCCATATACATACTAAGGTTTTTCTTGGCTGGCTAATAAGCATAGTTAATGACATTTCAAACAAAGGTCTCTAAAGCAACCTGCGTTTATCATTTAAAAAGACAAATGATAGTGATACATTAAGAATATACATTAAGAGCCTGATCAGGCAGTGGCACAGTGGATAGAGCACTGGACTGGGACATAGAGGATCCAGGTCTGAAACCCTGAGGTCGCCACTTGAGCATGGGCTCACCAGCTTGCACAGGGTCCCTGGCTTGAGCTTAGGATCATAGACATCACCCTGTGGTTGCTGGCTTGAGCCCAAGGTCACTGGCTCGAGCAAGGGGTTACTCGCTCTGCTGTAGCCCCACAGTCAAGGCACATATGAGAAAGCAATCAATGAACAACTAAGGTGCCACAATGAAGAATTGATGTTTCTTATCTCTCTCCCTTCCTGTCTGTCTGTCCCTATTTATCCCTCTCTCTGTCTCTGTTACACACAAAAATATATATACATTAAGTATTGTACATTTTAAGTTAATTGATTTATAAACCATGCAAACATTGACTGTAGCATTTTCTGAACTACTGAATCTTTAGTTTGTAAGTTTTATTTTGAAAATATCTTGATAGAGTACCTAATTTGGTACACCTAATTATAGTCATGTGCTCATAACTACTTTATGAATATACTATTTCTACAAATTTACTATAAGCTTCCCAAGGACTGGTTGAACTGCTTAATTCTTCTACTTCACAACCAACCTAAAGGTATAATAAGGTCTTGAGAAGCAACAAAATGAATACTGATGAATAATAAAATGGGGTTGTTGACTAACATTTATAATATTCCTAAATATCAAAAAAGCAAGCACTGAATATTTGATCTACATGGTAAACTTCTAATTAGAATTACTGATCTTCATGATGATCTTTACTTGGGAAACTTTGAGAAATCTTTAGAATATTAAGTATATTTTCATAAATAGGTTAACATGAAAAGATGGACAGAAAATAAAAATTTCCTTTTGGAAGGAATGCATTTCATTAATGAACAAGAAAATATACTCTCCTTTAAAAATACCTTAGAGATAATTTTTCCCTTAGTAGATCCCAAATATAAGCACTGTCTTAAATAAATAAAAATAAATTAATGTCAAACAGAATATTTGCAAATCTTAAGTCAATGCTGCATAGCTTCTAATAGCAACCTGGGGGAGGTTATCAGAATGTTTAGTTCAGTATCCACACTAATGGTAAGCTGATGTTGCCAAACTGATTTTAATCATGAGCTATCATAACAGCATATAGAGGCAAAAAAAGACTAACAACTTTTACATTCTGTTTGCTGTGGTGGAATCTCCTTTGAATATCCCCAGGCCACTATTCTTGTTTATTCTGCAAAACAAGATTATTTTAGGTTGTGAGAGAAGAAAAGCTTCACTTAATGAACATCATTTGGAGAATACTCTTGCAATGTGTTGGATTCCGCTTGGTTGTAAATGTTTCAGCTAGGCACCAGAGGCTACAGACTCACACACAGCCCCACACATGCACATCCGATCTACTTGATGAGAACAAATAAACGAAATGTATTATTGTGTTAACCACTTTTTTGTAAAGAAAGCCAATTACAGCTAATTTTGTGTTGCTCATTATACAGTTTATGAAATATTCAGGCAACTGTTAAACACTCATAAATTTGAAAATCAAACACTGTAGGTTTTAATCCAGGCTCCATCACTTACCAAGAGACCTTAGCGGAAGATGACTATTGAATAAAGAAGAAAAAACACTAATATCCTCAGGTTGGTGAGCAGATTAAATAAGGTAGTGTTTATACAATCATTTACATTTTGAAGTCCTATACCAAGCTTTAGTTCTTGTTATTAAGGTCCTAAGGCAGCTTTGTGCAAAGCTTGCTGAGATAGCAACAAAAAAAGATCTATCTGTAGAGACCCCAACCATTTACTAGGGCTGTCATAACAAAGTCTCATAGGCTAGGTGACTTAAACAACAAAAGTTTATGTCCCCACAGGTATAGAATCTAGAAGTCCAAGATCAAGCTTCTTGGCAGGGTTGATTTATCCTAAGGCCTCTTTCCTTGACTTGTAATGTTTGTCTTTTCCCTCTATATACACATGGTCTTTCCTGGGTGTGTACCTACCATATTTCCCCATGTATAAAACACACCTTAATTTTGGAGCCCAAAATTTGAAAAATAAGTGTATTACATAAAGTTATTGAACTCGTTTTATTCATCATAAAATTTATACAGCTCCTCATACATGCGAAAAAGTGGGAAATGCAAGTAAAATATCTACAACTGCTGTATAAGGCACACCCAGGTTTTAGATCCCAAATTTTTCGAAAAAGGGTACTTCTAGGCATGGGCAATAAGGTAGGTGTTCTAATCTCCTCTTATAAGGTCACCAATCATATTGGATTAGGACCCACCCTCACTAATTTATTTTAAATTAATTACCCCTTTAAAGACTTAACTGGTTAGGATTTAAACATGAATTTTGAAGTGACACATGTAGTACATAACAAAGAATGTCAGGATAAAGGGAAGTTCAAGATTAGTCTGATGATTAATTAAAATGAGGACTGAGGGCCTTGAGGGATGCAAACTTTTCACAAACATAGTTAATATCTCAAATACCTCAGTGCCTAATACAGAGGAGAAACACCATTACTGTTTATTATATATACAGAGTCAAGTGATCTGGTTTTGGGTAGGCATCCATGGTATGAATATATTTATGAATAATAACTGGCCTTTACACTTCTACATATTAATATATATTGACATATAAATAAACCATATTAATAAAATATATTTTATATAATATTTTGTTAATACAGGGTGAGGCAAAAATAGTTTTATAATTGTTTATATGGGAAATCATACAATAAATAATAAATAATAATACAAGAATAATCTGTTTTGCATACTCACAACTGTCAACCTACTTTTTCCATGCCCTTTTTTATTTTTTTTATTTTTTTTCATGCCCTTTATATTATATATAATATAGTTAGAAATTATTATTATAAAATATATAACATCATAATAGATTGTGTCACATGTGATATTGATATATATTAATATAACATGTATTAATATACTTCATAAAACTAAACTAATAAGTAGAAGAGAAAAAACTAATTATAAGGAACATGCCATTTAAATGAGAAATGATAGGTGGAAAAATATATTAGCATTTCAGAAAAAGGAAAGCTGTATCTATTTAATATTTAGGAATAAAATCTGCAAGACCTGAAAATATTTGAGATGTTATGGATCTTACACGTAGGAATAACTCCATTTCAGGCTTGAATAACTGGATGCATGAAGGTGCTATTGTTTAAAAAGGAGAGAAGTGATCATGGATAAATTTTGGGGAAAAATATTGAGTTCTATTGTGAAAATGATAATCTTGATATGCATTTGAGATTACTATGTGGATTTTTCAAATAGTGTGTCTATATCACTGGAGTGAGATTTGTCTTTATAAAGAATTATATTTTTGCACAAAATGTATAGATGCTAATTTTAGATTTAGACAATTGGAAATCTACTATGTTGAAGAGTCTAGTAGTAATAAGAAAAAATAATCTGTCGTGTCAGTCTACTGGCAAGATAGATAGTAATCAAATAATTACACAAAAAAGTATGAAACCAAACCCGCGGTAAGCACCAGGAGGTAGTCCATTGGATTTAGTGGTATTTACATTTTAAATAGTTATGTATAGGAAGTTGTAATATATTGTAATTATATTATTGATGATTGTTCTCTTCGAGTCCTTCCTCCCATGCATCAGCACTGGCATAGGCAGAAGTAAAAATGGTAGGTGAGGAGGTAAATACACATATACACGTAATTGGGAAGTTTGGCTTTGCAAATGGGTAGAAAACTGATAGATTGTAGTTAGAAAGAGAGATGATGTCAAATAAAGGATATATATATATATATATATATATATATATATATAATATTATATATATATATAAATGGCAGATATTCTGAACAAGTTTACAAACTTACAAACTCATTGGGAAGATCCAAATGAGAGCATAATATCGGTACATATAGTAACAGGCAGGCTGCATTGCTGATTCGCTGTGAAAAGACAGGATGCAAAGTCCATCGGAAGAGCCGGGTTTTAGATGGGAAGAGAAATGCTCCTCTATTCTAACAGGATAGAAGGAAAACAGTATGTGCGCAGGTCTCAGAACACTTGGACTGTGCTTGGTAGTGGGACCCTGGGACTGTGCTATGACAGCTTCTAATTAAAACTTTTAAAAATAATTGTAGATTCACATAGCAGTTGCGAATATATACACATACATATAGTAGAGAGTTCCTTGTATCATTCACCTACCTTCTCCCAAAGATAACATCTTACATAACCAAAGTACAATTATTAAAACCAGAAAAGTGGCATTGGTACAATACTATTATTAATTATACTACAGGATTATTTAGATTTCAACATTGTATAGCTCATTTAAATTTTATCACATTTATAGATTAATGTAACTACTGCCATGAACCAGGAAAAAAAACTGAGCCGTCACCTCAAAGAAACTGCCTCAAGTTACCTCTTCATAGTCACAAACCCCTCTCTTCATCCTAACCCCTGGTGATCAATGTTCTCACCTTCATTACTCTGGCTGTCTTATCAAGAATATTGTATAAATAAAATTGTACAATATAAACTTTTTGAGATTTCTTTTCATTCAACACAATGCCATAAGATTCATCCAAGTTGTTGTGTTTAGCAATAATTTGTTCCTTTCTATTGCTGAGAAGTTGTCCACTGTAAGAATGAACCATAATTTGTTTATTTATTCACCCAGGAAGAACATATGTGCTCTTTCCAGGTTTTGTTATTATATGACATTACAAACAAAGCTACAATGAACACTCATGGTCATTTTCTTGTGTAAACATATGTTTTCATTCCTCTGCAGTAAAATTCCAGAAATGAGATTGCTGGGTTATATGACAAATATGTTTATCTTTGTGAGAAATTGCCAAAGTGTTTTTTAGTAAAGATTATCTGCTGAGAGTGACAGGGAAGATAAGGGATAGGGTGGCAGACATAAATATTTGAAGAAGAGGAAATCAGTTTTGAAACATATGCTAGCTTCTATATAAAACTAATAAATTATTTACCATGGAGATTATCCAAGTATATACCAACCAAAATCATATACATACACTGAATATATTCAAATATCATTACATTTTAAGAAAAATGTTTATGTCTACCTACAGTTTATTATGTGTCCAACTACATACACATTCATCATAGAATTAATGCATAAATCAATGAAAGAAGACTTTGTTTTAAAAGATATGTCAAGTCAAAATTCTCTCTAAAATAACATGTAAACTGTATTTGTTAATCACTTCAATAAATGTCAGTGGCATCTAAAGACTGTATTCATTCTGAAAAATAAAAAGTGACTGGTATTTATTTGTTCATACATTAGTTTATTTGATATATATTATTTAATCCCTAAACATTATAAAATGGAGTAAACATTCTATTTACTTACTAATTCCAGTAATAAATTATAAAAATGGCAACTGTATTTAAATGACAATAGAAAGAAATTGAGTTTATTCTAGCCTGAAGTCAACTCCCCACCTACAGCTAAAGATATAACTTAGCAAGTGTCAAATCATAAAACGTTTTGTGAGAAAATATGCTAAAGAGACCCAAAGTTTGAAATGTATCTCTTCACACAACGTTCTTTGGTGTTCTAAAAGGCCACTTTACTTTTCAATGTGAGTTTCTCAAATAAATACAAAAACAGTTCTTCATCTTGAAAATGATATATAGGTTAGGAACATGACCACTTAACTGTTTATATTAAAGGCACTGGAGTTTAGAGATGAAGACTTGATAGTTCTTTTTTGTTTGTTTTTAAGGTAGTGCTGAACAGGGCCTGAATTTTAAAATATTAACATTCCTTTTAGGTTTAAAGAGAAACTACATCAGGAAACCTAACTTCTGCTATGCTATCTACTGGATTACATCAAACAACATATCTAGGTGTGATCATTCTTTTTCATCCTGCTTTCTAATATATGTTTTTAGTATACCAACATCAGCCTTATAAACACATGGAATATAAAGTGTTCCAGATAAATTAAATTTTCAGATAAATATTATTTTTATATTTTAGCTCCAAAGTATTTTAAATTAAATTTTAATGCATATATTTCAATGTTGTATCAGGCATTTTTTTTACCACATGTATTTAAGATAATGTAAATTATTTAATATATTCTTAAACACTATGGGTTATTTTTATGAAAATCTATTTATTTGTAGGAGGAGTTGGTAAAACAGTCTGTCTCTATTTTCAGTAGCTGTCTTCTCTCTCATCATTTTAGGATACTATTTGACAATTTGTTTGCCTTGTGCCAACCATCAGACAGATTTGAGTTTTCTTGCATCATATCTATTGTGAAGTGGAAGAAGAAAAACTCAGTGAACATATGTAACATTTAACTTCACTCTGAAAACTTAAGAAGCAAGGAGCTACCTTCTTAAGTCAGGGATTTTAAATTGGCATTATATACTGCAGGATTTAAATGCTGTAAAACCAACTTTACTATATGCTGGATACCTTCTGGGGTAAAAATAAGTGATACTAAATATAACAACCACATCAAGTAGTTTTTACAGAGTCACTGAGGAATATATGTACAGAGTGCAATAAAAATTCTCCTTGATGATTTCTTTAGTTTTTGGGACACATTTGCTACTAAATTTGAGGCAGATCTCTGCTTTTAATTTTAAAAAGTCTAGCATGCATTCTGTTAGACTTAGTCACATACATCCCCCTTCTCACCCTCAGATGGTTAGCACCTTGAAGACAAAGGCTTATGTCTTCATCTTTAAACTAACGTTTACTCAAAGGATTGTGGGTTGAATTGCCAAGGCTGCATTATAACTTTAAAATGGTGTTAGGACAGGGGATGAGTGACCAACCCCACAGAACCAGTCTTGTGTTCTGTTCTGACCTGCAGCCAGGTGCATTTTTCATTAGCCCTCCTGTGTCTCAGTGAAATTCTCAGTTTCCTTCGATTTCTACTCATCCAAGGTGAAGCAAAATGAAGAGCTCTTCCTACTTCTAGAAAACTTATTTCATCTAAAATTCATCTTCCTGAGTTCTCCCCCAGGGCCGGGAGAATTCACTGTAAATATTGTTTTGGAACATCTCTCTAGTATTCCCATACTTCCTTCAATAGTTAATAAACTAATATTGGGAAACATACCAAGGTGTGTGCAGACAAACCTGGATACATTCCTGTGCTTCAATATACACAAGTGTGTATTGAACTTCGAACATTTATTCCAGATATTTTATCTCTTTGCTACTTTCATTTTTGAAAAGATTTTTATTTGTGTTTTTAACCCTACAATATCCAGACTGTGGATAAGATGAAACAAAAGTATCTCTAAGAAACACTTAAAGAAAGTTTCTTAATAAGAGAACAATTTAACAGATATGAAGTCACCTCTCTATATCATGCATGCCAACAAACAGAACAGAAATACAATAAAACTCGGGCAGTGCTGGAAAGCCATTTGTTGGCTATTTTAAGCTTCGGACATGGAGCCAAACCTATGAGGTTGGAGTGCATTAAGTAAATTCCTGAAAGCTTTATCAAGAGTTTTTATTTTGACATGAATATTTTGCTTCCCCAATATTCAAATGAAAGATGAGAGATGGCAATTCAACTGGAGAATTATAATATAGCTTCCTATATAGCCCATATTTATCATTTACTTTTTAAATATTTGCCATTGAAGGACGAGAGCAGCTAAAATCAAGTTCAGAGTCAGTAATGCCTACTAACCAATTTTGTATCGAGGCCAGCTCACTTCCTTTCTCTGAAAGGAAAACAGACAGATAATGCAAATAGAAAAAATCTGTCTCTGTGGATTTTGCATTCATTTCGCTCTTGATATACAACTAAATTTTAGGCAACTAAAAAAAGAGTAAAAATTTTAAATTTATGGTCCTTGAATTTCTACATAGTTCATAGATAGAAAGCAGGGAAGCTAGATTCTAATGGAAATCTAAAAAAATATTACCGGGTTTGCATACATGCTTTTCTCTGAATAGAAATCCCAGATTTTCAAAAAGAGCCATGATGTAGAAACCACTCCATCAAGCACAATAACAAATTTCTTATCCTCTAAATAATTTGATTTATAAAACTTTAAATATAAGTTAGGGTAAATTAAAAATCATAAACTGAGAGAGAAAAAAGACTTCAGTAGTTATCATGTCCAACACTCTAAAGGGTTGCTGAATTCTACTTACCGATCACACATAAACTAATTATGGAATATTCTAGGACAGTTAGCAATATTTTTCTTAAAGGACCACATAGCAAATATTTTAGGCTTTGGAAGACAAGAAACAGCTTTAAAGATATTACATAGATGAATATATAACTATGCATAACTATTTAAAATGTAACCATTTATAAATAAAACATTAAAATTAGGCAATGTGCTCAATATGGCCTCTCTCCCTATAATTTGTAGAACTCCGCTTTACAATAACAATTATACTTTAAAATATTATATAGGTTTTAGCTTCATGAAATTAATTGACAGAGTCATTGCAATTTGAAAAGAAAAAAAAATAGAAAATAGCTATGTACCTCCCAGCTATGTAAAGCACTGCATTAAACACTTTATGAATGTTGTCTCTTTGAAAAACACAAAATAGCTTTGTTAGTGATGTGTTGTTTCAGTGAAGTTGTAGATGAAGAATTTCTGAAATGCTTAGTCATTTTTATAAAATTATTTATTTAGATTTCTTGAGTCCAAGGACTTTGCTAAGAGCTAGGGAAGCAGCAATGGACAAGACATAGCTAGGTCTGACCTCAATATCTATCACAGGAGGACAGACTGGTAATTAGACAATAAAGGAGGAGCTAGCCCATAAATAGAGGTCCAGGGAGGTTTCTGGAAGGAAGTGATGTCAAAACAGTGACATAAAGAAAGTTTAGGAGTTAGAGAAAGTTGGAAAATTGTTGTGACTATCTGCATCTGTGAGACATGTAAACGGAAAAATAGAGGTAATCTGTCTCCCCGAGAGGCATGTCAACATTCAAATATAGCTTTAAGTTTAAGCACTGACCGATATTTCAAAGGTATCTCTTGCTCCTTCATGATGATGCAGGAAGCTTTATAGTGTTGTGTTTATTTTAAATATCTATAGGCTTTTCCCATAAGAATATATCATTTTGGTCTTCCTGTAGCCATTTGTTTACTCTTCTATTTCTATATGAAATGAAGAGATTGGCTGAATGTGAAAGAATCTACCAGTTCTTTCACAGCCTGTGGTCTAGAAAGAAAGCCTTTCTTAAACGATGCAATCTGGTGAAAAGCCAACTGACAGTGTCCCAGGCTGATGATGTTGTAAATGATCTATGCATGTTGAAAGGTACACCAGTTTAAATCTTGATAGATTATTACCCTTAGGGAGTACCAAATTTTCAGTGCCCACCTGACAGCCATTAAACAAGTCTGGTTGCCTAGAAACACTTACTCAATTTCTAAGGTTGATGGAATGTCTGTACTTAGTAGAGTTGATGACAATTTATGTCTAGTTCATTTTTCATCACCAGTAGAGTGACACATGATTTCATAATTTGTTCAGTATCATTCACTTTCCCTTACAACAGCTGGAAACTGATTTGAAATATAAACTTTGTATCCTAAGAAACACTTTTACTTAGTATATATGTTGCCTCAAGCATCTCTAAAGTACTCAGCTAGGAAATGTGTCCCTGTGGTGATTGCTTTATAAAAATGCATGCATAAAATAAAGTTTTAATAAGCCAGATTAAAGAATGGGTCAGATAGCCTTAAGAAGAGAAAATACACCAAAGAAAAACATTCACGTAGGCAGAGTTTAATTATAGCATGAAAATGAATGCTGAAATTAAATTCTCCCATCTAGATAGTCTTATACTATCTAAGGATGCATTAGAATAGTATGCAAATTGAGCCAAAGAAATGAACATATATTTAATTAGATACTAGTGCATTTCTTTACTGTAAATATTGTAAGCCTATTTTTACCTGGAGTTGAATCCACTCAATTCAATCAAGTCAACAAACACAACAAAGAATTTCTATATGCCAGGCATCAGAAAAGATATAAGGAGCCAAAAAAATATTACTATGACAAAATTCTTGTCACCAGGTATCCAATAATTTAGCAGTAGCCAGAGATTATATAAATGAACACAGAACCTAAAGTATCTGAAAATACAGGACTATGCAAACAGTTTTTATTTTATTTTATATTTCCTATATCTCTAATGTCATATACAATGCTGAGTTTAAAGCAGCTACTCAATATTTGTATTATGTAAGAAGGAGGATTTTGTGCATAGATCCATTCTTGTTTATCACTGAAACCAGACTAATTATGATGTGGCCAGGAATATCTCACTTTTCCAGTGTTTCCCTAATAATTCTACATTTCAATCACAGCTATCAGAAAATATATCCTCAGAGAATTACCGCAAAAGGAAACTTTTTTGAACTTGAGTGATGGAGAGTTGACACTGCTTTCAGCCACTTCCGCATTCAGTGCAGCAAGGTCTTCCATCCTAGGCGGCTGGAGCAGGGACCTCAGAGCCAGGCAGAACCCTTGAATTTTGCAAGGTATAAAAATCTTGATTGCCGAGGCAGGCTACAGGATTAGTTGAACAACTATGGCTCTAGTTAATAGTAAGAAACATGCTAACAATAACTGCATTGTTCTAATATGGCAGGAAACAATGTCAATATATTCATCTTTATCTAATGATGCTGTTTACTAAGAATTAAGTTCCAAAAATGACATTCAATGATACTTGTTCAATATATGTAACCAAATACACACACACACACACACACACACACACACACACACACACGTGCACACACACATACACACCCATCTACTTCTAAGTTTAATGTGATACAGAAAAAATAACTCCTAAAATATATTCACAAATAATAAAATATTTTAGTTTCTTTCTATTTTCAAACTTTTAGTAATCACACTATAAAAATCTTTTTCTACTACATATACACTGGCTTAAATAAATTAAAATTAATGTACCATTTGTGGATTTTCTCACAAAAAGTATAGAATTGTGAAGGAAATCTGAGATGATCAGGATGCTGTCATACAAGAAAAGTAATTTTATCTGTGACTGGTACATGGATAACATTCTAGAAGACAAAGATGAGGCCAGGAAGGAGGTCCTGGCATGGAGAACTATATGAGCATGGGCCAGGGGAAGTGAGAAAGCAAAAGTTACATTCTGTAACTATTGAATAGTCTTCCTTAAGTTTACCAGAAGGTTCATATTAAAAACTTGTAGCAATAAGGTGGTATTACAGATTAATATAAAGTTAAAAAGCCTGAACTGTGGTGGTGCAGTGGATAAAGTGTTGACCTGGGAACACTGAGGTAGCCAATTCAAAACCCTGCACTGGTCTGTTCAAGGCACATATGAAAGTTGATGCTTCCAGCTCCTCTCCCCTTTCTCTCTCTCTCTCACTCTCTCTCTCTCACTCTGTGTCTCCTCTCTAAAATGAATAAAATAAAAAGAAATTAAAGTTAAGAAGAACCTGGACTTTTGAATTGTGGAATATGGATATATTGGAAATTATGTGAGGAGATATAGAAGGTAGTTGAATGAAGTGAGGACAGCAGCATTTAGGTGAATGAGTCAGACACTAGCAATCAGGATATATTGAACTATATTTTAATTTACAGAGAGACAAACATTTAAATGTTAAAACATAGTCAAGTGAGTTTGATTTTAAATCATTATTAAGTCTGCCTGCCTAATTTATTTTAATATCTAGCCTTTAAAACATTTTATGCATTCATGAATTACAGACATACACATATATGTAAAAATCTATCCATTGCAATATATTAAATATATTTCAAAATACACTTAGATTATTTCACTATCAAAGAAAGCTACTTATGGACTTAGCTGTAATTACTTTGTTTAGATTAGAACATTCCTCTTTGAGAAAATTCTGTCCTTATTAACATTTTTATGGTTTATTATTCTCCTAAATGATATCACTTTGCCTCCTACTTCTCTAGTCCATTTATCAAATAGCTGTCAGGCCCGACCAGGCAGTGGCGCAGTGGATAGAGCATCGGACTGGGATGTGGAAGACCCAGGTTGGAGACCCCGAGCTCACCAGCTTGAGCATGGGCCCATCTGGCTTGAGCAAAAGCTTGTCAGCTTGGACCCAAGGTCGCTGGCTCCAGCAAGGGGTGGCTCAGTCTGCTGAAGGCCTGCGGTCAAGGCACATGTGAGAAAGCAATCAATGAACAACTAAGGTGTTGCAACAGCAATGAAAAACTAATGATTGATGCTTCTCACCTCTCTCTGTTTCTGTCTGTCTATCCCTATCTATCCCTCTTTCTGACTCTCTCCGTCCTTGTAAAAAACAAACAAACAAACAAGAAAACACACAAATAGCTGTCAGAAGTATTTTCTTTAAATACTGATTTTAAACCCTTATTACATAAAGAATAAAATAGAAAGAAGTGGTTTCATCTTAGCTTAGGTCTTTTAGACTGAATAATCTAGACAAGGAGACTTTGGACTTGAGTTTTTTAAAGCATATTCATATTTCCACGTGTCAACCTTATCTTGGGTCATCCCTTTCCCATTCACCTCCCAAAGCTCCAATGCTAGCCAGTCTCAACACAGATCAAACAGATGATAAAAATGCATGGTACGCATGATATGCACCTAAGGTTTTGATGTTACTTGAACTTAATCACTTTTGTGTCACTGATTATTTTTCTTCACTTGTCAAAATACTGCCACAATCTTTCAAAGCTTTTTTAAGTTTCACTTCAACCATACATTCTCCCTCCATGTTGTAGCTTGATATCTACTGCCTTACCTCCTTTCTTTCTCTCTCTTTCTCTCTCTCCTTCTCTTTCTGTTTTTGTAGCATGCTTTCTGGATTTTCTTGCTTAAATTCGTTTTTGTTTCCTTCCTCTTGTCAGACCCAATGTCACTCATAACTGTTATAACTCTGCCTCACTTGCAAGTAAATTTCATATCTATCTATAGCAGTAACCTTTGAGATACGTGAAGCATGCTAGCTACATCATCTTTAAGTATATCAGTGCTCATTAATAGCTCGCTCTATTTCGTTAAAGGTCAGCAATGAAAACCACCAACAACAAAGAGAGAGGGCTTAAAAGGTTCCAGCTGAGATATAATAAAAGTACTAGATAAATATCATTATTAATCTGTGCATAAACAGTACTTACCCAATGTAATCATACTGCAAACTCATTTAGTGACATCATTCCTTCCAAACCATTCACATATCTACAAATGAAAGGTGATTATTTATCTACTTGATTCATTGGTACAAATATTCCTTAGTCCACGTATGAGCCAGACTCAGCTTTGTGGTTTCAGAGATTGGGTTGAAAATATAATGCAATACATACATTAGAAAAAGAGAATCAGAACATTAAGCCACTTGTTTTACTAGCTCTGATCCCCTCGAGGCTCAGTGATATTTGGTACATTTATCTTTCTTGTTAAAAGCAGATACTCTAACTCCTTGTAGCAGGTGGAGGAAAGATGTAGCAGAATGTTTAAAATAAGGCATATAAATGTGTTATGTGTGTATATCTGAGGGAAGGAAAGGTCATTGCTTAAATTGTTTATTTTCCTTAATTTTTTGTTAACCCTTTTCTCCGGTGTCCTACAAATTTAATATCTCAGAGGATCCTTTTAAAAATAAGAAAGAGATGGGGAAAAGGTATAAGTGTAGTATAGGGGAAACAGCAAAACCAAATGAGGTAATAGAGAATAAAATCTTATATGAAATAAAGAAAGGTTATTTTCACACTTTTAGTACTATGCAAATATACATATATTGCATTTTAGGGATTTCATTTCTTAAATTTCTAATTCACACTTGTTTGTCTTTTGTTTTATAAGTATCATTATAAATTTTCACACTTTGTTGGATTTGCTTGATCTGGGAGAATTTGATGGGGGCAATGCACCCACCCCTAAGAGTTACTATTTTGCATTGGGTTAGTGGTATGACTGGTAACTTGGCCTTTCCAATTTAAAGAATTTTTAACGGGGCCACGTTTCAGTTTCTTTAACATAAAGTTCTGAAAAAACACTCTTAAGCATGAACTGTTGCATTGGTCTCAGAGGCATGTAGGGGACAGTTAAGAATCCAAGCCACCCAGTCATCTACTTGGCAACCCCGCCTTGCTCTTCATTGAACAATTGCTCCATTTCTTCACTTTTGATACTTAGCATTCTTCCTATTAATTGTAACACTGTGACTTTTTTGTTTTGATGATTGAAAATATCCTATTAAAAGGCTTTCCATTTGGATTCTATTATCCTATTAACTTTTCCTCCTGCACTACTTAGTAAGGTTATCAATTTCTTTTATAAGTGATTCAGCACTTCCTGTTGGACCTCATCTTGTTTTTAAAATTTTTCAACTTGTTCTTCATTGAGGAGCAAGACTGCATTTGCTTTATCCAGATGTCTCTGCAAAACCCCTGTTTTCTTTCTAGACTGTTTGCCTTCTCTATCCGATCAAATAGTACCAACCTCGGGTTAGCTAGTGTACAAGAGTTGGGCGGGTAAAATATATTACGCTCACTTCGTTAAAGGTGGCGCTGCCCACGTGGACTGGCTGCTATTATGGTTCCCCATGGCTATTCTTTTGGGGGCCGTAGGCTGACTGACTTTTACAGCCATGCATGAGGAAACCAAGAGCTCTGTGGAGGAGGCTGCCCGGGACCTGCAAACCGAATAGTGGAAGGAGCTGGAGCAAACGTGGGAGAAAGAGATACCGACCCTGGAACTGGAGCAAGCACTGGAGGAGGCTGATCAGGTTTGTGAGATTCACTTGGAAATGGAACAGCCACTGTAGAAGGAATCAAGGTTTTGTGAGTTGCAGATTTCCCTGGATGTTGTGAAGAGCCAGCAGCAGTGGGGCTGAGGCTGGAGCTGGGAATGCAAGGTCCACAGAGCAGAAGTCAGCAGCGGCCCAGGGCTTGAGCCTGGTGGCAGGAGCTGGTGTTTTCAGTTCCTCTTTGGAGGATGAGAAGAATCAGGCTGGAGTTGTGATCCACAGTCTCCAGAAGGTGAAAGTCCAGCAGCAAGGAGTACCTGCTATGCCCCTAGTAGGTCTGCGACTTTGGGACATAGTGGTGGATGCCATCATGCTCTCTGGAGCAGAGATGGAAATGCTGACTGCCATTGCCACATGCTCCTCCTTGGGACAGTGTAAGACCTGTCAGGATGGCAGAAATGGGGGGTGGTGGCTGAGGCCCCACATGCTTGGACTGATTCCTGGACTATGACCGAAGTGAGCACTGGCTCCTTTATTGGCTGGACTTACAGATTTTGGACAATGTGAAATACCCTGATGTGGGTGCGGGTGGCTTTACTGGAAGCACTCCCCTGCCCCGGGAAGCTTTTCCCATGGCTAGAAAGAAGTCCAAGGACATTTTGCACTTTTGGCAAAGGTCTCAGAGACTGGTGAAATGAACCTTTGTAATTGTTGAAATTATAGTTGTTGTAATTTGTGTAATGTGCCTAATTTCCTTGCACAGGGATGCCAGTGGTGTAGATTGTGGGTAGTAAAGTGAGCATAGGGGTGGATTGTTGGGCAGATAAAATATATTATGCTCACTTTGTTAAAGATGGTGCTGCCCACGTGGAAGCCCGTCACCCAGGTGATAATATTAGTTGCCCTTTTGGCTTGGAATGGGCATGATTATATTAATGTGTGTTGGGGGAGGGCTTTTGTACCAAAAGGTTTTAAAAGGAAGAGAGATCACATTGTTCAAGGGAAGAGGGATTATGTTCTAGGAGGAGACCAGAGAAAGCCCACATGGAGGAAAGGAGAAGCAGCCAAGACGGCAGAGTGCTGAAGGAGAAGCCAGTTTGTGCAGAGTTTGTGCAGAGAGATGGAGATGGGGAACAGAGGTGAATAAGGCTGGTGAGGTACAAACCTTTGATTCTAGGAAACTTGGATAAATCAGTGGCTTTGGGACCCCTGAATGGAAAGGGAAGTGTTTTCCAACTGTGTATTTCTTGCCTGCTGGGTGCAAGCTAGGATTAAAGCTAAAGGCCCACCAGTTCTTGGCTCCATTGTTTCATCACCGTCTGTCTGAATCAAATGCAAACCTGCATTGGCCAGGCAACTGTGATGGTGGCCATGGCTACTGGCTTTATAACAAGCACACTGTTTTTCTTGTTCCTGAGAGAAGAAGAGCTGTAATACACTTTCATCTCTCTTCTTGGTGAAACAACATTCAGTTGTTTCTGCAATGACTCCACCTGCAGACTGGCTCAAAGGCTTGCTTTTTCTGTTGCATTAGGCGATGAACGTCATTTTTTGTCTAATACCTCAACTTTCTTTCTTAGTTTAGCTGCTCGGTCTTCTGCAGAGCAAGCGGCTGATTCTAAAATTATGGTAAAGCCATCCCTCAGGCTACTGGTTTGAGAGTAATTCTTTGTCATGCAAATATTGAACCCCCTTCTTTAAAGCACTGTTTTCCTTTTGTTTCTGTTTTAGTGCCAACCTGAGTTCATTTCTCTCCTGTGGAAACATAACTGTCTTTTTCTGCACGGACATAACTGCATTGAAAAGCTTGTTTAATTCCCGTGTTGTTGTTCTCCCCCAATAGTGGCTTTAAAGCAAGAGCCTTCCTGTCATTGCAGTATCTTCAAATTCTTTCTTTCCTCATCATAGAAAGTCACGTATCTGTCTTTTGCGCTTGATTTTGTTTCCTTTTCCCTAGATATTTCTACTATTTTTTCATTTTCCTGTTTTAATTGACACATGCCCACTTCGAAATTCAATATTTTGTCCTTCAGGTTGGTTATTGTCTGCCTCAAACTTTCACTGTGCTCACTTCATTAGTGAATTTTTTACTTAAAGAAAATAATTCATCACTTTTGGCTTTAAGAGATCTTTTTTCTTCAAAGAGTTTTGTAAAACATCTTGTTTCTCCTTTAGCCATTTAACTTCTGAATCAGTTTCTTTACATAGATTTACTTCTAGTTCAGAGGGGGCAGCAATTGAATCAATCTCTGATTTTTTTTCTCGAGGGTTCTAATTGCTGCTTCTTTTTCCTGCATTGGTTTTCTCAACTCCTGTACATATTTTTGGAGCAATTGAAAAGACTGACTCAGTTCATCCAGTCTCATTGCCTTAAAAGAGTCTGTGGCATTTGAAGTAATTGACCTGGGGTAAGGCTGTGGTGAATAAGGTCAAACTGACCTAAAAGAGCATTCTTCATGTTGCAAAGCTACCATATGTTGAGCTGAATTTGCGTTAATTCCTTTTCCAAACACTGGACTCTACAAAGCTCCTTTCCATTTTGTTTAATATGTTCCTTAAGCTCAAAGTTCTTCTTCTGGATGTTTAAATTATATTTTTGTGACTGATTTAGTTAATTTAACTACTATTCTATTTCTTCTTCAAGCCTCTGCTTGGTTAAAATTATTAACAAATCATTAACAGCCAATTCATTTTGAATTACTTTTTTTTTCTGCATGTCTGACTTTTTGGTGATGTTCATTTTATAATATTCAAGTTGAAGAACTCTTGTTTTCATTGTCTAGAGCTTGTCTTAGATTACTGATGTTATCTCTTTCATTTTATTGTCTTAATAGCTAGCTGATCTTTCATCAAAACCATGTGCCTTACAGGTTCTGGTTTCTGTTGGTCCAGCTCTCTGAATTCAGCTGCTATCTGATTGAGTTTTTGGTTCTTGGCCTCCAAGTCACATGTTAAATGATTTACTTCTGAATCCAAATTTATGACCCTTATAGCTGTACTTTTAATTCCTTCACACTCATTGTTTAACTTTAAAGTGCTAGTTGAAGTTCTTTCTTTTCTTGACTTAATGATTTTATTTTTCTAAAACTTGAACTCTTTCTTTAAATTTCAGGCTGTCATCAATGACACATTATCCTGGTTTAAGCTACACAGTCTCATTATTACATTTTCAGCATCAGTCTGCATCTATCTACCAGCTGCCTTTAAGGCTCAGTGACTAAAAGGACCTTTGGGTGTACATGAGCTGCATGAGGTATGTTCTCAGTGAGTCACCAGGTAGGCACAAGTGGTGTTCACTAGATTCAAATTCAGTGCCAGTGCTAGGTATGAGGCCACTCAGCAAAGCCCTAAGGTACACCAAGGCAAGTTGCCACCTACCAGGAGCCTGCAGACCATTGTGGCGGGGCAGGGCTCAGGGGGACATCAGAGTAGGGCCAGAAGAGTTTATTAGGCCCAAACAGACCAAATACTTGTGACAATGGAGGGCTCGGCACAGTCAAGCACAGAAGGGAAAAATGGCTCTGGTTCTAGAGCTACACAATTAGGTCTGCTGTGGATTCTGCCCAGACCTCTTTGAGAGCCTGTGCTCAGTAGGACAGGGTCACCAGGATTTGGGAGGGTGGAGCTAGTAGATCTTCCATGGGGGACAATGCTGGTCAGGTTTGTGAGAAGGGGGGAAATGGTCCCCAACCAAGAGGCACTCAATTCAGTCTCTGACACCCCCTGAGTCTGCTGGACCTCTCCACCACAGGCCCAGGCAGTTGCCTCCACAGTAGGTCAGACTCCTCTGAGGCTGTTGCCTTCCCCCAGGCCAATGCACACGGGAGTGGGCTAACCCAGAGAAGTCATCTGTGGATGGTATGTGGGAGGGACTCAGCAAAGGGGTACTGGCTGCTGTCCCTTCAGCTCTTTCCTCAGAACCACACAGCCCAGTCTCATCTCACATATCTCTAGTCTGCTTCCAGGCACCTTCCTTCTGCAGAAGCTCAGGGTGAGTGGCTGCACATGAAATTTGGTGTGCTGACTCTTTAAGAGGTCACCTAGTTTTCTAGAAGACTCTTGTCTGTACTTGGCAGACCAAATTCTCATTGATTTTCATTGCCAGCTATGACATGGGATTCCCTTCCTAGCTCCTGCTATCTGGGCTGGGGAGCCCAGCATGGATTTGAGACCACACATTCGTCAGGGGGTACCTATGCAGCTATCAGTCCAGATTCTGAGCTGCCACACATGGGTGTGGGGCCAGTCCCTTTTGTGTCTCTGTTTTTTTCTACCAGTTTTAATGTCAGTTCTGTAAATCCTTGGTTATGAGACTTCTGTTTAGCTAGTCTTCAGTTGGTTTTTCAAGTTGATTGTTCTATATTTTAGTTGTAATTCTAGTTTGGTCCCGGGGGTATGTGAGTGTAACTTATATCTACTTGACTATTATCTAGGATCTCCAAAAATGACAGACACTTTCATGAAAAGAAGCAGTGGGACCAAGAAATGCTGAATTAGAATCCCACTCATTGCAATTTTAGAATAATTCAACAAAGTATTTAATGTATTTACTAAAAAGATGGAGAAGGTATCCCCATTCTCCTTGATATTTTCTTATAGACTTCCACCTCACAGCTCATGATTTCCTAGAGAATCAGATGCCTTTCAAATATAATCTCTTCCTCACTAACCACCCCTTTCCTGAAAATCTACATTACAGATATGAATAGAGTGTTTCCTATTTTTAGGTTTTCTGTATTTAAAAAAAAATCACATCCAGTCTATAAGAAGTTAGTGTATGTTTCCAAAGTGGGACTTTGAAACTTTTTAATTGCTCAAAGGAAACAAAATTACATTTAGAGAGCACTGTAGAGATAAACAAACTTTTATGTACCTTTGTAAGTTCATACCATTTCAAATGGGACAAAGATTCATTTCTTGATTAGGGAGATACATTTCTTCACTCCTGAGTTTATTTTTTAATTTTTAATTAAATGCTGAACTTTGGCATCTGGGAAATATTTATCCTAACTTAAGTTTTATCACCTTTTTGCACCTGCCAAGTGCAGCAGAATGGTCATTTTTCTGAGAGATAATAATATATAATCCATTTATGTAAATGAAAATAATAAAATATTTTGAAGTTATTAAAATTGCTAAAGACTTCATTTTTTCAAGTTTATTTTTGAACATTTTTTTAATGGATTGGTTATTGGTGCCATTTACCAAATAGATAATCATAGTAATCAACACAAAAATATGTGACGCATTTGAGATTATGCTTTTTGGCATATGCATATGGTAATATGTTTACGGATCATTGAATTACCCTGGCAAGACTTTCTTTTCCATTCTGGGATAATAACACTGGAAAAACTAACCAAACATGCAGCATCTCCCCTGGCATCAAAAATCAACCACTCTGTTAATCTATTCATAGAGATTCTTTAATTTTAACTTTTTGCCTATATAAATGGGTTGTCAATATGGACTCTCAAAATTAAACATCGAACCAAAAGGGCCAGAATTAAACCTTTTTTTTCCAAATGAGAGGAGGGAATCTAGACAGACTTCTACATGTGCCTGACCAGGATCCACCTTGCAACTCCAACTAGGGCTGATACTCTGCCCATCTGGGACTGTGGAGCCATTATCAGAGCCCAGGGCCTATGCACTTGAACCAATCAAGCCATGGATGTGGGAGGGGAGGAAAGAGAGAGAGATGAAGAAGGGGTAAAGAAGCAGAATGTTGCTTTTCCCGGAAATCGAACCCAGGACATCCACATACTGGGCTGATGCTCCTGGCCAGGGCCTAGAATCAGATCTAAAAAAAAGTTATCTTTATTTTGATGTATCAAGTTATTGGCATTTATTGACATAATTTTATGTAATTTCTAATAAACCTTTCATGATAATGATTCCTGATTTTGACTAATTGAAAGGTGAACAATGTGTAAAATAGGGACACTACCTTTCATATAGATCATTAAATATAAGGTCCACGTGGATTTGTGTAAAAACTGGAAATTAAGAAATTGAAAGCCATTTTTTCAACTTTGCTAGGTCAGAAAAATAAAATAAAATAAAAACATGATAGTGTTAACCCTGGGGCCATTTGAAACCGATTAAATTATGTTCTTCTTAAGAGTTAAAATTAAAACAAAGTGACCTCACTAGAGTTTAATCTATCCTTCAATTGCTGCATGCTATATTAATTTTTTTCACCAGTTCAGCTATTCCAATATAACAAATTGTCTCTATCTCCATTGGTCAGCTTCTTCCTCTAATGCAGACAACTTAATGGATTTCTGTTCTAAATAGAGTATGGTTTCTTTCTGAGTATAAATTTCAACTTTAGTTATTGTAAAAATTATGTGCTAGCTTAATATTGAACCAGGTTGGCCACTAAAACAAAAAAGTCTAATATATGACTTAAATTAGCAAATTTTGCCCAGACTGCAAAAGTTAAATTGGCTTCATAACCCCATCATTACACACTTTTGCAAAACAAGTTCTCCACCTAGTGGTTGGAAAGCACATAGTACTATACTGTAATTATCACTACACATTTATATTACCTCTTAAAATGAAAGAGAATCATATATACTCAATGGCATTTGGCTTTTCCTCTGCTTTCTACACTATTGTAGTGGAGGTGATCAGGGTTCTTTCTGTCTTATTAGTTGTATTGTAAAGTTGGAACCTTCAACTTAATGATAGGAGCAGTTCTTTAATGGTTTAGTAGTGCAACAAATAAAATGAATAAATTAGAATATTGTATATAATGGGACTTCTGCAAAGTATAAAGCAGCATGACATATTAATGTAATACATAATTGTTAGTATATGTGTCTTTTTATTATGAAACTGAATCAGGTAAGAGGTTTTGGTATTAGATAACACTGGAAAACAAAATTTTTGTTGCATCCATGAAAACACTTGTCTTACCTAATTAAAGTGTGCTGATCTAAAATCTGACATTAGCTTTTCTCTGTAAGCTACAGTTGTTCTTTTTTTTCCAATTCAAGATTTTAGGTTTTCATCTTATAAAATTTTCAACATTTAGTTTAATATAATGAAGAAGAATGTCTTCTTGGGCATCATTTTTTGTTTGTTTGTTTTTCTGAACTTGCCTTTATTTTATGCTCATTATTTTATTATTATTATTAATTTTAATGGAGTGACACCAATAAATCGGGGTACATATGTACAATGAAAACATCTCCAGATTATCTTTTTATATATATATATATTTTATTATTATTAATTCTAATGGGGTGACACCAATAAATCAGGGTACATATGTACAATGAAAACATCTCCAGGTTATCTTAGCATTCAATTGTGTTGCATACCCGTCACCAAGAGTCAAATTGTCCTCTGTCACCTTCTATCTGGTTTTCCCTGTGTCCCTCCCCTCCTCCCTATCCCACTCTTCCCTCCAGCCCCCCATCCCATAACCACTACTCTCTTGTCCATGTCTCATATTCTCACTTTTATGTCCCACCTATGTATGAAATCATGCTGTTCTCAGTTTTTCTTTTTTTCTGATTTACTTATTTCACTCCGTATAATGTTATCAAGGTACATCCATTTTGTTATAAATGATCCGATGTCATCATTTCTCATGGCTGAGTAGTATTCCACAGTATATATGTACCATGGCTTTTTAATTCACTCATCTTCTGACCGACACTTGGGCTGGCTCCAGATCTTCGCTATTGTGAACAATGCTGCCACGAACATGGGGGCGCATTTCTTCTTTTCGAACAGTACTATGGTGTTCTTAGGGTATATTCCTATAAGAGGGATAGCTGGGTCAAAAGGCAGTTCAATTTTTAATTTTCTGAGGAATCTCCAAACTGTTTTCCACAGTGGCTGCACCAGTCTGCATTCCCACCAGCAGTGCAGAAGGGTTCCCTTTTCTCCACATCCTTGCCAGCACTTATTCTGTGTTGTTTTGCTGATGAGTGCCATTCTGACTGGTGTGAGGTGATATCTCATTGTGGTTTTAATGTGCATTTCTTTAATGATTAGTGATGTTGAGCATTTTTTCATATGCCTATTGGCCATCTGTATGTCTTCTTTGGAGAAATTTCTATTCATTTCTTTTGCCCATTTTTTGATTAGATTGTTTGTCTTCCTGGTGTTGAGTTTTATAAGTTCTTTATTAATTTTGGTTATTAACCCCTTATCAGATGTGCTGTTGAATATGTTCTCCCATTGTGTGGTTTGTCTTTTTATCCTGTTTTTATTGTCTTTAGCTGTGCAAAAACTTTTTAGTTCGATATAGTCCCATTTGTTTATCTTGCCATTTATTTCATTTGCCCGTGGAGATAAATCTTCAAATATATTGCTGCTACAGATGTCAGAGAGCCTGCTGCCTATGTTTTCTTCTAAGATGCTTATGGTTTCATGGCTTATGCTTAAGTCTTTTATCCATTTTGAGTTTGTTTTTGTGAATGGTATAAGTTGATGGTCTAGTTTCATTTTTTTGCACATAGATGTCCAATTTTCCCAACACCATTTGTTAAAGAGGCTGTCTTTACTCCATTGTATGTTCTTTCCTCCTTTGTCAAATATCAGTTGTCCATAAAGGTGTGGGTTTATTTCTGGGTTCTCTATTCTGTTCCATTGATCTATGTGCCTGTTCTTATGCCAGTACCAGGCTGTCTTGAGTATAATGGCCTTATAGTAAACCTTGATATCAGGAAGAGTGATACCTCCTGCTTTATTTTTTCTTTTTAAGATTGCTGAGGCTATTCGTGTTCTTTTTTGGTTCCATATAAATTTTTGGAATATGTGTTCCATATCTTTGAAGTATGTCATTGGTATTTTAATTGGTATTGCATTGAATTTATAAATTACTTTGGGTAATATAGACATTTTAATGATGTTTATACTTCCTAGCCATGAGCACGGTATATGCTTCCACTTGTTTGTATCTTCCTTGATTTCTTTTATCAATGCTTTATAATTTTCCAATTACAAGTCTTTAACCTCCTTGGTTAAATTTACTCCTAGGTACTTTATTTTTTGGGTTGCAATAGTGAAGGGGATTGTTTCCTTAATTTCTTTTGCTGACAGTTCATTGTTTGTATATAGAAATGCCTCTGATTTCTGAATATTAATTTTATATCCTGCCACCTTGCTGAATTCATTTATTAGGTCCAGTAGTTTTTTGACTGAGACTTTAGGGTTTTCTATATACAATATCATATCATCTGCAAATAGTGACAATTTTACTTCTTCTTTTCCAATTTGTATGCCTTTTATTTCTTCTTCTTGTCTGATTGCTGTAGCTAGGACTTCCAGAACTATGTTGAATAAGAGTGGTGAAAGGGGACACCCCTGCCTGGTTACTGATCTTAAGAGGATTGCTTTTAATTTTTGTCCATTTAGTATGACGTTTGCTGTGAGTTTATCGTAGATGGCCTTTATCATGTTAAGGAATGTTCCTTTTATTCCCACTTTACAGAGAGTTTTGAGCATGAATGGGTGCTGGATTTAATCAAATGCCTTTTCTACATCTATTGAAATTATCATGTGATTTTTGTCCTTCCTTTTGTTTATGTGATGAATCACATTGATTGATTTGCGAATATTGAACCAGCCTTGCCTCTCCAGAATAAATCCCACTTGATCATGGTGTATGATTTTTTTTCATATATTGCTGGATCCGGTTGGCTAATATTTTGTTGAGAATTTTAGCATTTAAATTCATCAGAGATATAGGCCTACAATTTTCTTTCTTTGTGTTGTTTTTGCCCGGTTTTGGGATCAGAATTATGCTCGCGTCATAAAAGGAGTTTGGAAGTCTTCCTTCCTCTTGAATTTTTTGAAATAGCTTGAGGAGGATAGGAGTTAGTTCTTCTTTGAATTTTTGATAGAATTCACTTGTGAAGCCATCAGGCCCAGGACTTTTCTTTTTTGGGAGTTTTTTGATAACTGTTTCAATCTCATTTGTTGTAATGGTCTGTTTAGGTGTTCTGATTCTTCCAGATTGATTTTTGGAAGGTTATATGATTCAAGAAATTTGTCCATTTCACCGAGATTGTCTAATTTTTTGGCATAGAGTTCTTCATAGTATTTTCTTACAATGCTTTGTATCTCTGTAGTATTAGTTGTAATTTCTCCACTGTCCTTTCTAATTTTATCTATTTGAGACCTCTCTCTTTATTCTTGGTGAGTCTAGTTAAGGGTTCATCAATCTTGTTTACCTTTTCAAAGAACCAGCTTCTGGTTTCATTGATCCTCTGTATTGTTTCCTTAGCCTCTATGTCATTTATTTCTGCTCTGACCTTTATTATTTCCTTTCTTCTACTTGTCTTGGGTTTTATTTGTTGTTGTTTTTCTAGTTCTTTTAGATGCAGGGTCAGGTTGCTTATTTGAGCTTTTTCTAGCTTCTTATGATATGCCTGTAGTGCAATGAACTTCCCTCACAAAACTGCTTTTGCTGTGTCCCATAAATTTTGAGTTGATGTATGCTCATTATCATTTGTTTCTAGAAACTTTTTTATTTCTTCTTTGATCTCATTGTTAACCCATTCATTATTTAATATCATGCTATTTAGTTTCCAAGTGTTTGAGTACTTTTCAGTTTTTCTTTTGTGGTTATTTCTATTTCCATGGCATTGTGATCAGAAAAAATGCTTGATATGATTTCAATCTTCTTAAATTTATTGAGACCATTTTTGTGTCCTAACATGTGGTCTATCCTAGAAAACGTACCATGAGCGCTTGAGAAGAATGTATATTCTACTGCTTTAGGGTGAAAAGTTCTGAAGATATCTATTAAATCAAGTTGATCTAGTGTCTCCTTTAAGTCTGCTGTTTCTTTATTAATTTTCTTTCTTGAGGATCTATCCAGTGTTGTTAGAGGGGTATTGAAATCCCCTACTATGATAGTATTGCTGTTAATCTCGCCCTTTATATCCATCAAAGTCTGTTTTAGGTATGTCGGGGCTCCTATATTTGGTGCATAGATATTTATAATAATTATATCTTTCTGTTGAATTGTTCCCTTTATCATTATGTAGTGTCCTTCTTTATCTCTTACTACAGTCTTTGTTTTAAAGTTCATTTTGTCAGATATAAGTACTGCTACCTCGGCTTTTTTTTCATTTACATTTACATGAAATATTTTTTTCCATCCTTTTACCTTCAGTCTATGTGCATCTTTTTTTTTAAGGTGTGTCTCTTGTAGACAGCATATGTATGGGTCCAGTTTCTTTATCCACGCAGCTACCGTATGTCTTTTGATTGGATCATTTAATCCATTTACATTTAAGGTTATTATTGATATGTAGTTGTTTATTGCCATTTTATTCTTTAAAGATGTATTCTTCTTTTGCTATATTCTTTCCTCCCTTTAAACTGTTCAAAACAGGCCCCTTAGAATCTCTTGCAGAATTGGTTTGGTTTTAATGAATTCCTTGAGGCTTTCTTTTTCTGGGAAGCTATTTATTTCTCCTTCAATTTTAAACGTTAGTCTTGCTGGATAGAGTAGTCTTGGTTGTAGGTTCTTGTTCTGCATTACTTTGATTATATCTTGCCATTCCCTTCTGGCCTCAAGTGTTTAGTTGAGAAGTCCGATGTCATCCTCATGGGGGCTCCTTTGTAGGTGATAGCCTTTTTTTCCCTAGCAGCTTTTAAAATTTTTTCTTTATCCATTATCTTTGGTATTTTAACTATGATGTGTCTTGGTGTAGATCTTTTTGGGTTTCTCTTTAATGGAGTTCTGTGTGCTTCTTGAATGTGTGGAATGTTTCCCAGCCTTGATTTAGGAAAGTTTTCTGCTATGATTTGATTGAACAAAGTTTTCATTTCCTGTCCTCTCTCCTCTTCTTCAGGCACCCCTATGATGCGAATGTTGTTTCTCTTCATGTTGTCACAGAGCTCCCTTAGAGTTTCCTCACATTTTTTGAGTTTCTTTTCCTTTTTCTTCTCTGCTTCTGTGCCTTTGTTTATTGTGTCCTCAAACTCACTGATTCGATCCTCAGCATGATTCATCCTCCTTTTAATTCCTTCCATTGTGGTCTTCAGTTCTGATACTGTATTTGTCATTTCTGTCTGATTTTTTTTTATTATTTCAATTTTGTTTTTTATACTTGTTATCTCTTTATTTAGGTGTTCATAATGACTATCCATTGTTGCTCTAATTTCTTTGAACATCCTAACTATCATTATTCTAAATTCTGCTTCTGGTAATTTGGTTATATCTGGTTCATTCAAGTCCTTCTTTGGGGATTTCTCTTGGTTCATTTGGTTTGCATTCCTCTGCCTGCCCATTTTGTCTGTGTATAAGTAATTTGTGGCCACTGGAGTCCAGTAGGTGTTGCCTTTGTGTTCTCTAGGTGTGGTCTGTCTGCAGGCCTGCCACCCTCTCTGCTGCTGCCTAGGGCGGTTGTGTATGGGCGTTGCCAGCGCCGGCCCACTGTGGCTTTTGCTGTGATTTCTGCCTCTCCTCCACGGGAGGGGCTGTCACTCAAGCCACTAGCCTCAGCACCAAGGGTAGAGGTGAGCACCTTTGCTCAGCTGTGGACCCAGCCTCTTTCCAGACTTCCGCCCAGCACCCGCAGTCAGAGCCTGCTCGCCACAGTTTCGCGGGTTGGGCGGGGCTTTTGACGTGCTCTCAGCTGTGAGCCTTTGCCTGTCCAGAACTTTAGCCCCGGCCTCGAGGCCAGGGCCCTCCTTCGCAGGTTTGGAAACCAAGGTTTATTGGGTCGGGCATGTTTGCTGGCTTCCGCTCAGCTGCGAGCTTCCACTAGTCCCGGACTCCACCCTGCCCCCGCCTTTGAGCCAGCTTGCGCACGTAGGATGGCAAACCGCAGTTTCTCTGGCCAGGCGAGGCTAGTAGCATTAGCTCAGTCGCAAACTTCCGCTTGTCTCGGGGTCTACCCCGCCCATGTGTTCAGAGCCAGCTCACGCATGTAGGATGGCAAACTGCGGTTTCTCAGGTTTCTCCGGCCGGGCAGGGCTGGTAGCATGAGCTCAGCCGCGAGCCCCCGCCCGTCCCTGGTCCTAGCCCCATCCCCGTGGTCAGGGCTGGCTTGCGCAGGGTCACAGAGCAGATCTCTGCCCGTTCCTGGCCTCCTGCTTTGTCCCCGCAGGTGGGATTACAGGTGGGCCTACAGCTGCTGGACCGCTTTCGCGCGTCCCCTCCACCCCTGCTGGGCTAGACTAAGCTCACACTGGCTGGGCCTCCGCCCACACTGACAGAACCCCGTTTCAGTGTCCTGCCGCCACCAACCCTCAGCAGAGTAGGAAGGGCCCTAATGCTCCACACTGTAGGCCTGGGAGCTCCCTTACTTAATTTACAGCTCAATACTGTACAAACGCCTCTTCTAGGCTCTGGGACTGTAGGCTGGGGCTTGGTTCCTGGGACCCAGGTCCCTCCCTGTCCGCCAAACTCTCCTCCCGCCACACGGGTCTCTCCGGGCTGCCGTTTGCTCCAGGGAGCTGGGCAGCCCTCTTCGCGTTTTCACTATTCCTACCAGTCTCAATGTGGCTTCTGCAGTGTTCCTTGGTTGAAGAGTCCACTTAGTTTAGTTCAAAGTTGGTTTATCCAGATGATGGTTCTTAAAATTGAGTTATAATCCACTTTGGTTCTGGGAGTTGGAAGTTGGTATGTCCGCCTACTCCGTTGCCATCTTGCTCCTCTTGGGCATCATTTTTGTGAAAATATAATAATTTATATAATGCAGTAAATACACTAATACACTAAAAGATACAATTGTATCAGAATTTGTATCCAATTTCAAAATAAAACATATTAAAACACTTATTTTATTCATAAAATTTGCGCAAAATTTATTTAAATTCTATTCAGGCAAAAATTTGCATTTGGCCTGACCTGTGGTGGCACAGTGGATAAAGCCGTCGACCTGAGAACACTGAGGTCGCCAGTTCAAAACCCTGCACTGGTTCGGTCAAGGCACATATGGGAGTTGATGCTTCCAGCTCCTCCCCCCTTTCTCTCTTTCTCTCTCTCTCTCTCTCTCTGTGTGTATGTGTCTCCTCTCTAAAATGAATAAAATAAAATAAAATAAATAGCTTCAAGTAAAAATTTTCATTTGTAGCTTTTGTGTTTATGTACTTGTTGAGGACAATCTTGTATGATGCTCCAGCAGTAGTCTGCTCATCACTAACAGCTCCAAGATTTTCGGGAAACTAATTAAGGTGACTGTTCAGGAAGTGAAACTTAATGCTCATGTTACACCCAAAGTTGCGGAAAGCCAACAGCATCCTTTGAACCAGAAGTTCATAGTATTCTGCTTTTTCGTTGCCAAGAAAGTTCTTTGTAACTGCCACAAAAGACTGCCATGCTGCTTTCTCCTCCTTACTCATCTTCCGGCCAAAGTCTTCATCACGTATGAGAGCTCGAATTTGAGGTACATCGAATACAGCTTCTTTTATCTTCTTAAAAGCCAAGGCAGGAAAACCAGAAACAATATGTTGAAAGCATTCAGTTTCTCTATTCAAAGCCTAAACAAACTGCTTCATTAAGCCAAATTTGATGTGAAGTGGGGGAAAAATGATCCTGTGTTGATTAACTACAAGTTCATTCACAATATTTTGTATTCCTACTTCCAGAGCTTCACGTTTCAGCCACTCCTTCTGTGTCCAGTGTTTCTCCAGAGCTCGGCTGTCCCACAAACACAGAAAGCAAGGATACTTCATGAAACCTCCCTGCTGTCCTAGCAAGAAATTTACCATTTTAAGATCCACACAAATGATCCAGTTATGCTCCTCATACTTCAGAAGGTTGAGGACAATTTTTATGTCATTATAATCTTCTTGCAGATGAGTTGAATAACCAACTGGAACCGCTGCATAAACATTACCGTTGTGTAGAAGAACACATTTCAGACTCCGTTTACAGCTGTCAAGAAATAGCTGCCATTCTGTTGGACTGTAAGTGGTAACACCTAGCTGGCTGAGAAGACTACTGACATTATGACAGTGAACAAAGTGTTTGTCTTCAGGAAAAAAGTCCACAAAAATTTGTTCATGCTTCCTGAAATGGGATACTTTAGCTGACCAGTGAGGTACATTCTTTTCTTGAAGCCTGTTGGCTAATAACTCAGCTGTTTTCTTTGATAGGCCAAAATCTCTTACTAAGTCATTCAATTTGGGCTGGCTAAACTGCTGAGGGGTTAATGACTGCTTGGCATCAGAAGAAGACCCTTCAGATTCTACAACCATTTCCATATGCATCTTATCAAAATACACTTGATCACCATGTTCACTTTCTTCATCCTTAGAAGAAATCCAACCATTGAAAACTGGAACCGGGAGTGTCTCAGAGTGTGGGATAGGTTGTATTGCTGAAGTAGTATTAGAATATGTGATCATATGGCATTTTTTCCTGCCAATGCCCTTTGTATGGATCAGACAGAAATAACAGTAACTGCTGTGGTTTTTAGGTTCATGCCAAATCATGGCAATACCAAAAGGCATTGCTTTGCCTTGTCCTTTTGTCCAGTCACAAAGCATTTCCTCACAATGATGACACACAATATGAGGAGCCCAATTCTTATCTTGATCGCCAAGGGGAACTTGAAAATAGGCAATATATGCACGTGTCACAAATGATTAAATCTTGCGCCTTTGAGGCTGAAGTGTGTAACAGCCACGTATAGAACAGAAGGTGTCAGAACTATTCTTACATTTACGCCTACTTGAAGAAGCCATGATTCAATCTTAAAACAAAATAAGAGGGTGTTTTTATCACATAATAATTTTTTACATTTAAAAACAACTACAATTATGTAAAAGTGATGTTTGTAAAACATTATTGCCTTGTGGTTATGTTCAATCCAAGAGTCATTGCCCGTTAACTCCAATTTAAAAACCAATGCATGCCATTTACTGTAATGAAAAGAAATTAAAATTGCATAAAAACTAGAGCATGCACCAAAAAATGAATTCAGAATTTGAATCAGCGATGCAGGCAGATATATATAGAAAAAGTTCCAAAACCTTATGCACAGAAAATGAAACAAAAAATGTTCCCCAGTTTTATAAAAGATCTCTTGGAATCTGGGTTCGTGGTTACGGTTCTGATCAACTATTTAATTACTGGCTTTGACACTTTCTGCTTGAATCCACATTATGACCAGGACCACTTAATTCTTCTTTCCCTGCACCATTACTAAAAAAATGTTCCTTTGCATTTCTTTTATTTTCTTTGCATTTCATTCTACCAGTTTACCTCTCTTAAGTTTTTTTTACTAATTAAAACATCCTTACAGTAAAATATTCTCATCTGAGAAGATAAAAAACTTTATTTTTATGCAAGTGAATATCAAATACTACCGTAGATTATTTTAAAAAAAGATATTGCTATTTTCAGAGACATATAATTGCTTATTATTTTTAGCTGAAAATTTATTAAGGGTTTTCCTTGTTCATCTGGTAAATGTTGCTTTGGCAATATACAGATTCCTCAGTAAACTAGAGAAGACTGGGCAAGAGCTGATAATCTTTCTTCATGAGACCAGAGGAGGAATACTGAGCTATCCCAGAACAGTTCAAGGACAAGTTTGAGGAATAGGATGCCACAGAATGAGAATTGGGTTCTAACACTCTCATTTGCTTCTTACAGTTTCTAATCCCAGGTTGTTGACTTAAATCTACTGAGTCATGGTTTCCAGCTCTATAATATTTGAGCAATAACCTGCAGAATATGGTTATTATTAAGAATAAGCAAGATACACAAAGTACTTATAATAGTGCCTGAGAAAAATAAGAATGTAAAAAAAACCCAAAACTATCAAACGTACAAAAAACTTTTTCATTACATAGTGATGAAAACCTGGGTTTTGAACCTAGTCTTAAACCAGATTTTCCATTGTAGCATCTAAATATACTTTGATTTTTTCAATACTTCATTACAAAATGGTAAGCTTAGCAAAGAACATGCTTATAGTAATGGCTGATTTAATATCTTGATGCCACTAAAAGTTAAATGATGAGAAAAATTAAATCCAGATACAGTGTGTCCGTAAAGTCATGGTGCACTTTTGACCATGTGACTGGTCAAAAGTGCACCATGACTTTACGGACACACTGTATAGCAATTGAAGTATTTATTATTCCCCAATAGGACTAAAATATGTCATATTAAAAACTGTCATTATCATGTACAAAATTATAAAATATGATTATAGTCCTATATATATGTAGTATATCTCAAATTTCTCAAGAGTAGCCTGACAGGGGTGGCACACTGGATCGAGATACAACCCTGAATGCTGATGTCTTTGGTTGAAAACCCTGAGGTTGACAGCTTGGGCTGAGGTCACCGGCTTAAGTGTGGGATCATCGACATGATCTCAAGGTCTCTGGCTTGAGCAAGGGGTCACTGGATCATCCTGAGCACCCCATCGAGGCACATATGAGACACTATCAATGAACAACTAAAGTGAAGCAACTGCAAGTTGATGCTTCTTATCTCCTTTCTCTTTTCCCTTTTCTCTCTCTCTCTCTCTAAAAACAATAACTTCTGAAGAGTATGTGAACATGTGTCAGAACACTACTTTCCTCTCAATAACACTCTAGATTAGACCCCATGTTAAATAATCAAAAATAATCCTTTATGACAAAAAGTAAAAATGATAATTGAGAATTAACAAATATGTAGGACATTGGGATGAATTACTAAAGAAAGATACGGAATTTTGTTCATTTTAAGCTAACCTGGTTTTTCTCTCTATGACACTCAGAGTCATCAGGTAATTATCAGTCTTATACATTGAAGAGAGACAATCTGGAAGGACATTCTATCACATATCTTCATTTTACTCACATAATTGTAGCTAACAACATTTGACACTAATGAAATAAACTAAAATATTTTATGAAAGAGTTGTAGACTTTTAAAAGAAAAAAATGCTTCCCAATAGATTTATCTTGCATTGTATATACTTGACAAGACTTTGTTATTCACCTCTTTGCATTCAAAGCCAATTCAAATATACACATCTCAAATTAGAAGGATGTTCTGTGGAAATTGGTACTGCCATATGTAAATATGAATATTTAATTGTAAGAAATGCTTTATAGTTTATTGTAGGAAAAGATCCATAAAGTTATTCTATCTTTCTAAAGTAAATTTAAACTCTAGCCAGACAGATCAGTTGGTTAGAGCATCATCCCAATATGCAAAGTTTGCAGGTTCGATCCCACATCAGGGCTAAGACAGGAATAGATCAAGTTTCTGTTTCTCTCTCTCCTTTTCTCTTTCTCCAAATAAATTTTTAAAACAGCTTTAAAAGTAAATTTAAAAACATGAAGATTTTGAAAATTTGCTTATCAGGGCTCTTATGAACACTGTCTTAATTTTCACATTTGTCTCATTTCCTCCCTCATTTTGAAGTTTAGCACTAAAACTGCATGGGATTTCTAACATTTCAAAATACACTAACATTGTACCTATTCTTAGTTAAATATGTAAGTTCATTTTTTATAACTAATAAATTAGAAGCTTTGAGTATAAAATAAATTTCAATGAAGGCATATTGAAAATTTCAGGGACCTGTTGCTAATAACATAAATTTATAAAAGCCAATTTTGCCATCTAGTGGTTATAGATGAGATATAGGATTTTAGAAATAAAAATACAGTTGAGTTTTTACTTTAACACAATTTAAATAATCTAAACATATTTGTGGATATATTTGACAAAAAAAAAAACAAAAAAAAAACCATTCACTGGTTGAAAGATAATCTTATTAAGAAATGGGGCTTGTCCAAGGTCGCCGGTTTGAGCATGGGCTCATCCAGCTTGAGCATGGGGTCACTGGCTTAAGTGTAAAATCATAAACATGACCCCATGGTCACTGGCTTGAGCCCAAAGTCACTGGCTTGAGCAAAGGGTCACTTGCTCTGCTGTAGCCCCTAGTCAAGGCACATATGAGAAAGCAATCAATGAACAACTAAGGAGACTAAGGAAGACTAACCGTGGTGGCGCAGTGGATAAAGCATCGACCTGTAACGCTGAAGTTACTGGTTCAATACCTGCACTTGTCTGGTCAAGGCACATATGGGAGTTGATGCTTCTGCTCCCCCTTTCTCTCTCTCTCTCTATTTCTCTCTCTTACTTTCTCTCCTCTCCAAAATGAATAAATAAAAATAAATAAAAAAAGAAGACTAAAGAGCCTTAGTGAAGAATTGATACTTCTCATCTCTCTCCCTTCCTGTTTGTCCCTATCTGTCCCTCTTTCTATCTCTCTGTCTCTGTCACAACAACAACAAAAAAAAAACAAAAAGAAAGAAAGAAATAAAAAGAAGAAATGGTTTCAGATGCCCTGGCCAGTGGCTCAGTGGACAGAGCATCGGCCCAGCAAATAGAATGGACAATCTGGGCTTGATTTCTGATCAGAAAGCATAGCGTACGTGAGAAGCATTCATCTGCTTCTCTTCCCTGCCTTCTTCCCCTTCTTTCCCTCTTCTTCTCCCTCAGCCAGTGGCTCGATTGGCTTGAGCATGGTCCAGGTGCTGAGTATAGCTTGGTACTTGAGCAACAGCCCCTGACAGGGTTGCCAGGTGGATCCCAGTTGGAGCATATGTGGGAGTTTTTCTCACTATCTCCCCTCCAAAAAAAAATGGTTTTGGAGCAATTAGACATTCAAAGGTAAATATAATGCACATTGGCCCTATTACTTAAAAACAGAACAAAATTTCGAAGAAAATCACAAACTTAACTATAGGAAATATCATAGGAGATAATCTTTGGGATTAGGTTATATAAAGATTTCTTAGACTTGCCTCCAAAAGCATAATTCATAGGAGGAAAAATTGAAAAACTGGACTTCATCATAAATGAAAGGCTTTGCTTTGTGAAAGACAGAGAATGAAAAGACAAGCTACACACAGACTGGGGAAAATAGTTTCAAAGCACATATCTGAGAAAAGACTAAAATTGTAGTGACAACACAAATGCTTTCAAGGATGGAGGAGCTGAGTCAATCATTCATTGCTGGTGGGATGGAAAATGGTAGAGCCCTTATGGAAGTCTGGCAATTTCCTATAAACCTGAACATGCAGCTAACATATGCTCCAGCGACTATGTCCTTAGACATTTATCCCACATGTAAATATGTATATAGTCACACGAAAACCTGTATATAAATGTTCCTAGCAACTTTATTCATAATAGCAAACTGGAAATATCTCAAGAGGAGACTGGTTATAAAAACTGCAATGCATCTGTCCCATGGAATACAACTTAGCAAAAACAAGAAGTGATTTATATTTACAACAGCTGGCAGTATTCTCCAGGAAATTGTGCTAAGTGAAGAAAAGTTGATCAGAAAAGGTTCTATACTATATCATTTCACTTATATATTTTGAAATGACAGCATGATAGAATTGGGTAACCAACTGATAAGTGGTGATTTGAGATTAGACTTAGTGGGGGTGAGAGGGAAGGGAAGTGGGTGTGGCTAGGAGAGGCATCTTCAGGAAGATACAGCACTGTTCTGTGTTTTCACTGTTCTGGTGTGTGTGAGAATCTACATGTGATATGAAACCTAATACAAATACACACACACACACACACACACACACACACACACACACAAATAAAACTGGGAAACTCTGAATCAGATCAGGACTGACATCAAAGTTAACATTCTTGTTGTACTATTTTACTCTACTTTTACAAAATATCACCATTGGGGAAACTCATGAAGATCTCACAGAGCCTTTTGGTATTATTTTGTACAATTGCGATTGAATTTGCTACAATCTCAAAATAAAAGGTTTGATAAAAAAAGACAGTTATGTCACCAAGTTGTTACAGACTAGAAATATGACTTCAAAGCTTCAAAGTTCATAGAGTTAATTTCTGTTTAGAGCAATGCAAACAATACAAACATATTCTTGTGCATACATTTATTGTTTAATTATGCTAATTGTGCATACATTTATTGTTTTAATTATGCTAATTTCAAAGTTAAAAAGTTTTTTTATGAATAAATGTTGCTTATAAAAAAGAGATTGAAAATGTGCTCCTCATATTTCATAGTTATTTTCCCTTTGCACATGTGAGAATTGAAACACACTTACTAATTTAGTGTGTTTACTAAATTAGTAAGCATGTAAATAACTGTCAACATTCAGACTGCAAAAAAAGAGCATACAATAGAAGAAAAGTTTTAAACAATTTATGTAAATGATTTCTCAAATATATTAGTTATAAAGTTTCTCTGGCATAAAATTAAGACCGGATCAAAGAAGGTGAAGGGGTAGCCAAACAACACATATATACAGAACACTTATATACAGACAACAGAGTAGCAATAGCCAGGGAGCAAAAGGGGATGAAGGGAAGGGGTAGGGGGCAAAGGGGGAAATAGGGGTGGAAAGGGACTTTGCATGAGGCATGGGGGTGGGGGGCATGATGTGGTGTGTAGATGTTATATCGAGTTGAAACCATGTCAACACAATTAATTAAAAAACTAAAATAAAAAAGATTATCCTATCTCTTTCTTTTATAAGTGATTAATAGCTATTAAATAAATAAAGAGATTGGCTTCATTTTACATTATAAAAAATCAAAATGACAACTATTCTTTCAAATATGAGAAATACAGTGTAGTTTTTCTAACTTTGTTTTCTTTTCACAGTAGAAATATTGTGTCCATGTTTTCTTACTTGAAGATAGATATGTTACTACAATAAGAGTTTACAGAGGAAGTGCAGAATAAGCACTTTGATTAGATAGAGAAATAAAGAGATAAAGCTTTTAAAATATCTATTATATTTATATAAAATAGATAAATATAAAAATAATATATTGTGGATATAATATGTATAAATAAAATAATTATTATATAATTACATTCAATAAATAAATATTCTCATTGAATAATTAACCTTTATAGTGGGTGATAAGATATTAGAAATATGAAATGTGACCTCTTTATTTATTTATGGATAAAAGAACTCATAGAGATAAATATAAAAAGAACTCTTTTTTTGTTTATGTTTTTGTATTTTTCTGAAGTGAGAAGCAGGGAAGCAGAGAGACAGGCTCCTGCATTCGCTCGACTGGGATCCACCTGGCATGCCCACTAGGGGGCAATGCTCTGCCCATCTGGGGCATTGCTCCATTGCAAGCAGAGCCATTCTAGCACCTGAGGCAGAGGCTATGGAGCTGTCCTCAGTGCCAGAGCCAACTTTGCTCCAATGGAGCCTTGGCTGCAGGAGGGGAAGATAGAGATTGAGAGGAAGGAGGGGGTAAGGATGGAGAAGCAGATGGGCGCTTCTCCTGTGTGCCCTGGCTAGGAATTGAACGTAGGACATCCACATGCTAGGGCGACGCTCTACCCCTTAGCCAACTGGTCAGGGCTGAAAAGAACTCTTTACTAGAAGTTAAAATTTGGGGTCTAATTAAGCTTAAAATCTGTTTAACATTGCACAAGTAACTAAATCACCTGGACCTCAGGGCTACATAATTCTTAATGCATTTTCTAGTTTGAATATTATATGAAACTGAGCCAAGAAATATTTAACTTAGTTTCATATGTTGACTGTTTGAGTCAAGGTGTATAGTTTTACTATTGTTGTTTTATTCCTAATGAACATAAATGTATTTTCAGAAATTTAGTTTCAGAGTATTAAATGTGCAGACTTCTCTCAAGCTTTACCCAAGAATTTCTTATATCTTAAATAGAAATACCATTATTGTTTAGAATGATAGTAACTAAACCATCATAAACTATTAAAATATTAAAAAGACATTTACATCCTGACCAGAGCATCAGACTGGGACACAGAGGAGCCAGGTTCGAAACATCGACATTGCTGGCTTGAGCGTGGGGCTCATTCAGCTTGAGTACAGGGACTCTGGCTTGAGTGTGGGATCATAGACATAACCCCATGGTCGCAGGATTGAGCTTGAACCCCAAGGTCACTGGCTTGAGCAAGGGGTTACTGGCTTGACTGTAGCCCCCTGGTGAAGGCACATATGAGAAAGCAATCAATGAACAACTAAGGTGCTACAACAAATAATTGATGCTTTTCATCTCTTCTTTCTTGTCTGTCTATCCCTATTTGTCCCTCTCTCTGTCACAAAAAAAAAGATATTTACATATTAGCACTTTAATTACTAATGAAAATATAAAGATCCATTCATTTAAAGAAGAGGTCCTTTTATTAAATTTATTGGTGGTGACACTGGTTAATAAAACCATGTGGGTTTCAACTGTACAAGGTTATGAGGAAAAGTAATCAGGAGAAGGCAGTTATACACATTAGAGTTATGCCTTATTCATTTATTGGAGTTTCTAGAGATAAGGTGAAGTCCCTCTTCCTGGTGTAGCGAGTGTGCCACACAGGTGGAGATTTTCCTTATAAATGTAAGTGTGTTTTAGAAAGAGTAAATTCTTCATTTTCAAAGCTTATCCCATGCCTCTCATTTCTCAACATGAACCAGCCCCCAAAATTTATTATGCCAAACAGACAAATTTGGAGTAGGAAATTCTGTTCCCCTATAGTTCTTAAGCTTAAAACATGTACAAACTGTACAACATGTTATTGTACTGTATATTGTAGAAAGTTGTAACACAGTAGAATATATTTAGGTGATGCTCGTGTGAGGAGATTAAGAAGGTTACCATAACACTACGAGGTAGGAATGTTATGATCTTAGGGGACCACAGTAGTATATAAAGTCTGCTCCTGACTGAAACATACATCATCATCTGACATATGACTGTACTTGTCAAGTTGGTAGGCAGAAAAATGGAAGTACTTTTTGGCTGAAACCTTGTATTTTACATATGCTGTTACTAATATTGGACTACCATATCTAGTTTAGGACACATTTATTTTATAGCTCAGAAGACAAAGATTTAGACTGTAATTAAAATGGTAATGTAGGTCCTGACCAGTTTGCTCAGTGGACAGTGCATAGGCCTAGAGTATGGACATCCCAGGTTCCCAGTCAGGGCACAGAAAAGAAGCAAACATCTGCTTCTCTCCCCCTCTCTCTCCTCCTTCTCTCCCTCTTCTCCTCCTGTGGCCAGTGGCTTGGTTGATTTAAGCATTGGCCCTAGGCGCTGAGGATAGCTTGGTTGGTCTGAGCGCAATGCATCAGCCTTAGTTGCTAAAAGTAGTTCAGTTGATTCAAGCATTGGCCTCAGACAAGGGCTGCTAGGTGGATCCCAGTTGGGGAGTATTTAGAAGTCTGTCTCACTATCTCCTTTACTCTCACTTAAAAAAAAAATGGTAATGTACAGAGATAAAAAGTAATTATAAAAAAGTGAGTATATTGTATTTTTACAGGTTTGTGTTTCTCTATATTACTTTTAAGCCAAAACTTTGCTTTGTTTCAAAGCATAAAGTACACTAAACCAATTTTTATAAGACATGCTTCCTTAAAAACAATCTTTTAGTTTATATTTCATTTTCCCACCAGGGGTCAGTATCACTCTATAGGACTTGTGCCTCCTGACACTAACTTTTCAAAATCTATTGTGACACTTATTATTAGAAACTAGAAATAACTGAGTGAAAATAATTGAAACAAAAATCTAGAGTATAAGGTATTTTTTTCCCACCGAGGAAGAAGGAGGCTACGCCCTTCCTTCTTCCTCTGCAGGGAAAAATACCTTACATAGAGTGTTTCTCCCCTTTAGCTAGGCATAAACGTCTAGGATTCATCGTTAATGAAGGTGTAAAAGAGTCAAGGAATCTTTATCTTTTAAAAACTGTGAGCTGTTCTACACCAGGCCTATCTAAGGGTATGCAAAATGAATGTTACCAAAGAAGAACCAGTAATGTCTGTATTGATTATTCCTTAAAGTAAAAGGTCATGGGTACAGGACTGTAATTCAGTAATGGGCTAGTTCTAAGTATCTTAAAATTTTGACTTGTAAAAGCCAAAATGTATATAAATGCATTGCCCCTAAAAAAGTGGGCAGAGCATACTCTTACGCAAACTTACTATCTTTTTGCAAGGAAACAGCTGATGCAAACTAATCATGCTTAGGATTCTGTAGAGAAGGGTTCAGTGTTCATTCTCTGGCTCCAATACCCAGAGTAATTATTTAATATTTCTCAACCTCATCTCTAATAAAATACCTGTGACCTGTCAAAAGTGCACCATGACACACTGTATATGTTCTGACCTCCTCTCTTTTGAGACTATTTTTGTGTGGCCTTACAATAAAAGGAGCTAATTCAGGAATGTCATTTCTCAGCCCTTCTGAGGGCTGCAGAATCCAGAGTATCTCCGTGTATCATGAAATCTAAATCAGGATTCTCCCCTGAAGAAGCTTCTCTTTGGTGTCATACGTTTTAAGATGACTCTTGCCTCAAGGAAGGTACAGGCCGGTGTTCGGAGAAGAGCACATGGGCATGGGCACACTCTCAACTCAGGTGACTATTCTTTCGTAACTCTACGACAGTGATTTCAACCAGTGTGCAACAAGAATTTCTAAAATATGCAGTACATGACTATTTAGTCAGGAGCACTGTCTTCTTTTCCCTCAGATTGTAAAATAAAAAGAAAAAAGGACAACAGTCAACACAATAGCCATCTGGTGTGAATGTCCTGGCTTGACCATAAATATTTACTTCATCTAATCGTGTTGCATTTTATTGGTCATGTTGCATAATAAGGTTATGTCTGATTGGTTAATTCTTGGTACCAGTAATCTTATATACAAGTACAGGCACCTATTTTTTTGTTTGTTTTTAAAGCAGCCACTTTGGAGAAAAAACGATAATCACTATTATTATTTTTTTTAATCAGTCAAAATTATAACTATTTTTTCAGATCGGCAAAAATATAGTTTTTGGTGTGCTGCTGAATTTAATGATATAATTTGCGAGTGCCATGAAATTAAAAAGTTTGAACATCACTGTTTTGTGAGGATAAATTCCTTGCAAAGAAAACAACTCGCACATTGACTGGCTATTTTTTTGTTTGTTTTTTGTTTTACCTCAATTCTAAAGAAAGAGGAGAATATTGCTCAAACCTGAGTTGAAGGAAAGGGGAGAAATTAACTTGAAAATCTCCCTAACAATAGCCTGCCAGTCTGACTTTCATCACTTTTTTTTGTTTCAAATGCTGAATTCCTCTGGAGAACTTTGATTATTAAAGTTATATGCACTTACCAGATCATGTACTTTCAATTACATATCAGATCAATGCAACTAGCTTTGGTTTTCACAAAGGTAAATACAGAATAGTTTTCCATATGCCACCCAGCCTAGATCCCAAGTGCTTGACACGCTTATGTAACGTGGTTGAAGCTTTCCTGGACTTTCAGGACTCTTCCCCAGTTTCTCTCATCAACATGTGTGTAATGGTGCTATTTGATATTCGGTGGCAATTTAATGTAGAAAAAGAACCTCAATTTTGGTCCTATCAATACATTGACTTCTTCACCATGGGGATATAGTTTTGATCTTCAAGATCACTGTGCGGTGGCACAGTGGATAGAGCGTGGGACTGGGATGCGGAAGACCCAGGTTGGAGACCCCAAGCTCGCCAGCTTGAATGCGGGCCCATCTGATTTGAGCAAAAGCTCACCAGCTTGGACCCAAGGTGGCTGGCTTGAGCAAGGGGTTGCTCAGTCTGCTGTAACCCCACGGTCAAGGCACATGTGAGAAAGCAATCAATGAACAACTATGGTGTCGCAACAGCAACGAAAAACTAATGATTGATGCTTCTCATCTCTCTCTGTTCTGGTCTGTCTGTCCCTATCTATTCCTCTCTCTGATTCTCTCTCTGTTCCTGTAAAAAAAAAAAAAAAAAAAAAAAAAAAAAAGATCACTCATCCTTTCTAATTCCATGCTAAATAATTTATTTTGTTGTGACAACATAAGTGAAAAGTTAAAGAAAGGGATGGAAAATTTTTCAGAATTACAGCAAGAGTATAATTGGACATCCCCTAATTCTGTAGACCAGTGTTTCCAAACTTCTCTTTAGTTTTATGTAAAAAAAAAAAAAAAAAAAAAAGACCAAGGGAAAGACATGGGTGCATTTGCCACACACTGATACCAATGTCCTCAGTCTGTTAGCAAGTTTCCCCAGGGAAGTAAGGGAGACCCATAGATGGAGCACTTGGCACTGTCATCCTCGTTCCATTGTTCACTTGGAGCCTTTTGTGAGTTGCAGGTATTTCCTGGGGCTTGTGAAAATGAGATACAAATTATCCCGTCTGGCTTTTTCTAAACTCACCCTCATGAAATGGGATAATACTGATTCTCCTGTTCCTGGTCAAACTCTAAATCAGCCCCATGATGATCTAAACAGGTTTTGGATAAGCTTCAATTTTGGGGTATATTATGGGGGTTTTGAACAGAAACTTTGCATGAAAGGAAATACATAGAGAACATTTTTTTCCTTGAAGGGTAAAGATATATATATATATATATATATATATATATATATATATATATATATATATATATATATATATATTAAATCATCCCAGACTTTAAGATGATTCTACAATGCATGACTAATATGGGGCTCCTTATACATGCAATACAATATATGTGTCCTGAGAATACGTGGGCTGATCTATGCCCAGTTCAGTGAGATGAGTGCATTGATTACACACTAGACTGCCATGGCAACATTAGATTGCTACTGATGTTTTTCATTTGATATTCTAATATTTCTTTACTTGAAATTGCTGTACTTACTGTGTGCCATAGACTGAATATTTTTTCCCTTGAAATTCATGTCCTGAAACGCAGTCTTCAATGTGATAGTATTTAGTGATGGTGCCTTTGGGAGATGATTCTGTCATGAAGGTGGAGCTCTTGTAAATGGAATGTGTTCCCTTGCAAAAGAGACCCAGGGAGCTCTTGCGCACTTCCAACAGGTGAGGACACAGGGACAAGTCTGTGTCTGAACCAGGAAGCAGGCTCTCACCAGATACTGAATCTGCCAGTACCTTCATCTTGGACTTCCCAGCCTCCAGAACAGTGAGAAATCAGTTTTGTTATTTAAGTCATTCAGGCTTTGGTTTTCTCTTTTAGCAGCTGAGACAGACTAAAATACTTTGTCTTGGACAAGGACAAAGGGTTTCAGAGAGTAGCCATTGCAGACCACATATTGAATAGCGTGGTTTAGGACATGCCTTAACCCTGTGATTAGACCACGTTCCTACCTAAGAATCCTGGAGGTAATATAACATTTGAGTCACGAGTACCTTCTCTGGAAACAATTTAGTATTGGATTCCAGCTCTACCACTTATAAGCTGTATGACTTTGAAAAAATTGCCTAATCTCTTTATACTTTGGATTTCACTTATTTTATAACTCCATTCTACAAAATGGTGGTAATAATGGTATGAACCTAAAATATTTAGCTATGAGTATTAAATGAACTAATACCTAAAAAGAGCCCAAAACAATGCCTGCAATAGAGTAAGAATTCAATGCATATATGTTATTATTTTTTAGATGAAATCAAAAATAAGCTAATTTCTGTCTTAGATCTTCTATTAACATTCACACAGAATAAGCTGTAGTGCTAGAGAATGTCTCATCATTGTCAGAACAGGAGCAAACTGGGTGATTCAGGGTATTTTTTCAGAATAATACTGATTCACCATTGTTATAATAAACATAAAACCAAATTAATATAAAATGTAAGAAGGAAAATAAGAGTGATTTAGGTGTAACCAGTTTACACCCTTTTGAGATAACTCCATATGTTTTAACTGCATACCAATTCCATGTATGAAGTAATGTGATTAACTATATTTTACATTAAAGCCCACTATGTAAGGCCCAATTACCAAGGTGTAACGGGCTTACTCCCTTTTCTGATAACTCCATCTGTCAACCTTATGAAGCCCGTATGTGCTTATGTTTGAAGTGTGATAATGTAACTCTATGACATGATGAGTGGCCAAACCGGAAATACCGTAAGTAGCTGGGCTGAAGATGAAGTAAGTCACCTGAGACTCTAACACAGACTCCGCAACGCCCACCACAACCATTTGGCAACTGTCCCAAAGCACTCTGCCTCTACAAGCAAGTTCATTCGGGGCTCCACCAAAGCGAGGATCTAGATTTAGCTGGCCACTCATCTGAAACATCAGTGAATTAAAGTCTATGTTATTTAGCTTGCTATGAGCATCTTTGCCTATTCAACTGATTTCTAATTACTTTTGTTTTATGAAGTGAACTACCTAACGAGCCCAGCTATAACTTAATTATAACCGACTAAATAGTTTAGCACAACAATCATTAAAAACAACATCTTATGCACTGCCCCTCCCTCCCATAATCATAATTTCCTAAAGTGAAAGTTTTTCAAGCCAACAAAGGAGTTGAAATTTTACATTCTAACTATTAATGTTTGTTAGCATTACAGCAGAATCTGTACTTAAAAACCTAGTCTTGTGCAAAACTAATTATATCTGTGCTATTTTAAAAGGTTCGGCTTAAGCGACAAGTACGAGATTGTAATAGTACACATACAATGGTTCTATTTTGAAAACGTTTTTCCAAAGTGAGCTCTATAATTTATGCAACACTTGTGCTGAAATCCCCAATACAACGAGAGCTGTAACTGATAAATAAAAATTACTATGCAAGGGTCATGCAGGTACCTCTCAACACCAAGCAATACAGGCATCTCTCATTCTAGGTACATTTGCCTCAAGCACATTTAGAATTTGTGTAAATTCTCTGTTTAGACTTTAGGTTAAACTAAATGTACCTGCCATTGTGAAGAATAGCTCTATCCTATGTCATATAAAATCACCACCATAGGCCAATGTCACAGGACAAGTTCTCCAGATGTAAAGCCTGGGGCAAGGCTTCTTGTGCAAGAAACTTTTGTTCGATGGAATTCTGTTCAGAAAAAAAATCTGTAAAAAAGTGAGCAAAGCAGAATGGAGTTGTGAAAGCAACCAAGCAAAGTCTAATTTTATCCTGATACCACAGGGGATTGTGAAGAGATAATGCATCACTGAATGTGCTGCCCCATTAATCTCCATGGACCACAGGCTGGCCGCAGGGATGCAAATAATGACAGAAATTCCTAAACTAAGTGACTCTAGTCGGTTGAGGGAATTCACTAAGAGGGAAGCCAGGAGCCATTAGCAGACTATATACTCAACAGTGTTAGGAGAAGCACAAAGCTTTTCTAGCCTGGGAAAGGTGAATTGGGCTGGAGACCAAAAGCATCTATTAATTACACTACACAGACATTACCAGGTGGCAATGGGAAAAATTAGTCATTAGTGGAGAGCAGCTCATATCTAATGTTCTTCATTCTAATATTCATTGTCTGATTTCTAGCATCGTCTTCACGCTATGTGGACTTTGATCCATACTATAATATTAAATGCCATGTTACTTTCTTATAATTTAGTTGTTGCTTAAAGACCTGCCCAGTCATGAAAGTCAATGATAAGTACCTTAGACTTCCTTAAATGAAGAAGGGACAGGGAACCACCTGTGTGGCAGAACACAGGGGATACCATCTCCAGTACCACTTGTAAATGTAAGGATAACATCTGCTTTCTAACTCTCCACCTTCTGCCTGTCTTTCACTCTTCCTTTCAACCACTCACACTGGCATAACTTTATGTAAATATGGTACAAGGCCTGATGGTATGGATTAATGTTACTACGTGGGGCTGAAATACTCCAACTTAGTCTTTCCTTATTTTGTGGAAAAATTACCTTAACATACATGATTTGGGGGATTATACTTTTTCGAGAAGGTTTCATGGTTTGACAATGAGTGTTTTAATATGTACACAGATAGTAATTTAAGATAAAACAATAGAAATGGTTCAAGAAATCTTAGCACCAGGTGGGAGAAGAAAATAAAGATTTGCTAGGGGCAATTTTAGAGTCTTGTTTGAAGATGGTAAATATTCTTAATATTCATATGAAGTAAATGTTTTCTTATTCCTATTTATTGAAATTTTTAAACATAATCATTTTAGTGATAAGAAAACTTTGGTTTAATGTATTACTGAGATTTAGATAAAACATATTTAAATGATACATATTTATTACTGAAATTTAAATAATACATATTTGAGACTTATACATCCATTGGCAGTTTCTGCTTGCCATTTTGCTTACTTGCTTTCTTTGCTTTCCGCTACTTATAAAAAATTGCACAATTTCAGATGCGTATTGTAGCTGAAGCATTAATATGGTTCTGATAATCTGACAGCACAACATGGAGAAAATAAGTTAAATTACATGATGTCAGCTATGAGTTTGTAATAACATGCCTTCTTGCTACTTTAAATATTTTATACAAATTATATATTTTCTTTTATCAGAGCCCTCTGTAGAGATCTGACACTCCTGATTTATATATTGGCCACCTATTTTCTTAATCTGATGAACATACACTGTGTAATTTGACTGCAGAGTTCATTATTGACTTCTTTTACATTCACTCACCTGGTCTTGCTGAAAAGAAGATGCCAAATAAATGTGGATGGAGGAAGAAAGGTATAGTCCCCCAAAAGGATGTTCCCCAAAGTATGTCAAGGCTAGGCAGTCCTACAGAGAATCAAATGAGGACATATGCATCTACTGAGGAAGGAGGGGCAGCCTCCACCCCCTTCCCTGAGAAGGAAGAAAATAAAAGAATTCAAAGGAAAGGAACCTGGAAAGGTAACTGCGTCAGCCAATTATAGATTAACTACAGTACTCTGAAAGATTGCCTGGAGTTGGTTGTAAAACAAAGCAAGAAGAACAGGACTTGTACAAAGCTGAGGCCAGTGGTCTGGAAACCCCTTCCCCCATTGAAACTTACTGTCCCCTCCTGAAGTCATAAGAGACATATACCTCTAGACAAAGGGATCACAAGCCCCTTGAATGAACACCTGTGTTCTGCAAAAGGTATATAAGATGTAGGAAATCTAACTTTGGAGAGTTCATGGTTTATTGCCTTTTTTGGGGTTATGCTGGACCGCCAGCTGTTAAAATCTTACTTCCTTCATCAACTTGGCTAGGTGTCTCTGTCCCCCTTGATTCCTGCTACACCACCTTCTCTTTGGCTTCTTGCTAGTTATCCTCATTACTGCATGCAAGTCAAATATAGGGAGGCTTCCTTATATTTCAATTTAATCATATAAATAATGAAAATAAACCCCCCCTCTCCTAAACAGTTTTGACCTTAATAAGTCATGCACGTGATAATGTAGTATAAGATAAAGTACTATAAAAATACAGGGTCTTGCTGTTATTTCATGAAGTTAGGAGATATGGTTAGGACAGTGCCACACGAGAATGCTTATGTTATTGTAGGACTCCTACTCACTGCTTCAAGCTTCAGGTAAACTGAGTCACAATCTTATCAAGAAAGGGCATGTACTTTTACTAACCTTCCTCAAAACACACAGCCCCATTGAGGTAAAATTAGCTGGAAAAGACATTATTCAACCTATTGAGGGGATATGGGTCTAGTTTTATACTTGGGAGGAAACATGAAACAACCTTGTAAACTTTCAAAGCTGTAATTGCTTCCTTGAGAAGCACAATTAACATTATTTTTTCTAAAACATGAAGTGGTTATTAAGTTCAGAGAAGATTATGAGAAATTTTAAAAATAGTAAATATGGTTAACTAGGAGGATAAAATTTAGGTGTCTCTATTAAACATATTAAAGGAAGCATTAATGTTATTCTGATTGATTTTGGTTCTTGAAAATCTCTCAAGGGCAAAGATGACTGAGGGTGTGAAGATTCAGTCATAAAGGATGATAACTTTTTGAAAAAAAAAAGTGCATTTTGAACATCAATTCGTGTGGTTCACATACAAAATATGAGATCTGGGTCAATGTTTATAAAATAAAGCCATTAGGGAAGTTACTATTTCAAAGAATATATGCATATATTAGTCTATAATTAATATATATAGAATATACTATCTTTATATATATCAATATACAACAATACGGAACCAAAACTCATGTCTTTTGTTTGTTTTTGCCACAGAGACAGAGAGACAGAGAGAAGGACAGATAGGAGCAGGCAGATATGAAGGGAGAGAGATGAGAAACATCAAGTCTTCATTGTGGCACATTAGTACCTTAGTTGTTCATTGATTGCTTTCCCATATGTGCCTTGACCAGGGGGCTCTAGCAGAGTGAGTGACCCCTTGCTCAAGCCAGAGACCTTGGGCTCAAGCCAGCAAGCTTGGGCTTAAAGCCAGTGACCATGGCGTCATGTCTATGATCCCACGCTCAAGCCAAGGACCCCATGCTTAAGCTGGTGTGCCTGTACTCAAGCCGGTGACCTCAGGGTTTCGAACCTGGGTCCTCTGTGTCCCAGTCCAAAGTTCTATCCACTGCACCATCACCTGTTCATGCCCAAGGCTCATATTTTGTATGTGTCAACTTATATGTGTAGTAGTACCCTTAAGGATATACAATTATGAAGTCCTGAGGTAAAGCCGTATAGATTTTTCCATGTCACTGGTAAAAATTTAGCAAGCTGAGAAAGTAAATAAAAATAAATGACACTTTAAAATGATTATGTCTATAATCTGACATGCAATTCTTCCTTAACTAAATATTTTTTTAAATGTTACAATAGTTAGTTAAGCACATATGAATATATTGTGAAAACAGCTGTGCAGGGGAGTGTGTCTGTCTACAAGTTGCATCAAAATCTATTGACCTACTAAAGGGAGTGGCATAGAAAATATTATTATCTTATGAAACATTTAATTAATTCCTCTTTTTTAAACCTGATCTATAAGGGAGAATTTAAAATATATATATTATTTTTGCTCAAATCTACTAATACACTATCTAGTCCTTTTAGTCACTGAAGTCAGATTATAGAAGTTTGAGGGCAGAATTTCTTAGATTGTTCTAATTCCTTAGGTACGAATTTTTAAAAAAATTATTATTTTTATTATGTTTCCTCTCTAGTGGGATATTTATTTCTTCATGAATTTTTTAATTAAAATCCAGGCACTCAGTAAGAGTTGACATTCATGAGAGCTCTCAGCTGTACAGTTTGAAGTCATCCCAATGGGGCCAGTTCTCATCTGCTACTTTCTGTAGGCCCGTGCTCAATCATTACCCCTATTCTATGGCCCACATTGTTCCAGTATTTACATTAGTTTACAGATTTGAGGTTATTCTCAGGTAATTCTTTTTTTACACAGAGCTGTAGGAAGGTAAATACTTCCATGTTGTATCACTGGGCTTACAGGAAAAGAACAAACAAAATTCTTTCTCTGAAGTGACCAAAGGAATTTTCTGGGTTAAGAAAAATTCTATATAGGTCTTGTTATATTCAAGTTCAAGGCTTAAAACTGCCTGTGCATTAAACAGTTAGTGGACTGCCAGTTACAATACCTAAACAAAGGTAAAACCTGAACAAAATTACATTGAGTTTGGGAGAAAAATATATATATATAATTTGACACTTATAGCAAGAGCAGTAGCATTCCCAATGCTCTTAATATTTAATAATTCACCTCTAAAATTCAGGACTTAGAATGAAGTCTAAACTTAGACTGAAGATACCACCCAAAATTTCCTGGATAGTGAACAGGAGTAGCTATTCATTTGGAGAAGCACAGACAGAAAGTTAAGTTTCTACTTTAGCCTGGAACTAAGCACTGTCCCTGTGGGGGGAAATTAGGAGGGGGAGGAGGCCATGCATGTGGAAATCTGCAGCCTTTCTGTCCTGAAGAGTTAGTATATAAATACCAGAGACTGTGAACATGGAAGGGAATGGGGGTGGAGGTTCATAAAAGTGATTGATTTAGAAAGAGATCACTACATTGTGTTTCCACATCTCTTGCTGAACCTGAATTATGCATCTACAAAACAGAGTCTAAGGACCCTTGCCTGAGACCAAAGTTCTGAACAAGGTATGAAGTTACTACATGAAAAACAAAAGTTTTAGCCTGACCTGTGGTGGCGCAGTGGATAAAGCGTCGACCTGGGAATGCTGAGGTCGCCAGTTCAAATCCCTGCACTGGTCTGGTCAAGGCACATATGGGAGTTGATGCTTCCAGCTCCTCCCCCCTTTCTCTCTCTCTCTCTCTCTCTCTTTCTCTCTCTCTCTCTCTCTCTCTCTCTCTCTCTCTCTGTGTGTGTGTGTCTTCTCTAAAAATGAATAATAATAAAAAAGTTTTTAAAAAAAAAGAAAAAGAAAAAGTTTTAGTTCAATATCCAAAAGAAAAGCACTGATAAGGAAAACAGTATTATCACATATACACACACAAAAATAATAAATCTAGAATTTCTACAAACTTACAGGATACAACACAAAATTATCTGGCATAAAAATGTCCAAGAACAAGGAAAACAATTTTTAAGAGTAAAGACAGCAACAAAGTGTAACCTTAAGAGTAAAGACAGCAACAAAGTGTAACCTTGAAAAGAAACAGATGTTGAAACTAAGACAAAATATTTTAAGTGGATTTTAAACTATCTTCAGTGAAGTAAAACAACATTATTTGAATTCCTGAAAATCTCAGCCGATAAATGGGATGTCTCAGTAGAAAAAAATAGTAAAAAAAGAAAAAGAGGAATTCTAGAACTAAAAAATATATCTTCTACGTGAAATAAAAATTAACTGGATGAGTTAGCCAAGTGGACAGAAGAGAGGAAAGGGTAAGTAAACTTAGATGAACAGAAACCCAACATGAGGAACATAGACAAAAATGATTTAAAAATGAATAGAATCTCAAGCACATTAGATCATTTCAAGCCACGAAATGTATATGGGCTTAAAATATCAGAAGGAGAACTCTCAGAAACCATAAGAACCAAAAAAGATCAGGAAAAAAAAAAGTTTAATTGCTGAAAGAAGAAAATCTGTGGACCAAAAATTCTATATTCAGAAAAATATATCATTTGAGGATATAAATAAAATGACATTTTCAGGTAAAATGAAACTAACAGGTTTGTTGCCATTGTCTTGTACTGTTAGAATGTGGAAGGAAGTTCTTCAGGCTGACAGGGAATGACAGTTGACAGAAACTCGGATCCTTAGAAAAAATGAACATTGGAAAAATTGGAAAATGGTAACTACCTAGATAGATTTAAGAAAATATTTTTGTCCTTTTTCAATTTAAATTTCTTTACAAATTCTGTAAAAGTTTAAAACTAAACTTATTACAATGTAAGTTTTATAATGTTTTTAGATGTATCATGTATAACAACAGGGTAGGAAGATACATGTCAAAGTTACAAGCTTTTTGTATTTTGCTTACACTAATAACATTATTATCTTTAATTAGGGGACTAGCCTTATGTTAGTGAAACATACTGCAAACCACAGGAAAATTATTGTAAGTCATGCCAAAAAGAATAGTTAAAAAGTGAACAGAAAAAATAAAATCATCAGTGTTCAGTGTTATTTTAATTTAAAAAGAAAAGGCAGAAAAGAGGAAGAGAGAAAAAAGACAAACACAAGAAAAGCAAAAAGTAAATTGGTAAATCGATTTTTTCCTCTAAAGGTGTCAAGTTTGTCATGGGTCTCATATAATTTATCTTAATGACAGTTCTTAAATGGGGTACAGAAAGACAATCATTCGTAGCTGAAACAAAGAGAAAATAAATGATTTCTCCTGGGTCAAACTTTGAGTGTTAGATAAATATTTGTTGTCAATAAAAGATAAATAATTTCACCTTTATAAATCAATTCCAGCTGTTGACAGATGAAATGTGATACTTAGCAATGAATTAAGCACAAACCAGGATGTATCACATACATATGTCCAAAAGAATGCTTTTAGCTTTATAGGTATTTAAGGATCTTTGGTTACTGCCATGCTAACTACTAGTTTTTGTTTTGTTTTTCCTTCTATGTTTTTTTTAGTTTTGTTTTTAAAAAGCTCTTTCCACAAATAGCCCCAGCATTTTAACAGCATCAATGCAAATATGTCCAAAATTAACATTGATATTATATTTTCTTTTTTAATTTGAGATTGACTTCAAAGGTTTCTATTCAAATAATGAATTTCTGCTTGGTGCTGAGTATATTTCATAGAGATATTGTACTTCCTCACTCGTTTTCTTTAAATAATAGTATTTACAGTTAGAAGGAAATGTTTAGTACTTACATGGGGAAACCCAGATATGTAAAGCAAATTGACAGCGGTCATAAAGGCTGATAGTTCTTTTGCAGTTTGAAAGATGCCACTATAAAGTATGAAGCTGTATTTTGTCTTTATGTAATTGTTGCAGGAGGAGCCCAAGAACATTGTAAAATAAATATTACATTAACTACTTTCCAGAATTTATCCATGTAGATGCACAATGATAATGACTAATATAAAAGGTATAATTTAAATGCAATTTTAACTGAAAATAATTTAATTACATGGAAGTCCATTCTGCTTTCTATAATATTCACTTGTTGTATATTAGATTACTTTTGAACTGACACCCTTTACCCTTTCCACAGGGTGGGAAAAAGTCCAAAGGACACATCCACCCAAAAGCCCTTTTTCTTCCAGCCTAGGATCCAGGTACACAGGATCTTGAGTTCTCTTCCCAATAGCCTTCAGCCTATTTCAAGTTCTGTTCAAACTTTTTTTCCTAGTGTGTCTTTTAGAAGGCATACTTTGCAGCCAGTGTGCACTTCTAGACCCAAGAGGTAGCCAAGAGATTTGCAACTGATGGAGGGGAAAGTGGATGAAGTCTGGAAAGTGAGTTGTCCAAATGCATACACCAAAGGTTCCTGAGGCAGGTGTTTAGGATGAGGACAGTAGGCTCCACTTTGGGGACTTGGACTAATACTTGATTGGGTCCTACAAATGTGAGCACTCACAAATAAAACTCGTTATCATTGTGGTAGTTTCCAGAGTAAGACCTTGGGTTCAAAAAGAACACAGTAAAAATTCTAACAGTTCAGTGATGGATATCAATATCTTCTAATACTACTGTAGCTAGCAATTTTGGATATATTAACACTGACCTTATGTTCAAAACTTGAAAACTGGTTTCAAAGAATATAAAAGCAAACAGTTCTAATAGGAACTATTATAATTTCATAGTGTTAACATATCCTATAATTTTTATCTATCTTTAATTGCCACATGTGCCCTTTTGTTCACAGATCATATTTTTCTTCCTCATTAGTATAGTCCTCCAGCCCGCTGGGAACTACCAGTGTCATGTGGAAAAAATTGCTTAAGACAGGAACTATTGTCAAGAGAAGAGGGAGAGACAGTCAAGAGAGACTAAGCTCCTGAGTCTCCTTCTCCCAGAATTTTTATTGATCAGAAGAAGAACAAAGGTAATAGGATTGCAGGTGAGGGAGATCAGGTGATAGGGGAAAAGAATGACTAATGTACTTCTTGTTGATATAAAAAAGGGCTAGTTTCTGTCAGTCATTTTTTTTATTTTTGCTAATTAACAGGCACAAAAAGAGGGGCCACCTATAAACCTCTAGGATAATTTCCTAAAGCCACTCACATTCCTTTGTGTTTGAACAAAGGTCATTCATTCACTCAGTTTCTTGGTGTTTGCATCAAAAAAACCTGCTTCCCTATGTTTGCAGCTGGGAAGCATATTCACATCACCATTTACACTCAGGGCTTTTTAACTACTGTGTTTTTTGCTCCATAAGATGTTCCTGAACATAAGACAAACCAAGGTTTTTAAGGAAGAAAATAAGAAAAAAAATATTCTGAACCAAATGGTGTGTTAATATATTTAATAAAATATACCACAATGATATTTCAACAATGTAAACTCAACAGCAGTATTAACAACCATTAGCACTGTTATTAACAAATGAGAGGAGACTTTAATGTTCAAATACTCTTCTAGTTGTCGGGGAACCCAGGAACTCATCATCGCTATTGTCAGAATTTAAGAAGCTTAGTTGCTCATAATCACTGGTGTCACCTATTTTCATACATGATGCCATCTTCAGTGCCATCTCAGGCATTGCTGATGCCACATGTTCTGAATGACCGCACCAAGGTTTCATTCCTCACTGACGGCGTGATGGTTTCACCCACTCACAAACTTGAGTGACAGTGGGTCTCTTCATTCTTCCTGTTGCTGTCAGATCATGCTTACCAGCAGCCATCCATTTGGTCCACTCTTCTCACATAAAGACTTTAAACAGTTTGTTGATACAAACGTCAGAGGTTGCAACTAGCTGGTCAGACCCCCAGGAATTACAGCTAGATGAGTCTTCACTTCTTGAAAGTTTTTATTGTGGTTTTGCTAATATGTGCTCTAAACTGGTCAAGCACTAATAGGGCAGCAAGTCATGTCAGCACTTCACAGCTCCAGTAGCTGCAGTGCAGCCTTCCACCGCTGCAGGGTGCTTCTCACGCCAGCCCTCAATGATTCCAGATGAATGCGCCCACACAACATCACTCTCCTTCCCTCCTGCGCTGCATGCAACTGTGAAAACCGGAATCAGAAGATCACTCAGCAGAGGCCAGGGTTTTGCAAGCCACCATAGCAGGTATGATTACGTTCCCGCTGGCACTCATTCTACATATCTTTACCAGTACAGTGCCAGGCAGCAGCTTAAAAAAATGAACATTCACTCCATAAGATGCATGGGCATTTTCCCCTCCACTTTTGGGGGGAAAATTTATCTTACAGAGTGAAAAATATAGTAAATTTATTAATCCAAGTTAAAGAGGGTCCAAGATTACATGGGTGATTCTGTACACAAAAGGGTTTTAGAAGGGGTAATTAAATGCCAAAAAAATCTCTTGATATTTACTGAACAAAATTATATTATTAATATCAGGATATTCTCAAGGTATCCTCTTCTTAAATTTCTGAATAAAGATTTTGCTTTCATGTGAGTCTATTTCTTTTCCTCCTTATCTTTGATAAGATTTATATTTTTTTCAGATAGCTTTTCTTTTTATTTTGGTGTTGTAGAATCAGGAAGGCAGGGAGGGAGAAAAGATTAGGGCATGAAGGAGAGTTCTCAAGAGGCATGAAGAACAGAGAAACTGGGCAGGTTGTAAAGTGTAATGAAAACAAAGTGAAAAGGAAAAGAAGATTTTTAGATTCATTTCTGTAAATATGTATTTCCTTTTTGATACATAATATATACTTAGCATGAGAGGGAAAATAGAGAAATAACTAAGCTTACTATTGACCATAAGGAAGGCCAAAAGAATATAATACTGTATAAAGTTTTAAAAAGGAAGTAAGTCAGTTCCATTTGAAAAAATAATAAAAGATTTTATTGTGCGTTTTAGTACAGGTTATCATTAAAGGTACCAAAGGCCTTACTTTTATGTTCTCTCTCTCTCTCTTTCTCTTTTTCTAAGACAATCAATAATGTTTTTTAGGTATATAAAGTATTTATGTATCAACTCCATCTCTAAAAATAGTACATCCAATTATCTTCCTGTTGGAAAAGGAAATAATTATAATAAAGGAAATAATAACTCTTTGTGTCATTACATACTACCCCTCAACTGACAAGACATAGTAGCTAAAATGAAGGATGGCAATTTCACCCAATCTAAGTGATGAAGACCGTTTTGAGAAAGAACAAGTAGTCTGTTTTAGCTAGAAAATAGGGTCATTTTGAAAAAATAGTGAGTAAAAAACTTTGGTTGGAATCAAGTTTGAATAGCTTTAGATATAAGGTTAGGAGACTAAACTTTATTAAATAGACAATGGAAACTTTTGGATGTAGAAAGGCAATTATTTAAGTGATACTTGAGATACATTTGATAGTGGTGTGTGGGATGATTGCCAAGCCTAGCCAGATGCTGCTGTCCATTTACAATATATTTGTCCTATGCCATGTATCTATTGCAGGACCTGAATTTTGTTAATGTATGACCAAGACTTTTCTTATAACCTCCTAAAATTTTAAAGTTTCACTGATTACTTTGAAGAAAACAATATAATATAATGTTTAAAGCATGCTTTTAAATCTTGATCAATCTCCTTAATTTCAACTTTATTATCTTAAAATGACAATAATATTCTGCATCACATAGATTTTTATAAGATTAAATAACATATGTGGAACAATAGAATGCCTGATAAAAAACAAGCAATTAAAAAATATTAACTTCTATATTATAAATATGTAACCAAAAATTTAAATTAATAGGACTTAATCTGGCATAAACTTTCTAGTTCAAAAATAGTAAACACAGGAAAAAAAATGTAGTTTTTAACAGAGAACATAAGATTGGTTCTAACAAGAATTTAGTGTCTATCAGTAGGACTTACGTTCTAACAGTAGCAAATGAATGCTTTGACAAATTGAAGATTTTATCTGTCAAAAATAGATAGAAAGGGAAATTCTCTTACTTATCTTTTAAAGGGTTTCAATAAATCAAACCTCTCTGGCAATGTACTCTTCCTTATTGGATGCAATCAGATCTCTAGGAAAATCTTACCCTTTGTAGAGCTCTGTCTCAGAGACCTGATATAGGATCTATATAGGTAAGTGTGTGCTAATTGATTAGCTAAAAACAAGAAATATTTGAAGGTCATCTCATCAAAATTAATGCTACTACAATACTTAAAATATTTTAGAGAGAGAAAAACATCAACTTGTTCCATTTATTTATGCATTCATTGGTTGATTCTCATATGTGTCCTGAATGAGGGGTGGAACTCACAATCCCAGTGCATTGGGTCAAAACTCTAACCAACTAAGCCACTAGGCCAGGACTGAGAAATACCTTTTTTGAACTGGGGAGAAATTGGGTTGTTAAAACTGCAGTGAAATATATGCATATGATCCACAGGCAAAAATGGAATAAATGACTAAAATTTGTACTTTAGATAAAAGAAGAAACATTAAACACTCTAAAATAGACATTTTAAAAATTATACCGTATAGAGAGGGGCAGCAAGATGACAATGGAGTAGGAGGACGTACCAACTTCCAAGTCCAAGAACCAAACTGGATTACTACTTAATTTTAAGAACCATCATCTGGAAAAACCAACTTGGAACTAGGCTAAGAGAAATCTTCAACCAAGAAACACTGAAGAAGCCACATTGAGACTGGTAGGAAAAGTGGAAACACGGAAAGGGCTGCCCAGCTCCCCAGAGTGAACGGCAGCCCAGGGAGACTCGCGTGGTGGGAGGAGAATTTAACAAAGAGGGGAGGGACCTGGGCCCCAGGAACAAAGTCCCAGCCAGCAGCCCCAGAGCCTAGGAGAGGCGTATGGAGAGCATTAAGCTGTGAAACAAGTTAGGATACTGTTTGTGAGAAAGAGACAGTTTTCTCAGACTCATGATTCTTCTTAAAGGGATGATGCAGAAAACCTTTCTCACAACCACCCACCCAGGGTTCTGGAGGACAGGAAGAGAGGAGAGGACCGGAGCAGCGGGAAGAGAGTGTAATCTAGGAGGCACTGAGAAAAACACTTTGAGGTACATGCACCCTAACCCCTGGGTTGAGTCACTCCCCAAATCTGAAGCGAATATTTTCCCTGAAACCAGCAATACCAGCAAAGGGAAGTAGGACACCAGCCAAACAAGCTCTCCCGCGACACTCAGAGCAGAGCCTCTTAGAAGGAGGGAGCTTTCAGGACTACAGTATGGAGTGTTAGCATCTGACCTGCCGTGCCCCCACCCACACTGCTTAGGGCTTGCTGGAGGGCGGGCGAAGGCAGGATGCAAAAGCGTGGTCCCATCAGCAGGGCGGAAGCCAGCCAGCCCGGCGTGAGCTCAGCCTATTTGCGCAGGGGCGGAGGGAACATGCGAAAACCATCCAGCTGGCTGTGGACCCGCTGGCAACCCCACCTTCGGGGGGAAGGGTGGGAGACCGGGAACAGGCAGAGATCAGTTGCTGAGCAAGGATGCATGGACGTACAGCCTCAGCTGGCCTACGAGGCTTGTGGCCTGATACACGAGCCTTCTCCGCCTGTGGGGGCAGGGCACAAACCTGGGAAAAGGTGGAGGTCTGCAGCCGAGTGTGTGCCTGCAGCCCCAACTGCCCGAGTAGCCAAGGCTTGTGGCCTGACACAAATTCAGCTCTGATCGTGGAGGTGGGGCGAAAGCCTGGGAACAGACAGAGACTTGCCGCTGAGAAAAGGTGCTCACCCCTGCCCTTGGTGCCAAGGCTTGTGGCCCATGTGTGGCGTGCAACCCCAACAGTGGGGGCAAGGCAGAGGCTGAGACTTGCTGAGACTTGTAGAGCCGGGCACGAGAACATAGCCCCTCCTGTGGAGAGAGGCAGAAATTGCAGCGACAGCCACAGCAGGCTGGTGCCAGGAATGCTCATACCCATATGCCCTAGGCAACAACAGAGGGTGTGGTGGGCCTGCAGATAGACCACACGTAGGATACACAGAGGCAACACCCATTGGACTCCAGTGGCCAACTCCTTCCGATACACAAACAAAATGGGCAGGCAAAGAAATGCAACCCAAATGAATCAAGAGAAATCCCCTGAATGAGTCAGATATAACCAAATTACCAGATGCAGAATTTAAAATAATGATTGATAGGATGTTCAAAGAGCTTAGAACAAAAATAGATGGTCATTGCAAACCCCTAAATAAAGAGATAGCAAATATAAAAAAGGAAATTGAAATAATAAAAAAGAATCAGACAGAAATGAAAAATGAAATATCAGAATTGAAGACCACAATGGAAAGAATTAAAAGCAGGATAGATGAAGATGAAGATCGAATCAGCAAGTTTAGGACAAATAAACGAAGGCACAGAAGCAAAGCAGAAAAAAGAAAAGAGACTCAAAAAGTCTGAGGAAACTCTAAGAGAGCTCTATGATAACATAAAGAGAAATAACATCTGCATTATAGGGGTGCCTGAAGAAGAAGAGAAAGAACAAGGAATAGAAACTTTGTTTAACCAAGTCATAGCTGAAAATTTTTTTAAACTGAGGCAGGAAAATGTCTCACACATTAAAGAAGATCAGAGAACTTCATTAAAGAGAAACCCAAAGAAATCTACACCAAGACACATCATAATTAAAATACCAAACCTAACTGATAAAGAGAAAATATTAAAAGCTGCTAGAGAATAAAAGGCTATCACCTACAAAGGAGCCCCCATTAGGATGACATCCAACTTCTCAACAGAAACACTTAAGGCCAGAAAGGAATGGCAAGAAATATTAAAAGTAATGCAGAACAAGAACATACAACCAAGAATACTCTATCCAGCAAGGCTATTGTTTAAAATTGAAGGAGAAATAAAAAGCTTCCCAGACAAAAAAAAACAAGGAATTCCCTACAACCAAACCAATGTTGCAAGAAATACTAAGGGGCCTGTTGTAAGCAGTTCATAGGGGGAAAAGAATATAACAAAAAAAAATACAGCTTTAGAGAATAAAATGGCAATAAACAACTACATATCAATAATAACCTTAAATGTAATTAGATTAAATGTTCTAATCAAAAGACATAGGATAGCTGCGTGGATAAGAAAACAGGACCCATACATATGCTGTTTAAAAGAGACACACCTTAAAACAAAAGATGCACCTAGACTGAAGGTAAATGAATGGAAAAAAAATATTTCATGCAAATGTAAATGAAAAAAAAGCTGGGGTAGCAATGCTTATATCTGACAAAATAGACTTTAAAACAAAGGCTGTAGTAAGAGATAAAGAAGGACACTGTATAATGACAAAGGGAGCAATCCAACAGGAAGATATAACCATTATATATATCTACATGCCTAATATAGGAGCACCTAAATATATAAAGCAGACTTTGGTGGACATAAAGGGTGAGATTAACAGCAATACTATAATATTAGGGGATTTCAATACCCCACTAACATCACTAGATAGATCTTCAAGAAAGAAAATTAACAAAGAAACAGCAGACTTAAAGGACACACTAGATCAACTCGATTTAATAGATATCTTTATAACCTTTCACTCTAAAGTGGCAGAATATACATTCTTTTCAAGTGTTCATGGTACATTCTCTAGAATAGACCACATATTAAGACATAAAAGTGGTCTCAACAAATTTAAGATGATTGAAATCACATCAAGCATTTTCTCTGATCACAATGGCATAAAACTAGAAATCAACCACAACAGAAAATTGAAAATTACTCAAACACTTGGAAACTAAATAGCATGTTATTAAATAATGAATGGGTTAACAATGAGATCAAAGAAGAAATAATAAAATTCCTAGAAACGAATGATAATGAGCATACATCAACTCAAAATTTATGGGACACAGCAAAAGCAGTACTGAAAGGGAAGTTCATAGCATTAAAGGCATACCATAAGAAGATAGAAAAAGCTCAAATAAACAACTTGACCCTGCATCTAAAAGAACTAAAAAAATAACAGCAAGTAAAGCCCAGGGGTAGTAGAAGGAAGGAAATAATAAAGATCAGAGTGGAAATAAATGACATAGAGGCTAAAGAAACAATACAAAGGATTGATGAAACCAAGAGCTGGTTCTTTGAAAGGGTAAACAAGATTGATGAACTTTTAACCAGACTCACAAAGAAAAGAAGAGAGAGGACTCAAATAAATAAAATTAGAAAGGAGAGTGGAGAAATAACAACTGACACAACAGAAATACAAAATATTGTAAGAAAATACTATGAAAAACTCTATGTTAAAAAACTAGACAATGTAGATGAAATGGACAATTTCGTTAAAACATACAGTTTTAACATACTTCAAAGATATAGAACACATATTCCAAAAATTTATATGGAACCTAAAATGAACACTAATAGCCTCAGCAATACTGAAAAGAAAGAATAAAGCGAGAGATATCACTCTTCCTGCTATCAAGTTATACTACAAGGTCATTGTACTCAAGACAGCTGGAACGGGCATAAGAACTGGCATATAGATCAATGGAACAGAACAGAGAACCAAGAAATAAACCCACAACTTTATGGACAACTGATATTTGACAAAGGAGGTAAGAGCATACAACAGAGTTAAAGACAGCCTCTTTAACAAATGGTGTTGGGAAAATTGGACATCTACCTGCAAAAAAACGAAACTAGACCACCAACTTACACAACTTATAAAAATAAACTCAAAATGGATAAAAGACTTAAATGTAAGCTGTGAAACCATAAGCATCTTAGAAGAAAACATAGGCAGAGTGCTCCCCGACAGCTTTCACAGCAATATAATTGCTGATTTATCTCCACGGGCAAGTGAAATAAAAGACAGGATAAAGAAATGGGACTATATCGAACTAAAAAGCTTTTGTACAGCTAAAGACAATAAGAACAGAATAAAACGACAAACTACACAATGGGAGAACATATTCGACAATATGTCTGATAAGAGGTTAATAACCAAAATTTATAAAGAACTTGTAAAACTCAACACCAGGAAGACAAACAATCCAATCAAAAAATGGGTAAAAGAAATGAATAGACACTTCTCCAAAGAGGACATAAGATGGCCAATAGGCATATGGAAAAAAATGCTCAACATCACTAATCATTAGAGAAATGCAAATTAAAACCACAATGAGATGTCATCTCACACCAGTCAGAATGGCGCTCATCAGCAAAACAACACAGAATAAGTGCTGGCGAGGATGCGGAGAAAAGGGAACCCTCCTGCACTGCTGGTGGGAATGCAGACTGGTGCAGCCACTGTGGAAAACAGTATGGAGATTCATCAAAAAATTGAAAATCGAACTGCCTTTTGACCCAGCTATCCCACTTATAGGAATATACCCTAAGAACACCATAGCACTGTTCAAAAAGAAGAAATGCGCCCCCATGTTCGTGGCAGCATTGTTCACAATAGCGAAGATCTGGAAACAGCCCAAGTGTCCGTCAGTGGACGAGTGGATCAAAAAGCTTTGGTACATATATACTATGGAATACTACTCAGCCATAAGAAATGATGACATCGGGTCATTTACAACATGGACGGACCTTGATAACATTATACTGAGTGAAATAAGTAAATCAGAAAAAACTAAAAACTATATGATTCCATACATAGATGGGACATAAAAATGAGACTCAGAGACATGGACAAAAGTGTGCTGGTTATGGGATGACGGTTAAAGGGGGAGGAAAGGGAGGGGTAAAGGGAGGGTCAAAAGAAAATCAGACAGAAGGTGACGGAAGACAATTTGGCTTTGGGTGATGGGTATGCAACATAATCAAATGTCAAAATAACCTGGAGATGTTTTCTCTGAACATATGTACCCTGATTTATCATTGTCACCCCATTAAAATTAATTAAAAAATTCATATTAAAATACTAAAAGAATAAATTATACCATATAGAAACATATTGTCAGTACAAGAGATTCTATTGTATTGTTGATATACAAGATCTGCTTCTGCTAATATAGCAATAAACTCAGTGAAACAAGTAAAAACATGTGTTACACAAGTAAGATGATATGACAACTTTCACCCTGCAGCCTACACACATACATTCCCACGTAACTGAGTAGAATGCCTGGTATAGCTTCCAAGTAACTGATACTTTTATTCAAACTACTAATCTTAGTCATTTTAGTTATGATCTCCATCCACTCCAACTATCATTTTAATTAATCTTTTTAGTATGATACCTATTTCACTACCGTACTTATCAGAGTTCTCTTTAGGCAATTAACCTGGCTTTATATGAAAGTGCTCATCAGAGACACACACCCTAATTATCTATTAGATTTGCCATGATATTTTAATTTTAGGTTAAATACTCTGTTATAGTCAGGGTTATTAGCATGTGCAACAGAATTTGATTCAGGTTAATTAAAGTGGAAAAGGAAATTATTGTAAGACTAGTAAGTAGTTTCTAGAATGGCTTGGGAGCATCAGAGACAAAAAGGCTTGGTTTTCTGGCCTGTGTCCTGAGGAGCTAGGCTATCCAGTCTAAGCTATAATTACATCACAGAAATGTTATGGTACCTTACCCCCAAGAATGAGTACTCTTGATCACACCATCATTGCAGCAGCCCAGACGGACAGAGCGTCAGCTGGTAGAGGGCTTGCCAGTTGGATCCCGGTCAGGGTGCATGCGGGAGTCTGTCTCTGCCTCCCTGCCTCTTACTTAATAAAACAAAAAGAAAAGAAGAAAGAGAAAAAAGACATTGACATCTGGCCTTTGGGTGTCTGGAATAAAAGATGAGTCCTGTCTCTTGCCAAGACACACAGAGAGGGGATTTACTCCAATACAGGGAATGGATCCCCAAAAAGAAACATATGTGCAAGGCAAGGCCATTAAGCAAATTGTCCTGCTTACAAAAATACAACTTACAGCATCATCGTGTTTTACATGCTTCAGCACATGGTACTCTTACTAGCTGACATATTTTTCAAAATATTCAGTTACAAAATATTATTTGTGGACCAAAATACATTGGTACCCAAGGTCTTACTTTCTCATATTCTTTTTATTTTTAAGGAAATCAACATTTCTGAGCATATACAGTATTTGTGTATCAATTTCCTCACATAAATAGTACATCCAATCATCTTCCTTTGAGGAAGAGAAAAATAGCCATAATATGGGATATGACAATAATTATTTTTATCTTTAAATGCTTACAGCTTAACTGATAAGACACTCTTTAATAGTTATAGTTTGTTTTTATTTTTTCTGACAATGATGACCAATTCTATATAATATAGGCCTGAGGTTCAGTATAGTTAAGCTTGTTATTAGAAGAACCATGAATAAAACTTTGGGACCTCTGCATGGTAAGGTAAAATGAGCTCATGACTCTACTCCGCTCCAGCAATCCCCATTGGCATTAAACAGTAATGTGGAGATACATGCTCAAACACTAGTGAAATGAATGCTTAATTATGAAATTATAAAACACTTTTAAAAATCTTAATAAAAAGTGTTAGTGAGCATGTTTAAAAATAAAAAGTCATATGTCCTGAGGGGTGTTTAAATTAGTAAAAGATTTCTGGCTGCAATAGGCAATATATTAAAAGTGTCCCTACACTTTGAACCAGTTCCTCTACTTTGTTTTAAGGAAATCATAAGAAGAAACATGCAGATGAACAATGTGTTAATCCATTTGGGCTGCTAAAACAAGTATCACAGATTGGGTAGTTAATGAAAACAAAAATTTATATCCCACAGTTCTGGAGGCTGGAATTCTAAGTTCAGAATCTGTTGGGCAGATAAAATATATATGCTCACTTTGTTAAAGATGACACTGCCCACATGGAAGTTTGTTGATATTAATGTGTGTTTGGGGACAGGCTGTGGGCAGGCTGGGTCGTTATAGCCTAAGGCTTAGTTTTAAGAGTAAGCTCTTCCCCACATCCCTGACTGATTGGATGATGTAGGGTGGTGCGTTCTCCTGAGGAATCCCATTATGCCTCAGATGGGTGACTTTGTATCAGAGACTTTCTTGTTTGTAGATTGGATTAAGGGTTTGGATTTCTATATTATAAAGTGGGACAGACCAGTAGCTTGAGCTCTCTTTGTTCCTGAGGTATTAGAAGAGAGGAGAGCAGATGAAGGCCACGTGGAGGCCAAGAGAAGCAGCCAAGATGGCAGAGTGCTGAGGAAGAAGGCAGTTTGAGCAGAATTTGTGCAGGAGAAGATGGGGAACAGAGGTGAATAAGTCTGGTGAGCTAGAAAGCTTTGATTCTAGGAAACTCGGATAAGTCATTAGCTTTGTGAGTACTAAATATGTGGATTTTGGAGCCCAGTGTGTGTTTTTGCTTGCCCGCCAGGTGCAAGCTAGAATTAAAGCTGATAGCTAACCAGTTTTTGGCTCCGTTGTTTCATTACCGACTGTTCAAATCCAATGTGAACCTGGACAGGTCAGGTGGCTGTGATGGTGGCCCTGGCTACTGGCTTTACAGAATCCTAACATAAGGAATGAGAATTTGGAATATATCACAAGTACTGTTGTTCTAAGTTCTCTGTATGTATCAATAAACTGTACAAACACTCATGCCTTATGGAACTGGAACTGACGTTCTATCCAGGGAAGACCAGAAATCACACAGTCATACATATACACATAGTATTTCAAGTGGTAATAAATGCTGTACATATAAATAAAGCTAAGACAACACCAAGTGGTGGAACAGAAGGAAGCATGGTGTCACAATTTTCAGTTAGTAAGCACAGCTGGGTGAGAGCTCTCTTTTGGGTCACAGACTTCTCCTTGTATCCTGTCATCACATGGCAGAAAAGGGGAAGGAGTCCCTTGGGACTCAATGATAACAGCACTAATCCCACTCATAAAGGCTCCACCCTCATGACCTAAGCACCTTCCAGAGGCCGCACCTCCTAATACCATCACTTTGAGCAGTAGGACTTCAGCATAAGAATTTTGGAAGGTAAATTCAAGCCATAGCAAACAAGAATGTTCACTGTCAGAGAATTTATATTAGGGCAAAACTCAGAAGAAATTAAATATCCAAATAATGTGGGATAATATAAGAAAGATAATATTATAGATCAGAAATGTGCATTCAGATAATAAAAACTTATTTTCTGGCCTGGCCAGGCGGTGGCGCAGTGGATAGAGCATTGGACTGGGACGTGGAGAACCCAGGTTCAGGACCTGGAGGTTGCCAGCTTGAGTGCAGGCTCATCTGGCTTGTACCAAAGCTCGCCGGCTTGGACCCAGGGTTGCTGGCTCGAGTAAGGGATTGCTGGGTCTGCTGAAGATCTGTGGTCAAGGCACATATGAGAGGGCGGTCGATGAGTGCAACAAAAAACTGGTGATTGATGCTTCTCATCTCTCTCCGTTCCTGTCTGTCTGTCCCTGTCTATCCCTCTCTCTGACTCTCTCTCTCTCTCTGTTCTTGTAAAAAAACAAAACAAAACAAAAAAAACCACTTATTTTCTAAAAATATTTAAGGGTATGGGAAAATTCTCAAGATATAGTACTAAGTTTAATAAGTTAAAAGTTAGGAACATATATTGATTGAGAACTTAGAATATATCACATATACATACTGTTCTAAGTTCTCTGTAACAATAAACCGTATAAACATTTCTGCCCTATAGAACTGGAACTGGGTGACCAGAAATCACCCATGGACATGCACACATACTTAGTATTTCAAGTGACAATAAATGCTGTAGATATAAAAAAGACTGGGGCTACACCAATTGGTGGGACAGAAGGAGGACATGGTGTCACAATTTTCAGCTAGTGAGCAGAGAAAGACTTATTGAAAAGTTGACATTTAAAGAACCTTGAAGGAGGTGAGGACAGGCATGAGGCAAGAAGCAATCAGAAGAGTTTTATAGCAGGGAAACAGAGCAACTGCAAAGGACTTCAAAAGAGAGAAAAACAACTGCAAATGTGAGGATTAATATATTCTCAAGTAATGTTGAAGGGATCTGTGCATTCATAATGTTTTTATTCCATATCTTCTATAATAAATTCAAATAAAACAAAAATATTTTCTAAAGAGTAAAGTGTTTGGTTGAAGTAATTAATGACTTTTCCTGACTCCATTTTGATGAACCTGCAACAAAATGAATGTATACAATAATAAAAAGGTTTGTTTGTTCTGCATAGTTGGTCAGAGAGTAGATATTTTGAAACCGTAGGTGAGCTGGAAAGAAATATCCATATCATAAAATTAAAAGAGTTTATTAATGATGCTAAGCAATAAAACACTCATATTAAGAAGATTTTAAAAGTGTTTTACTAGAATTAAGATTTCTCTTACTAATCATATCATCAGCTCAAATTTTACAAAGTCGCATGTTTGAAAATAGTTTTTTAATATTGACATTTTATTTTAATGCTTCCAAGAAAGCCAATTTTGCAAAGTGATTTGTAGTCTCAGGAGCATACCATGCTGCTGTGAGAGGGGCTGGAATGTGTCACTCAGCACATTAGTGTTGTCTGATAATGCAACCTGTCTATAGCCATGACCAAATCACACCTGGCCCTGCACCTGGCCATGAAGCCACAGAGTCGTCATTCAGAAGGTGTGGTTCTGTACATATATTCTATTTTTAAATGATTAAAGAAAATCATTTAAAAAGAGGATTCTATATTAGCTCAGTTGTTTATAGCTGAATCACATTTCATACTTTGAGGGTCTACTCATTGAAAGATTGTCATCCCATTGGCCACAGACATTCCCTTGTTCCCCTAAAAATTAATCTGGATGTTGTTAGAAAAAAAGTGCTATTGAGCTGATTGCTTTCTATTTTAGTTGAGTGAGGATTGAGGCTTTTTTGAAATGCTGCATACAAATTGGTATAATTTAATTGCTATACTGGAATAGTTACAAGGACACAGATGTCTTCATTTTCTACTAGAAATATAAATGCCAGCCTATTTCACCAGAGAGCCAGAGTGAATAAAAGCACTCCGGACTTGCACACACAGCTGTGCAGGCTGTGTACTGCTCACCTTCTGACAATGGTGCCACTGTATCACCCTGGGGTTTCTAACTCCAGAGCAGAACCAATGGCTCCAAATTCCTGCTCTAGTGCTTTCTATATTTTTAAAATTGGACAAGAAAATTAATACCTTGGTACATTTTTTTCTTTACTTTTTAATGTAACAATGTTTTCTTTCCCCAGAGGAATGTTAGGTGGGTTAATTAAATTAAAAGGAAAGTACTTAGAAAAATTCTTGGGATGTAGTAACCAAACAAAAAAACTGAGCAGTTCTTAATATGCAAATAATCTTTTAAAAAATATAAAGAATTATTAATGTGATATTCACATTTCTTAGTTGAATAATACCCTTAGGTCTTACTTTGTCACTGCAACTAATCTACTGTAGAATTTTGTTTACATGCCTTTTATTATTTATTTTAGCAAGAGAGACAGAGAGAGGGACAGAAAGGGACAGACAGGAAGGGAGATGAGAAGCATCAATTTTTTTGAGCAGAATCTTAGTTGTTCATTGATTGTTTTCTCATATGTGCCTTGAGCAGGGGGCTAGAGCCAAGCCTATGATCCCTTGCTCAAGCCAGTGACCACGGGGTCATGTCTATGATCCCATGCTTAAGCCAGCAACCCCGTGCTCAAGCCGGTGACCCCGTGCTCAAGCTGGTGAGCCTGCACTCTAGCTGGCGACCTTGGGATTTCAAACTTGGGTCCTCTGTGTCCCAGTCCAACGCTCTATCCACTGTGCCACCTCATAGTCTGGCTGTTTACATGCTTTACTTTTAGATATCTAACCACGTAATATGAAGACTACACTAGAGCCAAAGAGTATTAGTGGATGGTATAATGTGTCCAATTGATAATGTAAATTCAAACTAGTATTTTAAATCTCATGTGATGATGGAGAATATAAAAAACATAGTTTGGACAATATTTTATTGATGGTAAATTAACAATCAAATATTGATTAAAAGAAAAATAGCTCCTTTTAACTAGTGATAATATAGAAGGCTATGGTAACAAAACGTACAATATCCTGGTACACTGAAGTTGTGTTTTTAGCCAACGTTAAAAAAAAAAAACTTATGAACAAAGGAATAAATGTTAAGTGATCTATGATCTTTAAAATGATTTATAAAGCTCAATACTGAAACAAGGAAAAATAGGCTGCTGAGGATCAGAATAGAGAATATTTTGAAGAGCTGATTTCATAAACCATTACTAGATGTTTTTATAAATATGATCTCAAGGAGCTGTTAGCTCTGATTCCTTTGTAGGCCAAAGCAAATATGTTGATACTAAAAGTTATGAATAAATTATATGAGATAAATCAAGCTCTTTATTCTGTTATATACATGGGCTGGCAAAAGTAGGTTTACAGGTGTATTGTGACATCCTTTTGAGTTAAGCAAGTTATTGTAATAATTATAAACTGCATATCTTTTTCCATATGAACAACTGTATTCCTACTTTGCCTACCTATTTTTGTATTATACTTATAATTTTAATTATTTCCAAAAATTTTATTCTCATGCTAGATGCTTAAGGTAAAATTATAACAGTTGTGACAGTAATATATTGCAATATCATATATCATATTGCACTAGTATAATTTTCATGGGTATTTATTCATTCACTGTCCACATTCCAAACTCTATAAAAAAATCCCTGAGCAATGAGTACATGCTTTCCATGAAAGAAATTATCTTAATTTGGAAGTTGATATCAAGGTAGCATTCATTCTTTTATTTACCAAATATTTACTGGGTGCCTTCTACGTTCCAGACCTGGAGTAAGCCAAAATTAAAACATATTGCATGTTCTTTTTTCCAAGTAGATTATGCTCCAGAGAAAAGAGAAATACAGAAATTCTTACAGTATGAGAAAAATGTTTTGATGTGTGGACAAAAACAACATAGAAGAAGGAAGACAAATAAATTTAGAAGAATAAGAGGGCTGGGTAATGGAGACATTTGAAGTAGACTCTAATTTTGAAATTGCCTTAAATACACTAACAGTCTTGCTTGAGCCATACTCTACGCAGGAGAACTTGGAGGCACAGCAGCAGCTTTGCGAAACTATTTGAATATTAAGATAAGTTCTTCTACTGAGAAGGACCAATGACTCCTTTTAGAACCCTTCACTGAGCACTGAGCGCTAAGCACAGGTTTCCGAAAGGGCTGTGAATTTTGGACTCCAAAAGAGTTATAAATTTGGTTCTATTTGTATTGAATTTGCTTGAAGAATGTTTTAGGTATAAACCTGCTAGAGACAAGAACCCTTCAACTATGAGCTCCCATTCATGTTAAGGATATGGGGCCAGGCCTGACCAGGCAGTGGTGCAATGGATAGAGCATCGGACTGGGATGCAAAAGACCGAGGTTCGAGACCCTGAGCTCACCAGCTTGAGCGTGAGTCCATCTGGCTTGAGCAAAGAGCTCGCCAGCTTGGACGCAAGGTCACTGGCTCCAGCAAGGGGTTGCTCAGTCTGCTGAAGGCCCGTGGTCAAGACACATGTGAGAAAGCAATCAATGAACAACTAAGGTGTCGCAACGGCAACAAAAACTAATGATTGATGCTTCTCACCTCTCTCTGTTCCTGTCTGTTTGTCACTATCTATCCCTCTCTCTGACTCTCTCTGTCCCTGTAAAAAATTAAAAAAAAAAAAAAAAGGAATATGGGGCCAGTACCCAAGGACAGAACCAAACACTTAATTTTTCAGCACTGGGTGCCAACCAAAACAAGCATTATTTTTCTGGAATACCAATTACTCTTAAGTACACTAGGACAGAAAACTTCAATCCTTTTCACTTTGGCACAGATAAACTAATTACCAAAATTCTGAAACACACAAAAAACCAAGCATTATATTTTTTGCCAAAATCTTACAAAAAATAAAAAATAGGAATAATTTTGATTCATTTACACTAGATGGCTATGTTGTGTTGGCTGTGGTCATCTTTTTATCTGAAAATCTAAAGGAAAAGTCATCAGTGTCCCTGACTAAATTGTCAGGTATTGCATGGTTTAAAAATTCTTGTGGCATACCAATTGAATATAGCTGCACTAGGAGAAACTTCAGTCATAGGCACTGATTTCTGGTTTTTTTATACTAAGATGATACTTTGAACTTGTGCTGCTTAAACTCATTCACCTCCAGTCAATTCCTGAAAATACACCAGCAGATGAAAGGAGAATTAGAAGAGAGGGAATCAGTTTATGGTCTTCTTTAGCACTTGGTGACGAAGTAAAAGGAAAAATCTTTAAACAAATTTCTACATTGACAAATGGTTTATATTCCTGACAACATAACTGCTAGAATGGTATGAAAACAAGTCAAAGGAACAAAGAACATCTGACATCATCGAATCTTCCATTCACCATACAGTAGTCTTATACCATATAATAATAACAATTTCCAGTCTGTAATGTAGCTTTCTGTTCCAAACAATCCTGTAGTGCTTCCTCTCCATGTACACAAGCATTTACATATTGACCTAAATCCTCTCACATGCTGTTCAGAAATTTATAAAGAAAAGACTTTCTTTTTCTTTTCCTCCTGATCTCATTTTCCCAGATGGTGTTAAAATTGAGGTCAAGCCAGGCTAGCACCTGTGTTGGGTAATGGTTTTTTTCCACAATTTAGTTTTGAGTATTCTCATCAAAGGTTTGCTAATAGAAGCAGTATGTGTATATATAAAAAATAACATAAAAATTCAAATGATGAAATAACTTCAAAATATTTACATTTCAGATTTTATCTCTTATTTTTAAAAAGAACATTGAAAATAAACAATTATGAAAATATTCTTTTGAAAGAGGATTATACCATACTATCTTATTGCTGCATCTATCATGTAATTGGATAGCAAATCAGTTGCTAAGAGTGTGTTTTGGTATCTAAAATAGTAGCAATGATTTTGAGTTTTCATTTATTTTATTTCTAATGCACATGCTCCTTGTCAGCAAAGAGAACTTTATATCTATTTGAAAATAGCCCTCAGAAAGTACATTTTGAATGGACTGAAAGGAGTGAATGAGTTAAGTAATACATAAACCCAGAGGATTATCAGGGACCTTCTATTCCCTAAGTTCCGGATGTTGCAATTGGTATTCAGTGAATCTCTATGGAGTAGGAAGATGCAATAGGCACTTTGTTGTGATTTTTCGAGGAAAGAAATAGTAAAAAATTAGAAAGTCTTCCTTCTACAAACAAGGATTTGTTAGAGAAGGTGGCTTTTAGCTGCTTGCCAAAGAATATAACAGAGAAAGAAAGGATGGGGAGTGGAGGAAAGAGGAGGAGGGAAGGAAAGAATGAACAGAAGGAAGTAAGGAATGGAGAAGACTTTGGACGTGATTTAATCAAGCTTCCTTGTCTTACATACAGAAAATTTTAAAATGTTAAGCTGATGTCCAGTGTAGGCATGAGGCAATCAGGGTGATAGTGTAGGAAGACTGCTCTAATTAAAGGCGGAGTCTTCTGATGTGCCATCTGCAGGTCCTGCCTGAGCTTCTGCTAGCCTCCGACAGAGGGCACTCTCTGCAGGGAGAGTGTCTTCCATCTGCGGGGAGAACAGGGCTGGTTATTAGCAGACCTGGCATCCGTGCCTCAAACGAGTATTGAAAAGGGAATCACTGTGTTCAGAGATTTACCTGAAATTCTGGGTCTCAAATGGCACAAAAAACTGGGAAGTGCTGACAATGAGCTTAGAGACAAGCGCTTGCACAAGATGCAAAGATTTTGTTGAAAGATATTGTGTTGAAATTATTTAAGGCAAACTTCACCTGGGTTTGATGAATGATATAACAAGTTAGGGCCTTCAGTAAATAACCATTTAGTATGAACAGTATATGTAATGGGCTAGGACTGTAGAAACTACACAGAAGAGGAAAAAATGACATTTATTTTGAACTGATTGTGATAATACTTAGAATAGAGTGATGATCATGATGTACATGAACCATATTTTTTTTTTTCTGGAACAAAATGTAGAATACATAAGTGTAAAATAAAACACACTGAGAAAGCCTAGACTATTCTTTATATGACCGTCTGGATACATTTATACACACCCATTCCTATTAGATGATGAATTGCATGATTAAGTGATCATGGTTGTTGTTTTGTTTTGTTTTTTTTTTTACTCTGAATTTCCATGGTATTTTGAAGAAAGCAAGTGCTCAATCCAAGAAGAATTAAGTTCATATAATTTATAAGAGTTCATATAATCCAAAAATAATAGTTTATACAATCAATGGACCTGTGTATTTTTAAGGATATGTAGAGAATTTTAAATAAAATATATTTTTAAAATATATATTTTAGCCTGACCTGTGGTGGCACAGTGGATAAAGCATCGACCTGGGAACACTGAGGTCGCCAGTTCAAAACCCTGCACTGGTCTGGTCAAGGCACATATGGGAGTTGATGCTTCCAGCTCCTCCCCCCTTTCTCTCTTTCTCTCTCTCTCTCTCTCTCACTCTGTGTCTCCTCTCTAAAATGAATAAAATAAAAAGAAGTTTAAAATATATATATATATTTTAATAGGCTCATTTAATATATTTTATAATGTTAAAATTAATTATTACTCTTAAGTGTACTGAATTACTTTTAGCTTTTAAAAATAGACTATATCAGGAGTGACATCAGAGAAATGGTGTTGTGAGTGGTGCTCTCACTATCTCCCCTTGAAATTTCAACAAATTCAACAACTAAAGACAGAATAAAATCTCAGAAGCACCTAAAACACACAAACCAGACAAAGGTATGTTTGGGCGAAAGGTGGCTGAATATATAATCCACTCTGAGGAAAATAAGATGGAGAAAGAGGTATTCTGCTTTCCTCACTGATCTGAGGAAGGAACACTTTCATCTGGAGCCCAGCGGAGGGTCAGAGGCAGAGGGAAGAAGCAGGGCTGGGGTAGATAACCAAGCAGAAGAAAGAATATGCCAGTTCTGCCTGAGATTGTGGACAAGGGGCACCCACGAGTGGCAGGCTCCAACTAAGATTACCAGTGTGGGGTGCCCACAGGAAGTGGCGCGGGTGCCAGCAGCTTTGTGCACTCCCGGCTCCACGATCATGGGCAGTGTGCAAGTGGTTCCACTTATCACCTCTGGCATGGGTGCTCGCTCGCCGGAGGGCTCAGCACGAGATTATCAGTGGTGGACATCCGCATGGACTGTTGCCAGCGTCTTTGTGTATTCCCAGCTCCGCGACCACCAGCATGGGACCTGCGCACAAGCTGGAATCCTTGGGCCTGAGACTGCCTAGGCAGGGCATCTCCATGGGGTTGATATGGGCTTCTGAGCACGTTCTTGACTCTGACTGAAATCACAGGTGCTGTGTGCCTAAGTGAGCGAGTGCAGGTCTCTGTGTGCTCTGCTCAAGTCATGGGGGCTGGGCACGCACGTGGCTTGCTCTGGGCTACCAAACAGTGCAGGAGGGAGAAGCCTGTGGAGATTAGACCCGCAGGGCGCTGAGGCATGCTAGACATGCCTGGGGGCTCTTAGAAAGGTGCTTGATATGCAATCAACTCCCAGCCTGAGGCACACTGAGATATGCTAGACCTGTCTGCCGGCCCTTAGAAAGGTGCTAGATCTACAATCAACTCCCATCCCTGCCTGCTCTTGCTGGCAGTTCTGGTTGGCATAACTTTACCCAGAACTGTGCTTTAAGTAGTGCTAGAGGAAGGGCCTGGTTGCTCTTAGAGACTCTTGCTCTGCAAGTAGTGGTTGAAGCGAACCTCACAGCTAAGTCCCCAGGCTGCTAACTAAGGTAGGAGAGACATGAGGAGAGGCACCTGGAAAACTGAGACTCCCATTGTCAGAGCCTCCAAGACCCACCTACCAATGGAATTGAGGCCCAGCCTAGGTCATTGCCACAGTGACACAACAGCAAATCTCTGCCCAAGAGCCCCACAGGGGCAAAACCTGTAGTACAGCACCACCTGCTGAAAAAAAGGAAGCTACCTCAAAAAAAAAGGAAAAAATTACATTTTTATAACTTTATTTATTTATTTATTTATTTCCATTTTGGTCATTTTATCTTCTTTCCTTTTCCTTTGGAACTTCATTATCTATAGTTGTTACATTTTTCATTCTTGTTTTTTATGAGTGTTTCATTTCAAAAACCTTTACTTTTTATTTTATTTATTTTCTTTTTGTTTTCTCTCATTTGATCATCATTTATCAACAAATTATTATATTTTGGATTCATATTTTTTGTGGTATTTTGCATGTCTTTTACTTCATTTTTTATCTCTTTTGTCATTTTTCCTAAGTTCCTGCTCCTTGTTCTCTGTAGTTTTTGTTTCATTTATCATTATATATTTTTCACTGTATCGTTCCAATTTTTTAATTATCTCTTATTAGTGTTATTAATAATATCACTCTCAAATGCCATTAGGGAAAAAGAAATAAAAAAGCATGGATACAAAAAACAGAGAGGTAGCTCAGAGAGATGATAAAAAAATCTCAAGAAAATAATTTCAATTACTTGAAAACCTTGCAGTTAAATGACAAAGAATAAAAAATTGAAGTCCTAAAAATACTCAGGAAAATACAAGAAAGCATGGAAAGGCAATTTAGAGAGCACAAAAAAACAATTTAATGAACAAAAAGAATACTTCACCAAGAAAATTGAAACTATAAAACAGAAGAAAATAGAGATGAATAACTCAATACATGAACTAAAAAATGAGGTAACAAGCTTAGCTAATAGAACAGACCAGATAGAGGAGAGAATTAGTGACAGAGAAGACAGACAACTAGAGACACTACAGAAAGAAGAGGAGAGAGACTCAAGAATTAAAAAAATAAGAAAGCCCTACAGGAATTGTCTGACTCCATCAGAAAGAGCAACATACGAATAATGGGTATATCAGAAGGAGAAGAGAGATAAAATGGAATGGAGAACATATTCAAACAAATAATCAATGAAAACTTCCCATGCCTGTGGAAAGAACTGAAGCCTCAAATTCAAGAAGCAAAGAGAACACTGAGTTACCTTAACCCAGTGGTCAGCAAGCTCATTAGTCAACAGAGCCAAATAGCAACAGTATAATGATTAAAATTTATTTTTTTATTTTCTTTTGAGATTTTATTTATTCTTTTGAGAGAGGAGAGAGAGAGAGAGAGAGAGAGAGAAGGGGGGTGGAGCAGGAAGCATCAACTCCCATATGTGCCTTGACCGGGAAAGCCCAGGGTTTTGAACCACCAACCTCATAGTTTCAGGTTGACACTTTATCCATGGTGCCACCACAGGCCAGGCCTAAATTTTCTTTTGAGAGCCAAAGTTTTTAAACTTAAACTATATAAGTAAGTACATTTCTTATTGAGGTAACACCCATATGTGGTATTTTGTGGAAGAGCCGCACTCAAAGGGCCAAAGAGCCACATGTGGCTCATGAGCTGCAGTTTGGCAACCACTGCCTTAACCCAAACCCAAAGCACATCGTAATGAAACTATCACAACACAATGACAAAGAAAAAATCTCCAAGGCAGCCAGGAAAAAGAAGAATAGAACATATAAAGGAAGGCCCATTAGACTATCATCAGATTTCTCAGCAGAAACCCTACAAGCCAGAAGAAAGTGGACCCAGTATATAAAGTACTGAAAGAGACAAACTTCCAGCCATGAATACTATACCCATTAAAACTATCCTTCAAATGCTAAGGGGAAATAAAAACATTCACAGATATAGAGAAGATGAAGAAATTTATCATCAGAAAACCCCCACTTCAGGAAATACAAAAGGGGGTTATCCAACCAGATACAAAGAACAAAAGAGAACAAAAATATCACAAGTAAAAGCTTCAACAAAATCACAATAAAAAAATGATTAATCTGTGACAACAAAAACAAAAAAGGGGAGAGGACAAAGATTAACAGTAGCAAAGGAGGATGGAGTGCAGAAGCACTCATGAGATAATGTACTACAATGAATATGATATATATCCTTTTTATTATCTAATGGTAACACCCCTGAATAAACCACTACAGAAACACATAAATTAAAAAAAGAAGAAACAGAGGGAAAAAATATGGAATACAAGCAAACGAAAACAAATGGCAGAAAAACAAAAGAGAAGAACCAAACAAGGTACAGAGCTATCAGAAAGCAATGTATAAACTGGCAATAGGAAACCCTCAAGTGTCAATAATTACACTAAATGTAAATGGATTGAACTCACCAATTAAAAGACACAGAGTAGCAGAGTGGATCAAAATAGAAAATCCAACTATATGCTTTCTTCAAGAAACACATCTAAGCTACAAGGATAAAAACAAATTCAAAGTGAAAGGTTTGAAATCGATCCTCCAAGCAAATAACATCCAAAGGAAAGCATGTGCAGCCATACTCATATCTAACAATGCTGACTACAAGACAGCAAAGGTAATCAGAGACAAAGATGGTCATTTCATAATAATAAAGAGGACATTAAATCAAGAAGACATAACGCTTTTTATATATATGCACCAAACCAAGGAGCACTAAAGTATATAAGACATCTACTAACTGGTCTAAAATGGAAACTGACAAAAATACAGTCAGACTTGGAGATCTCAATACATTGCTGATGGCTCTATATCTATCATCCAAACAGAAAATCAATAAAGAAATATTTGCCTTAAAAAAAACACTAGAGTAATTGGATATGATAGACATCTACATGACATTTCATCCCAAAATGCCAGAGTATACATTTTTCTCCAGTGTACTTGGAACATTCTCAAGAACTGACCATATGTTGGGACACAAAACTAATATCAACAAATTCAGAAAGATTGAAATTATACCAAGCATACTCTCTGACCATAAACCTTTAAAACTAGAATTCACCTGTAAAAAAGAAGTAAACAAACCCACAAAAAAATGTAAAATTTAAGCAACATACATCTAAAAAACAAGTAGGTCAAAGAAGAAATAAAAGCAGAGATCAAAAGATATATACAGGTAAGTGGAAATGACAAAACAACATATCAGAATCTCTGGGATGCAGCAAAAGCAGAAATAAGAAGGAAGTTCACATCACTACAGGCCTATATGAACAAACAAGAGAGAGCCCAAGTAAACAACTTAACAGCACATCTTAAGGAACTAGAAAAACAAGAACAATCACAACACAAAACCAGCAGAAAAAAGGAAATAATAAAAATTAGAGCAGAAATAAATGAAATAGAGAACAGAAAAACTATATAAAAATTCATAAAACAAGGAACTGGTTCTTTGAAAAGATCAACAAAATTGACAAATCCTTGGCAAGACGCACAAAGGAAAAAAGAGAAAGAACTCAAATAAACAAAATTCAAAATGAAAGAGGAGAAATCACCACAGATATTATAAATATATAAAGAATTATCATAGAATACTAAGAAAAACAATATGCCACAAAATTTAAAAATCTAGAAGAAATGGATAAATTCCTAGAACAATACAATCTTCCTAGATTGAGTCATGAAGAAGCAGAAAGCCCAAACAGACCCATAAGCAGGGAGGAAATAGAAACAACTATCAAAAACCTTCCAAAAAATAAAAGTCCAGGGTCTAACGGCTATCCTAGTGAATTCCATCAAACATTCAAAGAAGATTTGGTTTCTATTTTACTCAAAGTCTTCCAAAAAATTGAAGAAGAACCAATACTTCCAAACACATTTTATGAGACCAACATAATCCTCATACCAAAACCTGGCAAGGACAACACGCACACACATACACACACACACACACACACACACACACACACACACACACACACACTGCCTGACCAGGCAGTGGCACAGTGAATAGAGCATCGGACTGGGATGTGGAAGACCCAGGTTCGAGACCCTGAGGTCGCCAGCTAGAGCGCAAGCCCAGCTGGCTTGAGCAAAGAGCTCGCCAGCTTGGACCCCAGGTCGCTGGCTCCAGCAAGGAGTTGCTCAGTCTGCTGAAGGCCCGCGGTCAAGGCACATGTGAGAAAGCAATCAATGAACAACTAAGGTGTCGCAACAGCAATGAAAAACTAATGATTGATGCTTCTCACCTCTCTCCATTTCTGTCTCTGTCCCTATCTATCCCTCTCTCTGACTCTCTCTCTGTCCCTGTAAAAAAGAAAAAAAAATAATAAAAATATTACAGACCAATATCTCTAATAAATAGAGATACTAAAATCCTAAACAATATACTAGCAAATCGAATACAACAACACATTAAAAAAATAATCTATCATGATCAAGTGGGATTTATCCTGGAATCACAAAGATGGTTCAATTTACGTAAAACAGTTAACGTAATACACCATATCAACAAAACAAAGAACAAATACCATATAATCCTATCAATAGATGCAGAAAAGGCATTCAATAAAATATAACGTCACTTTATGTTTAAAACACTCAACAAAATGGGTATAGAAGAAAAAAGTCTCAACATAATAAAGGCCATTTATGACAAATCATTAGCTAACATCATATTAAATGGCAAAAAACTGAAAACTTTTTCTCTAAAATCTGGAAGGCTGCCCACTCTCTACACTCTTAATCAACATAGTGCTGGAAGTTCTAGCCCAGGGGTCTGGTACCGTTTTGGCGGTGAGAGACATGAACACCACATATTTTAAAATGTAATTCTGTGAGAGTCACACAATATGTTTAACACTAAATACAAGTAAATGTGTGCATTTTATGTAAGACCAACACTTTTAAAGTACAATAAGTCTCTGAATTTATTTAATAACGTTGTTATGCTGTTGCTAACCAATGATGAATAAAGTACTTCTTACCATTAATGCAACTTCTGGTGCTGCATGGTTTTGTTTATGGCTTTGTAGTCTGGTTGATACGTGGTAAGGTTAAACTCCATGCAGGAGTTGAGACTTCCATCTGTTAAACGTGTTCGTAGGTTGGTCTTAAAATTCTTTAGATGTGAGAAAGACTGCTCACATGCATGCATAGAGTCAAACATTGTCAGTACAGCAATACTCACACGCTGCACTGTGTGGTATGAGACGGGAATCGCATTCCAAGTTTTGACAATCAGCTGGTCAGTGGGTTGAAGTTTTTTCATTTCTCCCCACTTTTGTTTGTTTGCCACCTCTCCTTGCTGTCCTGCAAGTCTTTCCAAATCTTCATTCAGTGACTTGAACTTATTCACCCACATTTCTGAGGCCTTCATGTCAGCAGCTTGTAGCTCAAAATCTCTGATGAAGATACCGGGGATGTAATTCAGATTAGCACTGTCCACGGCACACTCATGGGGATGAGTGTGCTCACAAAATTCTCCAAAGCACACTTTGAATGACTGCATGAGATTAGATTTGAAGCCCGCTAGCTGGTGTGCATGTATCTTTAAAGTCTCCCAGTTTTTCAGTGTAGTAAATGAACTGTTTCAATGTCGGCGATGAAGAGTTCCAGCTTGTTTTCAAATGCAAACACTGCTTGTTGAAAGGATAAGACTATATTTCCAACGCCTTGCATTTTCACATTGAGCTGGTTCAGATGTTCAGTCATGTCCACAAGATAGTAGAACTTCAGGAGCCACTCACTCAGAATTAGCTAACTCAGGATGCTCAACATTTTTCCTTTCAAGAAAAGTTCGAATTTTGCTCAGACAAGCTGCAAAACGGCTGAGCATCTTCCCTCTTGACAACCAATGCACATTGCTGTGCAGATGTCAACCAGGATAATTATTCTCAAGTTCATCCAGCAGTGTTTTAAACTGGCGATCATTAAAAGCTTGGGCAACAATAAAGTTGACCACCTGAATGGCCACGGGCATCACCTCACCAAGCTGATTGCCACACAACTGAGCACAAAGTGCCTTCTGATATAGGATGCAGTGAAAACTTAGGATGGATCTCTTTTTATGTTTACAAAGAAGCGCTACAAATCCTCTGTTTTTCCCCACCATGCACGGAGCACCATCAGTACACACTGAAATAAGTTTATCCATCAATAGATATTTTTCTTTAGCAAACTAGTGAAAGATTTGAATAAATCCTCCCCTCTTATTGTCTCTTTCAGAGGCAAAACAGCAAGACTTTCTTCACATAGTGTGTCACCGATAGCATACCATGAAATCACGCTGAACTGGGATAAATGGCTTATGGCTGTTGACTCATTCAAAGCGAGAGAAAAGAATGGCGCTGCATTTATGTCCTTCACTTGTGTTGCCACAATTTGATTTGCCATCATGAAGGTACGATCATGAACAGTTCTTGTCAACAGAGGCATGTCTTTTATTCATTTGATTACCTTGTCTTTATTCAAAAAGTCCTCAAAAAGTTCATTGGCAATATCAAGCATGAATGTTTTGGCATACTCCCCATTGTGAATGGCTTTCCATTTCTCACAATTGCTAAAGCGCCAGCAAAGCTAGCTGAATTTCAGTCACCTTGATGGGTCCAAACATGAAGTTGCTGCTGACTACCTAGCACTCTGCACAGTAGCTCTTGACATGTTTTCTTCCTGCTGTCCCCCGCTGGATATTTTGATGCAAATGTAGTATGGCATGGGTCAAAGTGCTCCTTTATATGACCGTTTCATGGATGCAATTTTATCATTGCATATTAGACACACTGCAGAACCTGCTCTCTCCACAAAGGTGAATTTTTCTGTCCATTCTTGCTGAAAAGTACTATATTCCTCATCATTTTTTCTTTTAGCCATCTTCTTCATCAAAAGGTTTCTGCAATTGGCTAGCTTACTACTTGATTAAAAGGAGGAAAGTTTATTTCCTGACCTCACAACGACCTGTGTACATTACACATTATCCAATAAAAATTTGGTGTTGTCTCGGAGGACAGCTGTGATTGGCTTCATCCACCTACAACCATGAACATGAGTGGTAGAAAATGAATGAATTGTAAAACATGAGAATGTTTAATATTTTTAACATTATTATTTTTTTTATTAAAGACTTGTCTGTGAGCCAGATAAAGCCATCAAAAGAGCCACATCTGGCTCGTGAGCCAAAGGTTCCCGACCCCTGTTCTAGCCATAGCAATGAGACAAGAGGATAAAAGGCATTCATATGGGGAAAGAAGAAGTAAAGGTTTCACTTTTTGCAGATGATATAATCCTGTACATTGAAAACCCCAAAGAGTCCACAAAAAGCCAATTAGAAACAATAAGCCAATACAGTAAGGTTGCAGGATACAAAATTAAAATTCAGAAGTCTATTGCCTTCTTATATGCCAACCACGAAATTATGAAAAATGAACTAAAAATATAATCCCTTTTACAGTTGCAATGAAAAAATAAAATACCTAGGAATAAACATAACAAAGAATGCAAAGGATCTAAATAATAAAATCTACAAAGCATTCTTAAGGGAAATCAAAAAAGATATATTGAAATGGAAAAATATTATTTGTTCTTAGATAGGAAGAATAAATATAGTTAAAATGACAATATTACCCAATACATTATACAAATTTAATGTAATTCCCATCAAAATTCCAATGTCATTCTTTAAAGAAATGGAACAAAAAATCATCAGGTTTATATGGAACTATAAAAAGGCCTGAATAGCCAAAATAATCCTAAGAAGAAAGAATGAAGGTGGGGGCACTACAATACCTTACCTCAATTTATATTATAAAGCCACTATAATCAAAACAGCATGGTATTGGCAGAAAAATAGACACTTAGACCAATGGAAAAAAATAGAAAGTTCAGAAATAAAACCACATATATATGATCAAATCATCTTTGATAAAGATGCCAAAAACACACAATGGAGAAAAGAAAGCCTCTTCAATAAATGGTGCTGGGAAAACTGGAAAGCTACATGCAAAAGAATGAAACTCAACTACAGTTTGTCCCCTTGTACCAAAATTATTTCAAAATGGATCAAAGACCTAAATATAAGACCTGAAAAAATAAATTACATAGAAGAAAATATAGATACTAAACTCATGGAACTTAGTCATAAAGAATATTTTATGAATTTGACTCCAAAGGCAAGGGAAGTGAAGGCAAAGATAAATGAATGGGACCACATCAGACTAAGAAGCTTTTGCACAGCAAGAGAAAATGACCACAAAACAAACAGCCAACTAAATGGGATATGATATTTTCAAACAACAGCTCAGATAAGGGTCTAATATTCAAAATATACAAAGAACTCACAAAATTCAACAACAAACAAGCAAACAATCCAATAAAATAATGGGAAGAGGACATGAACAGACACTTCTTCCAGGGAGAAATACAAATGGCCAACAGATATATGAAAGATGCTCATATTCATTAGTTATTAGAGAAATGCAAATCAAAACTACAATGAGATACCACCTTACGCCTGTTAGATTAGCTATTATCAATAAGACAGGTAATAACAAGTATTGGAGAGGCTGTGGAGAAAAAGGAACCCTCATTCACTGTTGGTGGGAATGTAAAGTAGTACAACCATTATGAAAGAAATTATGGTGGTTCCTCAAAAAATTAAAAATAAAACTACCATATGATCCAGCAATCCCTCTACTGGGTACACACCCCCATAACTCAAAAACACTGGTATGTAAAGACCTGTGTTCATTGCAGCATTGTTCACAGTGCCCAAGACATGGAAACAACCAAAAAGCCCTTCAATAGATGATTGGATAAAGAAGATGTGGTACATATATACTATGGAATACTACTCAGCCATAAGAAATTATGACATAGGATCATTTACAACAACATGGATGGATTTTGATAACATTATACTGAGTGAAATAAGTAAATTAGAAAAAACTAAGAACTGTATGATTCTATAGATAGATGGGACACAAAATTGAGACTCGTGGACATGGATAAGAGTGCAGTGGTTGCCAGGGTGAGGGGGCAAGGAGAGGGAGGGGGTGGAGGAGGGGAGGGGCATAAAGAAAACCAAATAAAAGGTGACGCATGACAATTTGACTTTGGGTGATGGGTATACAATATAATCAAATGTCAAAATTATCTGGCAATATTTTCTCTAAATCTATGTACTCTAACTGATCAATGTCACCCCATTAAAATTAATTTTCTAAATTAAATTAAAAAATAGACTATAAAAAATTCTAGTATTTAGAAAGGAAATGTGCGGAGAAGAGAAGGTGGTGGGCAATACATTAGGAAGACAACCAATAGAAAGAGGAGAAGAAATAAAAGAATGAGCAGCAAAAAGAAAGGAGAAAGAATGTGAGTATAGAAGAAATAGAGCCCTCGCCAGTGCCTAGGTGAATGGAGCATCAGCCCAGCGTATAGACTTCCCAGGTTCAATTACCAGTTAGGGCACACATGAGAAGTGACCATCTGCTTCCCCCACTCCTTTCTCTCCCTCTTCCCCTCCACATCCAGTGGCTTGAATGATTTGAGCATAGTCTGGGCACTGAGGATAGCTCCATTGGAGCACATCAGCCTCAGGTGCTAAAGATAGCTCAGTATTGAGCATCAGCCCTAGATGGGGTTGCCAGGTGGATCCCGCTTGGGATGCATGCAGGAGTCTGCCACACTATCTCTCACCTCTCAAGAGAAGAAGGAAGAGGAGGAGGAGAATGAGGAGAAGGAGGAGAATAGAAGAAAAATGTGATAGGCATAAAACGAAGGAGAAAGAGAGAGGAGAAAGATAGACAGAAAGGATAGAGAGAAATAGAAAAAAAATGGAAGAAATAAGGGGGTTGATGAGAAAAAAAATGGATGAGGTGAAGAAGAAAGAAGAGAAGAAAACTACATAAAATTATGCCATGAAGAATATAAGCCAGATAAATACAAGGCCTAAAATTCTTACCAGTTCAGGTGTGTGAAAAACCTTTATCCACAGTAGTAAAGAAATATAACAAACTCCGGAAACAGTTTCTGAAAAATTTAGATTTGAAGTTAAAAGGAATGAGTGTTAAGTTTTCAAACATCATTCTTATGACACAATTTTTGAAAAAACATTGCAAATTATAAATAGATGCTTTTTAGTTTGAGGTTTATGCTAAAATATATTTCCTTCAGCAGTGTATAATATTGAGTTGCTAATAAAAAATAACATTGCAAATTTTAAAACAAGAAAAAAAAACAGTGTTATTATAAGCTATAAATACCATTTTTATTTCAGGAAACAGAATTCAGAAAGAGATTCTATTTTGTTCTAAATAAAGCAAATTAAATGGAATCACTTAATTTTGCAAATGTCAAGGAGGAGCCCATGCCTTCTTCAGGAATGAAGTGTAGAAGAACACGTCTGTATCAAGGACGTTATATATAACACTGGAGTGGCTAGTTTGGAGGAGAGGCACTGAGATGTGGACCTGTGAAGTTCAAAGTTATGAACCTGTTTCTAATAAATAAGGGGACCACAGTTAAGACAGTTTAGAGTGAGGAACATTTGAAAGGGGAGAGCCCATAAAAGATAAGGTAGGAGAATATTTGAACTGTTTACTTATTTTGTATACTAGATCTAAACTTTCACAGAAGGCAATTTTACCTGGATTTATGGCTATTGATACAGTTCTTCATGACGACCATTTTGAACTTGAGGAAAATGGCTACCATATGGTGAATTGAAGTAGCTGACCCCTAAGAATTAGTAACAGTGACAATATGACTGTGGGGTACCTTGAGATGATCGTGACCATGGTACCTACCAATGCCAGTCCTACTGACAAAACACCAATCAGAGACACATCAAAAGGACCAACACATTGCAGAGGACTGAGGAATTTCTAAGCCCTCACTACCAGGACCCCTAATTCCAATAAAGGGCCATGTGACTTACAGTCACCCACTAAAAACTGCCAATAAAAGTCACATACAAAGATGTTGCCCAAATTTGCTAAAGGACCTTAAACTTATGTGGTACCAGGCCTAATAACTTATGCTGGGAGAGTGACAGAGGTGTATAAGAAGGTTGAAAAAGACTTTAGGGAGCAAACTAGGTTTGCAGATCACAAAGTAGGTTACAGAGGGCTTAGAGCAGTGGTTCTTAACTTTTTTTGAGGTACCGAACCTACCAGTTTCATATGCGCATTCACCGAACCCTTCTTTAATGATAAATAAAATGATTTTTTTTCCAAATTCAAGACATAGGTATATGTTTTTTTTACTGGTGCACAAAATGAGCCATGCATGAATATCACCTTGCTCAAAGAACAAAACCAACAAAGTGCATGAACTCACAACAAATTATGGTATTACTTTATTGTGGCCTCTGCGGCAGAGGCTTTTCCGAACCCGAGACCGACTCATCGATTCCTTAGGGTTCCATAGAACCCAGGTTAAGAACCACTGGCTTAGAGGATGAGTATGGGAGGAGAATGAGGGAAATCAGGGCTGGGTAGAGGTAAGAACCATAGAAAAATAAAGGGATGAGCATTCAGCAGATGACACATGGTAGGAGAGGTCTACACACAGGCCTCTGTAATCTCTCCTAGCATCAGTTACCAGGTAAGTAGAATGCTTAGAAAAGCTATCCTGGAATAAGCCATGGCTTCCTGGAAATGTGGCAGTTCATACACATAGTTTAACACTCTCACTATGGAACCTATGACATGAATCATATGTCAGTAATACCTGGACAGGTAGATTACTTCTTGAAAATATATGAACAAAAAGTTATTCTCAGTGTTAAATAATGAGTTTTTTTGCCTTGAAGTCTTTCTTTGATATTATTAATTTCAGAATTTTCTAATTATTAGTATTAAATTCCAAGCTCTTTGCATCATGTGTGTATTTTATGAATAGCATATGGCTAGATTTTTACATTTTTTTCTATCTGATTCATCTCTGTCATTTCTAGACCTATAATAACCATTCAGAAGATGCAATTTTAAAAAATATTTCTTTTATGATATGTTAATATTTTCCTTTTTTATATATTGCAGGTATATTTAATGGAAACAGTTATGATTCTTGCATTATTCATCTTTGAAAACATATGTATGTTTGCCAAAAAGTGATATAAATGGAGCAGTCTTCATCTCTCTCTCTGATCACTTGCATACAGATAGAGCTGTCTTTCCAAGAGGTAGAGTGGAAGGAAAATTGACATAGAGATGAACTGAAGTTCCACTAGGCAGCAGGCCTCCTCATCTCCTTCATTTTTCTCCCTAAAGTTAAAAATATACTTCTATACACCCTGACTTTAGCTCTATGCTATGCATATCACAGGCTATCAAGTGCTAAAATATAATTTGGTGAGCTATAACAGGTGCTCACTTTATGGGGCAAAGAATAGGAATAGAGCTAAAATTTGCTTCATTTTTTTTAAATGATTTCCCTTAAGTATTGTCTTCAAAAGATTAACTTTCCTTTCAGGCACATACTCCCTCTAATTTTAGTGTACTTATTCCCATTTTATGATTGTCAGATAATCAGGGCATTGTTAGCACGAATGGAATCACGATCTTGCTGAATAATTAGGGAGACAGTTTCATCAAACATGAAATATGCACAAGGACCATGGCCCATAGGGGCTTTTTGTGAATCAAAGGGCAGGTATATAACTCACAACAATAGGGGTCCAGAAGGATATAGATTTGCATAATACACCTAGTGATAAACAGCTGTGAATGGCTGGAAGAGGTGGGTGAGGAGCGGGTAGTGGCACATTGGCCAAAGAACTTCCCCAATCTGCACTGTGATCTCATCTCCAATGCTTCAAAGAGAGTGTCAGCTTTTTGGCACAAGGACAGGTTCAATAGTGAAGAAAGGATTCCACATGGGAATGTGTGAGGTAAGCATCTAAATTAACTTTTCTCCAAGAGAGCTACCTATTTGCTCCAATAACAATTAAATAATTTTCCCCACTAATTTAATGTGTGATATTGTCACAGGGATCTAAAATACAGTATATGAAATATAGTCAATAATATAGTAATAACTATGTATGGGGCCAGGTGAGTACTGGAAAAATTGGGAGAACACTTTATAAAGTATTTGTCTAACCACTATGCTGTATACCTGAAACTAATACAAAATATTGAATGTCAGTTGTAATTCTACAAATTTAAAAAATTAAAAAATATCAACCTAATGATATATAAATAGGATTTGCAAGGCCTGGCAGATTTTCAGAAATATTTTTTGGTTGGCATCTGCAAATACAACCACCTTCCCACCGCATCACTATCATTTCACCATCTTAAAGCCTCTCACCAGGGCAGAGACGATATCTTATGAGACCAAAGGGTATAGAACAGAATCCTACTTTACAAATTACTTGTGCTTTTGACAAGATATTTCACCAACCAGAAATAAAAAATGTACTTCTTAGACAATAGTAGTTACTCAAAAGAATATTTGCATGATTTTGTTGTTGAATTTGCATAAAAAAGTAAAATGCAGACAAGCATGTAACTCTCAAAGACCTATCATCAACATGGTGTTCATGGAACAGTTCAGTTTGTGATTTTTAAAAGCTAACAAGAGCCCTGGTTCGTTGGCTCAGTGGTCTAGCATCAGCCCAGCATGTGGATTTCCTGGGTTAAATTCCCAGTCAGGGCATACAGGACCAGTGACCATCTGCATCTCCACTCCTCACCATTCTCTCTCTCCTTTCCATATCCATGACTGGATTGGTTTGAGCACATCATCCCTAGATGCTGAAGATGGCTCCATGGAGCCTCTGTGTCAGGTTCTAAAATAGCTTAGTTGCAAGCATGGCCCCAGATGGGTGTTGCCAGTTGGATTCTTGTTGGGGCACATGCAGGAGTCTGTCTCTCAATCTCTCCTTCTATCACTTGCAAAAAAAAGAAAAAATAAAAAGTAAACAAGAGTAAAAGTAATATAACAATGACCATGTTGGAAATGCTCTCTTGCCAGGATTAACTGCTAAAATTTTATTTAGCATGATAAGAAAAAATATTTTATATTAGATTCATCCAATGAGTGTCACATTCTAGCTTGGAGGATAAATGGAAGGGTTACAAATAGAATATTGTGGATGGATCAAAACTGGAAAATATTTCTAGAATATTTGCCAAATATTCTAGATGCTCATGAATCATCTAGACTAATATTTGGCAAATATTTCTAAAAATTTAATGAACTAAATATTTGTATGTAAGAAATTGAGGGAAATTAGTGGTTCTCTTGACTTTGTTAATAATGAGGAAAAGATACCTAAATGGGATGGAAAGTGTAGCTGCCTAGTTAGAGAATAGCAGATACATTTTCTGTGATAATATATAACTCAAACCATATTGCCATGCAGACATCACACCTAAGCAGTACTGTACAGGCAAGTCAGCTCTCTGGAGAAAAAAGAAAGAGAAAAAGACACTGATTTGTAGCATTTGATGATTTGTAAATGCTGTTTTTGTGGCTGATTTTCAGCTACCATCGTGATATCATTAAACATGGAGTTGGAAAATAAAGACACACAGAATCAACTTTTCTGAGCTGGCTCCAAAACACCTTTGTAAGAATGACATTAAACTCCACTCTATCCCAAAGACTGAGAGGGTCTTTGGCCTCTTAAATTGTAACTGAAGGGAATTAATATCCTGGAAAGGATCTTAATGCTGCTTACAATACACCTATTTTATTAACATTCTAAGTATGTCTTCAGCATACTGTCATCATTAATAGAGTTTCACTGCAAAGAATGGTATAATGAAAATTGATAATTTGTCATTAGAAAAAATATAGGAATACATCTCAAGAGTAATAAAAAATACTATTTGACTCATCCAACTGCAAAGAATTTTTATGAGCAATAATTTAAATGAAGAAAAGTGAATGCAAAAATATATTTACTCTGTTCCATAATGAAAAAGTATGTTTTTTTTTGTTTGTTTTTTGTTTTTTTTTTCTTTTTTTTATTTTTTTTTATTAACTTTAATGGGGTGACACCAATAAATCAGGGTACATATGTACAATGGAAACATCTCCAGATTATCTCCTATTCAATTGTGCTGCATACCCATTACCCAAAGTCAAATTGTCCTCTGTCACCTTCTATCTGTTTTTCCCTGTGTCCCTCCCCATCTCCCTATCCCACCCTCCCCTCCCTCCCCCCATCCCGTAACCACCACACTCTTGTACGTGTCTCGTAGTCTCATTTTAATGTCCCACCTATGTTTGAAATCATGCTGTTCTCAGTTTTTCTTTTTTTCTGATTTACTTATTTCACTCCGTATAATGTTATCAAGGTACATCCATTTTGTTATAAATGATCCGATGTCATCATTTTTTATGGCTGAATATTGTTCCATAGTATATATATACCAAAGCTTTTTAATCCACTCGTCTTCTGACGGACACTTGGGCTGTTTCCAGCTCTTCGCTATTGTGAACAATGCTGCCACAAACATGGGGGCGCATTTCTTCTTTTCGAACAGTGTTATGGTGTTCTTAGGGTATATTCCTAAAAGTGGGATAGCTGGGTCAAAAGGCAGTTCGACTTTTAATTTTTTGAGAAATCTCCAAACTGTTTTCCACAGTGACTGCACCAGTCTGCATTCCCACCAGCAGTGCAGAAGGGTTCCCTTTTCTCCACATCCTCGCCAGCACTTGTTCTGTGTTGTTTTGCTGATGAGCGCCATTCTGACTGGTGTGAGGTTATATCTCATTGTGGTTTTAATTTGCATTTCTCTAATAATTAGTGATGTTGAGCATTTTTTCATGTGTCTTTTGGCCATCTGTATGTCTTCTTTGGTAAAATTTCTATTCATTTCTTTTGCCCATTTTTTGATTGGGTTGTTTGTCTTCCTGGTGTTGAGTTTTATAAGTTCTTTATAAATTTTGGTTATTAACTCCTTATCAGACGTGCTGTCGAATATGTTCTCCCATTGTGTAGTTTGTCTTTTTATTCTGTTCTTATTGTCTTTAGCTGTGCAAAAGCTTTTTAGTTTGATGTAGTCCCATTTGTTTATCTTGCCTTTTATTTCATTTGCTCGTGGAGATAAATCGGCAAATAAATTGCTACTACAGATGTCGGAGAGCTTGCTACCTATGTTTTCTTCTACGATGCTTATAGTTTCACGGCTTATGTTTAAGTCCTTTATCCATTTTGAATTTGTTTTTGTGCATGGAGTAAGTTGATGGTCTAGTTTCATTTTTTTGCAGGTAGATGTCCAATTTTCCCAGCACCATTTGTTAAAGAGGCTGTCTTTACTCCATTGTATGTTCTTTCCTCCTTTATCAAATATCAGTTGTCCATAAAGCTGTGGGTTTATTTCTGGGTTTTCTGTTCTGCTCCATTGATCACTGTGCCTGTTCTTATGCCAGTACCAGGCCGTCTTGAGTATAATGGCCTTGTAGTAAACCTTGATATCCGGAAGAGTGATGCCTCCTGCTTTATTTTTTCTTTTTAAGATTGCTGAGGCTATTCGTGTTCTTTTTTGGTTCCATATAAATTTTTGGAGTATGTTTTCTATATCTTTGAAGTATGTCATTGGTATTTTAATTGGTATTGCATTGAATTTATAAATTGCTTTGGGTAATATAGACATTTTAATGATGTTTATTCTTCCTAGCCATGAGCATGGTATATGCTTCCACTTGTTTGTATCTTCCTTGATTTCTTTTATCAATGTTTTATAATTTTCCGAGTACAAGTCCTTAACCTCCTTGGTTAAATTTACTCCTAGGTATTTTATTTTTTTGGCTGCAATAGTGAAGGGGATTGATTCCTTAATTTCTTTTGCTGACAGTTCATTGTTTGTATATAGAAATGCCTCTGATTTCTGGGTATTAATTTTATATCCTGCCACCTTGCTGAATTCATTTATAAGGTCCAGTAGTTTTTTAACTGAGACTTTAGAGTTTTCTATGTACAATATCATATCATCTGCAAATAGTGACAGTTTTACTTCTTCTTTTCCAATTTGGATGCCTTTTATTTCTTCTTTTTGTCTGATTGCTGTAGCTAGGACTTCCAGAACTATGTTGAATAAAAGTGGTGAAAGTGGGCAACCCTGCCTGGTTCCTGATCTTAAGGGGATTGCTTTTAATTTTTGTCCATTAAGTATGATGTTTGCTGTGGGTTTGTCGTAGATGGCCTTTATCATGTTAAGGAATGTTCCTTGTATTCCCACTTTATTGAGAGTTTTAAGCATGAATGGGTGCTGGATTTTATCAAATGCCTTTTCTGCATCTATTGAAATTATCATGTGATTTTTGTCCTTCCTTTTGTTTATGTGATGAATCACATTGATTGATTTGCGAATATTGTACCAGCCTTGCCTCTCCAGAATAAATCCCACTTGGTCATGGTGTATGATTTTTTTCATATATTGCTGAATCCGGTTGGCTAATATTTTGTTGAGAATTTTAGCGTCTAAATTCATCAGGGATATAGGCCTATAATTTTCTTTCTTTGTGTTGTCTTTGCCCAGTTTGGGGATCAGAATTATGCTCGCCTCATAAAAGGAGTTTGGAAGTATGCCTTCCTCTTGAATTTTTTGAAATAGCTTGAGGAGGATAGGAGTTAATTCTTCTTTGAATTTTTGATAGAATTTACTTGTGAAGCCATCAGGCCCAGGACTTTTCTTTTTTGGGAGTTTTTTGATAACTGTTTCAATCTCCTCTGTTGTAATTGGTCTGTTCAGGTGCTCTGATTCTTCCAGATTGATTTTTGGAAGTTTATATGATTCAAGAAATTTGTCCATTTCATCTAGATTGTCAAATTTTTTGGCATAGAGTTCTTCATAATATTTTCTTACAATGCTTTGTATCTCTGTTGAATTAGTTGTAATTTCTCCAGTGTCCTTTCTAATTTTATCTATTTGAGACCTCTCTCTTTTTTTCTTGATGAGTCTAGTTAAGGGTTCATCAATCTTGTTTACCTTTTCGAAGAACCAGCTTCTGGTTTCATTGATCCTCTGAATTGTTTCCTTAGCCTCTATGTCATTTATTTCTGCTCTGATCTTTATTATTTCCTTCCTTCTACTTGTCCTGGATTTTATTTGTTGTTGTTTTTCAAGTTCTTTTAGCTGCAGGGTTAAGTTGCTTATATGTTCTTTTTCTAGCTTCTTATGATATGCCTGTAGTGCAATAAACTTCCCTCTCAGAACTGCTTTTGCTGTGTCCCATAGATTTTGAGTTGACGTATGCTCGTTATCATTTGTTTCTAGAAACTTTTTTATTTCTTCTTTGATCTCAATGTTAATCCATTCATTATTTAATAACATGCTATTTAGTTTCCAAGTGTTTGAGTATTTTTCAGTTTTTCTTTTGTGGTTGATTTCTAGTTTCATGGCATTGTGATCAGAGAAAATGCTTGATATAATTTCAATCTTCTTAAATGTGTTGAGGCCTTTTTTGTGTCCTAACATGTGGTCTATCCTAGAAAACGTACCATGAGCGCTTGAGAAGAATGTATATTCTACTGCTTTAGGGTGAAAAGTTCTGAATATATCTATTAAATCAAGTTGATCTAGTGTATCCTTTAAATCTGCTGTTTCTTTATTGATTTTCTTTCTTGTGGATCTATCCAGTGTTGTTAGTGGGGTATTGAAATCCCCTACTATGATAGTATTACTGTTAATCTCGCCCTTAATGTCCATCAAAGTCTGCTTTATGAATGTCGGGGCTCCTATGTTTGGTGCGTAGATATTTATAATAGTTATATCTTCATGTTGAATTGTTCCCTTTATCATTATGTAGTGTCCTTCTTTATCTCTTACTACAGTCTTTGTTTTAAAGTCCATTTTGTCAGATATAAGTACTGCTACCCCGGCTTTTTTTTCATTTCCATTTGCATGAAATATTTTTTTCCATCCTTTTACCTTCAGTCTATGAGTATCTTTTGTTTTAAGGTGTGTCTCTTGCAGACAGCATATGTATGGGTCCTGTTTCTTTATCCACGCTGCTACCCTATGTCTTTTGATTGGATCATTTAGTCCATTTACATTTAAGGTTATTATTGATATGTAGTTGTTTATTGACATTTTATTCTTTAAAGCTGTATTTTTCTTTTTTTTTTTGCTATATTCTTTTCTCCCTTTGAACTGTTCACACTAGGCCCCTTAAAATCTCTTGCAGGATTGGTTTGGTTTTAATGAATTCCTTGAGGTTTTCTTTGTCTGGAAAGCTCTTTATTTCTCCCTCAATTTTAAACGTTAGCCTTGCTGGATAAAGTAGTCTTGGTTGTAGGTTCTTGTTCTGCATTACTTTGATTATCTCTTGCCAATCCCTTCTGGCCTGAAGTGTTTCTGTTGAGAAGTCCGATGTCATCCTAATGGGGGCTCCTTTGTAGGTGAGAGTCTTTTTTTCTCTAGCAGCTTTTAAGATTTTTTCTTTATCTATTAGCTTTGGTATTTTAACTATGATGTGTCTTGGTGTAGATCTTTTTGAGTTTCTCTTTAATGGGGTTCTGTGCGCCTCTTGGACATGTAGAGTGTTTCCCAGCCTTAATTTAGGGAAGTTTTCGGCTATGATTTGATTGAACAAAGTTTCCATTTCCTGTCCTCTTTCCTCTTCTTCAGGTACCCCTATGATGCGAATGTTGTTTCTCTTCAGGTTGTCACAGAGCTCCCTTAGAGTTTCCTCACATTTTTTGAATCTCTTTTCCTTTTTTTTCTCTGCTTCTGTAACTATGTTTATTGTGTCCTCTAACTCACTGATTCGATCCTCAGCGTCATCTATCCTGCTTTTAATTCCTTCCATTGTGGTCTTCAGTTCTGATACTGTATTTGTCATTTCTGTCTGGTTCTTTTTTATTATTTCAATTTCATTTTTTATACTTGTTATCTCTTTATTTAGGTGCTCATAGTGACTATCCATTGTTGCTCTAATTTCTTTGAACATCCTAACTATCATTATTCTAAAGTCTGCTTCTGGTAGTTTGGTTATATCTGGTTCATTCAGGACCTTCTCTGGGGATTTCTCTTGGTTGATTTGGTTTGCATTCCTCTGCCTGCCCATTTTATCTGAGTGTAAGCACGTTGTGGCCACTGGAGTGCAGTATGTGTTGCCTTTGTGTTCTCCAGGTGTGGTCTGTCTGCAGGCTTGCCACCCCCTCTGTCGCTGCCTAGGGCGGTTTGGTGTGGGCGTTGCCAGCGCCGGCTCACTGCAGCTATTGCTGTGGTTTCTGCCTCTCCTTTGCGGGAGGGGCTGTCACTCAAGCCACTAGCGTTAGCGCGCAGGGCAGAGGTGAGCACCTTTGCTCAGCTGGGGACCCGGACTTTTCCCGGAAGGCTTATGCCCAGCCCCCTCAGTCCGAGCCTGCTCACCACCGTTTTGTGGGTTGGGTGGGGCTTTTGACGTGCTCTCAGCTGTGAGCCTTTGCCCGTCCAGAATTTAGCCCCGCCCTCGAGGCCAGGGCCCTCCTGCGCAGGGACTGAAACCGAAAACCGGGGATTATTGGGCCGGGCGTGTTTGCTGGCGTGCGCACAGCGGCTAGCTTCCGGTCGTTCCGGCTCCTACCCCGCCCCCACGCCCGGAGAAAGCTCGCGCACGTAGGGCGGTACTCCGCAGGTTTCTCCGGCCGGGCGGGGAGAGCAGCGTGATCTCCGCAGGGAACTTCCCCTGGTCTCAGTGTCTCCCTCGCCCCCGACTTAGGAGCCCGCTTGCGCCCACAGATGGCACGCCGAGGTTTCTCCTTCTGGGCGGGGTTGGCAGCGTGAGCCTCGGCCCCTCACCCGTCCCTGGTCTTAGCCCGGTGCCCGCGGTCAGGGCCGGCTAGCGCAGGGTCGCAGGGCTGATCTCTGCCCGTATTTTTCCCCACAAGTGGGGTCACAGGCGGCCTGCAGCTGCTGGACAGCTTTAGCGCGTCACCTCCGCCCCTGCTAGGCTAGCCCGAGCCCACACTGTTACGCCCACACCGACAGGACTGCGTTTCGGCGTCCTGTCCCGACCATAGGCTTCAGCAACCTCAGGGGGCTAGAAGTGCCCTAAGTCTCCACACTGTAGGCTTGGGAGCTCCCTCCCTCTAGGCAGGTCTGCTCTAATTGCCGCGGGAGAGCTTGTTTGGCTAGTGTCCTGTCTCCCTTTGCTGGTATTGCTAGCTCCAGGGGAAATATTCGTTTTCGATCAGGGAAGTGACTTAGCCCATGGGTCGGGGTGGCTGTCCCTCAGAGTGTCCTCGTGCCTTCAGTCCACTCTTTGTTCCCACTGCTCTGTTCCTCTCCTCTGTCCCAGTTCCCCGGAGCCCCGGGTGCGTGGTTGTGAGAGAGGCTTTCTGAGCTGTCCCTTTAAAAAGATTTTTGGGTCTGAGAAGACTCTCTCTTTTTCCCAAATAGTATCCTCATTTACTTCACAGCTTGATACTGTCCAATCGGCTCTTCTAGGGTCTGGGACTGCAGTCTGGGGCTTGGTTCCTGGGACCCAGGTCCCTCCCTCTCCGCCAAACTCTCCTCCCGCCACGCGGATCTCTCCGGGCTGCCGTTTGCTCCGGGGAGCTGGGCAGCCCTCTTCGCGTTTTCGCTATTCCTACCAGTCTCGGTGTGGCTTCTGCAGTGTTCCTTGGTTGAAGAGTCCACTTAGTTTTGCTCCAAGTTGGTTTATCCAGATGATGGTTCTTAAAATTGAGTTATAATCCACTTTGGTTCTGGGAGTCGGAAGTTGGTACGTCTGCCTACTCCATCGCCATCTTCTCCCCGCCGAAAAAGTATGTTTTTATAAAAAGTAATTTATAGGCCCTGACCAGGGGGCTCAGTGAATGAACTGTTGACCTGGCACACCAGATGTCATGGGTTCGAATCCCAGTCAGGGCAGTAGGAGAAGCAATTATGAGTGCACAACTAAATGGACCATCTAAGTAAAATGAGTTGCTGCTTCTCTCTCTCTCTCTTCTCCTCTTTCTCTCTTGCTTTCTCACTCTCCCTTCTTCTCTTTCTCAAATCAATGGAATAATTTTAAAAATATATAAAATAAATAAGTAAACCAATAGCAATTTGTATGTACTACAATAAAAAATTAAATATATTTAAAAGTAGAAAGAGGGAGACAAAATATTATCCCTGATAATATTTGAAAAACTAATTCAGGTTAGATGCAAGAACATTATAGAATATAACATGTTTATAACTTGGAGGTTTAAATATTCCATCTTTCCCCACCTTGCAATCAAATGCTTAGTATCTATATAAGAAATAATTTGCCATACTTTTCCCCTGCTAAAAAAAACATTTTATCTTAATTTTGAGAGTGCTGTCAAAGGCAGATTAATAGATACCCACTCTTCAATATCATTTCTATACCAATTGCCTGCCCAAAACCCAATCTCAAATAAATGCAACTAATATTTTTTCTATTTTTCAGTTCTACCTAACATGCTTTCTCATGGGGATTTCTCTCTGACTCATGTTTTTTCTTCATTTTCCCTTACATGTTATCTTTATATAGCTACTTATTAAAATTATATATATTCTTTATTAAGGAACTAAAATGACAGTTTTGGTGATGGTTTTTCAAATCTTGACAGTAAAGTTCAAATTCTTTCTTTCTGTGCTTTTTATTTACACCTATCATATTACTTTTGTTTTTTATGATTAGTCCTGTGTATATTTTTCCCCCCACTTATGCAAAATATTTTGAAGTGGGATTTATGCTTTTAATATTGATAATCCTCAAAACCACAGCCAAGCACAAGGTCTTACTCCTCCTGGAAACATGATATATATTGACTTTATTAAATTAACTTAATAATTAATTCATTTCAATGTTGGTGTAGGTCTCTGTGAACATGCTTCCCATAGAAATTGAAGAGGTAAAGAGGTGATGCAAGAATACATAATTTTTTACAATTTGACTTGTGTTCCAAAGTATTATGTCAAAAAAATTGCCGACCAAAAATCAATATATTTTGTTTTGATGAATTCTTATACTAGAATGACACATGATTTCTGCAAATTTGTGTAGGCGCTTGACTAAAACAAGACTTGTGATCTACAATTTTAATTTCATATTTAATAAATATCTGTCTATGTGTGGCGTCCTTGAGCTATCTCTTCTTGTCTATCTTCAGGCTTATCCTGGGTGAGCTCTTTCACTCCCATTATTTAAATGTCAACTACATCAATAAATATTTTTAGCTTTGATTTAGCTAGAAGTCCAGATTCATTTATAAACTCCATGACAGCCAAAATAAAGTCAAATGAACATTTGAAACTGTTGCCTAACACAGAATTTTAAATCAAGATCTTGCCAAATCCATTACTGGAATCTGTGGTATCTTATCTGTTCATTACAAAATGTTCTGAACAGCTGAGTGGCTTCTGATACTGTCTTTCTTTCTTGCTCTGGTTCTTTCACCACTGCTGCTGCTGCTGCACCTGCTGGTGCACCTGCTGACAACGTGCAAGGACAACACCACTCACTGCTCCCTGAGTGACTCATGAGCATCTTTTTGCTACTGTCACTGGTGCCAGTAAAGTTGCCCAGGGCACTGTGATCCCACTGCACCTTCCACAAAATAGGCTTCCATTACTCCCCGCAAGTTACCTGTGCCAACTTTGATATCAGCTTGTGTCACTGCAGTGACAAAACAGAAATTAGTATTCCAGAATTGAACTTTATCTCAAGTTGGATGTCAAATTATTATTCTAAATCCCACTATATTATGCTTTCACTCACAATCTTCATAGTACTTTTAAATTAAGACTGTTTTTAGAGCAAATCAAAGTTCACAACAAAATTGAGAGAAAGGTATAGCGATTTACCATAGACACTCACCAAACATCTTTAGCCTCTTCATTATCGCCATAGCCCTCCAGACAAAGTACATTTGTTACAACTGATAAACCTACATTGACATATCATTATCACCCGAAGTCCATGGTTTACATTAGGGTTCATTGTGGGATTGAATATTCTATGGTTTGGACAAATGCATAATGACATGTACCATCATTTTGGTATTATACAGAATATTTTTCATTACTCTAAAAATCCTCTGTTTCTTTTTATTCCCTACTTTTCAACCCCTCACAACCACAGATATTTCACTGTATCAACAGTACTATTTTTCCAGAATTTCATATAGTTGGAATCATACAGTATGTAGCCCTTTTAGGTTGGATAATTTCATTTAGTAATATGTATGTAGAATTAATAGCCCATTTCTTTCCATGGGTTAATTGCTCATTTCTTTTTTATGTTGAATAATATTCCATTGTCTGGATAGCCAGTTTATTTTTATACTCACCTGTTAAAGGGCTTTCTGGTTACTTCCAAGTTTTGGCAATTATGAATAAAGTAGATTTTTGTGTGGAGATAGTTTTCAATGAATAGTATTATAATAATAATTTTATTTAATAATGTAATTAATTCCCATTATTTTAAACATTATTATTGAAATTTTAAGCTGCTTTTACCTTGATAAGGAATTAGTCTCTTTTAATCATGTTAAGGATGGAATCTTTCCCCCAAAACTAATATTATTTGAATTAAATTTTGGCTCCATTAATTAGATATTTGAAAACATAGAAGTACACTTTAATGTGTGACAAGAGATTATTCTTGCTTATCTAATTTAAATCTTCTGTATTAAATATTTCCTCTTTTGAATGCTGATTCAATTAGGAGCAACCCTTATTTTAAGCTTTAGTATGCATGCAATAACAATTTTTAAAGCTCATCATTCTTTTCTAGGTCAAGATGACTAAGTATTAACTTACTTCCCTCCCTAAAGTTCATTGAAATAACTTGACAAACAGGACGAAGGCCTTCAGAGGACAAGAAATATTGAACAATTTCTTAAAAGATATCAAGCAGATGGAATTTAATTGGAAAAGAACCCCCACAGAGGTAAGCAACTGACAACACCAGAAAAAATCCCCATGATCAGAGAAGCCTAGTCTGGGGGTCAGAGTAGGTCCCTGGGGCAATTGGCAAGGTAATTAATTAAAGTGCCCTGTAACTGGGGTGCCAGGCTGCGGCTCTCAGGCACAAGCTAGTGAGCGCTAATGGGGCACCTGCTTAGGGAACTCAGGGTGTGCTTGGTGCCAGGAAGAGAAGTAGGGCACTGCCCTCATCAACCCATCAATTTCCATTACAGGCAAAGTTGACACTGAGTCCCTACAAATGGATTCATTAAAGAGAGAGAGAGAGAATAATTCATACACAAAACATAAAAATATCAATAGAAAATACAGTAAATATGTTGAGAATTTTGGATGCTAAAAGCCATCATAAGCTTAATGCAAATTCCAGGGGTCATGAAAAAAAAGACTGGCATATCTGACCACATACATAGTTTTTCCTTCATCTTGACCAAGTATAGCATGAAAAAAAATAGAAAAAGATAAAAGGCAAATGGAAGAATGGAGAACATATATACATGACATATAACAGGCAAAAATGTAGTTCCTAATATATAAAATTACTTTATGTTAGTTAAAAACAATAAACCAATAGAAAAATATCATATGAGCAGTTAATTTACTAAAAAATTTAGACTAGCAACATGGGTATTTTAAATATTACTCATGATCAAGGAAATGCAAATAAAAATAATAAATATGAGACTGGTAAACTTAAAGGTTATTTATAATATACATTATTATATTCACCTTCATGGACAGGATTAGTGCCTGTATAAAATAGGCCTCAAGGAGCTCTTTTATCCTCTTCTACCACTTGAGTTCAAACTGTAAGTGGGTCCTCACCCAACCATGCTGGCATCCTTAACTTGGACTCTGAGTCTCCAAAACTGTGAGAAAGGCATTTATATTGTTTATAAGCTACACAGTCTGTGGATTTTTGTTATAACATTCCAAGCCAACTAAATCATGTCAACAGACTAAAGAAAAGATGAAGTAAAGGCACTTGATAAAGGCTGACAGCTATTCATGATGGAAGCTCTCAGCAAGTTAAGATGAAAGCAAAAGTATTTAAAATTGATGAAGAGAAAAAAAATTTACGAAGAGCATCTACAAAAAACTTGAAACTTATATCACACTTACTGGTAAAAACTGAATGTTTTTGTCCTAGGATAGTAAGAAGGTGAGGATTTTCATTCTTAGTACACTTATTCAACATGATACTGAAAGTTCTGGGCAGTACAAAACAAAGAAATAAAATCATACAGATCAAAACAAAGAAATAAAGCTGCCCCTATTTAGAGATGACATACTTGTTTACCTAGAAAATTCTAAGGTATGCACATAAAATTCTTCAAAAATAAATTAGTTCTTTGCCTGACCTGTGGTGGTGCAGTGGATAAAGCATCAACCTGGGAATCCTGAGGTCGCCAGTTCAAAGCCCTGCACTGGTCTGGTCAAGGCACATATGGGAGTTGATGCTTCCAGCTCCTCCCCCCTTTCTTTTTCTCTCTCTCTCACTCTGTGTCTCCTCTCTAAAATGAATAAATAAAAAGAATTTTAAAAAATAAAAAATAAATAAATAAAATAAATGAGTTCTTCAATGCCACAGGACACAAGTTCAATGCCCAAAAATGAAGCTTGGTGTACAAAATCCAATTACATTTCCATATACCAACAAGGAACATGCGAAAACAAAAAATTAACACCACAATACTATTTATAATTCATCCAAGAAAATGACATAGTTAATTATAAAGTAACAAAACCTACCCAGGTTCTGTGTACTAAAAATTATAAAATGTTAATGAAAGAAATAAAAGACCTAAATAAATAACCATATCATGTTAATGAATCAATAGATTCAACATAGTGAAGATATCGATTCTTCTCAAACCAATCTGTAGGTTTAATGCAATTCCTTTGAAAATTCCATTGAAGTTTTTCTAAACATAGATAAGCCTATTTTAAAATTTATATTAAAAGGCATAGGACCTATACTATCTAAAAGCATTTTCTTAAGAATAATAAAGTGGGAGGAAACATCCTACCCCATTTCAAGTCTTAGTGTGTTTCTACAGTAATCAAGACAGTATATTATTGGATATTATTGACAGAGGGCACACATGTAGTTCAACTGAACAGAATAAAGAATTGAGAAATAGAGGCACAAAAATGTGCTCAACCTTTTTGGGGACATATTTTCAACAAAGGTGCTAAAGCAATTCAATGACAGAAAGACAACCTTTTCAACAAATGGTGTTGGAGCAACTGGACATCCACAGGCATAAAAATGAACTCTGACCTAAACTTCTCACCTCGTCCTCAGATTATCTCAAAGTGGAGCATGAAAATCATAAACATCAGAAGGGGTAAGAATAGGAGAAAGTCCAGGACATAAAGAGAAGTAAAGAGTTCTTAGATTTGATATAGAAAAGATGATTCATAAAAAGAAAATTTGAAACAGAACTTCATCAATTTTGAAAACTTTCACTCAGTATGTGACCCACAAAGTTTATCAACCAGGAGAAAATACTTGCAAACTACAATACAAGCAATTATATATAGAATAAATTAAAAATTGTACTAACGCAAGAGTAAAAAGACAGTCTAATTAGAAAGTATGAACACATACTCCACTGAAGAGATAACAAATAAGCACATAAAAATATGTTTAACATTATTATTCATTAGGCAAATGCAAATTAAAACCAAAATAAATGGATATGTCAAGTAGAACATAGGAACTATAGTTAATATAATTTTAATAACTATGTATGGTGCCAGGTAGATACTGAAAATATGGGAGACACTTTAAAAAGTGTATGATTATCTAACCACTGTGCTGTACACCTGAAAGTAATAGAAAATAATACTGAATGCAAACTGTAATTGAAAAAAAACCCCACAATAAAATACCTTTACATGCCTATTAGTATGATTATATTATATCTGACAACTGTATGCTAATCTACTGTTGCCTCAAAATAAAAAGGTAAAATAAAAACTAACAAAGAGTCTATCTCAGAGATTCTAATTTATTGTGTCTGTGGTGGAGCCAAGGAATGAGTATTTAAAAAAAAAAAAAGCTGGGTGGACTAATCAATGTGAATGTCAAGGTAAGACTATTGCTAGCTGTTAAATCCCACAGTTTAGATTGAGCCTATGGCAATAGCATGTGCCTGAGTTTCATTTGAATTTGCTTGGACTGTGTGGTTGTTCTTTTTGGATGTCACCATTGTAGTGGGATGTCTTTGCCTCTCTCCTCTCTAGACTGAAGCTTAACTTCAGGTCCAGTCTACATTACTCAATGTGTGATATTGTCATGAGCTACACTGCAGTATTTCACTTAGTTGATTGTTAGTTATATAAGTTTTAATATCCCAATAAATTAGGTAAAACATACCAACATATGTGATTTTTTATTTTATTTTTAACACATGTGATTTAACAAAATATGAGATATGCAATAATTGTTTTACATTTTGTTTTGTTTTCACTACTTTCATGTACTAGATACAACATTAGTTTACCCTTACTAGGAGGCATTTTCATTTGGAATGTGAATATAGTATTTATGTGCCTTTCAATTATTTCTTTCTAAAACAAGTTAGCTTGTTACTATAGACACTGGCAAATATTGTTGGCCAATAAAAATGAGGAAGGACAGGTCAAGTCCCATTTGGAGTAATGTAGTTGTAATAAAAATTTATACACACACAGAACAGTTTATGCATTTCGCTCACTTGTTCCAAACAACTCTTGATTAAATAAAATTCCATAACAACTAGCAAAGTTGAACAGTCCAACAGAGCCTACTGTAATCAAATCAGGCCTGAGCCATAAGTGAAAATGAATTTGGATTTCACTTCCTCCTAAATGTTTTTCTATGCAAAACACCCTTTGAAATAAAGAACCTGTCAGAATGAGCAGGCAGAAAATCACACATTATAATTCTAAAACCCACGCATCTCCTTTGTCATGGTTACTTTCAACCATTCGAGTGTTTGTCCAGCTAGATGCCTAAAATGAGATATTAGATAGTGTTCCCAGGGGTATTTTTTGATGACATGGCATTAAAGTTGTTTTGTGAACTGTGATAATCATTGTTACTGCTCCTGAGTGCCAGTGTTTTTCTTAGAGCACCCTCTTCCCAATAGGCTGTGCGGCATTTCACGTACGCCTCGAGTAGCTAATGCCCTCGGTAGTGATGGATCCCTCGGGTCACTGTTCTCTAATGCATTATGATTACCCTTGCTCCTGACGGCTAGGCAGGCTAAATGGCATGGCTGTAATTACGATTGCTGTGACACAGAAGTGCAATCAAAGCACAGAACTGAAAGCCAGCCATGCCAACCACAGAATGAGTGCTCTTTTTTCCTGATTATATGATTTATTGTTCTGCATTTAAAGCTTGGTCGCGTGCTTTTGTCATTTAACGGTAACAAGTGAATGAATCATCAGGGTCATTAAAAGAGAAGCATATTTAAATGGTTGAATGCTATAAGAATCAAAAGCACTGACAAAAATTTTGCCAGTAGTGGGTTTTGCTGGAACACGGTCCTTCTGTTCAAAGCAACATTTTATCACAATGTTTTAAGAAAATTAGCTCTCTCATTGAGATCCTCTCCCATTCAAGTGCTCAGACTTCTCTCAGAAGATCTTGATTCTGACACAGTTTACAGAGCACTCATTTCCTGTGAGTTTGAACAACTGTAGGCATTAGGCCTATTTTGCCCTTGGACGGAAGGTAACAAACAATTTCACCCAATATTCAGACAGAGGATTCATTTCTGCTAGTTGAATTAAGCTATTTCTTTCTAGACTTGACCTCAGCTGGAAGAGTTGGGATTTTTCAGCTCTTCTCTGACTTTCATAATCCCTGTAAACCTCATATTCTTTTCCCTATAAACCCCACATTCTTTCCCCTGTACCTTTTCAGGGAGAACTGTGTATCTATATAGTATCCAATAGTGAAAGAGAGGCTGGAAGATTTCCTCTCTCTAAGTCTTCACATCTGCATGCATGGAAAGAGCCATCTAGGGTAAGGGAAAGTGGATGGATTTCTAATGTTATGGGCATTCTCCACTGGTGACTTTTCTCCTTGTGACATAGTATGTCAAAGATATAATCTTAAAAGGAGCAATTTGGGGCTCAGGGTCTGTTTCTTTTTCCTTTTTTTTTCTTCAGGGTCTGTTTCAACGGAATGTTGCCTATCAAATACTAAAATAAATCAGGAAAGGAGAGAGAGAGAGAAAGAGAGAGAAGGCTAGTACCTGGCTTGGTTCTAGGAGATTTCTCTAGATTATCCTATGACTGAGTTTGCCTCAGATATATCACTATCTTCTCATTTCCTCTGATTTTATTTAGCCATATCTTGAAACTTTGGAGTGTCTAAATGTCACTTCAGATATACTTAGTTACCATGTCAATTTCTGGGCTCCTCCCCCTAGAAATGTACATGATTCAGCCTGGGGTAGTACACAGGAATTCTAATTTAAGACTAATCAAAGAGCTCTTAGACATGATACCAAAAAAGGATCCAGAAAATGAGTGAATGTGATGAGTAATGTCTTTAAACCGTACTTTTAAAACAGTCTTAAGGTTTAAGAGTAGGCTGATAAAAAAATATCATGGAACATTCTATTTAATCTACATCTTCACCAGGATAGATGACTAAATTTAAGTCCAGGACACCAACACTATTCAGAATTAAGGAATATACATTTAAACCTATGTATTCTTTGTACCACCTTTAGACTTAAGGGTAACTAGATGGATGAGGGCACAGTGGCTAAGAAAAAGATAGACCTTTGCCTTCCCCACTGGTCACAGCATTCTTGTTTATTCCTAAACCCTAGGCTTTCTACCCCCCATTTCCCACCCTTGCCATGCATACTGGAGGTCTCAATAAAAATTTAAGATCTTGCCTTGATTTTTGTATCTGAATTCTTTTACAATTATCTACCTTAGCACCAACATTTTCCAAGCACTGGTGCTTTCTTTCCCTAATTTTTGTCAATTTCTCCCCACTCTCTATGTGGCCACCTGGGTGTGATCCTGAGTGTCTCATTACCACCAGAGTGAAGGCATTGTTCTTTCTGCCTGGCTATTCTACATTTTGTTAAGTCTTACTGAAATCATGTGCTGTTGTCCCTCAATCCCCACAACACTTTACCCCGGAACTAAGGTGATTCTAGCAGTTTATGAAGTGGAATAATCCATTGCATGACCTTGGATGGGAACCCAGCCAACAAGAAAAGAATGTTTTGCCAAGAGAATTGTTTTGTGACTCAAAGGCGAGTCACTGAAACAGGTCTATGTGACTGAAAGCAGTTGCTGGGCTTTCTTCTCAGTAAAACATTCTCATAAAATTTCTGTTCCTTTCAAGGCTATCCCTTGAGATAAAAGAAAGGAATGTTGTGGGAACCATAGAAGCAATAACAGTTAATGCCTTTTGATATTGTATTGTTATTAAGCTATCATGCAGATGTAGTCCATGTATCTTTAAGTAAAGGTTATGCTTGATGCTATGCCAATTTCTAAGTTAACAAGCTTTTTGAAATCTTGTGAATAAAAACAGGATGTAACACGAACTCGGCACCATTTACCTGAGTGAGCAGTGGTCCTTTGCTAGTTCACAATGATTTCATGTGCTGATCTCTCTCTCTGCACCCCGACTCATAACAACAAGCTTAGTTTCAATGCCTTGCCCCAAATACTGCTAGCTTGATTCTTTCAACAGTCAACCTGAGATTTACCATATCTTCAGAAAGTACTTTGTCAAAGAAGTCCACTAAATCTGCTAGAACAGTTGAAGATGGGTTACCTTAATCCTCCCTAATTCAGTCATCTGGCTAAAATCATGATAAACTCTCAATGCTAGGCATTTTGAAGAGTAAAGAAAGCTTTGTATTGGGTATAAGGAATGATGTAAATTGGAAGTAATGGCAAGATTTTATCACTTACATTTGCCTAGTACTCAGTCCAGAGAAGGATACCATCAAAACAAAGATGTTTTGAGTCTAGATTGATGAGGCTGGAAGAAATATCAGTAACCCATCTGAGTCCCTGTGTTTAATGTTCTAGTTAAGAAGAAAAGGTTGGTGTAAAACTATGGCAGTAACTTAGTAGACATCCCTGAGTTTAGTTCATGATTTTTTAGAATTGACAACTCTTCTCTTGACAAGTAGAGCAAATCAGCTTCTCTCTAACCCATCTATGCCAAGGCTGTAACATCTGAAATCATTTCTCGTTTCATCTTTACAATTCAGAGAAAGAAGACAATTTGTCGTTATTGGATCAACTGACTTATCTTCCTTACAAAGGCACCATTTTTCTCACACCAGAATTGTGCAGTGTGAAGTAAGGGTTGAGGGTCATTTCATTTCTTATGGATATTTCAGCACCATTTATTGAAAAGATTTTCTTTTCACCATTGGAATGATACAGCTCCTTTGTCAAAACTCAATTGACTGTATAAGTGGAGCTATTTCTGAGCTTGACTGTTCCTTTGATCTTTCATTCCTTAGGCCAGAACTATCTTATTATATTGATCACTCTAGCTAAACAGTAATCGCTAAATTGGTAAACTAGAACATTTTTTTTGTTTTAATTTTAAAATTTCTAAAACTGAGTTATATTGAACATTTTTATTATTTTTACTTTAGTTGTGAATTATTTTCTTATTTAATTTGTCCTTTTCATATTTATTAGTAAATTTTGTCAAAAATTCTGCTCACTTTTTACTGTTGTTAGAGATTTATATATTGATTTTTAAATACTAGTTTGTAATTTACCTTTGATTTTGTTTAGTGGTGTTTTATACACACCAGAGCATGACCCTTCTAGGTTTACATGTCAAATATTTAATATTTAATTTGTAATTTCTTTTCTTTTCTGTTTAACATTTTTTGAAAATCTAATATTCAATTTCTTTCTATTTTATAGCATATTAATTTTTTATATTTTAATTATTCAGTCTACTCAAGAATTATTTTGATTTAAGATAAGAAAACCCACACACACATTTTGTTACCTTCACTTAATAGGTGAGGACACTATCCTGAGAAAGATTACCTGACTTTGCTAGGAGTTTGCTATTATTTGGCTTTCCCAGAATAGTCTTTAATGATGTTAATTATCAAAATTCTAAGTTGGAAATGAAAAGCGATTCACAGAAGTTCACAAGAAAAATAAATTTACAATAATAGATTTTTATATTTTGGGATTTGTGTTTTTTGGAAATAGATCCCCAGTATTTAATTATGTTCTTGGTGACATAAAAATGTTTTCATTAGTTCTCCTATATATAATTTCTCTAGTATAATTTTAACTGCTGAGTATGGTTATTACCCTAAGTTTAAGCTAGGATTCTCCATAAATATGTTGTATTAAAGACCTGCTTTTGGTACATATAGCATAACTCAGCACTCAGTAATTAAATTATCTGAAATAAGTCTAGTAGCAAGTAAAGGAAGATGGTCATAGCCTCATGGATTAAATTGATTTTGTTTTTAATCCTGGTTAATACTTTTACTTTTTTTAATCTTATGTAATTAAAAATTGATATAATGAATCAAATGATTTGATCACTTAACATTATGATGCAAAAGTTGATTCTTAAAAGTATTATCAAATTATGATTGTGTAAATACTCAGAAAATAATGATAGGTAGGTAGGTAGATATATAGATACACACAAATGCATACATGTTAGGACTCAACAGGCAAATTATAAACCACTAGTGTTACTTTTTAAATAAAGAAGATATTTATAAGAAGTTTATGAGTTACTTAATATTGGGTTATGAGTATAGGATAAAAAGAGAAAGGTTGGGCTAGTCATTTATTATTAATATGATATATAACATTTATTGAGTTCTAGACTGTATTAAGATTCTTTCATGGATTATCATACTCAAATTTCTCTATGTGCTGAATAAGAAATACAATTAACTCAATTCTCTAGGAGGATAGTGCATTAATGACTTAGGGATTTGTTATGGAAAGCAGGATAAGTTGATCTGGCAAAGAGAGAAGTATAACGAACTATCAAATTTCTAGGTTGGCAACCCAAATGGTAGTCAAATCTCAGCTCGGCTTCAACACAGTTAGAGCCCCCGCCTGTGTTTTTGCACAACCATACATAGTGGCCAAGACTCTATATTTTATTTTCCTAGCCTTTACTGTATTGCAGATTCTCTTTCAGGATTTGGGTAGATAGCATACAACAGCAAAGTAATGATTATTTTTCTCCAAAATGATAATGGAAGCACATTTCTACAGCCTTTTATAACTTTAAGAAGAAATTTAAGTGAATATTTGTGAACTTTGATCTCTGCCAAAAGGATCCTAGATTTGGTTAGCTCAGAGTTGAGGAATTAAATTATGATGAAGCATTTCAGCTAGCAACATTCTCCATAAAACTGATGGACAGAGAACAGCTTCCTCTACCATACTGATTGCAAAGAGGAATTTTCCTCCTCACTCTTTCCTTCAGGTGTGGACATAAATTTGCTTTCATTGAATATCTAGGCTCACACACAAATGTTTATGTTGCTCATCATGTTAGAAAAAAATTATTACTAGATAAAATTTTAAAATCTGCTATTTAAGAGAGAAGTCTCACTGCATAGTATTCATCATAAGCTCTTCAAAGTTCTCATTTTCTGCTAAAGACATATATAAGTTTGCTGATTGAGACTCAAATGAAGTCTCAGTCAAAATATGTTTATTTAATGAGAAAGAGAATGTACATCATGCCTTGCTTTCCATGAGGGAGAAGACTTTGCTATTGTGTATATAACCACTTTTCCAAGTCCAAATCTATGATATCGGAAGCCATGCAATGTGCTAGATAAGCAGTACTATAAAGAAAATTTGTGACAATTACACAAACAAGGTCAGTATCAGTGAAGATTTCTCTCTCCCTCTCTCCTTTGTAAATAAGGACTGTTACAAAAATGCATTGCTCATTGGCTTCTTTAGGGAATAGATTTTAAACTCAAACTATAATAAAAATGAGTAAAGAAAAATGTGTAGACATCTGTGTGGGGATTGCAGGAGGGAAAGAACATGGGGGTAGGTAGAGGAGGGTAGAGAAGGGATAGTGATAGAAAACTTGATCTGGGGTGGTGAACACACAATGCAAAATACAGATGATGTGTTATAGGATTGCACACTTGAAACCTGTATAATTTTATTAACCAATTCACCCCGATGATATCAATAAAAAATTTTTTTTAAAGAATGAAAGGATACTTGGGTAATAAAAGATGGCAAATCATACACAAATAAAATCACAGATATAATCATTTTATTTTTTAATGTGTGACACTTTATTCTTTCCAACTTTATTTTTATATTTTTCCTTTTCATTGAGTGTATTGGGGTGACACTGATTAACAAAATTATACAGGTTTCAGGTGTACAATTCAACAACATGTCCTCTATAAACTGTTCACCATCTCTGTTCATCACCATTATCCCCCATACCCTCCTCCACCTACTTCACCCCTCCCACAGCAATCACCACATTGTTGTTCGTGAGTTTTTCCTGTTTTTATCTCTCTTTTGCTTAATTCCTCCAGCCTCCCACTACCCACAGCTGTCAGCCTGCTCTCGATCCATGAGTCTGTTATTATTTGGTTTGTCAGTTCATTTTGTTCATTAGATTCAACCTATGAGTAAAATCATATGGTTAATTTTATTAGTTTTTTACCTTTAAACGAAATCCAACAGATTGCCTATTCAGAGTAGCAGCATAGTTTCGTATCAAAGATACATTCCACATAAAATAAATATGACATAAAAAAATTAACCATAAGCTTTCTTATTTAGAAATGAGAGAAATCCAACTCAACTAGAGGAAGAAGACTGCTGAATTTATTAACTTAAATATCAAAGACAACTAGATCTAAAAATCTAAACAGTCATTAGTCTCTTAGTCTCTCTCTCTCTCTCTCTCTCTCTCTCTCTCTTTATTTCCCTCTTCTCTCTCTTCCCTCCTTCCCTTTCCCCTTCTCATTTTTTCTCTTTCTCCTGCTACCCACTGCTCTTTTCTTGGCTCTGCTTTTGATCTTTTCTCTTTCCATCCTTGATCCTCGGCAGGTTTTCTATAGGTTAGTCCAGAAAATTAAAGTTCTATCTAAAAGAAAGAGATGCTTCCTCTTGTACCTCATGTGTCACAGGCCCACGTCTGGATTAAGAGCTGTGTCCAAAGAAGAAGAAGAAAATTCTAGACTCTAATTAGACCAGGAAAGGATTCTTCACAAGAAAAAGGGATGTCGACCAATGTATATTTACTATATAGGGATGTGATGATGTCATTGCCTGAAGAAAAAGTGGAGAGTAAAGATGAAGATTACCTATTGATCTGAGAACAACATCAAAAAGAAATTGTTATGATGAGATATTGCCAAGAGCCATGAATGAATATCAACAGATTGGTACACTGGTATTATGCTATAAAAATTTACAACTTCGCTATTTTTTGACACTCAGTTTACTTTGCATTTTCGTTTTTGTTTCTTCTTTATATAGTTTTCTAATAATAACTTGGGGAAGATATATTAACCAGGAGTATTATATTTTATAAATATTTATGGAAAGATAAAGAAGGCTTCAATGAAACTTGTGAAAAATGTATCTATGTAAGATTTGGAACACACTATGATTTACTATAAATTAACTACCTCATTAAAAATCTCAACTGCTTGATTCAACTGATGGGTCAAATTTAAGGCCAGTGTCAAAGGTGATAATTAGATGACTCACAGAATTTGCTGATTTTTAGAATTGTCATTAGAAAAAAATAGTAACCAGTAAATTCAATGGATATTAATTTACTGTCTAACATGAACAAGGCATTAATTGTAAATTGTCCAAAGAAGGATTTTCTCCACCTTTTCAAATAGCCTTGTTAATCATTAGGATAAAATCTGTCACTTGATTAAATAACAAATATATCTCTATTGGTTAAGCTCTGAAGTAGTATCAAACATGGATGTTAATAATAGGCATATCCTGCCTGACCAGGCAGTGGTGTAGTGGATAGAGCTGATCAGACTGGGATGTGGAGGACCCAGGTCACCAGCTTGAGCGCGGGTTTATCTGGTTTGAGCAAGGCTCACCAGCTTGAGCCCAAGCTCACTGGCTTGAGCAAGGGGTTATTGGCTTATCTGGAGCCCCTCCTACTCAAGGCACATATGAGAAAGCAATCAATGTATAACCATAAAGGTGTCACAACAAAGAATTGATGCTTCTTACCTTTCTCCCTTTCTGTCTGTTTGTCCCTATCTGTTTCTCTCTCTCTTTCTGTCACAAACACACAAAATAATAATAATAATAGGCATATCCTAATGAAAATAGTAGTCATTTCACTTACTAGCTGTGTGACTTTGGGTACTAATATTTCATTTTCTGAAAATTGTATTGTCCTTCCATACAATAGAAATAATAATACACCCACATATCTTATTCTGAAAATGCAGTGATTGCATTGTAGCACAGAGAACTATTTCTTTTTTATCTGTTCAGTTCATGTAACTTAGTCTGCACAAATGTGATTCATGAGGCCAAGTTATGGTATTTTGAAACATTAAGACCTGATAAAACTTTTAAAAATCCAGTTGTTATCTGGAAATCAATTTACATTTTAAATAGGACCATTCTACTTGAATTACAGTCTGAGTGATAGCTTTCTTTTTTTTATTGCCTAGCCAATACAAACTAATGCAAAAACATTTTACTGCAACTGTGATTACAACAGGTGGTCTGGATTTTACCTCCTACATAGTTCTAAATTTCACAAAGACTTCCCTAACACCAGCAGTAAAATCATATTATTTTTATTATGTAAGCCTTGCAAGATTTTGAAATTACAAGAAACTATTTTGTATATTCATAGGAAAATATAATCTAAATACATTGCACTTACTAAAATTTCCCTGGAAACCAGTAAATTTAAACGTGTTGATTTTTTCATATTCCAACTTTATCATATTAGAATGGATCTACTTACAACTTGCAAATATGTCATTGAAGACACTGTGAAATATTCCTAATATGGTAAGATAGATATTTTGAATCTAATTTTTCTTCTCCCTAAGAAGCATGAGTATTAGTAGCTAGTGATTACTAGTTTCCATAACTAACTTCTATCTTAAAATCAGTTATAAATTTAGTAAGTTAAAACTAACTCTACCAACATAGTTAAGAATAGACTAAAGAAAACGTGGTCTTAATTAAATATTGAGGCTTTAATTTTTTTTTAACCTTCAAACATAAAGAAGTCAGTTATTAATTCTGTCTCAATGACGATTTAAAAAGTGACCATCAGGATGTGGGATCCAAATACCCTGAGCCCTTGGGGAGTGTCCTGTTGCAGCTCCTGTTTTTCTGTTCACTCCCCATTTCCATCACACCCAAGGAGTTACCCAGGAGGACCTATGTGAAGGGAACAAGTTTAGACAAATGTATATATTTTTTTATTATTAGCTGAGACTTTGGTCCTAAAATTCAATATACTCTTCAGGAAAGCAGAACTAGACTGAAGAATCAACTAGGCCACCTATGATAGGGAAAATCTAAAGTCAGAAATTTAGCTTCAGTATAGTAGCTTTTAGTTCTGTGACTAATTGGACTCAGCAGCAATGGGCAACTGGAACCCCGGCTTATTCTGGTAACACCTAGTGGCCCCAGGTCAACTTACCATGCTAGCTGCATGCTTTTACAGGAAGAAACATTAGAAAAAGACAGTGAAGTCCAAGAGACAGATTTCTTTAAAAATTTAGAATACAAATAGACCATTGCCAGAGAAGGACAACTTTTTGACTCTCCATCTATTACTTTAAATGTTTCATTGTCTAACATGTTGGACCAATGCATTTTCTTAAACTGAAGCCATTTCTAGCAATTCTTCATTTGTTATTTTTATTTTTGAGGGTACAGTGAAGAATTTTGAGCAGTGATGAAATTCTGCTTTAATTTTTATTAAATCATTAAGAAGAACAGCTAGGTATAAATAATCAATGAGGAAGAAGTATAATTTTTTGCTCTGAAAATTTGCAAATGTTCCTATGAGTCCTGGGAATAAATGAGATAATGTTCATTTCTTAGATGTTTTAATAAATGTTTCTTTGATGTTTCCTCAAAAAGTTTCTTAAATGCATCAAAAAAATCTTTATTTAATTTGTTTAGAAGGTTACACTCTACACTAGGCTAAGAACCATTCTGATTCTATCTTGTGTGTCAGAATATATTCAAGTACAATGTGTACTACAATTAGCAGAATACCCTGGCACCTTCATGTTGGATGTATAGCATGACCAGGAAATAACCGTGTATTCTTTAATTCACTGAGATTTCAAAATTGTTTGTTACTCTGCATAATTGAACTTAGAGTGATATGCAGAGTGACACAAAAAAAAGTAAGAAAAGCGAAGTCCAATTGTCCATCAGCTAAAGTATTTTGCATTTTCCACCTGACGTAAAATGTTACCATCTTAACCCCTCACAATAAAACCCTTGATTCTTGAGAGAAATTAAATTCCCACAAAACATAAAAAAAAATCACCTGAAACATTTTTTTCTATTCTATTAAAATATAACCACAGGGAGCTCATTAAGATACTCGGAGTGCAAGTTACATTGTTAGTACTTGAAAGTGGGGTTTTTTTTATCTGAAACTTGTGTAGTTTGATAAGCACATCCTAAGTTAGATTAGTAAACTGTAAATCTCTAATGTTTCAACTTTCCAAAGTTTCTTATATAAATAAAACAACTGCATAGTCTGACACTGTCAATTTTAGAAAACACAAGCACATCTCAGGCTCAATTTTGATTACTGAAGCAGCTTATTTTTGTCAGACTGATGTGACCATTACAGAATATTTTCCAAGCTAAAATAGTATGTCCCAAATTACTATAATATGGGGTTGCCTCTTAGCCTATCTTAAGATAGCACCACGTCCAAATTTCAGCTTCTTTTTTCTAAAATGGTGTGAAATGAGATGGGCTATATATGTTCATACATCAATATTTTAATGGTCCTCAATTTTATAATCCCACATGTAGTTGATTGACCCTTAACAACATGGATTGGAACTGTGTGTGTTCACTTATAAGCCATCTTTTTAATAAACACCTGTACTGTTTTCCATCCCTAGCTGGGCGTACACGGAGGTAGAGAGCCAACTGTATAGATCAATCTAAGCCATTTTCTGTAGTAGACTTGAAGATCTCCACATTTTGCTATCCAGGAGGATCCCAAAACCGATCTCCTGCAGATACCAAGAGACAACGTAAGTCTTGGGAAATCAAACTTTATACGTAGATTTTTAACTGTGCGGGGGTTGGCACTCCTAACCGCTGCACTGTTCAAGTGCCACCTATGCAGTTTAGACTCCAGTCCCAAGCAATATTGTTATTCTCTGTGACTGATGATAAGAAATACAGTTTTTGAAAAATAGAGATACAAAAATAAACAAATAAATAAAAAGCCTTTCTGATTTCTGCCCTTATTCTATGTTGATCAAATCAGGTCTTCTCTCCACAGGAACGGTCCCTCCTCACAGGAATAGAAATTCTAACTATGAGCCTATGATTTTCACATTTAGGGAGACAAACAAAAGACACTGCTATTAAAGACTCTTCTTTATAGTGTAGCACTGAAATATCTTGGTCATTTCATTTTTCTATTTGACTTTATACATACATGAATGATTATGAACACAGTCACACAGAAACACATGTGTCCTCCTGCCCAAGATCCAGAATTCAGTTTTTATGTAACTGACAACATCAATATCAGAAAAGCATACGGTTGGAATATCTCAGCAAGATCTCAGTGGGCTACAATAATCCCCAAATATAGTACTGCCTTGTATCTCTACTCAATGCTGAATAAAATTCAGCAAAACAAAACCATTCAGAGAAAGGTAAAGAACACAATATTATAATCTGGAGTAACCATTCCTATGTCACTCACATGTATGTAAGCATTATCAATTAAAAACCCAGTAACCTTCTCATTTTTGTGGCAAAGACAGAGAGAGTCAAAGAGAGGGACAGATAGGGACAGACAGACAGGAAGGGAGAGAGATGAAAAGCATCAATTCTTCATTGTGGCTCCTTAGTTGTTCATAAATTCCTTTCTCATATGTGCCTTGACTGAGGGCCTTCAGCAGAACGAGTGACCCCTTGCTCAAGCCAGCGACTTTGGGCTCAAGCTGGTGAGTCTTGCTCAAACCAGATGAGTCGGGGTTTCGAACCTGGGTCCTCCACATCCCAGTCCGACACTCTATCCACTGCGCCACCGCCTGGGCAGGTTCTCATTGGAATTTTTTATGTTGTTTGCCAAGACTAACTCAGAGCTAAATGATTTTTAGAACTAGATTCATATCAACCATTGGCATGTGTGAAGATAAAAGAAAATTTCCATATGGAGTTTTGACTATTAAATTGTGGCTGCCTCTAACTCCTAAAAGTCTCTTCTTCATATTATTCATGGAACACTGGCCAATAATCCTGTAATTGGCCAAGAAATCCTCATAATATGGGTGGCATTATGTTTTCACACAAGATTTCACTCCCCAGACATCCCATTCAGCATTCACTTGAACTTCAATATGCAAATCAGTGGTACATGTTAATCCTGTTTTCAAGCTGCAACAAAAAAGTTTCCCAGGATTTCAAATGACCCCCCAGATATTAAATAAATGAAGATTATATTTGGCACAATGGCCAAAGTTTGTCCCATTACAGCTCTGCCCTCTATGGCCTATGGGGAATTATAAGTTCAGAACAAACAAATACTAGTTCTTTACCATAATCGACACTTTGGCAGCAGACCTCATATGAAATATTATCTTTAGTGAATTGGGCTGGACTTGGTTACGTTTAAAATATTTTAATATTCACAGATGGACTATACTGATAATTTATTGGTGAAGATGTCCAAAATGTGTTTTAATCTTGATCATTTTCATCACATTTTTTCCTAAATAAAATGGTAAGATTTTAAAAAATCAACTTTTTTTCCACGCTGGTCTAAATTCCTACATTTCATATCTGAGACAGTAATAAAGTAGTCTTATTGCAATAACAAATGAGCAAATGAGAGCAACTTAATTTAGTACAATTATATCTGGACAATATTTTTTTATTTGAAAACATGGTGGTTAAACTTCATAGGTTCTTCAAAAACATTTCAGAGACAAAATCATTATTAATATAGAGTAAGAACACTGAGAGGAGATTAAACTTGATTAAAAACATTCCTTCCAAAAAATTTTGATTCACTGCCTCTCTTAGAAGCATATTGAGTACTAGTTTTAAATTATTTAATTTTTAGAAAGCATTAGAAGACATTTTCCTAATAAATTTGAATGGATTCTAACATTATTTCTCATGCATTTTATAACATGACACAACAGCCACATAGATATACTGTAACGGTCAATAGTGCTTTGAAGTAAGCTAATAAAATATATTTTTTATGTACCTCTTTGCCTTCTTTAGTAATACATGCTAAAAGTAATTTGATCTTCTCTTGATAATACAGTCAACATGATGAGCATCATTTGTTCAGTTTTTTTACAAGTAAAAGTAAATATTTGTGTAATAGGAAAAATAACTTGATTGTTACTCAACACAGGTTTTTTCTCTTCCTTGGATAATATTTTTTTGCTTTTTTGTACATATCCATTTGTTAAACTTTTTGACATGCATTAATGGAATTTTTACATAAAAGCTAGATCCTAAAAGGTAATTCATTGATTTATGAAATTCAAAGAAGTTTTTAAGACCTAAACCATAGGAAAAGGATCAAGCAGTTAGTCCTCACAAAAATTGGAGTCAGTGATTAAAGCTGAAAGTTATACCTTGTCTCACCTACTCTTTGCAAATTGGCTTTATTTTTTCTTATTATATATATAGTAAATAATGACAGGAAACTTGGATACTGACAACTCTAGAATTCTACATCTTCTATCTTCAGTAAAGAAAGAAACAGTTCCCCAGCACTCTGCATTCTCCTGTCTTAAAATTCTGGGGACAAAGAACATACTAATATTGCCCAACTAAGCTACCTGCTCGGAAACATTTGGCATGATCAGTGGACAATCATATAAAACCATTTCTTTCCCATGTGGGCAAGGGCAATTGAAGGGTATGTAAGGGGAGAAAGAGTTTTTAGAGGCAGAAATGCCACCAGGGACATAGTCAACGATGTCCACTATGGAGGAGGTGGGAGCTCATTTATTTTGTTATTAATTAGCAAATCGACTGTTACTATTTACCACCTGCCCTGCCCCTCTTATCTCAGTTATTGCATTGGAAATTAGATGGGCTTCGGTTTCACCTAAAGCAGTGGTTCTTAACCTTTCTTGAGGTACCGAACCCACCAGTTTCATATGCGCATTCACCGAACCCTTCTTTAGTGATACATAAAATATGATTTTTTTCCCAAATTCAAGACATAGGTATATGTTTTTTTACTGGTGCACAAAATGAGCCGTGCATGAACATCACCTTGCTCAAAGAACAAAATCAACAAAGTGCATGAACTCACAACAAATTACGGTATTACTTTATTCTGGCCTCCGCGGCAGAGGCTTCTCCGAACCCCTGAGACCGAGTCATCGAACCCCTAGGGTTCGATAGAACCCAGGTTAAGAACCACTGACCTAAATAATGCCCCAATACTCTGTCAAATGTTTATTTACAACACCCTTTTGATTTTCAGAATGAATAACAGGTTTAAAAAAGTCATAATAAAGATAAATCATTCATGTTACTTTTTCTTTTGGCCATTTAGAGAATTTAAAATAATGATCATTTTTTAAATTTCTTCTTTACCATTCTTCCTTGAAACTAGACCTTGGCCAACTCTGACCCAGGGGATGGAGGTCATACATAAGAAGCAAAGGGAAAGAAGAGATACTTATGTTTGGCTTTTGCATTCCAACAAGTAGAGTTTCAGGTCATTTAGGAGGTTTCCAAAGTGATTTGATCAAAGAGGAGTTGGAGTCTTACAAACGTCACACTATTCCTTGCAGAATGTGACAAAACTAAAATTTTATTATTATTTGCTCAGTAATCAGTACCGCTGGGTGAAGCTTCCTGTGGGAAGTTGGGTTAGAGTTCCTGTCTATGTTTCTTTGGTGGTTTGCACATGACAGGAACCTGCAGCAATGATGGAGACCTTCAAATAATGTTGAAGGAAAGGCTGAGAGGCTGGACTATAAGAGGGGTTTCCAGCTTTGGACTACTAACTTTACCTCAGGAAATGGGACAGAGGAGAGCAAGGTCTCCTAAAGCCTGCATGTGCTTATTTCATGAAGGCTGAAAATGAATAGAAGAGAAAAACTACTCCCTAATTTAAAAATATATATATTTTCTATTGATTTGAGGGATTTGGGAGAGAAGCATCAACTCAATATTTCACTTAGTTGTGCACTCTGGTTGCTTTTTGTATGTGCCCTGACCAAAGATCAAACCTGTGATCTTGGCAAGTCAGGGCGATGCTCTATTTCCTGAACCACCCAGCCAGGGATATACACCCTAACTTTTCTAGGGGTGGAGAGACAGATCAGAAGCATCAACTTGTAGTTTGGTCACTTTAGTTGTTCATTGATCACATTCTAAATTTTTAAAAGTACAGTTAACCACTAGCAAATGTGGCTCAGATCTAGCCTTGATTTCTTACCAATAGGATTAGCAGCTCCTCTTCACTAAAGGGCGAGAGCTAGGAAGAGGATGGAACAGATAGACACAGTCCCCTGTAGAACAAATCAACCCTTAATTCAGCCATGAGATGCTCCCTCATCATAATTAATCTCCTGCCTCCCTTATGACTTGCAGTACCAGTGCTCTTAAATCTCTTTCCACACTTGCTTGAAAGCCTTAGGGTGAGCCTTAAGTTAACAAGTCCCAACTAGGGCTTGCAATTCCCAGTAGTCTTGCCGCAAGTATGAACTCAGATACGGAAGAAATTGAAAACCAGGGTTTTTTTCTGAACATATTTATCTGAGATGAAATCATATCTATCATGAATACTTAAATATCTTTGAATGCCTTATAATTTCTTCTCATTTTTATTTTTCAGAATCAAGTAGATTCGTAGAAATAAGAGAGAGCAATTTTGCAGAAAGTGTCAGAATAACACACTGGGAAAGAAATAGAAAGCTGTTAACTGGCACTCTGCCAGTTTTTACTTGGTTCTTGTAGACCTTAACTAGAGATTCTTGAAATGAATCTGTTTTATTGCAAGCCTGATTACCGACACATCCCTAAATTATTCTATCGCACAAATGACAGTTTACACTTAATAAAAGAGACCAGTTTTTGAACCACTGATTATTTCTGAGAAACCCTTTTAACCTCCCTTCCTGTTAACATGGAAATAGAGGAAAACATGCTTTCACAAATCTTCAAAGGAATGCATTTCTGCTTCACACAGGAGGCAGGGCGAGATGAATGAGGCCTGCCTTTCCTCCCACAGGCATCATTTTTTCCCTATTAGGCCTAGAAATTAAGATATACAAGTACTGCACTCATGGAAATCATTTTCTCATGAATGTAAATGCCTCCCCAGAGAGCATGGAGAGGACAGAGACAGTGGCTTCTCTGCAATGTGAACATGCATGCCTGTCTTTCATGGGGCGTTGTGTCGTTGATGTTCAGAAGGGAGGTCCAGAAGCAATAATTCTTCAAGAAGTAAGACAGCTGGGTTTTTGTGGGAGGTTTTATTGTTGTTGTTGTTTTTAAGGCAAGTAAATGGGTTTTATTCCTCCCTTTAATTAAAGGGTTCTTTGCTTGTACCATTTCTAAGCTAAGTGTAAAGAGATTTTTAAATATGACTTTAATATTAATATTGATTAACCATCTACTAATAGAGCTAATCCTAAATATCTCTTGATTAACCATCTACTAATAGAGCTAATCCTAAATATCTCTTTTGCTTTATAAGTAGAATCAAAGTATCATAAATCTAAGAATTTTCTTATTACAGGTGGGTAGTATAAATTCAGTGCTGTCATTTTCTAAAGAAAAGAGGTACTGTTCTTATGTTAATAACATACAATCTAGAATTATTGACATTTTTTCTTTATTTTCCCATGTGTATTTTATACTTACAATACATCTTAGTTCAGACCAGTCAGACTTCAAGTCCTTAGTCACCACATGTGGCTAGTGGCTACCATATTGGACAACATAGCTACCTAGCTCTATGAAGTTACAAAAGTCTTAAAATAATTTGTTTGGAATTATACAGGATGTTATGGTTCCTCACAGATTTTGCTTGATCCTTGGGAAGAAAAATTTATCAATTAGGCTATATTACAAGACTGGCAGCTTTTTCAGGTTTGTTTTTTTTATTTTTTTCTACATTCATATGTCACTTTATAACAGCTAAATCAGTTAAATCCAGAACAGATTCAATTAAGTGAAATAATCAGTGCAAGTAAATTGCTACCTAATAAATGTTTTCCATTGTCAGCCTGAGTCTTGGTACCTGAATACCAGCCTTTATTACTTTGTACTAATGTGCTTTGTACTTAGATCAGTTTGATAATTAACATGCAATTTCTGGTCTTCCCACCTACAGTTATCCAGTTGAACCCAAATCAAGATTTGTTCTCAGTCCAAATTTCTCTTTCTTAGCAAGCCTAGAGGGTAATTACCTGCCTAGGGGAGAGTCTTGGTAAAATTGATTATCGGTTAAGTTTCCTATTCAGAATCCGCAGCTCATTAATTTCCATCAAAGCAGCCTGGGCAAAGTTGTTGTTCCCAGCCGTAGATTTGGACTGGTCCAGTGCACAGACTAAGCTAGCAGCTAGCTGCTCATTGTGTGATTTGGAGGGACCCAAAATCTTCACTTGTTCTCATTACTTAAAACCAACTCCTATTATTCACTGCAGTGATGTTCTCTTCTAGAACCAGACTTTACTGAAAAGGCAAAGGTGAGTCATAGATTAAGGGTGGAAATGAAAGAGAATGCAAGTTTTCTTAGGATGCTGCAATTAGGGATTGTGACAGATGAGGGAGTTGGGAGAGCACTAGTGACCTGGAATAGATGGGGTGACACAAATGTGAGCAATAGAAATAAACACCACCACCAAGGAATAGTACTATTTAATAATTTTGTCTGCATTTTTCTAATAAATCTGATGTTGGGGATGTTTTGAAAATATGTGTTTAATCATTAGGGTTGTCTTTTCTGCCGTATAAAACTAGATTCTGATAAACTAGATCCCGATACTCAAAAAAGGGAATTTTTAAGGGATTAAATAAGGTAAACTTTTGATTAATGTAGAAAAAGTGAAATCATTAAGTTTCCTTTAACTTAGTTTTATTTTGGGAATAATGCAGCCAAATAATTTGTTATATATAAAATTAGGTATTATTTTTCTTTCTTCTGTGACTTTCATAGAAAATGCTCTACCCTCTTTTCTATTATATACATTTTTTCATTGAGATACCAAATGCTCACTTTGGGATAATGTTCAGAGAATCCTCTCTCAGAGTATAATTTTAATGTGTTAGAAACTATAATTTGTGCCAGAGAAATAAGTGATTAGGGTCCATTGTGGGATTTTTATATACATTCTTTATGGTTTCTAAATCTTTTTGTGCATTACATTAGTGCGAAATGTTATTTAATTAATCAAATAGAGCCATTACTTACAATAGGAAATGCACAAACTCATCTTTGCTGAGAACAGAAATGAGACTCTACGGTAAAGAACAGAACAGAGCTGGTATTTATAAGTGAAAATGAAAAAGAAAAAACAGAATGAGTTTCGCTTCTTCGTTTATGCCCAAGCTCACAAAATGGAATCCATCACAGAATAAGTTATCTGACTCCCTCTACACTTTGTGTCTTTCTGGGCAGCTCTTCTTTACAGGAGCTCCACAGCTGCTCAAACAAATGAATTCTGCAGCCAGAGGTGCTGGAGGAAAAAGCAGAACTGCAACCCAGGCTGCTGTAGATTCCTTCCCTTTTTACCTTCTCAAGAGTCATCAGCTGGGGCGATGACATATGATGAGCTATGGGAGAGCATGCTCATATTGTTGAAAATGATAGGGTATCGATATAGTATATAATTAATGATATATATATATTATTGCTAGTGCACCATATGTAACCTATTTCCTAGATTGTCTTTAGCATGCCCCCCCACCTCTCACCCAGGAATGCAGAACTATGGAAGCCTGATGCTCTCATATCCCTGAGGAGATGACTGGCCCCTAAAAAGCAATAACGACTATGATTACATAGGAATGCCATAGAGAGGAAATTATGATCCTAGAAACTGACCATCCTGCTTGATGACTCTTACAACGCTGGGAACCAGCTATCCTACTTTATCACTAACTGTACACCCCCATTGTACTATCTTCACCTTAAGAAGCATATAATCAGCCCTCACAATTGAGTTTGTGAGGCATTGGGCAAGGATATGCCACTTGTCTTCTCAAGTTGCTCGCAACATTGATTAAAGATGCCTGTTTCCCTCTCAGACCCAGTGTCTGCTTATTGGCTATTGAGGCAGTGGCTGACCTGAAACCCCGACCGATTGTAGTCTGGTAACAAAAATGCTGCTCAGCCTGACCAGGCGGTGGTGCAGTGGATAGAGCGTCGAACTGGGATGTGGAAGATCCAGGTTCGAGACCCGGAGCTCGCCAGCTTGAGCGCGGGCCCATCTGGCTTGAGCAAAAGCTGTCAGCTTGGACCCAAGGTCACTGGCTCCAGCAAGGGGTTGCTCGGTCTGCTGAAGGCCCGCAGTCAAGGCACATGTGAGAAAGCAATCAATGAACAACTAAGGTGTTGCGACAGCAATGAAAAACTAATGATTGATGCTTCTTAACCTCTCTCTGTTCTTGTCTGTCCCTATCTATACCTCTCTCTGACTCTCTCTCTGTCCCTGTAAAAATAAAAAGAAATAAAAAATAAATGCTGCTCAAAGCAGAGCATCTCTATTCGGTAAGGCCTTGGTAAGAATTTATTTTGCTCTTGAAAGAAAATATTATATACATGAGGATGGTGGGACAACAGAAGGCAGAATCTGCACCAGATCAAATGATATAATAGTTAAAACCCAGACTCAGAAACAGATAGTTTCAAATTTCAACTTGGCCAGTTGCTAACTAGGTAAAAGCAAACATTCATTGTTCCAAGGCCATTTGGTGTATTAATGTAGGCAATTATTTCAGTACCTCTTGAAAGTGTTACTATTCCAGGTTTGAATGGTGAGGCATGGGGTTTGGAGAATGAAGCTCTCCCACAGGTAGCAAATTTGGAACCCAGTTTAAATGTGGGTGGGTGATTGCATAGTCTGGTCTCTTAGCAAACATATGGTACAAGCAACAGAGATTGCTTGCTCTTGTTTCAGTTCATTAACCTTTCTTTTATCATCTATAAAATGGAGATAATTACAGGATGTACCATATGGGGTTAAATGAGAGCATGGACACAGTGAATTTAACACAGTGCCTGACAGCCAGTAAATAATCAGTAAATATAGTTTTACTAAAGGCATGCATTTTCTCCAATGAGTCTCTAGAAAGCAATTTATCTTTGTTAATTAGTCAAGACTTCTAAATCTGTTTATTGGCTCAAACTTTCACAGCCTCTCACCTTGAAGTGGCTGATAAACTTCTCAAGTGGCGTCATCTGATATTGCAACTGTCAACTGCTATTATTGCGTCTGTGATGGTGAAATGTCAACATGGTAGATAAAGTGATTAATAATGGAGCAAAGAGTAAATCTCTCAGAAGCATGAATCAAAAGCTTTAACAGGTGAAATGATCGCCTGGACAGATGGAATCACACTAAAGGGCAGGATCCATTCAAAACAAAGTAGATCTTATGCCAGGTGGCAAGCTTGAACTATGCTGATGTAAGTCAGCACTCTGATGACAGGAATTCTAGCAAGGGGGCTAAAGGAACTGTAGAGTAGATGTGTGCACCTGCCCATTTTGCTCTTAGCCAGTGGTGGAATTTCTATAATTTAACAACTGGTTCTCTGCCCTAATGACTGTTGTAAGTATAAATAAAAGATATACTGAAAAGTAGTTTATTTTTTATGCATTTAACACTTAAATAAGAACACAGAAAAGAGGTACACAAAACTAGACTATGTTATACGAAAAGATTTTAAAATATTAATAAAAATATTAAATAATACCTGACAAAAAACAATACAAGTTGTCACCCCTGGTTGTTTGGCACTTTTTCTCTTTATTTTTTATGTTTGTGTACTGAAGTAATAAATGCAAGGGAATTAAAATGTAGTATTTCATCAAAGGTATAAAGAGTTTTATGAAATGAATAAATATTACAAGCATAGTTCTGTCAGATTGTTTTCACCTATGGATGGCATGAACATTACTATGGGCACCTGAAATATGCTGTTGCACAGATGAATGTTAAAAAAGAGTAAGGAATGCAAATTTGTGATTTCCACACTGGGCAGCTGCCCAGGTGCCCACCTTAGAGAGAACCCTGATTTCAAGTGCCATTTTAACAACCGGTTCACCAAACTCAGCAAAAAATTAGGTATCAGTTCTGCCAAACCATTGCGAACCGGCTGAATCCCACCACTGCCTTCAGCACACAAGCGACGTGGAGTAGCAAAAACAAGTTTCCCAAATAACATACTATGAAAAGTCACTATTGGTGCAAACACCAAGGAATACTTAATAAAAAATTGGGGATTTACACTGGGTTTTTCTATTACAAATGATTTGAAAAAAAAAATGTCAAGACACATATTTAAATATATGCAACCAAAGAACACATGTAGCCAATGAGAAATATCACAACTTTATAAAAGAATCTATTCTAAAATTTAGACCATAGATTTAAATGATGATGTATTCTAATTTCTAGCCTTTATAGAGGAAAGATAATTGGTGGCTAAGAGCACAAACTTTGGAATGAGATACTTGGGCCCTAGCCTAGGCTCTGCCATTTATTAGCTGTCTGGTTTTAAGTAAACCAGTTAAATTTTCTTTGCTTCAATGCCCTCAACTATAACTGATAATAAAAATGCTTTTAAGTTGTTATGAAGATCCAAGAATAATCCCTGGTTTATTTTTTAATAAAATAAATTTGTTCAGCAGCTTTTATTTTATATCTTCAGAAAATGTAAATGGGTAGTAAACTTCCTACAGATACACTAATATGTTGAGAATATATTTTAGCTGCTTAGGGTCATGAGGGTGCTATTTATTTTTGAAATGGTATTTCTGTAATTTCTTAGACTGCTTCAACAAAGCACCTTATATACCACCAGGAGAAAAAATTACAAAGTGGGACTTAAAGAACAGAGTTAAACAAGTAATCAAATTTATAGAGATAGAAAAATGAATAAAATAATTTAATTTATTATTCTTCCTTGCTAAATCAAAGAATAATGTAAATATTTATATTGAGCCATTTAAGAAAGTAATGTAAACTGGCTTTTGTGGGATGTGGATATCATTAAGTATACAGTTACAAATTTACAAATTACCATTCAGTAAACAGGACTGAGAAAACAATGTTATTATATTTTAAAGGGAAAGGTAAATAGAAATTAGGTTAACAACATAATGTCAGTACTAAAAAATGTCAAATTATCAAGCAAAGAAAACAACATTATTATTCTCTGCTGTTATAGAGCTAATTTTCTTCTGAAGCACTGAGTTAGCAAACTGAAATAATTGGAAAGAATATTATAAAAGAAATAAATTCTGATGACATACAAAGCAATTTTCTAATTAATTGTTCTTTCTGAAACTGATTGATTACAAATAGCAAAGTTTCTTATTTTCATCCTAAAGGCCATAATCAAAATGATACGTAGAAAAGAAACCAATCATTTTCACATATTGTGGACCCCACTTATCTAGGGAATACATGTTCCAAGAGCCCCAATGGATGCCTGAAACCATGGATAGTACCAAACCCTATACATACCAGTTTTTGTTGTTGTTGTTGTTTGCCTGTACATACATGCCTATGAGAAAGTTTAGAGCCTCTCTTTGGAGTGCCCAAATTGCCAGCATCACTATATTGTGCTTTGGGGCGATTATTAGTAAAATAAGGGTTACTTAAATATAAGCACTGTGATACCACAACAGTCTATCTGATAACCTAGATACCCCAATAAATCTCATAGCCATCTGATACCAGACATAGTTATTAGAATTTTTTGTTTAATATTTTCAGACCTTGGGTGACCACAGGTAACTAAATCCTCAAAAAGCAAGCCTATGGATGAGGGCAAGGAACTACCATATTATCCAAGTCAAAATAGGAAGAAAAAATGCTTAAAAATTTTTTTTAATTCATTTTAGTGAGAGAGGACGAGAGAGAGAGAGGAACATAGATCTGTTTCTGTATGTGCCCTCACCAGGGATTGAACCAGCAACCTCTGTACTTTGGAACGATGCTCTAACCAACCAAGCTATCCAGCTAGGGCTGAAGAAATAATGTCAAAATGTGTCACACATGTATTATAAATCCAACTTTGTGACCTGACTTGTGGTGGCACAGTGAATAAAGTGTCAACCTGGAACACTGAGGTCGCTGGCTTGAAACCTTGGGCTTGCCTGGTCAAGGCACCTGTGGGAGTTGATGCTTCCTGCTCCTCCCCTGCCTGCCTCTCTCCCCACCCCCACCTCTCTAAAATGAAAAAAAAAATTTAATTAGAAAATTGAAATTTGCAAAGAATGACTGCTCAATAACTGGCTTGCAAATATTTTTTAGTAAGTACTTGCATATTTTATTATTTTCATAAAGGCAAACCCCACCTAACTTCTATTTATCTTTTTTGGCTCCTAATAGCACACTGCCAATTGCCATACTGTAGCACTAGAGAACTCCATTGCTTTGTAAGGTAAGATTTATGCTTAAACGGAATAATATATTTTGAATTACAAAGCATGAGGTAAATTGTGTACTGTTTACATTTTTCTTTTATACTTAGCAATTCATCAACAACATTGATGTGTTGCTCACTATAGGTTGTTTGAGTGTTTTATGAAAAAAATTGAGACATAAATAATTTGTTATTCACTCTCATACTCATGGGTGCAATATTGTCCAAGAATGATCCTTTACTTCAATAATATAATATACAAATACAAACTTGTAAATACAATATTGATTGAAAAGCACTCTAAATAGAATTTTACTTGTTAAAATATGAATGTCAAGCTCTCCACAGAATCAATGAAGTAGGAACATTAAAGAGAGAGTTTTTAATAATTACCTTTACCCAACAACTCAATAAAAGTGTTCAGGTATGGTTTGTAAATCAATATTGTCATCAAATAATTGGCTGAATCTCAAATCTCATGTTCCATTCCTGTTTTTGAGGGGGTTCAGAGCCATATTAAGGTCGGTTGAGGCCCCAGGCACAGAAGAAAATATTGGGATCCTTACATTAGAAAAAAGCCTGAAGTTGGGGTCTTGCGAGGTCCTTCAGAACTCAGGGCCCAGGGCACATACCTGGTTCCCAACATACCCGCCATTAAATCTGCCTCTGGGTACAGCTCTTATTTGAACCTCAGGATCAGAGAATGTAGACTAAAATTCTGAACCTAACCATGCAATGAGACTCTCAACGTGCAATTCTAGTCACAGCTAATCATATTTGTGTTGAGCTTCCATCATGTGAGTTCAGTAGTAGACTGGGCATGCAAACATATGGTGAGTCTGAGGAACAAATGAAGATAAACCATCAGAAGATGCAACAAGTATTCAGTTAAGAGAATGTCCAAGAACAAACCCAATATTCAAAACATTCTAAATTATTTCTATAAAGCCTTTTAAAAACACTTAAATTATTTAAAAAATTCAGAGAGGCACATTTTTAAGACTGAAAGAAAATGATAATACTTAAGCAAGAAAAAAAAAAAGAAAAAGAAAATACCTCCTCCTTCTGAAGAACACATTTCTTTTTTTCTTCAAATCTTATTATAGGGAGCTACAAATAGAGGATTATAATATTATCCTTCAAACACAAACACTCATATTCAGTTTAAGGCGTTGGCCTTTGTGAAATCCTAAGACGTTGGCTAACCAACTCTGAGATGGAGTCAGAGTAATTTAACAATGAAATATACAGCTGGCAAAAGAATCAGGGGGTCTGCAGTGACAGCTGTGAGATGTATTTACTGCTCATCCGTATTCACTGGAATGTTTTTATAAGACCTAAATATTTATACAATGTAAATGTCTACAACGGAAATTGTTAAAAAGTATGAAAACATTAAATATATTGGAGCGACATAAAACAAATAGTACTTTATATGTTAGGTGGAGAAAGCTTCAAGATACCTGATCAAGTAGGAAAAAAAGCAAGGTGTAAAAGAATGGGCATATATGCAGTGGTGGGATTCAGACGGTTCGTACTGGTTCGGCAGAATCGATAACTAATGTTTTGTTAAGTTTGGTGAACCGGTTTTTAAAATGACACTTGTAATCAGGGTTCTCTCGAAGGTGAGCGCCTGGGCAGCCGCCCAGTGTAGAAATCACAAATTTATGTTCCTTACTCGTTTTTAACATTCATCTGAGCAACAGCATGTTCTAATTGCTCGTAGTAATGTTCATTCTGTCCATAGTTGAAAAAAATGTGATGAAACTATGCTTGTGATATTTACCTATTCATTTCATAAAACTCATTATACCTTTGATAAAATACTACACTGTTATTCACTTATGGTTGTTACTTCAGTAAACAAACATATATCATAAAGAGAAAAAGTGCCAACAAGGGGGTGACAAACTGTCACTGAAAATATCTTAAATAAGAGTTTTATTGCTTTTTTGTCAGGCATTATTTAATATTTTTTATTAATATTTTAAAACTCTTTCTTATAACAATCTAGTTTTATATACTTCTTTTAGTGTTTTTATTTAAATATTAAATGCATGGAATAATAAACTACCTTTTAGTATATCATTTTTTTATACTTACAACAGTCATTAGGACAGAGAACTGGTTGTTAAATTATTTGAATTCCGCCACTGCATATACTCTCCGATTTCTTTTGAAAAGGGGAAAAATAATATATAATTATTGGCTTGAATGTGCATAAAAAGTATCTCTGGAAGGAAAAGAGCGACATAATAGTGGTTACTTGTTGGGGTAAATAATGGGAACTGGGAGAATGTGACCAAAGTTAAGAGAGAAACTTTTAACTCTGTATCTTTTTTATACTTAAGTTCACATTTTGTAAATAAATCACCTCTCTTATACAGATGTAGGCCTCACTTCCACTAAGCCCTTGCCATCCAGCCCCAGCCTGCAGCCTGGTGTCCCCTACACTCCCCCTCCCACACGTAATAATGCCTTTCTCAGCCCCATGTAATAATCAAGAGTTCTAACACTTTTCAAGAAACCTGGACATCGAGTGCACTGCCTCTCTGAAGGGGCAGTGTCATCACCCTGTGACCAATCATTATGTCTGTGACAGCTAAAATATGATATTAATTTTCCAAGTTTCTATTCCTAATACCTACCCTGGTGGTCAATAAATACATTTGACTAGATTAATAAATGAATGGATAAAAATTACTATTCTTCTGATTTGGGAAGGAAAAAAATTCACAGAACTTTTTTATACACTCTCTTGTATTAGAGAGAAAGATCTTATACAGAAATAAAAAAAATCATAATAAAAGAAAATCAAAAAGTTTTAAAAACACTTAGAAGAGACATTAAAAAATGTTTATCAAATAGAATGTATTGTATTGTCTAAATAAGAAATAATTACCTTTTACAAGACCAATTACCACATGCAAAATGACATTATATGAAATGGTATATAATTTATAAACAACAGTTTACTTTGAAGACAATATTTATAATAACTCAAAAAGGCAAGCAAATAATATATTTCAGAAAAGGAAGAAGTCTAAAACATAGCTAACAACTTTAAAAATAATAGCTAACTTAAAAAAGTCCAATGAAAACTACTGTGAACATTTTTATTTGCTGGGTATCACTTGTGCATCTGTGTGGGATGAATGGCAAGTCAGTAAGACCTTTTAAAAACATGTGCAGTGATTTTGTTACTGTTAGTTTCTCTTCCTCAAGTCTTCACCTTTTAAACTTCCTTTTGCTTTGCAAAATCATCCCAGTGGTGCTTGGGAAAAGTAATCACCTAAGGTGTTTTGAGGTCAAAAGCAATGGAAAATCTTAGCTTGAGCTAGAGGAATTCCTCATACTCAAAGATATAAGGGTGTAGAATTACACATCCTCTGTGGTTAGTGAAGTAAAAATATCTCTCAATAATTTTCCAAAGAATAAATTCACAACATATAAGTCACAGAGCTAAAAGGTGAATTTTGAAACAAAATGTGAATATGATTTTTGGTTATTTTTAAGAAATGTTTCATTGATTTAAATTATTATGTATTTCAGTGATTCCGAAATGATTGGCAAAAGGATAACATTTTAAATCCAAGACAAGCTAAAATTGGCCTTTTGCCTTTGGAAACTATCTTAGGCCAAAGACGCCCCGATGTGCTGATGTAAGAAGTGTTTTTCTACCATCTGAAAGCTCTCTCAGGTTAGTGTTTAAAGGTACCGCACTTGTCAAAGCTTAATAGCCTGTCTGCTCAGAATAAAACAAGTTCGAGTAAGTTGCTTTCAACAATTTTAATGCATAGTGCTAAAGCAATAGCTATTTATTTACTTCAGCAAGCATGTGGTCTATAAGCTTGATTTCTTAAAAGTGTATTTTGTGTCTGAATTATTTTTAAATTAAAAAGTATAAATGTGAGGGCAATTCCAATGAGAGCATAAATATGCTTGCAATTCTAATGGCAGCATTTATATTTATTAAAGTCAGAGCTGATGAGTGGAGTTTGGAGACTAAAATAGAAGTTAATTTGAGTCTAAATTTGTCCAACTTGTTCTTTTCCCCAGACAAACTGTTGTGAAATAAATTTCGAAGAAAGCTTGGAAAACCATGTTTTCTGACACTTTCATTTACTCTTCTTATATAATTTTCCATCTCCCTATCACCTTTTGGCAGTGATATTGACATAATATGATGATGTAATTTTTTTTTAAAATGTAACCTTTTTATAGTCTTTTTATTTTATTTTATTATTTTTTTTATTTTATTCATTTTAGAGAGGAGACACAGAGTGAGATAGAGAGAGAGAGAAAGAGAGAAAGGGGGGAGGAGCTGGAAGCATCAACTCCCATATGTGCCTTGACCAGACCGGTGCAGGGTTTTGAACTGGCGACCTCAGTGTTCCCAGGTTGACGCTTTATCCACTGCACCACCACAGGTCAGGCGATGATGTAATTTAAAGCAAATTAGGTGTGAAGGTCTCCAAGAAGATCCAATTTTATCTCAAAAATAATGTTGTTTAGACAGAATTTATTACACAAAAAAGGTACAAGGATTTGTTGAATCTTGTCCCACTGAAAAGGAAAAACAGCATAATATGATTGTCTTTATTTACAATTAGCATTATTTCTTTAACTATATTGCAGCAACAAGTTCAAAGAAACTAGTTTTTTCCAAAGCCACAGAGGATGACATTGATCAAATTTCTCAATAACATGGACTCTTTATTCCTTTTGCATTTTATAGGGTTATTGGATAAAACCCTCTTATTTGGATGACTACATACAAATATGTGCTTGATTATTTCTACTTAATGTTAAAAATAAAAATAAATTGTACTGTTTGCCTAAAAATTTCATTCTGGATAGAAAGTCTCTTCCGTTTGCTTGGTAAGACATACAGTGGGCTTGCCGCATCAATGTTCTTAGTGATAGCTTCTGATTATTCTAAAAGAATATTTTGCTTGTCTCTCTTGTCATTGTGGAAAGTAAGGATTCTCTTTACCTTGACCAATTTCATCCAACAATAAAAAATGTGCAGGTTCTTATGCAACTATAAACTGTATTCAGAGCTTTTGATTCATGCTTTTATTTATGTGACAAGACAGTTATAAGAAATACTGAAAGCAAACAAAAATCTAAGTTGGCATACCCATATTTTTTATCTTATAGAGAGAAGGTAGTATTACTTAGGAAACTGTGCCTGAAGATTTTATTTCTGAGTATTGTTATAATCACTTCACTGAATCTCAAATTTAAGACCTGAGTAATCTACACTAGTTCTTCCATGAAGTATGATTCTCCTGTATACTATGCTCAAATGGCCAAAGAGCTTCTCCTTGCTTACCTAAGTGACAAAATAATTGCTATCTCGCTAGGTAGCTACTCCAAAAATATAAAATTTTTCTCTATAAAATTATCATTAATTATAAATGATATAATCACTAATCATGAATTAAATGAAAAAAATTGAAAAAATATAAAAGAATCCAACTAATGGCTGATTACAGACTAATTTATCAATATGTAAATCCTGTCTGTTTGAAACAATGAACTAAAGGAGCTACTCACAATAACAACAAAAAAACTAAATAAGAAATGTGCAGAATATATATAGAGAGAAAAGGTTAAAACTTTCCTAAAGGGCATAAAAAGAAACATAAAGAATTAGAAAGAATATACTGCTTTTGAAAACAATGTGACAGTTTTCTTTAGTGTATTATAATTTTCAATATGCTTTAAATTGGATCCCAATGGAAATATTTTTCATTCACCAAAATAACAGTAATGTTTATATGGAAATTAATCAATGAAAATAGCAAGGAGCCCTGAAGAAGAATCTTATATTGCTTTGTTCAAATTTACTATAAAATATTTGATACACACAAAATAGTAATTAAGACATGTAAAATATAATAGGGAATGAAACATAGCCCAGCTTAACAAATTGAACATTATCAATAGATTCTTTCCAATATTTTTCTTTCCCAGGATATTTTAAATAGTTCCATTTCTTGTATTTATCATAACTTTCTCTATAGTTTTACAACATATAAATATGTTGTTAAATATTAATTTTAACAGATTTAACATTTATATTAAAGTATTTGCATTTTTAAGTTTACTAAATAATGCCAAATTGTTTTCCAAAGTTTTATAGAAATTTCCAGCTTCACCAGCAATATGTAAGCATTTCTAATATTTCATATCTTTACCAGGTATTATAAAGACTTTACAATATTCATAAATTTAGTGATATAAAAAGATATTCTTAGTAGAGGTTTAATTTTACTTATCTGCTTATGCCTCATTATTAATAATGTGGAGCATATTTTATATATTTATACATTAATTTTGTTTTCTTCTATGTGAAATGCCCATTCTCCAGGAGTTAGGTGGGAATATCAAATGGAAATCTGAGAATAGAAATAATCAAAAGGAAAATAATAGCTGCATTTGAGGCTCTAAATAGGACTTCCACACTTAAAAATAAACAAAAAAGAAACAATGAAGATTTAAATTTTGTCAGGACTGTCACTGTTTATAATTTCAAATCCCAGTATATCTGGTAGGCCAGCTAGTCACATCCTGATGGCATTCACCAAAACTTTTACAAGAAAATTGATTCATATGTGTGGTAGCATTTCAAAAACATTTATCTTTATCAAATCAGGACCTTCTTATGAATCTGTTTTATCAATTAATGCTGAGTGTCATTTAAGTTACAGAGTACACATTTACTTTTCAAAAACCCATGCCAAAGAATGTATTATTTAAAACACTCTGTGACTTGGGTCACTGTGTCGAGAACAGCGCAACAACCAGCGCTGTGTTGGCACCATTCACACACTTTTAAGTATCTGAGACCTAACTTCTATTGCTCAGTAAATCTGCTCAAGCATAAATATTACACTGAAATATGGCTGTGAATATTGCAAATTAATATAATTAATCAACTCTCTTCATTTGCCGTAACACCTGGATTTTAAAATTATGTTTATCTTTTGCTTTTATCACCTCATTTTCAACAAAAGAGAATAGTCTTGCTTTTTCATGCCTACTTTTCACTGCTGACTTTGAGGACACTTAAAGAGAATGCCTTATTTGCAGATGAAGAAAGATTAATAAAAAATCCTTTTTTCTTCATTTTCTCCTTCTTGCCCATCACTGATTTCATGGAAAGAATCCGAAACTGCTTCTCCACTACCAGTAGAAGACTTCATATTAGCACAGGGCAAAACAAAGACATTCTTTCAATAAACACTACCTAAACACTGGGTTAATATTCATTAATTTATTTACCCAGTTTATCAGTCAATAGCATTAGGTATTTATTGTATTTTAGACTGAAAAACTCTGCAGATAAAGGACAGATCCAACATGGTTTAATAAAGAAATCAATTAGTAAGTAAATAAGAAGAACACCGAATCAATGAGTGATTGATCTGAGGAAGTGTGACCTATTTATTAAACAGGTCACCCTGTTCACTCTGAGAGCTAAACAATACTTTTTGAATGGGAGGATTTAATAAGGAAACACAACATTGCCATGATGTAAAATTTTCATTTCTTACAGAGAGATATTTGAGCATATAAATCTGCTTTCATTCGGGGTTTGTGTCAGTAAGGTACAGGGATGGGTGGCTCCTGTTACCTTGTTAAACTGACAAGGTGTTAATTAATGATCTTCCTATTAAACCATGTGTGATTTTATTTATTTATTACCACTGGGATGCCTTTTACTGCTTTTACTTCCAATGGTTCCCTGAACACAAAAAGAATTTTGTCAGAAAGTGAAGCCCACCCCAGAGAATGTGGCAGTCAGTTGAACTTCAGAGAACTTAGGAATCCTTGTTTGTGACCACCCAAATGATTAAACAGGGGTGTAGTGTCTAATAAAGTCTTATGAAGAGATCAAAGCTTGAGAATGTTGCTAAAACATAAGGTTTTAGGAGAGGGAGAAAAAGGGAGGCTGTGTATCTTTAAATCAAGGAGGACTTTATTTGTACCCAACAACAGAGAAAGAAGAGGCATTTGTGAGGGAGGAAGGGAAGGGTGAAGAAACTCCTCCTCTCACATTCCCTCTCCCTCACCAGGCTGGTACCAGAAACTCGTGATTTCTGCTGCTCTGGGGTCACTAAGATTTATTTTAAAACTTCAAGGGAAATGAATAATATGCATTCTTTAATAGAACCAAGAGAAGAGGTTACAATATCCCTACATATCCACACAGAATGGCTTGCCTGAGCAATGGCAGAATGCCAAGAGAGGCAGAAGTTAATTCCGTATTCAACATTAGGTTGTTGGTAGAGTGAACAAAAATTACCCAAGGATTTCCAACCTCAGGGTCATTGAGTATGTATGTCTAAGAATATTTATTGGATTTTTAACTTGTCAACAGCTTCTTATCAATTGACTTCTGATGAAATTGACAATACTTATTGCATCAGACAGGCAAAAATTAAAAAGCTTTCCAATGCACTTTGATAAGGAGTTTGTGGAAAATTTATTATATATGAAAGCAACTTGGATATATCTTTTAAATATGAAAAATCTATTTTCCCTTTTACACAGCCATTTCCCTTCAAGCTCTTTATTCCTTAGGCACAACCCGCACGTACAAGAAATGAGCTTTGTAAGATTATTGGGGTAAACAAAGAGTGAAATGACCAAGACTCCACTATAGAATAATCGCTCTGTAGAATGCCACGCAACTCTAAAAGGCAATGAAGATTATTTTGTGGTATGTAAAAACCTCCAGAATATATTGTGAAGTGAAAAAAGCAGGAAGACATACTGGAAGAATACACATGAAACTAATAATAATGGTTCCCTAGGGATGAGTAATAAGGTGGACAGGGACAAGGTAACGACCAATCATACTAACACATACCTCTTAAATCTTGTTGTATTTTAACCAAATGAATGTATCAGTAGTCAAACATACCATAAAATTTTATAAATAAATTAGTGTTCAGTTTTAATCTACTTGACCTTTGCAATCTTGACCTAGGTAAAATATTTTCTCTGGTTAATTGATGTCCAGAAGTCTCATAGCACAATCATCATATTGGGTTTATAAATTATCTCTAGATTTTATGAGAGTAAAGATGCATGTGATTATTTAACATTCTGAAGATCCACTTTGATTTTTGTGGTCATTAGGGATGTTTATAAATACTCTGCATCTCCTTCTTGTTCCCCTATGATGCCCCTGCCCTTGTTGAAATTTGGTGAGATTGTGTGTCTTTATTTGACTGATACCATATGAATGGAGGTAACATGTCACTTTGGGTAAAGGCATTCAATTGCCAGAACAGCAATTTTTATTCTTGCTGAAGTTATTTGGATACTATATTTGAAAAAACAATTTCCATCAAGCTTGGTCTTTAGTGCCTTAGAAAGCATATTTCCCTGCTGATCCATGTTTAGCGTGGAATATGAGAAGGAAATAGAAGAGAAAAAGTATCAGAGAACATTTATTTATAATGAGTCTTTAACTCTGACCAGGAAATAATATTTCCTGATCTGAACACTGCAAGGTTTATGTTCTAGCACATACTCCAAATCTTTCTTGTCTTAATTTGATGACACTAGTCATTTAATTTAACTCAAAACAAAAATTGCTACCTAGGATGATATGCAAACTCAGAAGATAATGGAGCAATGAGGAAATTTGAAAGGCTAATTCTCTTATTTGTCATCTTTCTCACTGTAAATCTATTACTAACCTATCACCTAGAAGATAGAATTAGTCAATCAGTCTCTGAAAGCCTGATATTTTCAGAGTACCATAGAAACATCCAAATTTCAGGTCTATACATTGCAAGGTCAAACTTGGAATCATTTGATTCTGTCTGAGCAATGTGTTAACATCTTGAGATGAGCCCTTGATCTCACTACTGTCTATACCAGTGGTTCTTAACCTTTTTTGAGGTACCGAACCCACTAGTTTCATATGCGCATTCACCGAACCCTTCTTTAGTGATAAAATATGATTTTTTTTTCCAAATTCAAGACATAGGTATATGTTTTTTTACTGGTGCACAAAATGAGCCGTGCATGAACATCACCTTGCTCAAAGGACAAAACCAACAAAGTGCATGAACTCACAACAAATTACGGTATTACTTTATTCTGGCCTCCGCGGCAGAGGCTTCTCCAAACCCCTGAGACCGACTCATCGAATCCCTAGGGTTCGATAGAACCCAGGTGAAGAACCACTGGTCTATACACAGCATTCCAGGTGACATCTACAACCCAAACTTTTGATAAAATAGAGGATTCTATCATGAATCACCATTATTTTCTTATCAATAAAAGTACAACTTCAGCCTGACCTGTGGTGGCGCAGTGGATAAAGTGTCAACCTGGGACACTGAGGTCACCAGTTCAAAACCCTGCACTGGTCTGGTCAAGGCATATATGGGAGTTGATGCTTCCAGCTCCTTCCCCCTTTCTCTCTTTCTCTCTCTCTCTCTCACTCTGTCTCCTCTCTAAAATGAATAAATAAAAATAAATTAAAAAAAAAAAAGTACAACTTCAACCTTCCAAAGCCCCTACACCTATCATATATAACTATATTATGTAGTAGTGTTTCACACTATTTTATGAAGTAAAAGGTGAAATGTAGACATATATGATAAATAGGAGTATCAGCCTGACCAGGCGGTGGCGCAGTTGACAGAGCATTGGACTGGGATGCGGAGGACCCAGGTTCGAGACTCCAAGGTCGCCAGCTTGAACGCGGGTTCATCTGGTTTGAGCAAAGCTCACCAGTTTGGACCCAAGGTCACTGCCTCGAGCAAGGAGTTACTCGGTCTGCTGAAGGCCCATGGTCAAGGCACATATAGGAAAGCAATTAATGAACAACTAAGTTGTCGCAACGAAAAACTGATGATTGATGCTTCTCATCTCTCTCCATTCCTGTCTGTCTGTCTCTATCTATCCCTCTCTCTGACTCTCTCTCTCTCTGTCCCTGTAAAAAAAAAAAAAAAAAAAAAAGGGAGTATCAGAACAAAGAATTAAAACAACTCAATTCTTTCTTTATCATTTAATTCCATTTATTGAATTTATTAGGTTGACACTAGTTAACATACTGGTTCAGGTATCCAATTCTACAAGACATCTCTGTACATCATATAAAACAACTAATTCTATTCAGGCTGAACATTTGTTAATTTTTACATAAATTCACTGAGCAATATAGGTTTTGGTTTATAGGTGAAAAAAAGTTCAAATGTATTAAGGTTTACAAGTGAAAACCAGTTCCATTAAAGCTCCAATCTAATAAAAGCACACAAAAGTGCTGTTCATTTTGTTCCACTCTCCTATAGTTCAATTAGGTTGTCAAAATTAAAAGAGGTTCAGCACAAGTCAAATTTCTTTCTTTCAAGGTAGCATTCAGGCTTTTTTTTTTTGAATTTTATGTCATTGCTCACAAAGAGATACAGATAAAGAGCTGAATTAAGACATCCAAGGAATCATATATTCATGAAGTTAAAAAATATGCTTAGCTATTTATATGCAGAGATGTTTGAGAGATAAATTACATGTCATACCTACAAACTTAGAGGAGAAAATTAGATCTAAAAAGAAAAATAAGAACAGGCAAAAAAAAAGCTATGTTATGTACCGTAATTTAACAAGACTTAAGTTTGTTCCAGGATGTTGTTTTTTCTGTTATTCAAAACCAGTTACTAAAGTCTTTTTGCAGAACAGTATAAGTGAGCTCCACTCAATATCTAATGCAAACTTAGAATATATATTAGCTCTAGACTAACTTGTTAAATCACTATGGCCATGCTGAAAGATGTAATGTACCTCTAGATTTAGAGCATATCTATTTAGTCTATTATTTGGCTTATAATTTTAACACTTAAAAATATTCTCTTTTCAATTGAATTTATTGGTATGACACTGGGTAACATAATTATATAGGTCTCAAGTGCCCAGATTTAGTAAAGATAAAATTGAAATTCTTTGAACAACAAAAAGCCAATCCTGTAAATATGAGTCATTTTAAGAATCCAGCTATCAGATTTTTAAATGTCCACAATAAATTCAATGAACGTAATAAATAAATAATTAAAATATGGCCTGTCCAGGCAGTTAGTTGCTCAGTGGATAGAGCATCAACCTGGGATGCTGAGGACCCAGGTTCAAAACCCAGAGGTCGTCATCTTGAGTGCAGGGTCACTAGTTTGTGTATAGGATCACAGACACGACCCCATGGTCGCTGACTTGAGCCCAAATGTTGCTAGCTTAAAGTTTAAGGTCATTAGCTTAAACCCAAGACCACTGGCTTGAGGCAATGGGTCATGGACTCAGCTGGAGACCACCTCCCATCCTACCTCCAGTTAAGTCACCCATGAGAAGCAATCAATGAACAACTAAAGTGCTGAAACTCCGAACTGATGCTTCTCATCTCTTTCCTTTCTTATCTGTCTGCCCTCTCCCTCTCCCTATAAAATAAATAAACATAAATAAATAAAAATATGTCCATTTCTCAAATGGTTATAAAAATCTTATTTATCTGTTAATTTAATTTGAACCAAGTGAGTTCATGTGCATTTCTATGTGTTAGATATAAGGTTAACAGTACATCTTTTCAGTGTTCAGTGTGTGAGTGTGTGAATGTGCATTTTTATATTATTTTGCTTTATTTTTGCTTTTTTCCTATTCTATTTAATTAACAAGATGTCTTTGAAGTAGATGGGAAATACTTTGGTAATTTTTATGCTCTTGGTCACCTCCTCTTTCCTACAACTTTTCTTTCTGATCCACCTTCTTCTTTCTCCCCCTCTTCCACTCCACTTTTTTTAATCATCTTTCCTCCTTTTACATTTTCCTGCTTCTCCTTTTCTTCCTATCCCCCCACCTCCCACTCCCCGCTGTTTCTCCCTTTCTTTCTCACTGTCATGCCAGATGTGCAAATCCTGTTTCAGTGACAGTGCCAATGATGAGGAGAATGAAACAAGCAAACAGCTGATTTGAGCTCTCATTAGAGCTCTGCAGATAAATCAACATGGTTTGTTTAGAATCGCATTTGCAATTTGTATTAGCCAATATCAAAAAATAAACATAGCAAAGAGCCTTTAATTGTGCATGTGTGGGGTGAGTGTATTTACATGTACGTGCCCAAATTTAGACAGCTTGAAAACCGTACAAGAAAACATTAGCAGTTGAACACTTAATATCTGCCAGATACAAAGGATACTTCTCTGCCAAATGAATGAATAAAATGTAATTGTTCACGTGAAATCCAAAACTCTGGACAAGGGAAACATTAGTATATAGTTACCATTTAATTGTGCTACAGGAAGGGAAGTCTCTTCTTTTCACTTTTCTGTAGTTTTATTCCCAGAGCAGACTTGCTATGGCTGTCCCAGCTGCAAAAGCACTTGTCCTCATCTCACTTAAGGAGAGTTGCATCTGAAAAGCTGCTTGCCTAAATACTTTGCCGTCTCAAAAGAATAAAACCACTAGTTACTAACTGTAACATGCTGGGTACTGAGTTCAGGGATTTTAAATCATTGTTGATTTCTTTTTATACATTTTGGAGAAAACTTTTTTTTCAAAATATGCCCAAAGAATATGATAAACACACACACACACACACACACACACACACACACACACACACACACACACACACACACACACATGATGGATGTAGTTGCCATGCCTCTAAGTTATCATTAATAGGTGAGACTTCCTTAATGCTTTTGGGATGGAATAGTCCTCCTGACTCCAGCACATTCACACAGACTGGTGACAATACCAATGACTGTTGATAACAGCATAGAGTCCATGTATCATAGTGGGGGAAAAGGCAAAAGAGGAGTAAAGGAACATGATTCCTATAGTGTATAGTACTAAATTATTTTTCTTGCCTCAGCTTTTGAAATTTTGGAAATGAAACTTTATTTTAGCCTCCAAAATATCAAATATTGCTAATGACAAAACTAAAACAATATAAACAAATAAGTCACCTTAGAAAGCTGTTTTTCTGAGCTTTATGTTTATTGTTTATATTTAACATAGTTAAGTTCAGATAACTTGTTTATAAAAAAATTAGACCTTGATATTTTGATATTCAAATTTTTAAATTTTACACTTGAGAGTACATCCACTGACAACCACCCAACTTTGAAAATAGCACAACCAAAACTCTCAGCAATTCCTGAGAAATTGCTGAAATCATCCATTTGTTCATATATAGTAAAGAACACCGTGGTACGTGCTAAGGAGACATGAAGGAGTCTAAAACAGCCCTGGGCCTCTATTGATCTATGGGGTAGGAGAAGAAAGATGGAGCCAAAGATTCTTGAGAAGTATCTGGTTAAGAAACAGTAGCTGATCTCTCATCTGGCATGATATAGTGGTGAGAAGATGGACTTGAAGTTTGGCAAACAGGGTTCTGAATATTTATTCCACTACTTGAGTGACCAGAGAAAAGTTATTTAACTTTTTGTACATAAAACAGGGTTAAACTGAACTTAAAATACATTGCATTTTTTTTGTTGGCTTAATGATAGGTCGCATGTAAAGAAACTTCCATACTTCCTGGCTCATAACAAGCATTCTATATGTGGTTGGAATCTTTGTGATTAGAGTGGTAATGAACTGCTAGAAACATTTAATGACAAAAATTGAAATAATTAATAAAAAGCAGTATAAGTAACATCTGCAGATGTCATTATTACTTTGACATTAAAAAACATTTTACCAGATAGGAGGTGACGGAAGACAATTTGACTTTGGGTGATGGGTATGCATTATAATCAAATGTCAAAATAACCTGCAGAGGCTTTCTCTGAACATATGTACCCTGATTTATCAATGTCACCACATTAAAATTAAAAATTAATAAAATCAATAAATTTAAAAAAACATTTTATTGTTTATGTTTAACATAGTTAAGTTCAGATAACTTGTTTATAAAATAAAATAGACCTTGATATTTTGATATTCAAATTTTAAAATTTTACACTTGAGAGTACATCCACTGACAACCACCCAACTTTGAAAATAGCACAACCAAAACTCTCATCATGTATCTTCTCAATTGTATCACGCCAGTTGAGTAACTCATTTGGTAGGAAAGACTTCAACTGCTGACTTTATGTTTATAACATGGAGAACTATCCCTAGAACATTCTGTTATTGATGTCACTGGCATATGCCATGAACTTCCAGGACTGGGGCTACCAATATTACTGTGAGAAGCAATAAGAGATTTTCCTAAAAACAAGCTTTTTTATTTTATTTTTTATCAGAGGTTCATGTAAATTAGCCCATGAATTTTAAAATACTATTTGCACTAACCAGTATTCACTGATTTTTATTTTATACTAGCTGTACCCGGCTACAAGTTGCTGTGGCTCAGTCTGGTTAAATGGAAAAGAAAGAAAAGAGAAAGCACACATTTCTAATGTGTTTAATTTCACAATGCTTGTGGGTATACAATATTTTTTGTTATTCTATTGTCTGTGCAGATATAGAGATTGTCTGGTTTGCCGACTCTAGAACACACAACATAAAATTGTCCATGTGAGAAGCAATCCATGTCTAGAGCTAAAACACACAATTCTAAAGATTGGCCCTGAGCTTTGTTGATGGTGATTGCAAATGCCAATCAAATTGGGAATTGCAATCTCTTAAATTGAAATGGTATATCTGTTGAAATCATAGGAATGTGAGAAATGAGGACATCTTGACCTTTGAAACATCCTGTCAAGATTGTTGCTTCTACGGTGTTGCTCAATAATTTTTTACAGTGCACAGACCCAAACACTTCATGTTTTACCATAAAATCCATCAGCAATTTCAGCTTCTTTCTGAAAACACGTGCTGTGATGTCATGACTATCCACCGGCGATTGCCCAGGAAGTAAGCTGTTGTATATTGCCCAAAGCTGGATTGCATGTGAATGTAATAAATAGGTCTGGACACCCGTAGTGACGAACATAACGCAATTGCATCTTGAGCACACTCATGCATCTGACATGGACTGACTGTATATGAAGATGGCAAAATTGTTAGTCTTCCAACATTAGTTGTATTACCGTCATTTACAACTGCATCTCGAAAATGAACGTATTTTTCAGAGTGAAGCTTGGTCTGATTCAAACGGATGAATATCAAATGATCTCTTCTGATTTTTGCATACATATCTATGATGTAATGGTAAAACAATTGATGGCATTTCAAAATGTGATTGTCTTCATTCTCTCGAATCATTAATTGGTATGAATAATAGTTAAATGTGCTGCATTTCATATTTGTTTCTTTGCCACTGACTGGAGTTATCATCTTAACGTTAAAGCAATAGCCATTGGCACCCTCCCAAAAAATGATTGGATATTGCAGGGCATCGTAGCATCGATGAGTTTCTGCAACTTTTGTCAATTGATTGTTTCTCCAATGAAGAACAATATCTCTAGGTTGGCATTGATCTCCAACTATAACAATTGCCACTTTGTCTATAGTTGGAGCATTGAATCTTCTGCACATGTTCTCCAACAGATGTTTTGTCAGTAGGAATAACAATCTTGTGTGTATCAGATGGCATTGTGTCAACTGCTGTTTTGAACAAACACACTAAATTGTTTTTTTTTCATGAAGAAGCTTTTGCAGTTGGGAAATGATGGACCTTTTTATGCCGGTAGAAAATCAGCAGCGTGCATTCAATTCATCATTGCCATCACCGATGAAATATATTTTAGGATTTTATGTTGACTATCTGGGAATGGAAGAAGGAGCAGGCTTTATGATAAATTTGTCCTTTCACTTTGAAAGTTGTCATGAATTGAGATGTTACTATTTCTGCACCAAACGATGTCATTTGGAAGTAGGAGTTCTACTTCCTGATGTTAAATAGGAAATGCTTTGATTCGGCAGTATATCCAGCAAGCAAAGTTTTTAATGGCTCTGGCGGTTCTCCAAATTGAGGCAGTTTAATATTTCCAGTGGAGCAACACATTCCTTTTGTTTCTTCATTAAATTTCAGAGCCTTGCAATAAGAACACACTTCAGCAATAGTGCCAAAGAGAACATGCTGGCTAAAACTATAATCATCAGCTGGGTTGTACCGGAATGCAAGGCGATTCTAATAGCATGATTGCTGAGCATGGAGTCATATTTGACGCTGATCTGCTGTTTCTTGTTGACGTCTTTCAGCCACTCTCAGCCTGTTGCATTCATTCTATTGAGAACATAGCAGATTTGAAGCTGCAGAATGCAATCGCTGTGCTCGCAACTGTGCATTCTCAAGTCTGGCTGCATGTAAATGAATTGTAAATTGGAAACATTGAAATGGAATCGTAAAATATTTAGTATAGCATGTGTTACTTTTATGTCCAACAGATGGCACTGTTTTTCAAAAAAAGCATGTTTTTACCTGTCACAGGTGTGACATCTATATCTATATACTAGTACATATATAAAACAGAGCTTATATTTTAATGCAATACTGTGTCAAAATTTCAAAGCAATTGGTGAAGAACTTTTGGAGATTTAAAATTTTGAACAAATGAACATTTACATTTTTATTTATATAGATGTATTGGAATAAAAAAGCTCACAGATAACACAACAATCCATTCTGACACACCCAAAAAGACACAGTATATAATACAGATAAATTTATATGGTATAGATAATAAACGGCATAAAGTAGTTTAGATAGCTTGACCTGTGGTGGCTCAGTAGATAAAGTGTTGACCTGGAATGCTGAAGTCACTGGTTCAAGACCCTGGGCTTGCCTGGTCAGGGCACCTATGGGAATTGGTGCTTCCAGCTCCTCCCCCCTTCCTTCCCTCTCTCTCTCTCTTCTCTTTTTGAAATGAATAAATCAAAATCTTTAAAAATAAATAAAGAGTTTAGATAAAGACTTTTATCAGTAAGAAATGATAATAATTGAAAAATTATTGTGAGTCTAATTTTAAGCACCAAATATGTTACTTAGCTTCACATTCTCCCATCTAGATTATGCCCTCTATTGCTGGTTTTTGTTATCCTGAAAATTGCATTTCTAAAATTCCTTTGCCAATTGTTTTCCCCCTTGATTTTACCCAATAGGAGACACTACAGGGAGGCAAGTGGGGGAGCAGGAAGGAAACACTGGGGTCAAGCTTCAACAGTGGCCAGTACACAAGAAACAGAGAGGGCAGGGTAAAAGGATGGCGGCTTCCAGACCAGAAGAATGATTCTTTTCTTAAGTTTAGGATAGTACACATGCTTCTATTCTTGCTATGGTTCTTCCAACAATTTTACTGTACTGTATTAACAAATTACTTGTATTTCTTCTCTTCTGTTCAAAATATCAGAGAATGTTGAGAAGCAGGGAGGATAAATCAGGACAGAGAAGTCTGAGAAGGTCAGATCCAAATACCATATTTAAATTGTAAAGGAGAAATTCCAAAGAGTTCAGGAAAATAAAAGCTATTCTCAATCTCTTAAAATAAATATGGTGCCAAACCACTGGAAATACAATAACGATGCTGTGGTTATGAAAGTACAGCTTCTGTGGAAGTGAATCAAGACAAAGAGCAAAGTTTGCAAACCTCAAGCTGGCACTAGTCCCCACCAAACTAGTATTGCAAGAAATGTTAAAGGACCTGCTTTAAGAAGAAGGGGGGGGGGGGAAGAAATACAAAGAGAGAAAGAAACATATGTGTAAAGAATAAAATCACAATAAGTACCTATCAAAAATAAGCTTACATAGAAATGAATTAAATGCTCGAATCAAAAGACATAGGGTAGCTAAACAGAAAAGAAAGCATGACCCATATATATGCTGTCTACCAGAGACTCACCTCAGAACAAAAGGTACACACAGACTAAAATAAAGAGATTGAAAAATATTTCACTCAAATGGAAACAAACAAACAAAGAAGCTGGAGTAGCAATCCTTATATCAGATAAATTAGGCTTCAAAAGGCCAGGATAAGAGACAAGAAAGGTCACTACATAACACTAAATGGATAAATCCAACAAAAGGATATAACCCTTGTAAATATATATGCAACGAACATAGGAGCACCTAAACATATAAAGGAAATCTTGGTAGACATTAAGGAAAATATTGACAATAATACAACTATAGTGGGGAATTTTAACACCTCACTGACATCAATGGATAAATCTTTCAGTCTAAAAAATCAACAAGGCAACAGTGTCCATAAATGACACATTGCATCAGATTGATTTAACTAATATTTACAAAACATTTCATCCCAAAGCAGTGAAATACACATTGTTCTCAAGTATGCATGGAACATTTTCAAAGCCAGACCACATATTAGGACACAAAATAAGTCTTAGTAAATTCTATTAAATGGAAATTTCATCAAGAATCTTCTCTAACCACAATAATATGAAATTAGAAGTCAATTACAATAAAAATAACTAAAAAAAATTTTCAAACACATGGAGGCTAAAGAACCTGTTAGTAAACAATAAATGGATTAACAATGAGAACAAGGAAGAAATTTCAAGTTACATGGAGATACATGAAAATGATGAACACAAAACAACCCCAAATCTATGTTACATAGTAAAAGCAGTTCTGAAAAGGAAGTTCATAGTATTACAGACCTACCTCAAGAAGCAAGAAAAATATCAAATAAATAATCTAAGCCTATATCTAAAGGAACTAGAAACAGAATAACAAACAAAGCCCAGAGTAAATAAAAGAAAGAAAAGAACAAAGATTAGAGCAAAAATAAATGACAGAGATAAAAAAAAAGATCAATAAAATCAAGAGATGGTTCTTTGAAAAGATAAACAAGAATTATGAATCTTTAATCAGACTCTTTAAGAAAAAAAGAAAGAGGGTCAAATAGATAAAATCAGAAATAAAAGAGCCTGACCAGGGGTGGTGCAGTGGATAGAGTGTTGGCCTGGGATGCTGAGGAGCCAGATGTGAAGCTCTGAGTTGATGGCTTGAGTGCAGCGTGGGCTCATCTGGCTTGAGCGCAGGGTCACTACTGGCTTGAGCCCAAGGTTGCTGACTTGAGCAAGGGGTCACTGGCTTGGCTGTAGTCCCCCCCCCCAAGCACATATGAGAAAGCAATCAATGAACAACATAGCTGCCCACAACAAAGAATTAATGCTTCTCATTTCTCTTCCTTTCTGTCTGTCCCTATCTGTCCCTCTCTCTGTCTCTCTCGCTATAAAAAAAAAAGAAAAAGAAAAAAAGTAAAAACAAACAACATAGAAATACGAAGGGTTGTAAGAGAATAGTATGAACAAGTATATGCCAACAGATTGGACAACTTGGGCAAAATGGATAAATTCCTAGATACATATAATCTTCCAAAACTAAATCAGGAAGAATCAGAAAACCTAAAATTCCTATTAAAATACCTATGGCATAGATCACAGATCTAGAATATTCTAAAAATTTATATGGTATCAAAAAACAATTCAAATAGCCACAGCAATCTTGAGAAAAACAAACAAATTTGAAGGTATCACTCTACCTGATTTCAAACTACACTACAAGCCATAGTAATCAAAACAGCATGTTATTGATACAGGAACAGAAATATAGATCAATGGAACAGAACAGAGAATAAAGAAATAAACTCATAATTTTACAGCCAATGAATATTTGACAAAGGAGGCAAGAACATACAATGGGGTAAAGACAGTTTCTTCAATAAACAGTGTTGAGAAAATTGGACAGATAAATGAAATAGTGAAATTAGGCCAACAACTTATGCCATACACAAGAATACAATCAAAATGTATTAAAGACTTAAAAATTAGTCACAAAACCATAAAAATCCTAGAAGAAAACATAGGCATTAAAGTTTTAGACCTTTCTCGTAGCAATATTTTTGCTGATGTATTTACTTGGGCAATCGAAACAAAGGAAAAAATTTTTAAATGGGACTACATAAATCTAACAGGCTTTTACACAAAACCTGCATGAATTTTTAAAAGTGATCATCTCTATTTTACTTGTTTATTTTTTTTTACTTGTTTTTTTTAACTTTAGCAAACTACTTCAGACAATGTTTTATTCTAGCAGAAATTACCTGTATACAGTAACTTTGTTAGGATATTTTCATGAAACAATTTGCAAAGCTCAGATACTTTCATTGACTACAAATTACTAGAAATTGCAGATCATTACAAAGTTGGCTTATTATGTCTAGTTCTGATATAAACATTTTCAGTTTAATATTTCAGTTACGATTCTATTCATTCACTTCTAAAAAAAAACAGGAAATAAATTTGTCTTAAACATATCAGAAAGCATCTGAGCAAAAGGTAGCCAAAAGGGGACATTTAATTGTTGCAAACTGATTTTACTGCCTATTACAATTTGATCTAAACTTATGGTCATAAACAATGCTTATGTTCTCCCTATTTATAATGATAGCTGCTTCCGAAAAGATTTGGGACGGGGGAGATTAAATACTCTGTTTACAAGTTTGCTACCCGGATATAATGAAAACAAAGTCTACAACATATATTTATAAAACATTCATTATTGAGCAAGCCCCAAACAGTTTGTACAGCCTGATCTGCGAACTCCACGAACCCTACTATTTTGAAACAGATATAATCTTCTTGAGGCAGGACTTGATGACCCTTGGCTTGTCCAAAATTAGACAGCAAGGAAACCCTTCAGAAACCCAGTTCTTATTACAAAATATTTAAGGATTCCTTATTACCTCCTAGAGTTTTCTGTTTTAGTTAGTGCACATGTCGAGAATGCCTTTAATTTCACCGCTGAGCGCCATCATACTAACAAAAATATTCAGCGCGTTAACTCGGTGTGCTAGTTAGCAAAGCCTGTAATGTTGTACAAGGCACAGAGAGCCAGAGTGTTTCTACTAAAGACCTCAGGGTTCTGAAATACGCTGAGAAAACGGAGAGTGGCTTTGCTGTTCGAGCAGCTGCATAAGTGAACTTGAACTAACTTGTACTTCAAGTTCATACAGATAAAGTTGAAATATTTTAAAATAAATTACAGGTAATGCAACAACATACTTTGTTCTTCTTTTGACTTATTTCTACTCTAAATATAATGTCTATTTTGCACATTTTTTGAATATTTGTGTCCCAAAGTATTGGCTGTTACAGAAAAAAATATATGGATGGATGAACAAACACAAACTCCATTTTTTGTGGAATACTTGTTATCACATTCAAAGGATATTTACTTAGTAGAAGAATGAAGATTCATCATAGTATCATATAGAATGACTTCGCATCTTTCTTATAAGAATGTATTTTTTCTTTCAGAATAGAATATTTCTGGACTTTGCATGATGCTTATGAGGTAAAGCCTTAAAATATTAAGATAAGCCATGCTTCAAACAAGTTTAAGGTTTTCATTCACTTACTGAAAATTTTTAACATTTTCAAAGTTTGTGTGAGATATACATAAAGATGATAATGGGTATAGTGATAAAAATGTGGCAATTAATATTTATCTTGGACATTATATTTCCTTTTATTGGCTTATATCTTTACACAGGAAGAAATGAAATCTACCATTTGAAAATTGCTACTCAGAGTGTGTTCTGCTGGCCATCCTCTGGGAACTTGTTAAAGAAGAGTTCTGAGGCTTAGCTCAGTGGGAACCAGAATGTCTGGGAAAGGGCCAGCAATATGTGCTTTAACAAGGCCCTCAGATGACTCTGATGGCCATTAAAGTGGGAAAGACTCTGATCTAAAGATCATTAAGTCACTTCTCAGTATTCCAGGATCACTCTCAGTATTCAAATAAATTTATTAAAGTGAAAGCTCATAGCCATTTAAAATATTTGATAAAGCTTCTCATTGTTGAATGATAAATATCACAAAATTTACAATGGTGATAGCTTTTCAAAGAAGGCAACACTTACATGGTTTATGTTATCTGCAATACAGATATAAAAATACAGGGAAAGCTTGATAGGGAGAGAGAGAGACAAGCTTTTTTGCTGGTCTGAGATATTACCCTGAAGAGCTTATAATGAATTTTATCTCAAATCCTCATGGATGTATCTTGACCTCTCTCCATCCTTGAATATCTTGAGCTTGGAAAATCTTACTATGATGAAAATAATTTCAATAATTATTTTAAAAGTAATACCAAATCAGTTATATTGTTAACAACTCAGATCTATGATTTATATGATCCTATAAATGTGTGAGGCATTTAATTTGGTAAGCATGTGATGCAAAATAAACTAATTCATATTTGATTATACTTTCTGGAATTTAAATTGATTTAAAAATTTAGATTAGATTGTTTAATGTGCATTATGCCTTAAGACTGGTCTTTTAACTGGTTGAATATTGATCAGTAGGGCAGCAGAGGAAACACTAGATTTCTAGAAAAAAAGAACTTTGGAATAAATTGAGTTATAAATGTTTCAGTTCCATTGCTTCCAATGTTATTTTATTAAATATTTTATAATGACTAGCCAATTAGTTTAATATGATATACTCCTAAAACTTGCCTATAATTATTTATATCTGAATAAAGTATTCATTAATATAGTATATTGTGATATAGAAAAACCAATGACTACTTTATGTTGAAATAAGAATTTAATTAATAATGAAACCAACTAGTAGTTAATTATAATCATATAATTCTCAATAGCTAAAAATATAAAATACTATCAATAATAACTTTCTTTAGCTAGTACCCTACACATTGATAGACTAGAAGGTTATTCTTAAATTTAAATTTCAAAGGTCAAGAAGCTTTGTCTCAAGAATCAATAGTCATCAATATTTCTTTAGAGCCTGACCAGGCGGTGGTGCAGTGGATAGAGCATCGGACTGGGATGTGGAAGACCCAGGTTCAAGACCCTGAGCTCACCAGCTTGAGTGTGGGCCCATTTGGCTTGAGCAAAAGCTCGTCAGCTTGGACCCAAGGTCGCTGGCTCTAGCAAGGGGTTGCTCGGTCTGCTGAAGGCCCGCGGTCAAGGCACATGTGAGGAAGCAATCAATGAACAACTAAGGTGTTGCGACAGCAACGAAAAACTAATGATTGATGCTTCTCACCTCTCTCCGCTCCTGTCTGTCTGTCCCTATCTATCCCTCTCTCCGGCTCTCTCTCTGTCCCTGTAAAAATAAATAAATAAAAAAAATATTTCTTTACAGAAGTTAGATAATAAATGTTTATAAAAACAAATTATATATGTATATTTAACTAGTTATTATTAAATTGAAAGAATATGTGTGATATTTTTTATGTATTTTCAAATAATTTTTCTAAAATAAGTTTATTGATGGTACAGTATTTTAAAATTCAAAAGTACTTACAACTTTTTGTGCCAGAAAGTACCTCCTATCTGATTTGTTACCAATTAATTTACCCAATAACAATCCCTGTGAATTTTGAGCAGGGTGTGAGAGAAGATAAATGTTACCAAGACCATGGGATGACTTATAATTACCTCGGCTATAACTGTCTTAAGACTAAAGCCAGTTTCCACAGGAAGTGACAAAGTTAGAGAAATATCAGTATTCTAAATATGTCATTATTTGTCTTCAGTCCCCTGGGACTTGATGTCATGTTGATGCCAAATATCTCCTTATCTTTTCTAAGAACACATGCCCTGTTGTGAATTCTATTCTGATTAGGGGACAGTACATTGTCCAGACATATGAGTCTGACGGCATTTCACAGATGTGCGTGGATTTAATATATTAACTCTATGCAGTACTTCTTGATGTACATTTGGACATGGCCTGGCTTTGGCAAATTAGTCATTGTTGTCATAAGTGCTACTTAAAGTGATTAAAAATGTTCTCTCTTAGGAGAAGTTGCTACATAGATAGTAGCTCCAGAGACTGTGAAATCAAACAAAACTTGATTCAGAACTCTGGTCCAGATCTTTCTTAGTTGTAATCATGAGACAAGTGATTTAAGCTTTTTCAGATTTTAACTTCATGCTAATTAAAATAAAATGTTTGCACAGATTCAGTGAATCACTTGGGAAAATGTCTAATATAATATGTACTCATTAAATGATACCTATTACACTATTGGCATAATGGCACATTACTCAACAGAGATCATTTTGATGCCTTTTAAAAACTTATTTGGCTACATCAATATTGTGAAGCCTTGAGTCATAGCATTAAAACATTTTTCAAATCACTTCTGTATCCCCAACTGGGTCTACACAAGGCAAGGGTATGCAAATATTGAGGGTACTTCCTATGAAATCCCTGTTACATGCCTTAAAATGCAATAAAATTTTTTATCTTAAAAGTACTACACCACCTCTCTAGAACAATGTACCTGAGTTATATCAATAAAATAGTAAATACATAACTGTATACCTCATTGGAAGTATGATCTTATGAACCTCAATAATGTCTTTTAATGTTTATTATCCAGTTGATCAAATCACATTGTCCATATGGAGACCAATTAGCAAACCTGTACTATTTTTTTGAGAGAGAGACAGAGAGAGGGACAAATATGAACAGACAGGAAGAGAGAGAAATGAGAAGCATCACTTCTTCATTGCGGCATATTAGTTATTCATTGATTGCTTTCTCATATGTGCCTTGACTCAGGGGTAATAGCAGAACAAGTGATCCCTTGCTCAAGCCAGCGACCTTGGGTTCAAGCCAGTGACCTTGGGCTTCATGCCAGTGACCTTTGAGCTCAATTCAGCGACCATGGGGTCATGTCTATAATCCCACACTCAAACCAGCGACTCAACACTCTAGCTGGTGAGCCCTCGCTCAAGCAGTATGAACCCATGCTCAAGCTGGCAACCTCAGATTTCAAACCTCGGTCCTCTGCATCCCAATACTACGCTCTATCCACTATGCCACCACCTGGTCCAGGCACAAATATGATTATTCACACAAATAATTTACTTTTCTATGTGTTATCAGCCAAGAAATAAAATTTACTTTTAAATAAAATATTAATCAAAAAGCATGAAAAGAAATCTAGAAAAAAATTGCAATTCAGTGTAGAACAACTGATGACTCTCAAAATAAGCATTTCCGGGAGAGAAGTACTTTGGACAAACAAAATGTCTGATTAAAAGAAAAATGTAAACACTGAAGTGTTTACTTTTATTTGCCTTAATAATGATTTTGAAAAACTATACTGTCAAGTAAAAATTGGTGCAATGTTCTTTATTTTCAAAAAATTGAAGCTTTATCCAAAAAGAAAGGTTCTACTTAGTGATTATTGAGCTAATATACTGCATGACAGTACAAAATGTCTCTAAAACTTTAGATGTTTACTGGTTTAGGTGTTTTGGAACAAACGCTGTTGAACTATGCCAAATAGGTGTTTTGAAATGTGTTTTATTTTGTATCCAGCCAGGAAGCATATCTAGTCTGGTTTTGTTTGAAAGCAAATGCTGTAGTAAGCTAGAACATTGTGTATTTTTCCTATGTTTTAACTCTTCAGTCATAATCAACACTGTCGGGAATATTTTCTTTTCTGACCTAGCAGTTAGAAATGATATGTCCAGCCCAGTGATCAAGAACACTGTGTCAGTTTTAAAGATTTTTAGAAAACAAATAAGACATATAAGATTTGTCTTTAGGACACCAGCATCCTTTAGGGAAAAGGTCTTATGTTCTTGGGGATAAACGAGAGGAAGGATAGGTTGTTTGAAAATTTTGGCCAGAATGAAAATATAATAATCAGCACCAACACTTACCAACTATTAAATTATGTCACTCTCTTCTGATCAACATTAATGTAATTTGCAATCATTTGATCTAATTATATGCTTATTGTTCTTCATGCTTTTTTTTGCTACAATAGTAATTAAAAGTTTCTACAACAAAGTTCAAAAGCAGAAAAGACCATACCGACTATAAAAAGGATCACACTAGGTTTCATGACATATTAGAACTTCTTGTGGCATTAGTTAGACATGGTACATGATATTTACTTACAGAATATGCTAAGAAGTTTGGTCAAAACCAGACAACTTCATCTTATATCACATCTTTCTTAACCCTGTACAAATGCCAAAGTTAATTTATTATATTCAAAACTTTCCTGAGTGCAAAGTTTAAAGGAGAACATTTTTAATGATTTATATTGCAACTTATTAATTTTAGGGTTTTGTAAAAATTATTTAATTTTCCAGAAATATGAATGAGCATGGATGCACTTTTATTTTGCTGAGACTATTTTTTAAATTATTTCTAGAGACCTTTAAACAAACTCCACCATGGTAAAGAAAGGACTCTTTTCCCAATTCTTTTACTGGGAATTATAAAACTTTCTCAAATCAAATATAACTGGAAATGATGTATTTTTAATTCCAGAAATGATGTGCTTACTGGTATATGAAGATACCTCTTGGCACTTCCTAGGAAGCTGCTCATTCAATCCTTTGTGACAATGGACAAGGAATTTGAATCTTTTGACCAATTTTCCTCTCCCCTCTGGAGAAGTAGGGAGAAATTAGCCAACCACATTGCTATGAAGAAAGTGCAGCTTTCTTTACAAGTTAATACTATTTTGTTTTCTAAAAATCAAATAATGTTTTACATATGAAAAATGACAGTGACTTTGCTTCTATTTCAGAGTTCTTACTCCCATTTGCCTAGCCGCTCCACAGCTCCTGTGTGTAAACACACACTTAGCTTATGTGCACTTTCTATGTGCACATGCTCACCCATGTCCTAGGTTTCCAGCACCAACAGTATACTGATGACCCCAACTCATCAGTTCCCCACTCTCTCCTGAACTTTGCTGCGTGCTGACATGGGGCTCCTGTTTCTCATTCCTCTGCCGAACCACCAGGGCACTCTCCCCAAACCACAACGCTGCTCCTTTCGCTCCCCCTCTTTCAATCCTTTAATGATCCTGGGTGTTGAAAGGACACAGTGATACTGAAAATTCCTGCTGGCTTTCACCATCACCACAACTTTAGCAAGTTAAAGGGGGGAAGATTTATGCAATCTGAAGAGAAACCCGAGTATCACCACAACTTTAAAACAAGCTAGACTTTTACATGCGGGTGGGACTTCAGAAATGATGGTAAATATGTATGATTTGATATCCTTTTCCAGCTTTGGTTCTGTATCCTAGGAAAGGCCATAATCTTCTGTCTCTTGTAGCTATAGACGCTTTCTCAGATGCATTTCCTGTCTGCTCTACTGCTCACTCCCTTTATTGTTTCACTAGGCACATGCTTTCCTGATATTGTGGACATGCGCACCTGTAACCCAGTTTACCCTCCCCCTCCTCTCCCAGCTAAATTTCTTAGCAACAAATTCCATTCCTTAGTCTCCCTGGGATTATTGTATAACTTATTTTGATTCTTGAGCATGACTTTTCATTCTCATTTCCCGTTACAAGTACATTTAAAAATATATCTTCTCAATAAAGAGCAATTCTGGTGACTAATACATGGTTTTGACCTAACCATATCACTAAACTGTGGAAAGTAGGTGAAACTCAGAGGAGAGGAAGATATAAACATCTATAAAGGAGAAAGAATAAGAGGACAGTTGCTAATAAGAAGGGGAAAAAGCCCTAAAAATTCTAAAAGAGCATGAATGATATACATGCACAAAGGTTTTCCACAGATAGGTAAATTTACATCGTGGTCTTTTGCTGGAAATAAAAATTTTAAATATCCACCCTGACCCAAGGAAAAATAGTCCTTCCATCCAGAAAAACACTGTTTGTCTTTGTTTGTTTTACTGTTGTTTCAAAGTTGGGGGTGCCAAAAAAAAAATACAGGGTGGAAAAAGTAGGTTGTGAGTACAGTTTATTCTTGTGTTAGTATTTATTATTGCATTATTTATTTGTATTCCAACTCTAACCCTACTTTTGCCCACCCTTGTGTTTACTGAATTACATTAAATTAAGACAAGCAAGATGAAATATAGAAGATTCTAGGCTCAATCTAATAATTTCTAGAAATTAAATGAGTTAAATCTCAACACAGGCTCGTTCCCTGCTATGCTATGGGTTTACAGTCACCTCGGTTTCCCACTTTTATCCTTCTCTCTGATACCCAGAGAAGAGAAGTCCTAAGTAGCCTAAACTTTACCTCTTTTCTCATGAGCCCCATCTCAATCCTGATCAATGTCTAACAGTGGCTAACAAGCACATTCCAAAGAGGAAAACCCCTCAAGCTCCTCCCTGTAGATCTAAAGAAAGAAAAAAGAAATAAAAGAAAGAGAAATAGAAATGTGGTTTTCTGTCCTCACCAAAAGCTTCACATTGTCATGGTCCATAAGGATGATTAGGGAAAAATGAAAGAAAGAAAAATGCCATAAACTTATTTATCGTCAACTATATTTCACATATTTATCATCAATTATATTTCACAAATATAAAAAATAACAAACTCACAAAGTGTTCATGTATTTAATTTTTTGACACTTTAAAGTTTTTTTTTCTTTAAAAACAGATCTGTTAAATAACTTGCTGTCACCAAGTTATAGTTATTCTAACTAGCTATAAATTTGTCATTGTATTTCTGGAGGACTCTTGAAAATCACAAAGATAATCCTCCTTCCCCTTCCTGAGCTGTGAGTATTTTTCTAGTGCCTGATGGTTCACTGACCTACAATAAAAGACGTTGCTGAGGCATGCATTAGGACCATGTGGGAGAGGCACTCCTTCAGTGAGTGGTTGACAGTGTAATACCTGTAATACAATAAGGCTTTGTACAGACTTAGCATATCAACAGGCATGTGGAGCTTATCTACGACAATAGCTTTCTGAAGGACTTCCATGGTATTCATTTTGGAGGGAGAAGAGTGTAATGCCTAAGTGCACTCTGGAACCAGACTGCCTGGGTGAAGATATTACTGCCGCCACTAAGTAACCACCTAGAGTGGATTACTGAAGCCCTCTGTACTTCACTTTTCTCATTGTTAAAGTGAGAACAAAAATAGTACGCACTTAATGTAATTGTTGGGGTGATCAGAGGTTTGAAATAGTGCATGGCCTCTAGTTAGTGCTTTGTAGAGATCAGATATTATTAGTATGACTTACAAGTCAATATGATGAGCTCTCAAAGGCCACACATGGCCCATTATTCTCTGCTATATTTTATTGGGGAGATATTATACTATCATTTTTGTTTTGTTTGGAAATATTGGATTCCAGAAGTTCTTGGAATATTTTTGTCATCAGTCACAATAGTTCACTCTTTTGATCCATATTGTCTGTGGCTTTTGTATACTTTTTTTTTTTGTGTGTGTGTGTGTGTGTGTGTGTGTGTGAGAGAGAGAGAGAGAGAGAGAGAGAGAGCAAGGAGAAGAGCAAGAAGCATCAACTCATAGTAGTTGCTTTCAGTATGTACCTTGACCAGGTAAGCCCAGGGTTTCAAACCGGTGACCTCAGCATTCCAGGTCAAGGTTTTTCCCAATGTGCCACCACAGGTCAGGCAGCTTTAGGATTCTAAGAAGAGAGAAAGTCCTGCAGTACTGCTGCCTTCATTTATAAACCATTCATCAAAATAGTAATAAAACAATTCTATTTTTATTTCTCAGATTTAAAGGAAAAAAATATAAGAGTAAGGAAGAGGGCAACTGGTGGTTTCATCTGCAAGTTTCTACTTCCTAGGCATTACATTTTGTTCCCAATGTATATACAACTGATAAATTGAAGAGAAAATATTTAGTGGTAATAAATAGGTGTTAGGATATTTTTCACTATAAAATTTTCTTTCAAGGTAATACAGAGGATCTCAAAACTGAGCACTATATAAAATAGATAATAAATTCTCATTGGAAGAATCTAGTGTCGAATCCATTTACAATCATCACAACTATTCAGTTACCAAAGATTTTACATGGTGATTTTATTTTATTTTATTTTTCATAGGGTGATTTAAGTATGAATGAATTTTAATAGCTTAGTTTCAGATTGGCCATCTCTGTTGTTGATACATGCTCTAATACCTTCTAGGATGGTCAATTTTGTAGACCTTAATGAAATATTTATAATGATAACTCAGAATGACTAACTTTTTGCCATGCGGAGATTTTAAAATGTACCAGCCACCAATACTAGACACTTTACCTCCATTCTCTCAATCTAAGAGTATAAAAATTAAAACCAACAATGATTTAACAACTTGCCCAATGTCACACAGCTAGTCACTGATCGAGCCAGGATTCACATACCCAGGAAATCTGCTTCTAGTACATGGGCTCCTTGACCACCATGTATATTAGGAAACCAAGAATTTATGTGAGTTTTCTGGTTAATTTGAAAGGAGAAATGCCTTGAACTTCCTCTGAGCTGTTTCTAAGAATAACTGATTGACAATTGCCAATTAAAATACACTTTTCCTTCCTTTGACACTTTGCCACAGCTAATTCAAAATCCTCTTCTGATGGTAGTGACAAAGAACTCATTGAAGAGTACAAGGGTCCCCCCTTATCTGCAGGGGTATATTTCAAGACCCCCCTAGTGGATGCCAGAAACGACAGATAGTACTAAACTCTGTGTACAGTGTGTCTGTAAAGTCATGGTGCACTTCTGACCCGTCAAAAGTGCACCATGACTTTACGGACCCAATGCATACTATGTTTTTCCTATGATACATACCTATAATAAAGTTTAATTTATAAATTAGGTACAATGAGAGATTAATAACAACATCTAATAATAAAATAGAACATATATATCAATATACTGAAACAAAAGTTATGTGAATCTGATTTCTCTCTCAAATTATCACATTTTATTGTATTCACCCTTCTTCCTGTAATAATGTGAGATGACAAAGCGACTATGTGATGAGATAAAGTGAGGTGAACGAAACGCTAAGTAAAATAAGGGTTACTGGAACACAAGCACTGAGACAGTGTGACAGTCTGTCTGCTGACTGAGAGGGCTAAGTGACTAAATGGCAGGAGCATACAGTATTGGATACACTGGACCAAGGGATGATTCACGTCCTGGGCAGGAGGAAACGGATGGCACAAAATGTCATGTTACTCTAAATGGCTCGCAATTTAAAATGTATGAATTGTTTATTTATGAAATTTTCCATTGAATATTTTCAGACAGTGTTTGACTAGAAGTAAGTGAAATCACAGAAAGCAGACTGCAGATGGGCAGGAGCTACTGTGTATGGAATACTAACTAAGAAGGAACCTGCACATTTATTTTTCTAAAATCACATGCACGTAATTAAGAAACCATGGTTCCTTTTTTATTTTTTGTAATTATATATTTTTTAATTGGGTGAAAAGAAAAGACATTTTCTGGAAATAGTTCTAGTTTGCTGAATGACTGGAGTCATTATTCCCATTTTTTGGTAGATATATTATTATGACTGAGCATTCTAACGTGTCACAGATCAACTAAGAAAATTCTCACAGTTTTATAACAGTAGCAAGTATTTTTTGAGTGCTTGCTGTATTCTAGGCACTGAACTAAATGCTTTACCTGTGGTGGATCACCATAACAGCCTGAAAACATAGGCAATGCTACCACACCTATTTTAAAGTTAAGGAAACGATCACCAACAGAGAATAATGCAGATGGTCACATGGCTTATGACAAAGCTGAGCTTTGAAGTTCCCCTGTATGCCTCTCACTAGAGCAAGACCAATAGCCCCTATGTTAAGATGACTCCAAGTATTTTGCACTATTTTATATTCTTCAGAAAATAATTCATTGAATGCATTAATTCACTCCTTGCTCACACAAGACGCCTGAGATACAGAAGGGAAAGCAAGAAACTGAGTTTCAGAGAGGTTAAGACTTCTAACAAGATTAAAGAGATTTTAAAGTAGTAACACTCATACTTGTAGCCAGACTTTTGTCTCTTTGTTTCCCAGTTTTCTAATAATGCATGCTTTCTGCTTGGATGACGATAGTCAAATGTTTGTATTTTATTACTCGTCCTAGACTCTTCCTTTGATTTAGCTGTTGAAATTTGGCCACACAAAGCACAGCTGCTCTTCTCAGAGACTTCAGCTCTTTTTTGACCTTGGTAATGTAATTCAAGTATAAGGAGACTCAAGCATGAATGTTTATCCATCTGTCCGGTTCCTTATCCATTGCCTCTGGGGGATCACTCCCTGAGCACCCAGGGTTTCTCTGTGAACCTCATATGCGTGCTGTCGCAGTAAAAGGTGTACATTTAGATTTTAAATTAGGACTATTTTAGTCTTCTCTGTGATTCTGTTACATCATGAAAAACAAACAATTCTTGTTCTTAAAACACAATTTTATGTTCTCTTCCACTCTATTATGGTTGCTATTTATCTCCCTTTGTAAACTTTCATGTTCTTTGCCAATTTTTCTCCATGCTATTGGAGCTTGGAAATTATTTGGAGAATACATTTATACCCTGAAATCATTCAACCTAATTTTTAAAAATAGTCTTTTTTCTCCATTATTTATCATAATTGGCATGGCCCTCTCATGGTTTAAAAATTCCTCCAAATTACTTCAAGCTTAGCTTTCCTATTCCTTATTTCATCCATTCTAATTTAGTAATATGTCACAGTAAAACATACAGCTTCTTCAGAAGGATCAAACCCAAGCTGGTGGAAACACTTTTACTATTAGGTGTATATTTAGCAATTAAGTGGGTAATTCAGTGTTTCTGATAATGTCACAACAACAGCCCAATTTTTCAATGGTGGAAAATGTGTAAACATTTAACACATTTTAAAAAATATTTTATATCTCCACTATCAAGGTTATGTGTGTATAGAAATTTAAGAACTGCAGGGATTGCCCTGCATGTTCTATACTGTCTTCTGTTCCATTTTGCCAACAAGTGTTTCAAAAACAATAAATGCTACTGATTTTTAAATATATTTATCATGAGCGTTTGGGCTAAAGGAATAGTTGCCCCAAATAGTGAAAGTGCTAAACATGACACTTCATTATATTGATTGAATTCTACATATATTCCAATGAAGGACTGTGTATAAATATGTAGGGGTCAGGGAGGTTGTCTTTTAAGTCTCTCTTGAAAAGCACTGATATTTGTATTTTAAGTCTAAATCTGAAAGGGAACTATGCATTGTTGGTGCTCATTATAGAGACCAAGAGGAAGGACAGGCATCTACAATGGTGGCCAAAGCTGTTAAAGAGGTATCATCAGGACCTCTGCAGAGCTCACATTTGGGTTTGTGTGTGTGTCTTTACATATATGTTTGCATTTATATAACCTTATTATCATCTTCATTTAAAATATCATAAGAGCCTATTTAAATTTTAACTATAATTCTTTATCAGGTAAGTGGTACATACTATACCATGCCATGACTATTTAACTAACTGGCCCCCACTATTGTTCTCTTATATCATCTCCTTTATTCTTCATAAATAATGGCGTAAATATTATTCATGTGCAAACACCCATGCATGTGTCTCCAATTGTTTCCTTTGGATAAAAGTCTGTGTAAGAAATTGCTTACTATGTACATTCTGAAGGTTTATTACATGAAATTATATGTCCACCAGCAATATATAAGAACATTACTTTACTCACACTCTCAATGTAATATAAAAATAAACTTACAACATATACTAAAGACATGTAAAAATGATATCATATTTAAATATCTCTTTCTTTAGGTAATATTTTTGTCCACCTTACATTTATTGATCAACTAACTATATACCTCCTTTTGTATTTCTTAGTTAAATGTTATTGGTGCTTTGTCCATTTTTAACTTCTTTTTTACATTAGGGTCATGAAAATTCATTACGCTAATGATACTAACACTATGTGTTATATTTTTAAGCAGTTTGATATTTATGGTTTGATTTTTACACTCACTCTTTTTGACAGACTACAGTGATTGAGGCCACATTTTAGAAAGTAGAAGTTTTAATATTCACAGTATGTTTCTACAATATATGAAAAAATATATATATTTTTAATTTTTGGTAGAGTATTCTCTAGTTGTAAAAACTTCTTTAATGGGGATGCCTTGACATTAGTTTTTTTCCTGCACTCATTTTTCTTATGCCTTACACATCATTCACAGCCAATAACATGTCACCTAGACACATATACCAGAAAAATCATTAAAGAAGATTGAAATAGGTGGCCTAAATGTAAGAGATTATCTAACCCAGTTCTGACTTCCCTAACCACAAGGCGACTGAGTTCTAACAAGGTCATAATATTTCTTAAATTCGATATCAAAAAGCTAATAATAAAAAATATTTGAACATATTGGACTATATAAAAATTATTTTTTTATTAAATAATAAATACTATTTAGAGAATCAGAGAAAATTAATAGCTTCAGTAGGTATTTGAATTATATATAACAGCTTTAAAAAACCCAGAACATAGCCTGAGTAGGCCATGGCACAGTGAATAGAGCTTCAAAATAGGATGTAGAGGACTCAGGGGTGAAGCTTCAAGGTCATCAGCTTGAGCGCGGGCTCATCTTGCTTGAGCAGAGGCTCACCAGCTTGAGAGCAGGATCACTGGCTTGAGCCTAAAGGTCACTGGCTTGAAGCCCAAGGTCACTGGCTTAAGCAAGGGATCACTCACTCTGCTGTAGCCCCCTGGGTCAAGGCATATATGAGAAAGCAGTCAATGAACAACAGAGGTGCCACAATGAAAAATTAATATGCTTCTCATCTCTCTCCCTTCCTGTCTGTTTATCCCTATTTGTCCCTTTCTCTGTCTTTCTCTTTCTCTCTCTCTCTCTCTCTCTCTCTCTCTCTCTCACACACACACACACACACACACACACACACACACAAATCCAGAACATAAAAATAACTCCTAAAAACCACAGAAAAAAAAGAGACAAACAGAAAATTTGGCAAAAGACATAAAAGAATGTTTTTTAAAACTTAATGTTCAAATGATTAGTATGCTCTGAAAAGTGGCTCAACTTCATTACAAAATGCAGATGAAAATCATAATGAAATAGTATTACTCACATACTAGAATGGCTAAAATGAAAGACAAATAACACCAAATGTTGGCGAGGATGTGGAAAAATCAAGACTCATACATTACTTGTGTAAATAATCATGCAATATTTTGAAAAATGCTTTGGAAGTTATTTCCATAGTTGTAATGTATGCATATACTATGATTCAGCTATTCTACTCCAAGGTATACCCGACTAAAATAGATATGTATCACCACAAAAAACTTTGTACTAAAAGTTTGTAGCTGCATGATTCATAGTGAACTAAATGAGGAAACTCACCAAATATTCATCAGCAGGAGAAAGGATCATAAATTTTGATATACTAATGCAATGGAATGTGAAAAACAAATAAGAAAAAATGATTTACAACCAAGAGTAATAATATGAATGAATTTTATAAATATAATGTTGAATTGAAAGAAACAAGACATACAAAAAGAGATATTTATATATGCACAGAAATTGGTTCTCAGTAGACCTAGGTTGCTCAAACTGCACATTTCAGAGACAAGTTTCTCTTCATGACTGGCCCTTGTCTAGCTCCTGGGAAATAAACTCTGAACCCTTGAAAGATTCTTCCTGATAAGAGTGTTTTGTAAATCAGAAGAACAGAGAGTCTCTAATTCAGGATTTCAGAATACCTTAGTTGAGAGGCTGGAAAATGTGTGCATATTTGTCTGAGTGCCACTTTAAGACATTTTCAAATATATTGCTAAAATAAAGGAGTTTTATCAAGTGAAACACAGTGTGAGTAGGTTTGAATTTCTAAAACATAAAAAACAATTGTGTGTTAATTAAAGATTACTTAGAAGTGTAAATTAAATTAAGTTAGTAATCCTCAAACTAAAGAGACATTTAAGAGTATTAGATGGAATAAAAGATCATAAACTACATTCTCTATAAGCCCGGCACTAATATTGCTGAGACAATAGCTCAACAGAAAGAAAACAGCTTTGTGTCATTTCCAAAAGTCTTTCTGTTTGAGAAATCATTTTGAACAAATTAGAGGTAGTTATTCAAATACTATTATCTTGATCCAGGTCACAGCATGCTCAGACTGTCTCAAGCTATGAGTGCATTCTGATAGGTTCAGCTTCTTAAAAATGAACACCTATAAATTATCCTTGAGCTGTTGAAAAGTAGTTTACTTTTTAGAAAATAACATCTTTACAGAAAGGAAAATATGTAGGAAATATTTTGAAAATAGAAGTAATATGTTCTGACTTTCTATTTTTTATCTCCTTTTATATTTTCGCAATGTACTAAAGATCATGAACAATTAAATACACAGAAGTTACTGTTGTATTCATAAGAAAAAGAGACTGTTCTCTCTTAATAGTAAATACAAAACAAGTAGAACATTGATTTTCCCATATAGAATGGAATCTATCAAACACAGATGTTTTAGCACTAAATAGAGGCAGAATGTGTATATTGTAATCTTTATTTCATTTTAGCCCTAAGGTTACTACCATTGATGGGTGGTTTGTGGCACCCACTTTTGTCCTGATCTTTATGGTCAAACTAAAATAAGCATGTGTGAGAAAATGTACACACATACATGTACACATGGAGCATAGGCTCATTTTAGGACTAAAAAATACAACTTATTGTACGGATATGTGCATTTGAAGGTTCATGAGCTTTCCAGGCACTTTTAACCCACTCACTTTATAAAGAAGAAAAGAAACTCAGAAGTTGCTCCTCTAAATATACACTGTGTATTTCTCGGGCCCTAATTCATGATTTTTCCATTATACCTTGTACTTTTCATCATTCTCAAAATGAATGCTCTTTGTAAATTATTGAGAAATACACTGTAGAAAATAAAAGAGAATAACAAAATTCCTAAGAACTATATTATATATATGAGAAAGCCTCATTTTTGTTTTTGTTTTTTTTTTTACAGGGACAGAGAGAGAGTCAGAGAGAGGGATAGATAGGGACAGACAGACAGGAACAGAGAGAGGTGAGAAGCATCAATCATTAGTTTTTCATTGCCATTGCAACACCTTAGTTGTTCATTGATTGCTTTCTCACATGTGCCTTGACTGCGGGCCTTCAGCAGACCTTGGGTCCAAGCTGGCGAGCTTTTGCTCAAGCGGGATGGGCCCGCGCTCAAGCTGGCGAGCTCGGGGTCTCGAACCTGGGTCTTCTGCATCCCAGTCTGATGCTCTATCCACTGCGCCACCGCCTGGTCAGGCTCATTTTTATAATTATTTAAAATATGGTACCCTTTTGTCTCATTTTAATTTTATTATTTTAGCTGTTAGTAAGTTAAATTTTTTAATTGAGAAAATTAGATTCCTAAAATCTCTGCTGTTTCAATGCATCTTATAGCACCTGACAATTTAATGATGCTTTATTTGAAGAATTAGATGGGAATTTCATGATTCTCAGCATAGGTCATGATATTGCTTTAGAGATGTTCACATATGTCTATCTCTAATATTAAAATACATATAAGACAATTTTTTGAAATTTATGTGTATACACACACACACACACACACACACACACACACACACACAAGGTAGTAGCTTCATGTCCCTATGTCCACCCTTTGGCCCCTCCACACACAAACCTCCCTCCAAATATCACTAAACTTTCTGTCATTACAACTTAGTTTGTGTTTTCAATTATATTACATAAATTCACATAAAGAATTACTCATATTTGTCTGGCTTCCTTATCTCAGCTTAATTACTTTAAGATATGTCTTTATTTTAACATGAACCAAAGCTCATTTCTTTTAACTGCTGAGTAGTATTCCTTTGCATGACTATTCCCATTTGTTTATTCATCCAATGATGGACTTTTGGATTGTTTACAGTTCTTGGCGTTTATAAATAAAGTTCTTTTGAACATTCATGTGAGCATTCAAATTTTGTATAAACATATGCTTTTATTTTGTATAAATACTTAAAGAATAGATGAGACATATATTATGTATATATGTGTATAAATAAGTTTAAGATGTTGCCAAATTTTTTTCCAAAATAGCCAATTTTACATTTCCATCAGGAGCATATGAAAGTTCTAGTTCTTCCACATTCTTATTAACACTTGTTAATGTTGATCTTTTAATTTTTGCTCTTCTAATAAGTGCTTAGTACTATCTCAATGTGGTTTTAATTTTCATTTTCCTAATGAATAGCAATGCTGTATCTTTAATTGTCATTATATATTCACTGCTGAAGCCATCTGGCTCTGTAGTTTATTTCTGTGAAAGTTTTAAACTTCAAATTCAGTTTCTTTACTAAATAAAATACTATTTATGATATACAGGTCATCCTTAGGTTGCAACACAGTTCTGTTCCTATAACAGTGACGTAACCCAAATTTTAGTGTAAGCCAAAACACATTGTAGCCCAAGGGTTGGGAACCTTTTTGGCTGAGAGAGCCATGAACGCCATATATTTTAAAATGTAATTCCGTGAGAGCCACACAATATGTTTAACACTAAATACAAGTAAATGTGTGCATTTTATGTAAGACCAACACTTTTAAAGTACAATAAGTCTCTGAATTCTTTTTAATAACGTTGTTATGCTGTTGCTAACCAATGATGAATAAAGTACTTCTTACCATTAATGAAACTTCTGTTGCTGCATGGCTTTGCTGATGGCTTTGTAGTCTGGTTGATACATGGTGAGGTTAAGCTTCGTGCAGGCATTGAGACTTTCATCCGTTAAAAGTGATCGTAGGTTGGTCTTAACATTTTTTAGATGTGAGGAAGACTGCTCATATGTATACGTAGAGTCAAACATTGTCAGGACAGCAATACTCACATACTGCAGTGTGTGGTATGTGATGGGAAGCTCGTTCCAAGTTTTGACAATCAGCTGGTCAAAGGGTTAAAGTATTTTCATTTCTCCCCACTTGTGTTTGCTCACCAACTCAGCTTGCTGTCATGCAAGTCTTTCCAAATCTTTATTCAGTGACTTGAACTTATTTACTAACATGTCTGAGGCCTTCAGGTCAGCAGCTTTTACCTCAAAATCTCTGACGGAGACACCAGGGATGTAACTCAGGTTGGCGCTGTCCACTGCACATTCGGGTGGATGGGTGATGAACTTAAAAAGATGAGTGCGCTCACAAAATTCCCCAAAGCACGCTTTGAATCACTGCAGATTAGATGGGAAGCCCGCTAGGTGCTGGAGATCAAGATGTAGAGCAGGGTCACTTGCTGTGCATGCATCTTTAAACTCTCCCAATTTTTCTAAGTGCAGTAAATGACCTGTTTCAATGTCGGCAATGAAGAGTTCTAGTTTGTTTTCAAATGTAAACACTGCTTGTTGAAGGGATAAGAATGTATTTCCAATGCCTTGCATTTTCACATTGAGCTGGTTCAGATGTTCAGTCATGTCCACAAGATAGTAAAACTTTAGGAGCCACTCAGTGTTAGCTAACTCAGGATGCTCAATGTTTTTCATTTCAAGAAAAGTTCGGGTTTCGCTCAGACAAGCTGTGAAACGGCTGAGCACCTTTCCTCATGACAACCAACGCACATTGCTATGCAGAAGCAGACCAGGATAATTATGCCCAACTTCATCCAGCACTGTTTTAAACTGGTGATCATTTAAAGCTCGGGCAACAATAATGTTGACCACACGAATGACCAACAACATCACCTCACCAAGCTTCTCGCCACACATCTGAGCACAAAGTGCCTCCTGATGTAGGATGCAGTGAAAACTTAGGATGGGTCTCTTTTCATGTTCACGAAGAAGCGCTACGAATCCTCTGTTTTTCCCCACCATGAACGGAGAACCATCAGTACAAACAGAAACAAGTTTATCCATCAGTAGATATTTTTCTTTAGCAAACCCAGTGAAAGACTTAAATAAATCCTCCCCTCTTGTTGTCTCTTTCATAGGCAAAACAGCAAGACTTTCCTCACGTAGTGTGTCACCAATAGCATACCTTGCAGTCAGGCTGAACTGGGATAAATGGCTTACGTCTGTTGACTCATCCAAAGCGAGAAAAAAGAATGGTGCTGCATTTATGTCCTTCACTTGTGTTGCCTCAATTTGATTTGCCATCATGATGGTACAATTGTTAACAGCTCTTGCTGGCAGAGGCATGTCTTTTATTCATTTGATTATCTTGTCTTTATCCAAAAATTTGTCAAAAATTTCATTGGCAACAACATCAAGCATGAATGTTTTGGCATACTCCCCATCTGTGAATAGCTTTCCATTTCTCACAATTGCTAAAGCACCAGCAAAGCTAGTTGAATTCCAGTCACCTTGTTGGGTCCAAACATGGAGTTGCTGCTGACTAGCTTGCACTCTGCACAGTAGCTCTTGACATGCTTTCTTCCTGCTTTCCCCCACTGGATATTTTGATGCAAATATAGTATGGTGTGTGTCAAAGTGCCGCTTTATATTTGACCATTTTATCGATGCAATTTTATCATTGCATATTACACACACTGCAAAACCTGCTCTCTCCACAAAGGCAAATTCCTCTGTTTATTCCTGCTGAGGAGTATGATACTCCTCATCTTTTTTTCTTTTAGCCATCTTCTTTGTCAAAAGGGTTTCTGCAATTAGCTAGCTGACTACTTGATTAAAAGGAGGGAACTTTTCTTCCTGACCTCCCAATGACCCGTGTACTTTACGCATTATCCAATAAAAATTTGGTGTTGTCCCAGAGGACAGCTGTGATTGGCTCTAGCCACCCACAACCATGAACATGAGAGGTAGGAAATGAATGGATTGTAATACATAAAAATGTTTTATATTTTTAATGTTATTATTTTTTTCATTAAAGATTTGTCTGCGAGCCAGATGCAGCCATCAAAAGAGACACATCTGGCTCACAAGCCATAGGTTCCTGACCCCTACCCTAGCATAACACATACAGACCACTTGTGCTTTTAACAGTCCAAAATGGCATAGGCAAACTTACTTGGGGACACCAAGTCCTTCACTCATACGTCACATTAGTGTGTATTCTCCTCCTGAGCACAACCAAAAGAGTTTCCCCACTCAGTACATAAGTATGACACTAATACCATAAGTCAAAAACACTCACATCTCAATTTTTTAAGTTTTTATGGGAGTTAGCATCATAAACTGAAAACATCATATGTGGAGACTGTTGTAACAGTAGGATCTCCTGTATATCCTTTTATTTTTAATTCAAAATATTTAGTAAAACTATATTAAGTGGTGCTTTTTTCACTTTTTAAAATACATTTATTTTTTATAGTTGACATAAAATACTATATTGATATCTGGCATACAACACAGTGATTAGACATCCCTATGTTCATTGCAGCATTATTTACAATAGCCAATACAGTGGTACCTTGAGATACAAATTTAATTCTTCTGTAATCGAGCTCGTAAGTCAATCAACTTGTATATCAAACTACCGATAATGGACCCGTGCGCCAATGCGCCTACTAGCGGCAGCTTCCCAAATCATGACTCATATCTCAAAATTTTGCTTGGATCTCGAACAAAAATACAGATTCACAGCTTATATTTTAAAAAATTTGTATGTTGATCTGTTTGTATCTCAAGGTACCACTGTATATATAAGCAACCTAAGTGTCCTTCAACAAAAAAGTGGATAAAGTAGAGATATATATGCAATCAATTAGCCCAAGTGTCCATCAGAAGACTAGTAGATTAAAAAGCTATGGTACATATATACTATGGAATACTACTCAGCCATAAGAAACGATGACATCGGATCATTTATAACAAAATGGATGTACCTTGATAACATTATACGGAGTGAAATAAGTAAATCAGAAAAAAAGAAAAACTGAGAACAGCATGATTTCATACATAGGTGGGACATAAAAGTGAGAATATGAAACATGGACAAGAGAGTGGTGGTTATGGGATGGGGGGAGGGAGGGAAGAGTGGGATAGGGAGGAGGGGAGGGACACAGGGAAAATCAGATTGAAGGTGACAGAGGACAATTTGACTTTTGGTGAAGGGTATGCAACACAATTGAATGATAAGATAACCTGGAGATGTTTTCATTGTACATATGTACCCTGATTTATTGGTGTCACCCTATTAGAATTAATAATAATAAAATATATATATAAAAAAAAATTTTAAAAAAAGAACGAAATTTTGCCATTTGCAACAATACAGACGGCTCTAGACAGTATCATGCTAAATGAAATAAGTCAGAGAAAGCAAAATACTATATGATTTCACCTAATGTACAGTCTGAAACACAAAACAAAACAAAAAAAACACACTCACAAATCAGAGCACAAACTGATGGTTGCCAAAAAATAGGGGAGTGGGGCATGGGCAAAAAATGTGAAAGGGATTAAGTTTACATTTCTAGTAATAAAAGTCATCACATAGATGTAAATTACAACATACAAAAGAGTCAATAATATTTGTTGGGCAGATGAAATATATTATGCTCACTTTGTTAAAGATGGCGCTGCCCACGTGCAAGTTTTAAGAGTAAGCTTTTCCCCCCACCCTTGACTGATTGGATGATTTGAGTGGTGCACTCTCCTGAGGAATACCATAATGCCTCAGATAAGTGACTGTATCAGAGACTTCCTTGGTTTAAAGGTTTGGATTTCTACACTATAAAGTGAGGCAGTCCGGGAGCTTGTTCCCTTGGTTTCTGAGGTTAGTATTAGAGAGAAGAGCAGAGTAAGGCCACATGGAGGCCAGGAGAAGCAGCCAAGATGGTGGAGTGCTGAGGGAGAAGCCAGTTTGTGCTGGAGAAGGAGATGGGGAACAAAGGTGAATAAGTCTGGTGAGCTAGAAACCTTTGATTCTAGGAAACTCAGGTAAGTCAGTAGCTTTGTGAGCACTGAATGAGTGGGTTTTGGAGCCCAGTGTGTGTTTTACTTGCCCGCTGGTGCAAGCTAGAATTAAAACTGATGGCTCACCAGTTCTTGGCTCCATTGTTTCATCACCGACTGTCCGAATCTAATGGGAACCTGCATGGGTTAGGCGGCTGTGATGGTGGCCCTGGCTACTGGCTTTACAATATTCTAATAAATATGTATGGTGCCAGAAGGATAACTGACTTATCAGAATATATATCTATTTTTTTCTGATTGAGATTTTGTAGTTTGTATTGTTACAAAGTACCCAATTCACAATTCCGCAGGTTTTTGTAGAGGCACGTAGTCCAAATAAGTTTTTGAAAAGTTTTATTAAAGGAGGAAATTGATTAAATATGCTGGCCGCATATGGCTGACACAGGGCAACAGACCCAAATTGTGCAGCCCCAAAAATAGTTTAGGGGTTGCTTATATACCCTTAATCACACATGAGCGGGGGAGAGCATGACATCATGGTATAAGTTTATACCTTTTGTTTAGAGTTACATACAATAATTACATGCTTTCAGGAGGGGAAGGGTGGTTTCCATGGGAACAAACGCCTGCAAATAGTCCACCAGCACACAAAAAAGATTTAATTCTTTTTTCCCTACACCTGGCTAGCCACCGACCCATTTCCTCATAGGTATGGGGGAAGGTCAGGGAATCCAAGTCTCCTTTCTCTCTCTGCATTTACAACACAATGCCATCTTGGGTTTATGCTAATTACACAAATACAAGGATTATTTTCAAAATCTCTCTTTGTATGCCTATCCCAAACCAGTAAAATGTTCTTTAAACTTCCTAAAATATTAATATTAATTCTGTAGCTTTTGGCCCTTACTAACAGTATCTTTAAGAAATTTTACCATTTCACTTAAGTTGTGATTTACTGCCATAAATTCATTCATAGTATCCCCATATTATGTGATAATATCTAGAATCTATAGTGATGTCATTTTTCTCATGTCTGATATTGGTAAATTGACTTTTATATAAATTGATATGGTTAGTGATTTATCAATTTTATTGACTTTTCATACTAATTTTCTGTTTTCTCATTTATTGTTTCATATTTTCTTTTTTCTAATTTGACTATATTTTTATAATTGTTTAAGGTGTAATCACTTCAGCTTTTCTTTTCTATGGTAAGCATTTAGTATTGTAAATGTCTTAAGTACAGCTTTAGTGGATTCTTAATAATTTTGATGGGTTTTTTAATGTGTTTTTTTAATATTTTTAATGTGTATTTTAGTGATTTTAGAGAAAGGGGAAGGGAGAGAGAGAAATAAATGAGAACATCAATCTGTTCTTGTATGTGCCATGACCTAGAATTGAACCAGCAACCTCTGTACTTCAGGTCAGTGCTCTAACCAACCAAGCCATCCAGTCAGGACTTGATGTATTGTTTCAACATTTTCATTCAGTTTAACAAACTTTTTAATTTCTCTTTCGATTTCCTCTTTGACCAATGAGTTACTCAGAAGTATTTCAATAAACACAAGGGAGGCTCCAAAAAAAGTGTAAAACAGAGCAATCTGGTCTTTATCCACCAGAGAAAGGAAAGAAGAGAAAGAGAATTGAATATGTTTGAAGTAAATATTTGCATATAAAATTTTATCAGCCTGACCAGGCAGTGGTGCAGTGGATAGAGCGTCGGACTGGGATGAGGAAGAAACAGGTTCGAGACCCCGAGTTCACCAGCTTGAGCGCGGGCCCATCTGGCTTGAGCAAAAGCTCGTCATCTTGGACCCAAGGTCGCTGGCTCCAGCAAGGGGTTGCTCGGTCTGTTGAAGGCCCGTGGTCAAGGCACATGAGAAAGCAATCAATGAACAACTAAGGTGTCATAACGGCAACGAAAAACTAATGATTGATGTTTCTCACCTCTCTCCGTTCCTGTCTGTCTGTCCCTATCTATCCCTCTCTCTTACTCTCTCTGTCCCTGTTAAAAAAAAGAAAAGTTATCAGAGTCAGTGTTTTTCTTATGGTAATCTACCATTTTCATGGATAATTCTCTGGCATTCTAGTGAAAGTACTGTGTCTCCACAGAAATTTTGTAAAACACACTGTTAATCTATTCCAATGAATAAATCAAGGAAAAACTCTCATGTACCTGCCAGTCCCACCTGTTATGTAGTAAGCGACTAAATACTCTGCTTATTCAATGGTCTCTTTCAGGGTGACCATAAAGAATTAACGTGGGCATCTGGTTTCCTCCCACCTGTTTCCCCTGTCACTACCCTCCTGCACAATTCTCCTCCAAGGCCTTGAGGTCAGTCATAGATAAGTAGTCAACCTACAAATATGATTAAAAGTCTGAAGTATTAGAGGTACCTGGAGAATTGATGTGGTCCAGTGCACAGGATAATATAAAACAACCTCTAAATATATCCCACCTGCTCTATAATTCTAGAGTCAGCCATTATGATAAACTGTGAAGAGCAGTTAAAAATTGCCACATGTTGCAAGACAGAAATAATTGATGGCCCCCCTAAAACACCCCATGAAATGGAAGCTTTAAAATATGCTCTTTACACAAGGTATTGTTCGGCTGAACTAGAGTAGAAAATAGTATTATGCAGCTAGTATTGATTGGATAAATTAAAATAAAATTATAGAGTATCCTGAAAAGCTTCAATTATTTTTACAGAAATTTATAAACATACCATAGTTGTTATGGAAGTGGTAGCAATTCAACAGTGCCCACAAGCCAAACACTGGATTTTTTCCACTTTTCTTTTTCTGTAACCGATGAATGAAAATAGTGTCAACCTGTCCTTATCCAACAGCGTACAGTGACTGATGTAAAAATTCACTAGTGTATTTTCTATACACTATAATAAAATTTTAATACAAATTAAGTATAAATTGAGCAACTGCAACTGAAAAGAAGGCTTGAGTGAATTTAAATTTGATGGCTCCTATTTCAATTTTTTTGTAATTTCTTTTTTATTTTTATTTTATTTATTTTAGAGAGGAGACAGAAAGAGAGAGAAAGAGAGAAAGGGGGAAGGACCAGGAAGCATCAACTCCCATATGTGCCTTGACCAGACCAGTGCAGGGTTTTGAACTGGCAACCTCAGTGTTCCCACGTCGATGCTTTACCCACTGCACCACCACAGGTCAGGCATTGATAGCCCCTATTTCTACTGAGCTTATCAACTCCTCGGCAACATGCCTTTAGAATATAGCTGCTCCCTTTAAAATCACAACTGAATTGACTGAAGTGCCAAATATGCTCAAGATTGGCGTACTAGCATATATACCGTATTTCTGCAGTATGTACATCTGTTATGTAGCATATTATATACTTTATATATATACACACATACACAGACATACCAAGTACGTTCATGCATTTGACACACATATGCCTACTTCTTCACCTCTCATTAATTCTTCAACCCCTGGAACGTTACTTCTGTGTCTACATTTATAAAAAAAAAAAACAAAAAAAACCCACTTTTCTTTAATTCACAAAGACTTGATTTCCACATGTTGGTGCTAATTTAACCATAGACATTGGCACTCTTATCTCCTACCCTAGTCTCAAGATTTCTCCTTTTCATGACTTCAGGGCATTAACCCTCTTAAATTTTTCATTGCAAATAGCTGGCCCTTAGTCTCTTTTATGGCATTCTTCCTCTTCTTTTTTTCTCCCATTTGTTTTTATTTTTAACATTTTGATGCACATATTCTTTTCTATAAAATCTCATTTGTATCTGTGGCTTCAACTATCATATAGATGTATAAGCTGTTCATTTCATTTCTTTCTTTTGCTTTAAAATCATATTGTCAACTAACCACTAGACTTTTCTACATGGATATCCTATAGTCAGAAAATTCAGCACATCCCAAACCAACATCTTTAACCTGTCTCTACACCTTATTTCCTCTGTATTCCCCTTCTTAATTTCCCATGCATTTATATAGAAAAGAAACCTGAGAATCGTTGCTACCAGTCTTATTTATAATGTTAATAAAATCTTGTTAACCGTACCTTCTGTATACCTTCTAGGTCAATTCACACCTTTACATTTTCATTATCGTTGTTGTATTAGGAACTTATAAGCAGCAGTTTGACTTTAATGATCTGCTAAACTGATTTCTCTGCTTCTAGTTATTCCCTCTACTTTCATTCTGAATGAGAGTAAATACCATATATATATATATATATATATATATATATAGCAATCAATATAACAAAGTAGAATGTGTGATACTATTGTGAGGAAGGGGAGAAATTCCCTTTCCCTCCTCTGGCTCTTGATGGCTGGCTGAATACTCAAGTCAACAGCAGGCAGATTGACAAAAACAGAAAAAGCAAATTTAATGTCGTGGGCATGGGAACCCCACATACATGAGAGAGTCAGAGAGCCCGCATGCAGGAGAGGTTCAGATAGAAAGGGAAGTGAGGTATACAAGACATCCTGAGCTAGGGATGAGGTAAGGCACCCTGGAGGCTTCAAATGATCTTTGCAGGATGATAAAAAGAGCAGATCTTTAGCAAATAGAAGTTTGTTCTGCTCTATAGATAGGTCAAAAGATGTTATCTCTGATCACATTTTATGAACAAGGGCCGTAATTAAAAATCTTCTGGTAGTTTAAAGGAAGGGGCAGAAGTTTTTCTTGAGCTTGAACCAAAAAATTAATATAGCTGGAAGTAATCTATATACCATTGCGACACATCTTGGGGTGGCTCATCTGGACCCCACACTATATATACATATAGGTACATATATTTTTCATTCTGGTTTAATCCTTCAGTATTTTCTTATCAATACACCATTTGGGGGGGGGGAGCAAAGAAAAGTCTTAGCTAAATCATGCAATGAACTTATAAAAATTGTACATCAACCTTTAAGATTATAATGAGTCTTCTCAACTCAAGAATCATTTCCAGAGACAGCTGCTAATTATAATGAACAAGTCTTACCTCTTTTAATAGTGTTGGGTCAAACCAATAAACAAAAAAACAAGAATCACTGAGTTACTGGATAAAATACACATTCTCTAACATTGCAAATGAGAACGCCTAGTCTGGTTACTCTCCTCTTTAAACCCATCTTTTCAAATTAAATGTGAGCATTCAGATTTTAGTAAATTTTCCTGAATCTGCCATCCCCATCCAGAGTAGGCTGTATTATGTAACTCTCTTTTATCTACCCTGAGCATCTATTGGATTGAATAGTGTCTCTCCAAAATTCATTTCTACCCAAGAATCTCAGAATGTGACCTTATTTAAGGTTGCACCTCTGTTGTTGCACCTCGGCATGCATCAGAAAGATTAAATAGTTCATTTTTCTTTCTTCTCAGTCTTCAAAGAATCTGTTGGTTTTCACCCACGTTCAAGTTTATGCAAAGGAGATTTAATTGTCTGTCACTCACACTGGAAAATGTTTCAGATATGGGTTGCTATTTAAAAGTTTAAAGTTCATCTTATTCACATTTCATATTCAATTGAATATAAATACACTGAAAAGAATTCTTCAATTCAGATAACATAATGTCTAGCCAGGATTTTGGAAACTCAAGTTCCAATGAGCCATGTTTTCTTTCTTGTTTTTAATGCTGATTATTCTTCCATTGCCAAAATAACCCCCAAGTGATGCTGAGAAAATATAGAGCAGACTGAGGACAAATATGTATCATATTATATTTATTCTCGAGACATATATGAATATATTTTTTCTTGTTAAATTACCAAGCCGACTTCAAAAGAATATATTTTTAACCCCCCCCCCCCCCAGCATACCTCAGTGTGCCTCTAGAGGGTGGCATTGTAGCTACGGTGCGGTCAACCAGAATTATTGACACCAGAAGGATACCATACCCCCATCTCCTGCAATCACCATTTCTAGACACTTGAAGAAGATGAATATTAGCAGATGAACAAACACTCAAACAGACATTACCAGTGACTGCATTGATAGAAAGCAATTTATGTCTGCATCCACTAAGAACTTCTAAATGAACTAGCAGCTCCTTTGAAATGAATGATAACTATAACAAGAAATAATAAATCACAATATTGTGGTGTGTGGGAGGGACTGTACACCATTCCACCACTTATTTGATTGAAGAGACTGAGGAAAAATAGAAAAAGGAAAAATGCAAAGCAATTGACAGTCTTAAAAGGTTGATGGACCTCAAACCAGTGATTTGTCATTCTACAGCAATCATGAACCAGTAAAGAAAGAAAATGAATGCCACAGATTAAATAAAAACAAAAATACTATTGTGTGGTTTTGCAAATTCTATAGTATATAAAATATACAGTGTGTCCATGAAGTCAAGGTGCACTTTTGACCTGTGACCAGTCAAAAGTGCACCATAACTTTACAGACACACTGTATTATATACATTACATACATATATAAATAAATTATAATATGCAGATAAATGTAACATGGAAAATATTCATTTTCCTCACTAATCTTTGAGGACTTTCTTAGTCCTGTAAACTTGACTTTGAAAACTATCAAAGGAGCCTGACCAGGAGGTAGCACAGTGGATAGAGAATTGTACTGGGATGCAGAGGAGCCAGGTGTGAAACCCCAGGTTGCCAACTTAAGTGCAGGCTCATCCTGCTTGAGCATGGGCTCACCAGCTTGAGCATGGGATCATAGACATGACTGCATGGTCTTTGGCTTGAGCCCAAAGGTCGCTGGCTTGAAGTTCAAGGTCTCTGGCTTGAGTCCAAGGTCACTGACTTGAGCAAGAGGTCACTTGCTCTGCTGTAGCCCCAGTTAAGGCACATATGAGAAAGCAGTCAATGAACAACTAATGCACCACAACAGAAGAATTGATGCTTCTCATTTTTCTCCTTTCCTGTTTGTCCCTATCTGTTCCTCTCTCTGTCTCTCTCTCTCTCTCTCTGTCTGTCACACAAAGAAAGAAAGAAAGAAAACTATTAAAGGAAAAAGTTTTGAGAATGTAACCAAAGAGTGAGATGGCAAGTGGGGGCTTGTAATTTTCCTGTTTCCCCAGACATCTCTGATCTTCTTTACAGAGCAGTGTCATCTCAGGCAAAGACCTTGTCCTCTGTTACTTACTAGCTGTAAGACTGGATTCTTGGAGCCTCAGTTGCCTCAAATATAAAATGAGGGTTATAGGATTTACCTCACACTGTCATTTAAGGAGTAAATTAGTTTGTGTATACAGAAAATGGTATATTAGTATATATACTATAGTAGAAATTTTAGTGTTTTTGGATCAAGCTGTCTGATACCACATTCAGACTTTAATATCTTTAAAGGGTTACAGTCTCAGATCAGAATTTCAAAATCAAGGAAATCAGAGGCAGAATATAGATTTTTCTGTCTACTGCTCTTGCCATCTTTAAAAGTGATTGTATTTGGCCGTGGCTGGTTGGCTCAGTGGTAGAGTGTCAGCCCAGTGTGTGGAAGTCCTGGGGTCGATTGCCAGTCTGGGCACACAGGAGAAGTGACCATCTTCTTCTTCACCCCTCCACCTCTCAGTCTCTCCTCTCTTCTCCTCTTGCAGCCATGGCTTGATTAGAGTGAGTTGGCCCCAGGCACTGAGGGTGGCTCCATGGCCTCCACCTCAGGTGCTAAAAAATGGCTCTGGTTGCAACAAAGCAGTGGCCCCAGATGGACAGAGCACTGTCTCCTAGTGGGCATGCCTGGTGCATCCCAGTCAGGGCACATGCAGAAGTCTGTCTCTCTGACTCCCCTCCTCTCACTACTAAATAAAATAAATTTTTAAAAAGTGACTATATTTATATGACTTGTACATAAGAATAAAGATCTGACAAGTAGAAAGTGTACTAATGAATATGGAGTATTTCAATACTTCATTAAGTCAACCTAGTAATCCCTGCCATGTCCCCACATTCCCCGCCACCCCTGGCCTATATTTTACAATCTACTATTTCCTTATCTCATTTGGTATATGGAAGCCCAGCAGAACGTGGCGTCATCCCAAATACCCTTGCACTTCACTTCAGTGTAATGGTAACCCTGAGATAATGGAGGGGAATGATGGAGTTGGGAAAGAATATAAAATTTCATAGAGAGAAATATTGGGCACAGGGATATAGTCATAGCTACATGAAAATCTCTAATTTCCAAAATGGCTTACATCTCCAGAGTCCATGCACAAAACACTCAGTCAAATTTTTTATTTTTAAAAAAATTTTCATTAAAGGAAGTGTATTATTAGGCTTCTAGGAAGTTTAAAAAAAGAAAAACGTAAAGACTCCTATTTCTCCATTTTCTCTTAATGGTTACACATTTGACAGCTGCTACAAAAACCTTTAGTGTTAAATTTTCTGTGCTGGTGCAGGAATAAAGGTGATTAAGAGTAGAGGGTTTTGCCTGACCAGGCAATGGCTCAGTGGATAGAGCATCGGACTAGGATGCGGAAGACCCAGGTTCGAGACCCCCGTGGTCGCCAGCTTGAGTGCAGGCCCATCTGGCTTGAGCAAAAGCTCACCAGCTTGGACCCAAGGTCGCTGGCTCCTTGGTCTGCTGAAGGCCCACGGTTAAGGCACATATGAGAAAGCAATCAATGAACAACTAAGGTGTCGTACCGGCAATCAAAAACTAATGATTGATGCTTCTCACCTCTCTCTGTTTCTGTCTGTCTGTCCCTGTCTGACTCTCTCTCTGTCCCTGTAAAAAAAGAGAGAGAGAGAGAGAGAGAGAGAGAGAGGAGTAAAGGGTTTTAATGCCCATGAGCCCTGGCAGCCAAATTCCCCGGATGCTTCAGCTGCCTGGATCTTCTCTGTGGATGCATAGCAAAGCTGAGAATTTCCTCCATTCCTACTTGAGACTTTGTTTTCCTAACTTCTGCTCTGCACCAGAGTTTACTTCAAATGAATATTTGGAGACACAAAGTCCCGAGCAATCCACTCTGTATTCTGATTTCTGACACTGCTTTTCTAGGGCATGCACAGACTAGAGATAATGATTTTCTTTTCCGAAAAAAAATTGTGACTTATTTTGTTGTATTGCAACTCCTTCTAAATCTCTGAAAAGGCTTTGATTAAAGATGTGAGACTATATTATGCACACACAAAAAACAGTGTTTTAAGACTTCCTCTGTGCTCTCTATCTTTCCAGGAGAGTCCAATGTATCAAATTCAGATAATTCTTTCACTTATCTTCTCTTGTTGCTTAAAATGAGCCCTGAATTGGAAGTCAGACAATATAGATTAAAGTACAAACTCTGCCTTATTGCAATAACCCCTAGGGGAGATGATGGTGGCTTGGTGATGGAGATAAAAGGAAGTCATTCAGAATCTGGATGCATTCTAACATTAAAGCTGATAAGAATTGCTGACTGATTGAAAGAGTGTTGTGAGATAAAGAACTGAGTCAAAGGTTTTTCCAATCCCCCCCACCCCTATCCCCAGAGCAAGCAGAAGAACAGAATTTTGATTTACCAAATGGGGGTGGGAGAATCAAGGCTTGGAGTTAAAATCAGAAATTAGTTTTTGATCCTGTTCAGTTTAAGATGCCTATTAGACATTCACATGGCAGTGTTGAGCTAGATAGGTAAATTCAAAGTTCAGGAGAGGTCAGAATATGGTGCTGCCAATATATAAATGGTATTTAAAGGCTTTGGAAAAGAGTAATAAGTAAGGGAATGTATGACAGAAGAAAAGAAAAAATGTCTGAGCATTAAGGATACTTCAGTATTTAAAGATTAGTGACAAAAGAAACCAGCAAAGAAAATAGAGAAGGTGTGGAGCAGGCCTGAAGAGAACCCAGATAAACTAGGTCTAGGAGACCCCTCAGTAGAAGTTTTCACCAGGACAAAGCAATTGCTGCATGACTTGCTGCTGATAGGGGGAGCCAGGGGTTTGTTTTGTTAACTCTCCTATTCCCTGCTTGGAAGTTTGTCCCAGATAAAAACACATAAAAAAACAAGGTTTGTCTTTGATTGTGTGACCTTAGAAAGAGTCACTTAAACTCTATGCTAATTATTTCCCTTCCATTAGATGGAAATCAGATAATACTTTTTACTTACCATCCACTGAGTGTACAAAAATAAATAAATAAAAGGTCTTACAAAAAATAAAAATGCATTTTATAAAAGCAACAACATAGAAAATGTTTTAAGAGATTTCCTGTGAACTTGAAGGGAGTTAACATTAAGCTCCCTGATTTTATACTTTCACTGAGATACACAGCAGCCAGGTGTTTCCTGCCGAAGATGCAGAAACAAAACATCCAACTTTTCCCCAGACATATGGAGCAAATCACTGAGGGTAATGATGGGAAAAGGGGAGTATTTCCCTCAAATCTTTTTTATGCCCATTTGCTGAGAACCCAAGATACTTTTAGTGTAGAAGTATTGATTTAAAAAAATGTATGAAAAAAAGTTGTAGTATTAATATGTGCACTATAATTGACCCTAACTGAATGTACATCATAACATCAAGAATACATTTTTCTAATAATGATGCCAGTGAAATAATATTTTATGGGGGATGGGTGAAATGAAGACGGACAAAATGCACAAAATTCCAGTTATAAAATCAACAAGTTTTACAGATGTAATCTATAGCATGATGGCGAAAGTTAATAATAAATTGCATGTTTGAAAGTTAAAAAAAGAGTAAATCATCAAAGTTCTCATGACAAAAAAAAAATTGCAGATATATGGTGAGGAATGTTAACTAGACTTACAGCAGTGATAATTTTGAATTATTAAATTGTATACATAAAACTAATATATTTCAAATACATCTCAATAAAAAAGTTATTGCAAAAGGAAAAATATTTTCATTCTATATCCTTCACTTTAAGACCAGAGCCTCTTAGGTTTTTTTAAAATTGAACAAAAGGGCCAACTGAAGTCAATTGCCAATATTTTCAGAGCACAACTGGGTAGAGGCGGAGCTGATACAAGTAAGCAAGACCAGTAACTCCAAGTTCAGCATTTGTTTTTGTTTCGTTTTGTTTTTTTCTGTCCTCAGTAAAACATTTTTACTTCAGTTATGGAGGATAATCTCTTGGTAAACTCATTAGATCTTTATTAATTTAATTCTAATTTTAGTTATCTTGTTAAAGACACTTCTTAGGTAATACTAATAGTAAGCAGAACTATTCATTGTAAGTTGACTAGATCAACCATGGGATCTGGAAGATGAGACATTTCTAATGTACAGTAACATGTCACCTAATGATAAGAACACATTCTGAGAAATGCGTTGGTAGGTAATTTTGTCATTGCGCAAACATAGAGTGCACTTATACAAACCTAGATGGTACAGCCTATTGCTCCTAGGCTACAAACTTGGGCAGCATGTTACTGTACTGAATAGTGTAGAGTCTATAACACAGTGGTAAGTATTTGTGTATGTAAACATAGCAGAACATAGAAAGATACAGTAAAAATATGGTATAGAAGAAAGAAATAAAACACTTGGGTAGGGCACTTAACACAAATGGAGCTGGAAGAGCTGGAATTAGCTCTGGGTGAGTCAGTGAGTGAGTGATGAATGACTGTGAAGGCCCAGGACATGATTGCACACTGTGGACTTTATAAACATGACACTTAGGCTACACTAAATTTATTAAACAACATGAGATTAAATCAATCACAAAAGAAAATGATGTAATCAAGAGACTTGGTAAACACAGATGCATGAGGCTCCAGCCAATGTAACACAGTATATTGAATTACAGCAAATGTTTTTTATAAGTAGAAAAAGTACACTCCAAAATAATAGTAAATAGTATAGCAAATACATAAACTGGTAACATATTCATTTACTATCATTATCTAGTATTAGGTACGGGACATGATTGTATGTGCTATACTTTTTTATTACTGACAGCTCAGTAGTTTTGTTTATACCAACATCACCACAAATATGTGAGCAATGCATTGCACTACAATATTACAACTGCTACAATGTTACTAGGTAATTTTCAGGTCTGTCACGGTCCAGCCAGGACAAGTTTATTACGGGGTCTTCGAATGGGAAAAGGTATGGAATTAAATAAATGATAGAAACTTAAAGATAAGATATATACATACAGCCTGACCAGGCGGTGGCACAGTGGATAGAGTGTCGGACTGGGATGTGGAGAACCCAGGTTCGAGATCCCGAGGTCGCTAGCGGGAGCACGGGCTCATCTGGTTTAAGCAAAAGCTCACCAGCTTGGACCCAAGGTCGCTGACTCCAGCAAGGGGTTGCTCAGTCTGCTGTAGGCCCGCGGTCAAGGTACATATGAGAAAGCAATCAATGAACAACTAAGATGTCGCAATGGCAACAAAAGAATGATGATTAATGCTTCTCATCTCTCTCTGTTCCTGTCTGTCTGACCCTATTTATCCCTTTCTCTGACTCTCTCTCTGTCTCTGTAAAAAAAAAAAAAAAAAAGATATATACATACAGATGGGTTCAGGAGGACAGCCCCGCAAACAGTCTCTACTGCTCTTAAGCTGATACAATGGTGGCTCCCAGAAGCACATCCATCTTTATTCAGGGAAAAAACGTGTTCCATTAGCAATTCAATTGTTTCCAAAACAACTCAAAGATAACCCCCATAATACCATTCAAATCTAACTTTACACCAATAAGAAACTAGCTTCCAGCCTTTTTTGGAGAACTTGGGTGGGACAAGCGAGAATCAAGTATAACTCTTGGTTAACTTAAGCAGGTGAGGTTGGGAGTTGGGCCCAGCACCTCTGTCCCCTAGATATATCCAAATTACAAAAATACCCTGTTTATTTATTTGGTCCCCAACACAGGTCCATAATTATATAAAAACACCAATGTGCAATCCATCATTGACTACAACATTGTTATGTGGCACAAGACTGCATTAAAATAAACTGTACAAATTGGTGTACTCTGGCCTGGAAAACTTTAATTCCAAGTTAGCCAAATCAGTAGGATAAAATCTAGCTATTAGCAGACCTAAAGAACTACTTCATATGACTATTCAGAGGCAGACTTTAAGAAAGTCTACTCTCATCCTTCATATTCAATCATTTTGAAAGTTATTAGTAGCATAAAGCTGAGTAATAGAACTATAGCACTTAAGATCATTTTAAGATTTCCTCCCTTTCCAGAAAAAAGACAACAAAAATCAACAGTTAAAGTGACTTCCGCACAATTCCTAGACTATCCATCTTTTCACTAAAGTTCCTCTGATTTTCTGCTGTCCCTAAAAACATCTCTTTTATCTTGTTCATTCACCAAGGTCCCTAAGATCATCTGCCACTTGTCAAGTGCTTATGGTTTCCTCAGAAAAGAATGTCTTTTGCAATACTAGAGATGTATCTTCTATGTGAAGGTCCTTAGATAGTTCTTTCTTCACACCATACTAAGTTTGTTGTAGTGTTAAATTTGGCAACAGGGAGTTGAATGGAACATTTCCTGTTATCCTGGAATTGTGTCTAAGGCTCAAAGCATAAGATAAAGAAACATACATTCTAAAGCCAATACCCTGCATTCAAAAGAAAGCAACCAACAATGGAGCCAGACATCCTCCAACGTCATTTTGAGAGGTAGCAAACTAGCCTGACAGCCAGTTCTATAATATTTTTAATAGAGGAACAAGGGAGCCCCATGGGATTGGGGTGAAATAAGGAAACTGAAACCTGAAGAAAGTGTTACAAATAAAGTAAAATGTTTATGGTGATGTTTCTTTTTCAAAGCCAAGCTGAAGGGTGAGTTCTGAGAGAAGCACTTGAAAATATTAGAGACTGCATACAAGACGAATGTATTATTTCTCCCTAGCTGGTTGCTCTACGAGCTGCCAACTTTGTATGTTCATCAACCTGCTGCATTGGGAGCAAAGCAAAAAAATAAACAAAAAAATAAGAGAACTGTTGGGGCCCTTGTCATGTACTCCTTGTAATCTGGGTGTATTTGTGAACATGAGACTGGTCCTGACACATATCTGTAAATTCCTGGAGACAGAAGGCCCATTGAGCAGCTGATATCAGTGGGCAAAGAAGAAATCATAGTGAAATAAACCTGGGAATAAAATGGGGGCAATGCACAACTTTTATTTTGTGAGGGCAGAAAAGAGAAGCTCAGTGTTAAGATGGTTCCACATGAGGGATCATGGAAGTTAGAGAAGGGGGAAGAAGTTATGTCTCAGGAAGGACATAACAGACCAAGAGAGATAATCCTTCGCAGAGACTGTGTGAGAACTGAGGAAAGACATGCTCCTCGGAGGGCACTAAGATAAAGAGAACCGTGGACATCGCTTTGAGCCATGTTTGCACAACATAACAGAGGCAGGTGGAGACAGAACAAAGCAGAGCAAGACCAGAGCAAACTAAGACCAAGAATGAGACTAGAAAACGAGTTTTGTAGAATGGCCCAATACCTCAACTCTTCCTTCTTATCCTAAACACCAGCAAGCTAGATCCAGAAAAAAAGGAGAAAAGAAAAAAGAAATTTAGCAAATCCTGCTCCTTTTACTTTCCAAATTGCTTAAAACAAGTCCAACCAGTAATAGGGTTCCAAAAACTTCTGAGATTAACAAACTTGAATATTTTTTTATAAAAATAGAAAGTTGGGAAGGAGAGTGAAGATAATATAATTAAATATAATGATTAAAATATGTTCCTTGTAGAGGTATAAAGTGTTTGCATTTTGTTTTTATACCATTCCTTTTATAAAAAATACGTTGAGTTTAACTGAATGTATAACTGGTTTGAAAAGGTTATTAGGTAAAATTGTTCAGGTTTTCTACTTAAGATAAAAGCAAAAAATCTGTAAAGAAACCTAAGAGTCATTAAAAGTATCTCTATATAAAATGAGTAGCTATGGTAAATACATCTAGCAAATAAGAAAGTAAATATATAAAAATGGGATTAGCAGAGAAGTCTAGCATAAACACAATCATCAATAAATAATAGGTCTTTTCACTCTGAAGCTCAACACTTGACCTGCTTTGAGTTTACAACACTGTATATAGATTCAAGATAGATTTTTTTCTCAGAGAATATTAAGTCGACATATGGTATAAGCAAGCTCTTCTTTTTCAATGATTTAAGTGAACTATTCTCATCTTCAGATCCTTATATCCTTTTAGATATCTCATAAGAAAGGGTGCCAAACTCATCACACCATCACCGTTCTATTCCCTCCCCCCAATCTCCACCTCCTCTCAGTCTATTCCTATAGCTTCTCTGCCTTAGTAAACTAGCAGTGCCATCCACCCCGGCAATCAACCCAGAAAACTGGATTCATCCAAACTCTTTTTGTCTCCCACTCTCCCATGTCAGCTAATCACCAAGGACTGCCTGCTGTAACTCCTAAACATTTTTCACACCCAACACCTCCACTCTTACTGTGGCTGCCTCAGTGCAAATAAATGGTCATTATCTCTGTCGCAGCTTTGGCTTCCTACACGTGTGCTATTCACTTTATCTCTGTCGACACATCTCACAAGCTACTTGCTTCTGTAATCTTTCATCTGTCTTCCTTTTTTCTTTCTCTTATTTCAATAGAAAAAACAGAATATTCTCAAATTCCACAGCAAACATACATCATAAGGCCAAATGTTTTTATCTGTAAAATAATGCAAATTTATAGGACTCCACAGACCTTTCTAGCAGCTCTGCCTGATATATAAAAATCCTGTGTTGCATTGCAATTATGCAGAAAGCCGCTTTGTCCTTTATTAGAAAATGTCCTGGTTTCTTGTATCAAGGTAACACTGCTCATCTATACCCCAGGGCAGAAAGCAAAATGGCAGGATGTTTCATATCCATAAAATCATGGAAGTCCTGTGAGGTTCCTAACTAGATATGACGTCTCTTTTTAAAACGAGAAGAAGAAAGGAAGATTGTGAGAGGAGATACAGCTTTTCAAGAACTGGTTTTGATCAGTTCTTTGCAAGTACTGAAGAGTCACATGTTTCCTGTGGGTCTCCAGGCTTAGCACTCTGTTTTCTTTGCATTAAACTTTCATTATTATATCAGAGCAATTGTGACATGCAGTAATATTTGTGCAGTACCAAGAATACAATTCTTCTTAGTAAAAACAAAACATTACAAAGAATAAGGAAATAGAAAATATAACTCATAGCATTTTATTGTTCTTCAATATTTGGAAATCCATAGCCTAGGTACAATAATGACACATTAATTTTTAACAGCACAGAAATGGAAGTTATATATAAAGAAAAATACCTAGGTTATGGTCTGCCCTAGAAAAACACTTGAAGAACTGTAAGATTTTTTTTGCCACTTTCCAATCTTCATTTTTCCCCTCTGCCCTACAAGTCTTCCTATAGACCCTGGCCTGCATTTACCACTTGTAAAGACATTAATTAATGGCTAGTGTATTAACTGCTGAGGTTTAAGTTAGTTCTCAGTGTGTTTGCGTTATCTGAATTATCCATGGATCCCGTGCTCCAGCCCTAGAATTTCCGTTTCTCCAAATCTGGGCTGTGCTTCCCCAAACGGTAAAAGACTTCTGTAGGTGATCTTGCTAATCAGCCAGTCTGAGAACATCTAGTCTAATTCATTAGTGGTTAATACAATAATTTGTAGTCACATAAAGAAAGAAGTTACACCCCCAAGCTACAAGGTCCACAGTGTTCTAGAGCATGGTTTTTTAGAATAGAGGTCTCCAAAACTTTTGCTCAGAGCTATATTGCTAACACACTTTTGAGCACACAGTGACACTAAGTGATTCGTCTTATTTATAAAACTGTATGTACATATTTTCGTGCTATAAAACACACGCAAGGGGGAAATGAACAGGAATGAGATAAAATGAATAGACTTAGCAGTGAATGGACCATTCTCTGCCAACTGGGAAGTGGATACACTGTACACTGGGGTTCCCTCCACTGATATTTGTGGAAGAAGAAGACACTTCACCTTTTCTGCCACTCTCTTCAGTTTCGTAAAATAATTCTACCTTCTAATTTACCATCACTCTACAGTTTACAAAGCATTTTCATGTCCAAGATCCTATTTTGATCATTGAACACTGTATGAGAATAGGCTTAGTTAATACTAATAATTGCTAATAGGTGAGGACACTAAGGCACAGCTAGGACAGTTTCAAGGTCATGTAGCTAATAATAGTGGAACTAATACTGACATTCAGGTTTTTTGTCTCAAAATTGACTGCTTTCTAATCCAGGGATCAGCTAGGTAGGCCATAGTCATTGTGCTTGCCTTTGTTACTGCTATATGGCAGGAAACAATAAAAGGTTTTTTTTTTTTTTCCTGTGCTTACTTTAGAGATAAAGACAGCTGCCTGCTAAAATTATTTGTGTCACTAGATGTGATAAGAGTTGAAGAAAATCTGAACCTGGAATAATTCTGTCCCCAGGAAGATATGTGGCCATGTCTGGAGACATTTTTGGTTGCCCCAGCCAATGAGCAGAAGGAAATTGCTACTACCATCTAATGGCTAGAGCTCAAAGATGCGACTAACCATCCTACCATCTTACACTGGATAGCACCCATCACACAAAAAAAACATTCTCTTGCTCAAAACATCAATAGTACTAAGACAGAGAACCCCTGATGCACTAGTTGTGAAAGCTACAGTTGTGAATCATTGTTAAGTGGCTGATGAAACCTCTCCAGCCTCCCAAAGCACATGAATACATATACAAACTATTGCACACTTTCAGGGTGTTGATTGACTTGCTGAAGCATATTGAGTCCACAGGGTGAGAGCCCTAGAGTTGAGGAGTGAAGCAAACAATAGGTCCCAAAGACTTGCACTGAATTGGCCTTGTTGTTTACAACTCCTCAGACACATGAATCACACTATCAGACATGTCCTGGGACTCCTATAATTGAACCAGAAAGTCAGACTTCATAAGCTGCCTATGGATCTAAATGCATGAGTGCTTTGAGGGATGTTAAAGTCATTCATTAGCTAATAAAGTAATACTTGTACATGGTAATTGAGAAGGAGGTTTCATAAAATCTCACTCCACAAGATATTTTTAATTAAAAACTAAAAGCCTACTAATCTCAAAGTGAACTTGGTGGGTTATTTTATTTCTTCTAGTCCTTAGTAGAGAGATTAGAGGATTTCCTTCATAAAGTAAATCAAATAGTGATTAAGAGGGACCCATTGTAGATTACAATATTTTGTCTCATAAAGATAAGAATGAACACTCCATTAAAAACTTGTCACTTGACTTTGTGAATTTAGTATTCAGGGGAGAAATTATGAAGGAGGCCATTAGTCCTAAGTTACCTTTACTGTTTCTCTACCCTTTCCTCCCTTTGGGGTCAAAATGACATCTTCCTGTTTCCCTCATGCTTCCTTTATAAAAATTGGTCTGTTGTATACTTAGATAATGAATTCAAGCAATGAGTATTTTTCCTACTACACAGTGCTCAAGCTTAAAAAAAATAATGGACTAAAAGTTGTTTATATTTTCTTACTATTAAGTATTTTCAGCCTAAAAATAGAGTGAAGAAATATCTAGAAACTGAAGGTAATTCTTGGCAGGCCAATCTAATAGTATGCAATACTAGTCCTGTCAAAGACAAATACAAATTTAAAGATATATATAGCTTTCAATATAGTTTAAACCTTACAATAGATATAGTATAACCATGTTTTTATCTTAGCTAAAGTAAGTTAACTAAACACCTTTCTTAATACCTATGAAATGACTTATAAAAGTTACATTTTTAAAAATCACCCTCTTTTTATCAGTAATTAAAATTCAACTTCATATCTTATGCCATTTGAAGTTAACAGAATGAATTTTTCTGCCCATTTATTTAAGTTCAACAAATATTTTGAAAGTTTTATTATCTGTAGGATCTTAAAAATCTTTCAAATTGCAATTAGGTACATAACAACAAATAGTTCAAAATAAACAGAAAGCATTAAAAATAAAGTATATCATAACTTGATTTAAAATAGAAGCCAAAGTATTCAACTATTACTTAAAGAAAAATACGCTTACTCAAGTCTCTCATATAACAGAGAAATTGAGGAAGATATATTCAATGTGCAGGTAAACCAGGAAACCCAAGGGTCTTCTCTTCCAAAACAAAGAAACAAACAAGACTCTCAAATGCCTGAGTCCATATAACTGTTATTAAATTTCAAAACCAATCTCCTTGCATTTGTGTTGGACAACACCATAATGAATTTATTATAATTTCTCCCTTTCAATGTACCTGTTTTAACCACTATAACAAAAGAAAAAAAAAGGTTTAAGAAAGTTATTTTATAGTGCTATAGTCTGCAAACCTAATCAATGTGACCCAGCCCTCAATTGTTATTTCATTTCCATAAATCTTTCTTTACCACACTGGATACAAAGATTCATCCCCAAATGATGACCTGACAAAATTTAAAAATATCATTAGTCACAAGAAATGATTATTCCTTTTTCAATGCCAGACTTTTCACTAATATTATTATATATTCTCACCTAAGTACTCCCAGATTTATGCAAACTACTGTTTTGATGGCTGGTACCTCTACTCACACAGCTTTCTCTCTTTTTCCTATGATGAGCAATTATTTGAACATTTATGGAGATAAGGCAACCTGCCCTAGGACATTCAAAAGCTATCCATGACATGCTATTGTGAATCTGCCCAAAGAATGGACAGTTGGTTTTTCTTCTCTTTTATTTTTATTAAATGATCAGTGGGGGAGGAGCAAGATGGCGACGGAGTAGGCGGACGTACCAACTTCCAACTCCCAGAACCAAAGTGGATTACAACTCAATTTTAAGAACCATCACCTGGATAAACCAACTTTGAACAAAACTAAGTGGACTCTTCAACCAAGGAACACAGAAGAAGCCACATTGAGACTGGTAGGAATAGCGAAAACGCGAAGAGGGCTGCCCAGCTCCCCGGAGCAAACGGCAGCCCGGAGAGACCCGTGTGGCGGGAGGAGAGTTTGGCGGAGAGGGAGGGACCTGGGTCCCAGGAGCCAGGCCCCAGCCTGCAGTCTCAGAAAGGCATTTGGACAGTTTTGAGCTGTGAGACAAGTGCGGGAGCTCCCAGGCCTACAGTGTGGAGTATTAGGCCCCTTCCTACTCTGCTGAGGGCTGCTTAAGGTTTTGGGGCGGCAGGACGCTGAAAGGCGGTTCTGTCGGAGTGGGCAGAGGCCAAGCCGGTGGGAGATAGGTCTAGCCCAGAGGGTCAGAGGGGACCGCGAAAGCGGTCCAGAAGCTGCGGGCCCGCCTTTAATCCCACTTACGGGAACAAAGCGGAAGGCCAGGAACGGGCAGGCCCTGCACAAGCCGGCCCTGACCGCGGGGACCGGGCTAGGACCAGGGACGGGCAGGGGCGGTGGCTGAGCTGACGTTACTACTCCCCCACTCCCCCACCCCAACCCCCCCGGGCCGGAGAAACCGCGGTTGGCCAGTATACGTGTGCGAGCGGGCTCCGAGCGTGGGAACGGGGTGGACCCCGAGACAAGTGGAGGCTCACAGCTGAGCCCACGCTGCTGTCCCCGCCCGGCCGGAGAAACCCCGGATACCATTCATACGTGCATGAGCGGGCTCCGAACGCAGGGGCGGGGTAGAGTCCGGGACGAGCGGAAGTACGCAGCTCGGCGGAAGCCAGCAAACACGCCCGCCCCAATAAACCTTGGTTTCCGACCCTGCGCAGTAGGGCCTTGGCCTCGAGGGCGGGGCTAAAACTCCGGACGGGCAAAGGCTTACAGCTGAGAGCACGTCAAAAGCCCCGCCTAACCCGCGGAACTGTAGCGAGCAGGCTCCGACTGCTGGTTCTGGGCGGAAGTCCGGAAATAGGCTGGGTCCACAGCTGAGCAAAGGTGCTCACCTCTACCCTTGGTGCTAATCTTGTGGCTTCAGTGACAGCCCCTCCCACGGAGGAGAGGCAGAAATCACAGCAAAAGCCACAGTGGGCCGGCGCTGGCAACGCTCATACCCAACCACCCTAGGCACCGGCAGAGGAGGTGGGGGGCCTGCAGATAGACCACACCTAGAGAACACAAAGGCAACACCTACTGGACTCCAGTGGCCACAACTCGCTTATACACAGAAAAAATGGGCAGGCAGAGGAATGCAAACCAAATGAATCAAGAGAAATCCCCAGAGAAGGACCTGAATGAACCAGATATAACCAAATTACCAGAAGTTGAATTTAGAATAATGATAGTTAGGATGTTCAAAGAAATTAGAGCAACAATGGATAGTCATTATGAACACCTAAATAAAGACATAACAAGTATAAAAAATGAAATTGAAATAATAAAAAAGAATCAGACAGAAATGACAAATACAGTATCAGAACTGAAGACCACAATGGAAGGAATTAAAAGCAGGATGGATGACGCTGAGGATCGAATAAGCGAGTTAGAGGACACAATAAACAAAGACACAGAAGCAGAGAAGAAAAAGGAAAAGAGACTTAAAAAATGTGAGGAAACTCTAAGGGAGCTTTGTGACAACATGAAGAGAAACAACATTCGCATCATAGGGGTGCCTGAAGAAGAGGAGAGAGGACAGGAAATGGAAACTTTGTTCAATCAAATCATAGCAGAAAACTTTCCTAAATTAAGGCTGGGAAACACTCCACACATTCAAGAAGCACACAGAACTCCAATAAGGAGAAACCCAAAAAAATCTACACCAAGACCCATCATAGTTAAAATACCAAAGCTAATGGATAAAGAAAAAATTTTAAAAGCTGCTAGAGAAAAAAGGACTATCACCTACAAAGGAGCCCCCATAAGGATGACATCGGACTTCTCAACAGAAACACTTGAGGCCAGAAGGGAATGGCAAGAAATAATCAAAGTAATGCAGAACAAGAACCTACAACCAAGACTACTTTATCCAGCAAGGCTAACGTTTAAAATTAAAGGAGAAATAAAGAGCTTCCCAGAAAAAGAAAGCCTGAAGGAATTCATAAAAACCAAACCAATTCTGCAAGAGATACTAAGGGGCCTCTTGTGAACAGTTTAAAGGGAGGAATGAATAGAGCAAAAGAAGAATACAGCTTTAAAGAATAAAATGGCAATAAACAACTACATATCAATAATATCCTTAAATGTAAATAGATTAAATGATCCAATCAAAAGACATAGGGTAGCTGCATGGATAAAGAAACAGGACCCATACATATGCTGTCTACAAGAGACACACCTTAAAACAAAAGATGCTCATAGACTGAAGGTAAAAGGATGGAAAAAAATATTTCATGCAAATGGAAATGAAAAAAAAGCAGGGGTAGCAATACTTATATCAGACAAAATGGACTTTAAAACAAAGGCTGTAGTAAGAGATAAAGGAGGACACTACATAATGATAAAGGGAACAATTCAACAGGAAGATATAACTATTGTAAATATCTATGCACCAAATATAGGAGCCCCGACATACATAAAGCAGACTTTGATGGATATAAAGGGCGAGATTAACAGCAATACTATCATAGTAGGGGATTTCAATACCCCACTAACAACACTGGATAGATCCTCAAGAAAGAAAATTAATAAAGAAACAGCAGACTTAAAGGAGACACTAGATCAACTTGATTTAATAGATATCTTCAGAACTTTTCACCCTAAAGCAGTAGAATATACATTCTTCTCAAGCGCTCATGGTACGTTTTCTAGGATAGACCACATGTTAGGACACAAAAATGGTCTCAATAAATTTAAGAAGATTGAAATCATATCAAGCATTTTCTCTGATCACAATGCCATGAAACTAGAAATTAACCACAAAAGAAAAACTGAAAAATACTCAAACACTTGGAAACTAAATAGCTTGTTATTAAATAATGAATGGATTAACAATGAGATCAAAGAAGAAATAAAAAAGTTTCTAGAAACAAATGATAATGAGCATACATCAACTCAAAATTTATGGGACACAGCAAAAGCAGTTCTGAGAGGGAAGTTTATTGCACTACAGGCATATCATAAGAAGCTAGAAAAAGCTCAAATAAGCAACCTGACCCTGCATCTAAAAGAACTAGAAAAACAACAACAAATAAAACCCCAGACAAGTAGAAGGAAGGAAATAATAAAGGTCAGAGCAGAAATAAATGACATAGAGGCTAAGGAAACAATACAGAGGATCAATGAAACAAGAAGCTGGTTCTTTGAAAAGGTAAACAAGATTGATGAACCTTTAACTAGACTCACCAAGAAAAAAAGAGAGAGGACTCAAATAAATAAAATTAGAAAGGACAGTGGAGAAATAACAACTGACACAACAGAAATACAAAGCATTGTAAGAAAATACTATGAAGAACTATATGCCAAAAAATTAGACAATCTTGGTGAAATGGACAAATTTCTCGAATCATATAACCTTCCAAAAATCAATCTGGAAGAATCAGAACACCTAAACAGACCAATTACAGCAAATGAGATCGAAACAGTTATCAAAAAACTCCCAACAAAGAAAAGTCCTGGGCCTGATGGCTTCACAAGTGAATTCTATCAAAAATTCAAAGAAGAACTAACTCCTATTCTCCTCAAGCTATTTCAAAAAATTCAAGAGGAAGGAAGACTTCCAAACTCCTTTTATGAGGCGAGCATAATTCTGATCCCAAAACCGGGCAAAGACAACACAAAGAAAGAAAATTATAGGCCTATATCCCTGATGAATTTAGACGCTAAAATTCTCAACAAAATATTAGCCAACCGGATCCAGCAATATATGAAAAAAATCATACACCACGATCAAGTGGGATTTATTCTGGAGAGGCAAGGCTGGTTCAATATTCGCAAATCAATCAATGTGATTCACCACATAAACAAAAGGAAGGACAAAAATCACATGATAATTTCAATAGATGCAGAAAAGGCATTTGATAAAATCCAGCACCCATTCATGCTCAAAACTCTCAGTAAAGTGGGAATACAGGGATCATTCTTTAACATGATAAAGGCCATCTACGATAAACCGACAGCAAACATCATACTAAATGGACAAAGATTAAAAGCAATCCCCTTAAGATCAGGAACCAGGCAGGGTTGCCCACTTTCACCACTCTTATTCAACATAGTTCTGGAAGTCCTAGCTACAGCAATCAGACAAGAAGAAGAAATAAAAGGCATACAAATTGGAAAAGAAGAAGTAAAACTGTCATTATTTGCAGATGATATGATATTGTATATTGAAAACCCTAAAGTCTCAGTCAAAAAACTACTGGACCTTATAAATGATTTCAGCAAGGTGGCAGGATATAAAATTAATACTCAGAAATCAGAGGCATTTCTATACACCAACAATGAAATATCAGCAAAAGAAATTAAGGAAACAATCCCCTTCACTATTGCAGCCAAAAAAATAAAATACCTAGGAGTAAATTTAACCAAGGAGGTTAAGGACTTGTACTCGGAAAATTATAGAACATTGATAAAAGAAATCAAGGAAGATACAAACAAGTGGAAGCACATACCGTGCTCATGGCTAGGAAGAATAAACATCATTAAAATGTCTATATTACCCAAAGCAATTTATAAATTCAATGCAATACCAATTAAAATACCAATGACATACTTCAAAGATATAGAACACATATTCCAAAAATTTATATGGAACCAAAAAAGAACACGAATAGCCTCAGCAATCTTAAAAAGAAAAAATAAAGCAGGAGGTATCACTCTTCCTGATATCAAGGTTTACTACAAGGCCATTATACTCAAGACAGCCTGGTACTGGCATAAGAACAGGCACATAGATCAATGGAACAGAACAGAGAACCCAGAAATAAACCCACAGCTTTATGGACAACTGATATTTGACAAAGGAGGAAAGAACATACAATGGAGTAAAGACAGCCTCTTTAACAAATGGTGTTGGGAAAATTGGACATCTACCTGCAAAAAAATGAAACTAGACCATCAACTTACACCATTCACAAACACAAACTCAAAATGGATAAAAGACTTAAATGTAAGCCGTGAAACCATAAGCATCTTAGAAGAAAACATAGGCAGCAAGCTCTCCGACATCTGTAGCAGCGGTATATTTGCCGATTTATCTTCATGGGCAACTGAAATAAAAGGCAAGATAAACAAATGGGACTATATCAAACTAAAAAGTTTTTGCACAGCTAAAGACAATAGGAACAGAATAAAAAGACAAACCACACAATGGGAGAACATATTCGGCAGCACATCTGATAAGGGGTTAATAACTAAAATTTATAAAGAACTTATAAAACGCAACACCAGGAAGACAAACAACCCAATCAAAAAATGGGCAAAAGAAATGAATAGAAATTTCTCCAAAGAGGACATACAGATGGCCAATAGGCATATGAAAAAATGCTCAACATCACTAATCATTAGAGAAATGCAAATTAAAACCACAATGAGATATCACCTCACACCAGTCAGAATGGCACTTATCAGCAAAACAACACAGAATAAGTGCTGGCGAGGATGTGGAGGAAAGGGAACCCTTCTGCACTGCTGGTGGGAATGCAGACTGGTGCAGCCACTGTGGAAAACAGTTTGGAGATTCCTCAGAAAATTAAAAATCGAACTGCCTTTTGACCCAGCTATCCCACTTTTAGGAATATACCCTAAGAACACCATAGCACTGTTCGAAAAGAAGAAATGCGCCCCCATGTTCGTGGCAGCATTGTTCACAGTAGCGAAGATCTGGAACCAGCCCAAGTGTCCGTCAGAAGACGAGTGGATTAAAAAGCTATGGTACATATATACTATGGAATACTACTCAGCCATAAGAAACGAGGACATCGGAGCATTTATAACAAAATGGATGTACCTTGATAACATTATACGGAGTGAAATAAGTAAATCAGAAAAAAAGAAAAACTGAGAACAGCACGATTACATACATAGGTGGGACATGAAAGTGAGAGTATGAGACATGGACAAGAGAGTGGTGGTTATGGGATGGGGGGAGGGAGGGAAGAGTGGGATAGGGAGGAGGGGAGGGACGCAGGGAAAACCAGATTGAAGGTGACAGAGGACAATTTGACTTTTGGTGATGGGTATGCAACACAATTGAATGATAAGATAACCTGGAGATGTTTTCATCGTACATATGTACCCTGATTTATTTATGTCACCCCATTAGAATTAATAATAATAAAATATATATATTAAAAAAAAAAAAATGATCAGTGGGGAGGCAGACAGACTCCTGCATATGCCCTGAATAGGACCCAACCAGCAAGGCCCCTGCCAGCTATGCTCTGCCCATCTGGAGCCGCTGCTATATTGCTCAGTAACCAAGCCATTCTAGTGCCTAGGTGAGATGATGGAGCTATCCTTAGCACAGCATCCAGGGCCAGCTTTACACAAACCATTAAAGCCATGACTGCCAGAGGGGAAAAGAGAGAGAGGAGAGGGAGGAGATGAGAAGCAGATGGTCGCTTCTCCTCTGCAGCCCTGACAGTAATAGTAGCTGGGACTTTCATACATGCAGCATAGTTTTTATTTACTCCCTGATGAGTGAGGAAGAGAATAAAGTGTTAAAGTTTAGGTCAATCTAGACAGTTCCCATAATTACCAGATATACAACAGAAACATATTAAATATAAAACCATGCTTGAAACTTGACAACCATGTGCATGGCTGGTTACATAACACAGGGGAACAATTATTTTTTTCATTTTCTGGTGCATGAGGTTTTAAAACTGTTACTATATGATTTTGCATCTCTGATTTCAAATCTGAAGTCCATTTTTTGGTGCATGCTCTAGTTTTTATGCAATTTTAATTTCATTGTGTTACAGTTAATGGCATGCATTGGTTTTTAAATTGGAGTTAAAGGGCAACGACTCTTGAATTGAACATAATCACAAGGCAAATAATATTTTACAAACATCACTTTTACATAATTGTAAACAAGGAGAAAGTTATCTCCCCAAGTAGATCATGAAAACATATATATATATAAATATAAGTGCTTCAAGCAGAGGAATAGCATCTGGACCTAACTCCCCTCATTGCGTGCATGAAGCTCTCTTCTAGGCAAGAGCACACTGTAGAGGTTGGCATCTTAAAGAATAATGGCTTTGGTTCACTTAGAAAAATACATTTCATAACAGATAGAAAGATGTTTTTATACCATGTTGAAATCTTCTTAAGGATCATTAAAAATACCCTCTATGGGAAAAAATAGGGTATTTGATATGCTATAAATTATTTAAAATAATTATACATCTCAGACTTTCACTAATCAGTATTCTGAGAATGTTTCACTTCAAATTATTTAATTAGCTTTTCTGTGTTGCAAAGTTATTTAAAGAGATAACTATATTTTATGCTACAGAGTTCAAAAGAGATAGTTAATACTAGTTGAACCGTAGCCAGATAAAGGGTTTCATAGACACATATGATGAAAAATATTTTTCCCTCTATCTGTCAGATTGTAAGACATACTTCAGCATGTATTATCTAGTCAGCAGGCAAATGAGAATTGGAAGAGATACAAATATGAATATAAATTTTTATTTATATCATATAAATTATTAATATAATTTCCCTCTAGATATTAAGAAAACTATTTGCTCTAGCTGGTGGTGATGGATGACAACTTGACTTGGGGTGGTGAACACACAGTATGGTGTACAGATATGTGTTGTAGAATTGGGTACCTGAAAACTGTATAATTATGTTAAGCAGTATCACTCCAGTAAAATTATAAAAATAAAAAATGTTTGCTCTAGTATATATTGAGAATAAAAAAGATTAAACTTTTTCTCACTGTTATACCTCCCAAAGGACTTATTGTTTAACAAAAATAATTTACTTTGCTGTAATAATGCATACTTTTAGAGGTAGTATATGTACAAATTCAAGTAGTACAGATGAAATTAGGTTGACATATATAAATTTAATAAATATCTAAAATCCCAAAGCAAGTTCTCTAAAATAAACGATTTCACAATAATATTTAGGCTTTCAGGAAAATACATTGAGTGCATCTATTTGACTTTTTATCAGAGTTCAGGGATATCATATTTAAAATGTCATCAGTTGAAAGAACAAATTTTGTATACAATAAAAATTACAATAAAGCCTATAAATTAACTTCTCAGAATCCTTATCGGACATATATTCATTACAAATATCCTTTTTTAAATTTATTTTTAATTTAAGTATAACTAGTATACAATCTTATATTGGTTACATCAGTGTCAGGTGTATAATATAGTGGTTCAACGTTCTTATACCTTACAATGTGAATACCTCACTAATTATTATAATTGTCTGTCATTCTGTAAACTTATCACAATACTATTGATGAAATTTTCCTTCCCCTTTTCTACCCATCTGTTCAACCCTTCCCTTTTGGTAACCTGAAGTCTCTTTCTATTTTTAGAGAAATATATGGGGTTTTCCGTGTGTGTTCTGTTTTGTTTTAAGAGTCCACATGTAAGTGTGATGGTACAGTAGCTGTTTTTTTTCGGCCTGACTTATTTCACTTCCCACAATACCCTCTAAATCCATCCATGTTGTCACAAATGACAAGATTTCATTCTGTTTTATAGCTGTGTAATATTCCATTGTTCATTAAAAATATTTTAAAGGTATAGCAGAAAACAAAGTATCTCTGTTAGGGTAACACTTTTTGTTAAGAGAATAACATTTGCCTGACCTGTGGTGACGCAGTGGATAAAGCCTCGACTTGAAACGCTGAGGTTGCTGGTTTGAAATCCAGGGTTTGCCTGGTCAAGGCACATATGGGAGTTGATGCTTCCTGTTCCTCCCCCCCTTCTCTCTTCTGTCTCTCTTTCTCTCTCTGTCCTTTCTAAAATAAATAAATAAAGTCTTAAAAAAGAGAGATTAACACTTTCCTGCCTCCCTCTCCCATATCTACCTAACACACACACTGTCTCTTTAAAATAACAAAAATTAATGCCATACTTTATACACACATTTTTTTATTATAATTAACATTCAAGAAGTACACTTCTTCTAAATAAAATAATATATAACATCTGGGCATGCATCTATTAGAGACATGATAGCTTCTTGCTTCCTATGCCCCATTCTGGCTATTTACATTCTAAAAATACTTTTGCAAATTCCTGCTAAAATTACTGCATCTCTAATTGATCAGAATTTTTCAATAATTCAGCTTAACAATATATCAGAAATAATTTAGTTTAGAAATCAGTATTTTTACATTTCTGTAAACTTGTAAACTCCAAAAGTATTCTTTGAAGCCAAAATTAATCTTTATCAATCAAAATCTAATCAATCTTAGTTCTGGCAAATCAGATCTAAGAATGAATTATTATGAAGGGTAGATGCCATTTTTACTGAGCCATGTTGCAGAGCTCTGGTTCAATAAAAATAGAGGACTGAGAAGAAAAGATACTCTTCTAATTCTTAAAGGGGCTAAATTGGAATTCTGAGAGACACTGCATAAAAAAATATGTTGCATATGTAACAGATACTGGTGGAAAGAAAGAGATGGATATAAAAGATAACTTGAATATTTATGACTAGTTAAGTGGATTGTAACATAAAACAATAGGAAGCAACAAATGGGAGAAAATTATTATTTTGATGCCAACATACTAACTTAAGGAACACGGGGAATAACACAGTGGTTCTTAACCTGGGTTCTATCGAACCCTAGGGGTTCCATGAGTTGGTCGCAGGGGTTTGGAGAAGCCTCTGCTGCGGAGGCCAGAATAAAGTAATACTGTAATTTGTTGTGAGTTCATGCACTTTGTTGGTTTTGTTCTTTGAGCAAGGTGATGTTCATGCACGGCTCATTTTGTGCACCAGTAAAAAAAACATGTACCTATGTCTTGAATTTGGGAAAAAAATCATATTTATTTATTACTAAATGCGCATATGAAACTGGTGGGTTCAGTACCTCAAAAAAGGTTAAGAACCACTGGCTTAACAAATGAAGTTTATTTGGAGGTGACTAAAAACAGAAGTGAGAAGATTATGAGATGCTGCTACCAGGGGTCTTGTTTTAGGAGTACTGTAAGTCAACGTCAGAAGGCAGCAAAAACCACGGGAGTCATTTCTTTTCCAGAGACTCATGGTAGAGGAGCAAACTAGAGCCCAACATTTACAGGAAAACTCAAGCCCAACAGTGGGAGGAATGAAGAGGAACCCAGAGAATTATAGAAAAATAAATAGAGCAAAAGTAAGAGAGCATGGGGAGGTTTTAATCAACAAATTGAAAACACTTAGAACAGAATTGATAGAGAATGGAGAAGAGTAACCAACAGGTTTAGAGTCAAGCCTGCATCCTGCATTTGACTCAAACTCCTATTCTAGGAACTATCATTCAGCTCTACTGCGATAAATATGTCACAAAGAAAATGACAAATGAAGAAGTCAGGGATAGAATGCTACTATCTGTGCATTTTTTAGTAATAAATAGTCCATTGATGTTTACTCTTTGGAGATATAATAAGCACTGATTTCAAATGAGATACTTGAGGGAAAACCTTATGTAATATTTGACACTTTTTAAATCTGATCATATCTACAAACCCAGGTTCTCCTAGAAAAATGGTCTTTGATTTTGGAAGTTTGTTATATTTCTCATTATAATTCTCAGATTATAACTATTTTTGCTGCTTCTTATTTAACCCCCAGACATAGGCTAAGCAAAATATAGATCACTCCACTCCAAGAAAATAACTTGCTATTGATTAATATTTTAGATATTTTAGTTTTCCAATATAATTAATAATTCACCAGATTGATGCTCTACTCCTCTTCTATAAATTGCTCTTGGAGAATGGAACCCCTCTTACCTGCTATTTAAAGCACGCTGATTCTTTTAAATTCTTTTTTTCTGTGTGTGATCCCTCGTTTTTTCATGCTTCTCTCAGTTCTTGGCATTCAAAACTACAATTATATTCTACATGCTGCTTGTAATTATCTTGCCCCTAAGAGTCTGCATGGTTTCCCACACTTCAGATTTACATGAGAATACTTGAGATTATAATTACAGTCTTGTATTTTGTTCGGCAATTTAAAAAATGTCGAAAAGCAATAAATCTTTTGCAAACAGAGATTCTGGAACATGCTTTACCTAATTGGCTATTTATCTTATGGAATTTTGGGATCTCTTTTAAAATTGGATAAATGTCTGTTTTCCCTAGTAAAACATACATGCATACACACACGTGCATGCACACACATACATTTCCATATAAATTTAAGGGATTTACTTATTTATTTAATCTAGGTTTCAGAGGCTATTATTACAAAACTACTATACTAGTCATTTTTCAGTTTAGAAAAATAAACTTCTCTCTCCATACCCCACATTATAAAATGTAGTCTTCTTAGACAAAACCTGTAGCATCCTTCTTGCTATCTTAATTTCTATTTATCTTAATGCCACCAAACTACAGGAAGGTTGCAGAATACCTCACTCTTTTTCCTTCCTCTGTCCGTTTTCTAATGCCCAATATGTCTTCTGCCATCTTTACCACTTACTTTAAGAAAAACAGCTTCCCACCACCACTGTTTCAGTATCGCAACTAATCTTCATGATTCTACACCAAAAAGATGTTTTTCAGTTTTTATTTTACTTGATTCTGCAGTAGTATTCAATGTTGTAGCCAATCAGCTCAAACTGCAAGTACTCTCTTTTCTTGGTTTTTATAACCTCCCACTTTTTTGTTTCTGTTCCGTCTCATTAGCTGCTTCTCTGCCTCTACACAAGTTCACTTTAAGACCACATGCAATAGTTCTTAGGATTGCATACAGATCTGTTTATCTTATTACTTCACATTCTTTTCCTAGGCAAGCCATCCTAATCATAGCCTCAGGTACAGTGCATATACAGGTGACTCCCATTTTATTTTATATACAATCCTGACCTTCCTTGAGTTCTATGCACATATATTTAAATCTTTCCTTAGTATCTTCTCTTATAGGTCTAAATTAGCCTTCAAGTTCAACTGGGATGGCTCTAGATCTAATCAAGGAGTAAACTTACAGTTGGTTCCTCTCACCAGTTTACTCCATGGTTGCCGGACTTGAGAAGTTTAGCTGTTGTGGACAGAATATTGTATATCATCTGTCAGTTTATTACATAATCCCACTGAATATTTTCTCCGGCCTGACACTTGAGCCTGTACCAGGCCACTCTGATGGCTGCCTCTGGGTAGTGAAGTATACGATGACACAGTGGATCCTATGGACATAGATTCAGTGTCATGTTTCCAATGTCATGAAATGTGTCTCTAGCTCTGACATACTATTGTATGAGCTAAAAATATCAATAGATTGGTCATTCTGTAAGACTTTAAATATAAATGAGAGACTGAATATATAAATGAACAATGGAAGGCCATATAAGAAAATGGAACTCTGACTCATAATCTGAAACAACTGGTCTTCCTAAGTGTAACCACAATTTCTGTAGCAATTAGCTCAAAGTGGTTAGAACTTTATCAATAACTGAAAGCTTGCCTAGTTTTTACCCCTACTTCCACTTTAGGATGAACTAGATTGAGATAGCCAAACATGACTTATCTAAGCATGGCTACCTTAACTAATCACATAAAATGACCGTTTCTAGTTAGCCTGCTTCCAGCTTCCCCATGTCAAAACCTCCATTCCTCTTTATGTAGTAAATCTCTTAGACTCCCTTCTCTGACTTTGTTTATAAAAGACAAATTAGCTGAATACCTTGCTCTACTGAACTCTGAATAAAGAGCCTTTGCTAATCACTGATAAGAAAGTGGTCTTACGGGCATCTCCAACAATGTTTTTATACACATTTTTCTTAGCTGGACCATGACTTTTCAAAGATAGAAGTCATATTTGATTTTATTTTTAGTCCTTAGTTGTGTGCTTGGTGAAAACTAGACATGTAGTCAATATTTGTTTGATGGTATGAAAACAAAAAATAAACAAAAAAAATAGCTACTCACATGTAAGAATAAAAACATGAGAGAGAATAAGAAATGAAAAATGGGGAAGTAAGATAGTTGTATGATATAAAAATGTGTGGGTATAAAATCAATAAAATTTTCTAAAATACAATCAAACTTACCATGGTGGATTAAACACAACTTCAACGTAGAAAACAAGACAATGAAATGAAATTTTGAGAATACTGACAACGAAGAGAATCCAGAGCGCATTTACCATGGAAATTTATAAACATTTCCATATTTATTTCTTAGAGAGAAAGAGTATAATTTTCTTTAAAGACTCTGGATTTTGGCATGAAGTAAAATTGGTTTGCATCTTAACTCTGACACCACCATTTATTAAACCACTTTCATCTCCAGTAAGTTAAGAGAATACTTGGCTGCTTATTAAACACAGGTTTATATTTAACTGGAAAAATAGATTAGTCAAGGTTCAGCTAATTGTCAAAGGATATATGTACCTCAACCCTTTTCTTGCGTATTTTTTAAAGTACTGATAAGAGTTCCTCAGATCTTTAATATTCTTATCTAAAACATAGATATTTACCACATGATGTTATTTTGAGGATGAATATTTATAGTGAATGTAAATACCTATTCTTTGATCTGGCAGACATTTAACAATGTTAGATTCCACCTCTTCAAAGATATAAATTAGAGAGAGAATTTAATATGCATACCCATGACTGTGTTTGAGGTAAGCTCACTAAACTCCAAGTGGCTCTCACATAAAAATATTGTTAACTTGTTATTACCAAAACAAGTTATTTTTTTGCCATAAAGTTTTTGAACCTAGCATAGATGAGGGAGTAATTTTTAAATTTAACTTAGAAAATGGACCAGAGTTTCACAAAGCATTTTAACTGAATCTTGAAAAATTAGAGCAATGCTAATAGAGCTTTTAGAAAAGAATGTTTCCAACAGAGGAAATAAAAATTGCTAAGGAGCAGAGAGATAAAAGTACATAGCCCAATCTCAAAAGGGCTTTTAATTTTAGTGTGACTAGTTTCTAATATTTGTCCATTGTCTATGAGGAGTCAGATACAAATGGTTTGGGGAGAAATCATTTAATTAGGGATCAGATCATGAAGGAAAATTAAAATTTTAGAGAGTTTTTCTAAAGACAATAAAGAGAGTTCATGGGTTTCTGAATAAATTCACTGAAGTTTTTATATATTTTGGAGAGACAATCCTTGTGCTTTTAGTTCAACATATTAAAGGGTGATCACAAACAGGGTGTTAAGAAACAATCTCAGTCTGAGATAATGATATAATAAAGAACTCAACAATGAAGGAGCTTAAACAATAGCATTGATAAACCCACTCTCAAGAGGAAACTAGTTTTAATATTAGTAAGCTAATTGTTTTTTTCCATTTAGGTTTCAAAGAATTTTATTAAAATTTTTTTTAAACCAGAAATATATGAATCCAGAAATATATGACCCAAATAATGAAAGCCAATGATTCATCTCATTAATCTCATACACCCAGGTATCTTTTACAAGTTATTACCTTGGTGCCCAGGGAAGTGTTAGTGCTTATTGGATATTCAAGATGGCAGACACTTCTTCCAATACAGTATTTATGGAGAATTATTCCGCCTCATTTATTTTCTTTTAAAGACTCCTGGTTGTCTCAGATTTTATATATTGATATAAAATGATATAAGATAAATCTTAAAATAAAGATAAATTTAAAATAAAACTAAAGATAATCTTTAGTTTCTCCACATTTATAAATTGCCCCTGTTCTTAAAGTATTTACAGATTTATTTTATCCAACTGGTTGCTTTACCTCTGGCTTCTCTGCTTCCCTGAATGAACAGGTTTAGATACTAGAAGGCACCAAGTTTTCCTGTTAATGGCCATTGCCACAAACTACAAACAGAGCTCCATCTCAACTAAAGCCTACAGAAGACCTGGTGCAATGCTAGGCTTTGTTTTGTTAGCTCATTTCGTAGGGTTCAAACCTTAAAGAAAATAAAGTATCTTCTGAACCATTTGATTTGCTTCAATTGTGTCTCAAGCCCAACTTTCTGTTTTACATCTTCAAAATAAAGAGACCCACAAATGTTTAAACATATTCAAGGAAAATACCCTTGGTATCAAGAGAAGAGTGGTTTTGTCGTGTATGATGAGTCAGACATCTAAGAAAACTAAGTAGGAAGTCTTTTGGATTTGATTCAAGACTAAGTTTATGAGATTGATATGAGTAGGATTTAAGGCACATATGCCCCTAACTAGAGTTTTCACGGTTTCTCTTTTCCCAGGCCATCATTTCATGCCAAGATAGTGATTCTTTTTGAGAATAATGCAACCATTGTGATAGAATGAATTATTATTAAATACGCTATCAATCCCAGAATAGGAAAAGCTATTCATTGAGAAGGATTATGTAAAAACAGTCCCAGCTGGATCATTGTACTGACCTGCACGAATTCAATGGGCTCCAACCCCGACATGACCTATGTCCATTTCTTATAAATGTCTTGAAGCTGTGTTCCTTTACTGCTTTCCATGTGTAAAATATAAGAAAAAAAAACCCTAGAGGCACTGGCAGCACCAATTTACACAAAGTGATTATCAAAATGTATTTGAAAAACTCTTAGTAATATTTGTATTGCTCTCTAGAGTCACATGCAAATTCATAGAACCTATAAAGTGTCAAATCCAAATACTGATTTAATGGAAAACACATGACATGTGGAATTAAAAATCAAATTCTGTTCCTTATTTTCCTAGAAATACAATGGGTGTCTGGAGAGGGATTTTTAAAATTATATAGTTACCTAATTTTCCCCATCTCTCCAATAAGGATACAGATAATTACATTCACATGACTATAAACATAAACCATGCTAAGTCCCAGAGCCAGTGAGATTTAAGTAAAAATTTTAGGGCATCTTAGCACAAAGCACTAAAAATAAAATATTACTCTTTGCCTTGCAAATAAGGAGAATGATCTGTTTAAGAAAATGTCCTTTTTATCACCTGGGCTTTCATCATCTTTTGCTTTTTTATTCTGTTCAGCTAAAATCAGCAAGGACATTCTAACCTAAGTGGAAACACAAGAAAATCTAATTCCCTCAGGACTTTTCAAACCTGCAGTAAGATGGCATTTTTAAAATTTTGTTTACATAATGACATGTACCATTGTCATGTTCTTTGAAAAACTAATGCTTACATGAGTATTAGAGTCTCTGAGTTAAAGTCTGATTTATATAGTGCTCTACTGAATGGATGAAAGTGCTTGTAGCAAGAAAAACATGTTTGAGACTTTGAGACCCAACTGGAAAAAATTGTGTTTCTTAGTTTACTTTTGCAATAATTATAAACACAGTTTATTTCAGCCTTTTCCCCTGGATAGTAGTCAGGAGAGGCCTCATGAAAACAAAATCCATATTAAAAATTAAAAATAGCCCTGACCAGATAGCTCGGTTTGCTAGAAGATCATGCTGAAGCACAGAGATTGTCAGTTCGATCCCCGGTCAGGGCACATACAGGAACAGATCAACATTCCTGTTGTCTCTGTCTCTCTCCTTTCCTCTCTAAAATCAATAAAATAAACATTAAAAATATTTTAAAAATAAAAAAACAAAGTTAAAAAAGGAAATGCTCTGTGCTCTAGCCACCCTTTACTAGAATCTTCAGAAATAATACTGACATGAAAAAATTTTGAAAATGTTCTAAAATCTGTGTCCTGTCTCATCTAACCACAAAATCTTTTGAGGAACCGCTACTGACATTCTTCTTAGCAATCTCATGGAACCCATTTTGCGAGTTGCTCGTATGACATTCTACTATGTATTTACAAAAGATATTCATATTCAACTTCAGATTTAAACCTCAAAAACTTACTACATATTGGTACAGCAGCCTTCAAAGGGGACTTTTCTGTCTTTTAATAATAATCCTGGAACAACTTGGGCTGCAAACTGATACATTAGGTTTATCGACTCTATGTGTAATAAAGACAACCACCACTTCCTGAGAACCTGTATGTACTAAGTAAAGATTCCTAGATAATTCAGTTTTTCACAATCCAAAATACACCCATGGTTTTGGTATGTCCACATGAAGAATCTAAGCCTCTAAAAATGTAAGCAGTGTGCATACACTAAATACACACAGAGGCAGTATGTAAACGTTAGACTCTTTGCCTCCAAAATCCAGATTTGTCTCCTTATGTGACTACTCGGTGCCTCTGTACCTGGCAGGATGGAGCGAACACTCAGTAGATAGGGGTTAGTTAGCAGATAAGTTACAGGATATGACAATGAGGAGTTTTTTGAACTGGGTTTAGGTAGCAAGCTATGCTAGGAAAGGGTTTCCCAATATTGGGTTTATGAGGAGGAGGGCAGCTTTTTATTCAATAAACTATTCTGCCCCTTTTCTCCATAAAGAAATTATAGAAGAGGCATCAAATTTCTCTTCCCTCACTGCAGTTCTGTGGCCTCACCCCAAATGTCTCAAATGCCTATTGCTTCCTGTGATGCCCAGCTGGTCGTGGTGCTGCAGTGCAGATCTCTACCTGCCACCCAGTACCACCCTTACCACCAGGTGGCCCCAATCACTTAAATCACCATTAAATAACCATTCCCTTGGTGGGACTCAGTAAAGGCTAAACAAATTCAACAGCTTTTTTTTAAGAAGCATCGCTAGTATTTACTTTTGTGGCCCTATGAAGATTGTTAAGAATGAGACACTCTCAAAACGAAGAAGAAACTAGAAGTAGTATTTCTACTAAAAATTTTAAGTCTTGTCCTTCATTCTCTATTTTAGTTTCTTTCCCTTCACAATATGTTGGTCAAATCCTTTTCTCCATGTAAAATTGCTTCTACACTTCTAATAGCTGAAATATGAGAACCATTAATAATCATTAATGACAATGATTGTAGGTATTTCTAATCTTGAACTCTTATTGGATTGGATATGTATTACATATTTATTTACATAAAACTTTTTATCCTACTGCATAATTTTTTCCATATTGTTAAGTATGAAAAGTTTTATACTTCAAAATTTTTTAATTTTGATTTAATTCTCCAAAAAAGAAATAATCCTGTAAAGAAAGGAGGGAGAGGGGCTTACATTCACTATTCTGCTAGATCTTACATTACATTTTCTCTTGACTTTGATATAATTTCTTAATCTTGATAAATTTAATTAGCATAATGTTACTAAAACATATTCCAAACTGCTTCATTTACAACTCAGTAATGTTATTTACTGAAATATCTAAATGAACAAAATAATAATACTTATTATTCAAGGATACATTAGTTGGTGTAATGTTGGTGGACAATGGGGAAGGTCATGTGAGGAATTCAGACCCCAGATTTTGGCTAGGACTGCCCATACAACCAAGCATGCCAAAAGAAACTTTCCCAGAGATCCTTGGGAAAAGATTGACTGTCCGTCAGCCAGTGAGATTTTACCATGTCATATTAGCTCGATGACCCTAAAGGACTCCTAGGTCTCATGCAGTTTAATTCGCACGACTTACCTAGCCTCTGACCCCGGCCGGGGCTAGGGAATATGGTCGGGCGGGATGCATGGTACTTAAATAAAGCCTCTTATTATTCCACATTTTGAGGCTCTCGGCCCCCCTTCCTTCTTTCTCAGGGGGAAAAATACCTTACATTTTGGTGACGAAAACCCAGGAGGAGTCAGAAGCCCACTGGAGCCGCTCCTCTCCCCATCTCCTCCGGGAAAGAACCAGGATCTCAGACCATCCACTGACTTCAGCGCATGATGTGGTAAGTCTCGTGCCTCCAAACTTCCCTTCAGTTCTTTCCGCCGAGGCTCCCTGTCAGAAACCATAGCTACGCCAGGGAAGTCTTTCCCATCTGAGTGCCTGTGTGCCCAGGAGATGTCTTGAGCACATCCACTTTCCTTATCTGTCCATGGCCAGAGCTTGAGTTGCAGGGTGCCAATTCTCAACTCTGACCACTCCAAGGACTGAGGGTGGCTGTGGGGCCCAGGAATCCCAAAATACTTCAGGAGTTGCCTTATCCAAAATCTCTCCCTCCCTAAAGAAGAAGAAACTGTTCTTCTCTGCTGTGGCCAGGACACAGAACCCACTGGATAATTGGACCAGGTAGCCTCCTGAAGAGACTTTCGGTTTTAACACCCTCACCAATTTAACTATTGCCAAAAAAGCTGGGAGCTGATTGAAAATCCCTTTACATTCAGGACCTCTAATTATTCACACACCCGTCCTTAATCTCTATGCCACCTGTTACACCACACAGACCTATTTTTGGCCAGAGAAAACCCTCCACTCGTAATCTTTCCTTCTCCGCGGACCCTCAACTCTTTCTCTCTCAGCCCCTCTCTTGTCCCTCTCTCGAGACCTCTTTTGCTCAGGTTTCTTCCCTACAGAAAGCCCCCCCCCTTCGCTATATCCTGTTTCTCATTCACTTGCAAATACCAGTCTCTCTTTTTCTTCCCCTGCTGGCCAGGGGCCCCTCCCTTCTCCACTGTGTTCTTAAGTTCCTCCTCTGTCAGGCCATTCTCCACCTATCATTGGCTCTTACACCAGTTTGTAGGATGCCCAACACCCTGTCCTGCCGATGGCTCCAGCCTTTCAGCTGGATCTGGGTGCTGGGCTCTCTAGGAGCCCTCCTCCTCTTATTCTCACCCCAAACCGCTATCCGGGACCTGTGAACATGGTATTTAAAATGTTCAATGGTCGCGGCTAGTAAGAACAGGCCAAGGCTGTTTGCCAGGCCTGCATGCAGCAGAAGGTAACGCTCCAAACCCAGGCACAGATAGTGCCCGGCCCAAGTCTGGACCACAAAGAAGAATCCCACCAGCATCTTGCTTTAAGTGTGGAAAGCAGGACCACTGTGCCCGACAGGGTCCCTGCCTGCGGCTACCCACTGAGCCCTGCCCTAACTGCAAGCAGCCCGGTCACTGGCAGAGCAATTGCCTCTTTGGGCAACAAGCTTTTTCCTCAATGCCTCTACATAAAGGACAAACCAGCCATGTGGGCCCATTGCTCGAACTACTAGGACACTGCCTGGACTCAGAGAACCCAGGATAATGCTGCAAAAACGGGTAAGTCCATCTCATTTCTTGTGGACACTGGAGCTGCCTTCTCTGTTTTGCCACCACACTCTGGACCTCTAATTTCCTCACAGATCTCGGTTATGGAAATGGGTGGGACCCCTCCTTTTCCCCTTTGCACACCACCTCTGACATGCAGTGTGAACGGAATCCCCTTTTTTGCACTCGTTCTTAGTTATGCCGTCGTACCCTGTACCCCTTCTGGGTCAAGACATTTTTTACAGTTTCGAAGCCACTATCCAGATGACAGCATCTTCCCACTTACTCCTGCCATTTTTCACTACCAAGGGCTTCCCCATAATCAATGCTACCCTCATTTCTAACCACGTTTCTCACCTCAAGCTTGCTCCCATGCAGGATCGCTGGCAGTCAGAACCACTGGACCCTACTCGTCTGTGGCTCACCAAAAGGTTGGGCCTTGCAGACCCTCCTGTTGCATCCAGTCCTTCCTACCAGGAACCTGCCGCCAGAGTGAGCTGAAGCAGGGAGCAATGCTGTTCAGTAAGACTGGGCCTGATGAAATAAGCTTCAATCTCCTCAACTGTCTGTGAGAGAAACTGAGCAAGAATCTCTCATCCTACAACCCGCTTAACTCCTAATGGCAGCCACTCATTCTTACCTGGGCTGCCCCTATCATAAATCCTCTTCTAATAATCAGCGTATAACTCATATTTGCTTCTTTTTTTAAAATTCTTACAGAACTGCATACACGAAGTTTCTCAACTCACAGCCAAGCAGATGTGTTCCTCCTGACACCCCTCAAAGCCACCACCTTACAACCTCCCCTCCCCACAATGCCCCTAATCAGCAGGAAGTAGCCAGACAAATAAATGGCACCCCTATTCTATTTAACAAAAAAGTTCAGAATGTAATGTCAGTGGACAACGGGGAAGGTTACATGAGAAACTCAGACCCCAGATTTTGGCTAGGCCACCCACACAACCAAGTATGCCAAAAGAAACTTTCCCAGAGATCCTTGGAAAAAGATTGACTGTCCGTCAGCCAGTGAGATTTTACCACATCATATTAGCTCGACGACCCTAAAGGACCTTTAGGACCCCTTTAAATACCTCTCATGCAGTTTAATTCACACGACTCACCTAGCCTCTGACCCCGGGGCTAGGGGACATCATTGGGCGGGATACACGGTACTTAAATAAAGCTTATCATTCCACATTTTGTGGCTCTCGCCCTCTTCCCTTCTTTCTCAGTGGGAAAAATACCTTACAGCTGGCATTCCTAAAAAATTAAATTGGTAATCATAGTCTATAGTGTCTGTTTAAGCAAGTCTTAGCACTAGATCAGAGGTAATACTCAACATTACAGTGTTAAAATGTTAAAACATGTAGAAACTTACATGCACTACAAAGGCAAGAACCATGTAGAAATTTGCTTTTGATTTAAAGTTCTTTCTTTTAAATACTTCAGAATTTCTAAGAGACAAGATCCCAAATGTTTTCACACAAAAATGCAATAATAATGTGACATGATAGAAGTGGTAATCATATTGCAATCCAGGAATGTGTCAGATTAACACATTGTACCTTAAACTTACACAATGTTATATGTCAGTTTTATCTCAATAAAAAAAAGAAAAAAAATTTAAGCAATAGTGGCATTGAAATCATGATGTTCTTCAAAATAAACTTACAGTTGCTCACTTCCTTTTTTTTTTAAGAAGCTTTAAAAGATCTTTTCAGGGTAATTTTCCAAATTCAAGAAAAAATGTTAGAATTCTTTTTTTAAGCTTGGTAAATACTGACCTAAAAAGGTGTCTATTTAACATCATATACAAAGGAAAACAACATGAATTAATTTGCCTTTTAAGCTTCAGTGAATACATTTATTTTCTACATTTGGGTATATTACTTATTCCAATTACAATTACCAATCAAGTTTTTAAGTGCTGATTAGAATAACCACATATATATATATATATATATATATATATATATATATATAAACTTTGTTATTATTCTTTATCATTTATAATCATAAAGTAGTTGTATGATTTAGGGTTCTTCAAAGTAGAGAGGTCATAGGCCACCCAGTTTATTTCATAAAGAGAACTCGACATGGAAAGTTAGATTAAAGTAGCTAGAAGAATTGAAAAAGAAAACTTCATAGGACAAGGCAGCCCAGAGAAAAGAAAATACAGAAAGCTACTAATACCCTGAGGGACAAGGGGAGGAATTTATTTCATTTGAACCCAGGAGGTGGGCCCATCAGCAGTGCTACTAGAAGGCTGCTGGAACCTGAGAGATAGGTTGAATCCCTGGGAGAGATGCTCCCTTAAGAAGGGAAAGGGGAGAGTATCCTGGCCTTTGCCTTCCTCATGCCCTGCAATCTCTCACCAAACCCAGCCAGGAACCACTTAGCAAGGGAACCTGGAAACCATAATTATCAGGAGTCAGCTTCAGTATGAAATAAAAAATTAAAAAAAGTCAAATTCTCCTCTTAAATCAAAATAACCAAGTCAAAGAAGATATAAGAAAATAAAAATATTAAAGTATTATATATTTCTTTCAAAGGACACAATACTCAAATACGTTTACATAATTCAAGTATCTGCTTTGCTTTTTAAAACTGTTTACAGAACCTTTGGAATATCATCATAAAATCTCATGAGATAAATAATGTGAGAGAAAATCAGCTAGCTGTTTCTGCAAAAAAATATCTCCAAGAGAAATGTAAAACTAAATGTTGAAATATCTATAGTAAGCAAAATACCCAGATAATAAAATTATTTCTTCTTCAAGAAAAAGAAAAAAAAGAAATCTACAAAAACAGAACATGAAACTGTTTTCATTGCAGTAGTCAAACTTCAATCTCTGAGGCAGCACTAGTTAATCTTAAGTATTAGTAATAAGAAAGAAAGAGAAGTATTCTGATGGCTAAGCTAGCATTTATATTAAAATATAATATATCAAAGAATTTCCATGAATTGAAGCATATTTTGAGATATTTTTATATTACTATTCAAATTAAATTGTTTGGACAAATAGTACATCACAAATAAAATTAAATTAAAATTAAGATTTCCAGACTTCATCAACTTGTGACTGAAAAATGAAATCATGTTTCTTTTAAGATCCAAAATACAATGGCCCTGAGATCCCATGACCCAAAACGCAGGAAACACATTTTACTACTAGGTTTCCTCCCCAAATAAATTTTGGAAATTATTGAAAACTGAATTACATTACTTTACAAGGAAGTTGTTTTTCACCATCAAAAATACTTGTTTGAAATGAACACTTCTCTAGAGCTATGATTTCCTTTGTGTACTTTACAAGTGAACACTAATAACAGCAAAATGGAATAATTTATCATCTCATAAATGGCTTCATCAGAATGTTTTCAGATTTTGATATTGCTTTTCCCACATTAATTGTTGAGAGACCAATAAATCCAGGCAATGCTTTAAAGATTTACTGAAGGCTTAGAGACGTGAATGCAAAAGAGAAGAGGACAACTTTAAAGTGTACCCTCCCAGGGTGGGTTGAGCACACCACTTCAAATAGTGTCCTGTTCAGGTTAGTGCCCCCTCTTTAGGCCCAACAGCCACAGTGGTCAAGGACTGTGTATGCCCCGCCAATGTCACCTCCACCCAGAGAATAAGCCCTAAACCATTTGCAATAGAATCCAGAGATGCTGTTCAAGGCCACACTGAAGGAAGGCAACATAGTTGTACAAATAAATGTGATTCCTTATTGCTGTGAACATATTGATTTCAAAGTGAGATTTAAACTTTCTCTTTTTAAATCCATTTTTCAATTACAGTTAGACCTACAATTTTATATTAATATCATGTGTACAACATAGTGATTTGACACTATATACCTTATGAAGTGATAAATCCCATTAGACATTTTCTCCTCCCTCACTCCCACAAATAAAGAATAATTTATGTTGATATCTATTGCTGACATCTTTAAATACCATATTTCCCCATGTATAAGATGCTCCCATGCATAAGATGCACCTTAATTTTGGGGCCCAGAATTTGAAAAAAAAAATGTATTACATAAAGTTTTTGAACTCAAGTTTTATTCATCATAAAATTCATACAACTCCTCATCACTGTCAAAACTCCCCTCCATTAGCTTGTCCTCATCTGTGTCTGATGACGAATTACTGTCTTCAACAATGAGCGCAAAAACAAGCAAAAAAGGCAGGAAATGCAAGTTAAAAAAACCTACCACCACTGTGTAAGACACACCCAGTTTTAAGACCCCAAATTTTTTTGAAAAATGTGCATCTTATACATGGGGGAATATGGTACATTTGAAATTTCTCACTTGGAAGGTTTCAGGGCATCCCATCATACAGTAAATGATATTGTTAAGTTTATAATGTACACTCTTCTTCAGTCCTGCCCTAAGTTCACAAGGAGAATTATGGGGATTAACAAAATTTTTTAAATTTAAGCATTGTTCCTTACTCTAGAGGCATTTCTGTGTAGTAGTGACATTCAACATTAATCTTAAAAGAATTCATTTTAGTAATGTCATTAGAAAATAAATTATTCATGTAATCTTGTTAGGAACAATGCACAAAAATATTAAGCTCAACTTTTACGAAATACAATGAATTTATATTACTTAATACCCATCAGATCTTTTTGTATGCAAATTCTGTTTTCATTTAAGTAAATTTATTTTATTAACTAAATATTTATCCTATCTTTACCTCTTTATTCTTGCTTAGCCAAGCTCCAAGAATAGGAAAGCCAGTACTATACGGGAGCCATTAGCCCAATTTTCATTTATCACTCAACCTCTTATCATCTGCCCTTGACCTCAACTACTTTACTTAAATTGTTATTATCACCACAGTCATTCAAAGACCACCTAGTTTCCAAACCACAGGGGTAATTTGAAGACTTCATTTTTTTATCAATGTTTTGGAGGAATTTACCCTTTTCACATACCCTATTTCCCTATGTATAAGATGCTCCCATGTATAAGACGCACCTTAATTTGGGGGCCTGAAATTTGAGATAAAATGTATTACATAAAGTAATTGAACTCAAGTTTTATTTATCCTAAAATTCATACAATTCCTCAACAAGTGCAAAAAAGAGGGAAATGCAAGTAAAAGAAATCTATAACCACTGTATAAGATGCATCCAGTTATTAGATGCCAAATTTTTTGAAAAAGGGTACGTCTTATATGTGGGGAATATGGTATGCCTTGAACTGCTACCTCTCCCCAGAGTTTCTGTGATACCTTCTGCTTTCTCACCAATCTTAACCTACCAGATACAACATGCTTCAGAGGGATGCCAACTAGGGCTTTTTCTCTCTTTTCCTACCAACTTTCTTGTACCTGTTTCAATTTGTCATCTATTTACTAATACTTGGAGAGTGAGCACAGCACAATTATTTTGAAGGCACAGTTGGTAGCACTTGCTGATGGACTGCATGTGGAATGTGAGAGAATCAAGACTTTTTGCTTTTTTTATTTTTTTATTATTTCTTTGCTTATTTTGGGCTTGGGCATCTGGGTAGAACAGAGAATCAAATAACAAGTTTGGCTGTAATATCAAAAACACAGTTTTACCTATTTAGCTTGAGATGGCCTGTTGGAATTCAAGTCAATATATTAAAGAAGAGTTGTATACTGTGAGGAAATCTAGAGCTACAGGTATACAGTTGTGTGTCAGTAGAATATCATGTTGTTTAGAGTCAGAGAATTACAAAAGACTTTTTGAGAGAGAATATCATTAGAGAATAGTATAACTATAGTATGGTGTTTAAGACTAAGCCTGGGGTCTTAGAATTATAGGTTAAGCAAAGGAAGATTACTTTGTAAATGAGATTTGTTAAAGTAGTTACTGGGTAACAGGAATACCAGGAGCATGTGAAAGGCTGAAAAGTATGAGAAAAGAAATTAAATAAGAATGAAATGATCAACTAATTGTTGTTGAAAAAGCAAATAAGATGAGGAATAAAAAAGTGATCATTGTCTTTGGCAAAATGAAGATCACTGATAACCTTGACAAGAATAGTTTCAACAAAGTGTATGGGAGAAACCCCAATGGACGGAGTTGAGGAGATGCTGGACTCCCCATTATGATCCTATGTATCTTGAGTTTTTTTAAGAGAAAATGCTTCACATTATGTCTAAGCAAACAAGGAAGTTTAAGGCAGCTCTGATGTGTAACTTATAAACCTGCTCTTCTCCATGACCAGAGATGTTTGAGTAAAGCCTTTGAGGTAGCTTGGTCTACCGTACCTAAAGCCCAGTTATAAGAAAGCAGATAATTCAAAGTCTCTTTTTAATCTGACTTTGAAGTGAAAAATGTAAATAGACAATGGAGGCTAAAGTTATAAAGATACACAGAGCAAGGCCCCAAGACTGGAGCTTTGATGGATGGGTTCTGAAACAACTGAAGTCATAAATAGGTACAGGCTATGAGTTACAAAATAACTATTCAGGACAGAGGATAAGATAGCTACTTCTTAGTTACAAGACTCATGAGTGGGAGAACACAGGTGAGATTAGCTATAGTTAAATGTCCACAATCTTCTCTTGCTAATATCTCTAAGATGCCTCAGATTCACAACTAACTCCATTTCCAGTTTGGTACTTTGGTTCCTTCTCTCTTGTGAGGTCTTATTCCATGGATCCCACAAGGCCTAGATTTTCTTGGTTTAACACTGTAGCACTTTCTTCCTCATAATACAGTTAACCCTGGAGATCCCTGAGTATATTTATGTTCTTTGCAACCAATAGACTCTAACTAATACAAGATACTGTGCACAAGGTATAGTTTATCAGATGCTAAAAATACACAAGCCAAATAATAGCCATTGAGAGGACATTCATAAGATTGGTAGATTCAAGAAGCGGTGTAGAAAATAAAAAGAGAAACTTTTAATTTACTTCTTAGAGTTGATGAATATGTGTTAATTCATTGAGTTACTTGTGTTATACTCATCCACTTTACACTAGAAAATAATGAAGCATTAAAAACTAGAGGCAGATCAGTTGATTCTCTTTAGGAGGAAGGGAGAGGGATACATTTGATTTTTGCCATCTAAGTTTTGTTGTTACTGATCACTGGGAGAAGATGTTAATTTTAAGTATCATCCAACAGAGAGTGTGTTTGAGAAAAAAATAATGGTTTTCAGGGTTATTTCTTAGTCCAAAACTTAAAAAAATAAAAATGAGATGTAGTCGCCTACCACATCCTTACTCACTTTATTTTTTCCAAACATTGGTGGCATTTTTGCCAATAGAATTTTTTTCTTATCTAAGTATACTTAATACAGGAAGTAAGAAAAGTGCTGTTTCCTCTGCCAACAGGAAAAAACAAAAAATATTTATATGTTGTAATAGAAAATGAGAAAGATTCTTTATTAAACTTCTTTCCTCTTGGCAAAGCAATGAAGCTTTAGAAAGTTACATTCTAAACACTGGTAACATAGATGGCCAAAATAAGTCAATAAATAAAAAAATCATAACACAAAATATAACAGATTTTGTAAAAGATTCTTATAAAGTGCTAAATGGTTGTCAAAACAAACTTCCCAGGGTTGTATTATAAAGGTGTTGATTAGGATCATGAAACAAGGTCTTTGGATCTTAAACACATCACAGAGCTCTGAAGGATGCTAAATATACCCTGGAAGAATGTGAAGGGGCCTATCCATGACCCAGATAATGTGACCTTGAGCTCCTTCAGATGATGATTAAGAAGCCCAAATAGCTACATTGCAAAATCAGAGATACCTCTGCTTATTTTTGTTACAATCTGTTCACTAAAGAATCAAAGGAGAATAAACATAACAAAGGATGTAAAGGACCTATATACTGAAAACTACAAAGAATTATTAAAGAAATGGAAAAAGATACAATGAAATGGAGAAATATTTCTTGTATGTGGATAGGAAGAATAAATATAGTTAAAATGGCCATATTACCCAAAGCAGAATACAAATTTAATGCAATTCTCATCAAAATTCCAATGTCATTTTTTAAAGAAATGGAACAAAAAATCATCAGGTTTATATGAACTATAAAAAAACCTTGAAAAGCCAAAGTAATCGTAAGGGGAAAAAATGAAGCTGGAGGCATTATAATACCTGATTTCAAACTATACTACAGAGCCACAATAATCAAAACAGCATGGTACTGGCAGAGAAATAGACACACAGACCAATAGAACATAATAGAGAGCCCAGAAATAAAACCACATATATATAGTCAAATCATCTTTGATAAAGGAGCCAAAAACACACATGGAGAAAAGAAACATAGGTGAGACACAAAATTGACACTCATGGACATAGATAAAAGTGCAGTGGTTACCAGGGGGAAGGGAGGAGACACAGGGTGGTAGGGGGAAGGGGAGGGGCTTAAAGAAAAACAAAATATAGGGTGACAGAAGATGATTTGACTTTGGGTGATGGGCACACAGCATAATTATTTGTCCAAAGGATGTGGAGATGTTTTCTCTAAATCTATGTACTCTGGTTGACCAACGTCACTCTGTTAAATTTGTCTAAATAAAAAAATAAAATAAAGAATCAAAGAATTCCACAGGAAGTATAGGTTGGCTTAGGGAAGATGGAAAATACCAGTATTTGACTTTTCTTTTCTTCTGCTCTATAAGTAAACCTATTAAATTGTTTTTTTATTTCAAATAACAGTGTAACCTAGAGTGGGTTCCCTGACATTCTCAAAGATGAGAAGCAATGGGTGATAGATTTTACCATATTTACTAAATGCTTCTTGATTGTTTTTTTGTCACTTCCTTTCACAGATTCCCATATTTCTGAAAATAGATGTGACTTTCCCCTAAATATCATATATATTGGATATAAATAGTAGAATAGCAAACCTAGAAATTAAAAGTGGTCTTTAAGGTAATCTACTTAAGACTTTACAGATGCTTCAATGCCAGCCAGCTCTTCAAGTTGTTTGTGTTTTAATGCCTTTAGTAAAGAAACCACCTCTAGTTTTTTAGACTTCTCCCACGCGACATCTTGGATTTTTTTTTTTTTTTTTGGTAACTTGTGTTCAGACTAAAACTATAAGAATTATTTGTCCTCTTCCAACTTGGTCTGTGAGCACATTTCCAGAGTGGTACCAAGTAATCAGCCACCTTACCCTCACCCTTTCTTGTTATAGCAAAATGCAGAGGTAACTGAATGTAAATTAGCTTTGAAATGGGTGAATGGTCCAAAGGCAATAGGGCAAAATAATCCATTTTACATAATATGTAATTTCCTTTTTTCATCCTTTCCAAATTCTATACCCTTTCTTCTCTGTTACTCTCTTTTTCTTCTTTCTAGGCACATACATATATACATACAGACAGGCAAAGAGACAGAGATAGATAGATGATGATAGATAGATAGATAGATGATAGATAGATGATAGATAAAATGTAGTGTACATATATACCTTTCAATAGACATTTAGGTTGTTTCTATATCTTTGTTATTGTGAATAATTCTGCAATTAAGATAGGAGTGCAGAGCCTGAACAGATAGTGGTGCAATGAATAGAGCATCAGCCTGGGATGCTGAGGACCTAGGTTCAAAACTCTGAGCTTGCCAGCTTGAGCATGGGTTCATTTGCTTGAGCACAAGCTCAACCAGCTTGAGCACAGGGTTGCCAGCTTAAGTGTAAGACCATAGACATGACATCATGGTCACTAGCTTGAGCGCAAAGATTGCTGGCTTAAACAAGGGGTCACTAGCTCTTCTGTAGCCCTGTGGTCAAGGCACATATGAGAAAGTAATCAATGAACAACTAAGGTACCACACTATGAGTTGATGCTTCTCATCTCTGTCCCTTTCTGTCTGTCCCTGTCTGTTCTTCCTTCCTTCTCTCTCTCTCTAAAAAAAAAGATGGGAGTGTAGATAGTGCAAATATCCCTTTGAGATCTTGATTTTATGTCCTTTGGGTTATACATTCCAAGTGAGATGGCTGCATATTATGCTAGCTCTATTTTTAATTTTTTGCCTAACATCCATATAGTTTTCCATAGTGGTTGACTGGATACTCTGTAGAAGCTTTCAATTTACATTCCCACCAACAGAACACAAGTGTTCCCTTTTCTTAACACCCTCCTGTTAATAATCTCTATCTTTGTCTTTTTGGTGATAGATATTTTAACAAGTGTGAGGCAGTATCTCATTTTGGTTTGGGGCAAGGGTGTAGAGTGCAGAGATGCTGGTCAGAGTACACAGTTTCAATAATGCAGGATGAAAATATTCTGGAGATCCAGTATACAGCAGGTAACTGTAGTTAATGATACTGTGTCAAATACTTAAAATTTGCTAAGAGGATATATTTTAAGCAGAAAAAGGAACAAAGGGAGGAAAGGAGGAAGAGTGGAGAACATATTTTTTTAAGTAAAAATCAAGATAAGAAAGAAAAAAGTAACTATAAGGTGATGGGTCTATTAATTAGCTTGATTGTGGTGATCCTTTAACAACACATATGTATATCAAAACATTAAGTTCTATACCTTAAATATATACATTTTTATTTCTCAATTATACCTCAATAAATCTGGAGAAAAATAAAAGAGGAAACCTAGCATTGAGATCAGACCTAGAAAGAAAACAGCCTTCAAACATAATCTGTGTTCACTATGTTTCACTTAAATACCAAGCTGAAGTAACATATATGCATTTTTGCTATTTATTTGTCTGCCATCTCTGCAAAAGACTTTTTGTTCCATAAACCTAGGACTTACACTATAGGTCCTGGTTATATTATATTGACCTGTAATTGTTTGTACTTCATTGAGAACAAGACCTCTTCAGGGCCAGTTACTTGAAATTCTTTTGCTTTGTTTGGTTTCTCATTTTCAGAAACATGCTGACTTGCTTCCTGATATACCATTAAGAGGCTAAAAAACATAGGTTAATATTTTATAAATAAATGCAAAGCTCAAAGCATAACACGTGTTTCCTCTTGATAGTGTAAGAAAAATATACTTCAATTATAAAACTATTATCTTGAAACATTTTTCTAAAGATATTGAACACAGTTATATATAGGAGACATATATGTATATATAAATATGTTCATATATACACACACATATCTGTATGTAACTGTACATTGTATATGTGCATGTGAAACTGTATATAATACATATAAATATATATCTTGTTTTAATGATAAATGAATAAATTTGGCTCAAATACATCAATAAAAGATGTAATAGCTATCAAGTGTGGTAATTTAAATAATAGTGAGTATATTATCAATATCATCTGATTAACTTATATAATAGCACAAAATTATAAAGTTGACATTACATTAAATATAAAGAAAGTATCAAAGAGTTATCTTTTGAAATTCTAAGGATAGTCACATTCATTATAATTTTTATTCATACATTTTTCTTTCAATTCTTAAAAATTAATGTCTATTCAATTACATCTAAAATGTATCATTCATCAGACTTCTGCTTCAACAATATGATTGATTGGATACCCTGTAGAACCTTCCAAAGAAACAACTAATACAGTTTAAAATATATTTTTTAAAATAATATTGTAAATGCTTCACTAAGCTGGCACAAAAGTAAGAAAGACAAAATTCGAAAATGAAGTACTACCAAGAATCTGTAAACTACTGCTTTCACCCTGATGATTTCTGCTGGTCCTTGGCATGAACAAGGTTCAATGACTCCAGAGGGCAAAAGTAATCGAAGATAAAACCTAGGACTTGCAAAATATTGACAATCAGTAAATCTAGTGAAAGGATATATGGGTATTCAAGATACCATTATTTCAACTTTTTTAAGTCCAAGTAAGATTATTTTTAAAATGGAAAGTTCATAAACAGGCAGGTTGGGTATTAGGCTAATGGTTAACTTTGGGCAGAAATAAAGGAGTAGGCATAAGAGGATCCTGGTGCTGTCCTATTATTTTACCTGGGTGAAATCATAGTTCAATTTTTACTTCTATACTTCTCTATAGGTTAATGTTTTACATTTGTTACTATTCTAAATACTTTGCAAGTATTCATTCTCTTAACTTTCATGAAAGATCTATGAGGTGGGTGCTATAATAGTCAGCATTTTACAAATAAAGTACTCATGGCACAGAAGATTTTGACTTTCCAGGGTTAAATACCCTTATATATAGATTATTCAAATTCAGGTGATCAGAGTTCTGTGTTATTAACCAGCAATGTCAAACTACGAGGAGCAAGGGGTGGCGGGGAGAAATCAAAATAAGAAAAACATGAGGTAGCTAGATACAGGAACAAGTTTGCCTCCATTTAAACTATTGCCCTTTACACATCTGGCAAACCTGTCCATGTTTCTATGCTCCTCTATTCTTAACTGTTCATAAACTGACATCTATAGACAATCATTAAATCCTGTTCAAAAACTAAACCAGTAAATTCCCTGGAAACAAAGATGAAAACCAAGTTAGTATCTCAGAAGCTAATGATAAAAGTTCTGCATTCTCAATGAACCTCACTTTATTTGATTGAGCTCTAGACATGTGTAACAAGATAGATTTCATGACAACAAGAACACTGCAATATCTGATGGGTAATTTCCACGATGTAGCTAATGTTATACAAAACTATATATTCTTGCCTGATCAGGCAGTGGCGCAGTGGATAGAGCATTGGACTGAAATGTGGAGGACCCAGGTTTGAGACCCCAAGGTTGTCAGCTTGAGCGCGGGCCCATCTGGCTTGAGCAAAAAGCTCGCCAGCTTGGACCCAAGATCGCTGGCTCAAGCAAGGGATTGCTTGATCTGCTGAAGGCCCACAGTCAAGGCACATATGAGAAAGCAATCAATGAACAACTAAAGTGTCGCAACGAAAACTGATGATTGATGCTTCTCATCTCTCTCCATTCCTGTCTGTCTTTCCCTATCTATCCCTCTCTCTGACTCTCTCTCTCTGTCTCTGTAAAAAAAAAACCCACTATATATTCTAAACAAACAATAGAAGAATTCAACAGTGTCCATCTTTATGAATTCTGAGGGATGCATTAAAATCTTGGATATCATCTCAGAGGGAATCATTCCAACAGTGGGAGAAATATATAGGCAAACAACAGTAATGAAATTGAGATGTATGTGAAATTCCCTTCCTTTCTTTCCTCAGAAGAGAGAATTATTTGGAAAAGCCTGAGAACAGCCTGGAATCAAATTATTTGGACAAATCCCAGTAAAGTACAGATAAGATTGTTCAACCACATTCTCTGTTACTCTTGTACTGGGTTACCTGATGGTGGGCAGGACATTTTAAATTAGGGTTACAGCTTTATCAGAATTTATGAAAAAACAATACCCTGAGATTCTAGCAAAATTGCATCTTGGCTGCATTATAAACTTCATTTACTCATCATCTTGATTAGAGAATGAAATGGCATAGAGAAAAAATGAGAACTTACCTTTCTGGGGGAATTAGTACTGAGAGGATAACAAATGTGAGAAAGCTACTAAAACTGTAGTCAGTAGAGCACATAGGGAAGCAGAGCTTACAACTGCTGCCAGCCTTCACAGTACAATGGATAAAAAGGAGGAAATTGTCCCACCTCTGAGTGGACAACATAGAAAAAAAGATGTTTCCTCTGTATTGACAAAATTGAAAAACACACACAGCTCATTCCAGCATACAGCACCTTCCAGAGCTTATTACATAGGGAATGTAGACACAACCGTAATTAGGGAAGGTGGAGCAAACTTAGCCAGACCGTAGAAGTTGGCCCCCTTTAGTACAGCTCATTTTAGTAGACACTCTGGAAAGGGCAAGGAGGAAAGACTATTACTGAGATCTGCAATTATACCTACCAACCAGTGACAAGTAGCAAATGAAATTACATGCAAGCACTTGCATGGACAGGTGAGTAGATCATGACAGTGGAGTCTAACAATAAGAAATAGGTTCTCAGAGGTCCAAGTGTCCTGCAGGGGAAAGACACTGCACCCCAAGCACTAATCAGAATCCTACTTCAAAGCAAAGCCAAGAAAAGGAGCAAGATAAGCAAGTTCAAAACCTGTTCTAAAGGGGATGTGATGTTTGGTATCAAGCCAGAAAGGAACAAGCCAGATCAGGCAAATGACTAAATTGCCAACTGTCCTGGAAGTTGGTTAGTGAGTACAAGGGGCTGGAACTTCAGTTCATTAGTTGTCTTCTGCCTAAAGTTAAGTTTTGTTTTAGAAATCAGAACAGAGCAGAATGGCGATATCATTGCCCCTAGAGAAAACCAGAAAGGACTTTTGACATTCGCAGGTGTTGATGAATATTGTTCACCAAACACTGACATTTCTGTCATTTTATAGCTGACACAGGGTCATGGCATAGCATAAAATGGCACCTGAGTCATAAGTATAAATCATGAAGGGAGGAGAGAATACCTTCAGGAAGCATCAGGCATAAATAAGGAAAAATAGGGTGTAGTCCAAAGTAACAGCAAAGAGGAGAAAAATAGCTAATATGAATTAAGCACAATAAGTTGGAGATTACCTATAGTCTTATTCTTATTTTTTTATTTAAATCAAGCATTCGTCCGCAACACTAGAGAATGCTAGCTCCACTGTGCTCTTTATACTGATTATATATACTTCTATTTATAGTGTGAGGGTTTTTCTTATTTGTTTATGTGTTTGTTTTTTCAAAGTAGACAGAGGTGATAGGCATTTGGCTGGCAGGGTGACTTTTCAAATTACTAACATTAAAAGGATAAAAGACAGTTAAACACAGATGGATGGGGATGGAAGGTACTATGTCTTAGGTAATGAGCTCAAAATATGGTAATAGACCCAATTTTGCCACTCACCAAAACTCAGCAGCACTATATTCTAATTTTGGATTTTTGTCCTGAAATCAGAGTCATATAAAAGAGCTACAGAAGAGTAACTTTAAAATATCTGGTTTTACCTCTATATTATCAGTACTAGTTTTAATACCATGGCAATATCTTGCAGCAGAGGAAAAAGAAAATTCCATTTTTTATAGCTAGGTGGGTAAACTATTTTTAATCAAATTTTTATAGCTTCTATTACCTCTTTATAGCAACTGTAAAAACAGAAGGAAGACACAGATCATAGAATACAGATAATTTAACAATAATATCAGTCCCAAACACTGGCACACTGAATTTTAACCTTTTCTTATTACATACAAATATTAAGAACAAACAAACAAATAATAGGCAAAAATAAAAATATTGGCTGAATTTTTGTTAGAAACCTAATGCATCTAAGGGATACCCAGGTATCTGAGATCTCAGTCATCATAGAAACAAAATTAAAATAGCTAAGATAAAGGTCTATTACATACAAATTATTAATTTCAAATACATGTTATTCCTACACCCAGATTTTCAGAGTAGTCAGTTGGTGATCTGACTTCAAAAACACTTAGTGGTCTAGGAGCAATTAGAAAAAGATCTGGATTAAATTTTATGTTATGGTTCATCAGACAAAAAATAAAGTTCTCCAACAGCAGTTAAAAGCTATCATCAATGTGGAAAGTAATCAGGATGTAAAAGATGTTAGGTGTTGCTATTCACGTACAATATAGTCTTACATGGGAGAAAAAGGAAAGCGCAAGTTAATAGACACATATATACACTTACATACAGTCCACAAGGTTGTATTGAAATGAAATTACCTGTTTCTTCTACAGAAACTATATATAAGAAAATATAACCTATAAGCTTAATGCCCATCATGGCTGTGCGTAAAGAATCAAATACTGATATGAAACAGCAAAGTAAAGAAATAGCATTATCAAAAGACATTGAAAACAATATAAACATTAGTGCATAAGATTCTTATACTTGAAATACATATTCAAACTACATTCTAGAAGTAAATTTTAAAAATATATAGGCTACTCTTTTTTTCCCCATGAGACAGCTGATTTATAGCTCTTTTAAAATCTCCCTTGCTTTGCACATATGCAAATATAAGATATGCTTATGAAATGCCAATGACTCAATGGACTTTCAACTCTAAAATTTGGCAGTTAGAAACCATCCCTCTTCTCACCACAAATCCATCAAAAGTCTAAATAAAATACAGTGTAGTACTTAGAGAGGCATATGTGCAGGTCATTCAAAGAAATCAGCACTGAAACCAAGTTATGGATATACATAAATTCAATAAATGACAGATGTCAATAAAAGACAAAAACTTAATGGCTCTGAGCAGTATATCAATATTGAAACAAAATAGATCCCATTTATACAATTTGCAAAAATAAACTCCAGATGAATTACAAATCAGAATGTGAAAAATAAAACATTAAATAATTTAAAAAGCTTTTAATTTGGCTACAATAGTGTCTTGGTTTGAAGCACATAATATATGCTACAACACCTCTGGAGAAGAGGGAGCATTGAAATTAAGTTTAAAGGTGCCTGACCAGGCGGTGGCGCAGTGGATAGAGTGTTGGACTGGGATGTGGAAGGACCCAGGTTCGAGATCCCAGGTCTCCAGCTTGAGCGTTGGCTCATCTGGTTTGAGCAAAAGTTCACCAGCTTGAGTCCGGGGTCACTGCCTTGAGCAAGGGATTGCTCGGTCTGCTGAAGGCCCGCTGTCAAGGCACATATGAGAAAGCAATCAATGAACAACTAAGGTGTCAAAACAAAAAAAACTGATGATTGATGCTTCTCGTCTCTCTCCGTTCCTGTCTGTCCCTCTCTCTGACTCTCTCTGTCTCTGTTAAAAAAAAAGAAAGAAATTAAGTATAAAGTATAAATTTAATTAATCCAAACGTGAAACAGATGACTGAACTGTTGTTTAGGAACCAGAGGTCAACTAGAACATAGACTGGAGTGGAACTTTTGAAAAGTGAGGATTATTCAACGTATTATGCTATTTTAAGTAGAGAATAGAGGCTGAACACATTGTCTTTACAAACTTTATAGCAGAAATGCCATCATTATCTTCTCTATGGCTATTCTCCTATCCAGCATGCTCAGCATGGTAACTTTTGATTCTCTTCCTGGGCAAAAACAAGAGAAATGATGTTTTACTGCTTTATATTCTGTTGAATATATGATTAAGTTTTAATTCCTAAGATTAGTAATGATTTAAAAGAGTGAGGTGCCATATTTTTTTCTAGGAAAGAAAATGTGGTAAATGTTAATTTTTAAATATAAACCATGAAAAAATAAGATAAAATAAGAACATGAACATTTTATTGAAAATCCTCATACCATGAAACAATTTTGTTAGTTATAATAATATTAAATAATTGACTTTTTATTATTGAGATTTTCTTTAAATGATAATATCTTTCTACTAATTAGTGTAGAATAAAAATAATAATAATTTGTTTAAATGTACTTAACCATTATAGTCTCTTTGGTTTATTTAGTTAGAATTTACTCCAAATCCAAGGTTAGTTTTAGAATAAATGACCACAATAGGAGTAAAAACATCAGCAAACTAATATATTTACATTTTCTTTTGGTTTGCATTACGTGTAAAGATAAGTAAACAACTGAACCCAAGGGAACTTAATTAAATTTGAGAAATAGTAAGTGGACAGTATGAGGTCTTAAATAATTAAAGTGAATTGTAAGAACACCAAATTAGTCATTCTGAAGTAAACAAAATTGGCATGAGTTTTCGGTGTTCAAAATATCATTCTATATTACTAGTGACATTATTTAATATAATCAAAAACCTATGTCAAGTGAATGATATAAAATTATTTTTTTCTTCCATATAAAAATTATTGATCAAAATATATGGCTTGGTTTTAACTAAATAAATAAGCACCTCTAATTTTCCTGGAATCTCAAATGGAATTTTTAAAATTAGTTTGACACATTGCTAAAATAAAGGATGAGCTTACAATCATTGTCTGACATCAAATGGAGGTCAAGCCAAGAATCACTCCCTTCTGTCACTATGAGGTTATTGGTACCTGAGGTTTACATTGACAACCTTGTTTACTTAAGACTATGCTTGTATTGGGTAGCAATAATACAAAGTTAAGCTTTATTACATATATTCTGTGTCTTATTTTTTTAATATATATTCAAGTATTTCCTAAGAACCTCTGTCTGAATATTTTTGATAACTCAGTTTATGTTCTATTTTAACTACTTTGAAGTTGTGTGGCTATAAACAAGATATCTAGTGATCAGAATTCAATTTTCGCTCCCAAGTTTTTAAAATTAAATGTTCTACTTTGAGGTAATTCTAGATTTATATTCATAGATATGTGATTTACAAGTATTTTCTCCTGATCTGAAGCTTGTCTATTTATCTTCTTTCTTTAACAGACAATTTAAAACATTTTTTTTGATGAGGTCTAATTCATTAGTTATTTCTCTTCTGCATTAATTGTTATGTCAAGTTTAAGAATTCTACCTAGTCTTAAGTCTCAATAATTGTCTTGTACATTACATTTCTTTAAAGATTTTATTTATTGATTTTTAGACAGAGGAAAGAGAGAGAGCAAGAAAGGAGGGGGGAGGAGCATCAAGCATCAACTTATAGTACTTAGTTACTTTTTGTATGTTCCTTGACCAGGCAAGCCTGGGGTTTCAAACCGGCAACCACAGTGTTCCAAGTTGACACTTAATTCACTGCGCCACCACAGGTCAGGTGTACATTTTCCTTTTATATAAGTCTTATAGTTTTACATTAAATATTAAGGTTCATGAAATCTGTATAAGGTATGAGGTGTAGGTCAATATTGTTATAATTGACTTCTCACATTTCTTTATCTCTAGTATTCATTCAGTTACTCCATTCTGTTGATTTTACTCCCTATTATCAGTGAAAGGCATCCTCTTGTCAATTCTCACTTACTTGATTAAGGACTTACTCTTTTTTCTCACTTAGCAGGTCTTTTCACACTTAGCACAAAACCTGTCCAAATTGCAAACTATCCAAATTGATCCTTAAAAAATTTCCCAAATCTAATCATTTATCAGTTTTGCTTAAAACTTTATCACCCCTTGGACTCATTACCATGCTGATCTACAAGAGAAAAGAGATTATAACAGAAGAAAAATTACTCGGAAAGAACAGAAATAATAGCAATAGTAATAATAAAAGCAAGCACAACTAGCATTGTTTTTTTAGTTTTACTTCTGAAATAATGAAAAAAATATATATGAGAACAGTACAAAGTTCCTGGTTACACAACCTCTAGTTAACATCTTACACTGCTTCACTATAGTTATTAAAACCAGAAAAATCACATGCTGACTGTATTATTTGCCCCGGTCTGCTATAACAGGTTCTTATAATAGTAAACATGTACTTAACTTATGACCCAATAGTGTACCCTTAACTATTTGCTCAAGCATAATTAAAATATCAAATATATATATCCCTAATAATTAATGTTTATAGCAAGTTTATTTATAATAGCTCAAAACTGGAAATAACCCCAGAGAGTGACTTGAAAAATTATGGTGTATTCATCAATCAAATACTATTCAAAAATAAAAAGGAAAAAACTACTGATTTGTGCAACAATTTGGATGAAATATATTGTGTGAAAGAAGTAGACACAAAGTTGTATATCCTGTTTGATTCCATGACATAAAACTCAAGATAAGAAAAATCCAATATATTAGGAAGACAGATGGAACAGTGATTGCCTGGTGTATGGGTGTGGCAGAGTAATTAATTGTCAAAATGCACACAGGGATTTGGGGGAGTACTGAAAATGTTTTATATCTTGATTATGGTTGTAATTTCATGGGTGTATACATTCATCAAATATCCCCTAATTTTTGTGAGCAGTATAGATATACTGGAATAATTCTAATTGAAAGATGTTGGAAGCCATGCATTGAATAGAACAAATATTCAACCCATAAACCTCTTGGTTTCAGGCCCAGGCGAGGAACTCAGAGGTTCAGGTAAAATTATATACTCTCACCCTATTTATTTGTATAAAAATAATTGTGTTAAAATTTCCTCGGTGAAAAATATCCCTAAAAAACTTTTAAATCAAATGTTTTATTTAAAAGTATATTATTAGACAAAGACTTTTACCAAAATATGTTGAAATATTTTGGCAACAAAAATGTATAATTAAATGTCAAAAATATCTCTGAATGTACATATTTAATTATGCCCCAGGAAAAAAATAGTAGCAATGACTATAATGCTTTTTTTATGAGAGAGCAGTTAGTTAAAAAAAGATAATTTAAAATCAGTTCACTTACAGTAATTATTCTCCTTAATAATCTGCATAATTTCAAAATATAGAATTACTACATCTGTTTATGCTCTGATTACTTGGAAATTTAAAATCAAATTTTATTTAATTTTATATATTTGTATTACTAATATTTTTTATTCTTTTCTATAATAATTTGCAATTTCTGCCTTTCCTTTATGTAACTAAATTCTCTAAAAATCTCTTGCTTTATTTTTGAGGGATTGCCTGTAGTTTTGGAAAGAGAAAGGTGAAAATAATAAGTTGCCAATGAGATGCAACTAAAAATATTCAGCAACAAAATATTGACATTCCATAGGTAACAAAATCGTACATAGCAAGCATTTCAATACATAAAATTTTTCCCAAATTCCTTATAATTTGAGATTATTTTTCCTTTTATTCATTTTAATGGGGTGACAATAAATCAGGGTAGATATGTTCAAAGAAAACATCCCAGGTTATCTTGTCATTCAATTATGTTGCATACCCATCATCCAAAGTCAAATTGTCCTCTGTCACCTTCTATCTGGTTTTCTTTGTGCCCGTCCCCTCCCCTCTCTCTCTCCCTCTCCTCCCTTTCCCTACCCCATAACCACCACACTCTTGTCCATGTCTAATAGTCTCGCTTTTATGTCCCACCTATGTATGAAATCATGCTGTTCTCAGTTTTTTTCTGTTTTACTTATTTCACTCCGTATAATGTTATCAAGGTCCATCCATTTTGTTGTAAATGATCCGACGTCATCATTTCTTATGGCTGAGTAGTATTCCATAGTATATATGTACCAAGGCTATTTAAGCCACTCATCCTCTGACGAACACTTGGGCTGTTTCCAGATCTTCGCTATTGTGAACAATGCTGCCACGAACATGGGGGCGCATTTCTTCTTTTCTAACAGTGCTATGGTGTTCTTAGAGTATATTCCTAACAGTGGGATAGCTGGGTCAAAAGGCAATTCGATTTTTAAAGTTTTGAGGGATCTCCATACTGTTTTCCACAGTGGCTGCACCAGTCTGCATCCCACCAGCAGTACAGGAGGGTTCCCTTTTCTCCACATCCTCGCCAGCACTTATTCTGTGTTGTTTTGCTGATGAGCGCCATTCTGACTGGTGTGAGGTGATATCTCATTGTGATTTTAATTTGCATTCTCTAATGATTAGTGATGTTGAGCATTTTTTCATATGCCTATTGGCCATCTGTTTGTTTTCTTTGGAGAAATTTCTATTCATTTCTTTTGCCCATTTTTTGATTGAATTGTTTGTCTTCCTGATGTTGAGTTTTATAAGTTCTTTATAAATTTTGGTTATTAACCCCTTATCAGACATGTTATCAAATATGTTCTCCCATTGTGTGGTTTGTCTTTTTATTCTGTTCTTATTGTCTTTAGCTGTGCAAAATCTTTTTAGTTTGATATAGTCCCATTTGATTATCTTGCCTTTTATTTCATTTGCCCATGGAGATAAATCGGCAAATATATTGCTTCCTATGTTTCCTTCTAAGAAGCTTATGGTTTCACGGCTTATGTTTAAGTCTTTTATCCATTTTAAGTTTGTTTTTGTAAATGGTGTAAGTTGATGGTCTAGTTTCATTTTTTTGCAGATAGATGTCCAATTTTTTCAACACCATTTGTTAAAGAAGCTGTCTTTACTCCATTGTATGTTCTTTCCTCCTTTGTCAAATATCAATTGTCCATAAAGGTGTAGGTTTATTTCTGGGTTCTCTATTCTGTTCCATTGATCTATGTGCCTGTTTTTATGCTAGTTCCAGGCTGTCTTTAGTACAATGGGCCTTGTAGTATACTTTGATATCCAGAAGAGTGATACCTCCTGCTTTATTTTTTCTTTTTAAGATTGCTGAGGCTATTCGTGTTCTTTTTTGGCTCTGTATAAATTTTTGGAATATGTGTTCTATATCTTTGAAGTATGTTATTGATATTTTAATTGGTATTGCATTGAATTTATAAATTGCTTTGGGTAATATAGACATTTTAATGATGTTTATTCTTCCTAACCATGAGCATGATATATGCTTCCACTTGTTTGTATCTTCCTTGATTTCTTTATCAATGTTTTATAATGTTCCGAGTACAAGTCCTTAACCTCCTTGGTTAAATTTACTCCTAGGTACTTTATTTTTTTGGTTTCAATAGTGAAGGGGATTGTTTCCTTAATTTATTTTGCTGATAGTTCATTGTTGGTATATAAAAATGCCTCTGATTTCTGAGTATTAATTTTATATCCTGCCACCTTGCTGAATTCATTTATAAGGTCCAGTAGTTTTTTGACTAAGACTTTAGGGTTTTCTATATACAATATCATATCATCTGCAAATAGTGACAGTTTTACTTCTTCTTTTCCAATTTGGATGCCTTTTATTTCTTCTTCTTGTCTGATTGCTGTGGCTAGGACTTCCAGAACTATGTTGAATAAGAGTGATGAAAAGGGCCACCCCTGCATGGTTCCTGATCTTAAGATGATTGCTTTTACTATTTGTCCATTTAGTATGATGTTTGCTGTGGGTTTGTCATAGATGGTCTTTGTCATATTAAGGAATGTTCCCTGTATTCCCACTTTACTGAGAGTTTTGAGCATGAATGGGTGCTGGATTTTATCAAATGCTTTTTCTGCATCTATTGAAATTTTCATGTGATTTTTGTCCTTCCTTTTGTTTATGTGATGAATCACATTGATTGATTTGTGAATATTGAACCAGCCTTGCCTCTTCAGAATAAATCCCACTTGATCGTGGTGTATGATTTTTTTCATATATTGCTGGATCCGGTTGACTAATATTTTGTTGAGAATTTTACCATCTAAATTCATCAGGGATATTGGCCTATAATTTTCTTACTTTCTGTCTTTTCCTGGTTTCAGGATCAGAATAATACTCGCCTCATAAAAGGAGTTTGGAAGTCTTCCTTCCTCTTGAATTTTTTGAAATAGCTTGAGGAGGATAGGAGTTAGTTCTTTGAATTTTTGGTAGAATTCACTTGTGAAGCCATCAGGCCCAGGACTTCAGGTTTTTGATAACTGTTTCAATCTCATTTGTTGTAATTGGTCTGTTTAGGTGTTCTGATTCTTTCAGATTGATTTTTGGAAGATTATATGATTTAAGAAATTTGTCCATTTCACCTAGGTTTCCTAATTTTTTGGCATAGATTTATTCATAGTATTTTCTTACAATACTTTGTATTTCTGTTGTGTCATTTTTTATTTCTCCACTCACATTTCTAATTTTATTTATTTGTATCCTCTTTCTATTTTTCTTGATGAGACTAGTTAAAGGTTCATCGATCTTCTTTACCTTTTCAAAGAATCAGCTTTTGCTTTCATTGGTCCTCTGTATTGTTTCCTTAGCCTCTATGTCATTTATTTATGCTCTGATCTTTATTATTTCCTTTCTTCTACTAGTCCTGGGCTTTATTTACTATTGTTTTTCTAGTTCTTTTAGATGCAGGGTCAGATTGCTTATTTGAGCTTTTGCTACCTTCTCATGGTATGCCTGTAGTGCTATGAACTTCCCTCTCAGTACTACTTTTGCTGTTTCCCATAAATTTTGAGCTGATGTATGCTCATTATCATTTGTTTTTAGAAACTTTCATATTTCTTCTTTGATCTCATTGTTAATCCATTAATTATTTAATATCATGCTATTTAGTTTCAAAGTGTTTGAGTATTTTTTAGGTTTTCATTTGAGGTTAATTTCTTGTTTCAGCCTGACCTGTGGTGGCGCAGTGGATAAAGCATCGACCTGGGAACACTGAGGTCGCCAGTTCAAAACCCTGAACTGCTCTGGTCAAGGCACATATGGGAGTTGATGCTTCCAGCTCCTCCCCCCTTTCTCTCTTTCTCTCTCTCTCACTCTGTGTCTCCTCTCTAAAATGAATAAAATTAAAAAAATAAAATAAAATAATTTCTTGTTTCATCCCATTGTAATCAGAAAAAATGCTTGATATGATTTCAATCTTCTTAAATTTGTTGAGACCACTTTAGTTTCCTAACATGTGGTTTATCCTAGAGAATGTACCATGAGCGCTTGAAAAGAATGTATATTCTACTGCTTTAGGGTGAAGAGTTCTGAATATATCTATTAAATCAAGTTGATCTAGTGTAACCTTTAAGTCTGCTGTTTCTTTATTAATTTTCTTTCTTGAGGATCTAACCAGTGATGTTAGAGGGGTATTGAAATCCCCTACTATGATAGTATTGCTGTTAATCTCGTCTTTTATATCCATCAAAGTCTGCTTTATGTATGTCAGGGCTCCTATGTTTGGTGCGTAGATATTTATAATGGTTATAACTTCCTATTGATTTGTTCCCTTTATCATTATGTAGTGTCCTTCTTTATCTCTTACTACAGCCTTTGTTTTAAAGTCCATTTTGTCAGATATTAGTATTGCTACCCCAGCTTTTTATTCATTTCCATTTGCATGAAATATTTTTTCCATCCTTTTACCTTCAGTCTATGTGCATCTTTTGTTTTAAGGTGTGTCTCTTTTAGACAGCATAGGTATGGGTCCTGTTTCTTTATCCACGCAGCTACTCTATGTCTTTTGATTGGATCATTTAATCCTTTTACATTTAAAGTTATTATTGATATGTAGTTGTTTATTTCCATTTTATTCTTTAAAGCTGTATTCTTCCTTTGCTATATTCTTTCCTCCCTTTGAACTGTTCACAATAGGCCCCTTTGCATCTGTTGCAGAATTGGTTTGGTTTTAATGATTTCCTTGAGGCATTTTTTTTTCTGGGAAGCTCTTTATTTCTCCTTCAATTTTAAACGTTAGCCTTGCTGGATAGAGTAGTCTTGGTTGTAGGTTCTTGTTCTGCATTACTTTGAATATATCTTGCCATTCCCTTCTGGTCTCAAGTGTTTCTGTTGAGAAGTCAGATGTCATCCTTATGGGGGCTCCATTGTAGATAATAGCCTTTTTTTCTCTAGCAGTTTTTAAAGTTTTCTCTTTATCCCTTAGCTTTGGTATTTTAACTATGATGTGTCTTGGTGTAGATTTCTTTGGGTTTCTCTTTAATGGAGTTCTCTGTGCATCTTGAACGTGTGAAACATTTTCCAGCTTTAATTTAGGGAAGTTTTCAGCTATGATTTGATTGAAGAAAGTTTCTATCCCTTGTTCTTTCTCTTCATCTTCAGGAACCCCTATGATGCAGATTTTGTTTCTCTTCATGTTGTCACAGAGCTCCCTTAGAGTTTCCTCACATTTTTTGAGTCTCTATTCATTTTTCTGCTCTGCTTCTGTGCCTCTGTTTATTTTGTCCTCTAACTCGCTGATTCGATCCTCAGCTTCATCCATCCTCCTTTTAATTCCTTCCATTGTGGTCTTCAGTTCTATACTTCTGATACTATATTTGTCATATCTGTCTGATTCTTTTTTATTACTTCAATTTTCTTTTTTATACTTGTTATCTCTTTATTTAGGTGTTCGTAATGACTATCCATTTTTGCTCTAAGCTCTTTGAACATCCTAACTGTCATTATTTTAATTGTTTTTTAATTTCTTTTTATTTTATTCATTTTTAGAGAAGAGACACAGAGTGAGTGAGAGAGAGAGAGAGAGAGAGAGAGAGAGAGGAAGGGAGGAGGAGCTGGAAGCATCAACTCCCATATGTGTCTTGACCAGACCAGTGCAGGGTTTTGAACTGATGACCTCAGTGTTCCCAGGTCGACGCTTTATCCACTGCACCACCACAGGTCAGGCCTAACTGTCATTATTTTAAACTCTGCGTCTGGTAATTTGGTTATATCTGGTTCATTCAGGTCCTTCTCTGGGGATTTCTCTTGATTCATTTGGGTTATTCCTCTGCCTGCCCATTTTGTCTGTGTATAAGAAGGGTGTAGGCACTGGAGTCCAATGGGTTTGTCTGCAGGCCTACCACCCCCTCTGCTGCTGCCTACAACGGTTGGGTATGGGCGTTGCTGGTGCTGGCCCACTGCAGCTGTTGCTGTGATTTCCGCCTTTCTTCCGTGGGAGGGGCTGTGTTCTGGTGCCTAGTTCTACAAGCCTCAGCCTGTCTGGGCCTTCATCCTGCCCTCACAGTTGTGGTTGCGCACTGTACTCAAGCCACAAGCCTTAGCACCAAGGGTAGGGGTGAGCACCTTTGCTTAGCTGCAGACTCCACCTTTTCCCGGGCTTATACCCAGCCCCCACAGTCAGAGCCTGCTAGCCTCGGTTTCTTGGGTCGAGAGGGGCTGCTGGCGTGAATTCAGCTGCAAGCATCTGCCTGTCCCAGGCTTTAGCCCCACCCCCACAGTCAGGGCTTGCTTGTACAGTGTCGCAAACCTCGGAGGTCAGGTGATGCTGTGCACCCACAGGTCCCTGCTCAGCAGCAGATCTCTGCCCATTCCTGGTGTCCCGCTTTTCCCCCGCAGGTGGGGCTGCAGGCGGGCCTGCAGCTGCCAGACCACTTTTGCGCATCCCCTCCGCCCCTGCTGGGCTAGACCAAGCTCACGCCTGCTGGGCCTCCACCACCACCACCCCGACAGAACCGCGTTTCTGCGTCCCTCCACCACCGTCCCTTCAGCAAGCCCTCAGTAGTGTGGGTAGGGACACTGCAGTTCAGACCCTAACACTCCATACTGTAGTCCTGGAAGTTCCCTCCATCTAAGCAGCTCTGCTCTAAGTGCCGCGGGAGAGTTTATTTGGCTAGTGTCCTGCCTCCCTTTGCTGGTATTCCTAGTTCCAGGGGAAATATTCATTTTTGATTAGGTAAGTGACTCAGCCCAGGGGTTAGGGTGGCTATCCCTCAGAGTGTTTCTCCCTGTGCCTTCTAGTCCACACTCTCTTCCCGCTGCTCTGGTCCTCACCTCTGTCCCCGTTCCCAGGAGCCCTGGGTGAGTGGTTGTGAAAGGGGTTTTCTGCACTGTCCCTTTAAGAAAAATCCTGGGTCTGAGAAAACTGTCTCTTTTTCACAAACAGTATCCTAACCTGTTTCACAGCTAAATACTGTCCATATGCTTCTTCTAGGCTCTGGGGCTGTAGGCTGGGGCTTTGTTCCTGGGACCTAGGTCCCTCCCTCTCTGCTAAACTCTCTTCCTGCCATATGAGTCTCTCTGGGCTGCCATTCACTCTGGGGAACTGGGCAGCCCTTTCTACGTTTTTGCTTTTCCTACCAGTTTCAATGTGACTTCTTCAGTGTTCCTTGGTTGAAGAGTTCACTTAGTTTAGTTCAAAGTTGTTTTATTCAGATGATGGTTCTTAAAATTAATTTATAAACCACTTTGGTCTGGGAGTTGGAAGTTGTTACGTCTGCCTACTCCATCGCCATCTTGCCGTCCTCCCAAATTCCTTTTTGAGTGTTATTTTAAGGTGCTATTTTGGTCTTCTATCACTATGGTTACAAAAGTAATAAAAACCACAATAGTAAATTTCAATTTGATGCTCATTTTTCTTCTAATTATTGTGACTCTTTCTTGGCACAGAAGTCCACCAATTGCATAAGAAGCATTATGTGGGAGAATCATGTAGCTATTGAAGAGAGGATAAATAGTCTATGTAACCCTTCTTCTTACCATTTCATTTTTAGATCTTAGCTTTCCAAAAGCAATTGAAGATCCTACATAGGATGAAAAATAAAATGGCAAAATAAAATACAACGTAATTTGTAGAGATTTCACTGGCCCTTTATTCCAGCTGCCTTCAGAATAATTTTCATATATTGTTCTATCCATTGAATTTTCTGTTATAAAACATCAAACTTCAAAACTACATTTAAGACTTAAAGAATGAATCAAGTCAGTCAACAAAGAATACAAGTGTGTGTGTGTGTGTGTGTGTGTGTGTGTGTGTGTGTGTGCATTTGTATCCATAAGTAGACACATGTGAATCTATGTAAAATTATATACCCTCACCAAATCAAAAGATACATGCACTGAGTAAGTTGTCCCTCCTCATCTCCTGGTTACCTTTTATTTCCTATATGTTTTGGTAAAAAAGAAAGTTAACTTGAGGCTGGGGCAAAAAAGTGTGGAATTCTTTTGAGTTTGGAGGTGCTTTGTCTCAGAGCCTGTAGGAGTAAACTATTTTCATTCTGAACTCCATCAACCATTTTTACGTGCATTCACAAACCTGAAAGTCACATACTCTTGTTCATAGTACAATGTGATACAACAATAAAAACTGTATTTGAAAATTTAACAGAAGATCATTAGGCCCAATGACTTATTTTATGTTTAGATCATTGTTGGATGCTTAGATTTTTTATTTATGATAGAAAAGCCAGACAGAAATTAACACAATGAAGTTGAAGGGGCAATCTGGAAAGTATTTTCCAGATTATACTTATTGATGCATGAAAGGCATGGTTTCTTTACTGATCAAGAGCATAAATATTCAAAACTAACCAAAACAACATCTTGTTGTTGATGTCCAATATCCAACACATTTGGTTTTCTAAAGCAGCAAACAATAAAAGCATGTTTCCAGAAAATCATATAGTTAATACCAAGATGGAGTGGTAATTATCATCGGCTTTTATGTTTAATGGTGGTAAGATATTACAGCCATCATATGGAGTAGCTGCCTTATAATCAAGTTTAAGCATAGTCTTGGGGTAGTAGAAACCAACTCTGTGATTTAACGACAAAAAAAAAGTATTTCCTAAAATGTTATAAACATACTAAAAGAGGAAAACAAAGTCACTTTCACAGATATACAATTAACACTCAGTTCTCCTAAGTCTAATGCCTAGAGAAAGAAACCAGTCTTTTACTAATATTGCAACGATTATCATTTCAGTGATTGTCACATGATTTTTCACCTCAAGTTTTTCCAGTTGTTTCCTGTCTCTGAGTAAAACAGAAGTCCTATGAGGATCAATAAAGTCCTACACAATCCAGCCATTCACTGGCCCCTTGACTTCACCTACCTCCATCATTCTTGCTTATTCTGTTTGCTCCATTGGCCTCTTTGAAATTCCTTTAAAAAGGTCAACAACCTTCTGCCTCAGGAACTTTAATTTACTGTTTGTCCTGATTTGAACATTCTTCCTCCAGATTTCTGCAGAATTTACTCCCAGTTCTTTATTGTCTTTGTTCAAATACTGTTACCTTGGTCATTTATAAATGTGACTCCTTCCTCAGCACACCCTCTACCCATACTCAGCTTTGTCAAACCTGAAGCACCCCCTACACTCCTTCTCTGTCTCATTTCTCCAAAACAGTGTACTCCCTTTTCTGTTATATTTTTTTCTATGTCATCTGAATAAGATGTGCATTAATTTTAACCTTTTTTACTGAAGGTATTTCCATACCACTATACAAAATGTACTTTAGTACCATATTATCAAGATTTGAATGATGCAATCTAAAGTATATCTAGCCTGACCTGTGATGGCACAGTGGATAAAGTGTCAACCTGGAATGCTGAGGTCACCAGTTCAAAGCCCTGGGCTTGCCTGGTCATGGCACATATGGGAGTTGATGCTTCCTGCTCCTCCCCTCTTTTTTCTCTCACTCTCTCTCTCTTCTCTAAAATTAATAAATAAAATAAAGTATATCTAAAACCATTATTTAAAGACAGGTAATTGTTTATTTTCCTCTTTGCAGCATAACTTTGGTAAATTTCCCTGAAATGCAGATTTTGTTTTATTAGCTAAAATAAAGGGTAGAAATAAACCATTCACATAAATTATGTGATGGCTTTGCTGTTACTCTTAGTTATTCTGCTTCTCCTACTTTTAAGTTGCCTTTTTATTATTAAAAAGAAAGACTAAGAGATCATTTAATTGGTCTTTATATTTCCAGCTCCTTGCACTATGCCTAGCACATACTAGATAATCAATAAATATGGGTTACATTACAGAATGGATGGATTTAGTAATAGCATTACTTGGCAAACAGTATTTAGAATTAGCAATAAATTTCTAAAATCCATATTTAAAAACAAGCAGTCTATAATCTCTTCTGTCCTCTTATTTCAAAAATATATAAATTTAATGAAACAAACCTCTTTCTATGAATGACTTTTCTGTCTTCAAAGGCATACTGATTAATTTTTTCACTGTCCAGCTAAATTCTTACTTACTGGTGACATTAACAGGATGTTATCGTTCATCTTAACTGTAATTTAAAGCCATCTTAGGAAATTTCTCTTTACCATAGGACTATAATCAATACATCTCTTAGAATTACATATGTTTTATTGGCAGATCATATGAATATACTATAGGTTGTCTGAATTTAGTAGCTGATCTTTAAAATAAACCTGTATGCCAAAATAAATAGTGCCAGAGTTTCTCTAAGTTCCTAAAATTAAAAGATTCTGCAACAAACTTAATATTTCATATTTTGGTCTAAACTCTCTTATAAGCTATAACAAATTTCAGGACTGCCATAACAAATTACCAAAACATGGATGGCTGAAAACAACAGAAATTTATTGACTCATCATTTTGAAGACTAGAAGTCCAAAATCAAGGTGTGAGCAGTCTCTGAATCTAATGTCCCATGGTATTCTCCCCTATACATCTCTGTGTTCTCATAAAAACGCTAATCATATTGGATAACGGGTCCACACTACTCTCGTATAAAGTCATTTTAACTAATTCCATGTACAACAAGTGACTCTGCACTAAGGACATATGCTAATGTTTTGAGGGTTAAGACTTCAATATATCTTCTCACAGGACACAGTTCAACCCATAGCATAAGCATTTTCAAGAGGGAATAACAAAACTGTAATACTCCTATGTTCAGAATATCTCAAATGAGTTTATATACTGGGATGCAATAGGACATAGTGGTTAAAAGCATAGATCTCAGCAGAAACTTTTCATTGATTCTCGAGGCAGAGGAAGATTACTAAAAAGGAGAAAAGATATTCCAGACAGCTTTGACAGCAAATATGAAGCCACAAACTGTAAATTTCATGGTGAATCTGGAGAAGGTTGTTCTGAAGTAGCTAGGACTGGCTATAAGTAGACTTCCTGAAATGGTAACTCATTCTGTAAGACAAGTAAGAGATTTTCTACCTCATCTAGGTAATTGTGATGCTGCTACATTCTTAGTAACCTTTACCTCTAGTCCCAAGACAATCACCAGTTTTTTTTGTGTCTCTGTGAGAAAGGATGATATTGTTTCCCAATAATACAAATATTGCTAAGATTTGTTTTAATTGCATCAATTTAGAATATAGGTTATCCTTAAACCCTAAACCAATACGGGCTAACATACAGCTGGGTATTTAGTCAGTTCCATAAAACAGCATGACTCAGAATGGATGAAGGAGGTTACCATTTTTACTTAAAATAAGGACAATGATACCAGAATTATGGTCAACTACACCATCAAACTGGACAACCTAAAAGAAATGGAAAAAATTCTTAGAAACATATAACTTACCCAGACTTAATCAAGAAGAAATAGAAAATTTAAGTCAATTACTGGTAAGGAGATCGAATAAGTAATCAAAAATCTTCCAAAAACAATAAAAAAAAAAAACCCACCTCAGGACCACATGGATTCACTGGTAAGTTTTACCAAATATTTTAATAATTAACAATAATGCTTCTCAAAATTTCTCAAAAAGTGAAGAGGAGAGAATATTCCCAACTCATTATACGAGGCCAGAATTACCCTGATACTGTTACAGGACCGCCTCTGTACCAAGGCTGGCCCTGTCCCTGCAGAGTCTGGGATCTTTCCCATGTTGGACAACTTGCAGGTCTTGACTCAACCAGGAAAAATTTCAAGGACAAATCAGAGTGAGAACAAAGCAAGATTATTCAAGTAGACATAAAGAAAAATGCCAGAGCACAGGCCTCACTACTAAAGAAGCAAAAACTACACATCCAAGTGGGGGCAAGCCATTTCATGAATGAATTGTTTAGGAAGTCAGTTAGTTCTTGGGATTTCAGATCTTCCCAAGGTTGAAGAGTTGTCTCAAAGCTTTGTGATATCAAATTCTGACTCTGCCTTCTGTTTGATAGAGGTTTATAGAGGTTCTTGTTCCTAATATGGTTTGTTTCAGAAATGTTATGTTGTTTGTCCTCCAGGGTTTCCCTTTTCTATTTGTGGTGTCAATTTTCATTATAATGATGGGATAGTGAGCTTTGGGGTCATTCTATGGTCAATTTTTCTTCTATCTTGGATTAATCTGGAATTTTCTAGTTTTTGTTATCTACCTCCCTGACTATGGTGGTTCAAAGACAGAGAGAGAAACAGATAGGGTCAGACAGACAAAAAAAGAGAGATGAGAAGTACCAATTCTTTGTTGTGGCACCTTAGTTGTTCATTGATTACTTTCTCACATGTGCCTTGACCGGGGGGGCTGCAGGAGACAGAGTGACCCATTGCTTAAGCCAGCAACCTTGGGTTCAAGCTGGTGAGCTGTGCTCAAACCAAATGAGTCCATGCTGAATCTGGTGACATTGGGGTTTTGAACCTGGGTCCTCTGTGTCCTGGTCCAATGCTCTATCCATTGAGCCACTGCCTGCTTAGGCTTTCCTAGATTCTTACTGACCTGCTTCAATATTAAAGCCAGAATAGGTCACTACAAGAAAAGAAAACTACAAGCCAATATTCCTGATGAACAAAAATTCAATATTTCTCAATAAAATATTAATGGAGTTTTAAGGCATTTGTGATTTGCCCAATATGTAAGTGGTAAAAATAGCATTCAAAATTAACAGGGTGTCTTATAGGACTTTCAACTTCTTGGTGTCTTATAATTCCAAAAGACCTCTTTGTAGGCCAGTGCAGTTTAGTCAAAATTTATTTGCCCTGATACTGTGGACTCAATCCAAGAGGAAAACAAACATTTATAAATTATAACAGCTGCTGCTCCCAGTTGGACTACCTCTCACATAACAAACTCTACTAGATCAACAGGACTTCTATAAAAGCGTTAAGCACGCTTCCAATTACTGGCCCAACTTTATGATTTTTGTTAAGAAACTAATGTTGTTTGCTAGTGACATCAGAAAAATGGCACCATGAGGGATGCTCCTGATATCTTCCTCTGAAATTTCAACAAATTCAACAACTAGAGACAGAAAAACAATCTCAGGAGCACCTGAAATATACATACACCAAAGGTACAATTGGGTGAAAAGGTGACTGAATATATAATCCACTCTGAAGGAAATAAGACAGGGAATGGAGTATTCCGCTTTCCTCACTGAGAGGAAGGGTTGTGTTCATCTACAGCCGAGAGAAACGGAGTGTCTGGGGCAGAGGGAAGAAGCTGGGATAGGGAGGATGATCAAGCAGAGGAAAGAATGCTCCGGTTTGGCCTGAGATCATGGACGTAGGGCGAGTATGGACAGCAGGCTCTGACGGAGGTGGCTGGAGCAGGTTGCCTGTGGAGGCTGGTGCCTGAGCAGCTTTGGGCTTTGTGTGCTCCAGGTCCACAATCACAGGCAGTGTGCGAGTGGCTCCACCTGGCACCTCTAGTGTTGGTGTGCATGATTGGGGGTAGAGGGGATAGGCCCAAGATTGTCAGCAGTGGACTTCTGTGTAGGCTGTAGTCAGCATTTCTGTGTGGTCCTAACTCCCTGACCAACAGCACAGGAAGTGCACAAGAGCCAGGATCCCTAGGCCTGGGCCTGTCCGGGTGGGGCGTCTACGCAAGTCAATTTAGGTCTCAAAGCACATTCCTACATTTCCAATAATGACTGAGATCACAGGTGTTATGCAGCTAAGTAGGTGGGAGCAGACCTCCTGTGCACTGTGGAAGTCATGGGAGATAGGCATGCACTTTTCTTGCTGCAGGATACCAAACAGGACACAACGGAAAAGCCTGTGAAGATTAGACCCACGGAGCACTGAGGCTTACTAGACATGCCCAGGGGCCCTTTGAAAGGTGTCTGATCAGCAATGGGCTTCCAGCCCTGCCTGCTTAGGCTGACAGCTCTGGCTGACACAGATTTACCCAGAACTTTGCTTTGAGCAGGGCTGAACGAAGGACCTGGATGCTATTAGAGCCTCTTGCTCTGTAAGCAGTGGCTGGGGAAACCTCACAGCTAAGTCCCCAGGTTGCTAGTTCAGGAGGAATGGATGCAGGCAGAGGTACCTGGAAAACTAACTGAGTCTCCTACTGTTGTATCCTGCAAACCCTAACAAGCCCCGCCTACCAACAGGACTCAGGCCCAGCCTATGTCCTTGCCATAGTGACACAACAGAAAATCTCTACTCAAGAACCCCACAGGGGAAAAAACCTGTAGTATAGTGCTACCTGCTGGGAAAAAAAAGAAAAAGCTACCTCTCAAAACCAGAAAAAAATTACATTTTGATAACTTCTATTTCTTTTTTCTTTTTCATTTCTTCTTTTTTCCACTTTGGTCATTTTATCTTCTTTCCATTTTATTCTTTCATTTTCTTTTTGAACTTCATTATTCATAGGTGTTACATATTTCATTCTTTTTTTAATGAGGGTTACATTTCTAAAACCTTAACTTTCTCTTCTTTTCTCTTTTTTCCTTTTTCTTTTTCTCTCATTCAGTCAACATTTATCAACAAATTATTTTATTCTGGATTCAAATTTTTCTTTGTGGCATTTTGTGTGTTTTTAACTTCATTTTTTATCTCTTTGTCACTTTCCCACAGTTCTGGCTCTGCATTCTATATAGTTTTTGTTACACTTATTATAATAGAATGTGCATTTTTCCACTGTATTTTTTCAATTTTTATTTATTTTTTAAAATTATCACTTATTAGTGTTATTAACAATACCACTCTCAAATGCCATTAAGAAAAAATAGTCAAATATTATAGATACAAAAGATAGAGTTGTAGCTCAAATAGATGATGAAAAATCTCAAAATAATAATTTTAATTGCTTGGAAACCTTGGAATTAAATGACAGAGAATTAAAAATTGAAGTTTTAATAATATTCAGGGAAATACAAGAAAGCTCAGAAAGGCAATTTAGAGAGCTCAAAGAGCAATTCATTGAACAAAAAGAATATATCACCAAGGAATTGAAACTATAAAAAGGAATCAAACAGTGATGAAAAACTCAATACATGAACTGAAAAACGAGGTAACAAGCTTAGCTAATACAACAGGCCATATAGAGAAGAGAATTAGTGACACAGACTATAGGCAACTAGAGACACTACAGAGAGAAGAGGAGAGAGACTCACAAATTTAAAAAAAATGAGAAAGTCCTACAGGAATTGTCTGATTTCATCAGAAAGAGCAACAGAAGAGTAATGGGTATATCAGAAGGAGAAGAGAGAGAAAATAGAATGGAGAACATATTCAAACAAATAATAGGCAAGAACTTCCAAAGCATGTGGAAAAATTAGAGCCTCAAATCCCAGAAGCAAACAGAACATCGAGTTACCTTAACCCAAACAGACCTATTTCAAGACACATCATAATGAAATTATCACAAACCATTGACAAAAAGTCCTCAAGGCAGCCAGGGAAAAGAAGAATACAACATATAAAGGAAGGCTCATTAGGCTATAATCAGATTTCTCAGCAGAAACTCTACAAGCCAGAAGAGGGTGGACATGAATATTTAAAGTACCAAAAAAGAGAAACTTTCAGCCAAGAATACTATATCCATCAAAGCTATCCTTCAAATACATAGGGGAAATACAAACATTCACAGATATAAAAAAGATGAGGGAACCTGACCAGGCAGTGGCACAGTGGATAGATCATTAGACTGGGGTGAGCAGGACCCAGGTTCAAGACCCCGAAGTTGCCAGCTTGAATGCGGGCGCATCTGGCTTGAGCAAAAAAAAAAAAGCTCACCAGTTTGGACCGAGGGTCACTGGCTCAAGCAAGGGGTTACTCGGTCTGCTGAAGGCCTGCGGTCAAGGCACGTATGAGAAAGCAATCAATAAACAACTATGGTGTTGCAACAAAAAACTGATGATTGATGCTTATCTCTCTCTCCGTTCCTGTCTGTCAGTTTCCATCTATCCCTCTCTCTGTCCCTGTAAAAAAAAAAAAAAAAAAAAAGATGAGGGAATTTATCACCAGAAAACTCCCACTTCAGAAATTACTGAAGGGGGTTATCAGACCAGATACAAAAAACAAAACTAAATCACAAGTAAAAGCTCCAGAAAGATAACAATGAAAACAAGATTAATCTGTGACAACAAAAACAAAAAAGGGGAGAGGATAAAGATTAACAATAGCAAAGGAGAAAGGAGGATGGAGTGCAGAAGCACTCATGAGATAATGTACTACAATGAATATGATATATATCCTTTTCATTACCTAATGGTAATTACCCCTGAAGAAAACACTACAGAAACACATGGCTTAAAAAAAAAGAAAAAACAGAGAAAAGAAGTATGGTATACAACCAAACAAAAACAAATGACAGAAAAACAAAAGAGAAGAACCAAATGAGAACAGAGCTATCAGAAAGTGATATATAAAACGACAATAGGAAACCCTCAAGTGTCAATAATTACACTAAATGTAAATGGATTGAACTCACCAATAAAAAGACACAGAGTAGCAGAATGGATCAAAAAAAAAAAATCCAACTGTATGCTGCCTATAAGAAACACATCCAAGCTACAAAGATAAAAACAAATTCAAAGTGAGAGGTTGGAAAATGATTCTCCAAGCAAATAACATCCAAAGAAAAGCAAGTGTAGCCATACTCATATCTAACAATGCTGACTACAAGACAGAAAAGGTAATCAGAGACAAAGATGGTCATTTCATAATAATAAAGGGGACATGGATTCAAGAAGACATAACACTTCTTAATATATATACACCAAACGAAGGAGCACCAAAGTATATAAGACATCTACTAACTGGTCTAAAAATAAAAATCAACAAAAATACAATCATACATGGAGACCTCAATACACCACTGACGGCTCCAGATCATTGATCCAAACAGAAAATCAATGAAGAAATATTCACCTTAAATGAAACACTAGAACAATTGGATATAATAGACATCTACAGGACATTTCATCCCAAAATGCCAGAGTATATATTTTTCTCCAGTGTACATGGAACATTCTCAAGAATTGACAGTATGTTGGGACACAAAACTAACATCAACAAATTCAGAAAGATTAAAATTATACCAAGCATATTCTCTGACCATAAAGCTTTGAAACTAGAATTTAACTATAAAAAATAAGTAAACAAACCCACAGAAATGTGGAAATTAAACAACATACATCTAGAAAATGAGTGGGTCATAGAAGAAATAAAAGCAGAGATCAAAAGGTACATACAGACAAACGAAAATGACAGTACAACATATCAGAATCTCTGGGATGCAGCAAAAGCAGTAATAAGAGGGTAATATCACTACAGGCCTATATGAACAAACAAGAGAGATCCCAAGTAAAAAACTTAACATCACATCTTAAGGAACTACAAAAAGAAGAACACACACAACCAAAAACCAGCAGAGGAAAGGAAATAATGAAAATCAGAGCAGAAATAAATAAGATAAAGAACAGAAAAACTATAGGGAAAAAAATCAATAAAACAAGAAGCTGGTTCTTTGAAAAGATTAACAAAATTGACAAACCTTTGGCAAGACTCACTAAGGAAAAAAGAGAAAGGACTCACATAAACAAAGTCCAAAATGAAAGAGGAGAAATCACCATAACACATTAAAAAAATATTTCATCATGATCAAGTGAGATTTATCCCAGAATCACAAGGATGGTTCAACATAAATAAAACAGTTAACATAATACACCATACCAACAAAACAAAGAACAAAAACCATACGATTCTATCAATAGATGCAAAAGAGGCACTCGATAAAATATAACATCATTTTATATTTAAAACACTAAACAAAATGGGTATAGAAGAAAAATATCTCAACATAATAAAAGCCATTTATGACATGCCATCAGCTAACATCATATTAAATGGCATATAACTGAAGACTTTTTCTCTAAAATCAGGAAAAAGACAAGGCTGACACACTCTCCACTCTTATTTAAACTAGTGCTGGAAGTTATAGTCATAGCAATCAGTCAGGAGAAAGAAATAAAAGGCATTCATATTAAGAAAGAAGAAGTAAAGTTTTCACTTTTTTCAGAGAATATGATCCTGTACATCGAAAACCCCAAAGAATCCACAAAAAGACTACTAGAAACAATAAACCAATATAGTAAGGTTGCAGGATACAAAATTAATATACAAGAAGTCCATTGTCTTTCTATATACCAACAATGAAACATCAGAAAAGAAATTCAAAAAAATAATCCCTTTTACGGTTGCAACAAAAATAATAAAATACCTAGGAGTAAACATAACAAAGAATGTAAAGAACCTATATAATGTAAAGGACCTATATATTGTTAAGGGAAATCAAAAAGGATACAATGAAATAGAAATATATTCCTTGTTCTTGAATAGGAAGAATAAATTTAGTGAAAATGACCATATTACCCAAGTGATATACAAATTTAATCCAATTCCCATCAAAATTCCAATGTCATTTTTTAAAGAACTGAAACAAAAAATTATAAGATTTATATGGAACTATAAAAAACCCCAAATAGCCAAAGTAATCCTAAGGAAAAAGAACGAAGCTGGGGGCATTACAATACCTGACTTCAAATTATATTATAGAGCCATGATAATCAAAACAGCATGGTATTGGCAGAAAAATCAACACTCTGACCAATGGACAGACTAGAGAGCCCAGAAATAAAACCACATATATATGGTCAAATAATCTTTGATAAAGGAGCGAAGAACACACAATGGAGAAAAGAAAACCTCTTCAATAAATAAATGGTGCTGGGAAAACTGGAAAGCCACATGCAAAAAAATGAAACTCGACAACAGTTTGTCACCTTGTACCAAAATTAATTCAAAATAGATCAAAGACCTAAATATAAGATCTGAAACAATAAATTACATAGAAGAAAACATAGGTACTGAACTCATGGACCTTGGCCATAAGGAGCATTTTATGAATTTGACTCCAAAGACAAGTGAAGGCAAAGATAAATAAGTCATCAGACTAAAAAGCTTTTGTACAGCAAGAGAAACTGACAACAAAACAAACAGCCAACTAAATGAGTGATATTTTCAAACAACAGCACATATAAGGGCCTAATATCCAAAATACACAAAAAACTTAACAACAAACAAGCAAACAATCCAATAAAAATATGGGAAGAGGACATGAACAGATACTTCTCCCAGGAAGAAATACAAATGGCCAATAGATACATGAAAAGATGCTCATCAAAAGTACAAAGAGATACCACCTCATGCCTATTAGATTAGCTATTTATTACACTGGGGAACAATTTTATTTTTCATTTTCTGTTGCATGAGGTTTTAGAACTCTTTCTGTATATCTCTGCATCACTGATTCCAAATCTGAAATCCATTTTATGTGCATGCTCTAGTTTTTGTGCAATTTTAATTTCTTTTTGTTACATTTAATGGCATGCATTGACTTTAAAATTGGGGTTAACGGGCAATGACTCTTGGATTGAACATAACCACAAGGCAATTAATGTTTCACAAACATCACTTTTACATAATTGTAGTTGTGTTTAAATGTAAAAAATTATTATCTGATAAAAACACCCTCTTATTTTGTTTTAAGATTGAATCATGGCTTCCTCGAGTAGGCGTCAATGTAAGAATAGTCCTGACACCTTCTGTTCTATATGTGGCTGTTACACACTTCAACGTCAAAGGCACAATATTTCATCATTTGTGACACATGCATATATTGCCTATGTTCAAGTTCCTTTTGGTAATCAAGACAAGAATTGGGCTCCTCATATTGTGAGGAAATGCTTCGTGACTGGACAAAAGGAAAATGCAAAGGAATGCCTTTTGGAATTCCCATGGTTTGGCGTGAACCTAAGGACCACAGCAGTGACTGTTATTTCTGTCTGATCCATATAAAGGGCATCGGCAAGAAAAAACGGCATATGAGCGCATATACTAATATTCCTTCAGCAATACGACCTATCCCACACTCTGAGACACTCCCGGTTCCAGTTTTCAATGATTTGATTTCTTTTAAGAACGAAGAAAGTGAACATGGTGATCAAGGGTATTTTGATAAGATGCATGAGAAAATGGTTGTTGAATCTATAGGGTCTTATTCTGATGCCAAGCAGTCATTAACCCCTCAGCAGTTTAGCCAACCTGAATTGAATGACTTAGTAAGAAATTTGGGCCTATCAAAGAAAGCAGCTGAGTTATTAGCCTCCAGGCTTAAAGAAAAGAATGTACTTCACTGGTCAGCTAAAGTATCCCATTTCAGGAAGCGTGAACAAATTTTTGTGGACTTTCTTTCCGAAGACAGACACTTTAATGTCATGATATCAATAGTCTTCAAAGCCAGCCAGCTAGGTGTTACCAAGTACAGTCCAACAGAATGGTGGCTATTTCTTGACAGCTCTAAACAATGGCAGACTACTGCTGGAGCATCAAACAAAATTGTCCTCAACAAGTACACAAACTGAAGAGCTATAAATGCAAATTTTTGTCTGAATAGAATTTAAATAAGTTTTGTGCAAATTTTATGATTAAAATAAATGTTTTAATATGTTCTATTTTGAAATTGTAGACAAATTCTGGTGCAATCATATCTTTTAGTGTATTAGTGTATTTACTGCATTATATAAATTATTATATTTTCACAAAGATGATGCCCAAGAAGACATGCTACTTTATTATGTTAAACTAAATGTTGAAAATTTTACAATAAGATGAAAACCTAAAATCTTAAATTGCAAAAATGCTGTAGCTTACAGAGAAAAGCTAATGTCAGATTTGAGATCAGCATATTTGATTTAGGTAAGAACAAGTGTTTTTGTGGATGCAACAAAAATTTTGTTTCCCTTTCAACAAGACAGGTAATAACAAGTGTTGGAGAGGCTGTGGAGAAAAGGGAACCCTCATCCACTGTTGGTGGTAGTACAACCATTATGGAAGAAAGGATGGTGGTTCCTCAAAAAATTAAAAATAGAATTACCGTATGACCCAGCAATCCCTTTGCTGGGTGAAAGATTGCCGGGTGCCACCGATGAACAAATGAAGAGCCGAAACAGCAAGATGAACAAAAGTCAGGCTTGATTGGGAGGACTCCGGGCGGGTTTGCAGACTCGGAATGGGAGCCTGAGAAGCCGCGCCTAACTGGTGGGGTTTGAGATTTTTATACCCCTTCAGGATAGCTGGGGGATTTCCACTGCGGTTTAGGCCTGCAGGTGTCTTGCTCAACCAGGGATGTTAACAGTTGAGGAATTTCTATCATATTTTCGGACAGGGTGTGTGTGCTAAAGGTTAGTAATTGCAGAAATGCCAAAGATATGAGGGACTTTCCAGCCCCTGCCTGGAGGGTGCTACCGGACACTGGGTATATACCCCCAAAACTCAAAAACACTGGTATGTAAAGACACATGCAGCCCCATGTTTATTGCAGCATTGTTCATAGTGGCCAAGACATGGAAACAACAAAAAAACCTTCAATAGATGATTGGATAAAGAAAATGTCGTACATATATACTATGGAATACTACTCAGCCATAAGAAATGATGACATCGGATCATTTACAACAACATGGATGGACCTTGATAACATTATACTGAGTGAAATAAGTAAATCAGAAAAAACTAAGAACTGTATGATTCCATACATAAGTGAGACACAAAATTGAGACTCATGGCTATGGACAAGAGTGTGGTGGTTACGATGGGGAGGGGAAGGAGTGGAGGTAAGGGGTAAGAGTAAGAGAAGGGCTTAAAGAAAACCAAATAGAAAGTGACAGAGGACAACTTGACTTTGAATGATGGGTATACAACATAATCAAGTGTCAAAATGATCTGGAGATGTTTTCTCTTAATCTATGTACTCTAATTGATCAATGTCACCCTGTTAAAATTAATTATCTAAATAAAATTTAAAAAAGGAAAATGTTTGCACAACCATGCAGTAACACAGTGGGTAGAGCATAGGCCTGGGATGCTGAGGACCCAGGTTCGAAACTCTGAGATTACCAGCTTGAGCATGGGCTCATCCAGTTTGAGCATAGACCCACCAGCTTGAGTACATAGTCACCAGCTTGAGCATGGGGTCACTCATTCTGCTGGAGCCCCCAGTCAAGGCACATATAAGATGTTATAAAGTCCTGCACCCCAGATTCTGAAAGGCACTGTACCTCATTTCATTGAGTTCATGTAGAGACACCCAGTCCAAATAAGTTTTGAAGAGTTTTTTTAAAGGAGGAAGTTTATTAAATATGCTGGCAACATATAGCTTACATGGGGCAACAGTCCCAAATCCTGTGCATCTATAATAGTCTAGGAACTACTTATATACCCTTAATTATACATGGGTGAGGAAAAAGCCTGACTTCACAGCATAAGCTTATAACCTTTGTTTTCTCCTATACAGGTTTGGGAAAAGGATGAAGGGAGGGGGGATGAGACACAATTTATTAGCAAGTTTATAACATCTGTCTATAGGATTCATAAAAAGACGTTTCTTCACATTAAAACTTACAAGGTAACACAATGGTAAAAATGTCACTTTACATATTAAAAGACATTCCTATATTTTCTAGTGTTCATTTGCTATTCCTTTGTCCAGATATACCTACATTAACTACATGCTTTCAGGAGGGGAGAGGTAGTTTCCATGGGGACAAATGCCTGTAAATGGCCCATTAATATAAGAAAAGGTTTATTTTAATTTTTCTTTCCCTACACCTGGCTAGCTATTCACTGGCTTCCTTGTAGGTATGGGGAAAGTTCAGAGAATCCAAATCTCTTTCCCCTTTACATTTACAAAACAATGCCATCGGCCATCTTGGTTTTATGCTAATCACACAAGTACAAAGATCATTTATAAAATCTCTCTGCACGACTAGCCCAAATTAATAAAATGTTCTTTAAACTTTCTAGAATATTAATATTAATTTTGTAGCTTTTGGCCCCTTACAACAGAGAAAGCAATCAATGAACATCTAAAGTGTTACAATAAAGAACTGATGTGTTTCATCTCTCTCTCTTTTCTTGTCTGTCTATCCCTGTCAGTTCTCTCTCTCTCTCTCTCTAAAAAAAAAAAAAGGAAAAAACATAAATAAATGCTGTTTGAACGTCATTACTTAATATAAGTAATGCTTTTGTTTCACATAAAATTCTCACCAGCACAAGTATCTTTTCAGGTGACTTCCCTAAACACAAATGAGTACTAAAATTCTTAACTGCATGTTGGGCAGAGGAAATATATTATGCTCACTTTGTTAAAGATGGTGCTGCCCACATACAAGTTTTAAAAGTAAGCTTTTCCCCACACCTTTGACTGATTGGATGATGTAGGGTGGTACACTCTCATGAGGAATCCTCCCAGTATGTCTCAGATAAGTGACTTTGTATCAGAGACTTCCTTGTTTGTAGATTGAATTAAAATTTTTGTATCTAGCCTGACCAGGCGGTGGCACAGTGGATAGAGCATCGGACTGGGATGCGGAACACCCAAATTCGAGACCCAGAGCCATGCCCATCTTGAGCGTGGGCCCATGTGGCTTGAGCAAAAGCTCGCCAGCTTGAACCCAAGGTCGCTGGCTCCAGCAAGGGGTGGCTCAGTCTACTGAAGGCCTGCAGTCAAGGCACATGTGAGAAAGCAGTCAATGAACAACTATGGTGTCACAATGGCAACGAAAAACTAATGATTGATGCTTCTCATTTCTCTCTGTTCCTATCTGTCTGTCCCTACCTATCCCTCTCTCTGACTCTCTCTCTGTCCCTGTAAAAAAAATAAAAAAGTTTTGAATCTATACTATAAAGTGGGGCAGGCCAGGAGCTTGCTCTCTCCCTCGGTTCCTGGGATTAGTATTAGAGAAGAGAGCAGATTAAGGCCACGTGGAGGTCAGGAGAAGCAGCCAAGATGGCAGAGTGCTGAGGGAGAAGTCAGTTTGTGCAGAGAGAAGGAGATGGAGAAAAGAGGTGAATAAGTCTGGTAAGCTAGAAACCTTTGACTCCAGGAAACTCAGATAAGTCAGTAGCTTTGTGAGCACTAATGAGTGGGTTCTGGAGCCCAGTATGTATTTTTGCTTGCCCGCTGGGTGCAAGCTAGAATTAAAGCTGATGGCTCACCAGTTCTTGGCTCCGTTGTTTCATTACCATCTGTACGAATCTAATGCGAACCTGCATAAGCCAGGCTGCTGTGATGGTGGCTTTGGCCACTGGCTTTACACTGCGGTATGCACAAAGTAACCTACTACAAAGCAAATGATAGAGGGAACTTGCCAATGAAGAAAGCAATAATAAGTGTGGGCTGTTTTATTTTTCTTTGCTTCTATTAGTTTTTCTATATGGAAGGAGAAACGTATACATAATCAAGCATGATATCAAAGGAAGCTGTTTAAAGTCAAGATACTTGATTTCTTATTAAAACAAGCAAAAGCTGGTGTAATATATATGTAAATGATTGATAGATGAGTACTAAATTATCTGTAGGGAACTGAGATCAAACTTTTTCTATAGAAATGAAGATGGTGTCCAGGGAGAGAAAGTCAGCTTGATTCTGGTGTGGAGACACTAGTGTAGAAGGAGACTTTGGTCCCAGTGTCCGGGAAAAAAGAATTATGGTGCATCATATAAACGCTCCATCAGCCTTTTCAGGAGGAGCCTTAGTTCCAATTGCTGCCTGAGAGACTGCAGACAACAGTGGCACTCTGGGGGACTAGCCCGGTGACCTCTCAACTGCTCCTCAGCAGGTGGCAAAAAGACATCACCTCATCCATTTGCAGATTAATTAGGCTGGAGAAGTGCTCCACTTATAGCACAGTCAGACTTTTTTCTTTTTTTTTTTTTTACCCAATTCTCTTGAAAACGGTGGCTATTATTGGAGTGACAATAAAGAAGGTCACCAGAAGGGTAATTACAAACAGCCATGAAAAGCCAAGTGCTACAACAAAAGTAAAGCTATAAAATAAAATATCTCTTGCTATTTCCAAGTGTGTTCCTTAACAGTTTAGGCTATTTTTAGCTTTCATTTTATTTTGGAACTGTAGCTATGTCTTCTAAGAATGAAATTAGAGTACATTCATTTGGGAAAACTGCATAATGAAGCACTCATGCCTTCATTGTTTAGAGACTGAAAGAATTCAAGTCAAGCATGAAGGTGGCTGGGAGACAATGTTTCCCTAAGGAGAGTGACACATAGCTAAGGGAGGCCTAATCTAAAAAAACCTTCCTGAAATGTGTCTCAAAGCTTCCTTACAATTGTTCTATCCTGGGACCAGGGAAACTGGTCTTTATCATGCAAAATTCTTCCCAGCCCCTCTAGAATGATCCATGTCTTTCTTTTCATACATTCCCTCCCAACACTGTCCCTTTGGCAAGGCAGAGCCAAATATGTGGATAAATGGAAGGCCTCTAAGCATCCTTACCAGCAGGCTCCTGTATTTGCAGAGAGAACATCACTCAGCCCTGACCTTTTCTAGTATATAATTAAAATCTGACTATTAAAAATAATTACATATGACTGTATATTAGTGGACACTAATTTTCCACCAATCATTCAAAGTTATCGTGCAAAAAAGAAATATTTTGACCACAAAATCACCCTGGGCATATGTGAGTGTCGGTATGTAAAGTCCCTAGCAACTTCTTGGTGCATATGAATTGCTGCAATCACCCCAAATAGGGAAATGTCTCCGAAACTATTTTTGCATCAGTCACAAAAATCAATCTCATCCCTTCAATTAAACCCAGTTTTGATCAACCACATTATTCATCAAGCTTGGCTCTGAATGTCTGCCTTTTCACACTGAACTCTTGTTCAAAGTATGAAGATCTTCAATTACTGACATTCAATCGTGGATATGTTTGTAAATGCCACTGGTAAATTCCTCAGAATATCTCAACAAAATAATTCACAAAGGCAACATCATCTGGTCAATAAATATCTATCTCCCAAGAGGGATTATTTTGCAAATTAGCTTACAGCTTGGGATATATATTTTGCTATGGCATAACTTTGAATGTAGTATCAGAGCTTTGCTAGGCATGCTATTATTTTAGTACTCACTGAGCCCATTTGCTTTTATACATATAACACTACAGGTTAATAGTAAAAGTATTTGGTAAAAGTCTAGTCAAGAAAAATAAATTTCTAGTTTATCAAATCTAATTTGAAAAATAGTAATAATCCCTTAAATTTTGAAATATACATTTATAGCCAATAATAATAATAATAATTAGCATGATTTCCACTCAATGTTATCACAGCTGACTTTTGCTGAGTACTAATTCAAAATTATTTATGAGCATTAACTCATATCTTTCATACTAGCCCATATTAGTTATTTGTATTTAGTATGCCCATGTTACAGATGGAAAGAAAAAGGAAAAAAAGTCTATATAACTTAGAGAAATTATACAATTTGCTAAAAGTTGTATGGAGCCTGAGAAGAAAGATCTTGTTGATGTGAACTCCAAGAAATTTATCTGCTGTCTCTCTTTCTGCACCTTAGCTTCATCCTTTTAGAAACCTCTGCGCCATGAGAGCCAAGTGGGGGAAGTTGGAAATGCAGAGGTTAAAGTGTAAAAGAAGAAAGAGGGGTCAGAATCCAAGTTAACTTCTAGCTGGTGCACCATGGAAGCCACAGGAGCAGAAATAAAGGAAGCCATCAGCCAGGGACACTGGTACAAATTGTTGGGCTGCATGCCCGCTGTCTAGAACTTTTTGATTAATTTAGAATATACATCATCATCTGATTACCATAACTAACTTTCGAGATATCCATCCTGCTCTTACAAAAAAAGTCCCCTTGCCTGACCTGTGGTGGTGCAGTGGATAAAGCGTCGACCTGGGAACACTGAGGTCGCCAGTTCAAAACCCTGCACTGGTCTGGTCAAGGCACATATGGGAGTTGATGCTTCCAGCTCCTCCCCCCTTTCTCTCTTTCTCTATCTCTCTCTCACTCTGTGTCTCCTCTCTAAAATGAATAAATAAATAAATTAAAAAAAAAAAAAAAGTCCCTTCTGGTCCTTTGCCCTGGACCTGTGACATTCTAGACTGATTCTGTTCTCAGTTGTGGTTGAATGTAACATATACAACAAATCATCTCCTCTGTCTTAGCTGAAAGGAAAAAGAAGAAAGAAAAGATATTTATCTGCTTGATCAGGTGGTTGCGCAGTAGATAGAGCATTGGCCTGGGATTATGAGGACCCAGGTTTAAAACCTAAAATCACTGGCTCCAGAGCAGGCCCACCAGCTTGAGCACAGGGTCAATTTCTTGAGCGTGGGATTATAGACATGATAGCCCAGTTGCTAGCTTGAGCCCAAAGGTTACTGGCTTGAAGCCAAGGTCACTAGCTTGAGCAAGGGGTCACTGGCTCTGCTATAGCCCACCCCCAACCCTATCAAGACACATATGAGAAAGCAATCAATAAACAACTAAAGTGCTGCAACTATGAGTTGAAGCTTCTCATCTCTCTCCCTGTCTGTCTCTCTATCACTAAAAAATAAAAATTAAAAATATTTGCTGAGATGGACTCCTTGTAGACATCAAGGGCTCAAATTTTATGAATAATAAGTCTAGTGACCATTTGCAAGAAGGGTGTTCTCACATACTCTTTATACTGGTAAAAACTTTAGACTGAACCCTTAGCTTCGTGCACTATGCCCTGGCTGTATGAATCAACTATGGCAGGGAAAGCCTGGTTTTATCTTTCTACCAATGAAATGAGATCTAACCTGTCCAATCAGAACTACACAATATGGATACCTCATTTACATAAAATGAAGCTCACTGAGAACCTGGGGGGAAACTTGTACTATAAAAAGTGGCCTTGCCTTTATCACAGTGAAACACAATTTAGGTTATTACCTGAATCTGTGTATTCCAGGCTGCAGTTCCTTTTTGCTCAAAAACTCTTTATTCTTTATTACCATCTAAAATTAATTTTGGTTTATAGTTGGTGAGTGATTTAAATACAGGCATTCTGACTCTAGAGTTCAATCTCTTGACCATCATTCTACATTTCCTTTTAAAATTTGTAAATAATTTATAATAACATATTAATATAAATAAATAGAGGATAAGATAGTCTTATTCCTATTTCCTTCCTATAGTCTCCTAACTAATTTGACTTTAACAAATTAGTTATTTTAGGATTTTTGGATATAAACCAATGATTATATAAATCATTTAAACAAGTCCAAGTTATGTTAATATATTTTTTATGTATTATGCTATATATTTTGCTTTTGCATCTTTTGCCAATTACCATTTTATTAGCTTGGGAAATACAAGCATTATAATATTTCTAGTTTTTACAAGTATTTAGAAAAACTAATAGTCCAGATGAACTCTGATTAGGATTTTATAATCAGAAAAAAATACTTGTAAAATAGGTTTTGCGTTCTCCACCAGTAAAACCACTTTATGTTTATTTGCTCTCAATTAGACATTTTGGGGGAGCAAAGCAGTCCAAGGAATTGGAGCTTGCATGAATTTGATGTCTGACAGCCCTGAGTTCAAGTTTAGATTCTGACACTTATTCACTACTGTTTGTCTCAACTTAATATGACTCTAATATTACCTTTACTTAGTGTCATTGTGAAGAGTACATTTGTATATACTGCCAGTGCCATATGTTTCCATTGAAATCACTAGGTTTCTCCATGCTGTGGTGGCTGGAGCTGGAAGGGAGTGTCTGTGTTTTTCTTTTCCAGTAAAAAAAAAAAAAAAATTGGGCTGGAAATTACAGTCCAAGGAAAATACTATTTCCTTCATGTTATCCTGTTTGGACTGTGTTATTCATATGCCTTTGTAGTCTGCAGTATCTCCCACGAGATTAATTTAATGCACTTTTAAACAGCTCTTCCATGTCAATAACAAAAACATTAAACACAACCAGATGTAATAGCATATCTCCCAAGGTGTCCTGGCAGCCACAGAAAACAGCTCTCTTGCTCCATCTCCAGTACCCTAACCCAGGATAACTTTTGGTAAGATTTCACTTGTAGGGATCAAAACTCAAAGGTTGTTCAGTGGATCTAAACATTAAAGACTAAAGAAAGAATTATTCAAAGAAATCCTAAAACTGGCCTCTGGAGATTCTGATTTAGGGCATATCCCAGGTTATTACTGTTTCACAGAACTTTAGGGAAACCACGCTTAACATAAAATACTTACATAAAGAGCCAAGAACTTGAAGTTGTTCTGATTAGTTATATATTTCAGATTCCCATTAGATTCCCACTCATTATTTATAATTAATAAAAACATTTTTCTTTATATAGTTGTTAGGCATCATTTGAATTATATTTTTGGATCAGGACATAAAGTAAGAAAAATTTTAATTTATTTCTTCTTATTCTTTAGGAAAAGAAAACTCTACATATGAAGATGTTCTAGTGATACATTAAATAATTTTCAAGAAGTATCAGCACATTAAGAGCAGAAAACATTGAAATTATAATTTACATTGGGTCAGCATCAGAGGTGGTATTTCTACATCTTTATTTTCAGGTTGGTATTGCAATATTCCTTAGATTAAATTAAAAACAATGGTCAATTTTGAAAGAAAGCTAAGTAATTCTTAGTATTAATATAAGAGGCATATTTTCCTCCCAAATGCTATAATAGAATGGTTAGCTAAGTTTAAAATATCCATATAATTTTATTTTATAATTTTGATTTAGAGTATCTCTTGTACAAACTCTTCTCAGATGCTTTTAGAAATTCAGTTCATTCCTATTTCTATTTGTTAGATCACAATGTGAATCTTCAATAGGTTCAAATTTATTATTATGTCAACAGAGAATCCATTGGGAAAATCATTAAGACAGCAAGGGATAATGTTGTTTTGTTTTGTTTTTTGTAGTGTAAGTGTGAAGATTTAATTTTGACTATCCATGGGAAGATATGTTTTTGACAATAACTTTTTTTAGAAAGCAGTATGAGATAAACATTAGAAGTAATACAGAGAAATATATTTTAGTAACTGGAGTATTTGAGCCATAATTAAAAGGAATGCTGACTTTATACCCCACAGAAATAGATTTGGGGACAACTTTAAGTCCACAATTATATTTTGGAAGGTAGTAAGTAAATCCAAAATCAATTTCAAACAATATAGTATGAATCATCATAGGCCAAATTATTATACTTGCATCTCTCAGATAAAAGGAAGATAGAACAATGCTTCTTTGTTAGTGTTATGGAGAAGCTCACAAAGAATTTATTTATTTGTTCATGTCGGCACTACATTATCGGGAGATATGTAGTCTATACACCTCTATGAAAGTGCAATCTTTATCCTGTATTTTTATTTTCCTTTATGGCAGTGTTGTATCATGTTTATATGATAAGCTAATTGACAAGAGAGACTATGTTGTTTAAACTGATGTAAACAAAAGAGGTACACCGTACTTTCAATATACTGCTCACAAATATTAGGGGATATTTCAAAATGAATATGAAGCAATAAAAAAAAGAAGCATTTGATTATTTTTTATTAAACAAGAACATCAGAAAAACAAGTCAAAGAAAGTTGTTTGATTATGGAAATGAGATGCAAAACCAACTTTTATTTTATTGGTGAAAATGCATTATACAAAAGGCTGAAAATACTAGAATATCTGCAAGTTCCCTGACCCCCTAATTTTTGTGAGCAGTGTATGTTGACTCTGACATAAATGCTTTTCTACTATGTCTGGTTCCATTTAAAGACAGACCAGCAGAAGTTTCAAGTATTTCCAAAAAGAGCTCTCATTGTATTTATAATATTAGGTAAACAACTACATACATTGGATGAGAAGGGTCATGGATGAGGAGTGAGTGGTTGGGTTTGGATAAACAAAGGTCCATATATTTGGGGTACACTCTGCTTATTTTATATGCTTTCTTTGATAAATAGGAAATCTATCATTTTCTAGAACAGATTATATGTTAGGCAAGAAAACAAGTTTAAATAAATTTAAGAGGACTAAAATCATATCAAACATCTTTTCTGACCACAATGGTATAAAACTAAAAATTAATTACGTGAAGAACACTGAACAATTTACAAATATATCAGGAGAAAATATCTCCTGAACAACCAATAGTGTATCACTTAATTCTCTTCACACTAAACTACACAAAGATGAATGTATAGTATCTTGCTATATTTAATGTTTTCAGGGTCTATTATTTTAAAAATTTGACTCTCAATACCATGGTTATTTTTCATATTTTCCTCATAGAGAGCCATATTTAAGTGCTGAACTAATTTCAGGGATATATTTGATGATAATAACACTGAGTTAAATATCATTTGATACCTAAGAACTAAAACTGCTATCAGTGTTCTTCACATTGAAGCCTTTAGGGTTGAGGGACCTTACCATTAATGTAGGTTTTTGTGTTTAAATAAGAATGATGTGACCTATAATACTTGTTAACATTGGTCATCGACAATAATTTTCCATTGCAGTGGGAGTTAATATGACCTAAAATAACCTCATTAAATAATTTTTACGACATGATCTACTTTATCAAAATATGAATAATTTAAGATGTTCTATATAAATTTAAGGTTATTTTTAAGTACTATGACCCAGGCCAATCGGGATTTTTTGTTTGCTTATTTTTTTGTCCTCAGTTCGAAGTGTTAAAGATCCACTTATGGAAGTTAACTTAACGTGGTTTTTGATGTGGTCCTCTGATGTCACGATATTAACCATATTCATGAACAAGGATATGCACATAGATGAGGAAATACAATGATTGCTTTGGTTCTGTTCCCAAAACCATCTTGGCAAAGACACTTTCACACCGCAAAGCTCCACATCTGCAATTGCAAAATAATTAACTTGTTGCCAAGCCATTGTGCATATTCCAGGCCACCAGCCAAGTTCTAATACTGGCACGATTAAGTGAAAAATATCGTAATGTTAAATACTGTATTTCCCTGCTTCATTTTGCCAATCAATGATGTCAGTAGGATCCTGTTCTTTAGGAAACTTAATTAAATTCTTTCATTCAAATAATCAACATTTGTGCTTCCAACCACTTTTTAAATAGAGTCATTCTTTGTCTGGCAGCTGTGAGAACTTTTTACCCCATCCCCTCGCAGAAACAAATGGAGAAAAAAAAAGAAGTTCATTTAGCCCTTAGATAATGAAATCCTGTTTGCGATACCATTCATTGGCACGTTGCAGTTTTAACAGTAAAGCTTAATCCTGGGATTTATTCAAGCCAACTGGGTATCTGAGTCAATGAAGTTTGGTAAAAGTGAATTAATTGCCTCCATTGATCACATCAAAATGCCATTCCCTCTTCCAAACCATATCACATAACATACAAATTGTGGATAGCTTGGCTTTAAAATTTGAAAATATATTAAACAAAAATCATAGATTATAGATTATTATTAATGTAAAAGAAATATTTTAACTATAAACAGACATTTACACAAATCAGAACCAAGCATTCATTAATTTTACAGTATCTTGGTAAAGAGAGATGTATAAAAGTATGTATGACCTAAAGACAGGGTCTGTTTTTTTTTTATTTTAAAAGCAATAAATAGCTGTCTTTCTCTCTCACATACACAAGTACACACATTCACACACACACACACACACACACACACTTTCTTCAGGCCATTAAAAATCCAAATATATACTTAGGTTATTACATGTATATTTTTACATACCCATTTTGTAATCTCTAGTATAAATGGTGTATTCAAACACTGTAGACAAAATTGTTACTTACACTTTCAAAAAAGAAATTTGCAATTATTTAAAATATTTATGGAAATATTGATCTTTGATCTTGAGCACCTTTGGGAATTATCATATAATTTAAAATTACGTATTTATTACTATTATGTTGTTTCCTTTTATATAAGCCCTAAAAATAAGAACTAGGTGCTAGTAAATGTATGTGCAAAACTTATTCTCACCATCAACTTAACCTACTGCCAAACTGCAAGTTAAAGTAGCAAACTTGAAGACCATTTGCCTTATATGTGCTTTACAATTTAGATAGTTTAACCATCTTAGATAGTCTATATAATAAAAACACTGTGGAGTTTACATATTTCACTGATTATGCAACATCCAAATCCAGTGATCTTAGCAAATTCATGCCCCCTTTATTTAAGTTTGAATTATTTTCTTTTATATTTACACAGCATAAATTAACTGCAACTCTCAATTTTTGTCTAATGTACCCATCAAGTCTTTGTACTTTGATACCTTAGCAGGAAGCTCTTCCCAAAAATGATCTGGATCCCCTTTGAGTCGGTTGTTTGACTCCCCCCGCCCCCGTTGACCACCCCAAACCAAATAATGGCCCAGCACCAGCCTAATCATCTTTAGAAACATGCTTTTAGCACTGAGCATATTTGGCATGTACTAGAAGAAAGGGAAATTATGCATCTGAATATATAAAAAATAGTCATAGAGAGCATGTATATTTTGATATAAACAAAGGGCAAATGATGTCATAAAACTATAAACATATTGCTTATTAAGTGCAAAATTTCATTCACAATAATTTAGTTCATTAGAGCTCAGCACACATATCTTTTGGCTCTAATTCAAGGTAATGCAGAAAGTCTTGTACTGATAGAACAAACCTACTGTGAGTGAATAGAGAAATATTTTTCTCAAGCAATGGAATCAACAGTGCTTTTATTTCTTAATGGATTTTCTATTTTTACACTGAAAGTATGCAGTACTGCACTCTTTATCATGTACAAAAGGAAAACATAGTTTCCCAATACAATTGCTAAAAATGAACCATTTTTCTCCTATTTGGAGATTTACCCTTGCTCCCCAGGAATGTGTTTGTTTCCAAATTCACTGCTTAATTGACATGCAATTACATGTGGACAATGTTTGAGATCTTAATGTTAGAATTTCTTTTCTAAGCTGAATATCCCAGTCACTAAACATGTGTAATTTTACTATACCTCAGAATCTTAAGCATGCTTTCAACTAATTGAAAAGATATGCAGCCCACACATAATAAATTTCAAAAGGCTTGAACAGATTGTATATATTGCAGATCGGGCATAATGTCTTTTGATGAGAATGGACAGGCATGTGTGAATCTTTAGCCACAGACCAGCCACATGGGTCACTTTCTCACAATGACGACTTTAAAATAAGAAAAAAAACTCCACCCTCTGTCTGCAGAGGAGCGTGGTTAGTTTTTCTGTGGAAGCTTTGCCATTTATTATATTGTCAACACTACATGTATGATCTAAAAATGCAATGACAATTTTCTTAGTCATAATATATATACACATTATTGCTACCTTTGGTTCTCACCAAGTGATCTCTTCTGATAAATAGAGGGTAAACTGAAGATAGTACATTAGATTTACAAGCCACATTGATTTGAAGTAATTTCTCATCTCTCTTTAATAATTATAAAGGTGGCAAAGATGGTTAAGTATATAAAAGGGAACAAAATCTACTGGGAAGCTTTTCTTCCTGGTTACTACCTCAAGGCATAATGAACCATTGAAAGAAAATCCCATTGGAAAATCAAAATCACACACTGACTCCAAGCATTTCTATATTTTAAGCTCAGTTTAGAAGTATAATTATTGTACTTAAAACAAGAAAGTATTAGTTTTCATTACTCACATTGGCAAATCATTTTTAAAACAATAAAACAAAGCCAGCTAGAATAAAGGAAATAGAAACTCATATACAGCTGGTGAAAAAGTAAATTGGTACAATCATTTTGGATTTCGTCCAGGTTCATAATTTTAAATATGGTATACATGCCCATGGTAGATGAATTAATGTCCTCATCCTTCCCCTCTTTCTGTATCAATTCTCCTTTGCTGTGTAGCTTGGCCCTTTCTCCCACAAGAAGTATAGTAAAACTTCTCACTTTCTGACTTTAGTATTGGTCTTGTCATTTGGTTTGGCCAGTAGGATGATGTTAGACATGTGCTTGAATAGTGGGGCTTACTCTCTTTTGCCACTGCTTTCATATCTTCCCTTTAAACCAGAGCCCCAGAATAAATATGGTTGAAAAGACCAAAATCCAACTGTTAATGAGGAGCAAAGTCCAGCCTGACCCTTAGTTTAAGCAGAGCTGTCCAGAGAAGTCCACCCCTAGCGTGAGCCAACCAGAAGAAGGCAACTGACAGACATGTGAGAATTAAAATTCCCAGTGTTGTATTCTATTCAGATTCTGTGGTTCTTTCTTGCATAGCAATAACTGACAGATGCAGTGCCAATGACTCCTAAAAGAATTTGTCTGTTACTTACATTTAAGTCCAAGTCCTACTGCCTACTCAACATTTCAAATATTTCAAAGTTGTCATGTATAACACCCAGTTTCTGATATTTTCCTCAAAACCTGCTTCTCACTAGTTTTCTCATCTAGTGATTGATAGTACTTACTTCTATTCTCTAAATAAAAGAAAAAGAAATTATTTTATTTTCTTTCTCTCATTCCCTATTTTTAATCTTTTGATAGTCCTGGCAGCTCTGTCTTCAGGATCTGACCACTTATTATCATTTTTCACAACTATCACTTGTGCTTAATTAACATTATTTTTTTCCATGGTATTACTATAGTCTCCTAACTGGATTCGTTCATTCTGTTCTTTCCCTAAACAATTATAAATTTCTTTTTAATTTTAAGTGAGAGGAGGGGAAATAGACTCCAGCATGCACTGCGGCTGGAATCTACCCAGTGACCATCATCTGGGGCCAATGATCTACCCACCTGGGGCCATTCTCACAACTAACCTATCTTTATAACACCTGAGGCGGAGTCTCCACGGAGCTAGCCTCAGCTCAGGAGGCCAACATGCTCAAATCAATCAAGCCATGGCTATGAGAGAGGAGGAGGAGAGAAAAAGAGAGAAAAAGAAGAAGGTGGAGGAGGAGAAGCAGATGGTCACTTCTCCTGTGTGCCCTGACTGGGAATCAAACCCAGGACATCCATGCGCCAGGCTGTCACTTTACTACTGAGCCAGGTGGACACTTTACTACTGAGTCAACTAGACAAGGCCAATAATTATAATCTTAACATAGGAGTCAGAATGCTTAGTCAGATGGATGTCACTCTTCTACACAACACCACCCCACCACGCATGGCTTTCTGTCTAGCTCAGAGTAAAAGCCACATCCTTCTCATAATTCAGAGAACCCTTCATAATCTAATACCTGCTTTTTTCTCTTCATGTCCTATTACTTCTCCCTTGTTCATTTGGCTAAAGCCATTATGGCCTCTTCCTGTTTCCTTCCAGAGACTAGATACATTCTATATGGCGGAGGCATTTTCAACTTGGTGGTCACAAGCAAAAGGCTCTTCCTATACAGCTCACTAACATAGTCAGAAAAGCAAAAAGGCTGTAACATGTGTCCATTCCTGCAAAGGAAGAAAAATCTGCTCTTTATCCAAACCACAAGTTTTGAAAAGCAAGACAAAATTTGTGTGACAATTTTGTTTGTAAATCTGCACTCTTCCTGAGTAAGAAAGGTGGATACAGAACTCTAAGACTAAGATTGAAAAGGGAAATCACATCTGTTGAATTCTCCATTAAAAAAAATCAGCATAAATTTTTTAGTCATGTCCTCCTTTTAAAATAGCTCTGTTTGAGAGCATCTGAGCAGCTCCAGAGTAAAAGTTTATAACCCAGGCCCCAAATACACAGGCTCTCACAATGATTTAGAACAATACACAGTGATTTAGAACAATACAGGGTTTTTAATTGTTATTATCTTAAGTCATACACTGCTAAAATTTTGACCCAATATAGACCATTGCTTGCAGACATAAAAAATATTAATATAAATGGCAAATTATTGGGGACAATAATAATTTGGCAAGTTTAACTCTTAATCTTCTCTATAATTCACATTCTTCTCACCAATCTTTTATGCAGCTCATTTCTTATATAGCTATTGTCTGTACTTAAGAAACATTTTTTTAAAAGAACAGAGTATTAAATTCATTTTTAGATTTTCATTTATTGAAAAATATTCTATCTTCTTTCAGAATGTGCTATGTAAGTGCTTGGAAAGTAGTCTGAAATTTTCTTTTTTCATATTATCTAGAAATAAAATAAATAAATTTAAAAATTAAATGAATTAAATGCAAAATGCATGAATTACATATACGCGCTTTTTAATCAATTTTTAAGTTTTTATGCATTAACATGTTTAAATGCAGTTTCCATTGTGGTATACAGGGCATCCTTAAACATGACAAAACATGATATTTAAGTTCATTTGTGAATAAATCACAATAAATAAGAAAATTATTAAATTTATAAAAAAGATGGTAAAATCAACTTTAAACATATTATTTGATAATATGTAAATACTTTTATAATGTTAGTAGGTGTCTTTTTGTTCTAAAAAGAAGAAACTAAAGATTTTTTTAAATCCCTAAAATGGGGAAAGATACAGTTGGTAAAAACCTCCCCTTAAAGGAAGACAGCTCACTGTCTGAGGTAGAGGAACAAATCCCTGGCAGAAGTGCTGAGCGGAAGCTCCTCACACAGCAAGGAGGCATGGCTTCCTTGTGAGCTCACTGGAAGATTCCATTTCTTTAGCATCTTTACTATAGTTTTCATATGACACCAGGTACAATTCTTGCTCAGACCAGCATGCAGTTTCTGGTGGACCGGTCCACAGACCGGCAGTTGAAAGGCCCTGGCTTAGAGCACATCATTTCACATTGGGTAGAGAAAAGAAAGAGACATTATGTGCTGACCGTAAATTATTTTCCCAATTGCAGGGAAGGGAGAGTATGAAGACAACACTGATGTTTTTTGGTTTGGGACAATAAATGTCACCTCGTGCAATTGCCCGTATGGGTGGGTTCCTTTGCCTGCCAACAAATTTAAAGCATGTGAGTAGCTGAGTATCTTGGCTTATAGCTGAAATGTCATGATAAGGTTTGTCTTTGTTCTACAGCAGTGACTCTCAACGTTGTGCCGGAGCACACTGGTATACTGGAAGAAGTTTTAAAACATGCAATACCTATTTAGTCAGTGACACTGATGTTTTCACCTTCAATTGTCAAATAAAAAAAAATGACAATAGACAACACAACAATAGCTGTTAAGTGTGAATGCCCTGTCTTGAACTATAAATATATAGGTCATATAATAGAGTTAAATCTTCTTAGTCACATTACATAATAAGGTTGCTTCTGATTGGTTAATTCTTGGTACCAGAAATTCTAATGTACAAGGCACTTGACTTTTTAAAAGGTCACTTTGGAGCAAAAAGTGTAGCTAACTACTATTTATTTTTGTAAATCAATCAAAATTGTACCCATTGTTTTTAAGATCAGCAAAAAATATATTTTTTGGTGTGCCTCAGAATTTTAGAATTACATTTTGTGTACCATGATATGAAAAAGGTTGAAAATCACTGCTCTACAGGAATCTCTCAAACTGACAGAAGAAAATAAACATGGTATCAAGCTTGGAGTTCCTGCTCCTCCTATAAAACTTAAAACAAACAGGCTGGAACCCTACAGCTGCAGATGACTCAGACCCACAAAGGAGAAACCTTCAAAAGCCGTCTCTCTGGTCTCTTTTCACTCTATCAGTAGCAAATTGATTAGACTGCTCTCCCAGTATCCAACGCATTCCACGCTCTCAGGGCCTGACACTGCCTTTGTGTGCTGGAGAATGCTGAGGCTCCCACACAAAGAGAAGGAGAGGAAGGTCACCCTGGACTGGCGATTATGGATCTCATTGAAAACAAGCACAAAATCACAGGGGAATAAAAATAAATCCATGCAAATTAACTAGGTATCTGCAACAATTACTGATTTATTTTTATCACTTCAGACCATTATATATGTATTTTTTTATTTATGTATATATGCTACATATACATATATAGTTGCTATATATATTATCTATTTTTACAAAAAATTTCCCCTCATATAGATGTATATATATTTATATAGATAAATATTTATACACACACATACACACACACACACATACAAACATCCAATCCATAGTGTTAGAGGAGCTAAAAAAATTAAAATAAAGGGAAATAGTGTCTAAAAGACATGTAATTAGAGAGAAAACCAATTATCAAAGACAATTCTAAAATATTTGTGGCATGTGAAGTTACAAAGTTAAGTAAGAATGGAGATGCAGGAAAAGATGAATGATTCAGCTTGGCAACGCTTTATTAACCAGTGCTTTCAAATTAAACAATGATTAAAGTATAATCATTTTGTCTCCTTCGATTTTATTTTAAATATCTTGCCACTTTCCTAACATATTAGGGTTGTTAAAGTTTAGCTGAATTGGAGTTTTTCAAGTTCTATCGGTGACTGTTAATATGGTGATCACTGTCAAGATTTTAAAGTTATTATATCTATTTGTGCCAACAGAGATGTTTCTTATTCTTATATTTGAGTTATGAAACTTTTATCTTTCTTCTTTCAGGTGCAAAAATAATATCATTGTGATTATTCTTGAGCAACTGGGAACATTCTCTGTTCTGTGGATGTGATTTTGAATTGTTGTCCACATTCTGGAGAATGAACGAAGTTCAGGTTGGCTGAAGTTGAACTGTATAAAAGCTCAACAGAAAGCATCCTTCTCAGTATGTACTGACTATTTCTGGCTGCGTGATAAGTCTGCACGGTCACTGCATTTCTCGTGTTGCACAGATTGCATTTCTATAAAAAGAAAATGAGACAGTTTTCGAGACAACTTAAAGCTAATTATTTCTTACTTTCTTTTTACTTATTTTTTTAACATAAACCTTTAAAATACAGGATTAGAAAAGGGGGGGCGGTGTCCGTCCCATGTATCAATAAAGCTGTAGATGCGCCAACAGATGTGACTCGGGTCTAAACACCATGGTGAACAGGGCTGCCTTTGTACTTGACATGAAATGCAGATTCTCTTCTGGTTCTACTACAATTTTCTTCCCTTCTATTCATAAGTTTTCTATTACCTGCTGGACTATTGTGTTACTAATAGTAACACACAGTTCTTTGTACAGAAAGACCATCCATGAAATAAGCAGCCCTTTATCCAGCCATAGAAAAACCTGTTTTTAGAACTAAATATATTACTTCCCAAAATGTGAGTGAAATAAGCCAGACAGAAAAAGAAAAATATTATATGACCTCACACATTTGAGGAATCCAAGGAACAATGTGACCTGAGGAATAGAATTGAGACAGAGGAGGGATCAAAGGGACCAGAGGAAAAGAGAACAGAGGGAAAGGGGATGATAGAATGGGATAAACCTGAAGGGAAGGGGGGAGGGTGGTATGGGGAGGGAGAAAAGGGAGTTGTTGAGGGGAATATGGGGGAGGGGGATGAATTCAGGGTGACACTAGAATCTATGTAAACACAATAAATTAAATTTAAAAATTTTTAAAAATAAAAATAAAATAAAGTGATGTTTGTTTCCAAATGGTGAATGTCTCTGATGATTAGTGTTACATAACTGAAAAGTTAACTTGTTCAGGTACCCAATGTTAAAAAAAAAGATATGTATAATAAAACAGTGTCATAAACGAGCTGTTTATTGAGAATGGCTAGTAAATTTCTTCACCCACATTGCTGCTTCCCTAAATTGATACAGAATCATACAAAACAAACATAAAAATTACAATGCAAATGAATGCCTTTTCCTGATAGTCTGAAAATTTAAATAAACAAAAAAAACAATTATGTGCTAAGACAAGAAATACACACACACACACACACACATATGCAACATGACATTTACATAAATCAAAATAACCTTTAAATTGTATTCATTTTGCTTTTATTGGGTCAATACTTTAACACAATTTTTAAAGATCAGACTTCAAAAGCAAGAATATAGTTTTGCATAAATACTATCTCACCCAAATGCATCTCTTTTTCAATGTTATAGTGATGGATAATATTGAGTTACCAATTCTAGTCTTAGAACAAGCATTTTCAAAGTGACGTCCAGGGACTTCTGGGAGGTCTCTGAAACCTTTTCAAGGGGTCTATGAAATCAAAACTATTTTATAATAATAATAAGATATTATTTGTTGCTTTATACTCATTTTCTCATGAGTGCACAGTGAAACATTCCAGAGGCTACATGACATGTGATATCATAACAGAAGCAGATATGAGAATCCAGCTGTCTTTCTAAACTAGACATTAATGAGCTTTGCAAAAGTGTAAAACAAGATCACTCTTCCTATTAATGTGTCCTGTTGTTTGAAACATATTGTTTAATAAAAGTGTTATTTCTGTTAACATGTAATAGTTTATTATTGCTATTTTAAACAAAGAAATATTTTAAATGCCTAGAAATTTTCATTTCTATTATGGTAAATATTGATAGATACAAACTGCATTATTAAAAAATCTTTATGGGGCCCTCAATAATTTTTACAAGTGTTTGAGAAACTGCTTTGGAACATACTTGGCCTTTATGATACACTTTTCATAAATCTTATAAATGAAAAGAAATACTGAATGCAGGTACCTGTTCTGCTATTTACTTAAAAATTTGAATCTGCATTTTTCACCCAGAGCAATGTGAGTAGCTGCTCGGTAAATACTTATTGATTGATAGGCAATATAATAACTGGGAAAACAAGACAACATAGGTTTCTAGAAGCTTGGCAACTAAAAACACATCCCTTGCTGACAATTTTATTAAAATTATATCAGGTCCCCTGTAATCATATTTTTTCCTGATAATGTGGCTAACTCTTTAGAAAAGCAATACTCTAAGCACTGATAAAGATAACAAGTCTATTGGGCCGAACAGTAGTGGTAGATAATGGCTGGGTGTGAACTTGCATCTTTATTTAATGAGTTCTCTGTCTTTTCCCTGGTGACATCACAGTGTAGCTAGTATAATGTTGCCTTGGTAATGTTTCACATTGTTCCACCCAGGGTATGAAGATCAGGGCTGCTCCCACAATAGGCACCATAAATTAAAGCCATTTTATAGCTCCTCAGTATAATTGAGTCATTCTTGCTTCTATACAGTTTGGACATATTCTTTTGAATGAAATCCTATGACATGTAAATTGAGATTGTTCGGTAGAGCCAACTTTTTTCAGCCAGATTCTCTCAGGATCAGAAATGCTAAACACTGAATTTGTTTTCCTAGACTTGGGTGTGGGTTTCTTTCTTTCCATTACTAATAGATAGGTGTTAGCACTTTGACTACCAGGTCAGTCTCAAATGTTCCCTTCATCTCAAAAAAGTCTAAATGAGGAATCCTTTCCCTACGTGCTGAAGAGTGATAAAAAACAAAGCAATATTTACCATTTTTAGACTAGTCAGTAATTGTGCCATTCTGACTGCTATTACTCTAGAAGGGGACATAAAATTCTAATTAGCTAGGTACCACCAAGTTTAATATGCTGCAGTACAATCCCATAGATAAATTCAGTTATTAAGTGATATAAATGTAGGATGACATTCTCTCCACACAGCACATTTCTAATTAGAATCTTTAAGTTGATGTTTTCAGCAGTGCAGAGTGGTGTGATGAGTAGAAACAACTCAAGCTAGAAAGCTAGAAAGGCCTATGTGTTGGTCTTAACTTTGATACTTACTGGCTATACTGTAATATTGACAAGTAATATTTATAGTAATGTTTATCAAGAAGGTTAGGTACAGGAACAAAATTATAGTACATTAACTGTCATGTGGCAAACAGTTAATGTATAACAATCATCATATAGATAATAAGGTAGATATTTTTGTTGTCATTTTACGTAAGAATATCTATTAATATATAGAGTTTAAAGAAACTTGAAGGGGTGAGCTAAATTTGCCTAAGAAGTTCAAGATCCCTAATGGATCAAATGGGATCATGAACTCAATTCTCCTTTTCAAGAAAAAATGTTTTGAATTTATTTAGATAGACTAGGGTGCTAGAATCCTGCATGTTAAATAACACTAAATGTTTGGATCACCCAGATTTAGAGAATTATAATGTTAAAAATATCTTGGGGGAGCCAATATCTATTCATGGACTTATGCAGAATTTGGGGGAAATGCCTGTGTTCATCAAGAGCTACTGCACAAAAGCAAACACAAAACCAATTAACTACTAGATTTCTTAGCTAAGAGCAGGGGTGGGGAGGGCAGGGAAAACACTGGACCTCCTGTTGATTTGTATAGGTAAGTTCTTGAGTGTTATCTTTTAGAACCCTCTTAGGTACCTCAGTTAGAAAAAATATCTAATAGCAAGTAGGCAAGCACACAGAGGGCATTCAAACTTTTATTCTATGAAATAGCCAGTTTCACCAAAGGTAATTTTAGAAATCTATGACTAGAACCAGTGTGCTCTGATCAATTTCCTTGGGTATAATTTCAAATTAATGAATAGAGATGCAGCACAAAAAGATTTTTTTTAAAAGAGGAAATATACAAATATGCATGCCTAAGCTTCTTGGTGCTAGGAAAGCTACTTATTATATTGTGACCAGAAAGAGTTGGTAGATAGCCTAATTAGTAGAGTAGTACTTAAGTGATACTCTGTAATGTTTACATATCCAGTCAAATAAGGTTTCCCTGAAAGTTACTGAGCCATGAAAATTATTCTGCATGTTGATTTTTAATAATGTGATATTTTTGAAAACCTAACTTCTTATTTAAGAGTTATATTAAGATCAGTGTACTAAATAGCGCTTCTAGACTAGTCCTTTGTCTAGAGTAGCAATTTTCAACATTTTTTATCTCATGGCACACATAAGCTAATAACTAAAATTCTAAATAATATTAAAAACTATGTTTTTTGCCAATCTGACAGAAAATAGGTATAATTTTGACTCATTCACACTGGATGGCTATTGTTGTGTTGGCTGTTGTCATTTTTTTTATTTGATAATCTAAAGGGAAAAAGGTCAGTGTCCCTGACTAAATAGGCAGTGCATGTTTTAAAAATTGTTGTCGCCCTGACTGGATGACTCAGTAGCAGAGTGTTGGCCCAGAGTGTAGGTGTCTTGGGTTTGATTCCCAGCCAGGGCACACAGGAGAAGCACTCATCTGCTTCTCCACCCTTCCTCCTCTCTTTTCTCTCTATCTCTTTCTTTCCCTCCCACAGTCAAGGCTCCATAGGAGCAAAGTTGGTCCAGCTGCAGAGGATGGCTCCATGGCCTCCACCTCAGGTGCTAGAATGGCTCTAGTTGAATGGAGCAATGCCCCAGATGGGCAGAGTATTGCCCCCCAGTGGGCTTGCCGGGTGGATCCTGGTTGGGCACATGTGGGAGTCTGTCTCTCTGCCTCCCTGCTCCTCTCACTTCAGAAAAATACAAAAATAAAAATAAAGTAAAAATAAAAATTTTGCAGCACACTGGGTAAAAATCACTGCTCTAGAGTAATCTTTATAGAATGGTGCTCAAAACCAGAATTTATTCATCCTCTTGCTGATGACCATTACTATCAAATGTGGAAACAGTTCTCAGAATGTGATACTTTAACACAGTGTTTAAACCTTTGTTAGCATATTATGTTGACCCAGACTGCCAGACTCCAGTTGGCATTGCAAAAACACTGAATCCCTTCTACTCTAATGAAAATACATTCCCACTGAGCCTTATAGTCACCCTTCCCCAGGTTAACACACCATCCAAATCAACTTCTACACCTATCTCCGTGGAGCTTATTGGTGTGTTAAATGGGTACTGCATTTCCTTTGAAGGATAGGCTATTTCTTACTTGCAACGGATGCATCTTCTCAGGGTGATCTGACATTTGATTTTTGTCATAGGCCTAGGAGCAAATAGTGGTCGGGTAATGTGTCTTGTAGAAAACAGATGTCATCTGAGAAGGTATCTGTTGAAGAAAAGTCATTACAGGGTCCCCCTCTGGCAGTGAGAGAAGGGTTTCGGCCAGCCAGAAGATTCTGAGAGACTGAGCCAGGAGTCAAGATACTCAAATTCATTCCCTGATATGTCACTATGCACGTTTCAGAATTCCACTCCTTCTCCATTAGAACCTGTCTTTGACAGAAGATATATTAATGCTGGGAATTTAATCTCCTTTGCAGTATACAGTAAAACCCTAGGCCTCATGTTCAGTAAGTTTACCCTGTGGCTGCAGGAAATAAAAGTCTTTTACAAATGCCACATAGATCTTCTATCTTTGGAACATGACTTTTAAATTTGTAATTAACTGCCCTATCCCTATCATTATCCTTACAGTGTCTTCTGTGTTATCAAAAGCAGATACCCTACTTTTTGAATCTTAAAATTATCATTATCTCATAATGAGCAAGTGCTGCAGGTCCTTGATGTCTAAATGTTTCCTCTCTAACTGCACTTCTTCCTAATTACATATAGTTTGAGGTATGACATAACTGTGATATCACAGCGTGCCAGAAGTTAACATCATGTAACTGTCATCAGCCAAGTGGTCCTTATTTCTTCTACACAGGTGAGCGATCCCCCTTCAAATGTTGCCCTAAGAGTTTGCTTTCTAGAACCACTTTGGTTTCCTAGAATACAGACCCTGAGGCAGGGATTCACTACTAGCTATTTATTTGAAGGTGAAATTTTAAGAAAACAACACAGAGAAAAAGCAAATGAGACAACGTGATGTGTGAATGCAATTTTCTGCTTCATAAGAAGGTTATCAGTTGTGCATGTCTATCCACATGAGACATCTATAGAAAGGAGGAATGGAGATATTGTGGGTCAGACAGTTTCATCGGAAGAAAAAAGTTAAATTTACCTGCCCATTTTCCTCTCGTTTTCTGTCTGCCATGGGCTAAGTTCTCCCTTGCAGTTTTGGGTGGCATCATTCAGTGCCTTTGCCATCTACTTGAGACACAAATACATACCCTCTCGTGTGCTGTTTTATCCAAGTCCAGAAGAAATGAGAGATACCAAATACTCAACATCCCACTGGCTTCTGAGGACAAAAATACTTTGGCTAGTAAAGAGCTGATCATTCATAATAATTGGTGGCTTCAGGAGACAACTGAGAGAAGAAAATCTGAAGGAGTACATGGCACTTATGTATAGTACTGAAATTTGCAAGAATGACAAATTCAAAAGCAGAAAACAACAGATATTGAAGGAAAGCCGTTCAGACCTAATATTTAAGACCATCCAGAATCTCAAGGTGAATAATGCTTGATGACAATCATTAAATGATCCAGCAAGCACTTAGGAAAGTTAAGAAGCAGACAGCTGTGTAGTTCAGCTTTCTGACCATTTTGTATGTTGTTGGAAAAGAGATGTTTGTTTATTTGCTTATATATCAAAGCTAACCATCATGTTATAAAACAATGAAGAAAACAAAAGACATGAAAATATAGATGAGGCTTCTCAGTTTGAGTAAAGGCACTCATGATCTTACTGTGTAACCATGACGTGGCCTCCTAATATATTCCAATTACTAAAGGGGGCAGGCATATAAGAAAGAAGAACGTGCCCAGATCAATAAGAAAGAAAAACAGAGCAGAAAGGGATAAAAGCCACTATCAAAGGCTGTGCTCCTGTACCACAGCAATGCCTCTCATATTTTAATGTACATACAATTCTGAAAGAACCTAAAACAGGAACGCTTTTTATAGTCTGACAAAGAGCAGATTTTTGAGATAGCATCACAAAATGGACAAACCCAGTCTGTTATCAGAGTGTGGATGACAGGCATAGGGAGATGGATTATAATAATTTTTTTAAATTTATTACAAAGGCAAGATAAAGGGAATCTAGAGAAAACTAGGAAATAGCAAAGGGGCTGGAGGAATGAGCATCTCTTGGCACCAATATAGTGGGCTCATACCAAATGGGATGGCAGCCCCATCCATGGTGTATGAGATGGAAAGCAGAGGTGGTGATGGATATGGAAGAAATTTGGGTCTTGGTATTTCTGGAGTATTGGTCACAGTGGCTGTGATTTCAAAATTACTTAGAGAAATCTAATTCACACCCTATCATAGAAATGAAAGAGAATAGAATCGAGTAGTTTAAATACAATAACCAAAAGTTTCTCAGCTGTTTGATTGTCTTGCCAGAATTCTCTGACAGCCTAGAGATCTTCAGAGAAGAGAAAAATACTGTCAAAGTTTTGAGTTCAGATCCAAGCAACTGTGGTGTGAGTGTAAGTTTGTGCATGCACGTGTCTGTGTGTGTGTGTGTGTGTGTGTGTACTGAAGCTTGTTTTTTAATCATGATCAACTTTGACTCACTTGAAGCACTTGCCTAGTGCTGAGGGTTGCAGGCTTGTGCAGAAGTTAATACAAAAATGGAAGCAAAAATGATACAATGCTTCTATGCTCCATTTGTTCTTTAAAGACAAATTCAAGAGGATTCTTGAAATTAAATTCAGAAAACTGTGTTCCTAAAGAATTTTTTTCCTAAAAAAGCAGAAAATAAAAAAAGTTTTAAATGGGGGGAAGCTATGAACTAAGAATAAGAATTTTTCACCCCACATAGATGGCCGAGTGGTCTTGATATGGATCTCCAAGCCCACACCCCTAGGGCACTTGGGATAGGTCCACAAATACTGCAAACTGTAACTCGTGCTTTGTTAAGCTCATGCTAAAACCTCTTAATAAACATCATCATGTTGTCTGCTTAAGTTCACGTTTCACTCATTGTGCAGAAATAGGATAAGAATTTTTGAGGACTTCTAGATCAATTCCAGAAAGGACCAGATGAACAGATTTGATGAAATGACCTTGTGTAACAATCTCTGTGCATTTAATAAGTTATAAGATAAAAAACACCACAGTCTGCACTGCTAAACCAGACATGGTCTTTCATCTTCAAATTATATTTGATGAGGTATTATCTCCTTGTGATCCTATGGACACTTCAAATTGAATGCATCTTAACCCCTACCACTGAAACCTGTTTTTCTTTTCTTGTTTCCTTTTTCATTCATTTTGGTTAGTGTCAACATGATATAACCAAGGACCCATAATTAAAAATCAAGGACTCACCCTAAGTTTCTTCTTTTCATCTCCTACATCCAAATCTTAAGTGATTCTTTAAAATTTTTTTCTGCTAGCATGAGAAATTTCCATTAGTTAAGGCCTTATTAACTTCCAAGGTGACTATTGCAACAGCTTCTTAACTATGTCACCACCTGTAGCCTCATTTCCTTCCCCAAAAGATACCTAAACTGCTACCAATCTGTATTATAAGTCTGGCCACATAACCCACCTGGCAATAAGATATTTTTTATTGGCTCCTTATTTTGCATAAAGTCTAAACTCTTTAAGATTGAATGTTGGGTCTCAGTGTGGTTTGTTTACTTAATTACTCATCTCCCAGCACTCCAACAACTGTTGGTTCTCCCATAATAAACAGAATATAGATTCCCAAATATATAATGCTCTGTATCTTTTCTTGAGCTGTTCTCTTTTCCTGAGATGATCTTTCTTTCCAAGTCTCTGAAATGCCTGGAAATTCATATCCCGTTTCAAAACTCAGCACAATCATTATTACCTGATGAAACTTGTTTTCTGCTCTCTGTACTCTCCAAAACAGCTAACCACTCTTCTTCTGTGCTACATGTATATTTTAGACATAATTCTGTCATTGCATTTATATATTCTGTGATAATTTGGTTACATGCCTAGGCTCATTACTAGAACATAACATTGAAAGCAAGGACATTGACTTGTCAAGCACTGTAAACTGAGACTTAACAAATTTATGTTGTATAAATACGTGGATACATGTCTACTTGCATTTAAATGAATAAATGTGTAAAAAATATTGATTAAATCCATTCAGTCTATAGCTATCTAACTTTCTTGGGTTCTTCTCTGTACCTGGCAATCATCTTAATTTTTTTTTGGTATATTTTTACTCTTCATACATTAACCAGTGCAATCTGTACATATAGTAACAATAGCAACACAACTTAGAAACATTAAATAAGCTTAAGTAATTGAATATTTTTTTCAGGTTGTTTTCCCTCATCCATAAATGGAATTTAAGTGAAGCTAAGTCAATTATAGCTCCTAATGTGATTCCTTCCTCTCTTTCTTTCTTTCTTTTCCAAGTGAGAGGAGGGGAGATAGAGAGACACACTCCCACATGTGCCCCAACTAGGATTCACCCTACAACCCCTATCTGGGGCCGATACTCTGCCCATCTGGGGCTATGCTCACAACCGAGTTATTTTTAGCACCTGAGGCAGAGGCTCCATGGAGACATCCTCAGCCGGGAGCAATGTGTTTGAACCAATCGAGCCATGGCTGTGGGAAGGGGAGGGAGGAGAAGGTGGCAGAAGCATATGGTCACTTCTCCTGTGTGTCTTGACCAGTAATTGAACTCAGGACAGCCACACTCTGGGCTGATGTTCTACCACTGAGCCAACTGGCCAGGTATGATTCATTTCTTAGTTAGGTCCATGGAAATTTTTGTCTTCCTTATGCTGTCAACTCTGAAGTGAGTTAATAAGTTATCTTTTTCTTGCTAGTCTCCATTTATCTTCTCAGTTTGACTGTCTTTTAGAACTCTAAAGGTTTTGTTGGTACAGAAAAATAGGAAAGAACTTATAGTTTATTAAAATGACCGAACTAAAATGGATCACATATAGCCCAAGAAAATACCAGAGAGGTAATTTTTTTTATTTTACATAGTAAAGTCAGTTTAAACTTCTTCCCATACAGTAACAGCCAGACTCAATACTAACCACATATTAGAATCACTTAGGGAGCTTTTCAAAGAATGTACCAATACCCAGATTCCCACCCCAGAGATATAATTTATCTTGACTAGGGCTCAGGTATCATATTGTAAAATCTCCCCTGTGATTGTAACGTGCAGTCTAGAAAGGGAAACACCATTAATAAATTTGAGAGATACTACTGGAAAAGTATAGAACAAAACAATGGATAAACAACCTCTCTCAAATGTAACAGGAAGGTAGGTCAGAAAGAAATAAGCTCTACATACACACACATATATACATCACACACACATACACCCCATCTGTGTGCTAAGTGCAATGCCTTTTCACAGATATTATCTCTTCTGTCCTCTAATTATCTCTGTATAATCTTCGCTACTTATTTCTTTACTGATCCAGTGGGCAAGCCAGCCAGGTGGGAAATGAAAACCTATCTTAACTGGCACACTTTCTCCTGACAGTTGGTAAATGACAGCCTGGTTCTGAATGAAACAACTAGAATAGTAAACTGACCCCTGATGGGTAGCCCTTCTTAGCCACGGCCTAAACAGAATGCTTTTTGAATGGACAAGATTTATAATTAATCTAAATTTTCATGGTCAGTGACCATCAGAATCTATTAACATAAAGATAAAATAGATCATTTCAACTATACTTATCTTCTCAAACTCCTCCAGATTTTGTCCACCTACACTGATAAGGGAAGCCTTTAATCAATTGCAAACTAATAGGCCTATAATTTTATCTTCCTTCTTTACTCCTATGCACAGTGGGGGGGATGAGGGGGGAGTTAGAAAAAGCAAAAAGACTAGTACAATTTATAACCTTAAAATTTTCTAACCTCCAAAATGATGGCTACAGATCGTTGAAAATTTGTCCAAATCCGTGGACTGGATAACCCTGAGAGTAACCACAGACTTTGGGCAATTACTGTGCAGTAATAATGTATGTGTGTCTCTTGGTACAAAGGAACCAGCATTGGTGAGGAAGGCTGTGCCTCTGTAGGGGTGAGAAGTCTTAGAGATTCTCTGTACCTTCTCTTCACTTTTTCTGTTACTCTCAAACTGCTCAAAAAATAGAGTCTTCTGCATATATGTGTCGCAAATTCTAATGCGACCATGATTTGGGGTGCGGGTGGTGGGAGAAAGAAGAAATGAGAGAGGAGGAGATAGGGTGGGAATGGATGATAAAGGGACGATAAAGAAGGAGGTAGAATGAGAACCTAATGTTGGAGAAAAGCCTGAGAAATAAATGTAAAGGCCTTCATTCTCAAGCAGTTTAACCCATTTTACATATAATAACTACCATGGCCTCTTAGATAAAAGCCCTTAACTCGCCTGACCAGGCGGTGGCGCAGTGGATAGAACATCAGACTGGGATGAGGAGGATCCAGGTTCAAGACCCCGAAGTCGTCAGCTTGAGTGCAGGCTCATCTGGCTTGAGCAAAAAGCTCACCAGCTTGGACCCAAGGTCGCTGGCTCGAGCAAAGGGTTACTTGGTCTGCTGAAGGCCCACGGTCAAGGCACATATGAGAAAACAATCAATGAACAACTAAGGTGTCGCAATGAGAAAATAATGATTGATGCTTCTCATCCCTCTCCGTTCCTGTCTATCCCTCTCTCTGACTCTCTGTTCCTGTAAAATAAATAAATAAATAAATAAATAAATAAATAAATAAATAAATAAATAAATAAATAAATAATAAAAGCCCTTAACTCATGAAGTTTGCATTCTACTAGGGACAGGATATAAGAGTCAACAAATAATTTCATATAGTGATGATTGTTATAAAAGCTCTAACTGAATAATGTTACCTGATAATTTTATTGCTGTTAGACAAAAGTTTGAGGGTAGAAAATTATAGGCATATGGAGATATCATAATAATTTCTAGTCAGCAAAAGATTGAGTGCTAAATCAATAATTGTTTAGGGGTGATTTTATGTCTTGCAAGCATCTAGGTTTCAATTTTGAGTTTATTTATGTTTTCATTTTTATCTAAGCAAATACCCAAACACACACAGGCACAGAATGTTGGAGCTTTTCTTGTAGGGACAGCATAGTTTTACAGACACAATTTATTACACAGAAACCACACACACACACACACACACACACATACACACACACACACACACACACACACACAGATATCTCTAGGGAAAGATTGATTTGTATGGTTCACTGTTTTCAAAGAAATCTTCTCAAAGAACTTTCTTAAAATAACCTATTGATGTATTGAATATTTGGATTGTTGTTATGGTGTTGATCTAATCTGAATCATAAATAGGAAAGGCTTCCACCTGTCACTTCCAAAATGTGTCATCTACATAGTGGTTAACAAATAGCAAGGCTGAATTTTTTTTAAGTACTTATTCAGAATATCTTTAAAAACCTAAGTAATTTTGCATCTTATGTAATGCTGTGTGTGGTGTACCAATGCTGGAAGGGAAGACATAAAGGAAGTGTTAATAGTCCAAACAGGCACTAAAAAGACGTGGTCATTAATGTCTCAGGGCGAGCTTTGGAAATGCATGTGCATTTTCATCAGGAATAAGAAAACATTTTGCTTAGAATGAATGATTGTTTTTCTGTCTCTTTCCTTCAAATCATCTTAAAAATAAAGATGAACTTCCCTCATTGCTCACAAGGCTCCATCACTGCCCTATTTCTCTGTTTCTAAAGAGAAAAACTTCACTCCTTTTGAAAAAACCGTGAGTTACAGAAATGGACAAATGTCCTAACAACGGCTGTTTTGGCACTAGCTCATCATTAAGTCACTCTGTAAAATTTAGGTTTGCATAGTAAATCATAAGATTTATATTTAACAGTCAAAAAAGAATAAAAATAATATATGCATGCTTTGCTCAAGTGAAAATTAGTACAGCCCACCACATAGCAAAAACGGAAAGGGGGAGGTTAGAAGACCATGAAGGAAAATTACTACCAAAGGGAACTAGGGCTCCAGATGGCCAAGCAGTTAAAATGTAAGCCTAGGGGATGGATGACGTGCCTTTGACTATACAGCTGTGCCCCTTAAGGTTTGTTAGCACATGCAGATCTTAGCAAACACATTAGAAACATGAGATGCGGTGAAACACCTTTTACTTGTCATTTCCTAGGGAAACTGTGTCAGGGAGTGAGCTGCCGAGTAGTTGAAATGAGAACACTGTGAGTACTAACCCCAGGATGGCCACAGGATTGTCTTGTGACCTTGGCATGCTGAACAAACGTCTGTAAAACAGCGCTGTTTCTTTCTCTTTGCAGACTCAGCCCTTGAGCCCGCAAGCAAGGGGAATACCAGTGGGCATCCTGATAATGGTTGTTATGGGACATAACTGATGATTAAAAGGAAAGCAATTTAAATGCAAAGTGATATGCAAATGTTGGACACTGGGGTGGGGTCTATTCTGCAAAGGGAGTAAACCACGATATGTGCTGGAATAGAGCTTCTGCAACAGGGGGTTAAAATGAGGGTGAGGAATGAAACCATAGCCCCAGACTGGAGCTCAGGGATGGGGTCCCTCTCGTTTTGTCTGCAGCGGCCCAGGTGAGAGCACATACAGCTTCTGCACCATACAGCCAGGATGGGATGGGGGATGGGAGGGAGGAAGCAGGGTGTGACTCAACTGCCTAGAGTCTTACTGTTCTGAGACTCAATACATTTCTGTGAATTAATGCTTTGCCACTTGCTCTGCGCCCTTAGGACAATTTCAGAAGTATTTAAATAATTGTTTTATTTGTAGTATTTAACCAGATAAATTAGTTATTTTGCTGGGGGGAGGGTTTGGCCAGTACCTCACTCTGCCATTGTTCCTGCAGGTTCCACGCTGGATCTTTAGCCAAGGAGCATGAATACATATTCTGGACGACATACCCTTTTCAAATTTCCTCTCCATCCATACAAGGCCAGTATTATGAGATGAGAACAAGAATAGCAGAAAAATTGTCTCTGTGGTATATACATTTTAACATTACTGACAATTCCCTGGACCAATGGGAGTCCTCCACACAAACTCTATACAGAGGATGCCAATATCCTAAATCAGACACAGGAATCAAATCTACTTCTGAACCAAATTTGGTCTGCAAGTCCCCTTCCCATTTCTGGACTCCTAAAACCTGTTTAAGTGGCAATAACAATTATTTTTATCTAAAGACTATGGGGTTTTTTTTAAACCTAAAGTTCTTTCAAGTTGATAAATATTTTTTTAAATGATAAAGCAAGTTTGGCCTTTCTTTTCCTTTTAGTCCTCTTTTCAAAAGAATCTTTTTAAATTTCTTTTTATTTTATTCATTTTAGAGAGGAGACAGAGAGAGAAAAAGAGAGAGAGAGAGAGAGAGAGAGAGAGAGAGAAAGGGGGGAGGAACTGGAAGCATCAACTCCCATATGTGCCTTGACCAGACCAGTGCAGGGTTTTGAACTGGCGACCTCAGTGTTCCCAGGTTGATGCTTTATCCACTGTGCCACCACAGGTCAGGCCATAAGAATCTTTTTAAAAGAACATTATAAAATGTCAACCAGGTGTTAGGCATCTCCAGCTGGAATCAGTATCCACGTGTACTAAGGCTACTTGCAGACTATTCATTAAAACAGTAGGTCACAGCTCTGGCAGAGTTAAAGTGCTTAAATTTGCCAGAGGAGCTGAGCAGACCTAAGTTTCTACATAATGTTTGTTTAGTCATTCAATGACATTGGCTGCCAAGCCCAGGAACCCAATCTTTAGATTAGTAGAGCGCTATGTAATTTGCAAGAACATTGCCTACGTGGTATTTGTGGAAGAAATTCATTCCAAAAAAAATAAGAAAGAAAAAGAATTCACTCCAGAAATGACACAATATGGCTATACATAACACCAATAAAATCACAAAGTACAAGGAAATTCTGAGATTGGTTCTTAAATGAGCAGGAGTATATTAAATTCCAAACTCATAGTTTAAAGTACAGCAATGTTACTTAAATGTTATATTAACTATTATACTGAAAATATAAAAATAATTAAGTATAAGCAATATGGTTTATAAGAACCACTTCCAAACAATAAAGGCATGCTGATATGTGCCTTTATGTATGCTAACTATCTTAAAGTACTTATTTCTTGTTACTTGTGAAAACTGATATCCACTGGAAATTCTTTCTTTCCAATTTTCTAAATTACATGATATCATGTTAGCTGTGTTTGATGTCTTTATTTCCAATAGTGCTATTGGGTCTTTTTCATATTTTCATGAATGTTTTTACTTTGAAAGAAAAGCTATTGATATGCTAATGACTGTATAGGGTAGTAAAAAGTGTTCTTTTTAATTTGCTAAGTTTATGTAGAAATATTATTTAATGTACAAATTTTTACTAGGACATATAAAAACAAGTAGCCTCTAATATAACAGCAAAATAGCAAATGTTTATTAACTACAAAGTAAAAACTAAAGTATACTTTGCAAAGATCCTCTAGAAATATAAAGATCTGAAATGTTGAAATGACACCTTTTTAGCCTCTCATATTTGTTTGAATGAGATGTTTGTTTACTCAAGTCTTCATGTACTTTTAGATCACCACCATGCTACAAAAACATAATGCAAGCCATATATGTAATTTTTAATTGTCTGAGAGTCAGATTATAAAATAAATATAAGAGTAAAATTAACAATAATTTCTGCCATTTTTCTCTACAGTTTTTAACACAAAAATTTGTCTTTTAACAACTTAGCTCTTATTAAAAATTATTTTAAAATTTTTGTTATACATTAAATTCCCATTTTACCTGATTTTTTTTTTATTCAATTAAAATTTTGATATATAATGACAGAAAATAATTTGACTTACTTTGGGTGGTGGGCATACAATGCAATCAAAAGTTCAAATGATATAAAAATATTTACCTGAAAACTATGTACTCTTATTAATTAATGTCACCCCATTAAATTTAATTATCTAAATAAGGTATTAGAAAAAAGAAAAAGCATTCAAACTATGCCAAGCCATTGAAAGTGAATAGATTCACACACCATGAAATAGCAACTTACACAACTCAATGGTTCAAGTAAAATACAGTTCTATCAAAACAATGTAACTGTGTTTAATAGAAAAACATTTTACACTACTTCAGCTCTTAAATTTAATCTTAGGTAAATTAAAATTACATAAATTAATAGTTAGTTCTCATGACACTGGTGAGTAGTTGATACAGTTCTAGACAAACGTCCACCAGATCTTACTAACTAAAACCAGGTAATTGCTACACTGAGATACTCCCAATATTCCTTTGGTAATCTCTTTATGAAAGTTCTCAAGGATTTGATTGATCCACAAAGAGCATTGCTATTAGAGCCGGCAGCTGCCAAAGCTCTGGGCAGGTAGACAGGTTGGAGCTGGTGGGAGAAGCTGGGAAGTAGACATTTCCAGCAGTGGATATGGGGCCACAAAATGTTGCTGGTGGAGATGCTGATAGAAAAACTGTTGCTTTTCTGTAGCTACTGCTTCTGTTGGTCAGTTGCCAAAGGTTTGGTAAAGGGGCTGGAGGCTCCTGCTGGTCCTTAGTGTCAACAGTCAGGATGATGAATAGAGAACAGTGAGCACAAGCCAGAAACTGCCATAACATCCATGTTTATAACCACATCTCACTACACTAGCCTTGGGGAACAATGGCTCCTGCTTCACTCTCGCCTGCCACACAACTTTCTCCATCCATCAAGTCTAACCCAGGGAAGGGGATTCAAGAAGCACAATTTCAGCTTCACCAAGTTGATAGAATATAAACTACCATAGACGCTGTATTTAAGTTTCCCCTAAAATACAGAAAATATTACTTTTTTCCCCTAAATTCCTATTGGAAAAGACAAGATTCCAGTTTTAACTATGAACCTGGGAATAGAGTGAGTGCTGACGTTTGACAAGACCTCTACAAAGAAGTGTAGCTCAGTGTTTTAAAGTCTCCTTACTTGAAAAAAATACTTACAGTTATGCTTTCTCTCATTAAATATATAATTTTAGTTATAATTTTCCAATCTTTAGAAGATTCTGCCTAAAGGAGAGAGAAATCAGAGGAGAGATATTTTTAAATAATGTAACATTCCCTTGGTCAGAACACTGCTATTGAACAAAAACCAGCAAGATAGCCGCCTTCTGTGCACAATTATGCCTATTTATTGCAACACAAAGTTTATCTACTAAAAGACAAATAGGAGTCATTTGTATTTTTATGAGTAGTATAAAACTGCTGAAGTAGATTCAGGAAAGTGATGGAAATGTGGGCTCTAAAGGAAAGATTATATATTAGAAGTGGGTCATACTCCTCCACAGACACACCTGACATATAATTGACACACTTCTCAGAACAAGATAAGGCCATTATTAAAGACCAGACTTCTTAGTAATTACCTAATAGTATGTGTTCCTTTGCAGAAATGCTATTTCAGAGAAATGAATCTGAAGAACTGTTGATTACATGCAGATATGGGCAGGTCACTGGAAACTTGGGAGGGTAGTTTCGGTGGAGTTCTGGGGGCAGCTTCATGCTTACGTGCGTAGGCCATGCAACCTAAACTTGAGGTGTCATAACCTAGTTCTCAATTGTTTAAGAAAAATTTTTTTACATATTTTCCTTCAGTGTTTTTCACGGCAACAATGAGGATAAGGCAAAGCCAAATATGGAGTTGTGAGGATTCAACTAGAAAGTACATGAAATGAGATTAGAATAGTGTTCAGCACATAGCAAGGGCTGAAAACTGTTGGCTATTATATTAGCATTGTTATTTAATTTAGTTTTATTATTATTAATACTACCTAGGGAAAAGAAGTGTGGTTTAAGTGATAGGGCAGGAAATCCAACCTTGGAAAGATGGGAAGTTACTATGAAAGTTGCTGAGGATTTTAGGCAATGAAAAGGGTTCAGTAGATAGAGGTTTAATTCTGATTAGATTAGATGAAGTTTGAACAACTGGCTGAATAACTGAGCTTAATGGAAAGATATAAAGTTATGGTCAGATGCTAGTGATGCAAATTGATTGTATAAAAAAATAAAAGATTTCCAAGTGTTGGCAATGTCTATCTAGGGCAGGGGTCCCCAAACTTTTTACACAGGGGGCCAGTTCACTGTCCCTCAGACCGTTGGAGGGCCGGAATATAAAAAAACTATGAAAAAATCCCTATGCACACTGCACATATCTTATTTTGAAGTAAAAAAACAAAACGGGTACAAATACAATATTTAAAATAAAAATCAAGTAGATTTAAATCAACAAACTGACCAGTATTTCAATGGGAACTATGGGGGCGGATGCATCCTGTGCTCCTCTCACTGACCACCAATGAAAGAGGTACCCCTTCTGGAAGTGTAGCTGGGGCTGGAGAAATGGCCTCCAGGGGCCACATGAGGCCCGCAGGCTGTAGTTTGGGAACCCCTGCTCTAAGGTGTGGTCCTAGGAGTGAAAAACTGAGTGGGAGAGAAAGGGAGGAATAGTAGTAGCAAAATCATGGACAGTATTGGGTGCAGTAGCTATACACGACCAAAGTCACAGAAAAGGATCCTGGGATCTGAGTGCATATGATTAAAGCACAGAATGCAAACGTTATCTCTAGAAAAGAAAATTTAATGTTTTTATTTTATTTTAAAATATCAATGCTAAAATTTATTATAATTTTAATAATACAATCTTACACTTGGGTTAATATGTTTTATTAGAGAGTTGCTTCATAAATACTTTATAGACTTTAAAATTTTAATAACTCTATTTCTCTACTCAGCATATGAAGAATGCTTTCAAATCCTTGAGAGTTGCATCTCTAGCTTTGCCTAATAATTCATTGCCGTGTTTAGCTTTTATGATGAGAAACTACTTCTGCCCAATTTCATTTATTCAACACATATATATTATATGTTTATCATGTGTCAGCATGATTCCAGGTGCTAGGTCTACAGCAGAGAACAAACCAGACAGGTTTCTATCTCTGGGAATTTAAGTTTCAGCAAGAAGATAGATATAATCATAAATATTATAAGAAAGTATATGATCTTTTTAGAAGGTGATAAATGCTATGGAAAGGAACATGGAACAGGGTAGGAATCCAGAAAATAGCATAAATGGGTGAGTCTAGTTTAAAAATGGGATGGCCCAGGTGGGCTTCCTTGAGAAGATGTCATTTGAAAAGATACTTGAAGGAGTCTTGTAGCCTTCTGAAGAAAAGACAACTAATTAGATGGTCCTACACTTTATTGATATATTTTTTAAAGAAAATAAAAACATTTATTGGCTATGAATCTGGGAAGACTAGAGGGAGAGCTGGCCCAGAACCCAAAGGTGTCACCCTACCACCTCTTTTATCCCTGCCTTAGCCTCCTTTTCTGCTACTGTGGCTGGAATTGCTCCACACTGAGCTGGCATAAGGACAGGGTGAGGAACATGACCACAGACAGCTTCCAGATTTACGTCATCCCAGTTTAGTAGTCCCAGAAGAAACAGAGCATCTCGTATCCAGTGTCAATATATAGAGCCCTAATATAAGGGCCCTAATTGGTTCACCTTGAGTCACATGCCCATTTCTGAGCCAATCACTATTGCCAGAGATTGAGACATTATTCTGACCAGGCCTCAGACCCACACCCATTCCTTTGACTGAAAGAACAAGGTATTCTTATGACTGGCACATCTACTGGGTAAGCAGGTAAGAGGGCATCCTAAAGAATGCTTTTACTACTGGAAGAAGAAGAACATGGCATTATATGACACAAACTGTCTCAAACTTACCATATCAAAAAATATCCTTTGTTACAATCTCTCATGATTGGAACTTGACCAGGCAGCAATGTCCAAGATGACTCAATCATGTGCACCCATAGTTGAGATAAAACTTAAATAAAATCAATTATCTTAAAGATGAATTTCATGTAAGTCAAAACGTAGACTCCTTGCTTTGCTGATTAGAAAATGGCTAATTTCATTACATTTTAGTCATTTGTTTTTAAAATATTATATCTGAAATGTGCAGAAAAATTCAAACACTTTTGTTCCTTGCTTAATAGTGTTTGGGTTGAGTTTTCTTTTTTTTTAATTACATGTCTTCCAGATACTATTTAGAAACCAAAAACCACTATTATACACACTAAAAGGGTTGTGGAATTACTAACAAGAAGAAAAGAATGTAATTTTAAAAATTAAAAATTTGACAAGAAACACACGTATAGTCTTAATCATCTTAAGTGCTGTCATTAATATTAATTACACTGTTTCTAGTTCTGAATCTAATTATAACTAATTACAAAGATCATCAGAAACAAACCCAGATATCTTTGACATCTTCCCAATTACATTATTCTATTTCCCTCTTCTTTTGCTTTTTAGGTCTTCTTTCTTTTGTTTCAGTCCCTTGTGAGTTCAAGTTACATACTCATAAATAGTCTTTTTTCTTTTTCTATAAAAATAAAGCATAGCCTCCACCATGCTCTGCAGGGTGCTCTCTTTACCTTCATTCCAGACAACCTTTCTTTAACTATTATCCAATAAATTATAATATGCCAAGACCCTGGCCGGTTGGCTCAGTGGTAAATCATCAGCCTCGCATGTGGATGGCCTGGGTTTGATTCCTGGCCAGGGCACACAGAAGAAGTGTCCATCTGCTTCTTCACCTTCCCCCACTCTTTTCTCTCTATCTCTCTCTTCCCCTCCTGCAGCCAAGGCTCCATGGGAGCAAAGTTGACCTGGGAGCTAAGGATGGCTTCATTGCCTCTGCCTCAGGTGCTAGAATGGCTCCGGTTGCAATGGAGCAACACCCCAGATGGGCAGAGCATAGCCCCCTAGTGGGCATGCCAGAAGGATCCTGGTTGGGTGCATCACAGGAGTTTCTCTATCTCCCCGCTTTTTACTTCAGAAAAATACAAAAAAATAAAATAAAATAAAATAAATAATAATAACATGCCAAGGAAAACAAAAAAATAAGTTCACATGTTATCATTAAAGTATGTTAAAATTATATCTCTTCCATTTCACAAACTCAGTTTTTATCTAAGGCACAAGAATAATTGTCATTTAATTATCATGAATATTGAATCAACACTGAATATTTCAGAATATACATGTGACTATATCATTTTTTTTCTTCTTTTCCAAGTGAGAGGAGGGAAGGTAGAGAGACAGACTCCTGCATGTACCCCAACTGGAATCCACCCAGCAAGCCTCTTTCAGGGTCGACGCTGCTCATCTGGGGCCATGCTTACAACTGAGCTATTTTTACCACTTGAGGCAGAGGATCCACTGAGCTATCCTCAGCACCTGGGGCAATGAGCTCAAACCTACTGAGCCATGGCTTTAGGAGAAGAAAAGACAGACAGAAGGGGGGAGAAGGGTGGAGAAGCAGATGGTCACTTCTCATGTGTGTCCTGACTGGGAATCGAACCTGGGCTATCCAAACACTAGGCTGGCACTCTACCACTGAGCCAACCAGCCAGGGCATGCCTATATCATTTTTTAAAAAGAGTGTGCAAATCATACTCTTGCACTTTAATCAAAAGATTTTGTTTATAAATATGTGAAAGGATGTTCATTTTAGCATTGTTCATATTAAGGAAATAACTTATTTCCTGCCATAGAGTCTAATTTACAAAAATGATGACAGTCAAACACGGGAAAAATATAGTTAGTAAAGTTAGGCAGATTTTTGTGTGCTAGTTCTCAAATTGCTGTTGTACATTGTTAAGTAAAATTTATTTACCAATATTCATGGTCACCTAGGCTTATTAGGGCATTGCTTTTTTGTTTTAATTTTGAAAACAGTAGGAATATAACTTCTTTCCTTCAAACAACTAATATTTGGCCCAATACTACATATTGATAATTATTTGAAATCTGACTTTATTATGTGCTAAATTTTTATTGAAATTGAGGCCATTTCTTACTACTATATTTTGTCCCTTTTTAATATATATCCCTGAAAAACAAAGAAAATCTTTTTTAAGTACTGTAACTCCTCCAAATAAATTTTAAAATCAAATTGTCAAGTTCTAATAAATTTTTTTGGTTGGGAGCACTTTTGATTTATAAATTAATTTGGAGAGATCTGATATATTTACAGGGAGCTCTTCAATCCAAGAATAAGCAATGAATTTATATTTAATCAAGCATTTTAAAATAAAAGTTGACAGAGTAATTTCCAAACTTGAGCCTCTCTGGAAATGCAGCATAGATTTGGCCTTTTCCACAGCATACACTTCTATATTTAAAAGTCTTCTACTCTGCAAGTGAGGCATCGTGAGTTGCTTCAGTTTTTTGTGTGTTGCCTGATTTCCAGACATTTATACAATATGAATATACAACATCTCTTTTTAAACTATGACTGTCCAAATTGTGTATCATGTCTTAGTATTTATGTGACCAGCCTGCAACAATGTGATAAAGGAAGAAGTCAATTATTCATGAGTATATTATTATATAAAAGAACCAAACTATATCATCCTCATTTAAAAACAGAAAAAAATAAAGGTCAAGATGACAAAACCAGTAAAAAAAAAACAGATCTCTTCACTATTCATGATCTGTACATTCAACATTCCTTATTCACTTTTATCCCCTGCAACTTTGGATCATGATAAGAGTGAAGATAATCAAAATTCCCCAGAATTTACATATGAACTTTTGCAAAGCTTGAATTTTCCCCTTCTTGACATACATGATTAATTTTCTTTGTGTACATGTAAATAGCTAAAATTATTCATGCTATGTTACCTTATTGTGTATATAGTAGGAGTTTTTCTCTTTATCCTGACACAGTCAAGCATCCATCTATGCACTGGGACTCTTGCCTTTGTTCTCCTGAAATTTTATGCTGAGAATTCTGAATGTAAAGTTAGGGCAAGATTCAGAAACCTTGTCTGAATCTTGTCTGGAATGAAGTACTTAGCAGAACTCAGTAGAAAAGGATATAAAATATTAGTTTTTTATTTTTTTTGCCCTGATCGGTTGGCTCAGTGGTAGAGCATCGGTCCAGTGTGTGGAAGTTCCAGGTGTGACTCCCAGTCAGGGCACACAGGAGACAAGCCCATCTGCTTCTCCACCCTCCCCCTTCTCTCTCTCTCTCTGTCTCTCTCTCTCTTCCCCTTGCAGCTATGCCTCAAATAGGTTCAAGCAAGTTGGCCCCAGGCACTGAGGATGACTCCATGGCCTTGCCTCAGTTGCTAAGTAGCTCAGTTGCTGAGCAACAAAGCAGCAGCCCCAGATGGGCAGAGCCTCGCCAGGTAGGGGGCTTGCTGGTGGATCCTGGCTGTGGCACATGCAGGAGTCTGTTTCTCTGCCTCCCAGCCTCTAACTTAATAATAAATAAATAAATATATATTGGATTTTTTATAACTAATTCTTTTGTAAGGGCAAGGGGAGAGGAACAGGAAGCATCAATTTATAGTAGTTGATTCTCATATGTGCCTTGCCTGGGCAAGCCCTGGGTCTAATTAATTCTAATTAGAATTAACATTATAGTATAAATTAAAGTTTCATTTTAGCAAATGCATTCTGTTCTTTTACTGAATAGCTGGCTTTTCAGGTTTTTTTTTTCTAATGAATAAAGTACTGTATGTGTTAACTCAGCTTGTATCTAAAATTAAACAGAGGCAGATGAGAGGTTGATGGCAGGAGTGTCAAAGTAAACTTACTAGCCCATTGAAGCGTAGCCCATTCATTGAATAAATACCCTGTGTTAGACATGAGATATAACAATAAAAACAAATTTTGGTCCTTGTGGTTAAAGAGCTCATAGCATAACGAGTGGGAGAATTACATAAATCAATAATTATTTGTGGATTGAGTATTACTTAATAATCATCATTGAACTGTGGTAGACAGGAGGTTGCTCATTGAGCATGGGAACTATGGTCATGACAACTATAAATCAGCAATGGGTATACAGGTTTTCCTTAAGACTACAAACCATTGTATACGGGAAGTGGAATCTGGCTACAACTAAAGAAAGAGGAGAAAGAAGTGAAAGAGAATTGAATTTGAATCCTGAGTCAACCACTTTATATAACAGAAAAAATAACACCAAAAATGTGTGACTGCGAGAAATTAGACTTAATGAACCTCACACAGTATTTGACACATGGTATGTACTTAAAACAATGTTACCTACTGCTACTAATGACAATAAACAGGTAAACAGACAAAAAAGAAGAAAGAAGGAAATTGACCTGAGTCAAGTAATGATTTTTAAATTAAGGACTTCATAAAAGTCTTAAAGACTAGATTCTTTATCAGGGATGACCTATATAAAGTGTTATGATTTAAATGCTCACTTTGTGACAGAGACACACTTGTCCTTACCAGCCATTTAGACTTTTAGAGAAATTTGAGGAAGTCAGAGGACGTTAGGACACACCTAGCCTGAGCAGCAATTGGGGATTCTCAGGTGGACAACAGACCTTTAGGAAGGTCACAGAAGATTGCTTCAATTTAAACCCATTTGTGACCATAAATTGCAGTTTTCCAAGTAAGCACTTTGCTGTAGGTTATCACACAATGGAAGTTAGATTATTAAGAACGTAGGCTAGACAAATAAAAATAGGCAGCACTCTAAAGCAGCTTAATATTCAGCTCAACTAAAGCAAAGACATCCATTTGTTTCACCCATAAGTTTGACTTAAAAATACTGCTGCAATTTTCTGTGTTCCTGGTCCAATGTGCATATTACCATGTGTTAATAAACTTAGAGCTTGACAAACTGATAGCTTCTCCCATAAATGTGATTTTTAAATGTATAGAAAAGAGGGTTATAGAGAAGTCTTTTTCAGGCTGGTTTTGCTTAGCTCAAGCGTTAATAAAAGCAATAGTATTTCAAGCTAAAAAGATCAAAAACTAATTGCCTGGCAGTTGTCAGCATCAGGAGAAAGCTGAAGTTGTGCAAAATTTAAGACTTTGATAAAAACAGAAGCATTTGTTAAGGCTGGTTTCAAGTTATGCTAATAAGTCAAATAAAAGATTCTCTCTCACTCTAATTAATTCTCATAGTCATTCATTTAAATGTGTATACCCTTTGCCACTTGCTTATATTTTTTTATTAATTTTAATGGGGTGACATTAATAAATCAGGGTACATATGTTCAAAGAAAACATCTCCAGGATATCTTATCATTCAATTATGTTGCATACCCATCACCCAAAGTCAAATTGTCCTCTGTCACCTTCTATCTGGATTTTTTTGTGCCCTTCCCCCCTCCCCTCTCCCTTCCTCTCCTCCCTCCCCCCACCGCATAACCACCACACTACTCAGTCATAAGAAATGATGACATCGGATCATTTACAACAAAATGGATGGACCTTGATAACATTATACGGAGTGAAATAAGTAAAACAGAAAAAAAAACTGAGAACAGCATGATTTCATACATAGGTAGGACATAAAAGTGAGACTATGAGACATGCTTATATTTTTTAAGACGACTTCTCTTTGCAAATAGATCAGATCTTGGAAAAGAGATAAAAAAGGTGAAAGAAAAACAGAATTTGCAATGCACAGTATAAAAAACAGCTACATAGTTTACTCAGTTTCAAGAATGAAATAAAAAGAGATTCATCAGGTTAGACAGTGTTGGGCAAATAAATTTGTAAAATTTGTGTTATTTGATTTGCTCACTTTTACTTTTAAAAATGGCTGCTACCCATGTAAATTGCGCTACTGGGTGAAACTGCTAATTACCTTCCTGATTGGGAAGGGGTTTTGTTATGCTAATGTGCACTGAAGGAGGGGTTTTCAAGCCAAAATGTTTTAAGAAGAAGGAAAAAGGAGAGGAAGAAGAAGGCCATGTTTCTGGAGAGTGAGGAAGGAAGAGAAAGCCAAGATGGCTGGGCACTGAAGGAGAAGCCAGTTTGTGCAGAGAGAAGCAGATGGGAAACCAGAGGTGAATAAGACTGGTGGGGGCCTTTGATTCTAGGAAAATCCAGATGTGTCAGTAGCTTTGTGAGTGCTGAATGAGTGGGTTTTGGAGCCCTGTGCTTCTGTGTTTACTCGCTGGCCAGGTGTGAGGCTAACTAAAGAAATGGTCCACCAGTTTTTGGCTCTGCAGTTTCTTTACCATCTGACCAAATTCAATGAGAACCTGCATTTGCTTGGCAGCAAAGGCGGGTGTGATGGCCATGGCTACTGGCCTTACAGACAGTTTAAAGACTTAACCTGAAAGAAGAGAAGATATGTAAAATTTTCTTTGGTTAACAGAGAACAAAATTTTTACCACTATCTCAGTTTTCACCAAAAAGTGCTTTCAATACTAAAAAATAGGTAAACCTTCACTAATTCTTAGAACCAAGTTTTTAAAATAATAATGCCTAGGAATTTTTAAAAAATTTTCTGGGGACATATTACTCCTTCTATGCTATTATTATTTCATTATTAATTATAAAACTTAGAAACTAAAACTACAAAACTGAAAAGCAAACAAACAAAAATACCTTGATCTTTCATATTGTGGCAATTAACCACAGTCAATGAAAATTTGGGATTTATGCTTAAAAATTTTATCTATTGTTTTTATCATTTTCAATATATTTGCACATGCTTTTATTTCTAAAAATGAATTTTACAACAAATGAAAATGTTTTTAAAAAATATGGGAACACAATTCTTAAAATTGTTAGAAAATGCTATCAGAAAAGCAGTCTGGTTTCCTTTAACAATAAACATTGTAAAACTGTGAATAGAGAAAGACAGAGAAAAAGATCAACTATCCTTTGCTTTGTAACAAATAACCCAAGGCTCTGGTTTCAAGCAATAATTGGTAATTTTTTACTATTATGATCTCATGGCTTGGGAGTTGATGAGTTCAACTAGGTTATACTTACTTGGAGTTTCTAGTGCTATTGCAGTAAGACAGGAGCTGTCACTAAGTAAATAAGATGTGAGTATGATTTAGGCTAATAAGTTATCAGTTCTAACAAATAAAGAGAAAGTCAATTTTTTTCCTCACTCCTCAAAAAATAAATTTTTAAGCAAAATACTACTGGGGTTCTCTCTTGATAAAGAAGGTCACTTAATGTACTTCACCTCTATATGACAAGGAACGTGTACATAGTCAGATTCCCCTATTTAGAATTTACTTATTTCAACAGACTTTCTACTTCAATTCCTTTATTGGGAATTCTCAATTCTCTGTATTAAATACAAGAAGTCTCGTACCCATTCTACAGGGATAAGACAAGGAAATATATCTGATTGCAGGAAAGATGGGATGAGGCATCACTTGCTCCATGGACAGAGGAAGGCATGTTGGCTCAGCACCACTAATGGCCTCTTCAGAACAGGGCCATTTGCTGCTAGTTAGGACAGCTTGCATTTTCTCCCTGGGTCATGAGTTCTAAAGTTACAAGTTCCTACATAAATGTCTGGGTAAGTTCTCCTGAACCCTGACTCTTTTACCCAGCAGGTTGGCAAAGTCTACTAGGATTGCTTTTATAGTAGACAGACCCACAGGGAAGAATTATGAAAATTCACAGAGATAGTTCTTTGAGAGCTAAGTTCCAGGAGACTAAAGCATTGAGACAATCAAAATAGAGAGTTATGAGAATATTGGAGTATATAATCTTGTATCTGAAATTCCTTCTCTATGAATAATCAAAAATTAGATTTTTTTTTTGGTGGCGGGTTAGGAACATGAGCAACTACATTGTTATAGAGGTAAGGATTAAACAATTACAGCAGAGATGTATAGAAGAGGCAACCATCTTCTGATGACAGTGAAAGCTATTGGAGCAATTCCAAGATGGTAACAGAGTAGGCAGACATTCCAGCTGCCACCTTCCAGAACCAAATTGAATTACAACTTAATTTAAGAATAATCATTGTGAAAAACCAACTTTGGACTAACAAAGAGGACTCTATAACCAAGGATTACAGAAGAAGCCACACCGCATCTGGTAGGAAGTGCAGAAACATGGTGGGGGCTGCCCAGCTCCCAGGAACAAGGGGTGGCAGTGTCCAAAGGGACTCTCACTGTGGAAAAAGAAACCCTAAGAGGTGGGGGTCCTCAGCCCCAGACCCAGAACCCCAGTCTAGAGACCAAGTGACTAGAAGAGGCAACCAGACAGCATTGAGTGGTGAAAAGAGCAGGGTTTCTGTCTGTAAGAAAGAGTCAGCTTTTGGAGATGCAGATTCTGTCTTAAAGGGCCTGAGCAGAAAATCTTGCTCACAGCCACTTCCCTGGTACTCTGGGGGCGGGAGAGCTGAGAGGAATGGAGTTGCATGCAGAAAGTGTAAAGTTGGAGGCACAGGGAGAGACATAGTGACAGTGAATGGAACACCTGCACTGAGTCATTCTTCAGTGCTAAAGTGGCCATTTTCATGGGAGGAGCAAGCCCTTTGTCCTGCACCAGCCTGGGGAGAGGCAGCTGCCCCACTCCCAGAAATCTCTCCAGATCCAGCCAGGGGGAAGGGTTATTCTGAAAGGCTAAAGGCAAGGAAGCAGAAGGTGGGTCAGTGACTCAGGTTTTCAGTGAGACCCAAGCTACACTTCCCCCCTCGATTGCTGAGAATGCGCTCTGGATCTCAGAGGCCATACCCACTGCACTTCTGTGGCAAAACCTTACGGAAATTTGTAAAAAAAAAAAAAAAAGACTAAATAGAGTGACAACTGGGGCCAAGGAGCAAGCCATGCCCACTACCCATCCAAATCCCTGGAGTTCCCTGCTGGGACCAGAGAGCAGCCCAGCCAGCAGTTAGAGGTAGCAGAAAGAGGAACTCAGAGAAATTCAGATATTTCTGTGGCTCACCTTGTTGGGGAGAAATAAAATTTAACTATCCAGCAGAGCCTGAGGGATTAGGCCCTGGGGTAGATGCCCCAATCCCTGTACTGAGCTACTGCCCAAGAGACCCTTGAAGAAGGGGTCCCACTAATGTTGTATTCCCAACCTCAGCTACCCTCCCAACAAGCTTGCAATCTGTACAGGGGTTGGTTAGGTGAGGCCAGTTGGGTCCACACTACAGTCTTTCAACAGAGGATTCTGAAAAGATGAGGCAGCTGCAAGAGAAGGTGGAACAGCTGAAAAGCAGAGTCAAATCTTTCAGAGGTTACTGCTTGTATGGAACTGCTGACAGCTCTAAGCAGGAAGTAGCTGATCCTTATAGACAGGTTGGCTCATCCCCACTACCCAAACACAGAAACCACTGACACAAACAGCAAAAAGAGCAGTAGCTGCTGAGAAGTAACCCACAGTGAAATACAAACAACAGATGATGCCAACCCAAGAAGATCTAGAACCAACACAACTGATAGCTGGAAGCAGACAACTTAAACCCTAGACTCAGCTAGCTATTCAAACAGCATACCCAAAGGAGGAGTCTATACACAGAAAAAAATGGGAAGACAGAGAAATGCAATCCAAATGAATCAACAAGAGAAATCCCCAAAAACTGAAATGAATGAGATGAAAGTAATCAAATTACCAGATGCAAAGTTTAAAAATATGGTTTTTAGGATGCTCAGGGATATTAGAGCAACAGTGGATGGACATGATTCAGCACCTAATAAAGAGATAGCAAGAATCAAAAAGGACATTGAAATCATTAAAAAGAATCAGACAAAAATGACAAATACAATATCAGAAATGAAGCCTGCACAAGAAGGAATTAACAGCAGGCTGGATGAAGCAGAGGATCAAATCAGTGGTTTAGAGGACAAAATAAACAGAAGCATAGAAGCAAAGCAGCAAAAAAAAAAAGCTCAAAAAGTCTGAGGAAACTCTTAAGAGAGTTCTGTGACAACAAGAAGAGAAACAGCATCTGCATCATAGGGGGTTCTAAAGGAGAAGAGAAAGAACAAGGGATAGAAGACTGATTGAAGAAATTATAACTGAAAAATTCCTTAAATTGATGAAGAAAAAAGTCACACAAGTTCAAGAAGCACAGAGAGTCCCATTAAAGAGGAACTCAAAGAGGACTACGCCAAGAGACATTATAATTAAAATACCAAAGTTAAGAGATAAAGAACACTAAAAGCTGCAACAGAAAAGTAGTCAGTTACCTACAGAGGAACCCTCATAAGAATGACATCCAACTTTTCAACAGAAACACTTGAGGCCAGAAGGGAATAGCAAGAAATATTTAAAGTAATGCAAAACAAGAGCCTACAACCAAGACTTCTTTATCCAGCAAGGTTATCATTTAAAATTGAAGGAGAAATAAAAAACTTCCCAGACAAAAAAAAGAAAACAAACAAACAAAAGGAATTCATTACTACTAAACCAATACCGCAAAAAATGTTAAAGGGCCTGCTGTAAACAAAGCAAAGGAAAAAAATATATGGAAAAAGAGGACTGTAGATTTAAAGAACAAAATGGCAATAAACAACTTTATGCCAGTCATAACCTGAAATGTAAATGGATTAAATGCTCCAATCAAAAGATATAGGGTAGCTGAATAGATAAGAAAACAGGACTCATTTATATGCTGCCTATAGAGACTTACCTCAGAACAAAAGATACACATAGACTGAGAATAAAGAGATGGAAAAAAGTATTTCACGCAAATGGAAAGGAAAAAAAAGCTGGGGTAGCAATTCTTATATCTGAAAAAGTAGACTTTAAAACAAAGGTTATAGTAAGGAATAAAGAAGGTCACTACATAATGATAAGGGAGCAATCCAACAGGAAGATATAACCATTATAAATATCCATGTGCCTAGTATAGGAGCACCTAAATATATAGATTCTGATGGGCATAAAGGGCAAGATCAACAGCAATACTATAATAGCAGGGGATTCTAATACCCCACTAACATCAATGGGTAGATCCTTCACTCAGAAAATTGACAAAGAAACAGAAGCCTTAAATAACTTACTAGATCAACTGGATTTAATAGATATCTTCAGAACTTTCACCCTAAAGGAGAATATACATTCTTTTCAAGTGCTCATGGTACATTATCTTGGATAGATCACATGTTAGAACACAAAACGAGTCTCAATATATTTAAGAAGATTGAAATCATATCAAGAATCTTCTCAGATCACAATGGCATGAAACTAGAAATCAACTACAATACAAAAGTTGAAAAACATTTAAACACTTGGAGACTAAATAGCATGTTATTAAATAAAGAAAGGGTTGACAATGACATTAAGGAAGAAATTAAAAAATTTCCTTGAAACAAATGAAACTGAACATAAAACAACTAAAAATATATGGGACACAGCAAAAGCAGTACTGAGAGGGAAGTTCATAGCAATACAGGCATACCTTAAGAAGCAAGGAAAAGCTCAAATAAAAAACTTAACACTGCATCTAAAAGAACTAGAAAAAGAACAGCAAGTAAAGCCCAGAGGAAGTATGAGGAAGGAAATAATAAAGATCAGAGCAGAAATAAATAACAAAGAGGCTAAAAAACAATACAGAAGATCAATGAAACCAAAAGCTGGTTCTTTGAAAAGGTAAACAAAATTGATGAACCTTTTAACAGATTCACTAAGAACAAAAGAGAAGGGCCTTAAATATATACAATTAGAAATGAGAGTGCAAAAGTGACAACTGCCACAGCAGAAATACAAAGAATTGTAAGAATATACTATGAAAAACTTTATGCCAAAAAATTGGACAAACTAGGCAAAATGGACAAATTCCTGGAAACATATAATCTTTCAAATCTCAATCTGGAAGAATCAGAAAACGTAAATGAACCAATTTCATTAAATGAGATAGAAACAGTTATCAATAAACTCCCAACAAAGGTCCTGGACCAGATGGCTTCACAGGTAAATTTTACCAAATATTCAAAGAAGAACTAACACCTATCCTTCTCAAGCTATTTCAAAAAATTCAAGACAAGGAAAGACTTCTAAGCTCCTCTTATAAGGAAAGCATAATCCTTATTCCTAAACTAGGCAAAGACACTACAAAGAAAGAAAAGTACAGGTCAATATCCCTTATGAATTTAGATGCTAAAATCTTCAACAAAATATTAGCAAATCAAATTCAGCAATACATAAAAAAAAAAATCCTACGTCATGATCAAGTCGGATTTATTCTGGAGAGGCAAGGCTGGTACAATATTCGCAAATCAATCATTATGATTCATCACATAGACAAAAGAAAGGATAAAAATCACGTGATAATATCAATAGATGCCGATAAAGCATTTGATGAAATCCAGCACCCACTTAGGATCAAAACTCTTAGCAAAGTGGGATACAAGGAACATACATCAACATAATAAAGGCCATCTATGCCAAAACCAATATCATACTCAATGGGCTAAAATGAAAAGCAATCCCCTAAGATCAGGAACAAGGCAGGGGTGCCCCCTTTCATCACTCTTATTCAACATTGTGTTTGAAGTTTTAGCCAGAGCAATTAGACAAGAAGAAGAAATAAAAGGCATCCAAATTGGAAGACGTAAAACTGTCATTATTTGCAGATGATACGATATTGTATATAGAAAACCCTAAAGTCTCAGTAAAAAAACTACTGAACCTGATAAATGAATTCAGCAAGGTGGCAGGATATAAAATCAATATTCAAAAATCAGTGACTTTTTTGTACACCAACAGTGAACTGTCTGAAAGAAAAATTAACAAAACAATCCCCCTCTCTATTGTAGCAAAAAAGATAAAGTACCTAGGAGTAAATTTAACCAAGGATGTTAAAGACTTAAACTCGGAAAATTATAAAACATTGATAAGAGAAATCAAGGAAGATACAAACAAGTGGAAGCATATACCATGTTCATAGATAGGAAGAATAAACATAATTAAAATGTCTATACTAATCAAAGCAATCTATAAATTCAATGCAATTTCTATTAAAATATCAATGGCATACTTCAAAGATATAGAACAAATATACCAAAAATTTATATGGAACCAAAAAAGAACACAAATAGCCTAAGCAATCTTTAAAATGAAGAATAAAGTGGGAGGTATCATACTCCTAGATATCAAGTTATACTACAGGGCCATTGTACTCAAGACAGCCTGGTACTAGCATAAGAACAGGCATAGAGATCAATGGAACAGAAAGAGAACCTATAAATAAACCTATGTCTTTATGATCAATTGATATTTGACAAGGGAGGTAAGAGCATACAATGGAGTAAAGACAGTCTCTTTAACAAATGGTGTTGGTAAAATTGGACAGGTACATGCAAAAAAAAAAAAAATGAAACTAGACCACCAACTTACACCATAAACTAAAAATGGATAAAAGACTTAAATGTAAGCGATGAAACCATAAACATCTTGGAAGAAAACATAGGCATCTCCGACATCTCTTGCAGCAATACATTTGTTGATTTATCTTTGTGGGCAAGTGAAATAAAGGACAGGATGAACAAATTGGACTATATCAAACTAAAAAGCTTTTGCATAGCTAAAGACACTATGAACAAAATAAAAAGACAAACCACACAACGGGAGAATGTATTCAACAATACGTCTGATAAGGGGTTAATAACCAAAATTTATAAAGAACTTGTAAAACTCAACACCAGGAAGGTAAACAGTCCAATCAAAAAATGGACAAAAGAACTGAATAGACACTTTTTTAAAGAGGACATACAGATAGCCAATAGACAGATGAAGAAATGTTCAACATCACTAGTCATTAGAGAAATGCAAATTAAAACTAAAATGAGATACCACCTCACACCAGTCAGAATGGCGCTCATGAACAAAACAACACACGATAGTTGCTGGCGAGGATGTGGAGAAAGGGGAACCCTCCTGCACTGCTGGTGGGAATGCAGACTGGTACAGCCACTGTGGAAAACAGTATGGAGATTCCTCAAAAAATTAGAAATAGAACTGCCCTTTGACCCAGCTATCCCACTTATAGGAATATACCCCAAGGACACCATATCACCAACTGAAAAAAAGAAATGCACCCCCATGTTTATGGCAGCATTGTTCACAATAGCGAAGAGCTGGAAACAGCCCAAGTGTCCATCAGTGGATGAGTGGATTAAAAAGCAGTGGTACATGTATATAATGGAATACTATGGCACCATGAAAAAAAGAAATATTACCTTTTGCAACAATATGGAGGGGCCTGGAAACTATTATGTTGAGTGAAATAAGCCAGACAGAAAAAGAAAAATATTATATGACCTCACACATTTGAGGAATCCAAGGAACATTGAGAACTGAGGAAAGGAATTGAGACAGAGGAGGGATCAAAGGGACCAGAGGAAAAGAGGACAGAGGGAAAGGGGATGATAGGATGGGATAAACCTGAAGGGAAGGGGGGAGGGTGCTACAGGGAGGTGGGTAAGGGAGATGTTGAGGGGAATATGGGGGAGGGCGGATGCAGTCAGGGTCACCCTAGAATCTATGTAAAAACAATTAATTAAATAAAAAAATAACAAAAAACAGATGTACATATATACAGTGGAATACTACATGGCCATGAAAAAGAAGAAAATCTTACCTTTTGTGACAACATGAATGGACCTGGAGACTATTATGCTAAGTGAAATATATATACACATAACACAGAGATAAAGACAGCAGGACAGCAAATCCTGGATGGAAGGGGGGAATGAGTTGAGGGGAGAGTGGGCAAAGCAGGTATCAAATGGAACACAGGGGTGGGTGGGAGAGAGATATATTCGATGAATCTATGTAAACACAGTAAATTAAAATCAATAAAAAAATTTTAAAAAAAAAGAAATTTATTGGAGTCAGTGAAATAAACCCTCCAGGGATCCACAGATATTGTCCTGAGTTGGTTTTAACTTTGGGATAGTGAGTGATGAAGAAGGAATGGGAAAAGATGCACTGTGCAGAAAACAGTGACCAACTCCAGATGGCTCAGGCAAGCAAAACCACGTGATGATGGAAAGATCCTATGGGAGAGGTCAGAATGTAGGGTGTGATGAGGTGGAGCCAATGATGAAGACTCTTGATTGATCATCTAAAGATATAAATGACCTGACAGCGAAAGGCAGTCAATTGATAATTAATTTGGGGTTGGAACAAACATAACTGTTTACCTTATACTAACAGTCATTTCAGATTTCTGTTTATCTAGGAACAGTGGGTGAATCCTAAATGCAAGTTTAGCTTCATCAGTCAGATGTTTTTTTAAAATGCAGACATCTAGACCCCAACTCTAGAGATTCTGATTTAATAGGTCTGGATAGAGCCTAAGAATCTGTTTTACAATTTCCCTAGACACTACTAATGCATAACTAAACTTCGGAAATTCTATCATGCTATCAAGGCACTAATCCATTGGAAAGCATCTACCCAATATTAAATTAGTCACACTGGTTTTTAAGAAAACTTCAGAATACATGTCTGCATTCTACATTTTACCTTGGTAATAAGACTCATCAGATTATAAATACCATTAGATCAGGGATGGTATTCATCCAATTCAAAATCTTTCCCCTAGAACAGTGGCTCTTAACCTTTTTTGAGGTACCGAACCCACCAGTTTCATATGCGCATTCACCGAACCCTTCTTTAGTGATAAATAAAATATGATTTATTTTCCAAATTCAAGACATAGGTATATGTTTTTTTACTGGTGCACAAAATGAGCCATGCATGAACATCACCTTGCTCAAAGAACAAAACCAACAAAGTGCATGAACTCACAACAAATTACGGTATTACTTTATTCTGGCCTCCGCGGCAGAGGCTTCTCTGAACCCCTGAGACCGACTCATCGAACCCCTAGGGTTCGACAGAACCCAGGTTAAGAACCAGTGCCCTAGAACCTAGCATTGGTATGCCACAGGCAATATGTATTTGATAAATGAACAAATCACCAAATTGTTGAATAAAATAACATTTAATTTTCAAATGACTTTCTTGTGCTAGCAAAGAAAGACAATGCAAGAAATGGAGTTGTTTCATTTATTCTTTCCTCACACCACAGAGCACCAGATAGATATCTACTGAAAACTTATTGTACTGTACGCGTTATGTGCTCCCCTAACAATGCAGCAGTGAATAAAAGTATCCATATTATTCCCTCTGGTTACACTTATAAGCAGCGCTTATTTCTAATGAAAAAATAAAGCCTTTTGAATCTCCAAAATGAGAGGTATTCTCTGCATACACAAATGTCTGTGTCTTTGGCAAAGGTGATTGCTACGCAGCTGTGAGTCACTGCAGTAAAACCCCAGGCAACATTTCATATTTCCTGTGACTTTTATAGCTGAAGTTTGGGATCTGGTTCGTTTATCATAGGATCCGTGCGGGACTGAATGCCCATTTTCTCATAAGAAAAAATTTCAGTGAAAACTCTGATTCAAAGCTTTCAAATCCTTGCCCTCATCACTGAGATACATTCTTTACTAGCTCTTTTATTTATTAAACAAAGGCTTAAGAAAAAAGTCAATACTGAAACACACACAGATATGCTAATATTTTCCTAGCCATGCATATGGTGGTATTACATTATGATTGGAAAGGATTCACAGGGAAGACTGGCTTAGGTAAGCATAGTAACTATGGAATTGTAAATGACAGAAACTGGAAAATCAGATCAGAAACTCATTTCAATCTCTTTCCCGTCTCTGGAGTATTAGCATGGGAAATTGGGAGAAATAGAGCTGGCACCTTATTTTCTTAGGAAGAAGATGAACCATTTATTTCCTCATTGCTTTCTTAAAAATCTTATCTGAAAAATATCTGTCCCTAAAATTTCAGTGTTCTGAAGATTTTTATGTTGTTTTCATAGCAGCTATAGTCTTTGAAACTGTCCTGTTTACCATTTTAGAAATTTTGTTAATCCCACGAACCCTGCCCAAAACATGGGTTCTTAAATGGGTTTGAATTTTTAAATATCCAAAGCAGTTATAAACAATAGAAAGAAGCAGATGATGACCTTGTGAATAAATAAAACCAAATCAGTATGCCTTTTATATGTGCATTTTTGTGAGAATCTGAACATTTTCATATTCTTCTACTTAGATATGGAGACAGTGAAAAGAATATATTCCACTTAATGCAGAGCCTCAGTTATAAAGCCTATTTTAATTTATTGGGGAGAGGTTTCTTAGAAAAGTGTTTGACAAAAATAAAATTTATTTTTATTATAGTTTTTTTAAAAAAAGCAATTTTCATATAAAGAGACCTCAGTATACTAGGTCAAATACTCAATGGGTCTTAGAGTTTCTTTGCAATAGGAGATATTAATGAAAATCATCCCTCAATTACTTAAACAAAAGCCTTAATTTTCTTGAGGGTTTGTACAACTTAATTAGAAATTTTCACTAATAATTTCAGGAATATATAGAGTAGCAGCTCACCTCATTTTGATTAATTATATTTTTTAAATTATACATTATGTGATAACTTAGCTTAACCTGAGCAAAGAAGCTGACATACCAGATTACAAATTATATTTACTTATTATTTGAATTAGAACTTTCAGATTTCTACAATGACTGTTTATCAAAGATCATCAAAAAAAATTGTGACTCATTCCAGGTGAGTTTGAATTATTTTGTCTTTAGTGAGGCATCATGTAGGTGTGTGTGTGTGTGTGTGTGTGTGTGTGTGTGTGTGTGTGTGTGTGTGTGTTTACAGTGATCTATGAACAGTAAACCAATACACGGCCTCTCCTAATGGGACAGCAACATGCTTTGAAAAACACTTATCTAACTAAAAAGTGATGAACATGTATGTCGGTTTATAAATGTCAGACCCACTTTGTTTCCCCATGTTTAAATAAATTTTAAGCAGGGAACCTTATCATCAGAATTCTAAAGTAGCTTTTTTTTCATAATTATTTGAAATAGGTGAGCCAAATCTAGGCCAGAACTTTAGACATTTAGAAGACGAATGTACATATGAAGGGAAGAGTATCACAAAAGTTTCAGAACCACCAGGTTAAAGCTCTGCTTGCAATTTGCTAGAGTTTGTTATTGTTTTTCTGACATGGCAGTAAAATGTGACTTTGAATGATATAAAGCATATTTTTTATAACTGAGGATAGACCACAGCAGACAGAATGCAAAGTGTAATTGGAACCAATGGAAAGTGTAGGAACTCTATGACAGATATCTCTTCCAAACACAGTTGCCTTAACCTTTTAGAAAGATCACATAGAAAATGAGTTAAAATCCAGTAAGATCAATGACATGTGCACTTGAGCACAGAGAATCAATGGAAGAGATAATTAATTAGCCATTATCTTCTATCTAACCCAGGAAGCTTTGTGAAGGTGAGTTTTCCATGGCAGTAGTGAGCTTGTGAGAAATGCTGAAGAATATGTTTAAAATGTGCTTGAATGGGAATGATGGACATTTAATCAAAACCTAAAAAGGTGCTTTTCAAAATAAAGCAGTAAATTACGTTATTTAAATAAAATTACCTTTGACTAGAGGCAGTAAGCCCATCTCCACTTCAGGTGATTCATTGCTCTGTAATCAATAGAGGAACCAGAAAAATCCATATGAAATACAAGGCACATTGTGTTCCTTGTCTGCTCCAAACTATTCACCAGCTGCCTTCTCATTCAGAGTCAGCCCCAGTTGTTTGTGGCTACTATCAATAAATCTGGAACAAAACTTTCATCTCATTGATATTGTATAAGATACAGTATTTCCGTCATGACTCTTATATCTGCAAAACATTCACGATAAAAACAAGGTACAATAATAGCTTCTTAAGTGATCTTTCTCTCTCCATTCTTCCTTTCCTCTAATGTATACAGTACATCATCTGACATTAGTAGACTTTATTCTTATTTGTTGCATGAATGAAAGAATAAAGAAACCCAGGCAAGGGATATGTTAAAAATGTCAAGTTAGCATATAAAAATAAGTCCTGCCATTTGTGACATCACAGATAAGCCTGGAGGCCATTAGGCCACATGAAATAAATCAGACACAGAAAGACAAATAAGGATGATCTTATGTACAGAATCTACAAAAGTTGAATACACGGAGCCGGACAGTAGAGCAGTGGTTGTTAGGATGGGGAAGGAGAAGAGACGTTGGTCAAAGGGTACAAACTTTTAGTGATAATATGAATAAGTTCTGGGGATCTAATATTCGGCATAGTGGATGCAGTTAATAATACTGCACTGTATATTTGAAATTTGCTAAGTAGATCTTAACTGTTCTCAACACAGAAGAAGAAAGTATTTGAGGTGATGGGTATGTTAATTAACTTGATTATGGTAATCATTTCTCAATTTGTATAAGTATATCAAATCATGTATACATTGAGAGATATATAGGTATCTCTAATATATATATATTAGATATATATTATATAATATATATATATAATACACACATATATATTATATAATATATAATACACATATATACACACACACACACACACACAATTTTTATTTGTTCAAAAAGAAAAAAGTCCAGCTGGCAAACACATTGGGTTCTTTATTATTAAATGACATGCTTTTTTTTTAACCTGGTTTCTCCCGGCCTGCCACCAGCTTACCTGGAGTGAAAATGATTAGCTGCCTCAAGCAGGTCAGCTGGCTATAGCTATATAGATGAGAAGATGCTGAGCCAATCTCCCTCCCCTGGGCTGTGAGGGGAAGGTTTTGTCTTAGGTTTCTCTGCCTTTTCCTTTAGGGACCTTTCCTCTCCATTATCACTTGCGTCTAAAACAGTTCAAGTTTTTGCTTAGCCTTTTGCCCATTTACTTAGGGGTTTTATAAACAGAATGCTTTGCATGTCTGATTTGGAAAGCTAAAATGCTCATGATTAGTATTCAGTTATTTAAAAAATATCAAGTAAGGAGCATAATCTGAAATATTTCCAAAACACTTTAAAACCCTAAGTTCCTAAAATGCCCACTCATAACTATAGAAGAAAAATATGCCCCTTAAATGTGCTGGTACTTTTTGTTTCTTTTACCTAATAATGAGTAAATATAAAACTAATTGGGACATATGATATCTCAGTGTGCCAATGATGCATTTTAAATGGCTTCTTTTTCAATTTGGCAAAAACAAAGGCAAATACCCAAAAAATAACTTGAGAAAATCTTGACAACTAGGTTGTTTTAAAATACTTTCAACCATTCAAATAGAGTTGGTAGTTATTTACTAAAATTATAAATTAATTAATTATTCTATTGTTTTCAATATAGTATAGTAAGCCATGTGAAAACTAGTTAGTCTCCATAGTTTCTTCATTATGATGTAATGAAAGCAAGGTTTTTCTTTATAAATGAATGGCTAAGACTACCTAACTGAATTAAATCTTTATTTGTGCTGCTAACTGATACTGTTAACATGTCACAATCATATTAATAGGCTCTCTTGCCCTTTTCCCAGAGGTAAATATTTATAAAATCTGACTCCAGAAATGAATGCTGCCTTGCTATCACTTAGCTGAGATTCTTTAGTTTTCTGCTTACGTTGCCTGCCTAATTCCTTATTATCCTGCAAAGTACAGTATAAGGTAGTTGAAATTGAGAAACTCTTTTTGAATTAGGAAAGTTCTCCCTTTTACCAAGTAGCTTTAAATAAGATCATGGGCCTAAGAAAATGCTCTAGAATGAAAATGAAAATTTCACATTTTTGTTATATACAAACCATTCCTTGCCAATTCTATGAGAATGGAAGATATTTTTTATTTTGAAAAGCACTTTCGTTTTCACCAATAGTGAAACGAGGTTTTGTTGTTAAATAGTTTTTAACTGATTTTGTTTTCCTTTCTGTTTAAGTATGTTCTTAAGATTTTTAAAATGTAAGACAGGACCCCAGCCACGTGTAACAAAAGCAAAATTTGCCAAGTGGGACTACAAAAACTAAGACACTTCTGTACAGCAAGGAAATCAGTCAACAGAGTGAAAAGGCAGAGAGTGTAGAACCGGAGAAAATATTTGAAAGCCATATATCTAATACAGTGATTCTTAAGCTTTTTTGAGGTACTGAACCCACCAGTTTCATATGCGCATTCACCGAACCCATCTTTAGTGATAAATAAAATATGATTTTTTTTTCCAAATTCAAGACATAGGTATATGTTTTTTTACTGGTGCACAAAATGAGCCATGCATGAACATCACCTTGCTCAAAGAACAAAACCAACAAAGTGCATGAACTCACAACAAATTACGGTATTACTTTATTCTGGCCTCCGCGGCAGAGACTTCTCCGAACCCCTGAGACCGACTCATCGAACCCCTAGGGTTCGATAGAACCCAGGTTAAGAACCACTGATCTAATAGAAGGCTAATATATAAAATACAGTGGTGGGCAAAAGTAGGTTTACAGTTGTTTGTATAGAAAATAATAAAATAATTCGTAAATAGTAATACAAGAATAAATTTTTTGTTTTACGTACTCACAACTGTAAACCTACTTATGCCAACCCCTGTATATAAGGAAATCCTGCAACTCGATAGCAAAAAAGATATTCTGATTTTTAAAAATGGGTTAAATACTTGAATAGACATTATCCAAAGGCAATATACAAATCGCCAATAAGTATATGAAAAGATGTCCAATGTTACTAATCATCAGGGAAATGCAAAGCAAAACAACAATGAGCTATCACCTCACACCTGTTAGAATGCCTACATCAAAAAAATAGAAGGCAAGTGTCGGTGAGAATGCAGAGAAATTAAAACCCTGGCACACTGAAGGCGGGGGAGCAACGTGGTGCAGCTGCTGCGGAAAATGGTATAAAGGTTCCTCAAAAATTTTAAAATAGAACCTTATGGCTCAACAATTACACTTCTGGGTATTTCTCCCAAAACAGATTGAAATCGGGATCTCAAAGAGATACTAACACTCCAGTATCCATTGCAGCACTATTCCCAATAGTTACGATGTGGGCACAAACTAAATGTCCATCAACAGATAAATGGATTAAAAACATGGGATATACATACAGTGGAACATTATTCCACCTTAAGAAAGAAGGAATTCTTGCCAGACCAGCCAACATGATGAACCTGGAGGACCTTATATTAGTGAAATAAATGAGTCACAGGAGGACAAATACTGCGTGAGATATCTAAAATAGTCAGACCCATAGAAGAAAAAAAAAAATTGTATCAATTTTTGTTTAAAATTTCAACCAAAGTAGAGTAGTCTTAGAAGCACAGAAAAGAATGGTAGTTGCCAAGGGCTGGGGGAAGAGTTGTTAATCAGCGTGTATAAAATTTCAGTTATGCAAGATGAATAAGTTCAAAAAATCTGAACTTATTCTTATTGTTTCCATAGTAACAATACTGTATTGTAGACTTAAATAGTTGAAATGAGAATAGATCTCATGTTAACTGGGTTTTTTTCCAAATTAAAAAAAAATTAAAGAGATTGAATAGTAAAATAAAAGTTTTTTTAAAAGACAAGGCCCTAGCATATAACTTTAGTCTTCTTTCCCTTCTCCCTTTTATAATCCTAGAAAATGTCAGAAAAAGTTTGAGAAAATGTAAAGGGTGGAGCTACCACCTCAGTGCCCAGGGCCAATGCACTGGAATCAATTAAGCCATGGCTGCAGGAGGAGAAGAGAGAGACAGAAAGGGGAGATAGCGGGGTGGAGAAGCATATGGTTGCTTCTCCTGTGTGCTTTGACCTGGAAGCAAACCCAAGAAATCCACATGCCAGCTGATGGTCTACCACTGAACCAACCGGCCAGGGCCTAATTTTGAATTTTTCAATCTTGAAAAGTTACACATTTTATATGACTTCTTTGACTTTTTCTCCTGTATAAAACTCTTCACCCAAAACACAAAAGAAGTATACTGTAAGAGTGTTATTTCTAGAGTATAGATTGAGGAAGACAGTTAACTTACAGCTAACTCTGTGGGTTCTGGCCATATGTTTGAAGGAATTCCAAATGCCTTTATTTGTGTGCATATACCAAACAACAGGCCATTACCACCTGTTTTGAAAGAGTCGTTTTTTAGCATTTGTTTTGTCCTAAAGGTATATTTTTTCTTTTACCTTAATCAATGAAAAAGAATGAAATCAAGTGCAAATAGCTCAAGAAGAGCGGCTGACTACTTAGATTTTGTTGCACCTTAAAAAGATCATCTTTACTGTTTTTTAATGGGTAAAGTCTAAAAATGGGAGGTGGGCACTTCTGCATGGACCATAGCCTCTAGAAACAGAGTGCCTCTATTTTAGCAAAAAAAAAAAAATGACATGCACTCTGAACCAGACCTAAACTCTCTCATCTCAAGTTCTGTGAAATTCTATCCTGGGACAGAAATGAGTTTGGGTGTATTTTTAAAAGGAGCCTTTGCTGAAAACCCTGTGGATAGTCAATTACCCTGGCCCTCCTCTAGGTTTTTAATACACTCTAACGAGTGCTCTTATCACACTTGGCCAGCCATGAAATCGGTAGTCTACCCCCCTGCTTGTCCTGCTAGACACTTGGGCTCATTGAGATTAGACAAGTTGTGTCAATTTTCTATTTTATTTCTTATCAGCCAAAGAACAGTGTTTAGTCCACAATAGCTTCAAGAAATGATTATTGAGTTAAAACATGCAATTGCTAATTAACTGGTACAATGAGAGAGATGCCTGATCTCAGGTAGAGTGTGAAAACAACTGGTGTTCTTACGTAGAGATGGTCGGCTGTCTTTGGGCGCTCGCGCTGCACAGGTTGTTTTGGGTTTGAAAAAGCCAGTGGAATACTAGGATTCCTTTTATAGAAATTTGCACTTTCTATTTCATCTTGCAGAAGAAACAGCTCTCCTTCTCCATTCCAAAAAGCTACATTAGCTCTATCAAATTTGTTGACTATAACTGCAAGAGGTTTTATTTCTTTTTTGTTCATCTTTCCCCCTTCTTTTCTTTTTTGTGTTTTTTCTGATTTTTTTCTCTTGACATGACCACCCAAGGGACAGCAACTTTTTCTTTTACATCATTGGTCATTTTATTTTCATCACCTCTCCTTATGTTGCATTAACATATGGTAGATGATCAAAATACTCACTGAAAGGAAGCACAGCTCTTTATTTTTCTAGAATAAAAAATACTTGGAAGAACTGTTTCCCCAGAATTCTAAGTTTCCTTCTGTTTTGATTTTTTTTTTTTCATCATCTCACCATCACTTTTTAATACCATTTAAGCATTTGGAACACTTGGGGTTTTTCCTTTTTTTTTTGTTCTTTGTTTGTTTGTTTACAGAGACTATTCAATAGTGTTGTATGAATGAAAAAATATATTCATGATGATACAATCACTGGTTTTGTTCTCATATTACTTCATGTGTCTGATCATATTAAATATTTACTATTTTTTTTTAAATTCTCCTCGCTTGGATTCAGTCATTCTGTTGTCCCTGATCTTACTCAATGTGCATTTTCTATCATCTTTTTCATTGACTTCTTGTAGAAAGTAGTACTGGGTAATGTGTGAATGAAAACAACATTGAATATTTATATATCATTTTATATTTTACAAAATGTTTACAAAATAGATTTGTACTTTCTAAACAATTTTTCAAACAATAATCACTATTATAGGGAGGCATATATTAGATTGAAATTTACTCCACATTTTTTTTCTTTCAAAATTTTTCTTTTAATAAAAGTGACTATGTTGATGTCACCACTTTTTTTTTTTTCTTTTAACCTGGCAACATTTACTTATTTATCCTGATGAGTATCATAAAGTTTGGAGAGAATTTTTACTGACCTGAAATCACATGGATACCTTTATTAACCGTAAGCATTATGGCCCTGGCCAGTGGCTCAATGAATAGAGCGTCTGTCCAGTATACGGCTGTCCCAGGTCCAATTCCAGGTCAGGGTACACAAGAGAAGCGAACATCTGCTTCTCTCTCCCTCCCTCTACCCCTTCTCTGCCTCTTCTCCTCCCTCAGCCAGTGGCTCAATTGGTTTGAGCATGGGCCTCAGATGCTGAGGATAGCTCAGTTGATTCAAGCATTGGCCCCAGATAGGGGTTGCCATGTGGATCCCGGTTGGAGTGCATGTGGGAGTCTGTCTCACTATCTCCCCTCCTTTCACATTAAAAAAAAAACCAACAACCAAAACCAGTAAGCATTATATAAGCACTGCATATAATTATTGGTTTCCATTCACCCTTACAATGCTTTTCTGAGAAGGCACCCTCACAGCACCAGTTTTGTAGATTGGAAAGAAGTTAGAGGTATTAGAAGCATGCCTGTGTTCACTCAATTCTGGTATGACATTAGCAAACCTGTACGCTTAATAATTACACTCTCAGACTCTTCTAGATCTGCCAACACATAACCTATCACATGTCACTTTCTACCCTGAGCTTGAGTCATGAAGTGAATCAACAGGAAGGTTTTCTCTAACCTCTATCTGAGTGATTTTTAACTTTTTATCTCATGGCACATATAAACTAATTACTAAAATTCTTATACTTTTTGCCAGTCTGACAAAAAACAGGTACAATTTTGATTCGTTCACACTGGGTGGCTATTGTTGAATTGCCTCTTATCATTTTTTATTTGACATTATAAGGGGAAAGCCTGACCAGGTGGTAGTGCAGTATATAGGGTACTGACCTGGAACTCTGAGGTCTCAGGTTTAAGACCCTGAGGTTGCCAGCTTGAGCACAGAATCACCAGCTTAAGTTTGGGATAATCAACATGACCCCATGGTCACTGGCTTGAGTCCAAAGGTCACTAGCTTGAAACTCAAGGTCAATGCCTTGAGCCCAAGGTTGTTGGCTTGAGCAAGAGGTCATTGGCTGCCCTGGCAGGTTGGCTCAGTGGTAGTGCATTGGCCTGGCATGTGGAAATCCCTGGTTCAATTCCCGGCCAGGGTACACAGAAGCACCCATCTGCTTCTCCACCCTTTCCCATCTCTTTTTTCTCTGTCTCTCTCTTCCCCTCCCACAGCCAAGGTTCCATTGGAGCAAAGTTGGCCTGGGCACTGAGGATGGCTCCATGGCCTCCACCTCAGGTGCTAAAATGGCTCCAGCCGCAATGGAGCAATGCCCCAGAGGGGCCAAGCATTGCCCCCTGGTGGACATACTGAGTGGATCCCGGTTGGGCACATGCGGGAATCTGTCTGTCTGTCTCCCCCTCTGCTTCTCACTTCAGAAAAATGCAAAAAATAAAAAAGAGGTCACTGGCTTGGTTGGAGCCGCCCAGTCAAGGCGCATATGAGACGCAATCAATGAACAACTGAAGTGACACAACTATAAATTGATGCTTCTCATCTCTCTCCTCCCCATCTTTCTCTCAAAAGAAAAAATAAAATAAAAAATAAGTCAGTGCCCCTAACTCAGTGGTTCTTAACCTGGGTTCTATGAAACCCTAGGGGTTCGATGAGTCGGTCTCAGGGGTTGGGAGAAGCCTCTGTCGCAGAGGCCAGAATAAAGTAATACCATAATTTGTTGTGAGTTCATGCACTTTGTTGGTTTTGTTCTTTGAGCAAGGGGATGTTCATGCACGGCTCATTTTGTGCACCAGTAAAAAACATAAACCTATGTCTTGAATTTGAAAAAAAAAAATCAGATTTTATTTATCACTAAAGAAGGGTTTGGTGAATGTGCATATGAAACTGGTGGGTTCGGTACCTCAAAAAAGGTTAAGAACCACTGCCCTAACTAAATAGTTGCATGGTTTAAAAATTCTTGAAACACACCAGTTGAAAATGATTGCTCTATTCCAAAGCAAGCCCTACTACACTGTTATTTTTAATTCTGAAAACACATAGGATGTCCAGATATATAAAGTGTATATATGGTCAACATTTCAAAGAGACATGCAAATTACAGTGAATCTATTATAGAAAAACAAAATAGCAAGTATATTTAGGAACTCGGCTTCTGTGTACATGGGAAAACATCCCTTGTACAGTTAGCCACTCCTAAATAGGTAAAGCTTTTCTCCAGGTATGGAGATTCCCAAGCTATGTGGGAGAAAATAATGCATATGGAGACCCAAGAGGGGCTGAACACGTGTTGCTCAAGCTGTATGTAGCTTGGGGGAAATGGTCTAAGGTGGCAATTCTCAACCAGTGTGCCACAAGACTGTTCAAACATGCAAGAACTGACTCTTTAGTCAGGGACATTGACCTCGTCACCCTTAGATTATCAAGTAAAAAAATGACAACAGCCAACAAAACAATAGCCAAACAGTGTAAATAAATCAAAATTATACCTATTGTTTTGTTAGATTGGCAAAGAATATATGTTTTTACATGCCACAGAATTTACTAAGTAGTTTATACGTGAGATAAAAAAAAGGTTGAAAATAGCTAGTCTAAGGTGTCACTTGGTGGAGTAAAGAGTCCACATTTCTTCTAGAAAACCTCCATGAACCACTGTGGGAAAGCTTATGTAATCTTTCATGAGCTTGGACCATGCAACTTTATCACATCTGCCATAACGAATGGATGTTCTCCACCCAGTTATGCTTAAGACATTCTTGCTACTGGGGAATACCCCAGATATTAGAGGCTCAGCGGAATATTCTCCACCTCATCTAGTCATTCCAATCAGCATCCTGACATCTGAAATTAGAAAGGAAAGGGCTGAAGCACTTCAAAGAAAACAAATTCCACTGATATCCTTATTTCCCCATGAAAAAAGAAATAATATTTCAGTATGGCAGCTGCTCCAGATTCCAAAACGAGACACATGTTTTGGGACAGCTGCTGACACACACAATTTCCTTCGATTAAATCTTTCAGCCCAGTCTTTCCCTGTAGACTGAAAGTTAAGTAAAAGGATAATCACACTTGGTTCTCTCAAGGTATGTATAAAATAACAAAAACAGCAAACTTATGAATGTATTGAACAATTTACAGCAAGTGAAGAAAGTACACAATCAAAAAGTGTTGTGAAATTCATCTAAAATATTTTCTTGGGTTGTCATAACAATTGAGCAATTTGCACTCTTGAGATATATCTAGAACTCTACCTCTGGCAACTGTGGTGTCTGAAGCTTATTAAGCTCCCTCCCTGTATGCAGCCCTTACTGCTCACAACTCATACTGGTCAAGCATGAAAACCAGACAGCATATTCAATTTGATTTAATTTTTAAAAGATGGTAAAAATCTTTTCAAAAGCACTGAGCTTACTGAAATACATATAAATACTAGAAATCCTTCTGCTCTGGAAAATAGAAAATAAACATATAATTAATGGGACAGAAATGAGACTTTTCAGAGAAAAAAAGCACAGATGCCTAAAGGAAGCAGAGGCACGTTTGCCAAAAATGTGAAGCTCTGAAGTACACGTTCCAGAAAGGAGACAACAGAAGTTCTTTGTAGCACAGGCCTCCACTCTGGAAATGATCCAGACAACCTCAGGTGGTGATTCTTTGGAACACAATCTCGATGTAGAATGCTACTCTAAGATGGTTGGGTTGTAATAAGCTTCAACCCAAAATTTTACCACAAAAAGAAAGCTGTCTTCCTGCTTAGCAGAGATATTTAGTACTTAATAAGATGTAAAATGATACATCTTATTCTTTTTAATTAATAAGAAACCGCATATCGAAGGCAAAGATTTGGCTAGAACCTACGTAGTTTCAATATAATCTTAGGTTTCTTTTACACCTTGTTCTTTTATACTGACTATTGACCTATTAAAAAGAAAGCATACCCAGAAATTATCCTAATTAGAAGTATCCTAATTAGAATTAATCAAAGGGCATCTTAGATGAAAGGCAACAATAAAATATTATTATTTGACAATAATAACGAGCTGAGAAAATGGATTGTCTCTAGTTTGGTTATAAAGCATAGATTATGTATGGCATACAGACAGCTTAAAGAGAACCTGGGTAACATTTCTAGACTCATGTGGAGGTGATGGGCTATAGACACCTGGGTTCATCCCCTATTACAATTTCAGGTTTGAAAGCTTTTGTTTTTTGTTTTTGTTTTTGTTTTTGTTTTTGACAGAGACAGAAAGAGAGTCAGAAAGAGGGACAGCTAGGGACAGACAGACAGAAAAGGAGAGAGATGAGAAGCATCAATTCTTTGTTGCAGCACCTTAGTTGTTCAATGATTGCTTTCTCATATGTGCCTTGACCATAGGGCTACAGCAGAACAAGTGACCCCTTGCTCAAGCCGGCAACCTTCGGCTCAAGACAGCGACCATGGGGTCATGTCTATGATCCTACAGTCAAGCCAGCAACCTCAGGGTTTCAAACTTGTGTCCTCCGCATCCCAGTCTGACACTCTATCCACTGTGCTACTGCCTGGTCAGGCTGAAAGCCTTCTTAAAGACCAACCAATTCAACTACCAGTCTAGGATCTGAATCTCTTTTCTAACATCTTTGTTCCATGGTGTTACCTAGCATATATTTGAATGCATTCACTAGAATTCTCTGTTAATAGCAAGTAATAGAAACAAATTAATAGCTTAAATAATAAAGATACTTCATTAGTTCATATAATCAAGGGTCTGAACTTGATTGTATTGTAAGGAAGCCTTAATTCAGTGGCAAAACAAGATCACCATGATCCCACTTGCTATCTATGTCTCTATTTGGCACTCCATGATGTCAAATCCTCCTGAAGTTAATTTCTTTCATGGTTAGCAAAGAGCCAAAAGTCCCTAGGTTGATGTGATACTTTCTACACATCCACGAGGAGTATTACCCTGTCAATCAACACAAAATCCTAGGCTTGCTAAATAGGCTGCCTTAAGTCGTGTTCATCTGACAGCAAATAACCTGGCCCAAGGGTTGATCAGCTGTTTGGCTTAGCCTTGATCATGTGCTCCATGGACAGAGACAGGATTTAAGTCAGCTTTTCAAGAACTACATGGCTTCTCAATGATAAATCAAGAACCCTGAGAGAGAGAGAATACAGGACCACACACTAAATGTGTTCAGTGATAGGGGTCTCACTATGTCCTTCTGTCTTTGGGAATAGCTGAGAGCCAGAAATAATAACAAACACCATAAGTAAAGTTCTGAATAACAATTTTGCCCATCTCAACTTGCATGAACAAGGCATTAAAATAATTGCATCTGCATTAAATTTTTACCACCCCAGAAGAGTTCTCTTAAGTGAGAATTTTGGCACGCTACCTCTAAATATTACTGTTTTTGCCAAAGAACAGCACTAAAAAGATGAGGAGGCTGATAGGTAGGTTGTGGCTGAATTAGTAGGAAGTGCTGTATAGCTTGACTCCATCAGGACTGTTGGCAAAACTGCAACAGACACTTGAAATCTGGAGGCTAACAGCCAATTTCTAGTAATGGCGTAACAGATATGTCTTTTAATAATGTACATGCCCTTCTAATATTCAGAGAATGCCACATTTGTGCATGCGTATGGTTATTTCCACATACCAACTAGGGTAATTTAAACCATCTAAGTTGTGATTTATGCACTCTTATTTTACTTATGACTCTAATGTTACTAAAAAAAATGTGCTTTTATTTGTTCTCTTGCCAACTAAGGATGTATTTTCATGATCTTTTAAGCTAGGACACAACCCAAATAATTTGAAAACCAAAATAACGGAATCCTTCACCTCCCCTTTACCCTTCAGATCTTTTCAGACAAAATTGCCTGCCTGATTTATACATTCATGTCTTTAAATTGAGAAGTTTTGTTAGTTCACATGTATTTCTTATTTAGGTCATCTTTCTCAGATATATGAATAAGGAGATATTTGGGGAAAGAAAAACAGAAAGAAGCTTAAAAACTATTCTTTAAAAACACTTGTTAAACTTCTTAGATGAGGTATTCTTTAATGTAGAACTGTAATTGACCAAGCCATAGTAGCTTGTCAGTTTCTAAAAACAGAGGATCTTTTATTTTTTACCTCAGGCTTAGCTCAATGCTAAGCATGACATAGATTGTAATGCATGGTAGACAAATAAATACATTTGACAATCTTTTGACATATTTTGATAGCATAGTTTAACAGATTTCCTCTACTAAACATTTTATATGAAAACAGTGATTTGATGACTTTATTTTTTTTTAAGTACAAATGCCTAATAGATGAAATAAAAGACTATCTTCTCAATATTTCTAGCTACCAGAAAGCTTTTTAAAAACAAGCACTAGATGATGGAGCTGGCAGGAATAACAACTCTTCTGCTGCTCTGGGGCTTAGTATGGTAGATTTAAGAACATATTTTAATGGTTTCCTTAGAAATATTATCTCAGCTCCACCAGGCATTATCCCCATACACTTGGTGGCATTGCTTTTGCATAGTGGCATCTGACCTTTCCTATAATCTCTTTCAGATTCTTCCTTATTCTACAGCATGGGGGAAATGGGGCTCTATTTGGGGCAAGAGATTGACTGCCTTATCATAAAACAAAAGAATGTACAGAATGAGACTTCTCCCAATCCAGAGAAATGTTTGATTTTTAACAAGTCTATAGAGGACATGACTACTCCAAGGTTCATTACATTAAATGCTTTCAAAGCTCCTTCTAGTTCTAATATAATTTAATCTATGGCTAATATTGAAAGAAGAGCTACCTTGGTTTGATGTACAAAACAACTTCAAATCATCTTGGGTGAAACCCCTACTTCCCTGTTAGCAGTGAACCTGTGCAACAGCAATAACCTACAGTGTAAACATTTTCTTTTGTATTTTACACCATCCAATGGACCATTTTATAAATTATTGTAGCTATCTAGTAGCATACTAATAACAAATGTTTGACTACAGGGATGAATCTTTGATTTTGCTTCTTTAAGTGAAATAAAAATGGACTTTTGCTGCCATTTACACTTCTACCTTCAATACATGTGTGTTAATATCCTCAATTGATAATATAAATTACATTAAAACTTATTGCCTATATGCCATTCCATCTTTCATTCTTCTTTGTGAAATAACAGAGTGTATTATTATTAAAGTGTTAGCTTTCTTGTGTGAATAAATAATACATTTAGACAGTGCCAACTAAACAGTCATCCCATGCATATAGTTTACAGCAGTGACCTGCACTTTTTAACAGCAGAAAGGTAAGAATTATAGAAGATGCAGTAAAGCAAGTCCAAACAAGCTTACCAAAGAAAAAAGTTTCTCACAGCTGGTTTTCCTTATAAAGCCTTATCTCATGTGGAGAAGTAAGAACTTTGGAGTTTGGGGGGTGGAGGAATAACAATGCCATGTCTTCAGTCATTTAACTGCTGGGTTCTAAACCTCACTGGGAGCTTGCTCTCATGTTATGGCATCTTTGCAAGCTCATGACTTGTTTGGGCCAACAAACTGGGTTTGTACTTGAAGTCCTACCATTAATCCTGTTATATAAAAACAAGTTTGTCTGGTCACTAAGCAATTTAATGATAAGACAGAATATCTCTGTAGTAAGCATATGAGAGAGAAGCTGCACTGCTCAGAAGGTACTCTCGCACATTGACATCTTTTGCTCAGCGTTTTTCAGAATACTTTAAATTCAGTCAACTTGTTACTGCCACATTCTTGATGAGACATGTAGATAAATGCATAGAGAAGAGGAGTTGATTGAGATAGAGAGCTAGGAGAAGATAAAATTGAGTCAATGGGGACTAAATCAAGCCTTTGAGGAATTTTCACATGCTCCTTCAAAATGAAATAAGTGACCCGGAGAAAGTGATTAAAGGTGCTGCACTTTTCTTAGATGATTTAAAGGACTGCTCTTTTTTTTCTTGTATTAAGTCAGTAGGCTGCCCCCATAAATCTCTGTCAATGCTTATTCATAGTCACTAACTGTGTCAATAGGACACTATGTTCCTTTCTAGTCCATCTTTATAGATACACACACATATCTCTTATCTGATTTTGTCCATTTCTGCTGTAAGCATTTTATGTCTTTTCATCAGTTTCAGAATTTTTACTGTTAATGGTTGAAAAATATTCTATCCAGTTAAATGGATTTACTATGGGCTCTTTCTAGTTATTTCTGCTACAGATAACACCTTTGCATGCAAATTTTTCCAATTTTAAGTTTCTCCCCTTAAAATAGGTGTTTAGATGTGTTGTTATTCAGAAAAATACTACCTATCAATTTTAGAACTCTTGAAAGTTATTGTCATGGTTTTTCCAAAGAGAACAGATAGATTTTTCTTGATATAGTAATATAGAATCGTTTTGTTTTCACTATACTTCATAAGGGTATGACTTCCCCCTAGAAATGCTCTTAATAAGAGCTAAAATGTGTTTAGTACTTAGAGATATCAGACAGTACAATAAATATTTGGCTGTATAATCATACTTAACCCCAGAACAACTATATGAAGTAGATGCTATTTTTATCTCCATTCCATGGCTGAAGCAACTCAGTCCAGAAAGGCTTAGTAATTTACCCAACTTCACACAGCCTTTAAGCAAATGGTCAAGGCTTATTTAAGGTGTGACTGGCCAAAGTTCATGCTATTTTTTTAAACCTTTTATTGAATTTATTGGTTAATAAAATTATATAGGTTTCAGGTATACAATTCTAAAATACATTGTCTATATATTTTATTGTGTGTTCACCACCCCAAATTAAGTCTCCTTTCATCACCATATTAATTTATATATTGTGCTTACTATATTTCTTATATATACATTTTCTATTCAAACATCTGTCTACTGACTGCATATATTTTATTGTTAATCTATATTTCCATGGGGCATACAATATGTCAACATGCTTTTTACTTCACATTCCAAAGTCCGTGGTACACTATTTAAAATCTGCCAAGAGTATAGGCATTACTCCAAAATATACCACACACTTCCTATTTAGCCATATAAAAGGACTAATTCAGTTTTACCAAAAATATAAAGTGAGCTACTTGTGTTTCTAATAGAAGGTACATTAAAGCACCATGACATTCCAATGGGAAAAATCTTCTTAAAGAGATAATCTCCTTTCTGTCTGGCCACAGCCATCGGGGGTTTTAAAAGACTCAGTTAAATGATTTCCAGAAAACATGTAGCAGATTCATAAAAACTCTTAAGACCTATGTTCCTTTACATTCAAAAATTTTAAATCATTTATTTTGTGTGTAGAGGATGCTCAGCTAAAGTAATAAATGTTTGTTAAACTAAAAGGAAAAAAGTTATGTCTCATTGCTAATGACTTAATTTGAGGAGGTGGATTTCCAAAGTTATTTATAGACTCTAAATAAAGAGAAAAAAAAAGATGAGAAACAGGTAATCAGACTTTGATCTTAATTATCAGTAAGCTTATTTTTAAAACCCAGCAGTAAGTTCAGAAGAAAATAAATCATGTTTAAAAATACGTACACAAAATTGTTTCAATACTTTTTACTAAATATTGAGAGTTTTAAATTTTATCTATAATTTATTTTCTTTTGGTGAATAAAGTTTCTCTGTATTTGTCAACCGGATGCAATTCTTCTTATGCCAACATTTGATAGAATATAAAATAATGATTATATACTTTATAATAACTTATATTAAACTCTTCCTATTGATTTCAAAATGCCTACTGTTATTCATATGAGGTCAATAGATATATGCATATTTAAACAAATAAAGAGCCAAGAAAGTGTCCCTACATGTCTAAAATATTTATGGAAAAATGATGTTCATAGATGCATTATATAAATGCAAAATCCTAAAAACAAAACAAATGTTCATAGTTAAGGGAATGAATAAGTACTTAATGGTAGCTTTCATATGACAGACTTCTCTAAAACAGTGAAAATTAGTGAACTATAGCTTTTTGTATCACATAAAAGAAAGAATATGTTTTTAAAAGTAACTGGCCAAAGACTAAATTACTACTCTATGTAAATTTCCAAAAAATGGCAAAATAAAAAATATTGACAAAATTATAAAGAAAATAAGAAGATGATTAACTTCTGGAGGATAGTAGGGGGGTGGAGAAATAACAGACACAGTGAAGAATTCAAAGTTTCCCAGACAGGTTTTTATATATGTATTATACTACATGCTGTCATGTTCATCTTTTGTTATTTTATATATATGACACGTTTAACTTTTAAAAATGCAAACTCAAATAAGATCCCTTATGTCTGGAAAAAGGGGGCTTACAACTTATTTTTAAAGTAATAACTAGCCCTTGCCTATTGGCTCAGTGGTAGAGTGTTGGTCCAGCATCTGGAAGTCCCTGGTTAAATTCCTGGTCAGGGCACACAGGAGAAGCAACCATCTGTTTCTACAACCTTCACCCTGCCCCTCTTCCTCTCGCACAGCCTCGGCTCAAAGGGTTCCAGCAAATGTTGGCCCCAGGTGCTGAGGATGGCTTCATGGCCTCATCTCAGGTGTAAGAATAGCTCATTTGCCGAGCAACAGAGCAGTGGCTCAGACAGGCAGAGCGCTGCCTGGTAGGGGGCTTGCTAGGTGGATGCCAGCTCAGGGCTAATATGGGAGTCTGTCTCTGCCTCCTTACTCTCACAAAGTAACAGAAATAAAAAATAACAACAATAATAATAACTAAATAGAAGCTCATAGTTAAATAAAAATGGAGAAAGAAAATTTAGAAATATATCTTAAATAATAAACCAAATAAGTTTCAGCTGTAATAAAATGTTCAAAAAAAATTAGAGAAGAAGAAATTACAAAAATGTATAGAATGTTTATAGTATCTACGAATGATTATTTTGTCAGCAAGAGAAAAAAATGCCTGAAGAAATCACTGCCAGGTTAAAAGCGTATGTTAATATTTTAAACATCTGTACTGTGTAAGAGAATAAAAGACCAAGAAAGTATTTCAACAAATAAGATTAAGCTTAAAGGTATGTCAAGAAATATGCACAATTATTTAAAAAGACCTATAAGAGTGTTTCTTTTTAGGATATAATCTACTTCTAAATTTTAACTTTTCAAAGACTACCTATTTCCCAAGAGATTTTATAAACTAAATAACCACACTGGGAGTAAATACTTATAATTTCTGTATTATCTTATTTACCAGCTTCAGATTTCATCCACCCATTAAGGGGAAAAGTCAGTAAATACCAACTGGTTCTTCCCACTAATCCACAGAGAAAGCAGCCCTATCATTTTGTATATATTATATTTACTTCTATTCCATTTCTTCTGACAAGGGAAAATATTCTTGTGGAGGTACATGACCACAAAGGCCACTTAAAGTCCATGACATATATATATAATTATTTGTATATATATAAAACACTTTCCATGGTTATGTCCTTAAATTCACACAAAGAGAATTGCAATAGTGATTTTTATTATTATGATTTCATGAATGACAGTATCAGAAAATCATCACTTTTCCTCCTGAGAGGCAAAATTGAATATGATAATTGTGCAGAATGAATCTCTAATTTTTATCTCTGAATTCTGAACTCCCAGGAGGTGGAGAAGAAATGTAGCCTTAGGTAAAAAGAAAAAAAAATGATGGAATGCCTATGAAATTAAATTTTAAAATAGAAATGTAAATTAAAATTAATCACAGCTAAACACATTTTGTTTTTGTAAGGTTACTCAATAGGGGTATTTACATACATGGACATATATCTTTGTGATTAATAAGTTGCATATTAAGTCATTAGTCCCATTGTTGTAGGTACAAAACTTATTTGAATACTAAATAATAGTTTTATAGATTAACTTTATGTTTATTCCAGATCACAATATTATTTCTTTGAATCTAGTAAATTTATTAGATAATTTTCTGGTAATACCTTCATCTACATTTACCCTATTGAGTAATTGGAAGAGATAAATTCACATGTAGACTTAGGTCCTCCAGGACAGTAGTATTATCAATTTTGATGTCTGATGAGACTAATTAGGTGATCTCACATTTACCTATAAAAAAAAGGAGACTCTACAGGGGTTGAGGGTGTGGGGCTTTTCTCTACCCTTTACTTTGTTTCTCTCTCACTGCCATTCACAGGTTGTTGTTATTATACATGTTAAGTTGATCTGTTGCTGTATATAGATGTGTTATGATTGGGGACGGGGAGGGAGGATATTGAGAAAGTAGCCTGAATGATCTGGGTGGAATAATAAAGTTCATGAAGACCAAGGATACAGTTAAGACTTAGTAGAGAGCTGTAGAATAATATACCTGGGAAGATGAAGCTTAAGTTTTGACATTCAAGATTAGTATAATTATTTTCAAGGATAATTATAGTCCAGTGTAAGTCAAATAAGTTTGTAATTATGATATGTTTGCTCGCTTATAGTTTGCATTGGGTGTGGGAGACAGGCTGTAAGCTTGCAAAGTCATTATATTCTAAGGCTTAGTTTTAAGACTGTTAGGCAGGTAAAATATATTATGCTCACTTTGTTAAAGATGGTGCTGTCCACGGGGAAGCCCCCTGCCCAGGTGATAACATTAGTTGCCCTTCCTGCTTGGGATGGGCATGATTGTATTAATATGTGTTGAGGGAGGGCTTTCGCACCAAATCATTTTAACAGGAAGAGAGATCACTTTGTTTGAGAGAAGAGGGATTATGTTCTAGGAGGAGTTCATGTTGTAGGAGAGCAGAGTAAGGCCACATTGAAGAGCGCAGGAGAAGCAGCCAAGATGGTGGAGTGCTGAGGAAGAAGCCAGTTTCTGCAGTTTGTGCAGAGAGAAGGAGATGGGGAACAGAGGTAAATAAGACTGGTGAGCTAGACACCTTTGATTCTAGGAAACTCGAATAAGTCAGTAGCTTTGTAAGCACTGAATGTGGGGGTTTTGGAGACCAGTATGTGCATTTCTTGCCCGCCAGGTGAAAACTAGGATTAAAGATGATGGCCCACCAGTTCTTGGCTCCATTGTTTCATTACCGTCTGTCTTAATCTAATGTGAACCTGCATGGGCCAGGTGGCTGTAATGGTGGCCATGCCTACTGGTTTTACACTAACCTTTTCCTGCCATTTTAATAGTAATATCTTTTCAAAACTAAGCTTTTCCCAACACCCTTGTGTTGGGCAGATAAAATATGCTCTGTTGGGCAGATAAAATATATTATGCTCACTTTGTTAAAGATGGCACTGTGTACATGCAAATTTTAAGAGTAAGCTTTTCCCCACACCCTTGACTGATTGGATGATGTGGGTGGTGCACTCTCCTGAGGAATCCTCCCATTATGTCTCAGATAAGTGACTTTGTATCAGATACTTCCTTGTTTGTAGATTGGATTAAGGGTTTGGATTTCTACACTATAAAGTGGGGCAGGCTGGGAGCTTGCTCTCTTGATTCCTGAGGTTAGTATTAGAGAGGAGAGCAGATTAAGGCCATATGGAGGCCAGGAGAAGCAGCCAAGATGGCAGAGTGCTGAGGAAAAAGCAAGTTTGTGCAGAGTTTGTGCAGGAGGAGAGGGGAACAGAGGTGAATAAGTCTGGTGAGCTAGAAACCTTTGATTCTAGAAAACTCGGATAAGTCAGTAGCTTTGTGAGCACTGAATGAGTGGGTTTTGGAGCATAGTGTGTGTTTTTACTTGTCCGCTGGGTGCAAGCTAGAATTAAAGCTGATGGCTCACCAGTTCTTGGCTCCGTTGTTTCATTACCGACTGTCCGAATCTAATGCAAACCTGCAAGTGAATGGCAAGAATACTGGCTTTACATGCTCACTTTGTTAAAGATGGAATGACCACGTGGAAGCACGTTGCCACCAAGGTGATGATATTGGTTGCCCTTCTTGCTTGGGATGGGCATGATTGTATTAATGTGTGTGGGGGACAGGCTGTAAGCAGGCAGAGTTGTTATAGCCCAAGACTTAGTTTTAAGACTAAGCCTTTCCCACCCTTCTTGCTTGGGATGGGCATGATTGTATTAATGTGTGTGGGGGACAGGCTGTAAGCAGGCAGAGTTGTTATAGCCCAAGACTTAGTTTTAAGACTAAGCCTTTCCCACCCTTTCTGGTGTATCATGGTGCTCTCTCATGAGGAATCCCATTATGTCTCAGATAACTGATTTTGTTTCAGAGACTTCCTTGTTTATATATTGGATTAAAGGTTTAAAATCTACACTATAAAGTGGGGCAGACCAGGAGCTTGCTCTCTCTTGGTTCCTGAGATTAGCATTAGAGAGGAGAATAGAGTAAGACCACATGGAGGAGGCCAGGAGAAGCAGCCAAGATGGTGGAGTACTGAGGGAAAAGCCAGTTTGTGCAGAGAGAAGAAGATGGGAAACAAAGGTGAATAAGACTGGTGTTGGGCAGATAAAATATATTATGCTCACTTTGTTAAAGATGGCGCTGCCCACATGGAAGTTCGTTGATATTAATGTGAGTTCTGGGACAGGCTGTGGGCAGGCCGGGTCATTATATCCTAAGGCTTAGTTTTAAGAGTAAGCTCTTCCCCACACCCTTCACTGATTGGATGATGTAGGGTGGTACATTCTCCTGAGGAATCCCATTATACAGAGACTTCCTTGTTTGTATAATTGGATTAAAGGTTTTGATTCTACGGTATAAAGTGGGGAGACCAGTAGCTTGATCTCTCTCTTGGTTCCTGAGGTATTAGAGAGGAGAGCATATTAAGACCACGTGGAGGAGAGAAGCAGCCAAGATGGCAGAGTGCTGATGAAGAAGCCAGTTTGTTAAGAGTTTGTGCTGGAGAAAATGGGGAACAGAGGTGAATAAGTCTGGCGAGCTAGAAACCTTTGATTCTAGGAAACTCAGATAAGTCAGTAGCTTTGTGAGCACTGAATGTGTGGGTTTTGGAGCCCAGTGTGTGTTTTTGCTTGCCCGTGGGTGCAAGCTAGAATTAAAGCTGATGGCTCACCAGTTCTTGGCTCCATTGTTTCATTACCAACTGTTCGAATCTAATGCGAACCTGCATGGGTCAGGCGGCTGTGATCCTGACTGCGACTACTGGCTTTACAACTGGTGAGCTAGAAACCTTTGATTCTAGGAAACTTAGATAAATCAGTAGCTTTGTGAGCACTGAATGAGTGGGTTTTGGATCCCAGTGTGTGTTTTTACTTGCCTTCTGGGTACAAGCTAGAATTAAAGCTAATGGCCAACCAGTTCTTGGTTCCATTGTTGCATTACCGTCTGTCAGAATTGTTGGGCAGATAAAATATATTATGCTCTGTAAAGCCAGTAGTCGAGGTCAGGATCACAGCCACCTGGCCCATGCAGGTTCAGATTGGATTTGAACAGATGGTAATGAAACAATGGAGCCAAGAACTGGTGAGCCATCAGCTTTAAATCTAGCTTGCACCTGGCGGGCAAGAAAATACACACACTGGGCTCCAAAACCCACTCATTCAATGCTCACAAAGCTACTGACTTATCCGAGTTTCCTAGAATCAAAAGTTTCTAGCTCACCAGACTTATTCACCTCTGTTCCCCATCTCCTCCTGCACAGACTCTACACAAACTCGCTTCTCTCTCAGCACTCTACCATCTTGACTGCTTCTCCTGGCCTCCACATGGCCTTAATCTGCTCTCCTCTCTAATACTAATTCCAGGAACCCAGAGAGCAAGCTACTGGTCCGTCCCACTTTATAGTGTATAATCAAAAACTCCAATCCAACTACACAAACAAAAATGTCTCCAATACAAAGCCACCCTCTGAGGCACAATGGAATTTCTCAGGAGAGCACACCACCCTACATCATCCAATCAGTCAAGGACATGGGGAAAAGCTTACTCTTAAAACAAAGCCTTAAGCTATAATGACCCGGCCTGCTTACATTACACCTTTTCCCCCACAGCCATCCCAAGCATAAGGGCAAATAATATCACCTGTGTAAAGGGAATAGCCGAGGTCAGGATCACAGCCGCCTGACACGTGCAGGTTCTCATTGGATTCAGACAGTCGGTAATGAAACAATGAAGCCAAGAACTGGTGAGCCATCAGCTTTAATTCTAGCTTGCACCCAGCGGGCAAGCAAAAACACACACTGGACTCCAAAACCCACTCATTCAGTGCTCACTAAGCTACTGACTTATCCGAGTTTCCTAGTGTTGGGCAGATAAAATATATTATGCTCACTTTGTTAAAGATGGCACTGCCCACATGGAAGCCCGTCACCCAGGTGATATTATTTGCCCTTATGCTTGGGATGGGTGTGGGGGAAAGGCTGTAATGTAAGCAGGCCAGGTTGTTATGGCCTAAGACTTGGTTTTAAGAGTAAGTTCTTCTCCACACCCTTGACTGATTGGATGATGTAGGGTGGTGCACTCTCCTGAGGAATCCCATTATACAGAGACTTCCTTGTTTGTATAATTGGATTAAAGGTTTTGATTTTACGGTATAAAGTGGGAGAGACCAGTAGCTTGATCTCTCTCTTGGTTCCTGGGTTCCTGAGATTAGTATTAGAGAGGAGAGCAGAGTAAGGCCACATGGAGGAGAGGAAGCAGCCAAAATGGCAGAGTGCTGAGGAAGAGTTTGTGCAGGAGGAGATGGAAAACAGAGGTGAATAAGTCTGGTGAGCTAGAAAGCTTTGATGCTAGGAAACTCGGATAAGTCAGTAGCTTTGTGAGCACTGAATGTGTGGGTTTTGGAGCCCAGTATGTGTTTTTGCTTGCCCGCCGGGTGCAAGCTAGAATTAAAGCTGATGGCTCACCAGTTCTTGGCTCCTGTGTTTCATTACCGACTGTTCGAATCTAATGCGAACCTGCACGGGTCAGGCTGCTGTGATGGTGGCCCTGGCTACTGGCTTTACACCTAGAAGCAAAGGTTTCTAGCTCACCAGACTTATTTCCCATCTCTTTCTCTCTACACAAACTCTGCACAAACTGGCTTCTTTCTCAGCATTCCACCATCTTGGCTGCTTCTCCTGACCTCCATATGGCCTTACTCTGCTCTCCTCTCTAATACTTCAGGAACGAAGAGAAAGCAAGCTCCCGGCCCGCCCCACTTTATAGCATATATTCAAAACCTTTAATCCAGTCTACAAACAAGGAAGTCTCTGATACAAAGTCACCCGTCTGAGGCATAATGGGATTCCTCAGGAGTGCACAACCCTACATTATCCAATCAGTCAAGGGTGTGGGGAAAAGCTTACTCTTAAAACCAAGCCTTAGGCTATAATGACCCGGCCTGCTTACATTACAGCCTTTTCCCCCACACCCATCCCAAGCATAAGGGCAAATAATATCACCTGGGTGACGGGCTTCCATGTGGGCAGCGCCATCTTTAACAAAGTGAGCATATTATATTTTATCTGCCCAACATGCTCACTTTGTTAAAAATGACACTGCCCACATGCAAGTTTTAAGAGTAAGCTTTTCCCCACACCCTTGACTGATTGGATGATGTAGGGTGGTGCACTCCCATGAGGAATCCTCCCAGTATGTCTCAGATAAGTGACTTTGTATCAGAGACTTCCTTATTTGTATATTGGCTTAAAGGTTTTAATTTCTACACTAAAAAATAGGGTAGACCCCCTCGCTCTCTCTCTTGGTTTCTGCTTTTAGCATTGCAGAAGAGAAGCAGCCAAGATGGCAGAGTGCTGAAGGAGAAGCCAGATTGTGCAGAGAGAAGGAGATGGGGAACAGAGGAGAATAAGGCTGGTGAGCTAGAAACCTTTGATTCTAGGAAACTTGGATGAACCAGTAGCTTTGGGAGCCCTGAATGGAAAGGGATGCGTTTTTTCACTGTGTGTATTTCTTGCCCGCTAGGTGTGAGCTAGGATTAAAGGTAATGGCCTACCAGTTCTTGGCTCCGTTGTTTCATTATGGTGTCCGAATCAAATTTGAACCTGCACGGGCCAGGCGGCTGTGATGGTATCCGTGGCTACTGGCCTTACATCCAGGGAATTAGTTATTTGGGGAATTAAACAAGAGAGTTGCTAAAAGTTCAGTACATATTAACTGTAGGGGATCATCCATTTAACCTTGAATCCTCTATGCCTTGGATTAGGGAATTTTAGTTAAAAGCCCTGAGTGAATGTCTCTTGGATGCAAACACCAAGAAAGTGTGAATGAGTGAGTGACCTTTGTGCACACACAAAGGAATGCCTGTGAACTGGGCTTTAGAAAATTAGCCTAGAGGTTCTGGATCACCCCTTCCTTTCTTCTTGTTAATTAGCAAAAGAAAAGGAATGTTGTGACCCAAATTAGCCTTTCTACATGTGAGCAAAATGGCCATTAGTCATTCTTTCCCCTTATCACCTGGCCTCCTTCCCTTGTAATCCTGTTACCTCTGTTCTGCTTCTGATAATAAAAGCTGAGGGAGAAGAAAATTGAGATCTCTCTTTTGCCTCCCTTGGCAGGCCTCCCTCACTCTTCCTCTTGACATAAATTTGTGTCTTGAGTAGGTATTTTCCCCATGACACCGCTAGTTCCCAGCTGGAGTACTACAATTAGTAAGCATATGGGGTCAGGTAAATGAAACTTAGTGACAGGGAATCCATGTATAGATTAGATTTTAGAACTCCTAAAGCAATCAACATTAAGAAAACCTTTCCTTATGAGACAACGTCCATGACCAACAGGCTAGACTGAAAGAGAAAAGTTATTAAATAAAAGTAAAGACATACCTGGATGGACTTCAGAATACTGAAATATAGTTTAGAGCTTTTGGGCAGATAAAATATAATATGCTCACTTAGTTAAAGATGGCGCTGCCCACATGGAAGCCTGTCACCCAGGTGATATTATTTGTCCTTATGCTTGGGATGTCAAGGCCGGGATCACAGCAGCCTGACCCACGCAGGTTCACATTAGATTCGAAGAGTCGGTAATGAAACACAGGAGCCAAAAACTGGTAAGCAATCAGCTTTAATTCTAGCTTGCACCCGGCGGGCAAGCAAAAACACACACTGGGCTCCAAAACCCATACATTCAGTGCTCACAAAGCTACTGACTTATCCGAGTTTCCTAGAATCAAAGCTTTCTAGCTCACCAGACTTATTCACCTCTGTTCCCCATCTCCTCCTGCACAAACTCTTAAACTGGCTTCTTCCTCATCACTCTGCCATCTTGACTGCTTCTCCTGCCTTCACCTGGCCTTAATCTGCTCTCCTCTCTAATACCTCAGGAACCAAGAGAGAGAGAGATCAAGCTACTGGTCCGTCCCACTTTATATTGTGAAAATCCAAACCCTTAATCCAATTTACAAACAATGAAGTCTCTGATACAAAGTCACCCATCTGAGGCATAATGGGATTCCTCCCTACATCACCACCCTACATCATCCAATCAGTGAAGGATGTGGGGAAAAGCTTACTCTTAAAACTAAGCCTTAGGCTATAATGACCCGGCCTGCCCACAGCCTGTTCCAGAACACACATTAATATCAACGAACTTCCATGTGGGCAGCGCCATCTTTAACAAAGTGAGCATAATATATTTTATCTGCCAAACAGGATGGATGTGGGGAAAAGACTGTAATGTAAGCAGCCCGGGTGATTATAGCCTAAGGCTTAGTTTTAAGAGTAAGCTTTTCCCCACACCCTTGACTGACTGGATGATGTAGGGTGATGCACTCTCCTGAGGAATTTCATTGTGACTCGGATGGGTGGCTTTGTATTGGAGACTTCCTTGTTTTTGTAATTGAATTGGAGGTTTTGATTTTACACTATAAAGTGGGACAGACCAGTAGCTTGTTCTCTTGGTTCCTGAGGTATTAGAGAGGAGAGCAGATTTAGGCCACGTGGAAGCCAGAAGAAGCAGTCAAGATAGTAGAGTGCTGAGAGAGAAGCGAGTTTGTGCAGGAGGAAATGGGGAACAGAGGTGAATAAGTCTGGCGAGCTAGAAACCTTTGATTCTAGGAAACTCGGATAAGTCAGTAGCTTTGTGAGCACTGAATGAGTGCGTTTTGGAGCCCAGTGTGTGTATTTTCTTGCCCGATGGGTGCAAGCTAGAATTAAAGCTGATGACTCACCAGTTCTTGGCTCCAGTGTTTCATTACCGACTGTCCGAATCCAATGCAAACCTGCACGGGTCAGGCAGCCGTGATCCTGACCGCGACTACTGGCTTTACAGAGCACAAAGGTTTATCAGAGAGAGTACAATGTGAGGAGATTGGTACATGTTGGGCAGATAAAATATATTATGCTCACTTTGTTAAAGATGGTGCTGCCCACATGGAAGCCCGTCACCCAGGTGATATTATTTGCCCTTATGCTTGGAATGGGTGTGGGGGAAAGACTAATGTAAGCAGGCCAAGTCGTTATGGCCTAAGGCTTGGTTTTAAGAGTAAGCTTTTCCCCACACCCTTGACTGATTGGATGATGTAGGGTGGTGCACTCTCCTGAGGAATCCCATTATACAGAGACTTCCTTTTTTGTATAATTGGATTAAAGGTTTTGAATCTACGGTATAAAGTGGGAGAGACCAGTAGCTTGATCTCTCTCTTGGTTCCTGAGGTTAGTATTAGAAGAGAGGAGAGCAGATTAACACCACGTGGAGGAGAGGAGGCAGCCAAGATGGTGGAACGCTGAGGAAGAAGCCAGTTTGTGCAGAGTTTGTGTAGAGAGGAGATGGGAAACAGAGGTGAATAAGTCTGGTGAGCTAGAAAGCTTTTGATTCTAGGAAACTCGGATAAGTCAGTAGCTTTGTAAGCACTGAATGTGTGGGTTTTGGAGCCCAGTGTGTGTTTTTGCTTGCCTGCCGGGTACAAGCTAGAATTAAAGCTGATGGCTCACCAGTTCTTGGCTTCGTTGTTTTATTACCGACTGTTCGAATCCAATGCGAACCTGCAAGGGTCAGGCGGCTCTGATGGTGGCCTCAACTACTGGCTTTACAGTATACCAAGATTTTGGCATGTAAAGTCAATAATCAGGGCCACCATCACAGCCACACGGCCAATGCAGGTCTCACACTACATTCGGACAGTCGGTAATGAAACAACGGAGCTGTAAACCCAGTAGTCGAGGCCATTATCACAGCAGCCTGGCCAATGCAGGTTCGCATTGGATTTGAACAATCTGTAATGAAAAAACGAAGCCAAGAACTAGTGAGCCATCAGCTTTAATTTTAGCTTGCACCCAGCGGGCAAGCAAAAACACACACTGGGCTCCAAAACCCACTCATTCAGTGCTCACAAAGCTACTGACTTATCCGAGTTTCCTAGCATCAAAGGCTTCTAGCTCACCAGACTTAATTCACCTCTGTTCCCCATCTCCTCTTGCACAAACTCTGCACGAACTGGCTTCTCATTCAGCACTCCACCATCTTGGCTGCTTCTCCTGGCCTCCATGTGGCCTTAATCTTCTCTCCTCTCTAATACTAACCTCAGGAACCGAGAGCGAGCAAGTTCCCGGTCTGTCCCACTTTATAGTGTAAAAATCCAAACCTTTAATCCAATGTACAAACAAGGAAGTCTCTGATACAAAGTCACTATCTGAGGCATAATGGAAGGATTCCTCATGAGAGTGTACCACCCCACATCATTCAATCTGTCAAGGGTGTGGGGAAAAACTTACTCTTAAAACTAAACTTTAGGCTATAAGGACCCGGCCTGCTTACAACCTGTTCCCCACACCCAATAATATAATTACGCCTATCCCAAGCATAAGGGTAAATAATATCACCTGACGGGCTTCCATGTGGGCAGCGCCATCTTTAAAAAAGTGAGCATATGTAAGGCCAGGAGCCGCCATCGTGGCCATTCACATGCAGGTTCCCATTGGATTTGGGCTGACGATGAAGAAATGGCAGAGTCGGAGGATGGTAGGTCATTCTGTTTATTGGTGTCTCACCAATACAGGCAAGCCACAAGAGAAGACAAGGGAGAAGTAGAAAACCAGCTTTTCCCATGGAGGTCAAGGGATCAGGGAGGCCCCTGCAATGGCAATAGTAGGAACCAAGAGAGCTCAAGCTACTGGTCTTCCCCATTTTATACTGTAGAATAAAAACCTTTAATCCAATTATACAAACAAGGAAATCTCTGTATAATGTGATTCCTCAGGGGAGTGCACCACCCTACATTATCCAATCAGTCAAGGGTGTGGGGAAAAGCTTACTCTTAAAGCCAAGCCTTAGGTCATAACAACCTGGCCTGCTTACATTACAGCCTTTCCCCCACACCCATTCCAAGCACAAGGGCAAATAATATCACCTGGGTGATGGGCTTCCATGTGGGCAGCGCCATCTTTAACAAAGTGAGCATATTATATTTTATCTGCCCAACAGCATATTATATTTTATCTGCCCAACATGGCACATGGGTACAGAAGTGAGGATTAAGGAGCAAGTATTGAAGTTGGGAATTGAACTTCAGAAAAACAAACCAACCTTCTACTGAATCATGAACTGAGAACCACTCTAAATGGCAAGGGTAAAGGTAGAATGTAGATAGGCTAAAACTTCTTAAAAACACCTCCTGCCTATGTAAAGATTATTGCTGGAAACAATAGTGAACATAGAGATGTTTGGGTGTGTGGATCCCCAAATGGTGGGAGAAGGAGGCAGAAAAACTGTTAAGAAAAGCCAGCCAGCTGCAATTATTAGAAACTATAGGTAGGTCTTGAGAATCAGCCAGATTGACATGGTTTCTCCTATCATGGAAACTTTATCCACTATGCACTGTATTCTGAGAATGGTCAAGACTTTCACAGACCAGTGGGTAAGGCAGAAGAAAGTGAACAGCATGTTATCAGTGCTTTGCTAGAAGAGTGAGTGCAGAAGGGGCACCTAAGAGAACGTTTCTCTGAGGAGGTAATGTTGGTTCTGCTACTAGTAAGTAGGCACTAGATAAGCCATGTATACGGCACAACTCCAGTAAAAATACATGAAAGCATAGCAAAATTGTGGAGCTATAATATAGTGTAGAAGAAGGAATATTAATTTAGAAATTTGGATTCTAAATTCTCCTTGCACTTTACCCAATAGAATCCACAGCAACACACAACTGATTTTGTGAACTTAGAGAACTCATTTTGTTCATCTATAACTAGGTTTTTTATTAGTAAAATAGGCATAACAGCTGCCACCCATATCCAATAGGGTTGTTTTAATGCCTAAGATCTGTCTGTCTGTCTGTCTGTCTGTCATCTATCTATCTCCATCAAAAACATAAAAAACACCATAAACATTCAAGCTATTTTTATAAGGTTGCTTGACAGCTAAAGATAGATACACATAGAATTCCAAAATAAAAGTTTAATTTGCCTCACCTTTCCCCAAACAGAGTGAATTTGTTTCTGGGAAATGTCAAAATGGGAGCATACATGTCCTGGAACTGTCCAGATGGCAGCTATTTCTGACCACTAAGGACCTGGAACACTCAGATGTTTTGTGATTCTAATTCCAAGGTCAATTCTCTTTTGGAGGTCTAAGTTAATTATTATTTGAATCAGATCAAAATTGGCAAAGCAAACCAACCCAGATGAAGAAACCAAAACAAGCTATTATTTATACGAGTAACACAATGTCTGCCTTGAAATTTATGTAGGACTTAATTACTTGCTCACCACTTTCTCCCACATTAATTCACTTATCTTTACATCCATCCTTTAGGGTAGGAAGGACAGGTGTCATTAGTCCCATTTTAAAAGATGCATACAACAGAATCTGCATTAAGTAACTTACCCAAGGTGAAACTGTGGTGAGGACTATAACTCAATTACTCTTTTTAATTAAAAATTCAGTGGTTGTCTTTCCTATAATGACTATGTTTTTCCAACTCTATTTGAAGACCAATTGTGAAAGAAGTAACACATTTCTGCATTCCATCGTTGGATAAGTAATTTCATTTTAAAATATTTAAAATGGCTAAAAATTGCCCCCCCCCTTTTTCTCACAAATATCACTTGCCATTTGTAAACAGTGATCTCTGACTATGTCATTCTGAAAGGTAACTTTTAAAAGAGAGAAATATTTTGTTTTTTTAATGCTTAATCAATTCAATGTAGTCCAAGATGTAGATGCGCAGGCAGAGATAGATTTGAATGGGGCAATAATTTGTATTATAAAAGTCCAAGAGAACAGGGAACCAAACATTTGTATATAACCATATTTTCAGACTATTTCAGTAGAAAGCAATATATTAAAATAACAGCCTGGAGAACTTTTATTGGATGTTCCTCTCTCATTGACCTTATGCATGCACACAGAAGGTCACTCTGGTTTCTGGAATACACCTGCAAGGATAAAAGAGGACAACCCAGAAGCTCTTGAGATGTCAAGGTTTTGGTGACGTGTACAAGAGTATTTGACTCTCACTTTTAGACTGTTCTTAAAAGAACCCACAGGCAAACATCTCCCAGAGTTATATAAGATATTTTAAGATAGGCACATTT